>CM045989.1:77257102-78642102 GCA_025175895.1 Wurfbainia villosa
ATCAAAAAATCACGAAATTTGATACGTATATTACTTAACACACATACAATCAGTGAAAAATTTTGGAAAAATATTTTTACCATTGAAATAGGAGATTGGTACAAAGTTCAAAACTATTAAAAACTTTAAAGTTTTTGATATACTTTGTACCAACTTCTACAATGATGATGAGTATCAAAAGATAGATTTCACCAAGGTTTTCTAAATTTATTTTAAGATGTTTTTTGAAAACCTATTTTGAACCATAATTTATTGGCTAAATATACATAGCTTGTATATTAGCTTTCCTTATGATTCTTGGTGATAATTAAAATAAGTTTAAGTTCATCTATATGCACTACCTATGCACCTTGAACCTAACTTATTATCTTAGCATCTCACATGTATCTATGATGTATAAATACACATACATGTCAATGTGATGTGAGATGTGGGTTTGAGTTCACTTTATCTATGGTTTCATGTATTTCCTAGGCAACCCTACTTGATTCCCTTATAAATGGGACTTCATGTCACGCCATAGTCCTTAAATCAATTTCAATCAAGTTAATGCATGAATGTATGATCATGGCATAAATAGTAGCATTATTAAAACATGGCCAATGATCATGATGTCATGACATATGATGAAATTTAAGAACACATGACATCTAACATAACCCTAAACAATGTCATGACATGGTATATGATAGGATGCAATTTCATGTCATAATATATCAACTTTCATAAGCAATACAATTATACAAATATTCATCCATACACACAAGATTTTTCAGAAACAAAGATTTCATTTAACTTAAAATTTATCTTTTACATTCAAAATGGAGATTGGCTATGCTCAATCTCACTACAAAAATTGACAACCACAGAACATCTAATATCCTCTAATTGTCCGCAGGAGGTGGCGGTGGAGGAGGCTGCTGACTCGGGGTCCAGGCCCGCATCATCTCTAGCATATCGAGCTGATGCTGCTCTATGCGGCTCTGGGACTCCTCCATCCTATCGAGACGTGCGCTGAAGGATGCCTGGCCTTCCAATATCTCTGATAGCCTAGAGTCCACCGACTGCTGATAGTCTCAAATTGACTCCACCGCCACGCGATCCGATGATGGACCACGATGTGTCTGCCGACATCTGGTCATCCTCATCAGTGGTATCCACATCCTCGTGGTCCTTTGTCGCCTCTCTGGGTACCGGAGGATGCTGTCTGCGTGCCCTGGGTGGTGGTCGTGGCGCCAACTCCATCTGTCCAGTGCCCATCCGTAGCTTTGCTAACGAGGAGTTACGAACTGATATATAATCGTACACCTCCGATAGCGCTCGCAGAGAGCCCCTGTGGATGTTGACGCCTACGGAGTCTAGCCATGCTGTGATGATATGACCAAATGGCATATGCACTTTCCCTTGTACAGGGGAAATGAAGTGCACAATGCAGTGGAAAATGTTTAATGCAAAGTTTATATCCAACTGATGATGCATGGCATATAGAAGAAAAAGATGGGGAAGCCGAATCTTGGCCAGACCCCGAGTGACAATGGGAAGAAAACACCCAACAATGACCTTGTAAAGCATAACTCCTGATAGGAAATATATTCTGGGCCGGTGGACGAGGATAACCAAAGATATGCTCATGCATGGACTCCATAGAGATATGGTCAAAAGGCTCAGGTAAAGGAAAATCCATGGTAGGGTAAAAGATAAAGGTATCATCTGAAGGCCTACACTCGAGAAACTCCTGCAGTATCGCAGGAGTGAACTCTAACTCGCGTTTTGCAACGCGAGTAGTGTAAGTAGGGCCGTCATCCACCTTTTTAAGGTTTTGATAGAATTCCTTAACAAGGTCATCATTAATTGGATGCGTGCATAAGACGATTTTCATTAGATTGTAGTATGCAATTAATTCCATGACATCACTACAATGTCGATTGAAAAAATCTCTATCGATGTACCTAACCAACATAGGTTGGTACAATCAAGATTCACCCTCGGGTGGATCATTCCTACGGGCTCTCCTATTATGAATGCAATGTAATAATATGACATGCAATGGCAATAATACACGATTAGATAAACCTAAATTGTAATGGAAATGAATTTTAGGGCTCGGAAAAAAAATCGTTACTTAGGCGCCATTTGAAGATGTGGCCGGAGGGAAGACTCAAATGTTGCTAGGGGTCTCCTATTGTTAATGTATTTTAATGTTTTATTTCATTTTTGCAAACATTAACATTCAATGATTTCCAAAACCTAACATCTCACCCTTTCTAAGTGTTAAAATACACAATCAAGGTAAAAGACTTGTTTTGTGAGATGTAATCTATCCTAGACATTCCTTCCATGCAAAAATATGGTAAAACATATGAAGCATGGTGAATACAAGACATCAAGTTGTGTGGCACTTGAGTATCACTCTAGATGTTACCTTTACATCTTAACCACACATCTCTTGATACATGACCTTCCAAAGTGTGCCAATAATCAAAGTTACACACTATGACCTCTAAATCTAGATTGTGTCAATTTTATTGATTTTCATGTTTTCAAGATATATATTGACACATCCTAAAATTCTTTGAAGTTAAGGCTCAAAGATATTTCCAAGGTAACCATAACCTTGGAAGTAACCTAAGGTGCCACCTTTATCATGGTTGAGTTAACTATCCATCCAATCAAGGTTGGCACACCCTAAACTCATTTAGCGTGAATCAATCACGCTCTTAGGAACCCAAAACCGATTTGAGCTCCTAGGGTTAATTAGGTATTCCTTAGGGATAACCTCCCTAGATACCTTCCTAATGACCCTCCTAGGCTTATTAGCCTTGGTCATTTTGGTCTTGCCTAGGTTAACCTTAGGGATTGCCTCCCTAACATCCTTCTTAGTAGCCATCCTAGGTTTCTTCGAAACCTTGGCCATTAGGCACAAACCTTGGTCAACTCTAGGAATGACTTTCCCATTAACCTTGGTCTTTCTAGACCTAGTTAGTGTCCCATAGTCGAATGGAACACTATAGTAAGTCACCTTGGACTTAGGTTTGTGACCCAAACCATTCTTTCCCTTGGTTGACTTTTGACACTTAGGTCCTAGAGTTTGACAATTTGACCCATGAAATTGATTTTGTATCTCGTTTAGGGTCTTTTCCAATGTCTCAAGCCTTGACCTCAAGGCTTGGTTCTCTAATTCTAATTGCCCAATTTTAGAATTTTTATTTAAATCTTGGGCATTGGACTTTCTTGGCATATGCCTAGTCCATTTTGGATTAAAAACTAGATGTTCTTGTATTTTCTTAATAGATTCCCTAGGTATTGTTTTTCTAGGGACATTAGTCCCAAATTTCTCCTTATTCTTAAGGTGAACATTCTTAGCTCCTAAACAAATATGTTTGTTATTTCTAGCATGCTCTTTATGATACATAACAAAATTGCTAAAATTAGTTCTAGCATGCTTTTTAATGTTTAAATTAGATGGAGCATTATTTAAATATACCTTAGGGTTTGCTTTAGTGGCTCCCCCTACTTGTGATGCTCCCCTTTGCCCCTTCTTCTTCTTCTTTGGGCATTGACTCCGGTAATGATCCGGTAGTCGGCATTTGAAGCAAATGACATGCTCCTTGCTCTTTTGACTTGGAGAACCGGCGTCCATTGACTTTTGTTGACTTTTAGGCGCCGGAGGAGCTTTCTTGATCCTCTTTGGGCATTTGCTCTTGTAATGCCCATACTCCCTACACTCAAAGCACATAATATGATTTTTATTTGAAAGTAAAGTGTTTGAGTTACCTAAGGTGGTGGTAGGTGCCGGAGTTGAATTTTGAGCCTCCTCATCTTGATCGGATGTTGAAAGCTCTTCTTGAGGTTGCTCCGGTGTAGAGGATGGTCTCTCCTCCTCAATCCTAGAAGTAGATGCTTCTTCCACCTCTTCTACTTCTTCTTTCTCCGATTCGGAAGTTGACTCCATCTCAACTTCTGATTCCTCACTTTCACTTGAGGATGAACTCTCCTCATGGAATCTTGCCAATTTTCTCCATAGCTCCTTGGCATACATGTAATCCCTTAGCTTGCACAAAACATCATTAGGGATTAAATCTTCCAAAAGTTTCGTTACCTTAACTTCGGTCTTGAGATTTTGGCGTTGCTCTTGGGACCACTTTTTCAATTTTAGGACATTCCCCTTCTTATCCCTAGGGGGTTCAAAGCCTTCAACGAGGATGAACCAATCCTCTATATTCATCATCAAGAATGTTTCCATTCTTGCTCTCCATGCCGGAAAATCTTCTGGATCATATGGAGGTGGAGTGTTGATTTCCCATCCAAGCTTGTCTTGGAATTCCATCTTCACCCTCTAGCCTTTTGCCTTAGCTCCCGGTTGTTAATCCGTAGAAGAGCCCCGGGCTCTGATACCACTTGTTGGAGATCGTTTGGAAGCTAGAGGGGGGTGAATAGCGTAGATGAAATTCGATCTCGTTCGTGTCTACAATTTCGTTAGCGCAGCGGAATATAGATAATGAAAGCAATAACGAAATATACACAACACAAATCACAACAAGAGCATATAACGTGGTTCGGAACCGAACTGGTTCCTACTCCACGGATTGAGCTCTAAAGAGCCCTAGTGATGCACACGCACTCACTAATGATAAACACTCCTTCTCGACACAAGTCGGAGGTGGAGAAACCCCATACAAACGTTTATAACAATAAACGAAAGGAATACAAGCAATATACAATGTAAATGCGAAATACAAGTGAAGAAAAGACTTTACAAAACTTGTTTTGATTGCTTGAATGCTTGGTTGCTTGCTTGCACTTGGAGACCTGATTTGCACCAACAAATCGCCGCAATAGCCCTCAAGAACCGATCCGAAAATCCTCCATCACGAGCTCCTTATAAAGCTTCAACCTGTGCTGGAAAAGGTCGATCAGTCGACTGATGCCACTGTTGTCGTGAGACAACGGCTAGATCCACGCTGGATAAGTCCAACGGAACCTTCATCAGTCGACTGATCATGACCATCAGTCGACTGATGGAGCCTTCACTCGACCAGTCGAGTCTCGACTCCATTCTGTGCCCGAAATACCAAGCATCAGTTGACTGATCACACGATCGATCCCATCGCTGACCATCGATCGCCAACCTATGGCGATCATCGCTAGGCCATAACCCGCAGTGAAACCCTAGTTGACTCGGTCCAGTCGACTGCCACATGGCACCAGTCGACTGGCACACCTCAAACATGAGGTTTTAACCCAAGTATGGTTCCCCCATACTTGCTAGACCACCCTTAGACTAGACCTAAGCCTTCTAGCCACCTCCATCAGTCTCACGCCTCTCGGATCCCTCCAAGTCATCCATGACTTGTTCATCCATCGCGCTAGCCTTCAGGTGCTTCCGTCGGCTATGTCATGCTAACGGTGTCTACACCGCCAAGGCACATTGGACTTACGCCGCCAAGACTCCGCTTGGACTTTACGCCGCCAACCATTGGTCTTATGCTGCCAAGACTCCCACTTGGACTTTACGCCGCCAATATCAAACCCTTGGACTTCTCAAATGCCAAGACTCAAGCTTGGACTTTCCCTTGCCAACCCATGTTGGACTTTTCATGCCAAGACCATGCTTGGACTTTCCTTGCCAACCCATGTTGGACTTTACATTGTCAAGACCCATGCTTGGACTTTTCATGCCAAGTACTCAAGACTTGGACTTTCCCAAATGACAATTACATTGTCAAATGTTTTTGTCGAAACATCAAAACACATAAAAACATCACTCGAACCAAACTCGAGTCCTGGTCAATCGTGACCTGGGTCGATTGCACCAACATCCTTTTCTTGCGATCCCTTATCACCTTGATCCCAAGGATGTGTCCCACTTCTCCCAAGTCCTTCATATCTAACTGTTTGGACAACCATACCCTTACGTCTGATAACACTCTGATATTGTTGCCAACTAACAAAATGTCATCTACGTATAGTATAAGAAATACCACTACGTTTCCATCACATCTCTTGTATACACAAGGCTCATCCGGACATTGAATAAATCCATATGACTGGATTACCTCATCAAAGCGGATGTTCCAAGATCTAGAAGTTTGCTTTAATCCATAAATGGACCGATTAAGCTTACACACAAGATGCTCCTTACCCTTTGCAATAAATCCCTCTGGTTGCTTCATATAGATGTTTTCCTCAAGACTTCCGTTAAGGAAAGCTGTCTTGACATCCATCTGCCAAATCTCATAATCCTCATGAGCAGCAATAGATAAGAGAATCTGGATAGACTTAAGCATAGCTACCGGTGAAAAGGTCTCCTCATAATCGATACCCTCTTTCTGAGTATACCCTTTCGCAACAAGCCTCGCTTTGAAGGTCTCAACCTTCCTGTCTACTCCTCTCTTTCTCTTGTAGATCCACTTGCATCCAATGGCTTTCACACCATCGGGTGGTTCTACTAGCTCCCAGACATGATTAGAATCCATAGATTCTATCTCTGAATTCATCGCTCTTTGCCAAGATACACATCTCTATCTTGGAGTGCCTCGTCATATGTCCAGGGATCAGGTTCATGTTTACCAGGGACTAAGTCCGAAGACTCTCCCAAGAACATGAATCTCTCTAGTTGTCTAACAACCCTCCCACTACGACGAGGTGCCTCCTGTGTATGCTCAGTGACCCGCGGTGCCGTGACTTGTGGTATTTCCTCTTGTACCTGTGGTACTGAAGTCGGGACTTCCCCTGTCAACTCCTTAAGAACAATCCTACTCGTGGGCTTGTGGTTCATCACATAGTCCTCCTCTAGAAATTTGGTATTCGTACTCACGATCACCTTCTGATCTTTAGGACTATAGAACAAACCACCCTTCATTCCCTTAGGGTAGCCAACAAACAAGCGTACTTCTGTACGATATTCCAACTTACCAGCATCTCCCTTCAGCACATGTGTTGGACTACCCCAAATCTGAATATGTCTTAGACTAGGCTTTCGCACAGTCCACAATTTTGTGGGAGTAGAGGGTACTGACTTAGATGGAACCAAGTTCAGAATGTGTACTGCCGTTTCCAGAGAAAACCCCCAGAACGAATCAGGTAACTCAGAATAACTCATCATCGATCTGACCATCTCCATAAGAGTCCTATTCCTTCGCTCCGCCACACCATTTTGCTGGGGTGTGCAAGGTGCGAACAATTGGGATTGAATCCCAGCCTCTGATAAGTAACTCCTAAACTCTCCCAAGAGGTACTCGCCACCACGATCAGATCGTAGTGTCTTGATACTTTTACCTTGACGGTTCTCCACATCAACCTTGAATTCTTTGAACCTATCAAAGCATTCAGACTTGCGGCGCATCAAGTAAATGTATCCATACCTTGAATAATCATCTATAAAAGAGACAAAGTATTCAAAGCCACGTCTAGCCTGGATAGACATAGGACCGCACAAATCAGAATGAACCAATTCCAATACATCTTTGGCTCTATACCCCTTAGCCTTAAAAGGCCTCTTGGTCATCTTACCTTCCAAGCAAGACTCGTAGGTTGGGAGATCTTCCACCAGTAATGAACCCAAGGGTCCATCAGCTATCAACCTTTGAATTCTACTCAGGTTAATATAACCAAGTCTTAGGTGCCAAAGATATGTCTGGTTCATTTCCGAAGGTTCTTTTCTCTTATTAGACTTAGAAGATGAATTATTCACTTCTATATGCATCGTGGGAGTTTTAGGTTCAAGAGTATACAAATTGCCAACCAATGTACCAAAACAGATAATCTCCCTATTCCTTTTTATAACAACTTTGTCATTAAAAGAAACAGAAAATCCATCCAGAAACAATTTAGAAACTGAAATTAGATTCTTTCTAAAAGTAGGTACATAAAGACAATTTCTCAAAACCAAAACTTTATTCTTATCAAAATATAAATAAACGTCTCCCACTGCAATAGCCGGCACCTTTGAAGCATTGCCCATGAAGACGGTAACCTCTCCCTAAGCTAGTCGCCGAGTTTCCTGAAAGCCCTGCAAAGTATTGTAGACATGATCAGTGGCTCCTGTATCTACACACTAGGTACTGGTAGATAACACCGCTAAACATGTTTCAACAACTAAACAAGAAGATATACCTTTGTTCTTTCGGCGAGGATAGTCCGCCTTCCAATGTCCAGTCTGCTTGCAAGTGAAGCACTTGCCTTTAGGCTTCTTCACTCCTGCCTGAGGTCCTACTGCCACTTTCTTTGCTCCACCTTGCTTCTTCTTCTTCGTCCCTTTCAGTTTAGAAGTAGAAACCTTCAAAGCAACCATGGCTTGAGCACTTTGACGAAAAAGCCCCTCTGCCGCCTAGAGTTCTGTCAGAAGCTCCGCCAATGAATACAACCTCTTGTTCATGTTGTAGTTGAGGCGAAACTGCTCAAAACTCCTAGGCAGAGATTGGAGAATGATATTGACTTGGGTTTCCCCATCGATCTCAGCTCTGAGGACTTCCATCTCATTCAGATGAGCCATCATCTTGAGAACATGGTCCCTGACGGGTGTTCCCTCGATCATGGTGGTCGTCATCAAATTCCTCATAGCCTCCTGTCTAGCCGCCCTACTCTGATGTCTGAAAAGTTTCTTGAGATTGAACATCATGTCGTAAGCCGTGGCCATGGCCTGATGCTGATGTTGCAGCACATTTGACATAGATGCCAAAATGTAACACCGCGCCATCTCATCTGCCTTGATCCATTTCTTATAACTTTCTTTCTCCTTTTCATCAGAGTCATTGGTGGGCTTAGGAGGACAAACCTCGAAGAGTACAAATTTGTACTCCTCTGCAGTTAAGACAATATCCAAATTTCTTTTCCAATCAATATAATTTGTTCAAATAAGTTTATTTTCTTTTAATATCATAGCAAGTGGATTGAAAGCCATTTGAAAAACCAAATAATCACAATGATCAAAATATTAGATTTCAAATATCATTGATTCCTCAAACAATAAAATTTCAAAATCAACCAACACCTCAAAACACCGAGAATATCGCATGCCACGATAGTGTGGACGTATACGAATTCTACATTTGTAAGAGGAGGTTTAACCCTTTAATTTTATTATCTTGTCAACCTTACTTTTTGACAAATAAAAATAATAGTTAGTTCCTCTTTGGCCCTACAAATAAAAGCAGTGACTCCGATGGGGAGGATAATTTTTATTTGCATCTAAGTGTGCACCATTACACGATACTAAGGGAATTATCTCGGATTATGTGCCTTACCGATGGGGAAGTACACACGCTCCTAAATAATTTCCTATAACCATTATTTGACCTAGTGATCCGCAAACAAACTCATCCGATGGGGAGGAAGGCATTCAGAGCGACGCGCAAGTTTGTTGCATCACACGTCAAATTGTAATGGAGGCCGCGGGAATTAATTAAAATGTCCCTCTTCCACTTAGTAAATTGACAGTGAGGAATTTTCAAGCACACACAACATGCATATAAAACAAATTAGCAATAAATATGGAAAAAACAATATTTTCTCAACTATTATGGCATTGTTCTCCAATACGCGTCCCGTCGTGTCGCCACCTTGTCCGCTTCACCTTTTCCCATGGGCAAGTCACCAAAGAGATCCGAGCCATGATAAACTATTTTAATTTACATCCATCGATCCTATACTCCACGAAGGAGTGTACAAATAATCTAGATCGAAAGTAAACTAAAATGAGTGGCTAAACAATTCCATATTTAATTACAAAAATTAAATACTAATTTAGCCTCGTCAACCCCGAGGATTCAAATAATATACAATCACACACACATGCAATCACATAGACACATATATAGCCATAATAGTTGGATCTTATGCCTACAACCAAAAAGTTATCCTACGCACATCCTACTATCATCCAGCATACACAATATATAATAAGTGTATGAAAGTAACCGAAACCAAAACACACAAAAATGGAAACCGTGGCTTTGATACCAATTTGATGGCATTGCTCGGAGGTTCATTGGCTCCCATTTCCCCGGATTAAAATTTTCACTAATGAAAACTAATCCGGATGGGATGAGTTTCCTAAGCTCAACCAATTCATCGTCGTGCTAATGACTCGAGCGATCGCTTGAACAAACTAGTTGTTCAAGCAACCAAGCTCTTCTAGTCGGTTAGCCGCAGAAGAGACTACGGACGGATCGCCGATTTTTGTGTTTATCTTTGGGGTCCATGATTATACAAATACATATGGATGTAGAAATGTATAATCAACACATACAATCATATTAATAAGAACATGAAAAGATCAATAATAAAACTTGTAAAACCTTTATACCTCTTGATCTTCTATCGTATGTCCTAACCTCCTTATAGACTTCGTGTGGGTGAAGATCCTCCACAAGTTGAAGCTTCCTAGATCTTCTTTAATCGAAAGAAAGAAGAACTCTCCTTCCCTTCTTGCTTGAGCCAACCACCAATCCACAAAGGATTGATGCCGCCGGCCCCAAGAATAGAGAGAACAAGATGGCCAACCAAGGTACCGAACAAGGGAACAATCCCTAGTTCCTTTGTGCCGCCGGCCAAGAGGAAAAGTAGAGGAGAAGAGGAATAGGTTGAGCGCCGACCAAGGTAGAGGGAAGAGAGGAAGGAGCCTACCAACACCTTAGGAAGAAGACCTATTGTTGCCGCCCACTCTCCTTGCAAACCCTAGCCGCCCAACCAAGGTACCAAACCCTAATCTCCCTAGGGTTTCTTGCCGCCCAAGCCAATGAAAGGCAAAACCCTAATCTCCAAAATCATCCAACCAACAACTCTTGCTGCCCACCTTAAGCCCCCTTTTATAGAGTTGGGCTTAAGACTTGTTTTAATCTCCACCGTCGGTTCTAGGGTTTTAATCTCAACTGTCGGATCTAGAGATTTATCTCAACCGTCGGATCAAGAGATTTAATCTCCACCGTCGGATCTAGGGATTTAATCTCAACCGTCGGATCTAGAGATTTAATCTCAACCATCGGATCTAGAGATTTAATCCCCACCATCGGATGTAGGGATTTAATCTCAATCGTCGGATCTAGAGATTTAATCTCAACCATCGGATCTAGAGATTTAATCTCAACCGTCGGATCTAGAGATTTAATCTCCACCGTCGGATCTAGGGATTTGTTTTCCATCATTGGATATAGGCTTCATGAGGTTTATATTAGGCTATGATAGGGACCATGAGGAGGAGTTGGATCTTGGCCACCCGATGGATCGGAACCACACAAACTTGATCCATCAATGATGTTCCATTCCACTAGAGGATCATCATTGAATTACCTCACCAACCCCCATAAATTAATATGGGCTTCATACATTATTTGTACATCCATCTCCCCGTGTTTAAGATATCGAATGTCCGTCAATTAATTGATTTACTGACCATCAATCAATTAACACTAACTCCTCAAGTAGTACCACTCAGCCTTATCATCATGTTGACTAAGTCAACCAGCAGGGTTTACATGATCAACCTTATGAGCTCCTCAAGGGGACATCATCAACCTAATATATAGGACACGATTTCCTCCTATAATCAACGGCACACCATGTAGATAATATCATTTCCCAACTTACCAGGCATATTGATTTAATCCATATAAATCTCACCCTTTGGTAAATCAAAGAAATAAATACTAAGTACATGTGCCCATTATTATATCGGGATTAAGAGCATGTACAACATAATATCCGAGGTCCGATTCAATTATGTAGTCAGCAATAAATTGAATCACCTCTATGTTGGTCCTGCTCAATACACCTAAGTGTTCTAGTGTAACTCTATGCTCAAGACAAAACAATACCAAGCTACACTACAACCATGCCAATGGTTTGTCCAAAACCATCTTGGTTGTGAGCCTCTATTTATATTCTACAAGGAACTGATAACATGATCTTCTTTGCCACACCAAGCACCATGTTATCTACAATGTAAAGTATTAGACAATATGCACACATATAATGAATATAAAGTGCAAACAATGATCATGTGATTCTTATTTCAAAATAAAAATGTTCATACAAAAAAGGTAGGCTTTCAGTATACATTCCAACATCTAGGTCATCAAATGCCATTAGGGCAAGGTTTGAGTACACATGTTCTTCCTCTTCTTCGGATGAGGATGAGGAAGAAGGATCATCCCATGTCTTTGCCTTTAGTGCTTTGCCCTTTCCCTTTTCTTTGGCCTTCTTCTATTCTTCCTTTTTCTTCTTGCTCCCCTTCTTCTTTTCTTCTTTCTTTCTCCTCTCCTCTTTACTCTTGTTTAGGAGGGGACAATTATCCCTTATGTGTCCCTCTCCTTGGCAATTATAGCAAATCACCTTCCCCCTTGGTCTTCTTCTCCTATCATTAGATTTATTAAATTTAAAATTTTTCAAAGCACGCCTTACCTTCCTTACCATGTAAGATTCTTCCGTGCTATCCATGGAGGAAGAGGAGGATGCTTCATCGGAGAAGGAGGGAGTCTCCATCTTCTTCTTCCCCTTGTTTGCCAGCAAGGCTACTCCTCTTGAAGATTGAAGACTTGGCTCTTATACTACTCCTTCGAGCCTTGTTTCGTGGAGCTCCATGGTTGCGAAAAATTCCTCCAAGGTGCTAACTTCTAGGTTCTTGGAGATGTAGAAGGAATCCACCATAGAGCTCCATCTTGAGGACCGGGGAAAGGCATCTATAGCCTTAATTTCCATATCCCGGTTGGAGAGCTTTTCCCCTACACTTGTCAAACCGGTAAGAATTTCCTTAAACCTAGAGTATAGGGATTTTACCTTCTCTCCCTTTTCGAGTTTGATATTGGATAATTGGGAGCTAAGGACATCTCTCCTTGCTAGCTTGGCCTCAGATGTGCCTTCATGAATCTCTATGAGCTTCTCCCACTTCTCCTTGGCGCTAGCACACTCTCCTATCCGGTTGACTTCTTGTTGGGGGATTACATTGTAGAGGTGATGGTTGGCTTTTGAGTTTGCCAAGTACTCTTCCCTTTGCCTCTTGCTTCACCTTGATTTTGTTAGGGCAATCTCTTGCCGTAATATGGTTTTGATGGTGTGGCAAAGGGTTTAAGTTAGTTTGATATATTGATTTGATATGTGCATTGAAGTCGTGTAGGACTTAGTAATTCGCACATGGAGCCGTGACGAGTTTCACATCTCATGACTCGTGCCTTGAGTCGGTGAAGGATAGCTTTGCGGAAGTCGTGTGCTTGGAGCATCCGAGGGACCGCCGGACGAGAAGCTTGGAGTGAAGCCGGAGGAAGTAGACTTCGAGGCAAGAGACGCGAAGGAGCATTGCAGAGTCGTGCGCCTGATGCTGCCGAGGGACGTGGCCGCGAACGAAGAGAACTTCGAAGGCGAGGGACTCCAAGGGATGAGAGTGAGCGATTGTAACCCAGGAAGGGGTAGCTCTTAGGTGAAACTTGGCCATTTGGCCAAGTGTCAGATGGGTTTTCCCGACACCAGTCGACTGCCATGTCATGGCAGTCGACTGCTCTGAGTCGAATGTAGTTCGACTGGTATCCGACTGATGGGTTTATGCCCAGCAGTCGACTGCCATGGAATGGCAGTCGACTGCCAGAGGATATCGCGGGCACAGAATCGCTCGTAGCCGACTGGTAGTCGACTACGGAGGCAGCAGTCGACTGGTGAGGTCCATCAGTCGACTGCCAAGAGTTCCATTGGACTACAACGCTCGGGATCCGACGTGTTCGGAGGCCATTGTAGTGATGACAGTTGACTGCCAAGGGCAGCAGTCGACTGGTGGTGGCCAACGGGAATAAATCAGCCCTCTATAAAAAGAGAGGGTATGAGCCTTTGAGAGGCTAATGCTTATGCTCTAAGTGATCTTCCTAGTGCCCCACAAGCTCTAAACTCTTCTTACTTGTTTTTACTCCATTCTTATTACAAGAAGAGTGATCTTGATTGTAAAGGTTACCTCCACCTAGCTTGGTGCAAAGGAGAGACCAATAGTGATTGGCTTTGGAGGAGTGATTCACCTTGGATGAATCAGACCGTGGATTAGCGGCGTAGCCGTGAACCACGTTACATCTTCTTTGTTAGTGGTTACGTTTTTATTTATTGCTTTGTCTTTATTGTTTATGCTTCCGCTTGCGCTAACGATTGTGCAGACGAGCAAACGAAAGAGAGAATTCCGACATCCATCGTAAGAGGGCTATTCACCCCCCTCTAGCCGGCCGTTCGATCCCCTACAAGTGGTATCAGAGCCAAGGAAAGCTTGTCGAGGACTAACCGCTACAACAAGCAACTTTCAAAATGGCCGGCTCCAACATCCATCCTCCGAAGTTTGAAGGAGAATTCGCTTGGTGGAAGAAGCGAATGGAGGTATTTTTCGAAACGGATTTTGATATTATGATTACAATGGAATCCAGTTTCATTTTGCCTAGGGACGAAGAGGGGAAGCCAATAGAGAAATCTAGGTGGACCAAAAGGCAAAGGGAAGAGCACCTTGCAAATTCAAAAGTCAAGCATCATCTCTTCAATGTGCTCCCCCAACAAGAAATCAACCGAATAGGAGAATGCCTAAGCGCCAAGGAGATGTGGGAGAAGCTAATTGAGCTTCATGAAGGCACATCCGAGGCGAAGCTAGCAAGGAGAGATCTCCTCCACTCCAAACTATCCAACATTAAATTAGAAAAGGGAGAAAAGGTAACTTCTTTGCATTCTAGATTCAAAGAAATTTTAAATGGACTAACAAGTGTAGGAGAAAGGCTCTCCAATCGCGATATGATAATGAAGGCCATAGATGCTTTCCCCCGATCATCCAAGTGGAGTTCAATGGTGGACTCATTTTACATTTCAAAGAATCTAGAGGTAAGTACTCTAGATGAATTTTTCTCCACTATGGAATTACATGAATCTAGGCTTGAGGGAATACAAGAAGAGCCAAAAATACAACCTTCAAGGGGAGTAGCATTGTTGGCAAATAAGGGGAAGAAAAAGATAGAGATCTCCTCCTCCTCCGATGACGAAGCGTCTTCCTCCTCCTCCATGGATAGCACCGAAGAAGCCTATATGGTAAGGAGGGTAAGACGTGCTTTAAAAGGTTTTCATTTTCATAAATCAAATGATAGGAATAGGAGACCAAGGGGGAAGGTCATATGCTACAATTGCCAAGGAGAGGGGCACATAAGGGACAATTGTCCTCTCCTAAACAAGAGCAAGGAAGAGAGGAAAAAGAAAGAAGAAAAGAAGAAGAAAAAGGGGAGCAAGAAAAAGAAGGAAGAGGAGAAGAAGACAAAAGAAAAGGGGAAGACCAAAGCTCTAAAGGCAAGGACTTGGGATGACCCATCCTCATCCTCCTCATCATCATCGGATGAGGAGAATGCCTTTGTCACCAATTTGTCCTTGATGGCCTTTGATGACTTGGATTGCTCTTCATCCGAAAATGAAGGATCAAGCTCAAGAGGAGAGAACTCAAGTGAAGGGGGAGCTTCTACATCCTTCTCATCCGAAGAAGAAGAAGAGGATATGGAAACTATGGTAACGAAAGCCTCTCCTAAGAAAATAGTTTCCATAATTTCTAGATTAACTAAGGACTTATTTGGAATGAAAAAGAAAAATAAAAGGATGCATAATCAAATTAAGACATTAGAAAATAAGCTAGAAAATGCATGCTTAAATGATAATATTTCTTCTAGCCTAAATGATGCATGCTCACATGACCTTTATGTGCCATTAGATGTTAGTGATGCATGTATAAATGAAAATAGGGCCTTAAGGGAAAAGGTAGATTATTTAACAAAAGCCCTAGAAAAATTCACAATTGGCTCCAACACATTGAACATGATCTTAGGGAGCCAAAGAGCTTGTTTCAACAAAAAGGGCCTAGGTTATAAAGAAAAGAAAAATGAAAAGGCCTATAAATGTCTAATTGCTAGGGGACAAGATAAGAAGAAAGTAATAGCTAGGAAATGGATCCCAAGGAGTATCTTGTGAACCCAATAGGAAAGAACTTATTTTGGGTTCTAAAATCTATTCTTAAGGGTTAGGAAAACCCTAGTGTAGTCAACCATATGGAATTGACCTATATCATATTTTGGTTGACTTAGGATGGCGGGACAACATTTTTAGAATAGTGGTGGGTGATGATAACGTGCCCATAAATAGATAATAATGCTTAAATCATGATGATTAATGTAATTGCTATGTATGTTTGAAATCATGATTTATGATTTTAATATTTGGCACGTAATCATGAGAAATAGGGTTGAATCATGCTTTAGGTGATACTTTGCTTATTATCATCATATAATACCTAATGCATGATTATTATTCAATGAATACATGTATTTCATGATCATAATGTAAAATTAATTGACATATGCCTTTATGATCATGATGATTGTTAGGTTGATACTTAACCATGATAGAATTGCATGAATACAAGGGTTAAGTATATACAAATACCCCCTAGGATGCATCTCACACTCACTATAGGCTAACTTGATTGCAAACTTAGCATGGGTGAGATGTTAGGATGATACAAATGTCCACTAATGCCTATGACATTTAGATGGTCATTTAAAGTATCAACATAGCAATAATAGACCAATCATGGGGAAGGCTTATGTTTAATTCATAGACATATTGCCCAAAGATCATGGTTGGATATTTCATATATTTTCAAAACAATTTCTTACCCTAAAATCTATGTATTCATGTTTTGAAACAATTGGATGAAAAACTAGGTAGTTAACTTGATACTAAAATGATCAAAAACCTAGTGGTTTTTAAAGCCTTTGGATTTTTGGCAAATCTCGGAAAATATAATGATTTTTCTTGAAAAACTATTTTTCTTTGATAGATATACTAAAAAGAAATATGTTTCTCAAATTTCATGATTTTTCAAATTTTCAGGAATTTTTAATGCATTTCTGAAATTCTCCCAGAAAATCAGAATTTCGGAATCCATTGTGCCGGTCATTTGATGCCATCTTGATGAACAGCCCAATATTTTCTGATTTCAGATTTTAATCAAGTTTTTGGTGTTCTCTTTCTACTATACTTTATGCCATGAGTTTATAAATTAGGATTAATATTTTTGATGGTGTCAAAGGGGGAGAAATGTATGTTTAAGTAAAGGGGAACATATTTAGGGGGAGAAATGATTATGCTTATGATAGGGGGAGAACATTTTTATGGGGAGTTTCATGGATTAAGGGGGAGTTTCATGTTGCTATATCATGTTTATGTTTACATGCTTTCTTTCCTTTAAAATTTATATCAAATGTTTTTACCTAACTTAAACGGATTGCCACACATCAAAAAGGGGGAGATTGTTAGGGCAATCTCTTGCCGTAATATGGTTTTGATGGTGTGGCAAAGGGTTTAAGTTAGTTTGATATATTGATTTGATATGTGCGTTGAAGTCGTGTAGGACTTAGTAATTCGCACATGGAGCCGTGGCGAGTTTCACATCTCATGACTCGTGCCTTGAGTCGGTGAAGGATAGCTTTGCGGAAGCCGTGCGCTTGGAGCATCCGAGGGACCGCCGGATGAGAAGCTTGGAGTGAAGTCGGAGGAAGTAGACTTCGAGGCAAGAGACGCGAAGGAGCATTGCAGAGCCGTGCGCCTGATGCTGCCGAGGGACGTGGCCGCGAACGAAGAGAACTTCGAAGGAGAGGGACTCCAAGGGATGAGAGTGAGCGATTGTAACCCGGGAAGGGGTAGCTCTTAGGTGAAACTTGGCCATTTGGCCAAGTGTCGGATGGATTTTCCCGACACCAGTCGACTGCCATGTCATGGTAGTCGACTGCTCTGAGTCGAATGTAGTTCGACTGGTATCCGACTGATGGGTTTATGCCCAGCAGTCGACTGCCATGGAATGGTAGTCGACAGCCAGAGGATATCGCGGGCACAGAACCACTCGTAGTCGACTGGGCAGTCGACTACGGAGGTAGCAGTCGACTGGTGAGGTCCATCAGTCGACTACCAAGGGTTCCGTTGGACTACAATGGTCGGGATCCGACGTGTTCGAAGGCCGTTGTAGTGACGGTATTCGACTGCCAAGGGCAGCAGTCGACTGGTGGCGGCCAACGGGAAGAAATCAGCCCTCTCTATAAAAAGAGAGGGTGTGAGCCTTTGAGAGGCTAATGCTTATGCTCTAAGTGATCTTCCTAGTGCCCCACAAGCTCTAAACTCTTCTTACTTGTTTTTACTCAATTCTTATTGTAAGAAGAGTGATCTTGATTGTAAAGGTTACCTCCACCTAGCTTGGTGCAAAGGAGAGACCAATAGTGATTGTCTTTGGAGGAGTGATTCACCTTGGACGAATCAGACCGTGGATTAGCGGCGTAGCCGTGAACCACGTTACATCTTCTTTGTTAGCGGTTACATTTTCATTTATTGCTTTGTCTTTATTGTTTATGCTTCCGCTTGCGCTAACGATTGTGTAGACGAGCAAACGAAAGAGAGAATTCCGACATCCATCGTAAGAGGGTTATTCACCCCCCTCTAGCCGGCCATTCGATCCCCTACAGATTTTTCCAATGGCTCCCCTTCTTCATTCCCAGGCATTTCGAAACCATTTTCTGTAATTAAAAGAATTTCGAAAAATACATCCATTCTCTTTTTCCACCAAGAGAATTCTCCTTCAAACTTCGGTGGATGAATATTTGAGCCGACCATCTCTTGATATAGTGCTTGTGTTGGCTGTTAGTCCTCAATAAGCGCCTTTTCTCTGATACCACTTGTAGGGTCACGGTTGGCCGGCTAGAGAGGGGTTAATAGCCCTCAATCATCGTACGGTGGAAGTCGTTCTTAATCGTCTACAATAAACGTTAGCCAAGAAAAAAATACAAAGCAAAGAAAATTAAGAACAAACACAAAGACAAACAATATAATGTGGTTCACAGCCACATCGCTAATCCATGGTCCAATTCGTCCACGGTGAATCACTCCGCAACTAATCCACTATTGGTCTCTCCCTTTAACCAATGCAAGGTGGAGGTAAACCCTTACAACTCAAGAACACTCCTTTTAGAATAGATGTGAAAGAAACTAGAAGAAGGAGTTTAACACTTGTGGAACACTTGGATGATAGTTTGGAGCATGAGCATTAGCCATCCAAAAGCCCACACCCTTTCTTTTTATAGAGAGGGTTGATTTCATCCCGTTGGCCGCTATCAGTCGACTGCTGCCTTTGGCAGTCGACTGGCTCCACTACAACAGCCTCTGAACATGTTAGATCCCAACCATTGTAGTCTAACGAAACCCTTGGCAGTCGACTTATATAACCATGAGTCGACTGATGCCTCCGTAGTCGACTGGTCAATCGGCTACGGGCGGTTTTGTGCCCGCAATTGCCTTCATCAGTCGACTGTCACCTTTGGCAGCCGACTGCTGGGCCAAAAACCCATCAGTCGAACACCAGTCGAACCCAATTACAGTCGACTGTTGTGGGGAAATCTCATCCAACACTTAGCCATTCGACCAAGTTCACCTAATGAGCTACTTACATTTCACTCATTCTCTCATCTCACTCGAAGTCCGTCGCCGAAGCTCTCTTCATTCGCGACTACAACCCTCGGCAGCATCAAGCGCACGACTCTGCAATGCTCCTTCCCATCTCTTACCTTCGAAGTCTACTTCCTTGGATTCGCTTCAAGTCATCTCTTTCGGCAATCCCTCAGCAGTATTAAGCGCACGACTCTGCAATGCTCCTTCTCCGACTCAAGCACAAGGTTGTGAGTGGTGAACCCGCCTAAGCTTCATGTGCGAATTACTAAGTCCTGCAAGACTCCAATGCACATATCAAATCCAATCATCCTAACTTAAACCCTTTGCCACACACATCAAAACCATATCACGGGTCGATTGCACTAACATAATCCACGGTCCGATTCGTCTCCAGTGAATCACTGAGAAACTAATCCACTATTGGTCTTTCCCTTTAGCCCAAGCAAGGTGGAGGTAAACCTTTACACCGATGAGAACCTTCCTTCTTTTACAATAGATACGAAAGAAAACTAGAAGAAGGAGTTTGAGCTTTGTGGGGCACTTAGATGATCACTTAGAGCGTAAGCATTAACCATTTAAAAGCCCCCACCCTCTCTTTTTATAGAGAGGAAGCAAATCTTCCCATTGGACACTATCAGTCGACTGATGCTTTCATCAGTCGACTGATGTTGACTCCAACGGCTTCTGACCAGGCCGGATTCGCAGCCGCCTTCTCCTACAGTCGGATGATTAGTCGACTGATGATATCATCAGTCTACTGATGTCGACTTCCAGTCGAGTGACGACTCGCTTCTGTGTCCCTTTACAGTGCGATCAGTCGACTGCTTCCCTTAAGCAGTCGATTGATGTCGACTTGATTCATCATCCACACACCAGTCGATTGATAATCGACTTGAAGTAGTCGACTGCCATGACATGGCAATCGACTGGTGCCAGGAAAACCTCAAACTTAACATTCGTTTGAGCGTCCAACAATCGGGTAAACCTTAACCCTTGCGGTCGAGCCTCTGACACGCAACCATTTGGCCAAGTTCACCTAATGAGCTACTTACATTTCACTCATTCTCTCATCTCACTTGAAGTCCCTCGCCGAAGCTCTCTTCGTTCGTGGCCATGTCTCTCGACAGCATCAAGCACACGACTCTGCAATGCTCCTTCGCGCCTCTTGCCCTTGAAGTCTGCTTCCTTGGCTTCACTTCAAGTCATCTCATCTGGCGGTCCCTCGGATGCATCAAGCGCACGACTCTGTAATGCTCCTTCGCCGACTCAAGCACGAGGTTGTGAGCGGTGACACTTGCCTAAGCTCCATGTGCGAATTACTAAGTCCTGCAAGACTCCAACGCACATATCAAATCCAATCATCCTAACTTAAATCCTTTGCCACACACATCAAAACCATATCACGTGGGTTGATTACCCTAACACATTTTTTTCATTCGGTTATGTTCTGTGCGTGGAGAAAAGATGCACTTAAAGCTCTTTCCTTGGTTGTCTGATCTCAAGCCCATCAAATCCCAGTCATTGATTAAAGCTAGAGTTTGATTCCATGATTAATCATTCCATTAACTAGGCTGATGCATGTAATAGTGGAGTTCACTCACGCTACTCATGATTTATGCACTACTATATGCTTTATTTTCTTCTACCTTCACCACTATGTACACATAAGGATGCACAATCATTGAAGGCTTATTAGGAATGTAAGAGAAACATGAATACAAGAAAATGATAGTATGTGTGTAACGAAAGAATGGTATGAAATGAAATAGCTAAAGAAATGCAAGAAGACATGGAAATATTGGAATGCTATATAGATGAGTACAAGAAACCATGGCCCAAAAGTTTTCGTGTAAGCTAGCTTTTCACAATTCACTAAACATGTGAACAACCCCTATCACTATCCACAATTCAAATCCATACATGATATACAATAAATCTCTCAGTAGTTACAATAGGGAGGTCATTTACAAAAAATACTATCACGCATAAATAAAAAAGGCACAACATGTCAAAGAATTTTTTTTATTGCCTTTATTCATTTGGCGAAATGTTTTTTCCAATTTCAATTTTTTTCACTTTTTTTCTTTTTTTTTCAACCATTTTTTTTCATTTTTTTTTTCATGCAGTACACTTCCCTATGTTCTAAAAAATACATCAAGCTCAGTAATAAAAAAAAACATAGCTTGTCTATGGTGATCAAGCACAACTTGTCTATGCTTACACTGAATTCTCCTGAGCTACTCTCTCCCCCAAACTTAAACTTTTGTCCGTCCCGGGGAAAATACATATCATGGAGCATCCAATATTCCACATTCAAAAATAAAAATGGAGAAGAATGTAATGGAAGGAAAGAAAAATGACATGATGAACAACTAGAATATTATTCAGTAAGCATGTGGTGACAGAAGAAGTAAAGGAAAACAAGTGAGATTGCCTTCATATTAATCATGAAAACCTATGGTTGTGTGGTCTCGAAAGAATCAAAGCAAGTTATAGAGTTACAATAACCACGTGCACCATACACAAGCAATAAAAATATGCACAATCCTCACTAGGAATGAAAGAAATTATCTCAATCTATCAACACAGAATCCATCACCAAGTAGCAACCATATGCAATCAAATAATCCATTCACAAAAATAAATCCCAAAACTCGACAATCAAATTTAACTAGCTCTAACAACTTCTAATATGATATAAAGGAATGCATAGGAAATATATTTCAAAACATGACTAAACAAAGACTCGACAAAAAGAACTTAACAACTAAAACAAAAGAAAACAAAGTAAAACAAATATATATAGAAGGAAAAAGAAAGAGATGGAACAAACTCCCCTGATGTCCTGGCAATTGGAGGCAGTTCTGTAAGAGTATCCAGGCTAGGAGTGGAGTAAAAGTTCTTCCCGGTGGTTGAAGACAGTTCAGACAAAAAATCCACGGTGGAGGTGGAATGGATCGAGAGGAAGCAAGCACCTCCATGATGTGATCAGAATTGTCCTGTGTTGCTCCCTCTAATATGATCGCCTTCTTATATGTCTTTTCTGGAGGTCGAAGGTGACTCATCAGAAGTTTCTAGCCTGGGGACTGGATTATTACATTTTATATTAAGGCCTTCATTGACATACTTGTTGGAAACTCTGGCTCATGTAGGAGTGTCAAGTCAGGGGGCCTCCGACTATCCACCACTCCTAGGTCAGGCCGGCAGTTTTGGGCGTTGATATGTAGTAGTTGATCCTCTTCTTTAGAACATTCATATTCCAAGGAATCAGAAAGAAGATCTAACTATAGATCCTGTAGTTGCACAACTGAAAGATATAATTCTGAAGGTACTGCCTCATTTACAACATCATTTACAATATAATTGCAAATAAGAGTAGTTGGCAACACACTAACATCTAACACAGCAGTAACTTTATCAATATTTACACATGCAACATCATCAAGAATAGCATCTACAATAATAATACTCTCATCCAGTGTTCTGCATGCATCAACATTGTCTTCAATGTCCCCAACATCAACATTCACAACAATATCTAGAGCACAAGAAATTATATCATCACCATGCATAACAGTGGAGTCCTGTAGAGCTATAAAAGTAGAGGCAAGCTTATCTCCAACTCTACAATCCATCTCCTCAAGAACTTGAGTCTGACTCGGAATAAAGCAACGAGGAATAACCTCTAGCGGAGGTTCAATGACTTCTTGTGCTTGCATCTGCTGAATGGATGATCTGAGTTGATCTAATTGAATTTGCTGTTCATGTTCTGATTCTTCAATTTCTTATTGGGAATAGAGACCACTGTCCATTTGCATTCATTTCGTAGCTAGCTGCTGGATAAGTTTTCTCAAGTCTTGTATTGAATTTTCTTGTTGGCTAGGACTAGAAGCTTGTTCACTGTGGTTCTGAAATCCCAATGGACTCTGATATGCAGAAGAGTTATGAGCATCTGGATGTTGTTATATCCCATATGTGTAACATGATTGATCACCCCAACTAGGCATGTAAACATTGGTAGATGGGGGAGGTAGATTGCACTGAAGTTGCTGAGTAACATGCTGCTGCTGCGCGTGCCCATATCTAAAATTTGAATTGAAATCATATGTACCGAAAAATGAAGTATACCTATCCTGCTGATATAGCTAATGATATTGAGAATACAGAGGATTAGGTTGATGATATTGAGGCTGGTACTGACACTGCTGATGTTCAGGCTGATAATACTCATATTGCCCAGTGCCTGAATAGTAAGCATCACTAAGATCTCCAAATGATTGATAATATGGATCCATGTTGCAAGAGATTTCTAGTCTTTCTTGAAACACTAACAAACACAATAAAAAGGCATAGAAAATAGACATGACCAAGTACATGGATATACAAGAAATAAAAGAATGAAACCCTAAATAAAATTATTGAATTTTGAATTTTTTTTTTTTAAATGGACAAACAATTCAAAGTCTACCAAACATCATTACACTCCCCGGCAACGGTGCCAAAATTTGATAATGGCGATTATGTATCGTGGTACCATTACAAATTAATTACCAAACCTTCTCTACACTAATATAGCATAGTGAATGGCCCAGATCGTTTCCCAATGAGTGTAATCGGGAGAATAGTAATCTTAGGATTGATAATTATTGCTTTGGATTATCCATTTTAAATGGGGGTTTTAAATTTAAAAGACTAATCCTACTGAATGAAATACAATGAAAGTAATTAAAACCTTAATCTAACTAACATACGATGGTAATGAAATTAAAGAAGATATAAACTAAGCATTCAAACATGAGCATCCAAAAATATAAAGACAGTGCAAGAAATTAAACAACAATTCAAATGAAGGATAACATGAGTGTAAAGCAAAGCATGAAATTAAATCTAACCTAACATGCCTGAGCAACTCAACCATGCATCATATTGTCACTATACGATACAATTATTAAAACATTCTAATTAATGGACATGACAACAACCATTCAGAAAATCAACCTAATGAACAATTAAGCAAAAGAATCATTAAGCTAAGGAACACATCAAACTAATGAACAACTAAGCTAAAGAACAATTAACCTAATGAACAATTAAGCAAAGTTGCAACTAACCAACACTAATTCATGAGCTACAAATTATGTTGCAACAAAGCTCCAAATTAAACTACAAGATAAACATCCAAATTGAACATCAAATTGAATTGCAAATTAACTACAAATTAAACATTCACATTAAACTACAAATGAAACTACAAGATAACTACAAATGAAACTACAAGTTAAATTCCATTGATCAATTCAATTCATGAACCCAAATAAAAATCAATCGACAATCCACAACACCCGGAGAAGGAACAACCCTCTCCGACAATAGCGATGGCAATGACCCGAACATCCCCCCTCCGATGGATGATGAAGCGAATTCCTTGTCGAAAAATCCCTCCGGTAAGGTTGAACTAGAGATGAAGACTGCCACTGCCCTATGATGAAGGAAGCTGCTGAAGTGAAGGAGATCGGAATAGTGGCTGTCGAGAATCTTCACTGGTGACGGAATGGAAGAACTGTCACTGGAATTGAAATTAGATGGTGTCGAAGCTAGAAATTGATGCCACTGAACCACGGTAGCGAGAAATCGACCTCAACCTTCGGAACCACGTCCAGATGAGGCACATCTTAGTGGTGGCAGGCGATGGAGTGCTCGATGTGAAGATGATCAGAATCCCTCGTGTTGGGTTTCCGACACCGCGGTGAGTGTGTGTTCGAACATGTTTCGTAAACATGTGCACAACTGAAGGAATAAAATAATAAATCTAATTTATTACAACACACACATCACACGCATATATAGTACAACATGTGTAGACATAACCATAAATTCAAATTTTTCAATAAAAGGAAATTTACACAACGTATACCTGACGTATCACGTGTAGCGTGAAAGGCATCAACTGGAACGATTCTCGCTTGAATCGTCTCTATCCGTATCCACGCCGAGTATCTTCGGGATGACTTCACTAAGTCACGAGCCTCGTCTTTGTACGGGTTACTAGCCTCGTGTTGAAGACGACGTGATCGAGAGAAGATCACGATCTGAATCAAAATTCGGATCCAAAACGAGTCCTCAAAAACTCGCTTCTCCGGAGAGGTCTTCGTCAACCGTTTGACGAATCCTTCGTCCTCCACCTGTGAGGATTACCGGAGATCGAATCCCCGGTAAGTAAGGCGCTGTCAGAGCTCCAAACGTCGCCCAAACGACGCTCCGACAAGAAGGAAACAAGCTGTCCAAAAAACTGGACAGCTTTGGTGGAGGAGTAGGGGCCGGCCAAAGGAAAGGTGGGAGCTCACCTTATTACCGAACCCAAGGAAGATCACCGGAGCTCCTCCGGCAGCATCTTGACGCCGGCAAGAGGGAAGGACAACTCCTTCTGGATGCCGGCAAGGGAGCTTGGTGGTGGGCGGTGGCAAGGGGAGGTGTTGGCGCCGAAATCGTCAAGGAATTTGGATTTGGGCTTAACAAACCCTTAAGCTCTCTTTTATAGAGAACTAATTCTCTTAATGATTATCAGATCATAACCATAAGGCCCGTTAACCCGCTCCATTAATATAAGTTAAAATAAACCAAACCATGATGGTTTATTTTAAGTTAAAACGAACCGAACCAACTTTGGTTCATTCGTTTAAAACAAACCAAACCCTTTGGTTTATTCTCCTCCATTGGATTAGAACAAAACCAATTTGGTTCGTCCATCATGTCTTCATAAGACACGGCCCATCCACGCTTCCATTGCGACTGAAACGATTTCATGCTCGCTCCATGTTTGTGTTAGTAATATGTTGAATCGAGAAGCGTCGCTAGAGGGGGGGGGTGAATAGCGATCGTAAAACTTTCGTTTTCGTTCGTTCGATACGCAAAGTAAACGAGTAAACACAGCGGAAAATAAAATGACACATTTATTTTACTTGGTTCACAACCCAGTGGTTGCTACTCCAAGGCCCTATCGGTCCTTGACCGCGTACGGAGGGCAAAGCACTATAACGTCTCCTCCTCGTTGGAGGTAGGAGACAACGATCACAAAATCCGGAAGTACGAGGATGAGGCAACAAGCCTACCTCACCTCGTTACAAAAAAAAACAACGAATACAATAATAAAAGTGCGAAGAAGATCTGAGGTTGTCGTCGCGTCGGCGTTATGACGGTGTTGAAGCGTTGGCGTTGTAGGAGCACTTGATGAATAATTGATGTGATTTGGAGTGGAATCCTCCCCTCCTTTTATAGACTTTGGCCTCTGAAATTGTCTCCTATTTCTTTGGAACGGATCATGGATTTTTCCAAATTTTATCGCTGGCGGGCCGCCAAACGTTATCCGCTTTGACATAGCGCAAAGTCGAGTCGTCGCCATCTGATCGATGCCTCTCATCCCGATCGATGATACGATCGATGCATCTCATCACCATCGATAATGCCGATCGCCCAATGTCCGTGATCGCACCGGCCACTTCCTGCGAAGAGATTAGCTCGGAAAATGATAAATACGACGGTTTCTAACCGTCCGATCTCGACCTAGACCTTCCACAGGAAGTCTTAGTCGAATCGTCGCCTACTGATCGTCCCGTAAAGAGGACACGACCTTACAATCTCTCACTCACACGAGCTTACCTCGATAGTAGCTCTCGCTTCCGGCCTTCCACTCGATTCCTTCGGCTCCCTCCGAATTCACTCAAGTGTCGCCCGACCACCACGGCTTCCTCCGGGTGTCGCTAGCCTTCAGCTCCAGCTTTAGTACTTTTTTGCACACTTGATTTAGCTCGTGAGATAACAATATAAACTTAACTTTGTGTCTTTGCCATAATCAAAACACAGGTTCGATTATCTAGTGCCCCTGCACCAACAATCTCCCCCTTTTTGATCTATGGCAAACCAACACAAAGTTAAGGGAAATTAAAGCATAAAACACATATAGTAGATGATGAATGCCATTCCCAAAAACTCTCCCTTAACCAAAACTCCCCCTTAACCCTAGGTGAGTTTTGAAAGAGATACTTTAGTTTTCAAAAACAAATTTTGTGTTACTCCCCCTTAACTTTCGCTCTTCTCCCCCTTTTGCCATAAATCAAAAAAGAGTGTTGCGGTTTTTGTATAAAATAGGGGTTTAAAACAATGTCGTTTATGAATGCATCTAGATAAATCAAATATAAGTCCAAGCATGCGTCTAGCAATAGTTAGATGGATTGGTTCGAGGTGTGTCCCTCTGCACCAATAATCTAAAGATTTATAATATAACCCTTAAGATTAGTTTGCTCTCCCCCTTAGTCAAATATATGAAGTATAAGAGATGTAGGGGGCGCTAAACTTTGGCCTCAGAGTTGTTAAGTACAATAGTTGAGAAAATAAGTAGTATTTTGAAGGGATTGTTTCAAGTATATTTCAATTATCCTTAACATCTCACCCATTCTATGTGTCTCATAATTTGTTCACCTTATATGTTTTGTGAGATGATTTTAAATTGATTAAAGATAGTCAACCTTGGGTTAGATTCAGATTTAACCTTTAGATCGTTAAGTAACTTTTCGAGAAACTGGCTTCCAGGTCGTGGCGAGGCACAGGGGCCTTCTTTGATCGGAACAACGAACACTTCCTTAGACAAAGCCAAATTCAAGAAAATATCACTTAAGTCACTTAGGTTTACTTCCTGGTCTAACTAGTTTAGGATACGGCGAGGTAGCTTCAGCTAGTTCCACTCGGTCAAGTGCACCAAGCTAGATACGCCTTATCTAGCTCGAATACACGAGACTTTGTCTCCCTAACGTACTCTCATCTCGCCGCGTCCTGATACTATATTATCAAGAGTTGACTAACTAGTTATTTATGAAAAGAGGCTCCCCGAGGCTCAATCTTTTCGAAGGATTTTAGTTGGTTATGTACGTATTCTAAGTAAGTTCACAAGTTAACAGAAATTCTAAGCATGCAATGGTTTTGCTAAGTAAGCGGGTATACTATTTTAGTGTTAGCTCCCCCTAGACCATTGAACCAATAAGGTCTATTCAAATAATGAACTTGATCCTGAGGAATCCAATACTTATTAGTCCTAATATGTGAATTTAATAAAACCTTTGGGACCCATGCTTGGACTCTTTGATGACTACGATTTACGATAGACATATAAGACCTATTCGTAGTCTTTGACTTAAATCCGAGTCCGGCATTGTTGTACACGGCTCTTTGGGTTCCAAGTAGTCGGTTAAGGTTCTTAGATCCCAACGTGAACTTTTCCAACCTAGCCTCGACCTCTTGAACTTGGTCTTTCAAGAGAGAATTCTCCTTCTCAAGTTTTTCAATTTGGGTTGAGTTTCTCTCTTGAACTTGACTAGTTGAAGAGATTAGAGTAGCCTCTTGCTTGAGGGTTTCAACCTCCTCAAGTAACGACTCAACCCTAGACTCGGACTTAGTTAATTTCCTATTAAACAGTTTAATTGTACTGTAAAGTGTACTAATTAAAGAGAAATCAACCTTAACTTTCCCTTTTGGTCCGGCTTTGAGTTTTCTCTCGAAATAATCTTCGGGGTCGGAGTCGGAGTTGTAGTTGGACTCGGCTTCGGATTCTGACTCGGACTCCTCCGTTCTTGCCATGTAAGCTATGTCTTCTCTGTTGTCCCAAGTTGCATGGAAGGCTTTCCTTGCTCCCTTTTTCTTTTGGTTCTCATTCTTCAATTTCCCTCTTTCTTGTCGAACTATTCTCCGCACAATATTGACTATTATGGCCTCCTCTTCGGATTCGTCTTCGGGTTCGAGTTCATCTACTTGCCTAGTAGGTGGCTTGCTTCTTTGTCCTGCAAGTAGAGCAATACCTCTCTCGGCCCGGATCACGTTAGTTTGCTCATGAAGTTCAAACTCGGAAAATAATTCATCTAACCTAAGCTCGATAGGTCCTTAGAGACCTTGTAGGCATCGACCATGGATGCCCACAAGGTAGTCCTAGGAAATGAATTAAGAACGCATCTTAGTAGGTCACGGTTTTCGACCTTGTGTCCGATGGTGTGTAGGCCGCTGACAATGTCCCGACGCGGGCGTGTAGTTGCGTTGCCGTCTCGTGTTCCTGCATCTTGAGGTTATACAACTTATTGAAAAGAAGGTCACGTTTACATACCTTAGCATCGGACGTTCCTTCGTGTAGCTCGATTAATTTATTCCATAGGTCCTTGGCACTAATGAATGGTCCGATGCGGTTGAGTTCCTCCTTGGACAAGCCACATTGCAATATTTGGGTTGCTCTTGCATCGGCTTCGATTTGCCTCTTGGTTGCATTTGTCCACTTGTTGAAATCCAAGGGTTCTCCTTGATCATTGGTGGGTAAAGCAAAGCCGGTTTGGATTATTATCCAAGTCTCGACTTGTGTTTTCAAGAAACACTCCATCCGACCTTTCCAATAACGGAAATCATCTCCGTTAAAGAACGGAGGTCGGGTGGTGCTATATCCCTCAATGTGAGCCATTAAGTATCTTGCAAAACACAAATAAAAACCAAAGAGAATTCCAAGACTTGGTCTTGGATTAGTAATGCGGGAAATAATAGAAAAAAAAACAGAAATAAATAAGGAGGATAAGAATCTAACAAAAATTTGAAACTTACGACCTTCGATGTCCCCGAAAGGGTACTAAACGTTGGATTTTGGGGCTGGAAACAGCTTGTTACGGGGGTAAACCCCCAATATGAAGTGTAGATCTTTCAGAGAGCTTCGATTTGGTGGGTAGATCGTTTCGTGAGTCCAATTGTAGCAAAAGTTATGCTCGTTTGATCGTGAGGTACTCCGAAGGAGATTAGTACTTGCAAAAACACAACAAAAAAACTATGTACCAAGACTTGGTCTTGGATTAGTAGGGAAACAAAACCTAAGAAATATACGAATCGAAAAATACGAAAATAAAACCAAAACGTGCTAGATTGGTGGTTTCACCAAATCTTAGCGCCCCCGCTCTGATACCAATTGTTGGATCGAGAAGCGTCGCTAGAGGGGGGGGTGAATAGCGATCGAAACTTTCGCTGCTCGCTCGACACGCAAAGTAAACGAGTAAACACAGCGGAAAATAAAATGACACGCTTTATTTTACTTGGTTCACAACCCTGTGGTTGCTACTCCAAGGCCCTATCGGTCCTTGACCGCTGACGGAGGGCAAAGCACTATAACGCCTCCTCCTCGCTTGGAGGTAGGAGACAACGATCACAAAATCCGAAGTACGAGGATGAGGCAACAAGCCTACCTCACCTCGTTACAAAAAAACAACGAATACAATAATAAAAGTATTACTAGATAAGAAGATCCGAGGTTGTCGTCGCTCGGCGTTATACGTGTTGAAGCGTTGGCGTTGTAGGAGCACTTGATGAATAATTGATGTGATTTGGAGTGAATCCTCCTCCTTTTATAGACTTTGGCCTCTGAAATTGTCTCCTATTTCTTTGGAACGGATCATGGATTTTTCCAAATTTTATCGCTGGCGTCCAAACTTTATCCGTTTTGACATAGAGCAAAGCGAGTCGCCGCCATCACGATCGATGCCTCTCATCACCGATCGATGACAGCCGATCGATGCATCTCATCACCCATCGATAACGATCGCCTAATGTCCAAGAATGATCACCCGGCTGGCCACTTCCCTGCAGTAAGAGATTAGCTCGGACAATGATAAATACGACGATTTCTAACCGTCCGATCTCGACCTAGACCTTCCACAGGAAGTCTTAGTCGAATCGCCACGGCGTCCCGTAAAGAGGACACGACCTACAATCTCTCACTCACACGAGCTTACCTCGATAGTAGCTCTCGCTCGCCTTCCACTCGATTCCTTCGGCTCCCTCCGAATTCACTCAAGTGTCGCCCGACCACCACGGCTTCCTCCGGGTGTCGCTAGCCTTCAGCTCCAGCTTTAGTACTTTTCTGCACACTTGATTTAGCTCGTGAGATAACAATATAAACTTAACTTTGTGTCTTTGCCATAATCAAAATACAGGTTCGATTATCTAGTGCCCCTGCACCAACATTATATATGAGAGATGTCCTAAGGCAATCGCCTTATGTATGAACCATTTATATGATAAATGAAGATTCACTATTTGAGTATACATGTTTTATGTATTTGATTGGATCTTAAACTCATTTACTGAATGTCCACGATACGATTCACAGCATGAGAGAATTTGTGATTGGATCACAACTAGTGAGTATCTCTACATGTGTAATTGTGATATATCGGAATTATCCATAGTCGATGAATTGATGGATTTGGACACCATCAATTCTGTCGAGACTAGCACGAGGTATACTCCTTGGTGTATCCAAGCAGTTGATTCTCACTGGCTGGAGACATAGTGATGTCCGGAGTTAATCGTGGATGCTAGTTATGCTAACTAGTTCATTGGAGTGACCAGCCGTAAGACTTCATATGGTTCTCTGCATATATAGATATGTCAATGAAGTTCTTACTGTGGCTTAAGTGCGATGTTCCTTTGACTTGCGGTATTCAAGTCATCTTGATCATGGAGACTTATGCTTTGACATCTTAAGCAAACAACTCTAAGGAGATGTGGACCCGGGATGATTGGGTATAAGTCGAAGTGATCGAAGGTGTTTGAATAGCCTATAAAGGATTCACCACTCCTTGAGAGGAGATGTATACTCATGGCCTCTTGTCGGATTGTTACTAAAGTCTTTGGCCAAAGCATTACATGTTTAGAGTAAGGTACTCTTCGATACATGTGGAGTAACTAGAATCCGTAGGACGAGGAAATGATACTTGGGCTAGGTGTGACGTGAGTCGACCTAGTGGGGATCGGACACTATAGACCATGTCCTGAACCAAGTGGGTATAAGATGAGTGAAGGGAATGGGGCACGATTCATTCGAGCTACTGAAGGGTTTCAGAAATAGTTCTGTATCAACCGTTGATCTTTTCGGTTAATTGGGGATCATGATGTACTACTAGGTGCCTCTCATGATCGTTCTATAATTAATGGTTAATTATAGACGGCCAACATAAACCGAGAACCTATTTGGTCACACGCACAACGAGTGTAATCCAAAGGATTTAAAACGAGCTTGAGAATGAGATTCTTAGACTGAGAGAAACTATGTTTGGTTGGACCAAACATAAAGCGAGCATGAAATTGTTTCAGTCGCAATGGAAGCGTGGATGGGCCGTGTCTTATGAAGACATAATGGATGGACCAAAATGGTTTGGTTCTAATCCAATGGATGAGAATAAACCAAAGGGTTTGGTTTATTTTAAACGAATGAACCAAAAGTTGGTTCGGTTCGTTTTAACTTAAAATAAACCATCATGGTTTGGTTTATTTTAACTTATCCTAATGGAGCGGGTTAACGGGCCTAATGGTTATGATCCAATAACCATTAAGAGAAGTAGTTCTCTATAAAAGAGGGCTTAAGGGATAATTAAGCCCTAATCAAAAACCCTAGCCCCCCTTGAGTTGCCGCCCACCTCCACCTTGGAGTTAATTGGCGCCAACCCTAAAGCTGCCGCCGCCCAGCTTGTGTGCAGCCGTCCAAGTCTTTGCCGGCGTCCAAGCTTCAGCCGGAGAACCTCCGGCGACCCTCCGGCGATCTCCTTTGGGTTCGGTGATAAGGTGAGCTTCCATCTTTCCTTAGCCGGCCTCTATTCCTCCACCAAAAGCTGTCCAGTTTTTCTGGACAGCTTGTTTCTTTGTTGTCGGAGCGTCGTTTGGACGACGGTTAGTGCTCCGACAGCGGCTAAATTACCGGGGATTTGATCTCCGGTAATCCTCTGAGGTGGGGGATGAAGGATTCGTCAAACGGTTGACGAATACCTCTCCGGAGAAGCGAGTTTTGAGAACTCGTTTTAGGATCCGAATTTGGATTCGGATCGTGATCATCTCTCGATCACGTCGTCTTCAACACGAGGCTAGTAACCCGTACGAAGACAAAGCTCGTGACTTAGCGAAGTCATCCCGAGGAGCTCGGCATGGATACGGATAGAGACGATTCTTACGAGGATCGTTCCGGTTGATGCCGTTCCCGCTACACGTCATACGAAAGGTATAACGTAGATAAATTTCTTTTATTGCAAATTTTAATTTATGATTATGTCTACACTTGTTGTAATATGCATGCGTGTGTTGTGTGTGTTGTAATAAATATAGATTTATTAGTTTTAATTGCTTCCGCTGTGCTCATGTTTACGAAACATGATCGAACACACACACGCCGCGGTGCCGGAAACTCAACAGTTTGGTCCAACCAAACCCTGTTTCTCTCGGTCTGAGAATCTCATTCTCAAGCTCGTTTTAAATCCTTCGGATTATGCTCGTTGTGCGTGTGACCAAATAGGTTCTCGGTTTATGTTGGTTGTCTATAATTAACCATTAATTATAGAACGATCATGAGTGACACCTAGTAGTACATCATGATCTCCAATTAACCGAAAAGATCAATGGTTGATCCAAAACTATTTCTAAAACCCTTCAGCAGCTCGAATGAATCGTGCCCCATTCCCTTCACTCATCTTATACCCACTTGGTTCAGGACATGGTCTATAGTGTCAGTCCCCACTAGGCTAACTACGTCACACCTAGCCCAAGTATCATTTCCTCATCCTACGGATTTTAGTTACTGCACATGTATCAAAGAGTACCTTACTCTAAACATGTAATGCTTTGGCCAAAGACTTTAGTAAAAATATGACGAGAGTCCAAGGGTATACATCTCCTCACAAGGAGTGGTGAATCCTTTATAGGCTATTCAAACACCTTCGATCACTTCGACTTATACCCATTCATCTCGGGTCCACATCTCCTCAGAGATGCTTGCTTAAGATGTCAAAGCATAAGTCTTCATGATCAAGATGACTTGAATACCGCAAGTCAAAGGAACATCGCACTTAAGCTGCAATAAGAACTTCATTGACATATCTATATATGCAGAGAACCATATGAAGTCTTACGACTCATCACTCCAATGAACTAGTTACCATAACTAGCATCCACGATTAACTCCGGACATCACAATGTTTCCAGCCAGTGAGAATCAGCTGCTTGGATACACCAAAGAGTATACCTAGTGCTAGTCTGGACAGAATCAATGGTGTCCAAATCCATCAATTCCTCGACTAGGGATAATTCTGATACATCACAATTACACATGTAGAGATACTCACTAGTTGTGATCCAATCACAAATTCTTTCATGCTATGAATCGTATCGTGGACATTTAGTAAATGAGTTTAAGATCCGATCAAAAACATGAAACCATGTATACTCAAATAATGAATCTTCATTTATCATATAAATAGTTCATACATAAGGCGATTGCCTTAGGACATCTCTCATATATTACTAACACCTCGCTGCCGCTACAAACCGAGGTGCCAAACCTTGTCGCCCAATTCTCGACAATAGAGGAGGTGTGCGACGCTGAAGAACCCGTCGGCTGGAGGGAAGAAGGTGACCGACGGAGCTGGGCGGCTCGAAGCTCTTCGCCGCTGCTGTTGTGGAGCCAGAATTGTTGCTTGCAATTTGGGGAAGAAGAATGCGGCTCCATTTTTTTCCCTTCGGTTGGGTTCTGTGCGTAGAGAAAAGATGTAATTAAAACTCTTTCCTTGGTCGTCCGATCTCAAGCCCATCAAATCCCAGCCATTGATTAAAGCTAGGGTTTGATTCCTTGATTAATCATTCCATTAACTAGGCTGATGCATCTAACGGTTGTAATCACTCCAAATCTGGATGGATCGCTCTGATCGCTCCAATTAGGCCCTCTTTGTGTTTCCTACAAGATCACATTCAACTTATTAGAAATAATTCTGAAATTATAGGAATTACACAATTAATCTCAAATAAATCCAATATGTAAAACATGTTAGGAACGTTGCGCCCGCTAGAGGGGGTGAATAGCGTTAGCATTGCTTGATGGAATTCGTTCGCGATCGTACTTGCTACAAATATATTAGTACACAGCAGAAATAGAAAATATACAATACCAACACACAAACATGATCAAGACACAAGGATATAACGTGGTTCGGAACTAAATGGTTCATCCTCCATGGATTGGGCTCGTAAGAGCCCTAGCAATGTAAACATGCACTACTAATCACAAATACTCCTTCTTGGAACAATCCGGAGGTGGAGAAAGCTCATACAATAGCTCTTACAACAGTAAGAAACAAATACAAGCAAGGTACAATAATAAATTGAAATACAAGTAAAGAAAATAACTTTACAAGAGCTTTTGGATTGCTTGCTTTGTGGTTGCTTGAAATGCACTTGGAGACCCTAATTTGCAGCAGCAAATCATCCCAAAACTCCTCAAGAACTGATGCCAAATAACTCCTCCATGAGCTCCATTTAAAGCTTCTGCCTAGGTTGGATTTTGCCTATCAGTCGACTACTCGGGACCATCAGTCGACTGGTGCCACTGTTATCATGAGACAATGACTAGATCCACATTGGAAAAATCCAACGGATACACCATCAGTCGACTGATGTATCAATCAGTCGAGTGGTCGATGTGATCACTCGATTGGAGAACCTTCGCGGTTCGATATCACGGCCATCATCGGTGATCACCATATCGGCCGATCGCTTCGTAGTCAAACCCTAGTTGACTCCCACCAGTCGACTAACCCATGGTCCCAGTCGACTGATACACCTCAAACATGAGGTTTTAACCCAAGTATGGTGCCCTCATACTTGCTAGACCACCCTTAGTCTAGACCTAAGCCTTCTAGCCACCTTCGTCAGCCTTGCGCCTATCAAATTCCTCCAAGTCATCCATGACTTATTCATCCATACGCTAACCTTCAGGTGCTTCCATCGGCTATTGTCATGCTAACAATGTCTACATCGCCAAGGCACATTGGACTTATGCTGCCAAGATTTCTGCTTGGACTTTACGCTGCCAACCAATGGACTTATGCTGCCAAAACTCCCACTTGTACTTTACGCCGCCAATATTCCCCATGGACTTTCCAAATGCCAAGAATCAAGCTTGGAATTTCTCTTGCCAACCCATGTTGGACTTTACATGCCAAGACCCATGCATGGACTTTTCCTTTGCCAACCCGTGTTGGACTTTCCCTTGCCAAGACCAATGCTTGGACTTTATATGCCAAGTGTCCCACTTGGACTTTCCATGACAATGGTCAAACCATCGTCAAACATCATATACTAACCTGGGTAGATTGCATCAGTAATCTCCCAAACACATGTCAGACATCAATGTCAAACATCAAAACACTACTCGAGCCAAACTTGAGTCTGGTCAATCGTGACCTGGGCCGATTGCTCCAACAAAACATACTGAATAACAATAATTACCCGTATAAAAGAGCCTAAATGTCTAATCCATGAGTAAAAATAGCACAATAAAATGAAGCTATCGGTGCCTTGGATCCCTAAGATGAGCACTAGATCTGTCACTTCACAACAGAGTGTTAGGGGTGGGTCGGCTTCCTGGCGTGGCACCTCCGACGCTCAAGTCAGAAACGGAAGAATGGAGAAATAGAATGTAGAATAGGAAGTGAGAAGAGATCTTTGAGGTACTGAATAGCAAAGAGAAAAAAAAAACCTCCATCTCCTTCGACCTATGCCCTTTTTATAGGAGATTCATCCTGCTTCTTCTTGAAGTGGATTTACTTTAATGCCCCTGCAAACCTGTCAAGATGTAACCATTTCTCCCGCTCGTTTTCAAAATAGCTCTTGGTAAACTCTCTATGTGTCCCTTATTTTTCCTGTCAACCATTAATCAAATGAATAAATAAATTAATAACATAATATTTCATGTCAATAATATTCTTTATTTAAGAACTTCCCCGTGACTTCCTGTACTCAAAAATACCCATATCCCCTTCTCTATTTAATTTAGAAAACACTCAAGGTCCACTTGTACATCACTTGGGAAACACACTGATTGCTCGAGAAATATATACATTTCTCTGAAGTTACATATACTACTCGGAAATTACATATATTAATCGGGAAGTGTCTACACTGTTGTGTCAACACAACACTTAGCTCTAAGCACCACTATTTTGCTCACCCTTACTCAATTTGGGAATTACATGTACTGCTCTGAAAATATATTAACTGGTCGGGAATTACAGATATCAATTGGAAAATGCATATAATGCCCTACCAATACAACACTTAGCTCTAAGGGTGACTAATCTGCTCACCCCTACTCAACTCAAAAATTACATATACTGCTCGGGAAATATACTAACTAGTCGGCAATTACATATATTAATCGAAAAATGCATTTACTGTCCTGCCAATACAACACTTAGCTCTGAGCGTGACTAATCTTCTCACCCCAACTCAAAACGAAAATTACATATACTGCTCGGGAAACATACTAATTGGTCAAGAATTACATATATCAATTGGAAAACGCATATACTGCCCTGCCAATACAACACTTAGCTCTGAGTGTGATTAATCTGCTCACCCCTACTCAACTCGGAAATTACATATACTACTTGGGAAATATACTAACTGGTCAGGAATTACATATATCAATCGAAAAATTCATATACTACTCTGCCAATACAACACTTAGGTCTGAGCGTGACTAATCTTCTCACCCATACTCAACTCAAAAATTACATATACTACCCAGGAATTATATATATCAATCTAGAAAGGGATATTCTGCTTTATCCATATCACACAACTTTAAACCCCACTACTCTGTTTGCCCCTTATACGGCTTGAGAAACATATGAACTGATCAGCAACTATGCTTGACACCCTCTGAAAATATACTAAGTATGATTGAAAATCCTAACCCCATCAATATCTTTTCCTTTAACCATTCATTGAAAAATATTCTTGTTAAATTCTTAAATATTATAACTATTAAAAGTATTTTGAAAACTTTACTACATGTTAAGTCTAAAATTTTCTTTTCAAAAGATATAATCTTTTCAAAATCATTATTGGTGTAGAGGGAAAAGACAAACTTAAATTGACCCTACACCTCTAGTTACTTCTAGATTGGTATACGATCCCTAGGACTTAATTTGAAATGTCGAAATTAACATCAAAATGTATATGGTTATTTTTTTTAAGTAAAGGGCACATGCTTGGATTCATAAAAATGTTTAGTTACTTTATGTATTGCATTTAGAACTATCTTGAAATTTTACAACTTAAAAATGAACTTTAAAGTTTTTAAATTTTAAGTTTTTTTGTCATACACTTCTCATAACATTATTTTTTTTATATGTCAATGGGGGAGAGATACAAGTTAAGAGGTTAAAATTTAATTTAAATTTAAATTTAAAATTTCTTACTTCTATTTCAAAACTCATCACACTTGAAGGGGGAGTTTTTGTAAAATAATTAATTAATATTTTTTTCCTTAACTTTGAATCGTGTTGTCATAAATCAAAAAGAGTGAGATTGTTGGTGCAGAGGCACCAGGTAATTAAACCTAAGTTTTGATTATGGCAAAAGCTCAAAGTTAAGTCATGTTGTTATCTGATGTGTTGTAATAAGTGTGCAGGAACTTGTTGGAGGATCGGTGGCCGGCTAGAGGGGGGTGAATAGCCCAAATCACGTTATGGATGGAAATCAATCGTTCGTCGTGTATCGCTTGTCAACAATTCTCGTTAGCATAGCGGAATATACAATAATAAAAACACAACAAGAATACAAACCCACGACACACGATATACGTTGTTCGGATCCTTAGGGTTCCTACTCCACGGGGTGAGCTCAACGAGCTCGTGTTATGCGCACGACACTAATAACAACTCCTTCTCGACAACACGTCGGAGGTGGAGAATCCTTGTACAAGCAATTACACTAAGTAATACAAGCAAATACAAATGCAAGAAGAAATACAAGTAAAGAAGACTTTACAAAACTTCGCTTTGATCACTTGCTTGTTGCTTGCTTTGGATTGCTCTTGAAGGTCTGGAATGCAGCATCAATTCCCTTCCAAAATCGCCCCAAAAACTCTTGTAAAATTCTCCATCTCGAGCTCCATTTATAACCTGCAATGAGTTGATTTCGTGCCCATCAGTCAACTGATAGTGACCATCAGTCGACTGGTCCTATAGTCGTTGTCTCACAATTACTCGATCCACGATGGACAAGTTCCAATAGATCCATCATCAGTCGACTGATTATGCCCATCAGTCGAATGATGATCCCATCAGTTGAGTGGTCGACGCGATCACTCTACTAGAAACCATTCTGTGCCCAAATTCACCCAGATTAGTCGACAGCCATCCCTCGGCAGTCGACTGATAGTGTCGACAGTCGACTGCCAACTCTTGGAAGTCGACTGTTCGGCCAGAACCTGATCAGTCGAACACCGATCAAGTCTATCGACCTGGAGCAGTCGACTGACACCTATACCAGTTGACCGATGTCGGGTAAAATCTCAAACATCAAGTTGTTTGAGCATCCGACACTCAATCTTACCCACTTGGCCAAGTCCACTTCATCTCTCATGGAGTTCCCCACCGAAGCTCTCTTCCCTCAGCCTACGTCCCTTGGATGCACCAAGCGCATGACTTCGCAATGTCATCCTTTGCGTCTCTTGCCCTCGAAGACTAATTCCCTTAGGACTCACTCCATTCACTCCCCGTCCGGCGGTCCCTTGGATGCACCAAGTGCATGACTTCACAATGTCATCCTTCACCGACTCAAGGACCCCGAGCCTACAAGACTAGTGACTTGCCTAGTCCTCAAGACTTCCCACACCAAGCCTCATGCTTGGATTTTACCAACACCACCAAGGCTACACACTTGGATTTACATGGCCAACCCATGTTGGACTTCCCATGATAATCCCATGCCATACGTTTTGTCTAACATCAAAATACAATTTGAGTCAAACTCGAGTCCGATCAATCGTGACCTGGGCCAATTGCACCAAAAGAACTAAGTAAGCCTTAGCTAAGATCAAAGACATCAAGAGAATCAGATGCTAAGCAACAGGTAAATAGTCCAAGGTATGCTCCGAGTGAGGAGCGATGGTAAGGATGCATCCTCCGTATGGGAACAACTATAGGCGTCGACCCGACATAGGCTTCCGGAGGAATGCTGAAGTCGAGATCGGACAATTAAAAGGGTTGTCACTATTAATATACTTGAATATTCTATGCTAATCTTGTATTGCAGGTGAAATAATGAAGAATCACAAAGCGTATTTGCCAGGTACCTTACAGTAGTCGACTGATAGGAATTACAAGTCGACTGACATTGTTTAGTTGACTGGGAGAAAATAGCAGGTGACTGATGCCTACGAATTAGCCAAAACACTAAGTCATGATTTGGATCGATCAAAGCTACCACCTCAGAGATAAGATCCATGAAATTGGGATCTAAATTTGGACTCATTCCAAGGCTCAAGTCTATAAAAGAAGCCTCTATGGAAAACCCTAAAGGTTAATCAATTATCTCTCAAGTGCTCTTGCTTTTTGATCATGCTCCTTCGTGCTTCAATGCTACTCCGACCATGCTCCTCTTCTATTTATTGGCGGTATATTATTATTCTATTTGTGTACTTAATTTGTATAAGAACCGGTAAGGTTGTTACCAACTCTTTCATCTTTGTAATCGTCTTGTCTCTTACCTCCAATGGGGAAGAAACTTTTAGTGATTGCCCTTCAGAAGCGATCAAGGATGGTAGGGCCTTGGATTAGCAACCGATCGGATGTGAACCAAGTAAAACTCTTTGTGTATTTGTGTTGGTGTTTTTGTGTTCTCGCTATGAGTTACGAGGCTTTTACGAATGAGAGAAAAAGTTTTTAAATACGGTATTCACCCCCTCCCCCTCTAGTGTGTTTTCATTCCTTCACAGAAGACATAAAAGGGAAAGAACTCCTAATCTTATACTTGTACATTGGTATTGCAAATAAACAGGAAAGTTGTAGTATAGAATCAACCTTCATATTACCATGATATCCAATATTTACAATTAGAGGAAGAAGTCAAAAGGAAGCTACAATTTAAAATGTTCAAAAGTATAGCGCTTAAAACCAACTTCCCAATTCAGAAAGGGAACTAGCTGCTGAGCAGGGAAAAACCCTTGTCCAAAATATTGTTGAATTGCTTCATTAAAATTGTCTTGGAAAGTAGCCTACATAAGGGTCATCAGACGGTTTTTTCTGTGCTTCTTAGAAGTCTCTACATCTTGCCAAAATTTTATGCAATGTTTACAATGTTCTATGAAGTCTTAGTTGATGCGATGGTATTGGAGAGATGTTTGATTAAGGGTTTCAGTGAGGATTTGCATGTCACGGGTATGAAAAGCATAATCCTACTAAACAATTTTGGATAGATCTACCCAATCTTGGCATATAAAAGTTGAGATATCCATAACAGTTTTCGCATGGGTCTGGGAGAGGGTTGCCTCATATTTTACTTGTCGCAAGGAAACCTTACATTTATGCATTTGGGAAAAGGATATGTCTCTTTTTGGCCGCAGATCTGAGTTCCTACAGATTTCTCTACTTACTTGGATCCTTGAGTCTAATATTATCTCTTCATTCTTCTTCTATTGCAATTGGGCCTCTGCCAATTGAGCATGACACAAAGAAAATTCTTGAATGAGAGAGTCTTCTCTTTGTTGAGATCTCTCCTATGCTATCAGACTTTCTTGAGTATATAGAGAAGTTTGTTGTTGGACATGAATTTGGTACTCAGAGAAGGAATGAATTAGCTCTTGATAGTTTGTCATAGCCTATGCACTGGGGGTCAGTGATGTGTGCATTTTATAAAGTGTTTTAGTGGTCTTTTGGGTACACATCTTTTCTCAGTTTTATGGCATTTATTGCATATTATCTTTGTTTACTCCACATTTCTATTATCTTCATTCGAATATCTTCTTTTGTTATTTTTATGCGTAGGATGGAATTTTTTGAGCAAAAATGAAGCATTTATGGAGCATGAACATTAGGGAACACACTTTGGCCATGTACTAAGCCACGACCATGTTCTCGAAGAGAAATGAATCAAAACGTAGGCTCTAGAGTGGCACACGGTCGACTGTGTTAATTTCACAAAGGTCATGTTTTTTTCCAGCCACAATTTCATCCTAGATTTCAATAGTAGCCTTGCATATGGTCGACGATATAAATTTCACACAACCATGTGGCGGTGCCGTGATTTCAAGAAATTAGGAATTTTTAAGCATTTATAGAAAGTCAGAGCCACCTCTATATATAGGAAACTCGTCCTAGAGGTTAGGGGGAGGAGGATTGTGAGAGGAGCTAACATAGGGCTCCCAGGCCTCGAAAGGGGGACGTCCAACGCCTTTTAAACCACCAAAGGCCGCCATTCGAGTTCCTCTCCACCGCCAATGAGAAGATCACAATGTCGCAACTCCAAACCTAGGTACAAGATGGGGCCGAAGATAATCCTAATCAAGGGTAAGCCCCTCTCTTTTCGTCTCTGCAATTCCTTTGGATTTGATCATGTTTTATCGAATGTCTTGTGGTTGTATCTCTTTCTATGGAGTTGATTCCTTTATTATAGGGTTAGGGAGTAACCTATGCATGTTGAACTTGGACTTGCAATGAATTCTAAGTTTAGCTTATATTTATTTGCAACTTATGATTTCTAGTTTGATGAAGAAGATTGTGTTTGCTCTTATTCTACTATGCTTAGTCGACGTGGGTGCCCTAAGCATTCACATTGAAACTTAGGAGAATCAAGGAGGAACCGAACGATCTTCCTCCCTCCCAAAACTATAGACCCTAAGATGTGAAAGAGTAGGGTATGAAATATGGTCCACCTATTCATGGGGATAGCATAGGACATCCTAGAACTCTATGAACTTATTCTAGCAGATGCCCCGAAGTAGGAGAAATCAACTCAGTGGTTGTGGGACCAGTGACAAGGGCAACCTAGTGACAACAACCTTTTGAGCTCTGTCAATCCAAAAAGGAAACTTGGCTAGGAATAGGTAATTTTCGGTAGAAGGAAAAGTTCACCTGGATTAAACTTGATGATCCTCCTGTAAGACAAATCTTGGAGAACATAGGAATATAAGTAGGGGTGTATTCAACATAACATAGGTGAAACTGAAACCCTAGAATCATCCTCGGCAATCACAACAGGAACTCAGTGACACTGGTGTCCTTATGAAAGTGATCTCTCAACCTTCTCACTCTCTAATTATCTCACTTTTAATTATCTATTTTATCATCTAAGTGATTTGGTCTAGACAATCTTAATTCGCTTAGTAACCCAGTACTCGATTACCAGTCCTTGTGGTATCGATATTTTTTTATTTGAGGACAAATCGTACACTTGCAAGCATTGAGCACGAATCGACCCTCGACCTCACAGTTGAGGCATCGGTTCGTGCACATCAAGTTTTTGGCATCATTGTCGAGGATTGGTTGAAGCGGTATGGATTTTCGACCTCCTTTGGAGCAAAGAGATCAAGGAGGTTCGGGGGTCCTCTCCGGGCACAACAGTAAAAAGTGAAAGAGTGATGGCAACGATGATAAGAGATTTAACGGGTTCGGAATTCAAATTGCTCTGAGTGAGCTCCGACACTATACACCTTTACTATAATCCCTCCTTCTCGGAAGTACTTCCGGAGGTAGAGAAAACCCCTTACAAATAGAACCTTATATAGGGTAAAAAAAAATAAGACTTGTATGATCCTCTGCCTCCTTCCTTCGTCCGAGATCAGTTTTCTCCCTTCTAATGATCAGTCCCCATTTAGAAAGCTCCCTCACTAGAAAGAATTAGAGAGCAAAAAAAAGTTCAAGTGCTCAGAAGTTGAAGCCCCTTCTTCTTCCTTCCTTTCTTCCTTTTATACTTGCTGCCTTAGGAGCCAGCTATTGTGTAACAGACCACCTAGATCATCGTCCACGTAGAGGACCATTCCAACCTGAAGAATAATGATGTTATGATATTAGTGAGTGAATGTTACTAAGAATCTTCTGTGGGGTCCTCTAAGTGCCTTGGTTTGTTATACTGCGTAACAAACTCACATGGGAAAGCATGATAAGGAGCCCCTTCCTCCTTTTCTTTACCCTCACCTTACCACGAGACCCTTATTGTCCCTAGTCACTTCTTATTATCCCTACCTCAACTCAGCTTTGTTTCCTAAGTTACCCTATTACTAACTTGGCTCATTTTCCTAACTTGCTTCCCTACACCATTCTAGTCGTTTAAGCTAAGGTGCATATAACTCCACTCGGCTTTTCGAGTTGCTATTTGGCTATGTTTTTGCCACTGGGAACATGCACTTATACCCCACCTTGATTTCCTGAGTTGCCCCCCTCAACTCGGCTCACTCTCCTGAGTTAGTATTTAGTTTCGTTCCAACCACCGGACTTCCTCTCGCTTTCCCAAGTTTCCACCTCATCAACTCAGCCTATTTCCCAAATCGGGTCTTGCTGGATTAGAACATATATCCTACATAATGATCCTTCACTCCAATTTCATCCTATCATTCATAATTCATTTATCTAGCTCCTAAGTCATATTATAGCAGTATCATTAGCCACCCCCCAAATAGTCAAACGAAGCCTTGAGTTTGACTTTTTAAGTTAGGAATCCCTTCTAGTCATCCTTTCTCGATTAGGACTGAACCACCTTCTGATCGTGCACGGAATTTATTTAACTTATTGGGATGGGATCTTCCTCTTTTTTACTTACCCTAAACATATTAAGCCTCTTGTTGGGCTGATGGGCCCCGCTTTTTCATCTTAGGGAGAAGTTTAAAAGCTAAAAACCCTCGGAACCCTGTCCTTCACACAATAACTTCTTCTTCTGTTCCGACTTTTATTCTTCCGCACGGCGATTTTTGCCAACGATTGTCCCATGCCTAACCCTTCGGCACCTAGGAGTCTTCTTTCTTCAAAACAGCTTCCTCTAAGCCACAAGTAAATGTTGCCCTGCTTTCCCTACTATGGCTCCTTCTCCGACAAACCCTAGCTCGACCCCCTGGTATGAGGATATCGTTATGCGCATAGATGGTAACCACTATTTCTTAGACACTAAGGATTTGTTTATAGACTCTTCTATAAAATGCCTTTTTACTTCCTCTTCTTATCGACCGCATCTTCCTCCTCCCAACCATCACTGCTTCTTTTTAGATCAACTAGAGAATAGCCTTCGACTGCCCATACCCCCTATTTATTTTGAGCTATTAGGTTTCTTTAAGCTACTCATAAACTAGTTAGCCCCCAATGCCTTCCAACTATTGGTGGGCACCATTATAGTTTTTAAACATTTAGAACTCCCTCTATCCCCGCTAATGTTCCACTGCCTCTTCAAACTGAAATCTTCAAAGGCAGGTATTTATTATTTTGTCAGTCGTCCAAATTACCAGTTCCTTACTATTAAACCTTCCTCCCACAAAGGTTGGAGGGACTCCTATTTCTTTGCCCAACTCCCTACTCCACTTCCCAACTCTGACACTTGGAAGACTGCCCTTTCTAACTTACCTCCCTTCCAAGATTGTGTTGGTGCAGTAGGCACCTAAGTCGAACCTAAGTTTTGATTATAGCAAATGATACAAAGTTAAGCATATATTGTTATCTCATGAGCTAAATCAAGTGTGCAGAAAAGTCTCAACGCTGGAGCTGAAGGCTAGCGACACACGGAGGAAGCCGCAGTGGTCGGGCGACACTCAAGAGACTTCGGAGGGAGCCGAAGGAATTGAGTGGAAGGCCGGAAGCAAAAGAAACACGTAAGTACTGAGGTAAGCTCGTGTGTACGAGCGTAAGTAAGGTCGTATCCTCTTTACGGGGATGATCTTAAGCGTAGATCCGACCAAAGACTTCTTATAGATGGCCTAGGTCGAGATCGGATGGTCGACGACCATCAAAATTATGTTTTTCTTGAGCTAACCTTGACATGCAGCTAGCATCGATCATTGCCCGGCGGAGGACTCGGCTTAGTCAAGCGATCGGTATCGAAGGTCGAGCAATTGACTAATCTTTGCCATCGGTCGGTGGTGATGGCCATCGATCATTCTTTGGTCAAAGGATCGACCTCGGCGATCAAGAGTTATCACCATTTTTCAAGGGATTTGTGCCCATTTGTGATTGGCTAAAGACCCATTCGATGAGGCTTAAAGGCTATAAAGGAGGGCCAAACCTAGGGTTTTCATCAATTCAAAAGCTTCCAAGTGCTTAGATGCGCTCAGGCTCTCAGGCATCCCTCTGACGAAGCTGCTGAGGGGCGACTAGAGCTTCAACCTCCAATCTTTGAAGTCGTCGGTATAATCTTTGAATTTGTATAAGTTGTTTTTATTTCAAGCTTTAAATCATATCAAGGAGAGGGGGAGTGTCCCCCTACCTTGAGTCTTTCTCGAGTTTTTGTATTCGTTTAACTCCTATCTCCATCGAGGGGGAGTTCGTTTAGTATTTGCCCTCCGTGCGTGGTCAAGGACCATTAGGGCCTTGGAGTAGTAGCCGAAGGCTACGAACTAAGTAAAACCTATTTGTCTCTATTTACTTTACATTTCCGCTGCAATTAATTTTCTCTCGAGTTTTAACGAAAGAAACGAGAAAAAGTTTTTATCGCTATTCACCCCCCCCCTCTAGCGAACCGCATCGATCCAACAATTGGTATCAGAGCCGGGGGTTGCTAAGATTTGGTGAAACCACCAATCTAGCCATTTTTCACAGATTTATTTTTCTTTTATTTCAGTTTATTTCAGATTTATTTCGCTTTGTTAAATTTACTCCCGCACTACTAATCCAAGACGCGAGTCTTGGTACCTTTTGTGTTTTTTTGTCGTTGCTAGTTTTTTTTCCTTCATCTCCTTGTGTTCTTTGTTCTAATGGCCCATCTCGAAGGGTTTAGCACCGTCCGACCTCCGTTTTACAACGGAGATGACTTCCGTTATTGGAAGGGTCGGATGGAATGCTTTCTTAAAACCCAAATCGAGATGTGGATCATAATCCAAACGGGTTTCACACTTCCGACTAATGAAGTGGGTGACTCCTTGGATTATGACCAATCGACCATTGCGACAAAAAAACAAGTCAAAGCCGACGCTAAGGCAACGCAAATCCTTCAATGTGGCCTATCCAAGGAGGAGCTAAATTGCGTCGGCCCCTTCATAAGCGCAAAAGATCTTTGGACAAAACTAGTCGAGCTACACGAAGGGACCAATGAAGCCAAGGTATGTAAGCACGACCTTTTGTTCAATAAATTGTATAATCTAAAAATACAGGAACACGAGTCCGCGACACAACTTCACGCCCGAGTCCAGAACATAGTCAACAATCTACACGCAATCGGGCAAAAGGTCGAAAACCGTGACCTTATAAGGTATGTCCTAAACTCTTTTCCGAGGACTACCTTATGGGCATCCATGGTCGATGCCTATAAGGTCTCCAAGGACCTTTCTAAAATTAGGTTAGATGAACTCTTTTCAGATTTTGAACTTCATGAGCAGTCTAACTCGGGCAGAGAGGGTATAGCCTTGTTTGCGAGTTGAAGAAGAAGAAAATCATAAACAAGCCACCAACCGAGGAGGAAGACGAGTCCGAAGAAGAAGTTGACCCGGAGTTGACTGTCGAACTAATAAAGCTAGCTCGAAGGATAGCCAAGGGACGAAAGTGAACCACGACTCGACCCAACCAAGGTAAGCCTAAAAGTTCCAATATTAGGTGTTATGAGTGCAACAGGTTTGGACATATCAAGTCCGAGTGCCCCAAGCTCAACCACCAAGCACCTAAGCACAAGAAGGCCCTCAACGCGACATGGGAAGAAGCGTCATCCGAAGAAGACGAAGACCACGTCTTCATGGCGAAATCAATTGAGTCAGACACGGAGACCGAGCCTGAACTTGAGTCAGAACCTGAGGATGACTCGGACTACGAAGCTACCTTCAAGTCAAGCCACGGATACGCATCCGGTTCAAAAGATACCCTTAAAGTAAGTCAAACTTTATTTAATACTTTACATAATACGGTTAGGTTTTTGTCTAGGAAGTTAGCTAAGTCCAAGTCCAAGGTCGAGACCCTTGTTGAGGAGGTTAAACTCCTCAAACACGAGGTCTCCCTAACCTCTTCGACTAGTCAAGTTCAAGAGAAGGACTCAACTCGAGTTGAAAAGCTCGAAGTTGAGAACTCTCTCTTGAAAAGTCAAGTCGAAGATCTTAGGAACACGTTGGAAAGGATCACTTCGGGATCCAAAGGACTTGACCTCCTACTTGGATCTCAAAGGGCCGTGTACAACAAGGCTGGACTAGGGTTTAACTCAAACACGACTAATAGGTCGTATATGTCGATTGTAAGTCGACATAGGAAACATGTCCAAGCATGGGTCCCTAAGAACTTTTTGATTTCAACTCTGGGATCCAACCCGTACTGGGTTCCCAAGGACCAAATCCACTATGTGGATAGACCGAACCGATTCAACGGTCTAGGGGGAGCCAGTACAAAACATGTTTGTGCTTTAACTTAGAAATTGCATGTTTTAACTTAGAATGTTTGTGCTTTAACTTAGAAATTGCATGCTTTAACTTAGAAAGTTTATACTTTAAAACTTGTGAACTCACTTAGAACATGAACATAATCAACTTCGAAAAGATTGAGCCTCGGGGAGCCTCTTTTCAAAAACATAACCAACTAAAATTCTTCGAAAAGATTGAGCCTCGCGGAGCCTCTTTTCAAAAACATAACCAACTAAAATTCTTCGAAAAGATTGAGCCTCGGGGAGCCTCTTTTCAAAAATAACCAGTTAGACTAGGAGATAGTCTTAGGTGAGTCAAGTCATCATTTTCTTGAAAATGGCTTTGTCTAAAGAAGTGGTCGATGATCCGATAAAAGAAGGCCCCTGTGCCTCGCCACGACCTGGAAGCCATGATCTTGAAAAGGTAAACTTGACAAGCCTAGGTTTAAATCCAAATCTAACATAAAATTACTTGAACCTAAATACACTTAATCAACTTAATTGGAAGTCATCTCACACAAAACACATAAGTATAACATGATTGATCATATAGACACAGGTGAGATGACCAAGGTTTAACAACTTACAACCAATTTTAAAAAAAATCTAACATCCAATCCAACCACCTTGTGTGTAGGATCAATGGATGTTGGACAGCGGTTGCTCCCGACACATGACCGGGGATCAACTCAAATTCACAAAGCTTCGATTCAAACGACAAGGATCAGTAGCCTTTGGAAATAACGACAAGCTCAAAATCATCAGATCAGGTGATATCGAGCTTAACTCGAATTTTGTTATTAAAAATGTATTACTTGTAGAGAATTTTGAATATAACCTGCTTAGCGTAAGCCAATTATGTGACAATAACTATAAGGTCGTATTTTTAGAAAATGAATGTGTAATTAAAACAAATAAAACAGCTAAAACAATACTCAAAGGAACTAGGATAAATAACATTTATACAATTAACTTAATCAATTCCTCAGCCAAATGTCTTATGACACAGGAAGAGGAATCATGGTTGTGGCACCGACGACTCGGTCACTCGCACCCAAGACTCGTCCACAAGATGAGTCAGAGTGGCTTAGTCAGAGGCTTACCCAACCTCAATAACTTGGTTAATAAAATCTGTAATTCTTGTCAACAAGGAAAACAACCTAGAACACAACACAAGTTAACTAACCATGAACGAACCTCAAATGTACTTGAGCTCCTACATATGGATCTATTCGATTCACATGGAGCCAAGTCACTCAATAGAAGTCAATATTGCTTAGTCATAATTGACAACTACTCCAGGTTTACCTGGGTTAGGTTCATCAAACATAAAAATGATACCCTAGATCAATTAATCAATCTATTCAAATTAATCGAGAATAAAAAAGACCTTAAGGTTAAAAGACTTAGAAGCGATCATGGTGGTGAATTCGAAAATCAAAGGTTCACCGACTTCTGTAACCTAAACGGATACCACCATGAATTCTCTTGCCCTAGGACCCCTCAGCAAAATGGCCTAGTGGAACGGAAAAACCGAACTCTACAAGAAGCCGCTAGGACCATGTTGAACGAATATGACCTATCCGATAGGTTTTGGGCAGAAGCCGTGAGTACGACATGCTATGTCCAAAATAGGATCCTTATGGTAAAAAGGCACCTTAAGACCTCATACGAGATTTATCACGATAAAGTACCCAACATCAAGTACTTTAGGGTATTTGGGTGTAAGGTACATATCCTAAACACTAAGGATTACCTAGGGAAATTTACATCCAAAACCACGACCGGAATCTTTCTAGGATACTCGACTACAAGTAGAGCTTATAGAGTATATAACCACGACACCCTTAGAGTCGAGGAAACCATTAATGTAGTGTTCGATGAAGGACACGAACCTACAAAACCCCCGGCAACCCCAATTAGCGAGCCGATTCATACTAGACCTAACTCTGATCCCGAGATCAGGTCTAGTGTTAATCCTAACCTAAGTCAACCAAGTCACTCTATTGATCAAGTGATAGATGACTCCAACCAAACTAGTGTTCAACCAAGTCACCCCATTGATCAAGCATTAGGTGACACAAACCCAACCCAATCTAGGATTCAAACTAACCACCCTATCGATCAAGTGATAGGAGATCCTAATCTAGGAGTTCGAACTAGAGCATCCTATAGGAACCTTAGTTAAATTTCCTTAATTTCAAAGATAGAACCCAAATCAATTGAACAAGCTCTTCTTGATCCCGATTGGATTATTGCAATGCAAGAAGAGCTAGCCCAATTTACTAGGAATGAAGTGTGGGAGTTAGTACCACCACCTAAAGACAAAACGATAATTGGAACAAGGTGGGTGTTTCGAAATAAGCTTGATGATAAAGGTGAAGTAGTTAGAAACAAGGCTAGGTTAGTCGCCAAAGGGTTTAGCCAAGTCGAAGGCTTAGATTACGACGAAACCTATGCCCCAGTAGCTAGACTCGAATCCATTCGAATGTTGCTAGCTTATGCCGCACATCGAGGATTTAAGCTGTTTCAAATGGATGTTAAGTCGGCATTCCTAAATGGATACATTAAAGAAGAAGTTTATGTCAGCCAACCCCCCGGATTCGAAAATCTAGATAAACCCGACCATGTTCTAAAACTTAAGAAAGCTCTCTATGGACTTAAACAAGCTCCTTGAGCTTGGTACGAGAGACTTTCAATCCATCATAAATAAAAAGGGTTTAACCAAGGCTTAGTTGACCCAACTCTCTTTGTAAAAACCTTAGGTAAAGAAATATTCATAGCTCAAATTTACATAGACGATATAATTTTTGGAACCTCTAACTCAGCCTTACTAAATGAGTTCGTTTCGCTCATGGAAAGTGAGTTCGAAATGAACTTGGTAGGCGAGTTAAGTTTCTTTTTAGGTCTACAAATTAAACAAACTAAGGATGGTATATACCTATATCAACAAAAATACACTAAGGAGTTAATTAAAAGATTTGGAATGCAAGACGCTAAGGTAATAAACACCCCAATGGCGATAAATGTTAACATAGGAGAAGACCTAGAAAGTAAGTCCATTGACTTAAAATACTATAGGAGCGTAATAGGGAGTCTCCTATACTTAACTGCGAGTCGACCCGACATCCTATTCGCAGTAAGTATGTGCGCCAGGTTTCAAACCTGTGCTAAGGAGTCACACCTAACCCTAGTTAAGTGTATCCTTAGATATCTTAAGGGCACACTTAACGTTGGTATTTGGTACCCTAGATCTACGGAGTTCGAACTAATCGGCTACTCCGATTCGGATTATGCCGGTAGTAAGCTCGATAGAAAGAGCATGAGTGGTTGTTGTCAACTTCTCGGCTCGAGTCTAGTGAGTTGGTGCAGTAGGAAACAACATTGTGTTGCTTTATCTACCACCGAAGCCGAATACATCGCGATGGGTGAGTGTGTCACGCAGCTTCTTTGGATGAAGCACACTCTCCGCGACTTTAAGTTAGACTTTACGAATACTAAACTTCACGTAGATAACATTAGTTCAATTAATCTTACAAAGAATCTGATATGTCACTCTAGGACCAAACATATAGAGGTCAAACACCATTTCATTCGAGAACATGTGGCCAACGGAGCCATACACCTCGAATACGTCGAATTGAAGTCTAACTTGGCAGATCTATTTACTAAACCCCTACCCGAAGCCAAATTTAGTCTATTAAGATGAAAATTGGGCATGTGCGTAATAGAATAGGTACATGCAAATTATATGTTCTTACTACTATTTCTTTAATTTCATGTTTATGGAACTAGCATAGGACATACCTTAGATATCATGCACCTATAGATTTAAGGAGCCAGTACATCTCACAACACATAGGACTAATGTGTTTGTGTACTTATCCACGTAGATGGGCGTGAGATGTTAGGACCTTACTCCTGGTTCCAGATGTAGAGCTAGTGCATCGCTATGAACCACGGAGTATAATCATACATACTAACCAACTCTGACAAGGACTGGTTGATCTTACATATCAATCAAGCCAAATATGAGTCGAACATTTTATAGATGAGCTTATTTTCAGTATATTTTTATATATAAAAAATGGGGAACATGCTTGGACTTTAAATTTAACACTTTTTGTTTTCCACACACCCCTTACTCTTTTCGATATACGGCAAAAGGGGGAGAAAAAGGCCAAAGTTAAGGGGTCAAAATTTTTTGATAACTTAACTCTTACTTCATATTTAAACCAAAAGTTAAAACTTAGTTAACTTTTACCAAAAGGCCAAAGAATTCTTAAACTTATTTGTGCCGTCTAAGTTTTACTTAAACTTATTTTTTAAAACTTTATGTCGTTAATGTTTTACTTAAGGGGGAGAAAGGGCTTAACTAAAACGTTTTACTAAGGTCAACTTTAAGTAATGTTAAGCAACCCTCAAGGGGGAGGATTAAGGTCTTTCTTCAAGACTCACCCTCGGTCAAGGGGGAGGTTTCCTCAAGGGAGAGTACTTGAAGAAAATCCTTACTACTCCAACTTAATCTTCATATTTTTTGTTTCTCATGCACATTATTACTCTTCATGCTTGCTATTTACTTAACTTTATATGTGGGTTTGCCATAAATCAAAAAGGGGGAGATTGTGGGTGCAGTAGGCACCTAAGTCGAACCTAAGTATTGATTATAGCAAATGATACAAAGTTAAGCATATATTATTATCTCATGAGCTAAATCAAGTGTGTAGAAAAGTCTCAATGCTGGAGCTGAAGGCTAGCGACACCCGGAGGAAGCCGCGGTGGTCGGGCGACACTCAAGAGACTTCGGAGGGAGCCGAAGGAATTGAGTGGAAGGCCGGAAGCAAAAGCAACACGTAAGTACTGAGGTAAGCTCGTGTGTACGAGCGTAAGTAAGGTCGTATCCTCTTTACGGGGATGATCTTAAGCGTATATCCGACCAAAGAATTCTTATAGATGGCCTAGGTCGAGATCGGATGGTCGACGACCATCGAAATTATGTTTTTCTTGAGCTAACCTTGCCTTGCAGCTAGCATCACGATCACTTGGAGGACTCATTGCCACAAACAATGATCGTCGAAGGTCGCAATCGATCGATCCCATCACCGATCGGGTGAGGGCCATTAGTCGACTGCTAGTCAAAGGATCAGCCTCGAGCAGTCAAGAGTTATCACCATTTTTCAAGGGGATTTGTGCCCATTTGTGATTAGCAAAAGACCCATTCGATGAGGGGCTTAAAGGCTATAAAAGGAGGGTCAAACCTAGGGGTTTTCATCAATTCAAAAGCTTCCAAGTGCTTCTGATATGCTCCGACTCTCCGACATCCCTACGACGAAGCGCTGCCGAGACGACGACTAGAGCTTCAACCTCCAATCTTTGAAGTCGTCGGTATAATATTTAAATTTGTATAAGTTGTTTTTATTTCAAGCTTTAAATCATATCAAGGAGAGGGGGAGTGTCTCTCTACCTTGAGTCTTTCTCGAGTTTTTGTATTCGTTTAACTCCTATCTCCATCGAGAGGGAGTTCGTTTAGTATTTGTCCTCCGTGTGTGGTCAAGGACCATTAGGGCCTTGGAGTAGTAGCCGAAGGCTACGAACCAAGTAAAACCTATTTGTCTCTATTTACTTTACATTTCCGCTGCAATTAATTTTCTCTCGAGTTTTAACGAAAGAAACGAGAAAAAGTTTTTATCGCTATTCACCCCCCCCCTCTAGCGAACCGCATCGATCCAACAGATTGTAGGCTTCAATGCTCTTTTCCTGAGGTACATAAGGTGCTAAAAAAACACCACTACAACTCTGACCTCTTATTACATGGCCACATTGTGAGCCATTATGAGTTGTCCCCCTTCCACTTTGATTATCCACTCTTTATAGGTAGGGTACTACCAACACTTCATATACAATGTCTGCTAATTTTTATTATTGTTATCTATGGTTCTGGATGTATTGCACTGTAGACAACCTGATGCAGAAAGCTAGGGACAGCACAGAGAAGGCCATGACCCATAAGCCCCAAGGGAAACGGGCAAGGGGAAAATCCCATGTCTCCCCCCCCCCCCCTTCGCCTCCCAAGAAACTCTTCTTGCGCAAGGGGGGTCCTGCCAGCTCCTCAACTCTTCCAACAACCTCATCCTCTCATTCCCCTAGGCCTCCTCCTCTCCTGCTCAGTCGATGCCGCCACCTTATTACCTCCAGTCCTCTTGAGGAAGACATCTAGTCTCCTGACAACCTTCCCCTAATTCCCGTAGAGCATCTCCCCCTTTTACCTACTCCCTCACTTCCTTCTTCTTTTGGCATGGAAATTGATCCTCCTATGCCTCCTCCCTTTTTGAATGCATCCCCGCAAGTTACCTCATCCCCATTCCTCACTTCCTGACTCTACTTCTCTTAATCTTTCCTCACTCAGGGATGAACCCCCACTTCCTATGGGGGATATTCTTCCTCTCATCCTTTCAACAACTACCCTCAGGTCCCTACTTAAAATTTGTACTCCCAAGAAGTAAAGATCTTCAATCAATCGGGAGTATAGGGTCCCTTTAAACAATTGCGGAAGAATTTATCAGAGGTATCTTCCCTTAACCTTACTATATTTGCAATATCTTAGTGTTTATTGTTGGGATGTATACTAAAAAGTCTAACTTTTGTTTGAACATCTTTATTTTTGAAATAAGAAACACATGATCATTGTTTGCATATTTAAGGTTATGCATATTGTCTGATACATTACATTGTAGATAACATGGTGTGTAGTGTCACATGGGAGATCATGTTATCAGTTCCTTGTAGAGTATAAGTAAAGGCTCACAACCAAGATGGTTTTGGACAAACCATTGGTATGGTTATAGTGTAATTTGATATTAGTTTGTCTTGACCATAGAATTACACTAGTAGACTTTGTGTGTATTGAGCTGGACCGACTTAGAGGTGATTCAATTTATTGCTGACTACATAATTGAATCGGACCTCGGATATTATGGTGTACATGCTCTAAATCCCGATATAATAATGTGGACATGTACTTAGTATTTATTTCTTTGATTTACCAATGGGCGAGATCTATAGATTAAATAGATAGGCTCGGTAAGTTGAAAAATGTTATTATTTACATTGTGTGTTGTTGATTATAGGAGGAAATCGTGTCCTATATATTAGGATGATGATGTCCCCTTGAGGAGCTCATAAGGATCATCATGTAAACCCTGCAGGTGGACTTGGTCCGACATGATGATGAGGTTGAGTGGTACTACTCATGGAGTTAGATGTTGATTAATTAATTGTCAGTAAATTAATTAATTGACGGACATTCGAGATCTTAAACACGGGGAGATATTTGTACAATTAATATATGGAGCTCATATTTATTTATGGGGGTGGGTGAGGTAGATCAATGATAATCCTCTAGTGGAATAGATTATCATTAATGGATCGGATTTTGTGTGGGTCGGATCCATTGGGTGGTCAAGATCCAACTCCTCCTCATGGTCCCTATTGTAGCCTATTAAAACCCTCATGAAGCCTAGATCCGATGGTGCAAAATGGGCGTCTAGATCCGACGGTGGAGGTTAAATCTCTAGATCCGACGGTGGAGATTAAATCTCTAGATCCGACGTTTGAGATTAAATGTCTAGATCCAACGGTGGAGATTAAAAGGAGGCTTAAGCCTAACTCTATAAATAAGGGCTTAGGAGTGGGCGACAAGATATCCTTTGGGAGATTAGGGTTTTGGCTTGGGCGGCTAGGGTTGGGAATTAGGCTTGGGTGGCAACTCTTTGGAAGGATTAGGGTTTGTTTCCTTCTCTTCCTAAGGTGTAGCCAGCGCCCATCTTCTTCCTCTTTGCTTTGGCCGGCGCCCATTCCTCCTATTCTTCCCCTTTGGCCGGCGGCAAGATATCAATCTTGGCCGGCAATTCCATCTCCCTCTCCTTAGTGGCTTGATCTTCTCCAAAGGGATTGTGTCCGGAACTAGATAGGAGAAGAAGGGAGCTTATTATCTTCCTTTGTTCGGAGTGAGCAAGGAAAGGAAGATATATGATCTAGGAGGCTTCATCTCTTGGAGGATCGTTGCCCACACAACATCCAAGAGGAGGATAGGACATACGATAGAAGACCAAGAGGTAAACAAGAGGTATAATTCTTGTTTTGGTTTCATTTTGTTTCTTTATATGATCTATGTAATTTCATGTGGTTAATTTACTTAGACCCCGAAGACAAACACAAAAACCGGCGAACCATACAACGTCTATTCCGTGGCTAATTGAAGAAAAGAGGTAGGTTACTTGAATAACAAGTTTGTTCAAGTGACCACTCTATTCGAATAGCAAGACGATGGATCGGTTGCTTGGGTAATCCCCCTTCATCAAGGATTATTTTTTTTTAATCTAGGGATGTAGATGGGATCTCCATGCACTAGCGACCAAGTTGAAGTGGGAAGCGAAACTTTGACCTTCAAGTGGTATCAGAGTCACAGTTTCTGGTTTTGTGTGTTTAGGATTCGGTTACTTTTATGCACTTATCATATATTGTATGTGTCGGATGATAGTAGGATGTGCGTAGGCTAACTTTTTGGTTGCATGCATAAGATCCAACTATTATGGACATATGTGTGTGTATGTGATTGGATGTGTGTAATTGTATTATTATTTGAATCCTCGGGGTTGACGAGGCTAGTATTTAATTTTTGTAATTAAGTATGACATTGTTTAGCCACTCTTTTATTTTAGTTTACTTTCGATCTAGATATCATGTACACTCCTTCATGGAGTATAGGATCAATGGATGTAAATTAAAATAAGTTTTCTCGGATCGGATCTCCGGATGCTTGTACATGGCGTAGGGAGGAGCGAACGAGATGGCGATACGACGGGAGGCATATTGGAGAACAAAAGCAATAATAGTTGGAAAATATTTTTTTCATATTTATTGCTTCTTGTTTGATATGCATGTCGTGTGCTAGGAAAATTCCTCAATTTTAAATTACTAAGTGGGAGAGGGATATTTTTTAAAATTCCCACGACCTCCATTACTATTTGATATGTGATTTAAACAAACTTGCGCGTCGGCTCTGAGTGCCTTCCTCCCCATCGGATGAGTTTGTTTTGCATATCACAGGGTCGAATATGGTTATAGGAAATTATTTAGAAGTGTGTGTACTTCCCCATCAGAAGGCACATAATCCGAGATAATTTCCTTGGTATCGAGTAATGGTGAACACTTAGATGCAAATAGGAGTATCCTCCCAATCGGAGTCATTGCTTTTATTTATAGGGTCGAAGAGGAACCAACGATTAATATTATTTGTCAATAAGTTAGGTTGACAAGATAGTAAAATTAATGGGTAAAACCTCTTCTTACAAATGTAGATTTCGTATACGTCCACACGATCATGGCATACGATATTCTCGGTGTTTTGAGGTGTTGGTTGATTTAAAATTTTATTGTTTGAGGAATCAATAATTTTTTGAAATCTAATGTTTTGATCTATGTGATTCTTAGGTTTTTCAAAAATGACTTTCAACCCGCTTGCTGTGATACTAAAAGAGAATAAACTTACTGGACCCAATTATGTTTATTGAAAAAGGAATCTTGATATTGTCTTGACTGCTAAGGAGTACAAGTATGTACTCTTCGAAGAGTGTCCTCCTAAGCCTGCAGATGATTCTGGGGAAAAGGAGAAAGATAATTATAAAAAGTGGATTAAGGCTGATGAGATGGCGTGGTGTTACATTTTGGCTTCTATGTCAAATGTGCAACATCAGCATCAAGTCATGCCCACTGCTTATAACATGATGCTCGATCTCAAGGAGCTTTTCGGACACTAGAATCGCGTTGCTAGGCAGGAAGCCATAAAGAATTTGATGACGACCACCATGATCAAGGGAACACCCGTGAGGGATCATGTTCTCAAGATGATGGCTCATTTGAATGAGCTGGAAGTCCTTGGAGCTGAGATTGATGGGGAAACCCAGGTCGATATCATTCTCCAGTCTCTACCTAGGAGTTTTGAGCAGTTTTGCCTGAACTACAACATGAATAAAAGGTTGTATTTGTTGGCGGAGCTTCTGATAGAACTCCAGGCGGCAGAGGGGCTTTTTCACCAGAGTGCTCAGGCTCAGGCCATGGTTGTCCAAAAGGTTTCTACTTCTAAGCCGAAAGGCAAGAAGAAGAAGAAATAAGGTGGGGCAAAGGTGGCGGGAGGATCTCAGGGAGGAGTGAAGAAGTTGAAAGGAAAGTGCTCCACTTGCAAGCAGACTGGACATTGGAAGAAGGACTGCCCCAACCGGAAGCATAACAAAGGTATATCTTTTGGCCTGGCCGTTGAAACATGTTTAGCGGTGTTATCTACCGGCACCTGGTGTGTAGATACGGGAGCCACTGATAATGTCTGCAATACTTTACAGGGGTTGCAAGAAATCAGACGACTAGTTGAGGGGGAGATAACCGTTTACTTGGGCGATGCTACTAAAGTGGCGACTATTGCAGTGGGATATGTTTATTTGTCTTTTGATAGAAATAAAACTTTGGTTCTGAGAAATTTCCTTTATGTACCTTTATTTAGAAAGAATTTAATTTCAGTTTTTAAATTGTTTTTGGATGGATATTCTATTTCTTTTAATGACAGAGTTGTCATAAAAAGGAATAGGGAGATTATCTGTTCTGGTGCATTGATAGAAAATTTATATACCCTTGAACCTATAGCTCTCATGGTGCAAATAGAAGTAAATAACTCATCTTCTAATTCTAATAAGAGAAAAGATCCTTCGAAAATGAACCAAACATATCCTTGGCATCTATGGTTAGGTCATATTAACCTAAGTAGAATTCAATTGTTGATAGCTGATGGACCTTTAGGTTCATTAGTGGTGGAGGATTTCCCAACCTGTGAATCTTGCTTAGAAGGTAAAATGACCAAGAGGCCTTTTAAGGCCAAGGGGTATAGAGCCAAAGATGTGTTGGAATTGGTTCATTCTGATTTGTGTGTTCCTATGTCTATCCAGGCTAGAGGTGTTTTGAATATTTCGTCTCTTTTATAGATGATTATTCAAAATATGTATACATTTACTTGATGCACCACAAGTCTGAATGCTTTAACTGGTTCAAAGAATTCAATGCTGATGTGGAGAAATGTCAAGGTAAAAGTATCAAGACACTACGATCTGATTGTGGTGGTGAGTACCTCTTGGTAGAGTTTAGGAATTACTTGTCAGAGGCTATGATTCAATCCCAATTGTCTGCACCTGGCACACCCCAGCAAAATGGTGCAGCGGAGCAAAGGAATAGGACTCTTATGGAGATGGTTAGATCGATGATGAGTTATTCTGAGTTTCCAGATTGGTTTTGGGGGTATGATTTGGATACAACAGTGTATATTCTAAACTTGGTACCATCTAAATCAGTGCCTTCTACTCCCACAAAATTGTGGACTGGGCGAAAGCCTAGTCTGAGACATATTAAGATTTGGGGGAGTCCAACACATGTACTGAAGGCAGATGCTGGTAAGTTGGAACCTCGTACAGAAGTGCGCATGTTCATAGGCTATCCTAGAGGAACGAAAGGTGGTTTGTTCTATAGTCCTAGAGATCAGAGGGTGATCGTTAGCACGAACGTCAGATTTCTAGAGGAAAACTATGTGATGAACCAAGATCCCATGAGTAAGATTGTTCTAGAGGAATTGAGAGGGGAAGTCACTACTTCAGTACCACCGGTACAAGTGGATATACCACAAGTGACTACACCACATGTCACAGAGGATACACAGGTGATACCTCATCGCAGTGGGAGGATTGTTAGACAACCTGATAGATTTATGTTCTTGGGAGAATCTTCTGATTGGGTCTTTGACGAACATGAACCTGATAGCTGGACATATGACGAGGCAATCCAAGATAAAGATGCGATATCTTGGCAAAGTGCAATGAATTATGAGATAGAATCTATGGATTCAAATCAGGTATGGGAGCTAGTAGAACCACCCAATGGTGTAAAAACCATTGGATGCAAGTGGAAGGCTTGTTGTGAAAGGGTATGCTCAGAAAGAGGGTATCGATTATAAGGAGACCTTTTCGTTGGTGGTCATGCTTAAGTCTATCCGGATTCTCTTATGTATTGCTGCTCATATGGATTATGAGGTGTGGCAGATGGATGTCAAGATAGCTTTCTTTAATGGAAGTCTTGAGGAAAACATCTATATGAAGCAACCAGAGGGATTCATTGTAAAGGGCAAAGAGCAACTGTTAGTGAAAGCCCTAGAGCTAATCATGTGTTGATTGTTGTATGGACTTTATTGTATCATATTCCTATTTATAAAGGCATGGTTATTATATTTACTTGTATTGGTGCCAAATAGCTAAGTATAATAACGTCCTTGAGTAGTAGATTCTTATCTATATCAATCGATTGGTTGAATCAATAATGAGATGATATAGAGAACACTACTCTTAATCATTCCTAGTCAAGTATTAACATTCAGGGATAATGTTAATACGTAGAGACTAGCATGTAGGTCAACACGATGACTTGATCTCACAAGTCATGGATATGAGATATCAAGTTGACACATGGGTATGCATTGGAGAATGTATACTGAATGACCCGTCATGAGAAAGTATCATGGATCGTTATATAAGTGTCATGTACTTTCTCATGTGGCTATTAGTATGACTATTAGTCCTTAGACCTGAAGTCACCATGATTCTCTACATAAGGAGTTGCATACATTGGCTTTGTCAAACGTCACCCGTAAATGGATGGACTATAAATGTGATTAGTGGGTATGTAACAAATTATGCGGAGGGATGTGAGTGATGTAGATGGGATCTATCCATCCTATATGACAGGAGTGACATCGTTATTCTTGATAGAGTGAGACCACGAAGTGCATGACCAAGCCCAAATGAGTCAATATAAGATATTGAGCTTATTTGATTAGAGTGAGCCTACTTGGAGTTCAAGATATAGATTGTACCGAGGATGACACGGTCTATGCCTCAATTGGTCAATCTAGATGTCAAGGATTGAGGGACATTGTCACATATTGTGAGAGTCACAATTAGTAGTCACAAAGGTGATGTTGGATCTCAACATTCTTGTAACTTGGGTAGCAATGATGTGTTGCTAGATACCACTCATTGCTTATGTTCCTAAATCGGTTTAGGAGCATTGCCAATGTTACAAGAACCTATAGGGTCACACACAAAGGGCAATTAGGTGGATATTAGGTTCATATGATGAACCATGAGGATTATATTCATGGGATGAACAAAATTGGATTAAGAGTAATCCAAATTAGACTAATTGAGTTAGACTCAATTTAATTCAAGTGTTGAATGAGTCTAATTTAGATTTGATTCATTGAGTCAATTTAAATTATAGAATAGAGATTCATTAAATCAAATTGATTTGAATCAAGTGGTTAGATTTGATCAACCATGGGAGATAAGAGGTCAAGTTTGACTTGACTTGAGAGGGAAGATGAATGGTCAATTTTGACTTGACCAATTGCCATGTCATGGTGACATGGCATGTGGGCCGCCCAATGATGGTGTTCCACATCATCATTGACTTATCATGTGGTGCCACCTCATGAGGGAGACTAAAAGCCATTGGCTCTTGGAGTTACATGCATGCATGTAACTCCCCAAATCAAAGTGGTTGGCCACTTGATAGTGATTCATGGGTGAATTCATTTTGTGTAACTCCATCTTCTTCTTCCTTGGATCTTCTTCCTCTCAAGCTCTCTCTTCCAATCCTCTCTTTGGCCGAAACTCTCAAGGGTGCTAGCACACTCTAAGGTTTCTTCTTCACCATGTGTTTGTGTGGACTTGTAGAAGAGTGTGCACTTGACACTCTTCGAGATCCGACAAAGCGTTTGGACGAGCGGGATAAGCGAAGGGCGTCGCTATGAGAGTAATGCTCTCACCATTTAGATCTATGGTAGATCTAGGTTTTTCATAACACATGCATGTAGTTTTATTTTTTTATACTTTCGCATGGATCCGTGACCGGGCTTCCGAGGTTTTCGCAACGCAAAAAGTGGTTTTTGCAACTCGAAAAGTCAAACAACATCTTGTGTGCAAGCTTAATCGGTCCATTTATGGATTGAAGCAAGCTTTGAGATCTTGGTACATCTGCTTTGATGAGGTAATCCAATCTTATGGATTTATTAAATGTCCGGATGAGTCTTGTGTATACAAGAGATGTGACGGAAATGTAGTGGTATTTCTTGTACTATACGTAGATGACATTTTGTTAATTGGCAATAATGTCAAGGTGTTATCGGACGTAAAGGTATGGTTGTCCAAACAGTTTGATATGAAGGACTTGGGAGAAGTGGGACACATCCTTGGGATCAAGGTTATAAGGGATCGCAGGAAAAGGATGTTGTGCTTCTCTCAAGCTTCATACATAGACACCATTTTGGCTCGTTTTAGCATGCAAAACTCCAAGAAAGGTTTTCTACCTTTCAGGAATGGAGTTCCTTTATCTAAAGAGATGTGTCCTAGAACATCAAAGGAGATAGAGGAGATGAAGGTGGTTTCTTATGTTTCGGCAGTAGGAAGCCTCATGTATGTTATGTTATGTACGAGACTAGATATCTGCTTTGTCGTGGGCATGGTTAGCAGATATCAGAGTAATCCAGGACAGGGACATTGGAATGCGGTAAAGCATATATTGAAGTACCTGAGAAGGACTAGGGATTATATGATGGTATACCAGGCAAATCAATTACTCCCTGTGGGTTACACAAATTTTGACTTCCAATCAGATAGGTATAACAGTAAGTCTACCTCAGGTTTTATGTTTACTTTGGGAGGTAGAGCCATTGTATGGAGGAGTGTCAAGCTAAAATGTGTGTCATACTCTACCATGGAATCTGAGTATGTGGCAGCCTCTGAGGCAGCCAAAGAAGCTGTATAGCTCAGGAATTTATTGATGGACTTGGATGTGATTCCTGGTTTGCCCAGAACTATCACAATTTATTGTGATAACAGTGGTGCAGTTGCAAACTCGAAGGAACCACGAGCCCATAAGGCAAGTAAACACATAAAGCGCAAGTACCACTTGATTCGAGAAATCGTAAAGCGAGGAGAAGTTGTTGTGGCCAAGATTTCATCAGAGGATAACCTGACAGATCCTTTCACTAAGGCACTTCCAGCGAGAGCTTTTGATAGGCATGTGGAGGGAATGAGAATAAGATGTATGGCAGTATGAGGATAGCATAGTCTTTTAGTATAAGTGGGAGATTGTTGGGATGTATATTGAAAAGTCTATCTTTTGTATGAACATCTTTATTTTTGAAATAAGAATCACATGATCATTGTTTGCTTATTTATGGTTATGCATATTGTCTGATACATTACATTGTAGATAACATAGTGTGTAGTGTCACATGGGAGATCATGTTATTAGTTCCTTGTAGAGTATAAGTAAAGGCTCACAACCGAGATGGTTTTGGACAAACCATTTGTATGGTTGTAGTGTAATATGGTATTGGTTTGTATTGACCATAGAATTACACTAGTACACTTTGTGTGTATTGAGCTGGACTGACTTAGAGGTGATTCAATTTATTGCTGACTACATAATTGAATCGGACCTCGGATATTATGGTGTACATGCTCTTAATCCCGATATAATAACGGGCACATGTACTTAGTATTTATTTCTTTGATTTACTAATGGGCGATATTTATAGATTAAATCGATAGGCTCGGTAAGTTGGGAAATGATATTATTTACATGGTTTGTCATTGATTATAGGAGGAAACCTTGTCCTATATATTAGGATGATGATGTCCCCTTGAGGAGCTCAAAAGGATCATTATGTAAACCCTGCAGGTGGACTTGGTCCGACATGATGATGAGGTTAAGTTGTACTACTCATGGAGTTAGATGTTGATTAATTAATTATCAAAAAATTTATTAATTGATGGACATTCGAGATCTTAAACACAAAGAGATATTTGTACAATTAATATATGGAGCACATATTTATTTATGGGGGTTGGTGAGGTAGATCAATGATAATCCTCTAGTGGAATGAATTTTCATTAATGGATCGGATTTTATGTGGGTCGGATCCATTGGGTGGCCAAGATCCAACTCCTCCTCATGGTCCCTATTGTAGCCTATTAAAACCCTCATGAAGCCTAGATCCGATGGTGGAAAATGGAAGTCTAGATCCGATGGTGGAGGTTAAATCTCTAGATCCGACGGTGGAGATTAAATCTCTAGATCTGATGGTTGAGATTAAATCTCTAGATCCAATGGTGGAGATTAAATGGAGGCTTAAGCATAACTCTATAAATAAGGGCTTAGGAGTGGGCGGCAAGATATCCTTTGAGAGATTTGGGTTTTGGCTTGGGCGGCTGGGGTTGGGAATTAGGCTTGGGCGGCAACTCTTTGGAAGGATTAGGGTTTATTTCCTTCTCTTCCTAAGGTGTACCCGGTGCCCATCTTCTTCCTCCTTGCTTTGGTCGGTGCCCATACCTCCTATTCTTCTCCTTTGGCCGGCGGCAAGATATCAATCTTGGCCGGCAATTCCATCTCCCTCTCCTTGGTGGCCGGTGACAACAACAAAGAGGAGAAGGTGGCTTGATCTTTCTCCAAAGGGATTGTGTCCGGAACTAGATAGGAGAAGAAGGGAGCTTATTATCTTCCTTTGTTCGGAACGAGCAAGGAAAGGAAGATACGTGTTCTAGGAGGCTTCATCTCTTGGAGGATCATTGCCCACACAACGTCCAAGAGATGGATAGGACATACAATAGAAGACCAAGAGGTAAACAAGAGGTATAATTCTTGTTTTGGTTTCCTTTTGTTTCTTTATATGATGTATGTAATTGCATGTGGTTAATTTACTTGGACCCCGAAGATAAACACAAAAACCGGCGATCCGTACATCGTCTATTCCGCGGCTAATCGAAGAAAAGAGGTAGGTTACTTGAACAACAAGTTTGTTCAAGTGACCACTATATTCGAATAGCACGATGATGGATCGATTTCTTGGGTAATCCCCCTTCGTCAAGGATTAATTTTTTTTAATCCGTGGACGTAGATGGGATCGCCATGCACTAGCGACCAAGTTGAAGTGGGAAGTGAAGCTTCAACCTTCTTTTATTTCTAAAATGTTTCTTCCCCTTACACTGGCAGCCACAAATTATACCGAAGCGGCCCATCATTTGGTCGACTATCAATCTACTATGGCAGCTTGCCATAATGCCTCGCAAGTCCAACAGAAAAAGATAATTCAACAGCTTGTTGATAACAAACAGTGGGAGGCTACTTTAGCTGCTCGTTGTGAAGAACTGAAGTCTCAATTAACAGTAGTAGGGTGTGCAAAATAAGAAGCCCTCAAAAAGGATAATTCCCTTCAAGTCCAACTATTCATACAATCTGAGAAGACCCAACATGTTGATGCCCTTGCCCAAGAGTTCCAAGTTCAACTATGGGAAACTCAGGCTAGGCAATCTGAGTCCTCCACTGCATTGCTAAGGGATCAATCAGTTATCGATACTTTAGAGGCCTCTCGAGAATCAAGTCGGACACAACTAAGGGGCCTTTCTTCAAAAGCATCTACATTATTAGGGGCTCTGATAGAGATAATGGAACAATTACAAGAATTACAGCTGGATTAAGCCTAGGCCATGACCTCTATAAACCAAAATACTATGGCCATCACCAAGGAGATAGACGAACTAAAAATTACTCTTGCTACTCAAATAGCTACTGAGGAAGCTCAACGGAAAGAGCGAGAGCAGTAGATGCTAACAAAATTTGGCGACAAAGTAGCCGAGTTGTTTATTCTGGGTTTTAAGGGAGCCAACAAACAACACACCGCTCATGGGCATCCTCCCCCGGGTATAGATACCAGCTACTTAAGCGTGGAAGCTACTATATATGAATACTCGATAGCATTTTTGACTTGTAAAGCTTCATGTTTTTGCATTGTAATGAACGGTTCTTCAAGAACTTAAACAAACATGTATGAAGTACATCATTTTTATGAAGTAGCCTACATTTCTTTCTTTTTCAAAATTCCTGAATTATTGCTGATTTGATAACTGTATTTTACTTACTGAGTGAATACCTTCCCTTTTAATGCTTAACTATCTCTGGCTAGAAACTTTCTTGGTGCCAATCGACTGATACTCTACTACCATAGCAGTGACTCTGACAAATTCGCAGATATATACCTTCAAAATTTCCCAGCCATTCCCCCAGTAAGCGAGATCCACTTCTTCTAGGCCACCTTGCATCGCAGTCGGCACAGGTCTTATTATCCCTTATCCCCTTTGACAGGCGGGAATATGATCAGTCACCTCTTTGTCAATGCCCTTACCATTCCCCACATTAACCCTTCAACTACCCCTTTCATCATTCCGTATTCTTCTTCTTTTTCAAGAAAATGAATTAATGCCCCTACCCTTCTATAAATACCTCCCATGAACCCTTCTATCTTCATACTACTTCCATGGCCTCCCCCTTGCGCCCGATTTACATAACTTTTGATACAAACCAGACTACCGAGTTAGATACTCGTTCTACAACAACCTCAGCATATCGACCTCTACCCCTCAGAGGCCCCATCGACACAGTGGCTCTAGGCTCAAGGAGACCCTTCCGATCTCCCTTCCCCTCCTTCGGCCATCGCTTATGGAATCCTGCAACACTTCGGCAACAACCCCAAATGGACCCCCTTCTTCCCCCGGCTAACATTCCTCTTCCTCCCATAGTTCCACCACCCTACATAGAAGGAGAATCTTCTGTTGATTCCTCTAGTAATCCTCTGTAAACAAGAATGTCTTTATTTGCAGTATCATTTAGTTTATATAAAATAAAAGAACATTAGATTCAGCGTCACTGCCATAATCATCAAAAATATCTCATGTATGATGACCACTTTAATTCTTGATCCCTCACAGAAGACCAGCAGCGTATAGTAGAATTAGAAAGTATCACAAGAAGACCACTGTACCACGGTTGAATTAAACTGGCCAAATATCTATTTCTTCTGTAGGATATGAACGATCATCTCTTCATTAATGCATCAACTACTCCCAACACTACCCCCTCATCTTCCCATCTTATCAGCCCTTACTTTCCTTCTTTCCCAATAAGACGAATTAATGTTCCTTTCTCCTCTATAAAAACTTCATACAATGTCTTTTGCCCTTATGCTCTTTCATCCTTCTACTTTCTGAATGGCTGACCCTTCAGAGCAAGAAAATATCCCCCTTCCCCTTGAGCCCCTTACAAAAGACTAGCAGCGAATACAAGAGCTAGAAGATTCAATAAGAGATCTGAGGAATCACCTACTGTTGTCTTCCACCTACAACTACTCCCTAGCCAAGAACTGGAAGTAACCCAACAAGCGCTATCAAGACTCAAGCTCACTTACCGATCTCATGTCAGGCAGCTTATCGTTGCGTCAGACCGTCGCACAGATCCGGTTCTACCTTCATAGAAAGTTATCCACGAACCCCCCTAGTTTGCATTTTACAAAAGTGTATTTTCTTTTCTAATCTTAAGAAGTAATGAATGTAACCTTACTCTGCAAAAATATAATTTTGATTTTGGGGAATGAGAAAGTGTACCTCTCCTCATTAAAAAATGACTCTTTGATATAGGTAAAATATCATAACATCACCCTTCAAGGGAGAATGAGCAACAGAAAATCATCAATCCCTCGTTAACATACCCCTCTTTCTCTTAAGTGTCTCTAACTTTTCTGTTTTTTAAAATATGACTTTTGACTCAAGCTAGTCATAGAAACCTTCTTTCGCCTTTTGACTCCTCCGATCCACCACCATACGGGGATAATAGCTTCGGCTAAGACTAAGCTATAAAAATAATAACGATCTGACCTAGGGTTTCGTATGGTCAGATCAGAATGAATTTTTTGCTCCTGTCATCTTCAACAATGCATCTACCTTGAACCCAACTCCTCCTATATGCCACCGCATGGTGATAAGAGCTTCGGCTATCGCTGAGCTATAAAAATAGTGAAAATCTGACCTATGGCTTCACCTGGTCATATCGAAATGAATTTTTTACTTTCGTCATCTTCAACAGTGCATCTACCTTAAACCCAACTCTTCTGATCTGCCACCGCACGAGGATAAGAGCTTTGGCTATCACCGAGCTATAAAAATAGTGACGATCTGATCTAGGGGCTCTCCAGGTAAGATTGGAATGAATTGTTTACTTCTGTCATCTTCAACATTGCATCTACCTTGAACCCAACTCCTCCTATCTTCCACCGCACGGGGATAAGAGTGTCGGCTATCACCGAGCTACAAAAATAGTGATGATTTGACCTAGGGCTTCGCCTGGTTAGGTCGAAATGAATTTTTTTTTACTTCCATCATCTTCAATAGTGCATTTACCTTGAACCCAACTCCTCTGATTAGCCACCACACAAGGATAAGAGCATCGACTATCGCCGAGCTATAAAAATAGTGACGATATGACCTAGGGCTTCGCTTGGTCAAGTCAGAATGAATTTTTTACTTTCGTCATCTTCAACAGTGCATCTATCTTGAACCCAATTCCTCCGATCCACCACCGCATGGGGACAAGAGCTTCGACTATCACCGAGCTATAAAAATAGTGACGATTTGACCTAAGGCTTTGCCTGGTTAGATCGGAATGAATTCTTACTTCCATCATCTTCAATAGTGCATCTACCTTGAACCCAACTCCTCCGATCTGCCACCGCACGAGGACAAGAGCTTCGTCTATCGCCATGTTGTAACAATAGTGACGAACTAATCTAAGGTTTCGCCTTGTTAGATCAGAATAAATTTTTTACTTCGGTCATCTTCAACAGTGCATCTACTTGAACCCAACTCCTTCGATCCACCACTGCACAGGGATAATAACTTCGGTTGAGGCCAAGCTATAAAAATAATTTTGATTTGACCTAGGGCTTCGCCTGGTCAGATTGAAACAAATTTTTTTACTTCCGTCATCTTCAACAGTGCATCTACCTTGAACACAACTCTACTGATCTGCCACCGCACGGGGTTAATAGCTTTAGCTGAGGCCAAGCTATAAAAACAATGATGATCTGACCTAGGGCTTCACCTGGTTAGATCGGAATGAATTTTTTTACTTCCATCATCTTCAACAGTGCATCTACCTTGAATCCAACTCTTCCGATCCACCACAGCATGAGGAGAGAACTTTGGCTATCACCGAGCTGAAAAAATAGTGACGATTTGACCTAGGGCTTTGCCTGGTTAGATCAGAATATATTTTTTACTTCCGTCATCTTAAATAGTGGATCTATCTTAAACTCAACTCCTTCGATACACCACCGCACTGGGATAAGAGCTTTGGCTATCACCGAGCTGTAAAAATAGTGATGATCTGACCAAGGGCTTCACCTGGTCAGATCGGAATGAATTTTATACTTCCATCATATTCCATAGTGTATTTACCTTAAACCCTACTCCTCCGATCCACCACCGCATGGGGATGAGAGCTTCGGCTATCACCGAGATGTAAGAATAGTGACGATCTTATATATGGCCTTGCCTTCACAAATTGGAATAATTTTTTTACTTCTGCCACCTTACATAGTGTATTTACTTTAAATCCTACTCCTCCGATCCGCAACCGCATGGGGATTAGAACTTCGATTATCGCCGAGCTATAAGAATAGTGATGTAATATAAGGCCTTGCCTTCTTAGATCGGAATAATTTTTTACTTCTGTTATCCTCCATAGTGTATTTACCTTAAATCCTACTCCTCCTATCCGCAACCATACAAGGATGAGAGCTTCGTCTATCGCCAAGCTATAATAATAGTAACGATCTGATATAAGGCCTTGCCTTCTGAGATTGGAATAATTTTTTACTTTTGTCATCTTCCATAGTGTATTTACCTTAAACTCTATTTCTCTAATTCGCAACCACACGAGGATGAGAGCTTCAGCTATCGCTGAGCTATAGTGATGATCTGATCTAAGGCCTTGCCTTCTCATATCAGAATAATTTTTTACTTCTGCCATCTTCCATAGTGTATTTACCTTAAACCCAACTCCTTCGATTCGCAACTACACGAGGAAGAGAGCTTTGGCTATCGCCGAGTTATGAGAATAGTGATGACCTGATCTAAGGCCTTGCCTTCTCAGATCGGAATAATATTTTACTTCTGTCATCTTCCATAGTGTATTTACCTTAAACCCTACTCCTACGATCCACAACTGCACGAGGATGAGAGCTTCAGCTATCGTCGAGCTGTAAGAATAGTGACGATCTGATCTAAGGCCTTGCCTTCTTAGATCGGAATATTTTTTTACTTCTGGCATATTCCATAGTGTATTTACCTTAAACCCTACTCCTCTGATCCGCAACCGCACATGGATGAAAGCTTCAGTTATTGTCGAGTTGTAAGAATAGTGACGATCTAAACTAAGGCCTTGCCTTCTTAGATAAGAATAATTGTTACTTCTGTCATCTTCCATAGTGTATTTACCTTAAACCCTACTCCTATGATCCGCAACCGCATGGGGATGAGTGCTTCTGCTATCCTCGAGCTATAAAAAGAGTGATGATCTGATCTAAGGCCTTGCCTTATTAAATCAGAATAAATTTTGTACTTCCATCATCTTCCATAGTGTATTCACCTTAAACCCTACTCCTTCGATTCACCACCGCACAGGGATGAGAGCTTCGACTATCGCTGAGCTATAAGAATAGTGACGATTTCATCTAAAGCCTTACCTTCTCAGATTGGAATAATTTTTTACTTATGTCATCATCCATAGTGTATTTACCTTAAACGTTACTCCTCTGATCCACAATTGCACGGGGATGAGAGCTTCATCTATCGCCAAGCTGTAAGAATAGTGACGATCTAATCTAAGGCCTTGCCTTCTCAGATCGGAATAATTTTTTACTTCTGCCAGCTTCCATAGTGTATTTCCCTTAAAGCCTACTCCTCTGATCCGCAATTGCATTGGGATGAGAGCTTCGGCTATCGCCGAGCTGTAAATAGAGTGATGATATAATCTTAGGCCTTGCCTTATCATATCTAAATGAATTTTGTACTTCCGTCATCTTCTATAGTGTATTTACCTTAAACTCTACTCCTCCGATCCGCCACCGCATGGGGATTAGTGCTTTGGCTAATGCCAAGTTTTTGGAAATGAGTAAAGGCTCAACCCACTCATAAATCACATCTAAAGTTTCTTTAAGGCCCATATCTTCGCCTACATGCCCAATTATCTTGCACAACAAGAGTACACCATCATCTTTTAATTTTGACTCCTTGCCTCCCACTTTTTCATCCTCGACTCTTTCTGTCTTCAAAACCCTTCCAACCATTTCTGTTGAGCGCGTAGATTCTCTCTTTTCTCCTTGGATCGCCCCCCCAATCCTCCTCTCCATCTGACAAGATGAAAGCTCGCCTAAGGAATGTGACTCTTCGACAATTGAGAGATGAACAGATGAACTCCGTTCAGATGCGAGCAAACCCCGCACCATCACCCACTGCTTTGGCTCCGGCGGAGCCTCCTTCGATTGCTTCCTTCGTAGCATCACCTCCACCTTCCTTGACAACATCATCCTCTACTGACCCACAGTCATCTACCGCTAATCTCCCGTATGTATTACCATCTTCCCCTTCCCCGACTGTATTGCCACCAAACCCTAGCCTTCCCTCCTCTTCGCCCCCACTTCTACGTAGCCCTGTGTTGCCTCTAGTATTCCTAAATATGAAAGCTAAACTACAAGGAGTTGCGCGTCGACGGATTCAAGAAGAAGATACTTCTACCATTTACCCTTCTTCTTTGCTCGCTTCGCTTACCACACTAAATCAACTCCCTTCATGCTCCCTTCCTCTTCCATTTCATCAACCCTATGAGAAACATTACCTCTCCCTTTAGATACTCCCCCCCCCCTTCGACCAATCCTCCTATGGTCCCTTATGACCTCCGCCAATGGTCCAGCCCTAGTTTCCCCTCTGGTGCCTTTTCCCTAGTTGAAGAGGAGCTTCCAATTGTCACCTCCCCTTCGACTACCTTCACACCTTCCGCCATAACTTCCACTCCAATATCCATATCACTTGGACCGTTAAATTCCCCTATTCCTAATTCCCTTCCATCTTTAGAACATACCCACTCTGTTGTTGTTCAGCAGGTAATCTCTAACCTCCTTCCTCCACCATTAAGCCTCCCCCTCCTATCTTCCACCTCTGTCTGCTCCGAAGCAAGTTCTTTGGCTGCAACCCTTTTCTTCATCACTTCCACATCCTCCCTCACCACTGGCATTCCTGCTTCCCTACCACTCGTGACCTCCCCCATTTCCCTTTCTTCTTCCCCTTTGTCTTCGGAACCTTCGAGTTCCCCACCTTCAAGCCAAAACCCTAACCCCCCACCTTGTAGTGACGTTTCCCCTTTTTCCTCCGAAACCTCCCCTCTTTTTCCTTTTGAGCTAATAGAATAGTTCCATGTGGCACACCATCATTCACCAATTATGAGTGAATCAACCCTTCTCAATGCTTCTACTCCTTCTTCATCTTCCGCAAGAGATTCCTGCATCCTTAATTTGAATGAATTAATACCACGAATAGAAAGTTTGCAACATGCTCTAGAACTGGTAAGCTTTTCTAAGTAATTACTGGATACACCTTCAATAGTAACCCTTTCTCTAATTTGTTGTATTCAGAAGATGACAAATTATCAAGAGCTGAAGCGCTCCTTTTCCCATTATCAAGTACAGCTTCAGCAACAAACTTTTCAGCAATCCATCGCCACTTTAGCATCCTAAGAAACATTTAAACAGAGAGAAAATTTTTTTCTCCAAGAATTGGCACAATGTCGTGCTCAGCTATCAGAGGCTCAACAACAAAAGCAGAGGGATGCATATACCATAGCCACCCTATGAGCCCAAGTAAGTAGAGAGATTTGCCACAATTCAACTTTAATATCATAGAGGAATAAGGCACTTTATCAAGTGCACCAGCATGATGTTTCTTTGTAGCAAGTGAGACATGAAGTTGCCCAGACCAGGCACACACTGCAGCTGTGGGGGAGATTTTTTCTTCGATGCTCCAAAATTTGATAGATATGTCAAAGATCATTCAGCAAGACTACGCCTCTCAATCTCAGAACATGTGTATCTTGACTGACACTATCACTCAAACATCATGCCAATATCGTCGAATACATCAAGACTTTCTGGAGTACAGAGAGCATTGCATAAAGTTTCGCCAAGATGTCCATGCTGCTGCCAAGCGCTGACAAGAACGCTTGAATCCCTTGATGCAGGCCATGATCAAGGACGATTTTAATAAGGCAGTCAGACAGTATGTTTCCCAAGGGTTCCCTCCGGCACATCAACTAGCTCCTTTTTTGAATTGGGAAATCGACTTTAGGTGCTATCCTCCATACGCTTTTTCCACCAAGTGAAGTCCCCTTCGAATTTTGGAGGATGAATGTATGACTTGGCCATTTCGTTGTCATGCTTGTTTTGGTAATGAGTCCATCGACAAGCTCCTCACTCTAATACCACTTTGTTGGAGGATCGTGGCCCGACTAGAAGGGGGGTTGAATAGCCCCGATGATCGTAAATGGAATTCGGTTGCTCTTAATTGTCTATAAATGATTAGCGCAGTAGAATATATGCTAAAACAAAACAATTAAGACAAAAGAAAAAGTAAAGAGATAGATGCAATCGCAAACACAATGATGTAACATGGTTCACGACCCTTGCCACTAATCCACGGATGATTCGTATGGCGAATCACTCCTTCAATCAAATCCACTAATCTCTCCTTTAGCTCAACAAGGTGGAGGTAACCTCATTACACAAACTCTCCCTCATACAATAAGATTGAGTTGGAAACAAGTAAGAGAAGAGTAAACACGTTTAGGGCACTTGGGAGTATGAATAGGAATGAAGCATTAACCTCCCCAAGGCACCCAAGACCTCCACTTATAGAGAGGAAGTCATTCTTCCCGTTTATGCATGCATCAGTCGACTGTTGCATGCCAGCAGTCGACTACTGCTGTAGCCGTTGTCTCACAACATCTTCATCCACATTGACATCCAACCAACGAATAACCCATTAGACGACTGCTAGACCCTAGCAGTAGACTGATCGAACCATCAGTCGATTGCTCCAAGCAATTAGTCGAGTCAAAATGGTTCTGTTCCCGTGACACCCTTAAACAGTCGACTGTCATCCCTTGGCAGTCAACTAATGGTACAACAGTCGACTGCCAAACCCTAGCAATCGACTGTTGGGCTAGAAACCCATCAGTCGAACACCAGTCGATTGCTCTCGACTTGGATCAGTCGACTGCTATCTATAGGAGTTGACTGGTGTCGGGTAAAACCTCAAACTGTAATGGCCGTAAAATTTCTAGCAATTTTACAAGAATTTTTGGCTTGATGATATTGGGCTTTATGTGGGCTCTTTCAAAAATAAAATAAAATAAGCAAAAAAGGATGCAAGGCCTAGGAATTGAACCCTAGGCCTTAAACAGTCGACTGCCATCCCTTGGCAGTCGACTAATGGTACAACAGTCGACTACCAAACCCTAGCAATCGACTGTTGGGCTAGAAACCCATCGGTCGAACACCTGTCGATTGCTCTCCACTTGGATCAGTCGACTGCTATCTATAGGAGTTGACTGGTGTCGGGTAAAACCTCAAACTGTAATGGCCGTAAAATTTCTAGCAATTTTACAAGAATTTTTGGCTTGATGATAATGGGCTTTATGTGGGCTCTTTCAAAAATAAAAGAAAATGAGCCAAAAAGGATGCAAGGCCTAGGAATTGAACCCCAAACCTCTAGAGATAGCCAAGCCCTAAGGGTGCATCCAATAACCAGAAGCCTAACAAGATTTTTTTATTAGAGGAATGTGGGAAATTATAGTTAGGGGTAAGGGAGACTAAGGGACTCTTCAAGTGATTAAATAGGGGGAATGAGGAGACATGAGTTATCAAAATTGCTTTTCTCCTCCTCTTCTCTTTCCTCACCGAACCCTAGTGCTCCTTCTTTCCATCCTTTGGCCGAAAGTCATCCAAGCAAGAAGAAAGGCTAGGTTGCTTCTCTTAGGTCATCTTCCAACCAAAAAGCAAAGCGAAGGATGTATGTATCCCCTCACCTGCAAACAAGTATCTTTTGAATTGAAGTTTTTGTGTCAATTCTCCATGATCCATTCGGCCAAGCCCTTTAATTGAGTTCTCAATGAAGTTCTATGCCATACTTGTATGAATATGATGATGTTAGGATGTTAGATGGATTAGGTTAAGAGTTTAACCCTAAAATCCCCCTTGACCATTCGGCCAAACCCTTTTCTTGAAGTTTTCCATGAATTTCTATGTTATACTTGTATGAATATAATGGTGTTAGGATGTTGGATGGATTAGGTTAAGAGTTTAACCCTAAACTCTCCATGAACCATTCGGCCAAACCTTGTTCTTGAGTTTTCAATGGAGTTCTATACCATATCTTGTATGAATATAATGGTGTTAGGATGTTGGATGGATTAGGTTAAGAGTTTAACCCTAAACTCTCCATGAACCATTCGGCCAAACCTTGTTCTTGAGTTTTCAATGGAGTTCTATACCATATCTTGTATGAATATAATGATGTTAGGATGTTAGATGGATTAGGTTAAGAGTTTAACCCTAAACACTCCATGAACCATTCGGCCAAACCTTGTTCTTGAGTTTCAATGAAGTTCTATACCATATCTTGTATGAATATAATGATGTTAGGATGCTAGATGGATTGGGTTAAGAGTTTAACCCTAAATTCCCCATGAAACATTCGGCCAAGACAATAGCTAGGGCTTATCATGATGATTCATACTATATCTTGTATTAATATGATGAAGAGGGATTTCTTTTAGATGAGTTAGTTAAGTGGTTGATCCATGAAACCCATTTGAACCATTCGGCCAAGACCCCAAATGTGTTCCTTATGCCATGCTTTAGGTAAATTCATGATAACTTGTGATGTTAAATGATGCTAGATGAAGATAACATGCTCTAGGTTAGTGTTTACTTACTCTTGATGTTATGCCTTATGCCAAGCCCTATATGTTATGAAATGAAGTATGATATGTTTATGAAATGAAATATGATATGTTAATGAAGTGAAATATGATATGTTATGAAATGAAATATGATATGTCTTGAAGTGAAATATGATATTTTATGAAATGAAATATGATTTGTTCATTAAGTGAAATATGATATGTTATGAAATGAAGTATGATATGTTTATGAAATGAAATATGATATGTTCATGAAGTGAAATATGATATGTTATGAAATGAAGTATGATGTGTTTGCGAAATGAAATAAGATATGTTATGATAAAAAGCATATAAGTATTTTACCTTCTGCATGGCTTGTACCAGGACCCTAACAAGATCCAAAGGGATGGGCTCCTAAGTTGCCCTAGGTCGACGGACTAAGATTGGGCCTAGGATGGGCTTCTATGAATGATTGCCCCTAGGTCGAACGACTAAGATCGGGCCTAGTATGGGATGAGCTCCCAGATGCCCTAGGTCGATGGACTAAGATTGGGCCTAGGATGGGCTTCTACGCTATGACGATGGCCCCTAGGTCGATGGACTAAGATCGGGCCTAGTAACCTAGTAGGTTCAAGACTTGCTACCTCGGGTCTATTTAGGGATGCACGCTATGATGATGATGATGTGGTACAATGCCGACCCCAATATGTTGAGATTTATATTTACGTACCTATAATATATGTTTTCAAAAAGCATCCTGCATATGTTTACATGATATGATTGTTATGTTCACATGTTATGATTGTTATGTTTACATGCTATATTGCTATGTTATATATGTTACATGTTATGTTTAATTATGCCATATATGTACATGATATGTTGCTATGATATATATGTTGCATGTTATGTTTGATTATGTCATATATGTACATGATATGTTGCATGTTATGTTTGAATATGTCATATATGTACATGATATGTTGCTATGATATATATGTTGCATGTTATGTTTGATTATGCCATATATGTACATGATATGTTGCTATGTTATATATGTTACATGTTATGTTTTCTTAGGTTACTTATGCTACATGTTATGTTTGCTTACGTCATATATGTTACATGTTATGTTGCTTATATATTATGAATGTTACATGTCATGCTTAATGTCGATGTATGGTTTTTGTGAGTAGGACAGGATCTTACTAAGCCTATGTGCTTATAGTTTATTTTTCCCTTGTACTGCAGATAAGGGTAAGGGATGAATAAACTAAAGGGAGCAGTAGGAGGGGCAAACTGTGTGTGGTTGTGGCATGGTGGAGGAGATATGTTATGTTCTTTATGTATGTTTCCCCTATGATGATGATGTTTATGGACTTGAACTAAGCACTAAGTACTTATGAAATAATGATGCATGCTCTATGTTAAGAAGAAGTATCTATAAAATGACGATGCATGTTTATGTTAAAAGAAAAAAAAATGTGTCTAAAGTCTTCCGCTGTAAGTAGTACGATGTATGCATGTACGGTCGGGTCATGCGCCGCCCCTCCGGACCCTAGGAAAGGGCGGGCGTGACACAAACAAACACTTGTTTGAGCATCTGACGATCGAGTAAACCTCAAACCACTTGTTTGAGCATCCGACACTTCCATTCGTCGGGTAGAAACCTCAAACTCATGTTTGAGCATCCGACTTATCCAATTGTCGGGTAAAACGTCAAACACAAGTTTGAGGATCCAACTTGTCGGGTAAAACCTCAAACCTAAGTTTGAGTGTCCGACACATTGTTGGTGCAATTGGCCCAGGTCACGATTGACCAGGACTCGAGTTTGACTCGAGTGATGTTTTGATGTTTCGACAAAAACATATGACAATGTAATTGTCATGGTAAAGTCCAAGTCATGAGTACTTGGCATGGTAAGTCCAAGTGGGACACTTGGCATTTGGGAAAGTCCAAGTCTTGGGTACTTTGCACAAGGAAAGTCCAAGCATGGGTCTTGGAATGGAAAGTCCAACATGGGTTGGCAAGGGAAAGTCCAAGCATGGGTCTTGGCATGGAAAGTCCAATATGGGTTGGCAAGGGAAAGTCTAAGCTTGAGTCTTGGCATTTGAGAAGTCCAAGGGGTTTGATTTTGGTGGCGTAAAGTCCAAGCGGAGTCATAGCGGCGTAAGTCCAATGTGCCTTGGCGGTGTAGACACCGTTATCATGACATAGCCGATGGAAGCACCTGAAGGCTAGGGTGATGGATGAACAAGTCAAGGATGACTTGGAGGGATCCGAGAGGCGTAAGGCTGATGGAGGTGGCTAGAAGGCTTAGGTCTAGGCTAAGGGTGGTCTAGCAAGTATGGGGGAATCATACTTGGGTTAAAACCTCATTTTTGAGGTTGGCCGTCAACTGACATTATGGTTGGTTCGACTGTCGCGAGTCGACTTGAGTTCAACTGCCGTTTAAGAGCTGAAATTGCTCGACGGCCATTGAGCAATGATCATTGGGTCGGCGGCGCGATCTGCGATCGGCCCAAGGCGCGATCATTGCCAGTTGAGTTGTGAGCACAGAATGCTCCATAGTCGACTGGGTATTCGACTACGGGTGTTGGATGTCGACTGCCAATGTTGGCAGTCGACTGCCAAGAGTCCCGTTGGAACTTGTCCAACGTGGATCGAGCCGTTGTCTCACAGCTATAGTGTTGGCAGTCGACTGGGGACTTATGGCAGTCGACTGACAGGCAGAAATCCAGCCCGACGCAAGATAAAAAGGGGAGCTCATGGAGGATTTCATTATCAGTTCTTTGGGAGCTTTGGGGAGGCGATTTGAAGGCGATTTGCAGGTGCATTTCAGGGTCCTTCAAGCTCATCCAAGCAACCGACAAGCAAGCGCCCAAAACCCTAGTTTGTAAAGTGTTCTTTACATTTTCACTTGTATTTGATTGTTTACTTTGTATTACTTGTTGTAATTCATTGTACGAGGTTTCTCCACCTCCGACTTGTTGTCGAGAAGGAGTTTTATTGCTTAGTGGTGTTTGTGGCATCGCTAGGGTTCGTACGAACCCAATCCGTGGAGTAGGAACTGTTTTGGTTCTGAACCATGTTATATCGTGCGTGTTATGTTTGTGTCTTGTTTTTGTATTTATTATTGTTTATTCCATTGCCTACTAACAAGATTGTAGACAAGCAACGCGAACAAATTCCATCATCGTACGGTCACACGCTATTCACCCCCCTCTAGCGCCTTCAAATCTCCTACAATTGGTATCAGAGCCCGAGGCTCTTCTACGGATTAACAACCCGGAGTCAAGACGCTAGAGGAACAAGATGGAATTCAAGGAGAGATTGGGTGACGACATCAACATTCCACCTTCCTTCGACCGCGAAGATTTCGCATATTGGAAAGGTAGAATGATGCATTTTCTAATGTGTGATTTTGATAATTGGATTAGTGTCTTAGTAGGTTTTGACACTCCAAAAGACGAAGAAGGAAGAAAAATCAAGAAGAAGAATTGGAGTCAAGAACAACTCCGATACTATAACATCAACAATAAGGTAATGGGTATTTTGCTTAATATAATCCCTAATGATATTTTGATAAAGATAGGGATTGTAAAGACACCAAGGAGGTATGGAACAAATTGGAAAAATTCGATGAAGAGCCTCACTCAATCCAAGAAGATGAGGAGGATGAGGAAGAGAGCTCATCCTCACAAGAAAGTGAGAATTCGGAGGTCGAGGAGTGTTCGACATCCGAGGAGGAAGAAGTGGTGGAAGAGGTAGAATTAAAAGAAACCTCAACCTCTAGGATTAAGGGGGAGGGGATTAGAACATCTACACCGGAGCAACCCCAAGAAGAAGCTTCGACATCCGGTCAAGATGAAGAAGCTCAAAATCCAATTCCAGCACCTACAACCACCCAAGGTAACTCAAACATATGTGTTAATAATAAAATGCATATAATATGTTTTGAGTGTAGGGAAACCGGGCACTACAAAAGCAAGTGCCCAAAGAAGATTAGAAAAGCTCCACCGACACCAAAAGTCAAGGATGCCGGTTCCCCAACACCTAAAGGCAAGGAGCACATCATATGCTTCAAGTGCAATTCAAAAGGATATTATAGGAATCAATGTCCTAGGGAGACTAAAAAGACCCAAGAAGGAGCATCACAAGTAGGGGGAGCTACTAAGGCAAACCCAAAGGTATATCATTTCAATAATGCTCATTCTTCTAGGTTTAATGTTAAAAAGCATGCTTTTAATTCTCTTGGAATTCATCATGAAAATCATGCTAGGAACAATAAATATTATGTTTTGGAGCTAAGAGTGTCCATTTTGAAACTAAGGAGAAATTTGGGACTAATGTCCCTAAAAATATTTTACTTAGGGAATCTATCAAGAAAATAGGAGAACACCTAAGTCTTAATCCTAAATGGACTAGGCATATGCCTAGACGAAATGGTAATGCCCAAGGACCAAATGAGAGATAAAAATTGGGAAATTAGAGTTGGAAAACCAAGCCTTGAGGTCAAGGCTTGAAAAACTAGAAAAGACCCTATACAAAATCAAGTTCAAGGGTCTAGTGGTCTAAGTCAAGGGTCCAAAAAGTAAAAGTCAACACCTAGGACCTAAGAGTCAAAAGTCAACCAAGGGAAAGCAAGGTTTGGGTCACAAACCTAAGCCTAAGGTGGCTTATCATAGTGTTCCATTTGATTATGGAACACAAACTAGGTCTAGGAAGACCAAGGTCAATAGGGAAGTCATCCCTAGAGTTGACCAAGGTGTGTGCCTAGTGGCTAGGGTTTCAAGGAAACATAGGGAAGCCACTAAGAAGGTTGCAAGGGGAGTTACCCCTAGAGTCAACCTAGGTAAGATCAAAATGACCAAGGCTACCAAGCCTAGGAGGGTTATTAGGAAGGTATCTAGGGAGGTCATCCCTAAGGAATACCTAATTAACCCAATGAGCTCAAATAGATTTTGGGTTCCCAAGGGCGTGATTGACTCACGCTAGATGGGTTAGGTCGTGTCAACCGTGATGGGATGGGTAGTTAACTCAATCATAGCAAAGTTGACATTTTAGGTCATTTCCAAGGTTATGGATATCTTGGAAATAGATTTGAATCAAAATCCTAAAGGGTTTTAGGATGTGCCAATATTAATTATGAAGTTTGATAAATTAATCAAATTGGCACAACTTAGGGTTTAGAGTCATAGTGTGTCATTTTAGGTTTTTGGCACACTTGGGAGATCAATGGGAATATGGTAAAAATATACTTAATTATCTCAAAAGGCAATTAATATTATAATTTAGGTATTATTATACCTATACTTTTTATTTGTCATGCCTTGATTTGTCATATGCCTTGTCATGTCATAATACTTATCTTTAATCTTTTATATGTCATGATCATGCTAAGGGTTAGGATAAATGTCATGTGCTTTATTTTTATTTCATATATCATGACATCATGATCATTGGCCATGATTTATTTTTGCTATTATTATTCCATGATCATTTCATGCATTTAATTGATTAAAGGACAATGGTATGACTTGGAGTCTCATTTATAAGGGAATCAAGTAGAGTTGCCTTAGAAAAATGCATGAAACCCTAGTTTAGGGAGAACAAAACCCACATCTCACATTACATTGACATGTATGTATATTTTATACACCCTAGATACATGTGAGATGCTAGGATATGAGTTGAGTTCAAGGTGCATAGTTTTTGCATATAGATGAACTAAAACTCATCTAATTTTTATGGTGGATCTTTGGGAAAGTTTGTGTACAAGTCATGTACATAGAGCCCAAGGGATATGATCCAATATAGGTTTTCAAAAACATTTTAAAATTCTTTTAGAAAACCTTGGTGAAGTCTATCTTTTGATAGCAATCATCATTGATGAGATTGATACAAAGTGAGCTAAAACTTTGAAGTTTTTCTTCACTTTTGATTTTTGTATCAATTTCGATATTTTATGGGTAAAATAATTTTCAAATATTTTTCACCCATTGTATTGACTATAAGTAATATACGTATCAAATTTCGTGATTTTTCGATATACGTAGAATTACTTATGCTTTTTCAAAATTCGATTCTGATAGCTGAAATTCAAGAATTTCAGTTATCAGTCGACTTCCGCAAGATAGAAGTCGACTTATGTGAGTGGAAGTCGACTGATTACTATAAGTAGTCGACTGCCAAGCTGATTTCGGGAAAATTAGGTTTGGTTAGCCCATGTTCAGCTGCGGTTAAGGTCCCAAACCACTCCTAACCCTAGGATATGCTTTGGGAAGCATTATAAAGGGTGAAAATCCATTGGATATGGATTAGAAGAGTTGTTTATGATTTGTATCAAATTTAAGGTGGGGAGAGTTCATGTTTGAACTTTTAACCTTATTTTTGATGGTTTAGAGTTCCTATTGGCTTAGGGACTTCTCAAGGACATTGTTGGTGAAATGGTCAAGGGGGAATAAGCCTTTAGGGGGAGTTATCCATCTTGGGATGATGGATGTGTTTCTCCTCTTGAAGGGGGAGAAGTTATTGGGAGAGTATCATCAATTGGGAAAATTGATGGGATTTTGAGAAACCCAATTTGGAAATTGGGAGAGAGAGTATACGATTGCTTCTCTTGAGTGATATGGGACTTATCACTAGGAAGATGGTAGGCATCCTAGGTATTTTTGAATCAAGGGGGAGATTGTAAGATCTCATTGGGACTTGACACTTTGACCTCCTTGGAGAGATAACCTTTTTGATGTATGTCAAAAAGGGGGAGAATGTTTGGGAATACCAATTTGGAATAATTGGTAAGAGTTTTGAGTTAGTGTTCTAACTCAATGGTTTGTGTGGTTTTTGTCAAACATCAAAAAGGGGGAGATTGTTGGTGCAATCGGCCCAGGTCACGATTGACCAGGATTCGATTTTCACTCGAGTGATGTTTTGATGTTTCGACAAAAACATATGACAATGTAATTGTCATGGTAAAGTCCAAGTCATGAGTACTTGGCATGGTAAGTCCAAGTGGGACACTTGGCATTTGGGAAAGTCCAAGTATTGGGTACTTGGCACAAAGAAAGTCCAATGCATGGGTCTTTGCATGGAAAGTCCAACAAGGGTTGTCAAGGGAAAGTCCAAGCATGGGTCGTGGCATGGAAAGTCCAACATGGGTTGGCAAGGGAAAGTCCAAGCATGGGTCTTAGCATGGAAAGTCCAACATGGGTTGGCAAGGGAAAGTCCAAGCTTGAGTCTTGGCATTTGAGAAGTCCAAGGGGGTTGATTTTGGCAGCGTAAAGTCCAAGCGGAGTCTTGGCGGCGTAAGTCCAATGTGCCTTGCCGGTGTAGACACCGTTAGCATGACATAGCCGATGGAAGCACCTGAAGGCTAGTGTGATGGATGAACAAGTCATGGATGATTTGGAGGGATCCGAGAGGTGTATGACTGATAGAGGTGGCTAGAAGGCTTAGGTCTAGGCTAAGGGTGGTCTAGCAAGTATGGGGGAATCATACTTGGGTTAAAACCTCATTTTTTAGGTTGGCAATCGACTGGCATTATGGCCAGTTCGACTGTCGTGAGTTGACTTGAGTTCGACTGTCGTTTAAGAGCTGAAATTGCTCTGGCAGTCGACTGCTCATTGGAGGAGTCGACTGCAAAGGGACGACAATCGACTGCCAGTTGAGTTGCGAGCACAGAATGCTCCGTAGCCGACTGGGCAGTCGACTACGGGCGTTGGCAGTCGACTGCCAATGTTGGCAGTCGACTGCCAAGAGTCCCGTTGGAACTTGTCAAACGTGGATTGAGCCATTGTCTCATAGCTACAGTGTTGGCAGTCGACTGGGGACTTATGGCAGTCGACTACCAGGCGAAAATCTAGCCCGACGCAAGATAAAAAGGGGAGCTCGTGGAGGATTTCATGATCAGTTCGTTGGGAGCTTTGGTGAGGCGATTTAAAGGCGATTTGTCGGTGCATTTCAGAGTCCTTCAAGCTCATCCAAGCAACCGACAAGCAATCGAACCCAATCCGTGGAGTAGGAACCGTTTCAGTTCCGAACCACGTTATATCGTGCTTGTTGTGATTCTGTCTTGTGCTTGTATTTATTATTGTTTATTCCGCTGCGTACTAGCAAGATTGTAGTCAAGCTACGCGAATGAATTCCATCATCGTACGGTCACACGCTATTCACCCCCCCCTCTAGCGGTTTCAAATCTCCTACACACATGACTTAGCCATTCGGCCAAGTTCACCTATGAGCTACCCCATCCCGGACTACAATCACTCAATCTCTCATCTTCCCATGGAGTCCCTCACCGAAGCTCTCTTCGTCCGGCTATGTCCCTTGGATACACTAAGCCCATGGCTCCTCCAGTGTCATCCTTCGCGTCTCGCCCTGAAGTCTACTTCATTTGGCTTCACTCTAATTCTCCTCGTCCGACGATCCCATGGATGCATCAAGCGCACGCCTTCCGCAATGCCATCCTTCACTGACTCAAGGACCTGAGCCATGAGATGGTGAACTCGCCAATGCTTTCATCAAGTCAACCATGTGTGATTCACTTAATTCCTGCACAACTTAAACACACACATCAAATCACATAAATAACCTAACTTAAACCTTTGCCATACACATCAAAACCAAACCATACTTGGGTTGATTCCCTAACAATCTCTCCCTTTTTGATGTGTGGCAATATGTTTAAGTTAGGGAAAACATTAACAAAACACCAATTAAAGGAAAGCATATAAACATAACATGAGTATCAAAACACTCCCCCTTAATACATGCAACTCCCCCTTAACACATGGTAATTCTCTTCCTAGCATAATTCACTTAAACACTAATATTTCTCCCCCTTTGACACCTATAGAGCTATTCTAAGAGATCAGCTCCCCGAGGCTCAAATCTCTTTTATAGATTTGAATTTGATGGGTTGTGGATTCTTCATGTCCACCACGTCTTCCTTTCCTTCTTTATGGCGGGACACTCCTTATCTCTTGTCCCAGCTGTCAGATTCATCGCCAAAGTTGGAATAGTTCCTTCTGGCTATTGGCTACCTTTTGATAGTGAAGTCTCCAATAATTGTCCGAAATTTGTCCTGCACGATGACTCCTTTGGTTAAAGTCAATGTGCTTCATATTCATAATGTATTCCAGCTCCTTAATGGACCCCAAGCAATATTAAAAACATCAAATGTATGTTATACAACGTGGCATCACTATACAAGGGAAGAAAATTACCAAAATAAAGCTAAAAATTATTTAAAACAGATTATTGTGCTCATGCATAGTACATCAGTCGACTGAGTCAAAACTCCAGTCGACCGGCACCTGGAAACTCGGATTTTTGATTTCTGAACCCAAATTCAGAAATGCATTAAAAATTCTAGAAAATTCAAAAAATCATGAAATTCAGGGAACACATTTCTTATGAGTCCCTCTATCAATGAAAACTAATTTTTCATAAAAATTAAATCAATTTCAAAAATTAGGAAAAACTCAAAAGTTATAAAAGTGCTCAATTATTTATCAACTTTGAAACCTAGTTTTTCCTTAGAGCATTTCAAAACATGAACTCTTAGTTTTCAAAACATGAAATGGTTTTAAAATATTAAAAATATCCTACCATCATCTTTGGGAAATATGTCAATGAATTAAACATAAGCTTTCCCCATGGTTGGTCTATGATTGCTATGTCATGATACTTTAAGTAACCCATCTAAATGCCATAAGCATTAGTGAAACACTTGTATCTACCTAACATCTCACCCATTCTATGTTTTCAATCAAGTTAGCCTTATGGTGAGTTGTGAGATGTAACTAAGGTATTTGTACTTAACCATAAATTTCATGCAATTTCTATTCAAGGTTAAGTATCATGCAAAATTACTTCACATCATGATCAAGTATCACCCCAATAACACCCAACATCATCATAAGTCAACCATTTATCATGATATAAAATAAGTCCAACTATGGTTGACTATCTTAGGTTATCCTAACCTTTAATGATTGACTTGGGAACCCAATATAAGTTCTTTCCAATAGGCTTCACCAAGTACTCCTTTGGGATCCATTTCCTAGCTACCATGGTTGTTTTAGCTTGTCCTCTAGCAATTAAACAATGGTAGGGTTTTTTATTTTTGAATCCTTTATAACCTAGGCCCTTCTTGTTAAAACATGCTCTTTGGCTCCCAATGATCATATTTAAAGTGTTTGAGCCAATTGTGAATTTTTCAAGGGCCTTAGTGAGGAATTCTACCTTTTCCCTGAAAGCCTTATTCTCTTCTAAACATGCATCATTTGTCATAGAAGAAGAAGCATTATCATTTAAGCATGCATTTTCTAGCTTTTATTCTAATTTCTTAATTTCATCAAGCATGCATTTGTTTTTCTTTTTCATTCTAAACAATTCCTTAGTTAAACTAGTAATCATTGAAATGACATCATGGGAGGGTAGTTTATTTACCTCACTTACACAATCCCCTTTTGATTCCAATGATGATGATGCTCCCCCTACACTTGAGCTCTCCTCCTCACTTGTACTTCCTTCTTGTTCGGATGAGGTGGAGGCTATGTCGTCAATTCCCATGAGTGCGAAGTGGGAGACTATTTCTTCTTCCTCCAATGAAGATGGATCATCCTACGTGGCTTTTATGTTATGAGTTTTTGACTTCTTCTCCTTCTCCTTTGCTTTCTTTTCTTCCTTCTTCTTGCTTTCTTTCTTCTTATCATTTTTCTTCCTTTCTTCTTTGCTCTTGTTCAATAAGGGACATTCATCTCTCATGTGTCCCTCTCCTTGGCAATTGTTGTTGGTGCAATCGGCCCAGGTCACGATTGACCAAACTCGAGTGATGTTTTGATGTTTGACATGGAAGTTTGACATCAATGTTTGACATTGATGTGTGATATTGTTTTGGAGAGATTGTTGGAGCAATCGACCCGGGTCATGATTGACCGGACTTGAGTTTGATTGGAGGGGGATTTTGATGGTTGATTGGAGTTGACCATGTCAAGGGAAAGTCCAAGTCTTGTATACTTGGCATGTAAAGTCCAAGCATGGGTCTTGGCAAGGAAAAGTCCAAGAATGGGTCTTGGCATGGAAAGTCCAAAATGGGTTGGCAAGGGAAAGTTCAAGCTTCAGTCTTGGTATTTGGAAAGTCCAAGGGGTTTAATATTGGCGGCGTAAAGTTCAAGCAGAGTCTTGGCAGCATAAGCCCAATGTGCCTTAGCGGTGTAGACACCGCTAGCATGACATAATCGATAAAAGCACCTGAAGGCTAGCATATAGATGAACAAGTCATGGATGACTTGGAGGGATCCGATAGGCGCAAGGTTGATGGAGGTGTCTAGAAGGCTTAGGTCTAGGCTACGGGTGGTCTAGCAAGTAAGGGGGAACCATATTTGGGTTAAACCCCATGTTTAAGGTGTGCCAGTCGACTGGTGCCATATGGCAGTCGACTAGTGTGAGTCAACTAGGGGTTGACTGCGGGGAGTGCCCTATCAGTCGACTGCCAGAGGAGGTAAGTCGATTGATTGGCAGAGATGTCGATTGATCTTGTCATCAGTCGACTGGTGCTCGAGAATTCGGGCATAAAATGGATTCGAGACTCGACTGCGGGGTCAACATTCGAGTGAAAGCTCTATCAGTCGACTGATGGGTATGATCAGTCGACTGATGATCGAATCGTTGGATTTTTCTAAAGTGGATCTAGTCATTATCTCACGACAATAGTGGAATCAGTCGACTGATGGTCCCGAGCAATCGACTGATCGACGATTTCTAGCCCAGGCAACAGCATTAAAGGGAGCTCGTGGAGGAGGAAATCAACAATATTTTTTGAGGGCTTTTGGGGCGATTTGTTGCTGCAAATTAGGGTCTCCAAGTGCATTTCAAGCAACCAAAGATCAAGCATTCAAAAGAGTAATTGTAAAGTAGTTTTCTTTACTTGCATTGTATTTCATTATTGTAATTGCTTGTATCTATTTCTTATTGTTGTAAGAATATTTGTACAAGGTTTCTTCGCCTCCGACTTATGTCAAGAAGGAGTATTTGTTATTAGTGGTTGCGTGTGCATCACTAGAGCTCTTTAGAGCACGATCCGTGGAGTAGGAACCATTCGGTTCCGAACCACGTCAAATACTTGTATAATGGCGTGTTTGTCCATTTAGTTATTTCTATTATTTCTATTTCTGCTGTGCGCTAACGAGATTTGTAAACGAATGTGAAGGTTTTACGGAACCGAAGCTCTTATACCAGTTGAAGGTGGGAAACTTCGCTACCCACTTCAACTCGATCGCTTGTGCATGACGATCCCATCTAAGTCCCCAGATTAAAAAAAAAATAATCCTTAACAAAGAGGGATTACCCAAGCAACCGTTCCATCGTCGTGTTATTCGGTAAGAGTGGTCACATGAACAAACTTGTTGTTCAAGCAACCTACCTCTTTTCTTCGATTAGCCGCGGAATAGAAAATGTACGGATCGTCGGTTTTTGTGTTTGTATTCGGGGTCCAAGTAAATTAGCCACATAACAAAGTATAAAACATGCATAGAATAATAAAAGATTCATAAACAAGCATTATACCTCTTGTTATACCTCTTGATCTTCTATTGTATGCCCTTCGCCCTTTTGGACGTCGTGTGGGCGACGATCTTCCAAAAGTCGAAGCCTCCTAGAACACATTCTTCCCTTCCTTGCTCACTCCGAACAAAGGGAAGAATGAAACAAAACTCTTCCCTATCTAGGACCGAACACCAAATCAAGAGACTTGATGTTGCCGCCGGCCAAGGAATAGAAGAGGGAGTGGGCGCCGGCCAAGATCTCCAAGGAAAATCCCTAACCCTTGTTTCCACCGGCCAAGGAGAAGAGGAATAAGGGGTTGAGCGCTGGCCAAGGTTGAGAGGAGGATGATGGGCGCCGGCTACAACCCTAGAAAGTCTTGCCGCCCAAGACAACTCCAAACCCTAGCCGCCCAATGCCAAAACCCTAATCTCCTTTGAGTATCCTTGTCGCCAACCCCTTAAGCCTCCTTTTATAGAGCTAAGCTTAAGCCTCCTTTTAATCTCCATCGTCGGATCTAGGGATTTAATATCAACCGTCGAATCTAGATATTTAATCTCCACCGTCGGATCTAAAAATTTAATCTCCACCGTTGGATCTAGAGATTTAATTTCCACTGTCGGATCTAGAGTTTCATTTTTTATCATCGGATCTAGGCTCCATGAGGGTTTTAATAGGCTACAATAGATACCATGAGGAGGAGTTGGATCTTGGCCACCCAATGGATCAAGCCCACATAAAGTCCAATCCATTAATGATAATCTATTTAACTAGAGGATTATCATTGATTTACCTCACCAACCCCCATAATTAAATATGGGCTCCATATATTAATTGTAAAAATATCTCCCCGTGTTTAAGATCTCGAATGTCCGTCAATTAATTAATTTACTGACAATTAATTAATCAACATCTAACTCAATGAGTAGTACCACTCAACCTTATCATAATGCCGGACCAAGTCCACCTGGAGGGTTTACATGATAAACCTTATGAGCTCCTCAAGGGACATCATCATCATAATATATAGGACACGGTTTCCTCTTATAATCAACAACACACCATATAAATAATATCATTTCCCAACTTATCGAGCCTATCGATTTACTCTATAAATCTCGCCCATTTGTAAATCAAAGAAATAAATACTAAGTATATGTGCCTGTTATTATATCGGGATAAGAGCATGTACACCATAATATCCGAGGTCCGATTCAATTATGTAGTTAGTAATAAATCGAATCACCTCTAAGTCGGTCATACTCAATATACACAAAGTGCACTAGTGTAATTCTATGGTTAAGACAAACCAATACCAAATCACACCACAACCATACCAATGGTTTGTCCAAAACCATCTCGGTTGTGAGCCTTTACTTATACTTTACAAGGAACTGATAACATGATCTCCCGTGTGACACTACACACTATGTTATCTACAATGTAATGTATTAGACAATATGCATAACCATAAATATGCAAACAATGATCATGTGATTCTTATTTCAAAAATAAAGATGTTCGTACAAAAGATAGACTTTTCAGTATACATCCCAACAATCTCCCACTTATACTAAAAGACTATGCTGACCTCATACTGTCATACATCTGATTCTCATTCCCTCCATATGCCTATTAAAAGCTCTCGCTGGAAGGGCCATAGTGAAAGGATCTTCCAGGTTATCCTCTAATGCAATCTTGGCCACAACAACTTCTCCTCGCTTTACGATTTCTCATCAGGTGGTACTTGCGCTCTATGTGTTTACTTGCCTTATGGGCTCGTGGTTCCTTTGAGTTTGCAAGTGCACCACTGTTATCACAATAAATTGTTATATTTCTGGGCAAACCAGGAATCACATCCAAGTCCATCAAGAAGTTCCTAAGCCATACAGCTTCTTTAGCCACCTCAGAGGCTGCCACATACTCAGCTTTCATGGTAGAGTCTGTTAGTAATATATGAGAGATGTCCTAAGGCAATCGCCTTATGTATGAACCATTTATATGATAAATGAAGATTCACTATTTGAGTATACATGTTTTATGTATTTGATTGGATCTTAAACTCATTTATTGAATGTCCACGATACGATTCACAGCATGAGAGAATTTGTGATTGGATCACAACTAGTGAGTATCTCTACATGTGTAATTGTGATGTATCGGAATTATCCCTAGTTGATGAATTGATGGATTTGGACACCATCAATTCTGTCGAGACTAGCACGAGGTATACTCCTTGGTGTATCCAAGCAGCTGATTCTCACTGGCTGGAGACATAGTGATGTCCGGAGTTAATCGTGGATGCTAGTTATGGTAACTAGTTCATTGGAGTGACCCGGTAGTAAGACTTCATATGGTTCTCTGCATATATAGATATGTCAATGAAGTTCTTAATGTGGCTTAAGTGCGATGTTCCTTTGACTTGCGGTATTCAAGTCATCTTGATCATGGAGACTTATGCTTTGACATCTTAAGCAAACATCTCTGAGGAGATGTGGACCCGAGATGATTGGGTATAAGTGAAGTGATCGAAGGTATTTGAATAGCCTATAAAGGATTCACCACTCCTTGCGAGGATGTATACCCATGGCCTCTCGTCGGATTGTTACTAAAGTCTTTGGCCAAAGCATTACATGTTTAGAGTAAGGTACTCTTCGATACATGTGGAGTAACTAGAATCCGTAGGATGAGGAAATGATACTTGGGCTAGGTGTGACGTAGTCAGCCTAGTGGGGACTGACACAATAGACCATGTCCTGAACCAAGTGGGTATAAGATGAGTGAAGGGAATGGGGCACGATTCATTCGAAGCTCTTGAAGGGTTTGAAATAGTTACGGATCAACCGTTGATCTTTTCGGTTAATTGGGGATCATGATGTACTACTAGGTGCCACTCATGATCGTTCTATAATTAATGGTTAATTATAGACGACCAACATAAACCGAGAACCTATTTGGTCACACGCACAACGAGTGTAATCCAAAGGATTTAAAACGAGCTTGAGAATGGGATTCTCAGACCGAGAGAAACTATGTTTGGTTTGACCAAACATAAAGCGAGCATGAAATTGTTTCAGTCGCAATGGAAGCGTGGATGGGCCGTGTCTTATGAAGACATAATGGATGGACCAAAATGGTTTGGTTCTAATCCAATGGATGAGAATAAACCAAAGGGTTTGGTTTATTTTAAACGAATGAACCAAAAGTTGGTTGTTCGTTTTAACTTAAAATAAACCATCATGGTTTGGTTTATTTTAACTTATCTTAATGGAGCGGGTTAACGGGCTTTATGGATATGATCCATTAACCATTAAGAGAATTAGTTCTCTATAAAATAGGGCTTAAACCCTAATCCAAAAACCCTAATGGTAGTTGCCGCCCACCTCACCCTTGGTGAATTCGGCGCCCAACCCTAAGCTGCCGCCGCCCAGCCCAAAGCTCCTCCAACCGGCGTCTAGAAGGCTGCTTCCTTCCTCCTCGCCGGCGTCGAGCTGCTGCCGGAAGAGTTCCGGCGATCCTCCTTAGGTTTGGCATCAAGGTGAGCACTTGGCTTCCTTGTCCTTGGCCGGCCTCTATTCCTCCACCAAAAGCTGTCCAGTTTTTCTGGACAGCTTGTTTCTTTGTTGTCGGAGCGTCGTTTGGACGACGGTTAGTGCTCCGACAGCGGCTAACTTACTGGGGATTTGATCTCCGGTAATCCTCTGAGGTGGAGGACGAAGGATTCGTCAATTGGTTGACGAATACCTCTCCGGAGAAGCGAGTTTTGAGAACTCATTTTAGGATCCGAATTTGGATTCGGATCGTGATCATCTCTCGATCACGTCGTCTTCAACACGAGGCTAGTAACCCGTACGAAGACGAAGCTCGTGACTTAGCGAAGTCATCCCGAGGAGCTCGGCGTGGATACGGATAGAGACGATTCTTACGAGGATCGTTCCGGTTGATGCCGTTCCCGCTACACGTCATACGGAAGGTATAACATAGATAATTTTCTTTTATTGCAAATTTTAATTTACGGTTATGTCTACATTTGTTGTAATAGCATGCGTGTGTTGTGTATGTTGTAATAAATAGGAGTATTTATTATTTTTATTGCTTCCGCTGTGCTCATGTTTACGAAACATGATTGAACACACACACGCCGCGGTGCCGGAAACCCAACAGAGTCCACCACGCATTTCTGCTTGACACTCCTCCATACAATGGCTCCACCTTCCAAAGTAAACAAAACCTGAGGTAGACTTACTATTATCCCTATCTGATTGGAAGTCGGAATCTGTGTAACCCACAAGGAGTAATTGGTCTGCCTTGTAAACTAGCATATAATCCCAAGTCCTTCTCAGGTACTTCAATATATGCTTTATCACATTTCAATGTCCCTGTCTTGGATTACTCTGATATCTGCTAACCATGCCCATGACAAAGCAGATATCTGGTCTCGTACATAACATAGCATACATGAGGCTTCCAACTGCCGAAGCATAAGGAACCGCCTTCATCTTCTCTATCTCCTTTGATATTCTAGGACACATCTCCTTAGAAAAAGGTACTCCATGCCTAAAAGGTAGAAAACCTTTCTTGGAGTTCTACATGCTAAAACGAGCCAAAATGGTGTCTATGTATGAAGTTTGAGACAAGCACAACATCCTTTTCCTGTGATCCCTTATAACCTTGATCCCAATGATGTGTCCCACTTGTCCCAAGTCCTTCATATCAAACTGTTTGGACAACCATACCCTTACGTCCGATAACACCTTGACATTGTGGCTAATTAACAAAATGTCATCTACATATAGTACAAGAAATACCACTACATTTCCGTCACATCTCTTGTATACACAAGACTCATCCGGACTTTGAATAAATTCATAACACTTGATTACCTCATCAAAGCGGATGATCTAAGATCTCGAAGCTTGCTTCAATCCATAAATGGATCGATTAAGCTTGCACACAAGATGCTCTTTACCCTTTGCAATGAATCCCTCTGGTTGCTTCATATAGATATTTTCCTCTAGACTTCGATTAAGGAAAGTTGTCTTGACATCCATCTGTCATACCTCATAATCTATATGAGCATCAATACATAAGAGAATAGGATAGAATTAAGTATGGCTACCGGCGAAAAGGTCTCTTCATAATCGATGCCCTCTTTCTGAGTATACTCCTTCGCAACAAACCTCGCTTTGAAGGTCTTAACCGTCCCGTCTATTCCTCTTTTTCTTTTGTAGATCAACTTGCATCCAATGGGTTTTACACCATTGGGTGGTTCTACTAGCTCCCAGACCTGATTTGAATCCATGGATTCTATCTCAGAATTCATCACACTTTGCCAAGATACCGCATCTTTATCTTGGATTGCCTCGTCATATGTCCAGTGATCAGGTTCATGTTCGCCAGGGACCAAATAAGAAGATTTTCCAAAGAATATAAATCTGTCAGGCTGTCTAACAACCCTCCCACTACGACAAGGTATCACCTGTGTATCCTCTGTGACACGCGGTGTAGTCACTTGTGGTATATCCTCTTGTACGGGTGGTACTAAAGAAGTGAATTCCTCTTTCAATTCCTCCAGAAAAATCTTACTCGTGGGCTTATGGTTCATCACATAGTCTTCCTCTAAAAATCTGCCGTTCATACTAACGATCACCCTCTGATCTCTAAGACTATAAACAAACCACCTTTCATTCCTCTAGGATAGCCAACGAACATGCGCACTTCTGTACGAGGTACCAACTTACCAGCATCTGCCTTCAGCACATGTGTAGGACTCCCCCAAATCCGAATATGTCTCAGACTAGGCTTTCGCCAAGTCCACAACTCTGTGGGAGTAGAAGGCACTGATTTAGATGGTACTAGGTTCAAAATATACACTGTCGTATCTAGAGCATACCCACAGAACAAATCTGGCAACTCAGAATAACTCATCATCGATCTAACCATCTCAATAAGAGTTCTATTCCTTCGCTCCGCTACACCATTCTGCTGGCGTGTGCCAGGTGCATATAATTGGGATTGAATCCCAGCCTCTGATAAGTAATTCCTAAACTTTCCCAAGAGGTACTCACCACCACGATCAGATCATAGTATCTTGATACTTTTACCCTGACGTTTCTCCACATCAGCCTTGAATTCTTTGAACTTGTCAAAGCATTCAGACTTGCGGCGCATCAAGTAAATGTATCCATATCTTGAATAATTATCTATAAAAGGGACGAAATATTCAAAACCACCTCTTGCCTAGATAGACATAGGACCACACAAATCAGAATGAACAAATTCCAACACATCTTTAGCTCTATACCCCTTGGTCTTTAAAGGTCTCTTGGTCATTTTACCTTCCAAGCAAGATTCGTAGGTTGGGAAATCGTCCACCACTAATGAACCCAGAGGTCTATCAGCTATCAACCTTTGAATTCTTCTTAGGTTAATATGACCTAGCCTTAGATGCCAAAGATATGTTTGGTTTATCTTCGAAGGTTCTTTTCTCTTATTGGAATTAGAAGATGAGTTATTTACTTCTATTTACATCGTGGGAGCTTTTGGTTCAAGTGTATATAAATTTCCTATCAATGCACCATAACAGATAATCTCCCTATTCCTTTTTATAACAACTCTGTCATTAAAAGAAATAGAATATCCATCCATAAATAATTTAGAAACCGAAATCAATTTTTTTCTAAATAAAGGTATATAAAGGAAAATTTTAAGAACCAAAATTTTATTCCTCTCAAAAGACAAATTAACATCTCCTACTGCAACAGCCGCCACCTTCGTGGCATCGCCCAAGTAAATGGTAATCTCCCCCTTAGCCAGTCGTCTGGTTTCATGGAACCCCTGAAAAGTATTGCAGACATGATCAGTGGCTCCCGTATCTACACACTAGGTGCTGGTAGATAACACCCTAAACATGTTTCAATGACTAGACCAAAAGATATACCTTTGTTCTGCTTCCTATTGGGGCAGTCCTTCTTCCAATGTCCAGTCTGCTTGCAAGTGAAGCACTTGCCTTTCGGCTTCTTCACTCCTCCCTGAGATCCTCCCGCCACTTTTGCCCCACCTTGTTTCTTCTTCTTCTTGCCTTTCGGCTTAAAAGTAGAAACCTTTTGGGCAACCATGGCCTACGCCTGAGCACTCTGACGAAACTGCCCCTCTACCGCCTAGAGTTCTATCAGAAGTTCCTCCAACGAATACAACCTCTTGTTCATGTTGTAGTTCAGGCAAAACTGCTCAAAACTCCTAAGTAGAGACTGGAGAATGATATCGACCTAGGTTTCCCCATCGATCTCAGCTCCAAGGACTTCCACCTCATTCAAATGAGCCATCATCTTGAGAACATGATCCCTCACGGGTGTTCCCTCGATCATGGTGGTCGTCATCAAGTTCCTCATGGCTTCCTGCCTAGCAGCCAAATTCTGGTGTCCGAAAAGCTCTTTGAGATTGAGCATCATGTCATAAGCAATGGGCATGGCTTGATGCTGATGATGCAATACATTTGACATATAAGCCAAAATGCAACACCGTGCCATCTCATCAGCCCTTATCCACTTCTTATAACTCTCCTTCTCCTTTTCTCCAGAATCATTTGCAGGCTTAGAAGGATACTCTTCGAAGAGTACATATTTGTACTCCTCAGCAATCAAGACAATATCAAGATTCCTCTTCCAATCAACATAATTGGGTTCAGTAAGTTTATTCTCTTTCAGTATCACAACAAGTGGGTTGAAAGTCATTTTGAAAAATCTAAGAATCACATAAATTAAAACATTAGATTTCAAAAAATTATTGATTCCTCAAACAATAAAATTTTAAAATCAACCAACACCTCAAAACACCGAGAATATCATATGCCACGATCGTGTGGACGTAAACAAATTCTACATTTGTAAGAGGAGGTTTTAGCCATTAATTTTACTATCTTGTCAACCTAACTTTTTGACAAATAAAATTAATAGTTGGTTTCTCTTCGGCCTTACAAATAAAATCAGTGACTCCGATGGGGAGGATACTCCTATTTGCATCTAAGTGTTCACCATTACTTGGTACCAAGGCAATTATCTCGGGTTATGTGCCTTCCGATGGGGAAGTACACACGCTCCTTAATAATTTCCTATACCCATATTCGACCCTATGATTCGCAAACAAACTCATCCGATGAGGAGGAAGGCACTCAGAGCTGACGTGCAAGTTTGTTTGCATCCCATGTCAAATTGTAATGGAGGCCTTGAGAATTTATAAAAATATCCCTCTCCCACTTAGTCATTTAAAATTGAGGAATTTTCCTAGCACACGACATGCATATCAAACAAAAATAAATATGAAAAATACATTTTCCAACTATTATGGCTTTTGTTCTCCAATATGCCTCCCGTCGCGTCGCCATCTAGTCCGCTCCTCCATACGCCATGTACAAGCCATCCGGAGATCCGAGCCGGCAACAACTATTTTAATTTACATCCATCGATCCTATACTGCACGAATGAGTGTACATGAAATCTAGATCAAAAGTAAACTAAAATAAAAAGAGTGGCTAAACATTATCGTACTTAATTACAAAAATTAAATACTAGCCTCGTCAACCCCGAGGATTCAAATAATATTACACACATGCAATCACATACACACATATGGCCATAATAGTTGGATCTTATGTCTGCAACCAAAAAGTTAGCTTACGCACATCCTACTATCATCCGACACATACAATATATGAAAAGTGCATAAAATTAATCAAATCCTAAACACACAAAATCAGAAATCGTGGCTCTGATACCAATTGAAGGTGTTGCGGAACCAAAGCTCTGATACCAGTTGAAGGTGGGAAACTTCGCTTCCCACTTCAACTCGGTCGCTTGTGCATGACGATCCCATCTAAGTCGCCGGATTAAAAAAAATTAATCCTTGACAAAGAGGGATTACCCAAGCAACTGTTCCATCGTCGTGTTATTCGATAAGACTGGTCACTTAAACAAACTTATTGTTCAAGCAACCTACCTCTTTTCTTCGATTAGCCGTGGAATAGATGATGTACGGATCGCCGGTTTTTGTGTTTGTATTCAGGGTCCAAGTAAATTAGCCACATAACAAAGTATACAACATGTATAGAATAAGAAAAGATTCATAAACAAGCATTATACCTCTTGTCATATCTCTTGATCTTCTATTGTATGTCCTTCCTCCTTTTGGACGTCGTGTGGGCGACGATCTTCCAAAAGTTGAAGCCTCCTAGAACATGTTCTTCCCTTCCTTGATGGCTCTAAACAAAGGGAAGAATGAAACGAAACTCTTCCCTATCTAGGACCGGCCACTAAGTCAAGAGACTTGATGTTGCCACCGACCAAGGAATAGAAGAGGGAGTGGGCACTGGCCAAGAGCTCCAAGGAAAAACCCTAACCCTTGTTTCCACCGGCCAAGGAGAAGAAGAAGAGGGGGTTGAGCATGGGCCAAGGTTGAGAGGAGGATGATGGTCACCAGCTACAACCCTAGAAAGTCTTGCCGCCCAAGACAACTCGAAACCCTAGCCGCCTAAAGCCAAAACCATAATCTCCCTTGAGTATCCTTACCGCCCACCCCTTAAGACTCCTTTTATAGAGCTAGTCTTAAGCCTTCTTTTAATCTCCATCATCGAATCTAGGGATTTAATCTCAACCATCGGATCTAGAGATTTAATCTCCACCGTCAGATCTAAAGATTTAATCTCCACCGTTGGATCTAGAGATTTAATCTCCACCGTTGGATCTAGAGTTTCATTTTTTATCATCGGATCTAGGCTCCATGAGGGTTTTAATAGACTACAATAGGGACCATGAGGAGGAGTTGGATCTTGGCCACCCAATGGATCAAGCCCATATAAAGTCCGATCCATTAATGATAATTCATTCCATTGGAGGATTATCATTGATCTACCTCACCAACCCCCATAATTAAATATGGGCTCCATATATTAATTGTACAAATATCTCCCCGTGTTTAAGATCTCGAATGTCCATCAATTAATTAATTTACTGACAATTAATTAATCAATATCTAACTCCATAAGTAGTACCACTCAACCTTATCATCATGTCGGACCAAGTCCATCTGCAGGGTTTACATGATGAACCTTATGAGCTCCTCAAGGGGACATCATCATCCTAATATATAGGACACGGTTTCCTCCTATAATCAACGACACACCATATAAATAATATCATTTCCCATCTTACCGAGCCTATCGATTTACTCTATAAATCTCGCCCATTGGTAAATCAAAGAAATAAATACTAAGTATATGTGTCCGTTATTATATCGGGATTAAGAGCATGTACACCATAATATCCGAGGTTCGATTCAATTATATAGTCAGCAATAAATCGAATCACCTCTAAGTCGGTCCTGCTCAATACACACAAAGTGTACTTGTGTAATTCTATGGTCAAGACAAACCAATACCAAATCACACCACAATCATACCAATGGTTTGTTCAAAATCATCTCGGTTGTGAGCCTTTACTTATACTTTACAAGAAATTGATAACATGATCTCCCGTGTGACACAACACACCATGTTATCTACAATGTAATGTATTAGACAATATGCATAATTATAAATATGCAAACAATGATAATGTGATTCTTATTTTAAAAATAAAGATGTTCATACAAAAGATAGACTTTTCAGTATACATCCCAACAGAATGCAATTGAATTCCATCAATGTACGAGCACGATGCTATTCAACCCTCCCCCTCTAGCGATCAACATTTCCCTAACAAGTGGTATCAGAGCCCGGGCCTCTTCTACGGACTAACCGCCGGGAGCAAAGACAAAGACACTATAGGGTGAAGATGGAGTTTCAACCGAATTTGGGCCGAGACATTAACACACCACCATCTTATGAGGACTATGGATTTGAAGGCTTCAACTCATGGAAAATAGCAATTGAGAATTTCCTAATGATGGTGGATATCAAGCTTTGGTCCGCCTTGATAGAAGGTTGTGAATTTCCAAAAGGCTAAAAGGGTGGAATCCTCAAGGTTAAAAAATGGACCAAGGAACAACTCAAAGAGTTCAAGACAAATATTAAGGTAATCAAAATGATAAGTGATTTAATTCCTAATAATGTCTTGTCCAAGTTAGGTGAGTACAAGGATGCCATGGAGCTTTGGAGCGAGTTGGCAACGTACCATGAAGGACCATCACCGGCTTCAAGTGAAGAACAATCACAAGAGGTCGAAGAGTGCTCATCGGCTCAATCAGAAGAGGTTGATGAAGGGAGTTCATCATCCTCACAAGCAAGTGAGGATGCAGAAGTTGAGGAGGGGTCAACTTCCGGATCGGTGGAAGAGAAGGTGGAAGAATTAGAAGAAACCTCCACCTATAGGATTGAGGGGGAGGAAGTTAGATCACCTTCCATGTCGGATCAAGAGGTAGCCTCAACATCCAGTCAAGATGAAGAAGCTCAAAATCCAGCCACCATCGACCTAGGTAACTCAAGAAATTTGGTTTTAAATAAAAAATATATAATTTGCTTTTGAGTGTAGGGAAAGTGGGCATCACAAGAGTAAGTGCCCAAAGAAAATCAAGAAGCCTCAACTGTCACCAAAGATCAAGGATGTCGGTCCCCCATCAATCAAAAGCAAGGAACAAGTGATTTGCTTCAAATGTCGACAACAGGGACACTACCGGAGTCAATGCTCGAAGGGGGAAAAGAAGGGGCAAACGGGAGCATCACAAGTAGGGGGAGCCACTAAGACAAACCCTAGGGTATATCATTTCAATAATGCTCATTCTTCTAGTTTTAATGTCAAAAAGCATGCTAGAAATAACTTAAGTAATTTTGCAATTATTCATGAAAAGCATGCTAGGAATAACAAATATTTTTGCCTAGGAGCTAAGAACATTCACCTTTAAAATAAGGAGAAATTTGGGACTAATGTCCCTAGAAAAACCTTACCTAGAGAATCTATCAAGAAAATAGAAGACCACCTAAGTTTTAACTCCAATAATTCTAGACACATGCCTAGGAAGGGAAAAAATGATCATAGAAACAATGGACCCACAAAATTAGAGAAATTAGAAATAGAGAACCAAGCCTTGAGGTCAAGGCTTGAGAAGTTGCAAAGGACCCTTGCAAAAATGGCAAATCAAATGCAAAGGTCAAATGGTCAAACCATAGGGTCTAGAAGTCAAAATCAACACCTAGGGCCTAAGAGACAAAAGTCAACCAAGGGAAAGAAAGGTTTGGGTCACAAACCTAAGCCTAAAGTGGCTTATCATAGTGTTCCATTTGATTATAGAACACAAACTAGGTCTAGGAAGACCAAGGTTACTAGGGAAGCTATCCCTAAGGGTAACCATGGTGAGTGCCTAGTGGCTAGGGTTTCAAGGAAACCTAGGGTAGCCACTAAGAAGGTTGCAAGGGGAGTTACCCCTAGAGTCAACCTAGGTAAGACCACAATGACCAAGGCTAACAAGCCTAGAAGGGTCATTAGGAAGGTATCTAGGGAGGTTATCCCTAAGGAATACCTTGTAAACCCTAGGAGCTCAAATAGGTTTTGGGTTCCTAAGTGCGTGATTGATTCACGCTAAATGGGTTTAGGGTGTGACAACTTTAAATGGAAGGGTAGTTAACCTGACCATGGTAAAAGTGACACTTTAGGTTATTTTCAAGGTTATGGATACCTTGGAAATAGGTTTGATCTTTGATCCTAAAAGATTTTAGTATGTTCCAATATATTTTTTAGAATTATAAAAAATCAATCAAATTGGCACAATTTAGGTTTAGAAGTTATAGTGTGCCATTTTGGGTTTTTGGCACACTTGGGAGAAAATTTGTATTATGGAAAAATATACTTAATTATATCAAATGTCAATTAATATTAAAATTTTTGTGTTATTATACCTATACATTTTATATGTCATGTTTTGTTTGCCATATAACATGTCATGACATCATATCTATTTTTAATCATTTAAAATGGCATGATCATGCTTAGGGTTAGGTTAAATGTCATGTATGCTTAAATTATATCATATGTCATGACATCATGATCATTGGCCATGCTTTTATTATGATTATCATTTATGTCATGATCATTCATGCATTTAATTTGATTAAAATTGAATTAAGGAATTTGGCATGACTTGAAGTCCCATTTATAAGGGAATTAAGTAGTGTTGCCTTAGAGAATGCATGAAACCCTAGATTAGGAGAACAAAACCCACATCTCACATCACATTAACATGTATGTGTATTTATATACCCTAGATACATGTGAGATGCTAGGATATGAGTTAAGTTCAAGGTGCATAGTTTTTGCATCTAGATGAACTAAAACTCATCTTTAACTAAATGTGGATCATTGGGAAAGTTTGTATACAAGTCATGTACATTGAGCCCAAGGAATATGATCCAAAATAAGGTTTTAAAAAAATTTTAAAATCCATTTAGAAAACCTTGGTGAAGTCTATCTTTTGATAGCAATCACCGTTGATGAAGTTGATACGAAGTAGGGCCAAAACATTAAAAATTTCAATGATTTTGAACTTTATGTCAATTTCACAATTTTATGGGTAAAATAATTATCAAAATATTTTTTATCCATTGTATTGGTCATATGTATTATACGTATGAATTTTCATGATTTTTCGATATACGTATAATTATTTATGAATTTTCAAATCTAATTTCTGATAATTGAAAATTGAGATTTTCAGTTATCAGTCGACTGTCATGGCGGCAGTCGACTGATGTGCAAGGCAGTCGATTGATTTCTGAAGAACTTGACTGCCAAGCTGATTTCGAAAAAAATAAGGTTGTTTACCCCATTTTCAGCTATGTTTGAGTTCCCTAACCACTCCTAACCCTAGGATATGCTTTGGGAAGCATTAAAAAGGGTGAAAATCCATTGGATATGGATTAGGAGAGTTGTTAGGGTGATATATCAAATTTAAGGTGTTGGAAAGTTCAATGTTGAAGTTCTAACCTTATTTTTGATGGTTTAGAGTTCCCATTGTCTTAGGGACTTACCAAGGACATTGTTGGTGCAATGGTCAAGGGGGAGCAAGCATTTAGGGGAAAGTATTCTTCAAGGGATGATGGATGGTATTTTTCCTCATGAGAAGGAAAATGGAATTTTGAGATACCCAATTTGGAAATTGGGAGAGTGTATAGGATTGCCTCTCTTGAGTGATATGAGACTTATCTCTAGGAAGATGGTAGGTATCCTAGGTATTGTTGGACCAAGGGGAAGATTGTAAGATCTCATTGGGACATGAGACATTGACCTCCTTGGAGAGATAATCTTTTTGATGTTAGTCAAAAAGGGGGAGAATGTTTTTGGGAGAATGTTATGGAAATTGGTAATCTTACCTTTCTCCAAAATGTTTTGGGGAGAATGGTATGGAGAGTGTTATCAATGGATGTTATCAATTATCAATTTGGAAAATTGGAGAGAATGTTTGGGATTACCAATTTGGGATAATTGGTAAGATGAATTAAGTTAGTATTCTAACTCAAAGGTATGTGTTTTTGTCAAACATCAAAAAGGAGGAGATTATTGGTGCAATCGACCCAGATCACGATTGACCAGACTCGAGTTTGACTCGAGCGATGTTTTGATGTTTGACATCGATGTTTGACATTGATGTCTGATATTGTTTTGGGAAGATTGTTGGAGCAATCAACCCGGGTCATGATTGACCAGACTCGAGTTTGAGTTGAGGGGGATTTTGATGGTTGACTGGAGTTGACCATGTCAAGGGAAAGTCCAAGTCTTGAGTAGTTGGAAAGTAAAGTTGAAGCATGGATCTTTGCAAGGAAAAGTTCAAGCATGGGTCTTGGCATGGAAAGTCCAACATGGATTGGCAAGGGAAAGTCCAAGCTTGAGTCTTGGCATTTGGAAAGTCCAAGGGGTTTGATATTGGCGGCGTAAAGTCCAACCGGGAGTCTTAGCAGCATAAGTCCAATGGTTGATGGCGTAAATGTTGATGCAATCGGCCCAGGTCACGATTGACCAGACTCAAGTTTGACTCGAGTGATGTTTTGATGTTTGACAAAGGGATTTGACAAAGTGGCATTGGCATTGATGTTTGACATTAATGTCGGTTAATATGTTGGGGAGATTGTTGGAGCAATCAACCCGGGTCATGTTTGACCGGACTCGAGTTTGACTCGAGGAAGACCTTGATGGTTGACTGGGGTTGACCATGTGATTATGGGAAAGTCCAAGCATGGGTCTTGGCAAGGTAAAGTCCAAGTCATGGGTACTTGGCATGGAAAGTCCAAGTGGAACACTTGGCATTTGGTAAAGTCCAAGTCTTGAGTACTTGGCATGAAAAGTCCAAGTGGGACACTTGGCACATGAAAAGTCCAAGCATGGGTCTTGGCAATGTAAAAGTCCAAGCATGGGTCTTGGCAATGTAAAGTCCAACATGGGTTGGCAAGGAAAGTCCAAGCATGGTCTTGGCATGAAAAGTCCAACATGGGTTGGCAAGGAAAGTCCAAGCATGGTCTTGGCATGAAAAGTCCAACATGGGTTGGCAAGGAAAGTCCAAGCATGGTCTTGGCATGGAAAGTCCAACATGGGTTGGCAAGGGAAAGTCCAAGCTTGAGTCTTGGCATTTGAGAAGTCCAAGGGTTTGATATTGGCAGTGTAAAGTCCAAGCGGGAGTCTTGGCAGCATAAGACCAATGGTTGGCGGCGTAAAGTCCAAGCGGAGTCTTGGCGGCGTAAGTCCAATGTGCCTTGGCGGTGTAGACACCGTTAGCATGACATAGCCGAGGGAAGCACCTGGAGGCTAGTGCGATGGATGAACAAGTCATGGATGACTTGGAGGGATCCGAGAGGCGTGAGGCTGATGGAGGTGGCTAGAAGGCTTAGGTCTAGGATAAGGGTGGTCTAGCAAGTATGGGGGCACCATACTTTGGGTTAAAACCTCATCTTTGAGGTTGGCAGTCGACTGGCATTATGGCTGGTTCATTGGTAGTCGACAGAGTTCGATTGGTTTAAGAGCCTTGGCTGCGCTCTGGCGGTTGCTCATTGGAGCGGTCGAGCGATGTCTCTGGTCGATGGCCAAGGTCGGCGGTCATTGCTAGTTCACCGCGAGCACGCAGAATGCTCCTTAGCCGGTAGGCGGTCGACTCGGTAGTCGTCGACTGCCAATGTTGGCAGTCGACTGCCAAGAGTCCCGTTGGAACTTGTCCAATGTGGATTGAGCCATTGTCTCACAGCTACAGTGCTGGCAGTCGACTGGAGACTTATTGCAGTCGACTGCTAGGCGAAAATCTAGCCCGATGGAGGATAAAAGCAGCTGTTCGTGGATGGCTCAAAAATCAGATTTTTGGGAGCTTTGGTGAGGCGATTTGAAGGCGATTTGCAGGTGCATTTCAGGGTCCTTCAAGCTCATCCAAGCAACCAACAAGCAAGCGCTCAAAACCCTAGTTTGTAAAGTGTTCTTTACATTTCCTTTATATTTTCTTGTATTTCTTTCGTTTATTGTTGTAAACGTTTGTACGAGGTTTCTCCTCCTCCGACTTGTTGTCGAGAAGGAGTTTATTGATTAGTGATTGCATTGGCATCGCTAGAGCTCGTTAGAGCTCGATCCATGGAGTAGGAACCGTGTGGTTCCGAACCACATTATATCTTTGTGTTCGTGATTGTTGTATTTTGTTATTGCTTTCATTTCTATATTCCGCTGCACTAACGAAATTGTAGACACGATCACGATCGAATTCCATCTTCGTATGGTCACAACGCTATTCACCCCCCCCCTCTAGCGGCGTCAAATCTCCAACAATTGGTATCAGAGCCCGGGGCTCTTCTACGGACTAACCGCCGGGAGTTAGGACAAAGAAGCTAGAGGGTGAAGATGGAAGAACAATTGGGATGGAACATTAACACACCAATCCCTTACTCCTTCTCTGGACAAGAAGGGTTTAAGCAATGGAAGTCAAGAATTGAAGACTTCCTAATGATGAGGGACTTCGAAGAATGGTCTATCTTAATGGAGGGTTTTAGCTATCCAATAGGACCAAAGGAAGGATTCCTCAAGAAGAAGAGATGGAGTGAGGAGCAACTCCAACAATTCGATAAAAACAAGAAGGTAATCAAATTCATTTTTGATTTAATTCCTAATGATTTCTTGTGTAGCCTAGGTGACTACGTGGATGCCAAGGTGCTATGGAGCGATTTGGCCAAGCTCCATGAAAGTCTATCACCCGTCCAAGAAGAAGGACCATCACCCTCTCAAGCTCAAGAAGAAACATCCAAAGAGCTAGAGGATTCGGAGGTTGATAGGGAATCAACATCCAGATCGGAAGAGGTAGAAGTGATGGAAGAAGAGGAGACCTCCACCTCTAGGATAGAAGGGGAGGAGATTAGGGCATCCTCGATACCGGAGCAACAAGAAGAACCATCTACATCCGGTAGAGAGGAAGAGCAAGCTCAAGAATCCACTCCGACCACCACAACCACCCTAGGTAACTCAAGCATGTCAATTAATAATAAAATGAATATTATATGCTTTGAGTATAGGGAGAAAGGACACTACAAGAGTAAGTATCCTAAATGGGTTAAGAAGACTCCACCTGTGCCAAAAGTCAAGGAGACCGGTGCCTCAATGAAAAAGAGCAATGAGCAAGTGATTTGCTTCAAATGCCGACTACTGGGTCATTACCGGAGTCAATGCCCGAAGGGGGAGAAGAAGGGGCAAAGGGGAGCATCACAAGTAGGGGGAGCTACTAAGGCTAACCCTAAGGTATATTTTAATAATGCATCCTTTTTAGTTAATAGGCAAAAGCATGCTAGGAATAATTTTAATAGTCTTGCTATTGTGCATGAAAAGCATGCTAGAAATAATAGATATATTTGCCTAGGAGCTAAGAGTGTTCACTTAGGAAATAAGAAGAAATTTGGGACTAATGTCCCTAAAAATATATTACCTAAGGAAAGCATTAAGAAAATAGGAGAACATCTAGGCCTTAACCCTAAATGGACTAGGCATATGCCTAGGAAGAACCATGCCCATGGTCTAAATCAAAATTCTAAAATTGGGCAATTAGAATTAGAGAACCAAGCCTGAGGTCAAGGCTTGAAAAACTTGAAAAGACCCTTAAGGTTATGCAAAATCAAATGCAAGGGTCAATTAGTCAAACTTCTAGGTCCAAAAGTCAAAGTCAACCTAGGACCTAAGAGTCAAAAGTCAACCAAGGGCAAGCAAGGTTTGGGTCACAAACCTAAGCCTAAGGTGGCTTACCATAGTGTTCCATTTGATTATGGAACACAAACTAGGTCAAGGAAGACTAAGGTCAATAGGGAAGTCATCCCTAGAGTTGACCAAGGGTTGTGCCTAGTGGCTAAGGTTTCTAGGAAACCTAGGGTGGCCACTAAGAAGGTTGCAAGGGGAGTTACGCCTAGAGTCAACCTAGGTAAGACCCAAATGACCAAGGCTAATAAGCCTAGGAGGGTCATTAGGAAGGTATCTAGGGAGGTTATCCCTAAGGAATACCTAATTAACCCTAGGAGCTCAAATCGGTTTTGGGTTCCTAAGAGCGTGATTGATTCACGCTAGATGGGTTAGGGTGTTCCAACATTGATTGGATGGGTAGTTAACTCAACCATTGTAAAGGTGGCACTTTAGGATATTTTCAAGGTTATGGTTACCTTGAAAATACATTTGAGCTTTAATCCTAAAAGATTTTAGGGTGTGCCAATGTTATTTGAGAAGCTTGATAAAATGATCAAATTGACACAATTTAGGTTTAGAGGTCGGAGTGTGTCATTTTGGTTTTTTGGCACACTTGGGAAAATTTAGGTTGATATGGCAAAAATATGATTAATCCCAACAAATGGCAATTAATATTAAAATTTAGGTATTACTATACCTATATATTTTATATGTCATGCCTTGTTTGTCATATGCCATGTCATGATATCATGCCTAGTTCTATGATTTTATATGTCATGTTCATGTTTAGGATTAAGGTTTTAAATGTCATGTGTTTTTAGATTTCATATTATGCCATGATATCATGATTATGAGCATGTGTTTATCTATATCATCTCTAATGCCGTAATCACTCATGCATTTAAGACAATTTGGTTGAAATTGAATTAAGGATTATGGCATCACTTGAAGTCCCATTTATAAGGGAATCAAGTAGGGTTGCCTTAGAGAATGCATGAAACCCTAGATTAGGATGAACAAAACCCACATCTCACATCCAATTGACATGTATGTGTATTTATACACCTTAGATACATGTGAGATGCTAGGATATGAGTTGAGTTCAAGGTGCATAGTTTTTGCATCTAGATGAACTAAAACTCATCTTGTTTCATCTGTGGATCATTGGGAAAGTTTGTGTACAAGTCATGTACATAGAGCCCAAGGAATATGATCCAAAATAAGGTTTTGAAAACATTTTAAAATCATTTTGAAAAACCTTGGTGAAGTCTATCTTTTGATAGCAATCACCATTGATAGAGTTGATACAAAATAGAGCCAAAACATTAAAAATTTCAATGGTTTTGAGTTTTGTATCAAACTCACTATTTTATGGGGAAAATAATTTTCAAATATTTTTCACCCATTGTGTGTGTCATAAGTATTATACGTATGAATTTTCATGATTTTTTGAATTACGTATAATTATTTATGAATTTTCAAAATTCATTTCTGATAGCTGAAAATCGAGATTTTCAAGATCGACCGCCTCTGTGGCAATGATCGATGTGAGTGGCAATGATCGACATCATCGTGAGTCATCATCGCTAAGTCTGATTTCGGGTTAACAAGGTTTGTTTAGCCCGTGTTCAGCTATGGAAAAGGTTCCTAATCACTCCTAACCCTAGGATATGCTTTAGGAAGCTTTATAAAGGGTGAAAATTCATTGGATATGGATTAGGAGCTGTGTTAGGTCAAAGCATCAAATTTTGGGTGAGTGAAAGTTCTATGTTGAACTTATAACCTTAATTTTGATGGTTTAGAGTTCCTATTGGCTTAGAGGCTTCCCAAGGGCATTGTTGGTGCAATGGTCAAGGGGGAGCAAGCCTTTAATGGGAGTTATCCATCTTGGGATGATGGATGTGTTTTTCTCCATGGAGAGGAGAAGTTATTGGGAGAGTATCATCAATTGGGAAAATTGATGGGTTTTTGATACCCAATTTGGAAATTGGGAGAGATTATAGGATTGCCTCTCTTGAGTGATATGGGTCTTATCACTAGGACGATGGTAGGCATCCTAGATATTTTTAGGTCAAAAAGGGGGAGATTGTAAGATCTCATTGGGACATGAGACATTGACCTCCTTGGAGAGATAACCTTTTTGATGTTAGTCAAAAAGGGGGAGAATGTTTGGGGGAGAACATTTGGAGAGTGTTTACCAATTTGGAATAATTGGTAAGGGATTTGAGTTAGTGGTCTAACTCAGATGATTTGTTTGGTTTTTGTCAAACATCAAAAAGGGAGAGATTGTTGGTGCAATCGGCCCAGGTCACGATTGACCAGACTCGAGTTAGACTCGAGTTTGACTCGAGTGATGTTTTGATGTTTGACAAAGGGATTTGACAAAGTGGCATTGGCATTGATGTTTGACATTAATGTCGGTTAATATGTTGGGGAGATTGTTAGAGCAATCAACCCGGGTCATGTTTGACCGGACTCGAGTTTGACTCGAGGAAGACCTTGATGGTTGACTGGGGTTGACCATGTGATTATGGGAAAGTCCAAGCATGGGTCTTGGCAAGGTAAAGTCCAAGTCATGGGTACTTGGCATGGACAGTCCAAGTGGAACACTTGGCATTTGGTAAAGTCCAAGTCTTGAGTACTTGGCATGAAAAGTCCAAGTGGGACACTTGGCACATGAAAAGTCCAAGCATGGGTCTTGGCAATGTAAAAGTCCAAGCATGGGTCTTGGCAATGTAAAGTCCAACATGGGTTGGCAAGGAAAGTCCAAGCATGGTCTTGGCATGAAAAGTCCAACATGGGTTGGCAAGGAAAGTCCAAGCATGGTCTTGGCATGGAAAGTCCAACATGGGTTGGCAAGGGAAAGTCCAAGCTTGAGTCTTGGCATTTGAGAAGTCCAAGGGTTTGATATTGGCAGCGTAAAGTCCAAGCGGGAGTCTTGGCAGCATAAGACCAATGGTTGGCGGCGTAAAGTCCAAGTGGAGTCTTGGCGGCGTAAGTCCAATGTGCCTTGGCGGTGTAGACACCGTTAGCATGACATAGCCGAGGGAAGCACCTGGAGGCTAGCGCGATGGATGAACAAGTCATGGATGACTTGGAGGGATCCGAGAGGCGTGAGGCTGATGGAGGTGGCTAGAAGGCTTAGGTCTAGGCTAAGGGTGGTCTAGCAAGTATGGGGGCACCATACTTTGGGTTAAAACCTCATCTTGAGTCGACTTGGAGTTCGACCGCCGCTTAAGAGTCGCTCATTGATGTCACGGCAATGACCGCCAAGGGTCAGCTTCATCGCTAGTTCACCAAGAAGTTACGCAGAATGCTCGATCGGGGCGATCGACGCTACGGGGGGCCGATCGCTAATGTTGGCGTCGATCGCTAAAAGTCGCATTGGAACTTGTCCAACGTGGATTGAGCCGTTGTCTCACACTGATGTTAGCGGTCGGCAATGATCGGGACTTATGGCGCAATGATCGCTAGGCGGAAATCCAGCCCGATGGAGGATAAATGCAGTTGTTCGTGGAAGGCTCAAAAATCAGATTTTTGGGAGCTTTGGTGAGGCGATTTGAAGGCGATTTTCAGGTGCATTTCAGGGTCCTTCATGCTCATCCAAGCAACCAACAAGCAAGCGCTCAAAACCCTTGTTTGTAAAGTGTTCTTTACATTTCCTTTGTATTTGCTTGTATTTCTTTCGTTTATTGTTGTAAACGTTTGTACGAGGTTTCTCTGCCTCCGACTTGTTGTCGAGAAGGAGTTTATTGATTAGTGATTGCATTGGCGTCGCTAGAGCTCGTTAGAGCTCGATCCATGGAGTAGGAACCGTGTGGTTCCGAACCACGTTATATCTTTGTGTTCGTGATTGTTGTATTTCATTATTTCTTTCATTTCTATATTCCGCTACGCTAACGAAATTGTAGACACGATCACGATCGAATTCCATCTTCGTACAGTCACAACGCTATTCACCCCCCCTCTAGCGGCGTCAAATCTCCAACAATAAATTCCAAGCGGAGTCTTGGCAGTGTAAGCCCAATGTGCCTTGGCGGTATAGACACCGTTAGCATGACATAGCCGATGGAAGCACCTGAAGGCTAGCGTATAGATGAACAAGTCATGGATGACATGGAGGGATCCAATAGGCGCGAGGCTGATGGAGGTGGCTAGAAGGCTTAGGTCTTGGCTACGGGTGATCTAGCAAGTCTGGGGGAACCATATTTGAGTTAAACCTCATGTTTGAGGTGTGTCAGTCGATTGGTGTCATATGGAAGTCGACTGGTGTGAGTCAACTAGGGTTTGACTGTGGGGAGTGCCCTATCAGTCGAGTGCCAGAGGAGGGCAGCCGACTGATTGGCCGAGCAGCCAACTGATCTTGTGATCAGTCGACTAGTGCTCGAGAGTTCAGGCATAGAATGGAGTCGAGACTCGACTGTGGGGTCAGTAGTCGAGTGAAGGCTCCATCAGTCGACTGATGGGTATGATCAGTGGACTGATGATCAATTCGTTGAATTTTTCCAGCGTGGATCTAGTCGTTGTCTCACGATAACAGTGGAATCAGTCGACTAATGGTCTTGAGCAATCGACTGATCGGCAATTTCTAGCCCATACAGCAGCTTTAAAGGGAGCTCGTAGAGGAGGAAATCAACAATATTTCTTGAGAGCTTTTGGGGTGATTTGTTGCTACAAATCTGGGTCTCCAAGTGCATTTCAAGCAACCAAAGATCAAGCATTCAAAAGAGCAATTGTAAAGTAGTTTTCTTTACTTGCATTGTATTTCATTATTGCAATTGCCTGTATCTGTTTCTTATTGTTGTAAGAATATTTGTATGAGGTTTCTCCGCGTCCGACTTGTGTCAAGAAGGAGTATTTGTGATTAGTGGTAGAGCTCTTTAGAGCTCGATCCGTGGAGTAAGAACCATTCGGTTCTGAACCACGTTAAATACTTGTGTAATTGTGTGTTTGTCCATTTTGTTATTGGTATTATTTCTATTTCTGCTGCGCACTAACGAGATTTTTAGACGAACATAATTGAATTCCATCAACGTACGAGCACAACGTTATTCACCCCCCTCTAGCGGTCAACATTTCCCCAACAATTATAGCATATGACTTTTCTTCTTCTCCTCATATTATTAGATTTGTTAAACTTAAAATTTTTCAATGCATGCCTTACATTCCTTACCATATAAGCTTCTTCATTTCTATTCATTGATGAGGAAGATTCGGCATTGGATGAGGAGGGTGGAGTCTCCTTCTTCTTCTTTCCTTTGTCAGCTACTAATGCTACTCCCCTTGATTACTTGATTGGATCTTCAACTATTCCTTTAAGCCTAGTTTCATGTAATTCCATGGTAGAAAAGAATTCTTCTAGAGTACTTACCTCTAGATTCTTTGAGATGTAGAATGAATCTACCATAGAGCTCTACTTAGAAGACCGGGGAAATGCATTTATTGCTTTCATGATCATATCCCGGTTTGAAAGCTTTTCTCCTACACATGATAAACCATTAATAATTTCTTTAAAATGAGAGTGTAGAGATAACACCTTCTCCCCTTTATCTAGCTTGATATTATTCAATTAAGATCGAAGAACATCCCTTCTTGCGAGTTTTGCTTCGGAGGTGCCTTCATGAAACTCCACTAGTTTCTCCCACATTTCTTTGGCACTTGAGCACTCGCAAATCTGGTTGATTTCTTGTTGAGGTAGCACATTGTAGAGATGGTGTTTTGCTTTTGAATTCACAAGGTGCTCCACTCTTTGCTTCTTAGTCCATCTTGATTTTTCGATTCGCTTCCCCTTTTCATCCCTAGGTATCTCGAAACCGGTTTCCATAATAATCATAATATCAAAGTTCGTTTCGAAAAATACCTCAATATGCTTTTTCCACCAAGTGAAGTGTTGGGTTTCCGACACCGCGGCGAGTGTGTGTTCGAACATGTTTCGTAAACATGTGCACAGCGGAAGAATTAAAAAAAAATAAATCTAATTTATTACAACACACACATCACACGCATGCATAATATAACATGTGTAGACATAATCATAAATTCAAATTTTGCAATAAAAGGAAATTACTCTAGTTATACCTGACGTATCACGTGCAGCGGGAATGAGATCAACCGGAGCGACTCTTGCTAGAATCGCCTCTATTCATATCCACACCGAGTATTGTCGGGATGGCTTCACAAAGCCAGAGCCTCATCTTCGTAGGAGTCACTAGCCTCGTGTCGAAGATGATGTGATCGAGAGAAGATCACAATCCGAATCAAAATTCGGATTAGAAATCGAGTCCCCAAAACTCGCTTCTCCAGAGCAGTATTCGTCAACCGATTGATGAATACTTCGTCCTCCACCTATGAGGATTATCGGAGATCAAATTTCCGGTAAAGTAGCCGCTGTCGGAGCTCAAAATGTCGTCCAAATGACGCTCCGACACGAAAGAAAGTAGCTGTATAGAAAACTAGACAGCTTGGTGGAGGTGTTACGCAGACCCAAAGAAGAATGGCAGGCTGCACCTTGGTCACCGGAGCCAAGGGAAGTCGTCGGAGGGTCATCGGAGGATCGCCGGCAGAAGCTTGGATGCCGACAGCAAGGTGGACGGCGGCACAAAAGCTAGCAGCGTGGGCTGCTTGGGCGGTGGCAAGGAGAAGAGAGCGTGAGGGGTTGGGAGGCTAGGTTTTCCTACACACAAGTTATTCACGAAAAACCCTTAAGCCTTGTTTTTATAGTGAACATATTCTCCTAACGGTTATTGGTTCATAACAAAAACCCGTTAACCCACTCCATGTAACGCCCATAAAATTCCTAGCAATTTTACAAGAATTTTTGCATGATTATAATGGGCTTTATGTGGGCTCTTTCAAAAATAAAAGAAATAGAGCCAAAAAGGTTGCATGACCCAGGGATTGAACCCCAAACCTCTAAGTAGATAGCTAAACCTTCAGATGCATCCAATAACCAGAAGGCCAGCAGGGTTGTGCTATTAGAAGGGTATGAGAAATGATAGATAATGGTAAGGGAGGCTAAGGGACACCTTCCAGTGAATAAATAGAGGAATGAGGGCAAAAGGGAAACCACATTTTCCATTCTCTACTTCCCTTCTTCTTCCTCACCGAAACCCTAAGCTCCCCCTCTTCCATTTTTCCGAAAACCAACTAAGCTAGGAGAAGGCTCTAATCTTGGCACAACCTAGGGTATTTTCCAACTATTAACAAAGAGAAGGATGTAAGTATCCCCTCATCTGCATACAAGTTGTTTTAATTTAAGTTATTAAGAAAAATCTACATGAAAACTTTTGGCCAAGACCCTCCTTATGCTTTCCTTGATGGTCCATGCTATACTTTGTATGAATATGATGATGATAGGTTTCTAGATAGGTTTGGTTAAGTGTTTGATCTTCAAACCTTCATAAAACTCTCGGCCAAGCCCCCCTTTGGACCCCTAATGGTTTTCTATGCTATGCTCTAGATGTGTTCATGCTATGTTTTGATGTTAGATGAAGATAACATGTTGTTAGCTAAACTAAAGTTAAGTGTTTGATCTCCAACCTGTAGGAGATCGGTACGGCCGACTAGAGGGGGGTGATAGCCCTTTTCGTTTGGATGCCGGTATTTGCTCGTCTACAAAACTAATTAGCGCAAGCGGAAGACTAATAAAGACAAGAAAATAGAAATACGAGAAAACAAGCACTAACAAAGAATGAAACGTGGTTCACGGCTACGCCGCTAATCCACGATCCCGATTCGTCCGAGGTGAATCACTCCTCCAAAGCCAATCACTATTGGTCTCTCCTTTGCACCAAGCTAGGTGGAGGTAACCTTTACAATCAAGATCACTCTTCTTACAATAAGAATAGAGTAAAAACAAGTAAGAAGAGTTTAGAGCTTGTGGGGCACTAGGAAGATCACTTAGAGCATGAGCATTAGCCTCTCAAAGGCTCACACCCTCTCTTTTTATAGAGAGGGCTGATTTCTTCCCGTTGGCCGCCACGATCATTGCGCCCTTGGCGATCGTATCGTCACTAGCGACCTCCGAACACGTCGGATCTGGCCGTTGTAGTCCAACGAACTCTTGGCGGTCGATGGACCTCACCGATCGATTCGCCTCCATACGTCGCCGATCGGCTACGGCGATCTGCGTGCGCGATATCCTTCTGGCGGTCGTGCCATTCCATAGCGATCATTGCGGGCATAAACCCATCAGTCGGATACCAGTCGAACTACATTCGACTCAGAGCAGTCGACTGCCATTACATGGCAGTCGACTGGTGCCGTGTGAAACTCAAACTTAACATAAGTTTGAGCTTCCGGCGGTCGGGTAAACCTTAACCCTTGCGGTCAAGTCTCCGACACTCAGCCATTCGGCCAAGTTCACCTAATGAGCTACTTACATTTCACTCATTCTCTCATCTCACTCGAAGTCCCTCGCCGAAGCTCTCTTCGTTCGCGGCCACGTCCCTCGGCAGCATCAGGCGCACGACTCTGCAATGCTCCTTCACGTCTCTTGCCTCCGAAGTCTGCTTCCTTGGCTTCACTTCAAGTCATCTCGTCCGGCGGTCCCTCGGATGCTCCAAGCGCACGGCTTCCGCAAAGTCAACCTTCACCGACTTAAGGACCGAGGTTGTGAGGGTGAACCCGCCAAGGCTCCATGTGCGAATTACTAAGTCCTGCAAGACTCCAACACACATATCAAATAACAATATCATCATAACTTAAACCCTTTGCCACACACATCAAAACCTTATCATGGCAAGAGATTGTCCTAACAATCTCCCCCTTTTTGATGTGTGGCAATCCGTTTAAGTTAGGTAAAAACATTTAATAAAAATTCTAAGTTAAGAAAGCATGTAAACATAAACATGATATAGCAACATGCAACTCCCCCTTAATCCATGAAACTCTCTCTACAAATTCTCTCCCCCTATCATAAGCATAATCATTTCTCCCCCAAAATATATTCCCCATTACTTAAACATACATTTCTCCCCCTTTGACACCATCAAAAAGATTAATCCTTATTTATAAACTCATGGCATCAAGTGTAATAGAAGGAAAACACCAAAATAATGATTAAAATCTGAAATTAGAGAATATTTGGCTGTTTTTCAGGCTAGCAGTCGACTGCTATCAGTATGGCAGTCGACTAGCACAATGGATTCCAAAATTCTGATTTTCTGGGCAAAATTCAGAAATGCATTAAAAATTCTAGAAAATTCGAAAAATCATGAAATTTGGGGAACACATTTCTTTTAAGTATATCTATCAGTGAAAAATAGGTTTTCATGAAAAATCATTATATTTCCATGTATTTTCCAAAAATCCATAAGCTTTAAAAACTACTAGGTTTTTGATCATAAGAGTATCCATTTTAACACCTAGTCTTGCTTTGAATTGTTTCAAAACATGAATACATAGATTTTAGATTAATAAATTGTTTTGAAAACATATGAAATATCCAACCATGATCTTTGGGCAATATGTCTATGAATTAAACATAAGCCTTCCCCATGATTGGTCTATTATTGCTATGTTGATACTTTAAATGACCATCTAAATGCCATAGGCATTAGTGGACATTTGTATCATCCTAACATCTCACCCATGCTAAGTTTGCAATCAAGTTAGCCTATAGTGTGTATGAGATGCATCCTAGGGGGTATTTGTATATACTTAACCCTTGTATTCATGCAATTCTATCATGGTTTAGTATCAACCTAACAATCATCATGATCATAAAGGCATATGTCAATTAATTTTACATTATGATCATGAAATACATGTATTCATTGAATAATAATCATGCATTAGGTATTATATGATGATAATAAGCAAAGTATCACCTAAAGCATGATTCAACCCTATTTCTCATGATTACGTGCCAAATATTAAAATCATAAATTATGATTTCAAACATACATAGCAATTACATTAATCATCATGATTTAAACAATATTATCTATTTATGGGCACGTTATCATCACCCAACACTATTCTAAAAATGTTGTCCTGCCATCCTAAGTCAACCAAAATATGATATAGGTCAATTGCATATGGTTGACTACCCTAGGGGTTTTCTAACCCTTAAGGATGGATTTTGGAACCCAAAATAAGTTCTTGCCTATTGGGTTCACTAGATACTCCTTGGGGATCCATTTCCTAGCTATTACCTTCTTTTTATCTTGTCCCCTAGCAATTAGACATTTATAGGCCTTTTCATTTTTCTTTTCTTTATAACCTAGGCCCTTTTTGTTGAAACTTGCCCTTTGGCTCCCTAAGATCATGTTCAATGTGTTGGAGCCAATTGTGAATTTTTCTAGGGCTTTTGTTAAATAATATACCTTTTCCCTTAAGGCCCTATTTTCATTTATACATGCATCACTAACATCTAATGGCACATAAAGGTCATGTGAGCATGCATCATTTAAGCTAGAAGAAATATTATCATTTAAGCATGCATTTTCTAGCTTATTTTCCAATGCCTTAATTTGATTAAGCATGCTTTTATTTTTATTTTTCATTCCAAATAAGTCCTTAGTTAAACTAGAAATTATGGAAACTATTTTCTTAGGAGAGGCTTTCGTTACCATAGTTTCCATATCCTCTTCTTCTTCTTCGGATGAGGAGTATGTAGAAGCTCCCCCTTCACTTGAGCTCTCTCCTCTTGAGCTTGATCCTTCATTTTCAGATGAAGAGCAATCCAAGTCATCAAAGGCCATCAAGGGCAAATTGGTGACAAAAGCATTCTCCTCATCCGATGATGATGAGGAGGATGAGGATGGGTCATCCCAAGTCCTTGCCTTTAGAGCTTTGGTCTTCCCCTTTTCTTTTGTCTTCTTCTCCTCCTCCTTTTTCTTGCTCCCCTTTTTCTTCTTCTTTTCTTCTTTCTTTTTCCTCTCTTCCTTGCTCTTGTTTAGGAGAGGACAATTGTCCCTTATGTGCCCCTCTCCTTGGCAATTGTAGCATATGACCTTCCCCCTTGGTCTTCTATTCCTATCATTTGATTTATGAAAATAAAAACCTTTTAAAGCACGTCTTACCCTCCTTACCATATAGGCTTCTTCGGTGCTATCCATGGAAGAGGAAGAAGACGCTTCGTCATCGGAGGAGGAGGAGATCTCTATCTTCTTCTTCCCCTTATTTGACAACAATGCTACTCCCCTTGAAGGTTGTATTTTTGGCTCTTCTTGTATTCCTTCAAGCCTAGATTCATGTAATTCCATAGTGGAGAAAAATTCATCTAGAGTACTTACCTCTAGATTCTTTGAAATGTAAAATGAGTCCACCATTTAACTCCACTTGGATGATTGGGGGAAAGCATCTATGGCCTTCATTATCATATCGCGATTGGAGAGCCTTTCCCCTACACTTGTTAGTCCATTTAAAATTTCTTTGAATCTAGAATGCAAAGAAGTTACCTTTTCTCCATTTTCTAATTTAATGTTGGATAGTTGGGAGCGGAGGAGATCTCTCCTTGCTAGCTTCGCCTCGGATGTGCCTTCATGAAGCTCAATTAGCTTCTCCCACATCTCCTTGGCGCTTAGGCATTCTCCTATTCGGTTGATTTCTTGTTGGGGGAGCACATTGAAGAGATGATGCTTGGCTTTTGAATTTTCAAGGTGCTTTTCCCTTTGCCTTTTGGTCCACCTAGATTTCTCTATTGGCTTCCCCTCTTCATCCCTAGGCAAAACGAAACCGGATTCCATTGTAATCATAATATCAAAATCCGTTTCGAAAAATACCTCCATTCTCTTCTTCCACCAAGCGAATTCTCATTCAAACTTCGGAGGATGAATGTTGGAGCCGGCCATTTTGAAAGTTGCTTGTTGTGGCGGTTAGTCCTCGACAAGCTTTCCTTGGCTCTGATACCACTTGTAGGAGATCGGTACGGTCGGCTAGAGGGGGGTGAATAGCCCTTTTCGTTTGGATGCCGGTATTTGCTCGTCTACAAAACTAATTAGCGCAAGCAGAAGACTAATAAAGACAAGCAAATAGAAATACGAGAAAACAAACGCTAACAAAGAATGTAACGTGGTTCACGGCTACGCCGCTAATCCACGATCCCGATTCATCCGAGGTGAATCACTCCTCCAAAGCCAATCACTATTGCTCTCTCCTTTGCACCAAGCTAGGTGGAGGTAACCTTTACAATCAAGATCACTCTTCTTACAATAAGAATGGAGTAAAAACAAGTAAGAAGAGTTTAGAGCTTGTGGGGCACTAGGAAGATCACTTAGAGCATGAGCATTAGCCTCTCAAAGGCTCACACCCTCTCTTTTTATAGAGAGGGCTGATTTCTTCCCGTTGGCCGCCACGCGGTCATTGCGCCCTTGGCGATCATTGCGTCACTCAGACCTCGAACACGTCGGATCCGGTAGTTGTAGTCAATGGAACTCTTGGCGTCGGGATGGACCTCACGGTCATTGTTGCCTCGTAATCGGCGCGATCGGCTCTGGTCGATTTGCCGCGATATCCTCTGGCAATCGACTTTCATTCCATGGCAGTCGACTGCTGGACATAAACCCATCAGTCGGATACCAGTCGAACTACATTCGACTCAGAGCAGTCGACTGCCATTACATGGCAGTCGATTGGTGCCATGTGAAACTCAAACTTAACATAAGTTTGAGCTTCCGGCGGTCGGGTAAATCTTAACCCTTGCGGTCAAGTCTCCGACACTCAGTCATTCGGCCAAGTTCACCTAATGAGCTACTTACATTTCACTCATTCTCACATCTCACTCGAAGTCCCTCGCCGAAGCTCTCTTCGCGTCTCTTGCCTTCGAAGTCTGCTTCCTTGGCTTCACTTCAAGTCATCTCATCCGGCGGTCCCTCGGATGCTCCAAGCGCACGACTTCCGCAAAGTCATCCTTCACCGACTCAAGGACCGAGGTTGTGAGGGTGAACCCGCCAAGGCTCCATGTGCGAATTACTAAGTCCCGCAAGACTCCAACGCACATATCAAATAACAATATCATCCTAACTTAAACCCTTTGCCACACACATCAAAACCTTATCATGGCAAGAGATTGCCCTAACACAACCTTGATAGAACTCTCGGCCAAGCCCCCCTTTGGACCCCTAATGGTTTTCTATGCTATGCTTTAGATGTGTTCATGCTATGTTTTGATGTTAGATGAAGATAACATGAAGTTTAGATCACACCATGTTATGCTTGTTCATGATGTTTATGCCATACCCTATATGTGTGTGATGTTAGTATGATGTTAAGTAGACCTTGCACAAGTTGTTTAGCATGTAAACTCCTAAGAACCCTCCCTTAGGGTTTAGGCCAACCCTTGTACATGCCCTCTACTAAGTCCTCCATGCCCTGCTACATGTAGAAATAGATGCAAATATGATGTTAGTTAGATTTTATGATAGCATGATTGGTTGATGTTACTACCTTATATCCATGTTAATTGTATGAATGTATGATTAGGTTATGCTCATTGTTATGTTAATTGTATGAATGTATGATTATGTTATGCTCATTGCCATGTTAATTATATGAGTATATGATATGTCATAAAGAAGGAACATGATATGATATGAAAAGAAATATGATATGTTATGAAGAAGGAAACATGATATGTTATAATGAAGGAACATGTTATGTTATGAAAAGAAATATGATATGTTATGAAGAAGGAACACGATATGCTATGAAGAAGAAACATGATATGCCATGATAAGGAATATGATATGTTTATGAAAAGTAATATGATATGTTATGATAAGGAACATGATATGCTATTTTACTTTCTGCATGGCTTGTACCAGGACCCTAATAAGGTCCAAGGGATGGGCTCCTATGTGCCCCTGGGTCGACGGTCATAGTACGGACTCAGTACGGGATGGGCTCCTAGATTCCCTAGGCCGATGGTCATAAGTACGGGCTTAGGATGGGCTTCTATGGTATGTTGCCCCTAGGCCGACGGACATAGTACAGGCCTAGTACACTAGTGTGTTCTGGATTAGCTACCTCGGGTCTATTAGTGATGCGCGCTATGATGATGATGTATGTGGTACAATGCCGGGCCCAATATGTTGAGATTATGTTTAAGTACTTCTAATATATATGTTTTCAAAGAGCATCTTGCATATACCTTTATTTCATGTCTAGATCATTATGATGTTATTATGGTTGTTATGCTTATATGTTTCTGAATGCTCATGTCATTTCTTTTACATGAATGCTATGCTTATGTTCTGGTATGTTTATATGCATATTATGCTTGCGTAGGTTATTTAATGTTTATATGAATGCTATGCTTATGTTCTGGTATGTTTATATGCATGCTATGCTTGCTTATATGTTCGTGTACGTTTATATGAATGTTATGCTTATATGAGCTTATATGATCATGTCACTACTCTATGCTTAATGCTTGACGTATGGTTTTTGTGAGTAGGACAGGATCTTACTAAGCCTATGTGCTTACAGTTTTATGTTCCCTTGTACTGCAGATAAGGGTAAAGAATGGCTAAACTAAACGGAGCAACAGGAGGGGCAAAGTGTGTGTGGTAGTGGCATGGTGGAGGAGATCTATTAGGTTTCCCATACTTATGCACGTTTTCTTTAAGTTGAATGTCATGAACTTGAACTAAGTATTTATGAAATGATGATGCATGCTTATGTTTAAAAGGAAAAAAAAAAGTTTAAAGTCTTCCGCTGTAATAAGTATATGTAGTCTTCCGCTGTAATGCAAGTATGTACAATCGCGAGCGTGACAGGTTGGTATCAGAGCAGATCTGCCTTTCCACTACACACACATCAAGCTCCAATCTTGTCGCTCCAAGTAAGAAATTCTATGCCTACTCTATTTTTGTTCATGTATGATAAGAAATGCTTTAAGCTTAAATATGGATGAAAATATGTATGATAACCTTATGCTAGCCTTAGTTTAAATATGCATAGATAAATGAATGATAATCTCATACTAGCCTTACTCTAATATATGAAGATAAACATGGCTGGGAGATGCAGTAGTAGGGTCGATGAGATAGCCCCCTCAGCTGACCTTATGCATGTGGTTACTAAACTCCAGCGTCAAGTCACAGAGCAACAACAAGTGATAAATGCCTTAATGAATCAGCGAGGAAACCCTACCGCCCCACCAGCAGGCCCTGGCCCGATAGTCCGACAGGAAGCTTACCTAATCCAGTGGCAGAGGCTGAAGTCGGAAAATTTCTCTGGTACTGGTGAACCATGATATGGCCAGGCCTGGTTCAAGACTGTGGAAAGCATTGTAGAGCTACTGGACTGGCCTGAATGCGAGAAGATTAAGTGCGCATCATTTTGCCTTTCGGGAGATGCCCGAATGTGGTGGGAAAGGATTAAAGCAAAGAGGCAAGTGAATCAGATAAGATGGACGGACTTTGAATATGAATTTTTCGAAGAATTCTTCCATATGCGAGTGACAAACAAGCATTACGACGAGTTCACTGGGTTCCGACAAGGTGATCTATCAGTTAGCGAAGCTGTGAAGAGATTCAACCGACTCGCACGCCTATGCCCAGAGTTGGTCAGTACAGAAAGAGAAAGGGGCAGACTCATGCTGAAGATGCTCCGACCCGAGATAGCTCTGAACGTGGCCGGCGGAGTTCATAGACCGCAGAGGAGATGTTCAGTAGTTCCTTGATTACCGAACATTACATGAACAACATTAACTAGCAAAAGAAGGCACTAAGTGAAGTCAGAAGTCAAGCCCAGTCAGGAGATCAGAGAACCCAGAGTACTTGGAAAGGGAACCACACTGGCAAGAGAAAGCAATGGGATGACTCTAAATGTGGTCCAGTGAACAAGCATCCCAAGATCCCTCTATGTGCTACATGCGGAAAGATACATCCTGGAGTATGCTACCGAGGCACAAATAGATGCTACAACTGTGGATGGGAAGGGCATAGAGTCAAGGACTACCCTATTCAGGTTCAGGCACCTCCTCATAGTATGGCAAGTACACGGGATCTCCTCCATAGCTACACCAGATGCAGGCTGCAGTCGAAGGTACCCCGTTAAGTCAAGGGAGATTGGAAGCCCCGCCAGTTACTACGAATGCCAGGGTATTCTCTCTCACCCAAGAAGATGTGGTGAATGCTTCTACGGTTGTCATAGGTCAGATATTTATTTTTTGTCAGCATGCTACTGCATTATTTGATACTAGGGCAACACATTCGTTTATTTCTACACCCTTCACGGAAAAGATAGACATGCCACCACAAGCTTTGGATCATAAGTTCTTAACCACTCTTCCCTCGGGAGAAGTAATGCCCTCTACTCATATGCTGCGAGCCGCACCCATCAGAATCACAGACAGAGACCTCTACTGTGATCTGATAGTGCTTGACATGCAGGATTATGATATTATATTGGGCATGGATTTCTTAAGCAAGTACGGTGCTTCGATCGAGTGTCGTAAAAGAAAAGTGGTCTTCCAGCCAGAGGCAGAACCTATGTTTCAATTTATTGGAGATCCAAGGAAAAGAATCGATAAATTCCTATCAGCTCTATAGGCGCGCAAGATGTTAGATAGTTGATGCACTAAGTTTCTAGCACATGTGGTTGATACAAGTCAAGCCGAGGACTAGAAGCTAGAAGATGTCAGAGTTGTATGCAATTACCCAGAGGTATTCCCAGATGAACTACCAGGGTTAGCCCCAAATAGTGAAATTGAATTTGAGATCGAATTGATTCCTGGTACTAACCCGATCTCTAAAGCACCGTACCGTATGGCACCGGTTGAATTGAAGGAACTTCAGGGACAGCTACAGGAGTTACTCGACAAGGGACTTATACACCCAAGTCGCTCTCCATGGGGAGCTCCAGTACTATTGGTGAAGAAGAAAGATGGGTCTATGCGAATGTGCATAGACTACCGAGCCCTAAATAATGTGACAATCAAGAACAGGTACACATTACCGCGGATTGACGACCTATTCGACCAGCTAAAGGGTGCAACCGTCTTCTCTAAGATTGACCTAAGGTTTGGCTATCATCAAGTGAAAGTGAAACCAGATGATATACCAAAGATGGCTTTCCGAAGAAGATACGGACATTATGAGTTCGTAGTTATGCCCTTCGGAGTGACGAATGCACCTGCTATGTTCATGGATCTGATGAATCGGGTATTCTCGGCATTCCTCGACAAATTTGTAATCATTTTAATCGACGATATACTGATATATTCGAGAACCCAAGAAGAGCACGCAGAACACCTGAATATGGTATTACAAATTCTTCGGGAAAAGCAGTTGTATGCAATGTTCTCCAAATGCGAATCTAGCTCTATCTAGTATCATTTTTGGGTCACGTTATATCCAAGCACGGAGTGATGGTAGACCCAATAAAGATTGAAGATGTGAGTAACTGGAATAGGCCAAAGAATGCCAGCGAGATCAGAAGCTTTCTTGGGCTTGCAAGCTACTACAGGAAGTTTGTAGAGAACTTCTCTAGAATTGCAGCCCCTATGACAGTTCTTACCAGAAAGAACAAAAAGTATGAATGGGCGGATGCCTATGAGAAGAGTTTCACAGAATTAAAAAAGAGACTGACCAGCGCTCCAATCCTTGCTCTTTCGGACAGTAACGAAGGCTTCGACATGTACAGCGACGCTTCCAAGTTGGGACTCGGAGCTGTACTCATGCAGAACGGCAAGGTCATTGCCTACGCCTCTAGGCAACTCAAGGAACATGAAAGGAATTATCCCACTCACGATATAGAGCTAGCGTTCATGGTCTTTGCTCTAAAAACATAAAGGCATTATCTATATGGAGCTCAGTGTAGTATTTATACAGACCACTAGAGTCTAAAATATTTCTTCACACAGAAGGACCTAAACATGAGATAACACAGATGGCTCGAGCTCGTCAAGGATTATGACTGCGAGATCTTCTACCATCCAGGAAAAGCGGACAAGGTGGCCGATGCACTCAATAGGAAGTCCTGCGCCACCTTGATGTCTCTATCGGTATTATCTTGGCCCTTAGAAAAGGAAATTATGCATTACGGGGTTGAAATCATTTTCGGACAGCTCTCGACCATGATTGTAGCACCGACGTTGTTCGACGATATATTGGAAAAGCAAGCTCATGACCCGAGCATTCAAAGGATCAAGAAAGAGGTCATAGAAGGAAAGGATGATGGGTTTCGTATCTCTGATAGTGGAGTACTCTACCTCAGGGATCGCTTGTGTATTCCCGATGATCCAGAATTACGAAAGAAGATATTTGAGGAAGCTCACAAAACCCCATATGTGATGCATCCTGGAACCACCAAAATGTACCAAGATCTATAAAGGAAATTCTGATGGTTCGGTATAAATAGAGATGTGACTCAGTATGTCAGTACCTTCCTGACCTACCAGAGGGTTAAAGCAGAACACCAGAGACCTGGAGGAACACTGCAACTGATCCAAATTCCAGATTGGAAATGGAAAGATATTTCTATGGATTTCACCTCAGGACTGCCCCAAGACGATGAACGGATATGACGCTATATGGGTAAATGTGGATAGATTGACGAAGTCTGCCCACTTCTTAGCAATCAAGATGACCTATTCGACGGAGCAACTGGCTCAATTATATGCTAGGGAAATTATCAGATTACATGGGATTCCTAATACCATTATTTCTGACAGAGATGGTCTCTTTATTTTACATTTCTGGGAATATGTTCAGAAGGCCCTTGACACGAAGCTATTATTCAGTACTGCCTTCCATCCTCAGACTGACGGACAGACCGAAAGGGTGAATCAAGTACTAGAGGATATGTTACGAGCTTGCGCCTTGGATTCAAAAAGAGCTAGTGCCGGTACTTATGCTTGGCAGAATTCGCCTACAATAATAGCTACCAAGCTACTATTGGAATGACACCCTATGAGGCTCTATACGGGAGGAAATGTAGATCTCCTATATGCTGGTACGAGGGTGGTGAAAAGAAGGGGATGGGACTTCAAACAGATTTCATTGACGACACCACCTGAGCTATACCGAACATCCGCCAAAGAATTGAAACTGCTCAGAGCCGGCAAACGAGCTATGCAGATATGTGGCGTAGACCATTGGAATTCGACGTCGAGGATCTGGTATTCCTCAAAGTGGCCCCTATGAAGGGAGTGATGAGATTCGGAAGGAAGGGTAAGCTGAGTCCGCGCTATGTGGGACCGTATCCGATATTGAAGAGAGTTGCCAAGGTAGCTTACGAGCTAGAACTGCCTCAAGAGATGTCGGCTATCCACAACGTGTTCCACGTTTCGATGCTCAAGAAGTGCATTTTAAGTACGGACCAAGTGATCGAGCCACAAACAGTGCAAGTTCAAGAGGACCTGAGTTATGAAAGTCGGTCTATCTAGAAACTAGACTGAGAAGTCAAAAGGCTAAGGAATAAAGAGGTGCCCTTAGTGAAGGTCCTGTGACAAAATCAACAGTACGAAGAAGCTACCTAGGAACGTGAGGAGGACATGAAACAGAAGTACCCAGAGTTGTTCTATGTTGCGAGGATGAAACTTTTAAAAGGTATGAAGGATTGTAACGCCCGTAAAATTCCTTGCAATTTTACAAGAAATTTGCATGATTATAATCGGGTTTATGTGGGCACTTTCAAAAATAAAAGAAATAGAGCCAAAATGGATGCATGGCCCTGGGATTGAACCCCAAACCTCTAAGTAGATAGCTAAACCTTAAGATGCATCCAATAACCAGAAGCCCAGCAGAGTTGTGCTATTAGAAGGGTATGTGAAATGATAGATAAGGGTAAGGGAGGCTAAGGGACACCTTCAAGTGAATAAATAGGGGAATGAGGAGACAAGGGAAACTACATTTGCCATTATCCATGAAAAGACCCAACCTGATACATATATATATATATACATACCCTTAGCCCGACCCCTAATAATTATCACATAAACCACATACACATGATTGGATAATCCTCTTTATTTTATTCCATTCAAGTAAGAGCCTCAATTATAGCCTCTTCACTCAGCACCTCACTGAAGTAATTGATCCATTCCAACACTTCAACTCAGACAGTCCTGCATCATTGAAGTCCCGGACAGTGTGTGGCATGTTCATCGTCATCTCCTCAGTTACACCACCCCCGCTTCTTCCAACTTAATCTGAGAGCTCAGCTCCCTACCTGTAAACATTTAGTGATATCATGAGTTCACAGCCCAGTAAGTAAATCAACGATAAATACACAGCGTAGAGAGGAGAGGAAATAAAAACAAAACTCAAAACATGAATCGTAAAGTTAATTATATATATCTAGCATGCAACTCAGGACTAGCATCAATAACTCATAACAAGACATGCAAATATAGCACCATGGTAGGCTCAACATCAAATTCCCAGTTCACTTTCTGTACCTAAACATGAAGCGCAACCATTTCCTATAAAAGAACATGTAAATGTAACAAAACAGTAACCAAATTCATGCTTTTCTATCATGCTAACTGTATATAACATAAATCTTCATGGTACCCCACATTTTGCATTTTAAATGCGGAGCCAGTCAAAAACCTTATTTGTCTTGTGCAATCCTGAGGTACCTCTAGAAAGAACTAAGGGAATCAGTCATCAGTCATCAGTCAATCTGTCAATTTGGGTGGGTCCTTCCCGGAGCTCATCCCGGGAAGCCCAACCCGTCCAGGCACCACTAATACTCATGTACATAAAATTAGCTAGATAAGGAACATCTATCATTTCTTCTCATAGTCAATCATATTTGTCACTTCATATACAGTTGAACATTTTAAGCTAGCATTTAACTCAGTATACAGATGGATGATATCACAGAACATTATAAATTAGCATCTAACTTTAAGTACAGATGGATGAACAAACATATGTATATATATATATATATATATATATATATATATATATATATATATATATATATATATATATAGCATCTAACCTCATAAATAGGTAGATGTTAGTTATAACTGATTCACATAGCAGATAGGCATTTGAAAGATTTGATGAACAATGAACTAAAAAAATAACATGGCACATCATGATTGATCATAAATATCTATACATAGCATCCCACCTCATACACAGGTAGATGGTAATTACACACATTTACATATAGCATCTACACTCATACACAGGTAGATGATAATGACACCCAGTTACATATAGCATCTAACCTCATACACAGGTAGATGATAATTATAATATTTTACATAGCATCTACAACATAAAGAAAAATCTTCCGAACAGTTAACTAAGCATATAGAGGGATAAAGAATATAACAGAATTCCTCTACTAACATTGAAGTCTCATCTATAAACCTTCAATCCCAACTTTCCCCATCACTCCATCATTTTATACTAACAATTAGCTCATACCTAAAGCGATTTCACTGTTATATCCATCGGTAGAGCTAAGATAATTTCCAGGAACCATAAAACAGCCCCTCCGAGACTCTTAACTGGCGTTGTCCTACACCATAGCTACAACCGGACTGCACCCGCTTCCCATCTTTGCAAAGGATCCAACAGAATCGTTCAATCACAAACGTCGTTCACCAACGCAGAACCATCTGTGCCGATTCCCAATCCAACCCGATGGCAAAATTCATCCCGTTTCTACCGTTCCCTCTACCCCTAAACCCACAAAGGTAAATCCCTAACCACACCTAGCAATCCATCCCTGAAAAATGCCCAGCGTAAACCCACGTAACTAGCAGAAATCCTTAGCTCAATAACCACCGGTTAAAATGCCTAAAACTAGCTACATATACCTCGAAATCCATTCGAAAACAAAACCCCAATCGTAAGCACGAACAAAACTGAAATCCCCAGTTCAAACTCCACGGATTCAACCCTCTAAAACCAATCTACATCCCTTTGTCGCCAGCCATTTTCCAGAGATTTACTTACCGTACAGTCGACGGAGGACGATCGGATGGCCGCCGGCAGCGTTGAGACGATCTTCGGTGGAAGAAATCGCCGAGCACAGCTTATCTGGGAGCTGGCGGCGAATAGGCGACGGAGGGAATAGCTCGTGGAAGAAAAGGGGGAAGAAATGGATCGGCTTGCGGCTTATAAATGTCGTTTCCGTTGGGGTTAAGCCAACTCAAGTTAATTCCATGCTAGCCCATATTTAACGTAGGGCTAACCTCAGTTAATCCAAACACCCCCTTCAGGCCCAAATCTTTCTCCGAACCGATCATATGAACCCCTTTTTGACTCAGACTTCCCATTCCGACTATACATACCCGTTTATTTATATTATTGTTATATATATATATCCAGATATTTTATTTATTATTATTATTTTTTTTTTCGCGACCTGACAACTCTCCTCCCCTTAGAAGAATTTCGTCCTCGAACTTCGACTTACCAAATAATTCGGGGTAACGGTCGCGCATGTCCTGCTCAGTCTCCCAAGTAGCTTTCTCCTTTTGCTGATTTCTCCATAAAACTTTCACCATTCGGATTTCTTTATTTCTCAGCTTCCGCACTTGATGATTCAGTATCTCTTCGGGTATTGCCTCATAAGATAGGTCTGGTGTCCACTGTATGGCCTCATGCCCAATTACATGTGCAGGGTTGGATAGGTACCTCCTGAGCATGGATACATGGAACACATTATGAACTCCTGCCAGGTTGGGTGGTACTGCAACTCGATATGCCCTGGTCCCAATCCGGTCTAGAATCTCAAAAGGCCCAATATACCTCAGACTGAGTTTGCCCTTCCTGCCAAACCTCAGTACCCCCTTCATAGGTGACACTTTGAGAAATACATGGTCTCCCACTGTGAACTCCAAGTCCCTCCTTGGACAATCTGCGTACCTCTTTTGGCGACTTTGGGCTGACTGCATTCTGTCTCGGATCTTTGCCACCAATTCCACAGTTTGTGCCACAATCTCCGGACCCAAAACTGCCCTCTCTCCTACCTCTTCCCAATGCAATGATGTTCTACACCTTCTTCCATATAGCGCTGCATAGGGAGCCATACCGATGGTGGCTTGATAACTATTATTATAGGTGAACTCCACCAAGGGCAATTTAGACTCCCAGCTCCCTTTGAAATCTATAATGCAAGCTCGTAGCATATCTTCTAAAATCTGAATTACTCACTCAGATTGACCGTCGGTCTGGAGATGGAAAGCGGTGCTAAAAGTAAGTTTCATACCCAATCCCCGGTGCAAACTCTTCCAGAATTCGGATGTAAATTTTGGATCTCTATCTGACACAATCTGATCCGGAATTCCATGTAACCTTACTATTTCCCGTATATACAACTCTGCGTATTGTATCATAGTGAAAGTGGTTTTCACTGGCAGGAAGTGTGCTGACTTCGTCAATCGATCCACAATGACCCACACTGCATTTGATCCCTTAGTCGAGATCGGTAACCCTACCACGAAATCCATGGCAACATTTTCTCACTTCCAAACGGGTATCGGAAGCGATTCAAGCAATCCAGTGGGCCTCTGGTGCTCGGCTTTCACCTGTTGACAGGTAAGGCACTCATGGACTATTTTGATTATGTCTCTCTTCATGCCCGGCCACCAATATAATAGATGCATATCTTTATACATCTTCGTGCTGCTGGGGTGAACCGAGTACGGGGTACTGTGGGCTTCCATCATGAGATTCTCTCTCAGAGATCCTTCTTTAGGCACCCATATGCGGCCTTTGTATCTCACAATCCCATCAACCACTGAGTAGAGGGTGCCCCCCTTTGCCTCATCTCTGTGTTTCCATTCCATTAATTGTCGATCCGATGCTTGTTCTGCCCGAATCTGATTCCGTAAGTTCGATTTAACCATTAGTGCAGCCAATCTAGCCTGCTCACCTGGTGCTATCGCCTCCACTCTCAGCTGTTGAAATTCTGATATCAACCTTTGTTGGGTGGTCAACTGTGACAGCGTCGCCAACTTACGACTCAGCGCATCCGCCACCACATTTGCCTTACCCGGGTGATAGTTAATATTGCAATCATAATCCTTTACCAACTCCAACCATCGTCTCTGCCGCATATTCAGTTCCTTCTGAGAAAACAAATATTTCAAGCTTTTATGATCGGTGTAGATCTCACAACGTTCTCCGTAAAGATAGTGTCGCCAAATCTTCAAAGCAAATATAACTGCTGCTAATTCTAAATCATGTGTAGGATAGTTCTGCTCATGCACCTTCAACTGGCGTGATGCGTAGGCGATGACTCTCCCATTCTGCATCAGTACAGCCCCTAGCCCGGTGTTGGAGGCATCAGTGTACACCACAAACTGCCCAGAATTGTCTGGAACTGCAAGCACCGGTGCCATCGTCAGCCTTTCCTTTAACTCCATAAAACTCCTCTCACACCGAGCAGTCCATTCATTCCTCACCCCCTTCATGGTCAGCGAAGTCAGGGGTAGCACAATGTGTGAAATTTTTTTAATGAATCTGCGATAATACTGAGTTAGTTCCAAGAAAATCCAAATTTCTGTAACATTTCTTGGAGTAGCCCAACTCTGGATTGCCTCCACTTTGACTGGATCCACCTCTATTCCCTTCTCTGAGACTATATGCCCTAGAAATGATATCTGCCTCAACCAAAAATCGCATTTGCTGAACTTAGCGTATAACCGCTTATCCTTCAAAGTCTGCAGCACCAACGTCAGATGTTGTCGGTGTTCTTCCCGACTTTGGGAGTAAATTAGTATATCGTCAATAAAGACAATCACAAACTGATCCAAGTATGGCTGGAAGATCCGGTTCATCAAATCCATAAAGGCTGCGGGGGCATTAGTAAGCCCAAACGGCATAACTAGAAACTCTTAATGACCATATCGAGTTCTGAATGCAATTTTATGAACATCCTCTCCTTTCACCCGCAGTTGGTGGTACCCCGACCTCAAATCAATATTTGAGAATACAGTTGTGCCCTGTAGTTGATCAAACAGATCATCGATTCTAGGCAACGGGTACTTATTCTTAACTGTAACCCGGTTCAACTCTCAGTAGTCAATGCACAGCCGCATCGACCCATCCTTCTTACGGACGAACAACACTGGTGCTCCCCATGGTGACACACTGGGTCGGATGAAACCCTTATCCAATAGGTCTTGTAGTTGCTCCTTCAGTTCCTTCATTTCAGTAGGTGCCAGGCGGTACGGTGCTTTAGACACAGGGGTGGTTCCCGCTATTAGTTCTATCCCAAACTCGACTTCCCTGACAGGTAAACTCGCAATGTCCTCTGGGAACACCTCGAAAATTCGAACTACCTCTACCTCCTCCAGATTTGGTCTAGGGCCTCGGCAAAGACTACTCATTATGTTGACTAGGAATCCGTTACACCCTTACTCAACATTTTCTCGAGCTTTACATGCGGATACAATATGAGGAAGACTCGGTGTGGAGGTTGCATTGAAGGTGAAAAATTCCTCATTTGTAGTTTGCTTTAACTGCCCTTTGTCTACACAATAATTGCCTCGCACTGGTCACCTAATCCATACCCGTAATCACATCAAGTCCACCATTTCCAACACAATGAGGTCGGCGACATCAGAGTTCAGCATCTTCATCGGGCAATCCTCACTATTCTATTGCTAGGCGGTTCTTCCCGTAAGGCAAGGACACGCGATAGCCGGTAGCCATCCAATCACATGAAATATCCAGTCTTGCAACATAAGCCACGGATATGAAAGAGTGTGGAGCTCCAGAATCAATTAAAGCATGAGCGGGTAGATTGACAATAGAAATTATACCTGTGATGATGGTCGATTCGGGATCCACCTGCTCTTGTGTCATGGCATACACCCTTCCTCTGGTTGGCTCTGTGAGCTGAGGGCAGTTCATAGTAAAGTGGCCCGACTTCTTGCACTTGTAGCACACGTCTGTACCCACTAAACATTGACCTGCATGAGACTTCTCACACTTGGGACACTGAATTTTTCTTTCGCCCTTGGAAACAGTATGGTCAACTGGTCGAGGTTCCTGGGGTCGTTGTCGTGGCTGCGTCAGAATCGTGGGTGCTTGCCTCAAACCGGCAGCGCAAACTTCTTCTCGACTCCGAGGTTCCTTCCCTGGTAACTCGGTCTCTTGTTCTGTACTTCCCTTATCATGTCATTCCTGTCCCTCTCTGACATCAGAGCTTGATCCACAGCCTCCCTAAAGGTGGTAACTCGGCTCACCCTGACATCATGTCGAATCGCTGCCCTCATTCCCTCAGTAAAATGTTTCAGCTCCTCTACTGGTTGACTTGCAATCATAGGTACAAAATACCGCCCCTTCTCGAATTCTCTGACATACTCAGCCACTGTCCGGTCCCCTTGGCGAAGCTCTAAGAATTCCCTAGCCATTCGAGTTCTGGTGTCAGCAGTGAAATACTTACCATAGAATACCTCTTTGAATTCAGCCCAAGTAACTGTAGTTAGGTCCACTGCTGCGCGTGCCCCCTCCCACCATATCCGAGCATCGCCATGCAACATGAATATGGTACACCTCACCTTGTCAGCATCTGTAATCTGCATGAAGTCATATATCGTCTCCAATGATCGAATCCATCCTTCTGCAGCGATAGGATCTGTATTTCCCTTAAACTCCGTCGGACCAAGATCCTTGAACTGCTTGTAAACCGGGTTCACACTGGCTGTAGGTCCGCTGTGCGCATTTCCTTGCTCCCTGGCTCTCAACAGCTGTTGGATCTGTTCTCCATGAATCCGACTCTGTTCTTGCATGATTGCGGCAAGCTCAGCGAGAAACTGACTATTCTGCCCAACTTCCCCATTGTTCCTTCGACCCACCATTCACCTATAAAAGCAATACCTGCACCGTTATCTCTAGTCTTGTACATAAACTCAAACATGATTACATTAAGATTACTACTTGAAAAGTAAGTATAAAACCTACAACCGCGGGATGAATGTATCCGAGTCCTTGATGAGATGGCATGCCAACACTGTCCTTTAGAATCGATGCTCTGATACCAACTGAAAAGACCCAACCAGATACATATATATATATACATACCCTTAGCCCGACCCCTAATAATTATCACATAAACCACATACACATGATTGGATAATCCTCTTTATTTTATTCCATTCAAGTAAGAATCTCAATTACAGCCTCTTCACTCAGCACCTCACTGAAGTAATTCATCCATTCCAACACTTCAACTCAGACAGTCCTGCATCATTAAAGTCCCAGACAGTGTGTGGCATGTTCATCGTCATCTCCTCAATTACACCACCCCCGCTTCTTCCAAATCAATCTGAGAGCTCAGCTCCCTACCTGTAAACATTTAGTGACATCATGAGTTCACAGCCCAGTAAGTAAATCAAGGATAAATACACAGCGTAGAGAGGAGAGGAAATAAAAACAGAACTCAAAACATGAATCGTAAAGTTAATTATATATATCTAGCATGCAACTCAGGCCTAGCATCAATAACTCATAACAAGACATGCAAATATAGCACCATGGTAGGCTCAACATCAAATTCCCAGTTCACTTTCTGTACCTAAACATGAAGCGCAACCATTTCCTATAAAAGAACATGTAAATGTAACAAAACAGTAACCAAATTCATGCTTTTCTATCATGCTAATCAGATATAACATAAATCTGTGGTACCTCACATTTTGCATTTTAAATGCGGAGCCAGTCAAAAACCTTATTTGTCTTGTGCAATCCTGAGGTACCTCTAGAAAGAACTAAGGGAATCAGTCATCAGTCATCAGTCAATCTGTCAATTTGGGTGGGCCCTTCCCGGAGCTCATCCCGGGAAGCCCAACCCGTCCAGGCACCACTAATACTCATGTACATACAATTAGCTAGATAAGGAACATCTATCATTTCTTCTCATAGTCAATCATATTTGTCACTTCATATACAGTTGAACATTTTAAGCTAGCATTTAACTCAGTATATAGATTGATGATATCACAGAACATTATAAATTAGCATCTAACTTTAAGTACAGATGGATGAACGTACATATGTATATATATATATATATATATATATATATAGCATCTAACCTCATACACAGGTAGATGTTAGTTATAACTGATTCACATAGCAGATAGGCATTTGAAAGATTTGATGAACAATGAACTAAAATAATAACATGGCACATCATGGTTGATCATAAATATCTATACATAGAATCCCACCTCATACACAGGTAGATGGTAATTACACACATTTACATATAGCATCTACACTCATACACTGGTAGATGATAATGACACCCAGTTACATATAGCATCTAACCTCATACACAGGTAGATGATAATTATAATATTTTACATAGCATCTACAACATAAAGAAAAATCTTCCAAACAGTTAACTAAGCATATAGAGGGATAAAGAATATAACAGAATTCCTCTACTAACATTGAAGTCTCATCTATAAACCTGCAATCCCAACTTTCCCCATGACTCCATCATTTTATACTAACAATTAGCTCCTACCTAAAGCGATTTCACTGTTATATCCATCGGTAGAGCTAAGAGAATTTCCAGGAACCATAAAACATCCCCTCCGAGACCCTTAACTGCTGTTGTCCTACACCATAGCTACAACCGGACTGCACCCTCTTCCCATCTCTGCAAATGATCCAACAGAATCGTTCAATCACAAACGCCGTTCACCAACGCAGAACCATCTGTGTCGATTCCCAATCCAGCCTGATGGCAAAATTCATCCCGTTTCGACCGTTCTCTCTGCCCCTAAACCCACAAAGGTAAATCCCTAACCACACCTAGCAATCCATCCCTGAAAAATGCCCAGCGTAAACCCACGTAACTAGCAGAAATCCTTAGCTCAATTAACACTGGGGAAAATGCCTAAAACTAGCTACATATACCCCGAAATCCGTTCGAAAACAAAACCCCAATCGTAAGCACGAACAAAACTGAAATCCCCAGTTCAAACTCCACGGATTCAACCCTCTAAAACCAATCTACATCCCTCTGTCGCCAGCCATTTTCCAGAGATTTACTTACCGTACAGCCGACGGAGGACGATCGGATGGCCGCCGGCAGCGTTGAGACGATCTTCGGCGGAAGAAATCGCCGAGCACAGCTTATCTGGGAGCTGGCGGCGAATAAGCGACGGAGGGAATAGCTCGCGGAATAAAAGGGGGAAGAAATGGATTGGCTTGTGACTTATAAATGTCGTTTCCGTTGGGTTAAGCCAACTCAAGTTAATTCCATGCTAGCCCATATTTAACCTAGGGCTAACCTCAGTTAATCCAAACACCCCCTTCAGGCCCAAATCTTTCTCCGAACCGATCATATGAACCCCTTTTTGACTCAGACTTCCCATTCCGACTATACATACCCGTTTATTTATATTATTGTTATATATATATATATATATATCCAGATATTTTATTTATTATTATTATTTTTTTTTTTCACGACCTGACACTCCACTTCTCTTCTTCTTCCTCACCGAAACCCTAAGCTCCCCCTCTTCCATTTTTCTGTAAAACAACTAAGCTAGGAGAGGGCTCTAATCTTGGAATAACCTAGGGTATTTTTCAACTATTAACAAAGCGGAGGATGTAAGTATCCCCTCATCTACATACAAGTTGTTTCGATTGATGTTATTAAGAAAAAGCTACATGAAAACTTTCGGCCAAGACCCTCGGTATGCTTTCCTTGATGGTCCATGCTATACTTTGTTTGAATATGATGATTATAGGTTTCTAGATAGGTTTGGTTAAGTGTTTGATCTTCAAACCTTCATAAAACTCTCGGCCAAGCCCCCCTTTAGACCCCTAATGGTTTTCTATGCTATGCTCTAGATGTGTTCATGCTATGTTTTGATGTTAGATGAAGATAACATGTTGTTAGCTAAACTAAAGATAAGTGTTTGATCTCCAACCTTCATAGAACTCTCGGCCAAGCCCTCCTTTGGACCCCTAATGGTTTTCTATGCTATGCTCTAGATGTGTTCATGCTATGTTTTGATGTTAGATGAAGATAACATGAAGTTTAGATCACACCATGTTATGCTTGTTCATGATGTTTATGCCATACCCTATATGTGTGTGATGTTAGTATGATGTTAAGTAGACCATGCACAAGTTGTTTAGCATGTAAACTCCTAAGAACCCTCCCTTAGGGTTTCGGCCATCCCATGTACATGCCCTCTACTAAGTCCTCCATGCCCTGCTACATGTAGAAATAGATGCAAATATGATGTTAGTAAGATTTTATGATAGCATGATTGTTTGATTTCACTACCTTATATCCATGTTAATTGTATGAATGTATGATTAGGGTATGCTCATTGTCATGTTAATTGTATGAATGTATGATTATCTTATGCTCATTGCCATGTTAATTGTATGAGTATATGATATGTCATAAAGAAGGAACATGATATGATATGAAAAGAAATATGATATGATATGAAGAAGTAAACATGATATGTTATAAAGAAGGAACATGCTATGTTATGAAAAAAAATATGATATGTTATGAAGAAGGAACACGATATGCTATGAAGGAGAAACATGATATGCCATGATAAGGAACATGATATATTTATGAAAAGAAATATGATATGTTATGATAAGGAACATGATATGCTATTTTATTTTCTTCATGGCTTGTACCAGGACCCTAATAAGTCCAAGGGATGGGCTCCTACATGCCCCTGGGTCGACGGTCGTAGTACGGACTCAGTACGGGATGGGCACCCAGATGCCCGAGGCCGTCGGTCATAAGTACGGGCTTAGGATGGGCTTCTATGTTATTTTGCCCCTAGGCCGACGGACATAGTACGGGCCTAGTACTCTAGTGGGTTCGGGATTAGCTACCTCGGGTCTATTAGGGATGCACGCTATGATGATGATGTATGTGGTACAATGTCAGGCCCAATCTGTTGAGATTATGTTTAAGTACTAATAATATATATGCTTTCAAATAGCATCTTGCATATACCTTTATTTCATGTCTAGATCATTATGATGTTATTATGGTTGTTATGCTTATATGTTTCTGAATGCTCATGTCATTTCTTTTACATGAATGCTATGCTTATGTTCTGGTATGTTTATATGCATGTTATGCTTGCTTATGTTCTTGAATGTTTATATGAATGTTATGCTTATGTTCTTGTATGTTTATATGCATGCTATGCTTGATTATATGTTCGTGTACGTTTATATGAATGTTATGCTTATATGAGCTTATATGATCATGTCACTACTCTATGCTTAATGCTTGACGTATGATTTTTGTGAGTAGGACAGGATCTTACTAAGCCTATGTGCTTATAGTTTTATGTTCCCTTGTACTGCAGATAAGGGTAAAGAATGTCTAAACTAAAGGGAGCAGCAGGAGGGGATAAGTGTGTGTGGTAGTGGCATAGTGGAGGAGATCTGTTATGTTTCCCATACTTATGCACATTTTCTTTAAGTTGAATGTCATGAACTGGAACTAAGTATTTATGAAATGATGACTCATCCTTATGTTTAAAAGAAAGAAAAAAATGTTTAAAGTCTTTCGCTGTAATGCAAGTATGTACGATCGTATTGCGCCGCCCTCCGAACCCCAGGAAAGGGCGAGCATGACACTCCAATAACTTAAGTTAAAATAAACCAAACCATGTTGGTCTATTTTAAGTTAAAACGAACCGAACTATTTTTTTTTCATTCGTTTAAAACAAACCAAACCCCTTTAGTTTATTCTTCACCATTGGATTAGAACCTAACCAATTTGGTTGATCCATCATGTCTTCATAAGACACGGCCCATCCATGCTTCCATTGCAACTGAAACAATTTCATGCTCGCTCCTTGTTTCGTCAAACCAAATCTAGTTTCTCTCAGTTTGAGAATCTCATTCTCAAGCTCGTTTTAAATCCTTCTGATTACGCTCATCGTGCGTAGGTTCCCGATTTATGTTGGTAATCTATAATTAACCATTAATTATAGAACGATCATGAGTGGCACCTAGTAGTACATCATGATCCCCAATTAACCGGAAAATCAACGGTTGATTCCAGAACCATTTCTGAAACCATTCAGCAGTTATATAGATTTGCGCCCCATTCCCTTTACTCATCTTATACCCACTTGGTTCAAGACATGGTCTATAGTGTCAGTCCCCACTAGATCGACTACGTCACGCCTAGCCCAAATATCATTTCCTCGTCCTACGGATTCTAGTTACTGCACATGTATCCAAGAGTACCTTACTCTAAAAATGTAATGCTTTAGCCAAAGACTTTAGTAATAATCCAACGAGAGGCCATGGGTATAAATCTCCTACAAGGAGTGGTGAATCCTTTATAGGCTATTCAAACACCTACGGCCACTTCGACTTATACTCAATCATTCCGGGTTTACATCTTCTCAGAGATGTCTGTTTAAGATGTCAAAGCATAAGTCTTCATGACCAAGATGACTTGAATACCGCAAGTCAAAGGAACATCGCACTTAAACTGCAGTAAGAACTTCATTGATATATCCATATATGCAGAGAACCATATGAAGTCTTACAGCCGATCACTCCAATGAACTAGTTACCATAACTAGCATCCACGATTAACTACGGACATCACAATGTCTCCAGCCAGTGAGAATCAGCTGCTTGGATACACCTCATGCTAGTCTCGACAAAATTTATGGTGTCTAAATCCATCAATTCATCGACTAGAGATAATTCCAATACATCACAATTACACATGTAGAGATACTCACTAGTTGTGATCCAATCACAAATTCTCTCATGCTGTGAATCTTATTGCGGATATTCAGTAAATGAGTTTAAGATCTAATCAAATACATGAAAACATGTATATTCAAATAGTGAATCTTCATTTATCAAATAAATGGTACAACCATAAGGCGATTGACTTAGGACACCTTTCATATATTACTAACAAACTCCCACTTGGCCTAATGTCAATTGCCATGGTATCCAATACCATAAGCTCTAACATGATCCTCAAACTTACTTTGAGGTAAGACCTTAGTTAAAGGATCCGCTAAGTTCCTTTCATTGGGAATCTTCTCGATTTGTATTTCCTTCCTACTTATGATCTCTCTGATCAGATGATAGCGGCGAAGCACATGTTTGGATCATTGATGAGACCACATCAAGTTCAGAAATAAACTTCTTAATCCAAACCACATCCTTTGCTGCTTCCGAAGCTGCAATGGATTCTGCCTCAGTGGAAGAATCAGCTATAGTGCCAAGCTTTTAACCCTTCCAACTTATTGGGCCTCCATTCAAGGAAAACACGTACCCAGACTGAGACTTGGAATCATCCTTGTCTGTCTGGAAGCTGGCATCCGTATACCCGCGTATCACCATGTCTCCTTCTCCATATATTAGGAACACATCCTTAGTTCTTCTCAAGTACTTAAGGATCATCTTAACAACCACCCAATGATACATTCCTAGATCAGATTGGTATCTGCTCGTGACACTCAGAGCATTCGATACATCGGGTCTCGTACATAACATAGAATACATGATTGATCCTATTACGGATGCATAGGAAATCTTATTCATGCAAATCCTCTCGTCTTCTGTGTGCGGACACATAGACTTCGAAAGGTGTATCCCATGCTTGATGGGAAGGAAACCTTTCTTGGATTCTGATATGGTAAACTTTTTTAGCACTGGGTCTATATATGTAGAATGCGAAAGACCAAACAACCGATTCGATCTATCCCTATAGATCTTAATCCCAAGGATGTAGGTTGCTTCTCCCAGGTCTTTCATGGAGAATGTCTTGGACAAACAAATTTTAATTGACTGTAAGACAGAAACATCATTTCCTATAAGTAATATGTCATCGACATATAATACTAGGAACATGATTGCACTCCCACTAACCTTCTTGTACACACAAGGTTCATCCGAATTTTGTGAGAAATCAAACTTTTTGATTGTCTCATCAAAATGGATATTCCAGCTCCTGGATGCTTGCTTTAGTTCATATATGGATCGTCACAGTTTGCATGCCTTGGTTTTAACAACCGATGTGAAACCCTCAGGTTGTATCATATACAAGTCCTCGAGTAGGTTTCCATTAAGGAAAGATGTTTTCACATCCATCTGTCATATCTCATAATCATAATGAGCCGCTATGGTCAAGAGCATCCGAATGGATTTAAGCATAACAACAGGTGAATAGGTCTCCTCATAATCAACACCTTGCTTTTGACGATACCCTTTTGCCACTAATCTAGCCTTATAGGTAATCACATTATCATCCATGTCAGTTTTCTTCTTGAAAACCCACTTGCACCCTATAGGCTTTATGCCTTCAGGTGGGTCAATCAAGTTCCAAACTTGAATTTCATACATGGAATCATTTTTTGACTTCATGGCGTTAAGCCATTTATCCCTTTCTGAACTTTTCAGAACTTCTTCATAACTGGTAGGCTCCTCATCATCAATGAGTAACACATCGTTCGATTCACTTATGAGAAATCCATATCTCTCAGGAATGTTGCCTGTTCTACCAGATCTATGAAGATGTGGTGCCACAATAGTGTTGGTGCAGGCTTCTCGATCCAACAAATAGGTCCAGTCGATGGCTCATCACTATGAGTTATCGGTTGTGGTGCTTCACCAGGTATCTCATCAATGTCTATTTGAGTCTCTCGAGCCTCCTCAAGCTCAACGACACTCCCACTATTTTCTTGTAAGAGAAACTCTTTCTCTAGAAACACAGCAGGTCTTGAAACAAACACCTTTTGTTCCACATGATGATAGAATTGGTAACCCCTTGTTTCCTTAGGGTATCCAATAAATAGACATTTAACATACTTAGCATCCAATTTGTCTGATACAGTCCGCTTCACATAAGCAAGGCAACCCCATATCTTCAAATAAGATACGTGAGGTTTCTTACTATTCCATATCTCATATGGAGTAGTGGAGACTACCTTGGTTGGCATTCTATTTAGCAAGTAAACAGTTGTCTGAAGTGCATAGCCCCAAAAGGACTTGGGAAGATTCGCATGATTCATCATTGACCTGACTATGTCCAACAAGGTCCGGTTATGCCTCTCATATACACCATTATGTTGTGGTGTATATGGCGGAGTCCATTGAGACAATATACCATTGTCTCTTAGATAATCTAGAAACTCTTGACTTAAGTATTCACCACCTCGATCCAATCGAAGTATTTTAACACTCTTGTTATGTTGTTTCTTTACATTATTTCTGAATTCTTTGAACCTTTCAAAGGCTTCAGACTTGTGTTTTATCAAGAACACATACCCAAACCGTGAGTGATCATCGGTGAAGGTAATGAAGTAGCTATAGCCTCCTATAGCTTGAGTTGACATACGTCCACATACATTAATATGTATTAGACCAAGCAACTCTCCCACCGGTTCACCTTTTCCCATAAATAGTAACTTAGTCATCTTGCCTTTTAAGCATGATTCACATGTATCGAATGAATCAGATTCAAACGATTCCAGAATTCCATATTAGTGTAATTCGGACATGCGTTTCTTGCTTACATGGACAAGACGATAATGCTACATGTAGGAGTCTAATTGATTATCCTTTCGAGCACACTTGTTGCTCGCTTCGATATTGAAAATTTCACTGGATACGTCCAACGTATAAATACCATTGCTTAAAGTTCCAGTCTCATAAAAAATGTCATTCAAAGTTATGTAACAACAATTGTTACTAAAAGTTTAATGGTACCAACTTCTATCATCGAAGGAACATAAAAGCAATTGTCTACTTCTAAGACAAGTCCTGTAGGGAGTCTCAACAAATATGTTTCGATGGCGATTGCAGCAACCTTTGCTCCATTCCCAATACATAAATTTGACTCTCCCTTGACGAGTCTTCTTCTATTCCTTAGCCCATGTATGTCATTACATATATGTGAGCCACACCCAGTATCCAATACCCAAGTGTCTAAGAAAATAGAATGATAATCAATAACGAAGATATCTGAAGAAGATGGGGCATTTGATGCCTTATTCTTCTTCACGGACTCAAGATAAATCTTGCAGTTTCTTCGCCAATGGCCCTCCTTGCCATAATGATGGCAAGTGCCCTTTTTAGCTGGTTCTGTATTTTTAGTCTTCTTATTCTTCCCTTTCTTCTATTCCTTTGCCTTCCTGTTAGAACCTTTCTTCGAGGAATCAACTAACAGAATCGCCTTCTCCTCATACTTCACAGAAGGCTCCACAGTCTTCAACATATTGAGGAGCTCAAGAATAGTGGATTCTAGTTTATTCATCCGATAGTTCATCAATAATTGTGAGAAACTCTTGGGCAAACAATGCATAATTAAGTCAGTACTTAATTCATTATCCATCACAAACCCTAGGGTGGCCAGCCGCTCGACGTACCCATTCATCTTTAGCACAAATGCACTAAAGACGAACCTTCTTGCATCTTAGAGGTGAAAAGGAGCCTGGAGACTTCGAACCTTTCGGATCTCGCTTTCTCATCAAACAACTCATGAAGATGGAAGACTATGGTATTAGCATCCACATGCTCATGCTTCTTTTGCAGCTCGGGTACCATCGCGGCTAGTATGATGCAACTCGCTAGTTCAGAATCTACCACATGTTTCTGATAGGCCAACAATTGGTCTGGAGTTGCATCTTCCCTAGGACGTTTGGGAAGAGGCTCTTCAAGGAAATACGTGAGCTTTTCTGCCTTGAGATCAATTCTCAAGTTTCTAAGCCAGTCCAAGAAGTTAGACCCAGTCAATTTGTTTGGATCCAAAATAGTGCGTAAATTTAAAGACCTCATGATCAATCGATTAACCTAGAAATACAAAATGAGCATATATGAGAAAGATGATTCAAAATGCATCAATATACATTCATAAATCCCATTCATTTTTTGAATTTCAAATACCCCAAAATCACTTCGGGAGATCGTAGGTCCATCTCTGAATGGGCTGATATCCAACATAGATATGAACAACCTTGGAGAGAGTCCAACAAACCATTCACAACTACGATGGTAGGTATCAAATATACCGATTGCATATCACATATATGCAACTATCACAATGTGCTATCAAATAATTGAATGTTCACATATACATCGGGATGTTGACACGTTAATAAGTATGCATCATATGCATAGCACCAAACTTCACCTCCCTTTGTAAAGGAAATGTTGACTGCTAGAGAGGGGGTGAATAGCATTGTACTTGTACATTGATGGAATTCGTTCGCGCTTGTCTCTACAATCTTCGTTAGCGCAGTGGAAATAGAAATAAAGCAATAACGAAATAGACAAACACGCAAACACAACTATGTAACATGGTTCGGAACCGAATGGTTCCAACTCCACGGATTGAGCTCTAAAGAGCCCTAGCGATGTCAATCAAACACCACTACTAAACACTACTTCTCGGAACAATCCGGAGGTGGAGAAACTTCATACAATAGTTTAAAACAATAAACAAAATACAACAATCAAATAGAATATGAAATACAATAAGAGATGCAAAGAAAACATTGCACAAAACTCTTTTGAATGCTTGCTTGCTAGGTTGATCGAGTAGCATTTGGAGACCCTGAATTGTAGCAGCAACTCGCCCCTAAACACCTCCAAGAACCTTGTTGATTTCCTCCTCCATGAGCTCCATTAAAAGCTTCTGCCTGGGCTGAAAAATGCCGATCAATCGACTGATCGGGACCATTAGTCGACTGATGATACTATTGCTATGAGACAACGGTGGGATCCACGTTGGAAAAATCCAACGGATAGGACATCAGTCGACTAATCATGTCCATTAGTCGACTGATCGAGCCTTCACTCGACTCCTAGCCCCAACAGTCGAGTCCGACTCTTTTCTGTGCCCAAATTCTCGAGCACCAGTCGCCTGATCACACGATCAGTCGACTGCTTGAGCCATCAGTCGACTGCCCACCCTTGCATTCGACTGATGGGATGCTTCCCATAGTCAAACCCTAGTTGACTCACACCAGTCGACTGCCACATGGTCCCAGTCGACTGATACACATCAAACATGAGGTTTTATCCAAGTATGGTGCCCCCATACTTGATAGACCACCCGTAGCCTAGACCTAAGCCTTCTAATCACCTCCGTCAGCCTCGCGCATATCGGATCCCTCTAAGTCATCCATGACTTGTTCATCCATATGCTAGCCTTCAGGTGCTTCCATCGGCCATGTCATGCTAACGGTGTCAACACCGCCAAGGCACATTGGACTTACGCTGCCAAGACTCCGCTTGGACTTTACGCCGCCAACCATTGGACTTATGCCTCCAAGACTCCTTCTTGGACTTTACGCCACCAATATCAAACCCCTTGGACTTTCCAAATGCCAAGACTCAAGCTTGGACTTTCCCTTGCCAACCCATGTTGGACTTTTCCTTGCCAAGACCCATGCTTGGACTTTCCATGACATGGTCAACTCCAGTCAACCATCAAAATCCCCCTCGAGTCAAACTCGAGTCCGGTCAATCATGACCCGAGTCGATTGTGCCAACAATCTCCCCAAAACAATATCAGACATCAATGTCAAACATCGATGTCAAACTTCCATGTCAAACATCAAAACATCGCTCGAGTCAAACTCGAGTCCGGTCAATTGTGACCTGGGCCGATTGCACCAACAATCTCCCCCTTTTTGATGTTTGACAAAAACACATACCTTTGAGTTAGAACACTAACTCAAATCTCCTTACCAATTATCCCAAATTGGTAATCCCAAACATTCTCTCCAATTCTCCGAATGGACAATTGATAACATCAATTTATAACACTCTCCATAACATTCTCCCCCAAAACATTTGGGAGAAAGGTAATATTACCAATTTTCATAACATTCTCCCCCAAAACATTCTCTCCCTTTTTTGACTAACATCAAAAAGTTTTATTCTCCAAAGAGGTCAATGTCTAATATCCAATGAGATCTTACAAACTCCTCCTTGGTACAAAAATACCTAGGATGCCTACCATCTTTCTAGTGATAAGTCTCATATCACTCAAGAGAGGTAATCCTATACACTCTCCCAAATTTCCAAATTGGGTATCTCCTAATTCCATTTTTTTCCCCCTCATGAGGAAAAATATCATCCATCATTCCATGATGGATACCTCCTCCTAAAGGCTTGCTCCCTCTTGACCATTGCACCAACATTGTCCTTGGGAAGTCCCTAAGCCAATAGGAGCCATCAAAAACAAGGTTCAAAGTTCAAACATGAACTATCCACACCTTAAATTTGATACATCATCCTAACACCTCTCCTAATCCATATCCAATGAATTTTCACCCTTTATAATGCTTCCCAAAGCATATCCTAGGGTTAGGAGTCGTTAGGGTACTTTACCATAGCTGAAAACAGGCTAAACAATTTTGTTTTTCCCGAAATCTGCCCGACAGTCGAGTCCTTTAGAAATCAATCGACTGTCATGCCCATCAATCGATTGCCACCATGAGCAATCAACTAATAACTGAAAACTCTGATTTTCAGTTATCAAAAATGGATTTTGAAAATTCATAAATAATTATACGTATATTGAAAAATCATGAAAATTCATACATATAATACTTATGACCAATAGAATGGGTGAAAAATGATAGAAAAATATTTTACCCATAAAATATTGAAATTGATACAAGGTTCAAAAGTGAAGAAAAACTTCAATGTTTTAGCTCACTTTGTATCAACTTCATCAATGGTGATTGCTATCAAAAGATAGACTTCACCAAGATTTTCTAAAAGATTTTAAAATATTTTTGAAAACCTATATTGGATTATATTCCTTGGGCTTAATGTACATGACTTATACACAAGCTTTCCTAATGATCCACCTTTAGTTAAAGATGAGTTTTAGTTCATCTAGATGCAAAAACTATGCATCTTGAACTTAACTCATATCCTACCATCTCACATATATCTAGGGTGTATAAATACACATACATGTCAATGTGATATGAGATGTGGGTTTTGTTCTCCTAAACTAGGGGTTCATGCATTTTTCTAAGGCAACCCTACTTGATTCCCTTATAAATGGGACTCCAAATAATATCATTGTCCATAAATCAATTTTAATAAAATTAAATGCATGAATGATCATGGCATAAATAATAACATAATTAAGCATGACCAATGATCATGATGTCATGACATATGATGTAATCTAAAAACACATGACATTAAACCTTAATCCTAAACATGATCATGACGTTTTAAATGATTAAAAATAAGCATGATGTCATGACATGTTATATGACAAACAAAGCATGGCAAATAAAAGGTATAGGTATAACAATACCTAAAATTTAATATTAATTTCCATTTGATATAATTAAGTATATTTTGTCATATTGCTACTAAACCCAAATTGTGCCAATTTGATTGATTTTTCATAATTCCAAAAACATATTGGCACATCATAAAATCTTTTAGGATCATAAGATCAAATCTATTTCCAAGGTACCCATAACCTTGAAAATTACCTAAAGTGTCACCTTTACCATGGTTAGGTTAGCTACCATTCCATTTAAAGCTGACACACCCTAAACCCATCTAGCGTGAATCAATCAAGCTCTTAGGAACCCAAAACCTATTTGAGCTCCAAGGATTAATTAGGTATTCCTTAGGGAAAACCTCCCTAGATACCCTCCTAATGACCCTTCTAGGCTTGTTAGCCTTGGTCGTTGTGGTCTTACCTAGGTTGACTCTAGGGGTAAATCCCCTTCCAACCTTCTTAGTGGCTTCCCTAGGTTTCCTTGAAACCCTAGCCACTAGGCACATACCTTGGTCAACTCTAGGGATGACTTCCCTATTGACTTTGGTCTTCCTAGACCTAGTTTGTGTTCCATAATCAAATGGAACATTGTGGTAGGTCTTTTTGGGCTTAGGCTTGCCCTTGGATGGCTCTTGTCTCCTATGCCCTACGCCTTGACTCTTGGACCTAGACCCTTGACTTTGACCATTTGACCTTTTTTTTTTTTTTTTGCATAATCTTAAGGGTCTTCTTAAGTTTCTCGAGCCTTGACCTCAAGACTTTATTTTCAACCTCTAATTGCACAATTTTAGAATTTTGATTTAATCCTTGGTTGATGGTTCTTCCTAGGCATATGCCTAATTCATTTAGGGTTATGACCTAGGTGCTCTTGTACCTTTCTAATTGTCTCCCTAGGTAGAATTGGTCTAGAATTGTTTGACCTAGATTTGTCTTTAGATAAGATATTTTTAGGGACATTAGTCCCAAATTTCTTCTTAGTTTCAAAGTGAATATTCTTAGCTCCTAGGCACAAATATTTGTTATTTCTAGCATGCTTTTCATGATAAATAGCAAGTGAATTGAAATTCCTAGCATGCTTTTGTCTATTAAATAAAGAAGTAGAATTATTTAATTTTACCTTAGGGATTGTCTTAGAGACTCCCCCTACATGTGTTGCTCCTCCTTGAGTCTTCTTGCTCCTCCTAGGGCATTGACTCCTATAGTGCCCCTTTTGATGGCATTTGAAGCAAATTGTTGGTGCAGTGGGCACCAAAGTCGAACCGGTATTTTGATTATGGCAAAAGGCTCAATAGTTAAGGGTATATTTGTTATCTTACGAGCTCAATTAAGTGTGCAGAAATGCTAAAGTTGAGCGGAAGGTCTGCGACACCCGGTGGGAACTGAGGTGGTCGGGCAACGCCAGAGGGACTTCGGAGGAAGCCGAGGTACTCGGGTGAAGACCGGAAGCGAGGCTACAAGGTAAGCTCGTGTGAAAGCGAAGCAAGGTCGTTAAGCGTAGATCCGACCCAATACCTCCAATGGAAGGTCTAGGTCGAGATCAGATGGTTAGAACCATCGTACTTTATATTTTAAGCTAACTTGTACTGCAGTCCAAAACCCTTTGACTAGCTAGTCAAGTTCCTCGAGAAGAGCTCGAATTTCAAGGGGGTGAATTTGGACTTGACTCGTGTTTTGGTACAAAGGGTGATGTGGCATCAAGGTGGACATCCAAACCATCACCAAGCTTCCTTGTGGTGGACGCCCAAGATAAGGTGAGTTGGCACAAGATGGTTGGCTCCCATGATGTGGCACAAGTTGAATGGCTCCAACAAGTTGGCGCCCAAGGAGGTTGGAGGTGGCACAAGGTGGTTGGATGAAACACCTCATCCTCAAGTTGGCGCCCAAGGAGGTTGGAGGTGGCACAAGGTGGTTGGATGAAACACCTCATCCTTGAGTTGGCGCACAAGGAGGTTGGAGGTGGCACAAGGTGGTTGGATGAAACACCTCATCCTTGAGTTGGCGCAAAGGATGTGGATGAACAAGTCTTGGGGGATAAGAACCTCACCTTGGACACTACCTATGTCTAAATTCATAGATCAATATCCATAAATAGACATGTTCAAGCCAAGCAAATAACAAGAATTCAAGAGCTCTCAACACGCCGTCGTAACGCCGCTACTACTACTCACATTTGCTACGACGAAGTGCCGCCGACAACGAAAGCTACATCTTCTACTTATAAGAGTTGTCGGTATATTTATTTAAGTTCTACTTCTTTAAATTGTCTTTGTGCTTTAATCGTAACAAGGAAAGGGGGAGTGTCCCTTTGCCTTGATTTCTTGTTGTAATCGTTGCTCCTACCTCCAACGAGGAGGAGTGGTTTTAGTGAATTGCCCTCCGTACGTGATCAAGGATCACTAGGGCCGTGGATTAGCAATCGAAAGATTGTGAACCACGTAAAAATATCTTGTCTACTTTATATTTCCGCTGTGCATTCTCTACTTGCTTTTTACTTATTGCAAAAGTTTTTTAACGACATCGTATCGCTATTCACCCCCCCCCCCTCTAGCGACACTTTCGATCCAACACAAATGACTTACTCCTTGCTTTTGATTGTTGGGGGACCGACATCCTTGACAATTGGTGTCGGTTGAGGCTTCCTTACTCTCTTTGGGCACTTTCTCTTATAGTTCTCGGATTCCCTATACTCAAAGAAAATTATATGATTTTTGTTTAAACCTAAATTGCTTGAGTTACCTAGGGTATTTCTAGTGGTCGGAGTGGGCTCTTCATCTCTCTCAGAGGTGGATGGCTCCTCTTGAGGTTGCTCCGGTGTGGATGGTCTCTCCTCCCCCTCAATCCTTGAAGTAGAGGCTTCTTCCACGGATTCGGAGGTTGACTCCCTATCAACTTCCGAATCCTCACTTGCTTGTGAGGATGAGGATTCATCTTCGGCCTCCTCTTCTTGAGTCGGTGATGGGTCTTCATGGAGCTTGGCCAATTCTCTCCAAAGCTCCTTGGCATCCATGCAATCACCTAGGCTACACAAGAAGTCATTAGGTATCAAATCAAAAATAAATTTGACTACCTTTTTGTTTTTCTCGAATTGTTGGAGTTGCTCTTCACTCCAACTCTTCTTTTTGAGGAAGCCACCTCTTGGTCCTCTTGGATATTCAAATCCTTCCATTAAGATGGACCACTTCTCAAAATCTCTCATCATGATAAAATCTTCAATTCTTCTCTTCCAAGAATTGAAGCCTTCTCGTCCATATAGGATGTAAGGCACCGGTGTGTTTATGTCCCAATCTAGTTGTTCTTCCAACTACAACTTCACCCTCTAGCATCTCTGTCTTTGCTCCTGGCGGTTAGTCCGTAGAAGAGCCCCGGGCTCTGATACCAATTATAGAGGAAATGTTAACCGCTAGAGGGGGGTGAATAGCGTTGTGCTCGTACGTTGATGGAATTCGTTCGCGCTTGTTTCTACAATCTTCGTTAGCGCAGCGAAAATAGAAATAAAGCAATAACGAAATAGACAAACACGCAAACAAAACTATGTAATGTGGTTTGGAACCGAATGATTCCTACTCCACTAATTGAGCTCTAAAGAGCCCTAGCGATGTCAATCATACACCACTACTAAACACTCCTTCTCGAAATAATCCGAAGGCGGAGAAACCTCATACAATAGTTTACAACAATAAACTAAATACAATAAGTAAATACAATATGAAATATAACAAGAGATACAAAGAAAACTTTACACAAAACTCTTTTGAATGCTTGCTTGATAGGTTGATCGAGTAGCACTTGGAGACCCTGAATTGCAGTAGCAACTCGCCCCAAAACACCTCAAAGAACCTTGTTGATTTCCTCCTCCATGAGCTCCATTTAAATCTTCTGCCTGGGCTGGAAATTGTCGATTAGTCAACTGATCGAGACCATCAGTTGACTGATGACACTGTTGCTGTGAGACAACGGTGTGATCCACGGTAGAAAAATCCAACGGATAGGACATCAGTCGACTGATCTTGTCCATCAGTCGACTGATCGAGCCTTCACTCGAATGCTAGGCCCAGCAGTCGAGTCTGACACCATTCTGTGCCCAAATTCTCGAGCACCAGTCGACTGATCACACGATTAGTCGACTGCTCGAGCCATCAGTCGACTGCTGGGACACTTCCCACAGTCAAACCCTAGTTGACTCACACCTGTCGACTTCTATAAGGTCCCAATCGACTGATACGCCTCAAACATGATGTTTTAACCTCAAACATGAGGTTTAACCCAAGTATAGTGCCCCTATACTTGCTAGACCACCCGTAGCCTAGACCTAAGTCTTCTAGCCACCTCTGTAAGCCTCGCGCCTATCGGATCCCTCCAAGTCATCCATGACTTGTTCATCCATATGCTAGCCTTCAAGTGCTTCCATCGGCTATATCATGCTAACGGTGTCTACACCGCCATGGCACAATGGACTTACCCTACCAAGACTCCTCTTGGACTTTACGCCGCCAACCATTGGACTTATGCTGCCAAGACTTCCGCTTGGACTTTACGCTGCCAATATCAAACCCCTTGACTTTCCAAATGCCAAGACTCAAGCTTGGACTTTCCCTTGCCAACCCATGTTGGACTTTTCCTTGCCAAGTGATGGCATGCTCGGAGGCTCGTCGACTCCCATGTCCCCGGATTAAAATTTTCAATAATGAAAACTAATCCAGATGGGATGAGTTTCCTAAGCTCAACCAATTCGTCGTCGTGCAAACGACTTGAGCGATCGCTTGAACAAACTAGTTGTTCAAGCAACAAAACTCTTCTAGTCGGTTAGCCGCGGAAGAGACGACGGACGGATCGCCGGTTTTTGTGTTTATCTTCGGGGTCCATGACCATACAAATACATATGGATGTAGACATGTATAATCAACACATACAAATATATTAATAAGGACATGCAAAGATTAATAATAAAACTTGTAAAACTTTTATACCTCTCGATCTTCTATCGTATGTCCTAACCTCCTTGTAGACTTCGTGTGGGCGAAGATCCTCCACAAGTTGAAGCTTCCTAGATCTTCTTCAATCAAAAGAAAGAATAACTCTCCTTCCCTTCTTGCTTGAGCCAACCACCAAGCCACAAAAGCTTGTTGCCGCCGGCCCCAAGAAAAGAGAGAACAAGATAGCCAAGCAAGGAACCAAACAAGGGAACAATCCCTAGCTCCTAGTGCCGCTGGCCAAGAGGAAAAGGAAGAGAGAAAGACCGGCCAAAGGGGAGCAATAGAAGACCCTACAACCCCGTTGTACCGCCGGCCCTAGAGGGAGTGAAGAGGAGAAGATGCTTAGGAAGAAAGCTTAGGGTTTCTTATATCTTTGTGCCGCCAACCACAAGGAGATAGAGTCGGCCAAGCAAAGAAACCTAAACCCTAATTCTTGATCCTCATCGTGCCGCCCCCTTAGCCTCCCTTTTTTGGAACTTAGGAGAAATTTGGTTATTGATGAGGTGGCCAAAAAATTAGGAACTAATTCCTAATTATTCTTGCCGCCCAAGGTAGCAAGGAATTAGTAAAAAAAAAATTTCTACCTCCTCTAATCTTGCCGCACAAGGTGGCATAGAAAATAGAAATTTTTTTTTTTTACCAATTCTAATCTTGAAAATTTTTTTTAACTAATTCAAATCTTGCCGCCTAAGGTGGCATAGAATTAGGAAATAAAATTTTTTTATCAATCTTTAAACTTGCTGCCCACCTCATCCAACCTCTCCTCTCCCTTTCCTTTCCTTTCCCTCCCCTTTCCTTTCCCTCCCCTTTATTTTCCTTCTATTCTTATATCTAGGCTTCATGAGGATTATATTAGGCTACGATAGGAACCATGAAGAGGAGTTGGATCTTGGCCACCCGATGGATCGGAACCACACAAACTTGACCCATCAATGATGTTCCATTCCACTAGAGGATCATCATTGAATTACCTCGCCAACCCCCATAAATTAATATGGGCTCCATACATTATTTGTACATCCATCTCCCCGTGTTTAAGATATCGAATGATCGTCAATTAATTGATTTACTGACCATCAATCAATTAACATCTAACTCCTCGAGTAGTACCACTCAACCTTATCATCATGTTGACTAAGTCAACCTGCAGGGTTTACATGATGAACCTTATGAGCTCCTCAAGGGGACATCATCAACCTAATATATAGGTCACGGTTTCCTCCTATAATTAACGACACACCATGTAAATAATATCATTTCCCAACTTACCGGGCATATTGATTTAATCCATTTAAATCTCACCCTTTGGTAAATCAAAGAAATAAATACTAAGTACATGTGCCCGTTATTATATCGGGATTAAGAGCATGTATAAAATAATATCCGAGGTCCGATTCAATTATGTAGTCATCAATAAATTGAATCACCTCTATGTCGGTCCTGCTCAATGCACCTAAGTGTACTAGTGTAACTCTATGTTCAAGATGAACCAATACCAAGCTACACTACAACCATGCCAATGGTTTGTCCAAAACCATCTTGGTTGAGAGCCTCTACTTATATTCTACAAGGGACTGATAACATGATCTTCTGTGCCACACCAAGCACCATGTTATCTACAATGTAAAGTATTAGACAATATGCACACATATAATAAATATAAAGTGCAAACAATCATCATGTGATTCTTATTTCAAAATAAAAATGTTCATACAAAAGAGCTAGGCTTTCAGTATACATCCCAACAATCTCTCACTTATACTAAAAGACTATGCTGTCATCACACTGCCATACATCTGATCCCCATGTCCTCCACATGCCTATCAAACGCTTTCGCTGGAAGGGCCTTAGTGAATGGATCCACCAGGTTATCCTCTAATGCAATCTTGGCGACAGCTACTTCTCCTCGCTTTATGATCTCTCGTATCAAGTGGTACTTGCGCTCTATGTGTTTACTCGCCTTATGGGTTCGTGGTTCCTTCGAGTTTGCAGCTGCACCATTGTTATCACAATAATTTGTGATAGTTCTGAGTAAACTAGGAATCACATCCAAGTCCATCAAGAAGTTCCTGAGCCATACAGCTTCCTTGGCTGCCTCAGAGGCTGCCACATACTCAGCTTCCATGGTAGAGTCCGCCACGCATTTCTGCTTGACACTCCTCCATACTATGGCTTCACCTCCAAAAGTAAACACAAACCCCGAGGTAGACTTACTGTTGTCCCTATCTGATTGGAAATTAGAATCCGTGTAACCCATAGGGACTAATGGATTCGCCCGGTAAACCAGCATATAATCCCTAGTCCTTCTCAGGTACTTCAATATATGCTTTACCGCAGTCCAATGTCCCTGTCAATAATATCCGCTCTGATATCTGCTAACCATGCCCACGGCAAAGCAGATATCTGGTCTCGTACATAACATATCATACATGAGGCTTCCTACTGCCGAAGCATAAGGAACCGCCTTCATCTCCCCTATCTCCTTTGATGTTTTGGGACACATCTCTTTAGATAAAGGTACTCTATGCCTAAAAGGTAGAAAACCTTTCTTGGAGTTCTGCATGCTAAAACGAGCAGGGATAGTGTCAATGTATGAAGCTTGAGATAAGCACAACATCCTTTTCTTGCGATCCCTTATCACCTTGATCCCAAGGATGTGTCCCAATTCTCCCAAGTCCTTCATATCAAACTGTTTGGACAACCATACCCTTACATCTGATAACACTCTGATATTGTTGCCAACTAATAAAATATCATCTACGTATAGTACAAGAAATACAACTATGTTTCAATCACATCTCTTGTATACACAAGGCTCATTCGGACTTTGAATAAATCCATATGACTAGATTACCTCATCAAAGCGGATGTTCCAAGATCTAGAAGCTTGCTTCAATCCATAAATGGACCGTTTAAGCTTATACACAAGATGCTCTTTGCACTTTGCAATGAATCCCTCTGGTTGCTTCATATAGATGTTTTCCTCAAGACTTCCATTAAGGAATGATGTCTTGACATCCATCTGCCAAATCTCATAATCCTCATGAGCAGCAATAGATAAGAGAATTTGGATAGACTTAAGCATAACTACCGGTGAAAAGGTCTCCTCATAATCGATACCCTCTTTCTGAGTATACTCTTTCGCAACAAGCCTAGCTTTGAAGGTCTCAACCTTCCCGTCTACTCCTCTCTTTCTCTTGTAGATCCACTTGCATCCAATGGCTTTCATACCATTGGGTGGTTCTACTAGCTCCCAGACACGATTAGAATCCATAGATTCTATCTCTGAATTCATCGCTCTTTGGCAAGATACCGCATCTCTATCTTGGATTGCCTCGTCATATGTCCAGGGATCAAGTTCATGTTTACCAGGGATTAAGTCGGAAGACTCTCCCAAGAACATGAATCTCACGGGTTATCTAACAACCCTCCCACTACGACGAGGTGCCTCCTGTGTATGCTCTGTGACACGCGGTGTAGTGACTTGTGGTATTTCCTCTTGTACCGGTGGTACTGAAGTCGGGACATCCCCTGTCAACTCCTCAAGAACAATCCTACTCGTGGGCTTGTGGTTCATCACATAGTCCTCCTCTATAAATCTGGCATTCGTACTCACGATCACCTTCTGATCTCTAGGACTATAGAACAAACCACCCTTCGTTCCCTTAGGGTAGCCAACAAACAAGCGTACTTCTGTACGAGATTTCAACTTACCAGCATCTCCCTTCAGCACATGTGCTGGACTACCCCAAATCCGAATATGTCATAGACTAGGCTTTCGCCCAGTCCATAATTCTGTGGGAGTAGAAGGTACCGACTTATATGGAACCAAGTTCAGAATGTGTGCTATCGTTTCCAGAGCAAACCCCCAGAACGAATCACGTAACTCAGAATAACTCATCATCGATCTGACCATCTCCATAAGAGTCCTATTCCTTCGCTCCACCACACCATTCTACTGGGGTGTGCAAGGTGCGGACAATTGGGATTGAATCCCAGCCTCTGATAAGTAACTCCTAAACTCTCCCAAGAGGTACTCGTCACCACGATCAGATTGTAGTGTCTTGATACTTTTACCTTTACGGTTCTCCACATCATCCTTGAATTCTTTGAACCTGTCAAAGGATTCAGACTTGCGGCACATCAAGTAAATGTATCCATACCTTGAATAATCATCTATAAAAGAGACAAAGTATTCAAAGCCACCTCTAGCCTGGATAGACATAGGACCGCACAAATCAGAATGAACCAATTCCAATACATCTTTGGCTCTATACCCCTTAGGCTTAAAAGGCCTCTTGGTCATCTTACCTTCCAAGCAAGACTCGTAGGTTGGGAGATCTTCCACCACTAATAAACCCAAGGGTCCATCACCTATCAACCTTTGAATTCTACTCAGGTTAATATGACCAAGTCTTAGGTGCCAAAGATATGTCTGGTTCATTTTCGAAGGTTCTTTTCTCTTTTTAGACTTAGAAGATGAGTTATTCACTACTATATGCATCGTGGGAGTTTTCAGTTCAAGAGTGTACAAATTGCCAACCCATGTACCAGAATAGATAATCTCCTTATTCTTTTTTATAACAACTTTGTCATTAAAAGAAATAGAATATCCATCCAAAAATAATTTAGAAACTGAAATTAGATTCTTTCTAAAAGTAGGTACATAAAGACAATTTCTCAAAACCAAAACTTTATTCCTATCAAAAGATAAATAAACGTGTCCCACTGCAATAGCCGCCACCTTTGAAGCATTGCCCATGAAGACGGTAATCTCTCCCTCAGCTAGTCGTCGGGTTTCCTGGAACCCCTGCAAAGTATTACAGACATGATCAATGGCTCCTCTATCTACACACCAGGTACTGGTAGATAACACTGCTAAACATGTTTCAACACCTAAACAAGAAGATATACCTTTGTTCTTTCGGCGAGGACAGTCCGCCTTCCAATGTCCAGTCTGCTTGCAAGTGAAGCACTTGCCTTTTGGCTTCTTCACTCCTGCCTGAGGTCCTGATGCCACTTTCTTTGCTCCACCTTGCTTCTTCTTCTTTTTCCCTTTCGGTTTAGAAGTAGAAACCTTCTGAGCAACCATGGCTTGAGTGCTTTGACGAAAAAGCCCCTCTGCCGCCTGGAGTTCTGTCAAAAGCTCCGCCAACGAATACAACCTCTTGTTCATGTTGTAGTTGAGGTAGAACTGCTCAAAACTCCTAGGCAGAGACTGGAGAATGATATCGACCTGGGTTTCCCCATCAATCTTAGCTCCGAGGACTTCCATCTCATTCAGATGAGCCATCATCTTGAGAACATGGTCCCTGACGGGTGTTCCCTCGATCATGGTGGTCGTCATCAACTTCCTCATAGCCTCCTGTCTGGCCGCCCTACTCTGATGCCCGAAAGGTTCCTTGAGATTGAGCATCATGTCATAAGCCGTGGCCATGGCCTGATGCTGATGTTGCAGCACATTTGAGATAGATGCCAAAATGTAACACCGCGCCATCTCATCTGCCTTGATCCATTTCTTATAACTCTATTTCTCCTTTTCATCAGAGTCAACGGTGGGCTTAGGAGGACAGACCTTGAAGAGTACAAATTTGTACTCCTCTGCAGTTAAGACAATATCCAAATTTCTTTTCCAATCAATATAATTTGTTCCAGTAAGTTTATTTTCTTTCAATATCACAGCAAGTGGTTTTAAGCCATTTGAAAAAAAAACTAAGAATCACAATGATCAAAATATTAGATTTCAAATATCATTGATTCCTCAAACAATAAAATTTTGAAATCAACCAACACCTCAAAACACCGAGAATATCGCATGCCACGATAGTGTGGACGTATACGAATTCTACATTTGTAAGAGGAGGTTTAACCCATTAATTTTATTATCTTGTCAACCTTACTTTTTGACAAATAAAATTAATAGTTGATTCCTCTTTGGCCCTAAAAATAAAAGCAGTGACTCCGATGGGGAGAATACTTGTTATTTGCATCTAAGTGTGCACCATTACATGATACTAAGGGAATTATCTCGGATTATGTGCTTGACCGATGGGGAAGTACACACGCTCCTAAATAATTTCCTATAACCATTATTTGACCTAGTGATCCACAAACAAACTCATCCGATGGGGAGGAAGGCACTCAGAGCCGACGCATAAGTTTGTTGCATCACATGTCAAATTGTAATGGAGGCCGCGGGAATTAATTCAAATGTCCCTCTCCCACTTAGTAAATTGACAATGAGGAATTTTCAAGCACACACAACATGCATATAAAATAAATCAGCAATAAATATGGAAAAAATCAGAATTTTCCCAACTATTATGGCATTGTTCTCCAATATGCGTCCGGTCGTGTCGCCACCTCGTCCGCTCCACCTTTTCCCGTGCGCATGTCACCAAAGAGATCCGAGCCAAGATAAACTATTTTAATTTACACCCATCGATCCTATACTCCACAAAGGAGTGTAAAAATAATCTAGATCGAAAGTAAACTAAAATGAGTGGCTAAACAATGCCGTATTTAATTACAAAAATTAAATACTAATTTAGCCTCGTCAACCCCGAGGAGTCAAATAATATACAATCACACACACATGCAATCACATACACACATATATAGCCATAATGGTTGGAACTTATGCCTGCAACCAAAATGTTATCCTATGCACATCCTACTATCATCCGGCATACACAATATATGATAAGTGCATGAAAGTAACCAAATCCGAAACACACAAAACCGGAAACTATGGCTCTGATACCAATTTGATGGCATGCTCAGAGGCTCATCGGCTCCCATGACCTCGGATTAAAATTTTCACTAATGAAAACTAATCCGGAGGGGATGAGTTTCTTGAGCTCAACCAATTCGTCGTCGTGCTAACGACTTGAGCGATCACTTGAACAAACTAGTTGTTCAAGCAACAAAACTCTTCTAGTCGGTTAGCCGTGGAAGAGACGACGGACGGATCGCCGATTTTTGTGTTTATCTTCGGGGTCCATGATCATACAAATACATATGGATGTAGACATGTATAATCAACACATACAAACATATTAATAAGAACATGAAAAGATCAATAATAAAACTTGTAAAACTTTTATACCTCTCGATCTTCTAACGTATGTCCTAACCTCCTTGTAGACTTCGTGTGGGCGAAGATCCTCCACAAGTTGAAGCTTCCTAGATCTTCTTCAATCAAAAGAAAGAAGAACTCTCCTTCCATTCTTGCTTGAGCCAACCACCAAGCCACAAAAGCTTGTTGCCGCCGGCCCCAAGAAAAGAGAGAACAAGATCGCCAAGCAAGGAACCAAACAAGGGAACAATCCCTAGCTCCTTGTGCCGCTGGACAAGAGGAAAAGGATGAGAGAAAGACCGGCCAAAGGGGAGCAATAGAAGATCCTACAACCCCTTTGTGCCACCGTCCCTAGAGAGAGTGAAGTGGAGAAGATGCTTAGGAAGAAAGCTTAGGGTTTCTTATATCTTTGTGCCGCCAACACAAGGGGATAGAGCAGGCCAAGCAAAGAAACCTAAACCCTAATTCTTGATCCTCATCGTGCTGCCCCCTTAGCCTCCCGTTTTTAGAACTTAGGAGAAAGTTGGTTAATGATGAGGTGGTCAAAAAATTAGGAACTAATTCCTAATTATTCTTGCCGCCTAAGGTAGCAAGGAATTAGTAAAAAAAAAATTTCTACCTCCTCTAATCTTGCCGGCCAAGGTGACATAGAAAATAGAAAAAAAATTTTTTTTTACCAATTCTAATCTTGAAAATTTTTTTTAACTAATTCAAATCTTGCCGCCTAAGGTGGCATAGAATCAGGAAATAAATTTTTTTTATCAATCTTTAAACTTGCCGCCCACCTCATCAAACCTCTCCTCTCCCTTTCCTTTCCTTTCCCTCCCCTTTCCTTTCCCTCCCCTTTCTTTTCCTTCTATTCTTATATCTAGGCTTCATGAGGATTATATTAGGCTATGATAGGGACCATGAGGAGGAGTTGGATCTTGGCCACCCGATGGATCGGAACCACACAAACTTGATCCATCAATGATGTTCCATTCCACTAGAAGATCTTCATTGAATTACCTCACCAACCCCCATAAATTAATATGGGCTCCATACATTATTTGTACATCCATCTCCCCGTGTTTAAGATATCGAATGTCCGTCAATTAATTGATTTACTGACCATCAATCAATTAACATCTAACTCCTCGAGTAGTACCACTCAACCTTATCATCATGTTGACTAAGTCAACCTGCAGGGTTTACATGATGAACCTTATCAACTCCTCAAGGGGACATCATCAACCTAATATATAGGACATGGTTTCCTCCTATAATTAACGACACACCATGTAAATAATATCATTTCCCAACTTACAGGGCATATTGATTTAATCCATTTAAATCTCACCCTTTGGTAAATAAAAGAAATAATTACTAAGTGCATGTGCCCGTTATTATATCGGGATTAAGAGCATGTACAAAATAATATCCGAGGTCCGATTCAATTATGTAGTCATCAATAAATTGAAACACCTCTATGTCGGTCCTGCTCAATACACCTAAGTGTACTAGTGTAACTCTATGTTCAAGACAAACCAATACCAAGCTACACTACAACCATGCCAATGGTTTGTCCAAAACAATCTTGGTTGTGAGCCTCTACTTATATTCTACAAGGGACTGATAACATGATCTTCTGTGCCACACCAAGCACCATGTTATCTACAATGTAAAGTATTAGACAATATGCACACATATAATAAATATAAAGTACAAACAATGATCATGTGATTCTTATTTCAAAATAAAAATGTTCATACAAAAGAGCAAGGGTTTCAGTATACATCCCAACACCAAAACCTGTGCTTGGACTTTCCATGCCAAGTACTCAAGACTTGGACTTTCCTTGACATGGTCAACTCTAGTCAACCATCAAAATCCCCCTCGAGTCAAACTCGAGTCCGGTCAATCATGACCCGGGTCGATTGTGCCAATAATCTCCCCAAAATAATATCATACATCAATGTCAAACATCGATGTCAAACATCAAAACATCGCTCGAGTCAAACTCGAGTCCAGTCAATCGTGACCTGGGCTGATTGCACCAACACCCTTCACATCGACCTTGGAGAGAGTTCAACAAGTCGATGCTCTAGGTTAAAGCCAACCCATTAATCAAGAAATAGTTTTAATATGGTTAGAGCGCATTCAACCAATTATCCCCGCTTGGAGAGAGTCCAACAACCAAAGCTAACGATTTACCTCTGACTCTTCCCATATTAGTATTAAACTATTTCATGGTTTTAACATGTTCAGGTTCGAGCCGGGCTTGGAGAGAGTCCAACAGCCCAAAAAAGAAATAGAACTCTTGTTCTAACCATATTAACGGAAGGTGTAAGCTTTAATATTGAGTAAGGGTTTTTTTGTCTCATCCTCTTTGCATGCAAATAACTATTATCTACATGGCATGACATACATCTACATGTCACGACACGCATGACATAATGATATGCATCTAATGCAATTACATGACATACAATTATGACATGTACAAAAATTTCCTTATATGTCATAACTATTTATGGAAATAAAATATGTTTGAGATTTGATTCTCCAAATCAAATCATGATTAAATTAGGAAACAAATTTTCAAATCTAATCATATATTTTATTTATGGAAAGTGTTGATTAAGGAAAAGTCAAATTTAATTTAGGAAAACAAATTCCTAAATTGTCAAAACTATTTATGGAAATAAAATATATTTAAGATTTGATTCTCAAAATAAATCATGATTAAATTAGGAAACAAATTTCAAAATCTAATCATATATTTTATTTATGGAAAGTGTTAATTTCCATAAATACTTCTAGACTTTCCAAAAGTAGAAGATTTCCATAAATACCTCTAGACTTTCCAAAATTAGAAAATTTCCATAAATACTTCTAAACTTCCAAAAGTAGAAAATTTTCATAAATAAAATTACGTCTATCACAAAATAATTTTACGACTATGTTGAAATACAACTTGGGCTCTGATACCACTATTGGGTTTCCGACACCGCGGCGAGTGTGTGTTCGAATATGTTTCGTAAACATATGCACAGCGGAAGAATTAAAAAGAAATAAATATATTTTATTACAACACACAAATCTACTTATACCTAACATATCACGTGTAGTGGGAATGACATTAACCAGAGCGACTCTCGCTAGAATCTCTTCTATCCATATCCACGCCGAGTATCGTCGGGATGACTTCACAAAGCCACGAGCCTCGTCTTCGTAGGAGTCACTAGCCTCGTGTCGAAGATGATGTGAACGAGAGAAGATCAAAATCCGAATCAAAATTCAGATTCGAAAATGAGTCCCTAAAAATTCGCTGGCCATTTTGTTATCGTGCTTGTTTTGGCATTCATCTGCCAAAATTCAAGTCTTGGCCATATGCTCATTTGTTCTTTTTAGTGCAACTAAAAGAAACCATCTCCAAAACAGAATGTCATTTGTGTGTGACCTAATAGGCTCTCGTAACATTGGTAATGTATCTAAAATTATTTTAGATACATAAACAATGAGTGACATCTAACAATACATCATTGCTACCCAATCTACAAGATAGTCTAGATTCGACAACCTTTCCGTGACTATTATCATGTATGACGGTGTCCCTCTATCTCCGATATCTTAGATCGATCAATGAGGCATAGACCGTGTCATCCCCTTATCGATCTTTATGTTTCTTGATCCCCAAGTAGACACACTCAAACAAATGAGCTATATATCTCATATTGACTCATTTGAGCATGACCATGCATTTCGTGGTCCTACTCTATCAAGAGGCCAAGGATATCACTCCTGTCATATAGGAGGGATAGATCTCATCTACATCACTCACATCCCTCCGCATAATTTGTTACATATCGAGTGATCGCCGTTATAGTACACCCTGTTACGGTGTGATGTTAGATGATACCAAAGTATATAACTCCTTATGTAGGGAACCATAGTGACTTCAAGTCTAAGGACTATTCATACTAATAGTCACATGAGAAAGTATATGACACTCATATAATGATCCATGATACCTTCTCATAATGGGTCAATTCAGTATATATATTCTATAATATATATACCCATGTGTCAATGTGATATCACATATCCATGACTTATGAGATCAAGTCATCCAGTGACCTACATGCTAGTCTCAATGTATTAATATTCCCCTTGTCGATTAATACTTGACTAGGAATATTAAGAATAGTGTTCTCTACAGCTTCTCATAATCAATTCTACCAATTGATATACTATAGATTAGAACCTACTATTCAAGGACATTATTATATTTATTTTAGCTGGCACATGCATAAAGTAAATATAATAAACAATCTTTGCCTTTTATTAATGAAATATGATACACATTATCCCTAATCAATCATCTCATGATTGGAAGTAAGGGCTGACACTAACAATCTCCCACTAGCACTAGTATCAATCAATGTAATCTCTAAGACCCAGTAACCTAGTATGACCATCATGCTTCCTCTGTGCCAAAGCCTTGGTCTAGGGATCTGCAATGTTAGCATCAGTTTCTACTCTGTATATCGGCACATCTCCTCTATCGATGATCTCTCGAATTAGGTGATACCACCATAGTATATGTTTGGAATGTTGGTGAGAACGAGGTTCCTTAGCCTGTGCTATAGCCCCGTTGTTGTCACATTAAAGCTCTATGGGGCTTATGATGCTAGGAACTACACCAAGCTCAGAAACAAACTTCCTGATCAAAATATCCTCCTTTACCGCATTTGAAGCAACAATATACTCGGCCTCTATAGTAGAATCCGAGACTATATCTTGCTTTGAACTATTCCAGCTCACAGCACCACCATTTAAACAAAAGACATACCCTGATTGCGATCTGTAATCATCTTTGTCCGTTTGGAAGCTAGCATCGTTGTAACCCTTTACAGCGAGCTCCTCATTTTCTCCAAATATCAAGAAATATTCTTTAGTTCTTCTCAAGTACTTAAGAATATTCTTGATAGCTATCCAATGACTATCACCTAGATCCGACTGGTACCTACTCGTCATGCTCAAAGCATACGAGACATCAGAACGAGTGCATAGCATGGCATACATGATAGACTATATAGCAGATGCATAAGGGATCTTATCCATGCGTTCCCTTTCTTCTTTAAAAGAAGGACATTGAGCCTTCGAAAGGCTCACACCATGTGACATTGGCAGAAATCCCTTCTTGGAATTCTACATGGCAAAATGTTTAAGCACTTTGTCAATGTATGCAATTTGACTTAGGCCAAGCAATCTTTTAGATCTATCTCTATAGATCTTAATGCCTAAAATGTAGGCTGCTTCACCTAAGTCCTTCATTGAGAAACAATTTCCAAGCCAAGTCTTCACAGACTACAGCGTAGGGATGTCGTTCCCAATGAAAAATATGTCATCAACATACAAGATAAGAAAGATAACTATGCTCCCACTAACCCTCTTGTAGACACAGGGTTTATCTTCATTCTCGATGAAATCAAACTGTTTGATCGCATAATTGAATCGAAGATTCTAGCTTCTAGATGCTTGCTTTAAACTATAAATGGACTTTTGTAGCTTGCATACCTTACTAGCATGCTTTGGATCTACAAAACCCTCAGGTTGTGTCATGTACACATCCTCGAGGAGGTTTCCATTCAGAAACACAGTTTTGACATCCATTTGCCAGATCTCATAATTGTGGTAAGCTGCAATAGCAAGCATGATCCGAATAGACTTAAGCATCGCAACTAGTGAAAAAGTTTCATCATAGTCAATACCATGAATCTGTTTGAAACTTTTAGCTACCAATCGCCCTTTATAGGTATGCATAAGTCCTTCCATGTTAGTCTTTCTCTTAAAGACCCACTTACACCCAATGGGTTTGACCCCTTTAGGTGGATCAACAGAAGTCCATACTTGGTTGGTGTACATGGATTCCATTTCGGATCTCATGGCCTCTAGCCATTTCTCAGAATCTGGGCTCATCACAGCTTCCTGATAATATATAGGCTCGTTCAACTCAACAAGCATAATGTCATCATTGTCAGACAAGAGAAATGAATATCTCTCAGGCTGACGACTTATCCTATCAGACCTGTGAAGAGGTTGGTCTACTTGAACAGGTTGTTGCTCCACAACTTCTTGTTCAACAATCTCATCATCCACAACACTTTGTGGTACCTGTTCAATTTCCATCTGAGTGTTATCTTTATTTTGAATTTCTTCAAGATGTATTTTACTCCAACTAGTTATTCCAGAGATGAACTCTCTTTCTAGAAATACTCCATTTCTAGTGACAAACACTTTGCCTTGTGTTGGATTGTAGAAGTAATATCCTTTCGTTTCCTTAGGATATCCTACAAACTAGCACTTGTCTGATTTGTGGCCTAGTTTATCGGAGACATGATGTCGAACATAAGCCTCACATCCCCAAATCTTCATAAAAGACATCTTGGGACTCTTCCCAGTCCATATCGTATATCGTACCTTTATGACTGCCTTAGATGGGACATGGTTAAGTGTAAAAGCAGTCGTCTCTAAAGCATATCCCCAGAAGAAAGAAGGAAGATTTGTGTGACTCATCATTGATCGTACCATATCTAATAATGTACGATTTCTCCTTTCTGATACACCATTCCACTGCGGTGTTCCAAGTGGAGTGAGTTGAGATCTAATCCCAAACTCAATGAGATAGTCACAAAAAGCTTGGCCAAGGTATTCCCCTCCTCGATCTGATCGAAGCACTTTAATACTCTTACTAAGTTGGTTTTGTACTTCATTCTTGAATTCTTTGAACTTTTCAAATGATTCAGATTTGTGTCTCATAAGTGTTGGGTTTTTTCGAGCCGCAAAAACCGCTTTTTGCGTTGCGGAAACCTCGGAATCCCCGGCCACGGATCCGTGCGAAGATATATTAAAATAATAAAACATGTATGTGCTTACTAAAAACTTTATATCTACCTTAGATCTAAGAGATGAGGTCATTACCCTCGATGCGATGCACTTCGCTTATCCCGCTCGTCCAAAAGTTCACCGGAACTCGAGAGTGTCAAGTGCACACTCCTCTATTGGTATCCACACAAGCAATAGGTGGAGAAAGAGACAAAATTGAGTGTGCTAGCACTCCTAGTAGATCTCGGCAAGATGAGGAAGGAGAGGGAGATCTTGAGAGGAAAAACACCAAGGAAGAAGATGATCTAAGAGTGTAACTCACCAAATGAATTCACCACCCATAACCCCTAAAGTGGCCGGCCACTTCATGAAAGGGGGGTTACATGCATGCATGTAACTCCCATGACCCTTGGTCTCCCTCATGATGTGGCACCAATTGACCATGTCAATCATGATGTGGTGCACCATCATTGGCCGGCCATGTCATGTCATCATCATGACATGGCATTTGGTCAAGTCAAACTTGACCTTTCATCTTCCCTCTCAAGTCAAGTCAAACTTGACCTCTAATCTCCCATGGTTGATCAAATCTAACCACTTGACTCAAGTCAATTTAATTTAATGAATCTCTATTCATTTAATTTAAATTGATTTGATGAATCAAATCTAAATTAGACTCATTCAACACTTGAATCAACTTGAGTCTAACTCAATTAGTCTAATTTGGATTACTCTTAATCAAATTTGGTTCATCCCATGAACCTAATCCTCATGGTTCATCATATGAACCTAATCTCCATCTAATTGCTCTTATGTGTGTGACCCTATAAGTTCTTGTAACGTTGGCAATGTCCCTAAACCGATTTAGGAACATAAGCAATGAGCGGTATCTAGCAACACATCATTGCTACCCAAGTTACAAGAATGTTGAGCTCCAACATCACTTTTGTGACTACTAATTGTAACTCTCACAATATGTGACAATGTCTCTCTATCCTTGACATCTAGATTGACCAATCGAGGCATAGACCGTGTCATCCTCGGTACAATCTAAATCTTGAACTCCAAGTAGACTCACTCTAATCAAATGAGCTCAATATCTCATATTGACTCATTTGGGCATGGCCATGCACTTCGTGGTCTCACTCTATCAAGAATATCGATGCCCCGTCATATAGGAGGGATAGATCCCATCTACATCACTCACATCCCTCCGCATAATTTGTTACATACCCAGTAATCGCCTTTATAGTCCACCCATTTACGGGTGACGTTTGACGAAGCCAAAGTATGCAACTTCTTATGTAGGGAACCATGGTGACTTCAGGTCTAAGGACTAATAGTCATACTAATAGCCACATGAGAAAGTATATGACACTCATATAACGATCCATGATACTTTCTCATGGTGGGTCATTCAGTATACATTCTCCAATGCATACCCATGTGTCAACTTGATATCTCATATCCATGACTTATGAGATCAAGTCATCTTGTTGACCTACATGCTAGTCTCTACGCATTAACATTGTCCCTGAATGTTAATACTCGACTAGGAATGATTAAGAGTAGTGTTCTCTATATCATCTCATTATCGATTCAACCAATCGATTGATATAGATAAGAACCTACTACTCAAGGACATTATTATATTTAGTTATTTGGCACCAATACAAGTAAATATAATAACCATGCCTTTATAAATTGAAATATGATACAATAAAGTCCATACAACAATCATCACATGATTGGCTCTAGGGCTTTCACTAACAATAAGATACACATATCCATATCTACTGAAATCATCAATAAAAGTAATAAAGTACTGATAGCCTCCTCTAGCTGCTACATTGAAAGGCCCACATACATCAGTATGTATGAGTTCTAAATAATCAGTAGCTCATTTGACATGTCCACTAAATGGAGTCTTGGTCATCTTGCCTAGAAGACAAGATTCGCATGTCTCATATGATTCAAAATCAAATGAGTTCAGTAATCCATCCTTAGGGAGCTGGGATATGCAACTCTCATTTATGTGACCCAAGCGACAATGCCAAAGATACGTTTGGTTCAGATCATTAGATTTGAACCGTTCACAAGATCTAGAAGATCTAGAAGATAGAGACCATTCACAAGATGTGCACTACAATAAAACATATCATGTAAATAAACGGAGCAATACTTGTCCATTATTACAAATGAGAAACCTTTCTTGTCTAAACAAGAAACAAAGATAATGTTTTTCGTCAAGGTAGTCACGTAACAATAGTCCTCAAGTTCTAAGATAAGCCCAGTGGGCAAAGATAAAGAATATGTCCCTACAGCGATGGCGACAACTTTTGGTCCATTGCCTACCCTTAGGTCCACCTCACCCTTCGTCAATGATCTAGTCTTTCGAAGGCCCTACACATTGGTACAAATGTGAGAAGCACAACCGGTACCCATGAAGACGAGATAGATAAATTGACTTCTATAACATATATACTTGAGGTAGAAGTCTCACTTCTCTTCTTTTTCACCTCTTCCAGGTATAGCTTGCAGTTTCTCTTCCAATGTCTAGTCTCACCGCAGTGGAAGCATTCCCCTTCCTTAGACACCCCTCCTTTGGGTTTCAATGCCTTTGCCTTGCCTTTGCCTTGCCTTTTCCTTTGACTTGGGTCTTACCCTTACCTTTAGGCTTTTGCTTGCCTTTGCCTTTGTTCTTGTTCACCATCAAAATGGTGTCAGGATTTTCCTTCTTATGGTTGAGTTTGGAAGTTCGTAACATGCTCAACAACTCAAGTAAAGGCTTGTCAATTTTTTTCATGTTGTAGTTCATGACAAATTGACTGTAGCTTTCTGGCAACGACTGTAAAACAAGGTCAGTGGCCAGCTCTTGGCCTAATGGAAATTCCAATCTCACTAGGTTCTCAACGTACCCAATCATCTTGTGTTCATGAGTACCTACGGGAGTTCCCTCTTGCATCTTGCATTGAAACAAGGCCTTTGACACCTCGTATCTCTCGTGCCTTGCTTGTCCCTGATATAGTTGTTTTAGATGCTCAACCATATCATAGGCATCCATGTTCTCATGTTGCTTCTGAAGCTCAGAGTTCATGGTGGCAAGCATAAGGCACATGACACATCCATTGCATCATCTTGATGCTTCTTATAAGCATCCTTGTCAGCACGAGCGATCGTAGGTGCAGGTGGTTCAAGAATGGACTGCTCTAGGACGTATAGTTTACATTCTTGCTTGAGGACTATCCTCAAGTTCTTGTACTAGTCCAGGAAGTTAGCTCCAATGAGCATGTCTTTATCAAGGACAGATCGCAGAGAGAGTGTGTTTGACGTATTTGACTACATGGTGATCTACAATACAGAAATGTAGACATGTATCATATTTCTATCATTCAATTAGGCCTTTAACTAAATGATTCTCCCACTGGTCACAAAATGGGACAAGATCCATATTATATCACATCTTGAGTTAGCTTTGACTAATCGCCCAAGATGCGTATAAGTTAGGTAGGTAACTCGTACCAATTACATCTAATGTAACTATTGTATATCTATATGAACAACATTATTTGTTCATAGTGCCCATCGAATGAGATATCCTTTGCTACTCTTCTTGAGTTAGCTTTGGCTAATCGCCCAAGATTTGTATATTGTAGGTAGATGTCTCGTATGAGCTATGCCTCTAAGTTCATCAATCTAATTGAGATAGCTTAGTTAAGTCAAACTCAAAGTTTAATAGGCGAACATCACAATTGTCCTGTCATACTTTACCGAGGTGTATTGAGGCACTTTGCTTTGGCAAATGCACTATGATTGAACAAGGTAATAGTAAGTATTAAACTTTGGTAGGCATATTATAAGTGACCTAATTGTTAGTAATATATGAGAGATGTCCTAAGGCAATCGCCTTATGTATGAACCATTTATATGATAAATGAAGATTCACTATTTGAGTATACATGTTTCATGTATTTGATTGGATCTTAAACTCATTTACTGAATGTCCACGATGCGATTCACAACATGAGAGAATTTGTGATTGGATCACAACTAGTGAGTATCTCTACATGTGTAATTGTGATGTATCAGAATTATCCCTTGTCGATGAATTGATGGATTTGGACACCATCAATTCTGTCGAGACTAGCACGAGGTATACTCCTTGGTGTATCCAAGCAGCTGATTCTCACTGGCTGGAGGCATTGTGATGTCCGGAGTTAATCGTGGATGCTAGTTATGGTAACTAGTTCATTGGAGTGACCAGCCGTAAGACTTCATATGGTTCTCTACATATATAGATATGTCAATGAAGTTCTTACTGTGGCTTAAGTGCGATGTTCCTTAGACTTGCGGTATTCAAGTCATCTTGATCATGGAGACTTATGCTTTGACATCTTAAGCAAACATCTCTAAGGAGATGTGGACCCGGGATGATTGGGTATAAGTCGAAGTGATCGAAGGTGTTTGAATAGCCTATAAAGGATTCACCACTCCTTGCGAGGAGATGTATACCCATGGCCTCTCATCGGATTGTTACTAAAGTCTTTGGCCAAAGCATTACATGTTTAGAGTAAGGTACTCTTCGATACATGTGGAGTAACTAGAATCCGTAGGACGAGGAAATGACACTTGGGCTAGGTGTGACGTAGTCAGCCTAGTGGGGACTGACACAATAGACCATGTCCTGAACCAAGTGGGTATAAGATGAGTGAAGGGAATGGGGCACGAATCATTAGAGCTGCTGAAGGGTTTCAGAAATAGTTCTGGATCAACCGTTGATTTTTTCGGTTAATTGGGGATCATGATGTACTACTAGGTGCCACTCATGATCATTCTATAATTAATGGTTAATTATAGACGGCCAACATAAACCGAGAACCTATTTGGTCACACGCACAACGAGTGTAATCCAAAAGGATTTAAAACGAGCTTGAGAATGTGATTCTCAGACCGAGAGAAACTAGGTTTGGTTGGACCAAACATAAAGCGAGCATGAAATCGTTTCAGTCGCAATGGAAGCGTGGATGGGCCGAGTCTTATGAAGACGTAATGGATAAACCAAAATGGTTTGGTTCTAATCCAATGGAGGAGAATAAACCAAAGGGTTTGGTTTATTTTAAACGAATGAACCAAAAGTTGGTTCGGTTCGTTTTAACTTAAAATAAATCATCATGGTTCGGTTTATTTTAACTTATCTTAATAGAGCGGGTTAATGGGCCTAATGGTTATGATCCAATAACCATTAAGAGAATTAGTTCTCTATAAAAGAGGGCTTAAGGAATAATTAAGCCCTAATCCAAGCCCTAGCAAGGAGTTGCCGCCCAACCCTCATTGCCGCCAAACTCCATTGTCGCCCAGCTTCTTGTGCCACCGTCCAAGTCCTTGCCGGCGTCCAAGCTTCATCCGGTGATCCTCCGGCGACCCTCCGGTGATCTTCCTAGGCCTCGGTGAAAAGGTGAGCACTTGGCTTCCTTGTTTTGGCCGGCGCCTACTCCTCCACCAAGCTGTCCAGTTTTCTGAACAGCTTCTTCTCCTCCCGTCGGAGCGTCGTTTGGACGACGGTTAGAGCTTTGACAGTGGATAACTTACCGGGGATTCTATCTCCGGTAATCCTCTGAGGTGGAGGACGAAGGATTCATCAATTGGTTGACGAATACCTCTCCGGAGAAGCGAGTTTTGAGAACTCGTATTAGGATCCGAATTTGGATTCGGATCGTGATCATCTCTCGATCACGTCGTCTTCAACACGAGGCTAGTAACCCGTAAGAAGACGAAGCTCATCACTTAGCGATGTCATCCCGAGGAACTCGGCGTGGATACGGATAGAGATGATTCTAGCGAGGATCGTTCTGGTTGATGTCGTTCCCGCTACACGTCATACGAAAGGTATAACGTAGATAAATTTCCTTTTATTGCAAATTTAAATTTACGGTTATGTCTACACTTGTTGTAATATGCATGCGTGTGTTGTGTGTGTTGTAATAAATGTAGATTTATTATTTTTATTGCTTCCGCTGTGTTCATGTTTACGAAACATGATCGAACACACACACGCCGCGGTGCCGGAAACCCAACAGTGGTATCAGAGCCCAGGTTGTGTTTCGACATGATCGTAAAATCGTTTTACGATAGTCATAATGTATTTCTGGAAATTTTCTAATTTTGGAAATTTAGAAGTATTTATGGAAATTTTTCAATTTTGGAAAGTCTAGAAGTATTTATGGAAATCTTCCACTTTTGGAAAGTTGGAAGTATTTATGGAAATTGATATTTTTCATAAATAAAACATTTGATTAGATTCTGGAAATTTGTTTCCTAATTTAATCATGATTTGATTTGGGAAATCAAATCTTAAAATATTTTATTTTCATAAGTAGTTTTAATGATTTAGGAAATTGGTTTCCTAAATAGATTTTCCTTAATCAAATAATTCCATGAATAAAATATGTGATTAGATTTGGAAATTGGTTTCCTAATTTAATTATGATTTGATTTGGAGAATCAAATCTTAAACATATTTTATTTCCATAAATAGTTATGACATATAAGGAAATATATACATGACATAATTGTATGCCATGTAATTGCATTAGATGCATAACATTATGCCATGCGTGTCGTGACATGTAGATGTATGCCATGTATGTCATGCCATGTAGATAATAGTTATTTGCATGCAAAGAGGATGAGACATAAAAACCCTTAAACAATATTAAAGCCTACACCTTCCATTAATATGGTTAGAACCAGAGTTCCGTTTCTTGTTTGGGTTGTTGGACACTCTCCAAGCCCGGCTCGAACCCGAACATGTTCAAACCATGGAATAGTTTAATACTAATATGGTAAGAGTCAGAGGTCAATCGTTAGCTTTGGTTGTTGGACTCTCTCCAAGCTGGGCTAATTGGTTGAATGCGCTCTAACCATATTAAAACTATTTCGATTAATGGGTTGGCTTTAACACAGCATCGGCTTGTTGGACTCTCTCAAGGTCGATGTAAAGGGAGGTGAAGTTGGGTGCTATGCATATGATGCATACTTGTTAATGTGTTAACAACCCGATGTATGTGTGAACATTCAATTAGTTGATAGCACATTGTGATAGTTGCATATCGTGATATGCAATCGGTATAGATGATACCTACCATTAGTCGTATGAATGGCTTGTTGGACTCTCTCCAAGGTTGTTCATAACTATGATGGATATCAGCCCATTCGGAGATGGACCTACGATCTCCCGAAGTGATTTTGGGGTTTTTGAAATTCGAAAAATGAATGGGATTTTTAAATGTATATTGATGCATTTTAAAAATCAACTTTCTCATATATACTCGTTTTGTATTTCTAAGATTGATCATGATGTCTTTGAATTTGCGTTCCATTTTGGATTCGAATAAATTGACTGGGCCGAACTTCTTGGACTGGCTTAGAAACTTGAGAATTGTTCTCAAGGTGGAAAAGCTTGCGAATGTCCTCGAAGCGTCTCTTCCCGCCCGTCCTAGTGACAATGCAACTCTGGACCAATTGTTGGCCTATCAGAAACATGTGAATGATTCTGAAATGGTGAGTTGCATCATGCTAGCCGCGATGGAACCCAAGCTACGAAAGCAGCATGAGCATATGGATGCTCATATCGTAATCCTTCATCTTTGTGTGTTTGTTGATGAGCAAGTGAGATTCGAAAGGTTCGAAGTCTCAAATCTCCTCTTCACCTCTGAGATGCTAGAAGGTTCGTCTGTGGTACTGCTCAATATGCTGAAGACTGTGGAGTCTTCTGAGAAGCATGAGCAGGGGACGGTGCTGTTAGTTGATTCCTCGAAGAAAGGTTCTAAGAGGAAGTCAAAGGAACAGCAGAAGGGAAAGAAGAGAAGGGCTAAGAAGGTAGAACTAGCACAAAAGGAAACTTGCCATCATTATGGCAAGGAGAGCCATTTGCAAAAAAAGTGCAAGATTTATCCTGAGTCTGTGAAGAAGGATAAGGCATCAGATGCCCCATCTTCTTCAGAAATCTTCTTTATTGATTGTCATTCTATTTCCTCAGACACTTGGGTATTTGATACTGGTTGTGGCTCACATATATGTAATTACATACATGGGCTAAGGAATAGAAGAAGACTCGTCAAGGGGAGAGTCAAATTTATGTGTTGGGAATGGAGCAACGGTTGCTGCACTCGCCATCGGAACGTATTTGTTGGAACTCCCTGTAGGACTTGTCTTAGAACTGGACAATTGCTTTTATGTTCCTTCGTTGATAAAGAACATCATTTCTATTTCTTGTTTAAATAGAAATGGGTACCATTTGACTTTTAGTAACAATTGTTGTTACATAACTTTGAATGGAGTTCTTTAAGGGACTGGAACTTTAAGCAATGGTGTTTATACGTTGGACGTATCGAGTGATATTTTCAATATCGAAGCGAGCAACAAGCATGCTCGAAAAAATAATCAAATAGACTCCAATATGTGGCATTGTCGTCTTGGCCATATAAGCAAGAAACGCATGTCCGAATTACACCGATGTGGAATTCTGGAATCGTTTGAATTGGATTCATACGATACATGCGAATCATGCTTAAAAGGCAAGATGACTAAGTTACCTTTACCGAAAAGGTGAGCGGAGAGTTACTAGGTCTAATACATACGATGTATGTGGACCTATGTCAACTCAAGCATTAGGAGGCTATAGCTACTTCATTACCTTCACCGATGATCACTCACGGTTTGGGTATGTGTTCTTGATGAAACACAAGTCTGAAGCCTTTGAAAGGTTCAAAGAATTCAGAAATGAAGTAGAGAAACAACATGACAAGAGTATTAAAATACTTCGATCGGATCGAGGTGGTGAATACTTAAGTCAAGAGTTTCTTGATTATCTAAGAGACAATGGTATATTGTCTCAATGGACTCTGCCCTATACACCACAGCATAATGGTGTATCTGAGAGGCGTAACCGGACCTTGTTGGACATGGTCAGGTCAATGATGAATCATGCAACTCTTCCCAAGTCCTTTTGGAGCTATGCACTTCAGACAGCTGTTTACTTGTTAAACAGAATGCCTACCAAGGTAGTCTCAACTACTCCATATGAGATATGGAATAGTAAGAAACCTCATGTATCTTACTTGAAGATATGGGGTTGTCCTGCTTATGTGGAGCGGACTGTATCAGACAAATTGGATGCTAAGTCTGATAAATGTCTATTTATTGGATACCCTAAGGAAACAAGGGGTTACCAATTCTATCATCCTGTGGAACAAAAGGTGTTTGTTTCAAGGCATGTTGTGTTTCTAGAGAAAGAGTTTCTCTTGCAAGAAAACAGTGGGAGTGTCGTCGAGCTTGAGGAGGCTCGAGACACTCAAATAGACATTGATGAGATACCTGGTGAAGCACAACAGCCGACAACTCATAGTGATGAGCAATCGGCTGGACCTATTGTAACACCACATCTTCGTAGATCTGGTAGAACACGCAATATTCCCGAGAGATATGGATTTCTCATGTTTAATCGAACGACGTGTTACTCATTGATGATGAGGAGCCTACCAGTTATGAAGAAGTGCTGACAAGTTCAGAAAGGGATAAGTGGCTTGGTGCCATGAAGTCGGAAATGGATTCCATGTATGAAAATCAAGTTTGGAACTTGGTTGACCCACCTGAAGGGATAAAGCCTATAGGGTGCAAGTGGGTTTTCAAGAAGAAAACCGACATGGATGGTAATGTGATTACCTACAAGGCTAGATTGGTGGCTAAAGGATATCGTCAAAAACAAGGTGTTGATTATGACGAAACCTATTCGCCTGTAGCTATGCTTAAATCCATTCGGATGCTCCTGGCCATAGCGGCTCATTATGATTATGAGATATGGCAGATGGATGTGAAAACAGCTTTCCTTAATGGAAACCTGCTCGAGGACGTGTATATGATACAACCTGAGGGTTTCACATCGGTTGATAAAACCAAGGTATGCAAATTGCGACGGTCCATTTATGGATTGAAGCAAGCATCCAGGAGCTGGAATATCCGTTTTGATGAGACAATCAAAAGGTTTGATTTCTCACAAAATCCAGACGAACCTTGTGTGTACAAGAAGGTTAGTGGGAGTGCAGTCGTATTCCTAGTATTGTATGTCGATGACATACTACTTATAGGAAATGATGTTTCAATCTTACAGTCAGTGAAGGTTTAGTTATCCAAGACATTCTCCATGAAAGACCTGGGAGAAGTAACCTACATCCTCGGGATTAAGATCTATAGAGATAGATCGAAACGGTTGCTTGGTCTTTCGCAGTCTACATATATAGACCGAGTGCTAAAGAGGTTTAGCATGTTGGAATACAAGAAAGGTTTCCTACCCATCAGGCATGGGATACACCTTTCGAAGTCTATGTGTCCGCGCACAGAAGATGAGAGGATTTGCATGAGTAAGATTCCCTATGCATCCGCAATAGGATCTATCATGTATGCTATGTTATGTACGATGTCCGATGTATCGTATGCTCTGAGTGTCACGAGCAGATACTAGTCTGACCCAGGAATGGATTATTGGGTGGCTGTTAAAACGATCCTTATGTACTTGAGAAGAACTAAGGATGTGTTCCTAATATATGGAGAAGGGTACATGGTGATACGTGGGTATACGGATGCCAGCTCTAGACAGACAAGGATGATTCCATGTCTCAGTCTGGGTATGTATTCACCTAGAATGGAGGCGCAATAAGTTGGAAAGGTTCCAAGCTTGACGCTATAGCGGATTCTGCCACTAAGGCAGAATACATTGCAGCTTTGGAAGCAGCAAAGGAAGCGGTTTAGATCAAGAAGTTCATCTCTGAACTTGATGTGGTCTCATCAATGATCCAAACATGTGTTTCGCCGCTATCATCTTATCAGAGAGATCATCCGGAGGAACGAAATACAAATCGAGAAAATTCCCACTGAAAGAAACTTAGCGGATCCCTTGACTAAGGCATTACCTCAAAATAAGTTTGAGGGTCATTTTCGAGCTTATGGTATTGGATACCGTAGCGATTGGCATTAGGCCAAGTGGGAGTCTGTTAGTAATATATGAGAGATGTCCTAAGGCAATCGCCATATGTATGAACCATTTATATGATAAATGAAGATTCACTATTTGCGTATACATGTTTCATGTATTTGATTGGATCTTAAACTCATTTACTGAATGTCCACGATGCGATTCACAGCATGAGAGAATTTGTGATTTGATCACAACTAGTGAGTATCTCTACATGTGTAATTGTGATGTATCAGAATTATCCCTAGTCGATGAATTGATGGATTTGGACACCATCAATTCTGTCGAGACTAGCACGAGGTATACTCCTAGGTGTATCCAAGCAGCTGATTCTCACTGGCTGGAGACATTGTGATGTCCGGAGTTAATCGTGGATGCTAGTTATGGTAACTAGTTCATTGGAGTGACCAGCCGTAAGACTTCATATGGTTCTCTACATATATAGATATGTCAATGAAGTTCTTACTGTGGCTTAAGTGCGATGTTCCTTAGACTTGCGGTATTCAAGTCATCTTGATCATGGAGACTTATGCTTTGACATCTTAAGCAAACATCTCTAAGGAGATGTGGACCCGAGATGATTGGGTATAAGTCGAAGTGATCGAAGGTGTTTGAATAGCCTATAAAGGATTCACCACTCCTTGCGAGGAGATGTATACCCATGGCCTCTCGTCGGATTGTTACTAAAGTCTTTGGCCAAAGCATTACATGTTTAGAGTAAGGTACTCTTCGATACATGTGGAGTAACTAGAATCCGTAGGACGAGGAAATGACACTTGGGCTAGGTGTGACGTAGTCAGCCTAGTGGGGACTGACACAATAGACCATGTCCTGAACCAAGTGGGTATAAGATGAGTGAAGGGAATGGGGCACGAATCATTCGAGCTACTGAAGGGTTTCAGAAATAGTTCTGGATCAACCGTTGATCTTTTCGGTTAATTGGGGATCATGATGTACTACTAGGTGCCACTCATGATCGTTCTATAATTAATGGTTAATTATAGACGGCCAACATAAACCGAGAACCTATTTGGTCACACGCACAACGAGCGTAATCCAAAAGGATTTAAAACGAGCTTGAGAATGTGATTCTCAGACCGAGAGAAACTAGGTTTGGTTGGACCAAACATAAAGCGAGCATGAAATTGTTTCAGTCGCAATGGAAGCGTGGATGGGCTGAGTCTTATGAAGACGTAATGGATAAACCAAAATGGTTTGGTTCTAATCCAATGGAGGAGAATAAACCAAAGGGTTTGGTTTATTTTAAACGAATGAACCAAAAGTTGGTTCGGTTCGTTTTAACTTAAAATAAACCATCATGGTTCGGTTTATTTTAATTTATCTTAATGGAGCGGGTTAACGGGCCTAATGGTTATGATCCATTAATCATAAAGAGAATTAGTTCTCTATAAAAGAGGGCTTAAGGAATAATTAAGCCCTAATCCAAGCCCTAGCAAGGAGTTGCCGCCCAACCCTCATTGCCGCCAAACTCCATTGCCGCCCAGCTTCTTGTGCCGCCGTCCAAGTCCTTGCTGGCGTCCAAGCTTCAGCCGGTGATCCTCCGGCGACCCTCCGGTGATCTTCCTAGGCCTCGGTGAAAAGGTGAGCACTTGGCTTCCTTGTTTTGGCCAACGCCTACTCCTCCACCAAGCTGTCCAGTTTTCTTGACAGCTTCTTCTCCTCTCATCGGAGCATCATTTGGACGACGGTTAGAGCTCCGACAGCGGATAACTTACCGGGGATTCATTCTCCGGTAACCCTCTGAGGTGGAGGACGAAGGATTCGTCAATTGGTTGACGAATACCTCTCCGGAGAAGCGAGTTTTGAGAACTCGTATTAGGATCCGAATTTGGATTCGGATCATGATCATCTCTCGATCACGTCGTCTTCAACACGAGGCTAGTAACCCGTACGAAGACGAAGCTCGTGGCTTAGCGAAGTCATCCCGAGGAACTCGGCGTGGATACGGATAGAGACGATTCTAGCGAGGATCGTTCCGGTTGATGCCGTTCCCGCTACACGTCATATGAAAGGTATAACGTAGATAAATTTCCTTTTATTGCAAATTTAAATTTACGGTTATGTCTACACTTGTTGTAATATGCATGCGTGTGTTGTGTGTGTTGTAATAAATGTAGATTTATTATTTTTATTGCTTCCGCTGTGTTCATGTTTACGAAACGTGATCGAACACACACACGCCGCGGTGCCGGAAACCCAACACTAATTTTGTGACAACTAACTACGCATGCATCACATACAAGCATCATGTACACAAGCATCACATGCAAGCATAATATATATCTACATATAACTATAAACGTGACATGGTTATGGCCCGAATCTACGATCTTCTCAAGCCAATGAGAATAGCGAATGGATAACCTAGGGATGGCATATTTTCCAAGTGCTTTCTTCTGTCATCCTGTGTTGTCAGCATTCTCCTTGTGACTTCATCTTTCAATGGACTTTCCACTCATCATTTTGTACATTACAAAATAAGAATACTCGAGTTCCATTCGAGTCTAAGTCTATTTTACAACCAGAAAATAGAAATGAAGTCATGACACGCAGGTCGTATTATGAATTACAACATGCACCAACAACACACAAACACAATCACATTGGGTCCTAGGCCATAACCATGCACCATGCATCAAATAATTCATAATGATATAATTTCATAAAATTTATTATGAATACACGCACGAATTTTAAGCAGCTACGCCGATAAGCCGCAACGCCACGGTGATCCCGCTTTTCATCTCAATTCCTTGAATGAGTTACAGGCCTTGGTCCATCACTATGAACCCAAGACCCTCTCTTCCGAAGCGTCCCGTGTCTAATACGGTCGGACCATGCCAATTGGCATGACCATTCTGAGGTGATCAGTGGCATCCATGACCAGGCCATGTTCGCCACTCTTTGAGCCCCCTTATCAACATTTCAAGCCTAAAATCACGTACCCATAATCTACATGTTTTATATCTAATAGAAGACATGAAAATGTAAATTTATATTACATATAAATCATGATAAATAAATATATGTTTTGCTAGTTGCTCTGATACCACTGTAGGGAAATTCGGGATCTGACGTTCAAAACATCGCGGGCAAATACTTCGTACAACCGCAACGGAAACAATAATAAAACCCGAATCCCTCCAGAGATGCATGCAAAAACATATATGTCATTTTTTTTCTTAATCTTATCTAGATCTTATCTAGAAGAAGAGTTATACCTTTGATGCGCGCCCTTCGCAATCCCGCTTTCCAAAAGCTATCAGATCTCAATACGGTAAGGATAACCGTATCTCTAAGGTATTCACACTGACACTTAGCAGTTTGGAGTCACATTGTGCTAGCAACCATAGCAAAACAACAAGACTACTTAGAGGAGAGAAGGAGAGAAGGGAAGGGAAGAAGAGAACTCTTTCTCTTGGCTTTTCCTTGGCTTGCATGTTGGAGCTTCTAAGGGAAAAATTACGCACTCTAACCACTCTAAACCAAAAGCCCCCTAATATCCTTTCACGTTGAAGGCATTCAGGACAAATCCCATTTTGCTTTTTTAATACATTAAGCCAAACCCTATTTAGCCTTCTCAAGCCAAATCCCAATTTGCTTTTTCATGCCAATTCCTATTTAGCCTCTCCTTTTATCCTTCATCATGAATATTCCCATGCATGATTAATCACATTAATCATGCATGTTGATCACATTAATCATGCATGTTGATGATGAATCATTTTCCATGGTTCAACTTGAGTCTAACTCAAGTTTAACCAGTTTGAGTGAAACTCAAGTCTTGGCCATATGCTCAATTGTTCTTTTTATTCCAACTAAAAGAAACCATCTACAAAATAGAATGTCATTTGTGTGTGACCCAATACGCTCTCCTAACATTGGCAATGTATCTAAAACTATTTTAGATACATAAGCAATCAGTGGCATCTAGCAATACATCATTGCTACCCAAGCTACATGATAGTTGAGATCCGACAACCTTTCCGTGACCATTATCATGTATGACGGTGTCCTTCTATCTCTGATATCTTAGATCGATAAATGAGGCATAAACCATGTCATCCCCTTATCGATATTTATGTTTCTTGATCCGCAAGTAGACACACTCAAACAAATGAGCTCAATATCTCATATTGACTCATTTGAGCATGACCATGCATTTCGTGGTCCCACTCTATCAAGAGGCCAAAGATATCACTCCTGTCATATCGGAGGGATAGATCCTATCTACATCACTCACATCCCTCCACATAATTTGTTACATATCGAGTGATCGCCGTTATAGTACACCCTGTTACGGTGTGATGTTAGATGATACCAAAGTACATAACTCCTTATGCAGAGAACCATAGTGACTTCAGGTCTAAGGTCTATTCATACCAATAGTCACATGAGAAAGTATATGACACTCATATAACGATCTAAGATACTTTCTTATGACGGGTCAATTCAGTATATATATTCTCCTATATATATATCCATGTGTCAATGTGATATCACATATCCATGACTTGTGCGATCAAGTCATCCATTGACCTATATGCTAGTCTCAATGTATTAATATTACCCTTGTCTATTAATACTTGAGTAGGAATATTAAGAATAGTGTTCTCTAAAGCTTCTCATAATCAATTCTACCAATTGATATACTGTAGATTAGAACCTACTATTCAAGGGCATTATTATATTTATTTTAGCTGGCACATGCATAAAGTAAATATAATAAACAATCTTTGCCTTTTATTAATGAAATATGATATACATGATACCTAATCAATCATCTCATGATTGACACTAAGGGCTGACACAAACACCCAAGACCTCCTCTTATAGAGAGGAAGTCATTCTTCCTGTTGGGCATGCATCAGTCGACTGCTGCATGCCAGCAGTCGACTGCTACTGTGGATGTTGTCTCACAACGACTTCATCCATATTGGCATCCAGCCAATGGATAATTTATCAGTCGACTGCTATACCCTAGCAGTCGACTAATTGAACCATCAACTGATTGCTCCATGAAATTAGTTGACTCAAAATATTTTTATGCCCACAACACCCTTGAACAGTCAACCGCCATCCCTTGGCAGTCCACTGATGGTGCAGTAGTCGACTACTGGGCTAGAAACCCATCAGTCGAACACCAGTCGATTGCTCTCGACTTGGATCAGTCGACTGCTATCTATAGCAGTCCACTGGTGTCGGGTAAAACCTCAAACAAACACTTGTTTGAGCATTCGATGGTCGGGTAAACCTCAAACCACCTGTTTGAGCATCCGACACTTCCATTTGTTAGATAGAAACCTCAAACTCATGATTGAGCATCCGACTTATCCAATTGTCAGGTAAAACCTCAAACACAAGTTTGAACGTCCGACTTGTCGGGTAAAACCACAAACCTAAGTTTGAGCATCCGACACTTGACTTAGCCATTCAGCCAAGTTCACTTATGAGCTGCCCTATCTCGGGTTACAATCGCTCAATCTCTCATCTTCCCATGGAGTTCCTCACCGAAGCTCTCTTCATCCGACCACGTCCCTTGGACAAGTCTGGACAGGTCGTTCTGACCTGTTACTATTCTTTTGATAGGCTGGACAAGTCTGCACTAGGCATACTGTATCTTGATGAAGAGTTGGCCAAAAGTATCCGGTGAATAGCACTTTCCAAGTCAATGCCCTTGCTTCCAGATGGTTGCTACAACATCCTTCATGTATTTTTATGATTACCCGCTCGGCGTCCTCTTTCCCGAGACACTTTAATAGAGGTCGGCCAAAAGACATCTAGTATAAAGTTCAATCAATAATTATAAATTGCTTCACTCTTTTCAACAAAGCTGATGTTGCCCCACATTCGGCTGGAATGCTTCCACGCTGCAAATAAGCCATAATGTCGGTTCTCCAGTCGGATGTACCATTACTTTCCTGCACTATGTCTTTCACATTATGCACTACCAAGGAATGAGGGACTTCTATGCATAAAGAATATTGAAGTCTCCATCCATCTAAGGCAATAGCTAGCCAAGCCAATTCATCTACCTTTCTATTCTCCTCTCTTGGAATTTGTTGCAGGGTTACCTCCAGAAAATGAGTCTTTCCTTTTTCAAAAGGCGCGAAGTACTTCTGTAAACCTATCCTCCCGAATGGTAAAAGCACCCTTGAGTTGTGACACTTCCAATTGAGAATCCGCGTGGATTATGACCAAAGTGGCTCCCACTGCCCGAGCTGCCTATAATCCAGCCAGAATAGCTTCGTACTCTGCCTCATTGTTAGGCAGTTTATATCCCAAATGAATGGCTATACGAGTCTCTTCATTTGATGGAGATACGAGTACCACTCTAACTCTGCTTCCTCTGACTACTGAAGATCCATCCACAAAGATGTTCCACGCACTCTTCCTCCCTTTTTCTTTTGTCAAATTGTTCTCCACACCCATTGGCACTTTAGCTAGAAAATCAACTAGCGCTTGAGCCTTGATGATAGTTCGGGAATGATAATGCATGTCATACTCACTTAGTTCCACAACCCACTTGGCTAATCTCCCTGAAGAATTTGGTTTAGTGACTACCTGGCCCAATTCACTATTTGTCAACACATTCACCGGATGGGTAAAGAAAGATGACCTCAATTTATGGGCAGTCAGGATTAGTATATATGTTAACTTCACTAATTTAGTATATCGCAACTCGGCCACCTTCAGTATGTGACATGTATAATAAATATGTTGTTGTTGAGCGCCTTCTTGTCTCAATAAAACTAAACTGATAGCTCCCTCAGATACGGCTAAGTATACCCACAACGGTTCTCTCGAAATAGGTTTTTCTAGTAACGAGAGTCCCGCTAGGTATTTCTTCAGATCTTGGAAAGCATGCTCACACTTCTTAACCCATTGAAACTAACTGGCCTTTCTTAGAATCAGAAAAAAAGGTAAACCTCGATCGCCGATCTGGCAATGAATCGAGACAATGAAACAATCCTCCCAACCAGCTTTTGGGTTTCCTGCAAGTTGGTGGGGGAGTTTATATTGATGTAATTGAGAGGTGTCCTAAGGCAATCGCCTTAGAAGTTATTAATAAAATTCATTTCCAATGTGCCACATGGTCGCCAATGTGGATTCCACATGACCATGTGGCGTCATCCCGACTTAACGCAAATTAGGGTTTCTCAGGTAATTAAGGAAAGCTAGCTTCACTCCTATAAAAGGAAAGACATGCCCAAACCCTAGGGGTGTGGCCCGATAACTGAGACGGCAAGATGGTGCCCTAAGAAGCACTAGAAGCTTGCAACGGGGATAGAGAAAGCAGTTCAAGGACCGAAATCTACCCTCGAATGCCTATGATAACAACCAAGATACAACAACAGATTGAATCGAGAGTACTACCATTATTCTAAACTCTATTTGCATTGTAATGATTTACACTAAGATGTCTTGTATTTATTCTCTTTCATTAATGGAGTAGATACTTCGATTCTAGGATTAGGGAGTAGCTTGTGTATGTTGGATATCCTAGTTTAAATGTTTATTCTATTCTCTTGAATATATATTTACAATTTAGTCTGTTGAGATCCATGAAAGTTATGTTTTGATTCTACTTCTATTGCACATAGTTGATACAAGGGAGGAAAGCCTTTGTATGAAAAATCTAGGAGAACCAAGGAGGATATGAAATATGATCTGTCTCTTCATAGGGATTACTAGGACATCCTCATACCCCAAGAACCTATCCTAGCAGAAGGCCCAAAGTAGAAGACATCAACTCTAGAAGGGTTGAGGAACCCCAGTGACAGGGGGCTCCCAAAGATATCAACCCCCTGAGCTCTGACGATTCAAAAGGGAAAATTGGTTAGGAATAGATAGTTTCCAGGAGAAGAAAAAGTTCATCGGGATAACATACGATGATCCTCCTGCAAGATCATAACTGGAGATCCTAGGAGCATTAGATTGATAGCATATTCAACAACGCACAAGTAAAACCGAAATCCTAGAATCCTTTTGGGAACTTTGAGACCACCTTTGCTTTCTCCAAGTGACACCGTAACTGAGCCAGGATTGTCATCGACCTCACACACCTGACTCTTAGAAGATTTACTCCGAACAATGACATCAACTAGACAAACAAAATTCGAATCTCAATCTCTATGGGATCAATACATAAATTATTACTTGACAACAACCGTGCACTTGCAGGCGTTGAGTGCGAGCGTACGCATCGAATCCTTGTCCATACTCGTCGAAGATTTGAGGTCGTGCTCGCGTGCATCAGGTTCTATTTTTTCTTTCGACTAATCCATTTTGTTTTGGAGTTCTCAAACAAGAAAACTCATGGTGATACCAATTTTTCATAGAAAATTCATTAAACCTATGATTTTCAAATTCCCCTCTGTGATCGCTTCTAATTCTTTTAATTTTCAAATTCTTTAAATTTTCTAATAATTTCCATCGATTAATAAATTGATCAATTGTTTCACTTTTATGTTTTAAAAATCTAACCCAAGTGAACCTAGAGTAGTCATCTACTATTACTAAATAGTATTGACTACCACTTAGTGACTTGGCCCCATGTGAATCAAATAGATCCAAGTGTAAGAGCTCAAGTACACTTTTGGTTCAATCAAAATTAGTTAATTTATGTGAAGTTTTAGGTTGTTTTCCTTGTTGGCAAGCATCACACACTTTATTTTCTAAGTTGCATAACTTGGGTAGACCTCTAACTTGCCCATTATGACTTATTTTCAAAATAAGTCTTTGGTGGATGTGGGCCAGTCTCCTGTGCCACAACAAAGATTCCTCTTGTTGTGTCATTAGGCACTTGAGTGAGGAAATTGGTGTAGGAGATTTGAGGCAGCTAGAGAGGGGTGAATAGCGTCGCGTGATGGAATTCGTTCGCGTGTTCATCTACAAATTTCGTTAGCACAGCGGAAAAATAATAATAATAATGATCACAAAATATACAACATGCAAAAACAAATATTTAACGTAGTTCGGAACCGAACGGTTCCTACTCCACGGATCGAGCTCTAAAGAGCTCTAGTGATGCACATACACTCACTAATCACAAATACTCTTTCTTGACACAAGTCAGAGGTGGAGAAATCTCGTACAACAGTTTACAATAATAAACTAAGTACAACAAGCAATTATAATGAAATACAATGCAATACAAGTGAAGAAATAACTTTACAAATGCCTTTAGATTGCTTGAACACTTAGTTGCTTGATATCAACTTGGAGACCCTGATTTGCACCAACAAATTGCCCCAAAAGCCCTCAAGAAACCATTCCATTTTTCTCCATCACGAGCTCCTTATAAATCTTCAACCTGTGCTGGAAAAAGTTGATCAGTCGACTGCTCGGGACCATCAGTCGACTGATGCCACTGTTGTCGTGAGACAACGGCTAGATCCACGTTGAATTAGTCCAACGGATCCATCATCAGTCGACTGATCATACCCATCAATGGACTGATGGAGCCTTCACTCAACCAGTCGAGTGTCGACTCCATTCTGTGGCCGATTTCTTGAGCACCAGTCGACTGATCACACGATCAGTCGACTGCCCACCTCTAGCAGTTGACATCTAGGCCACTTCCCCCAGTCAAACCCTAGTTGACTATGCCAGTCAACTGTCACATGGCACTTGTCGACTGGCACACCTCATACATGAGGTTTTAGCCCAAGTATGGTGCCCCCATACTTGCTAGACCACCATTAGCCTAGACCTAAGCCTTCTAGCCACCTCCATCTGCCTCATGCCTCTTGGATCCCTCCAAGTCATCCATGAATTGTTCATCCATCGCGCTAGCCTCCAGGTGCTTCCATCGGCTATGTCATGCTAACGGTGTCTACACCGCCAAGGCACATTGGACTTACACCGCCAAGACTCCGCTTGGACTTTACGCCGCCAACCATTGGACTTATGCTGCCAAGACTTCACCCTTGGACTTTACACCGCCAATATCAAACCCCTTGGACATCTCAAATGCCAAGACTCAAGCTTGGACTTTCCCTTGCCAACCCATGTTCGACTTTCCATTGCCAAGACCCATGCTTGTACTTTCCCATGCCAACCCATGTTGGACTTTCCATTGCCAAGACTCATGCTTGGACTTTCCCAAATGCAAAGTGTCCCACTTGGACTTTCTTTGCCAAGTACCCAAGACTTGGACTTTACCATGACAATTACATTGTCATATGTTTTTGTCGAACATCAAAATATCACTCGAGTCAAACTCGAGTCCTGGTTAATCGTGACCTGGGCCGATTGTACCAACAATCTTCGCCTTTTTGATGTTTGACAAAAACCAAACAAACCATTGAGTTAGAACACTAACTCAAATCCCTTACCAATTATCCCAAATTGGTAATCTTAAACATTCTTCCCAAAATATTCTCCCCCATTTTGACTAACATCAAAAGGTTATCTCTCAAAAAAGGTCAATGTCTCATGTCCCAATGAGATCTTACAATCTCCCCCTTGGTCCAAAAATACCTAGGATGCCTACCATCTTTCTAGTGATAAGTCCCATATTACTCAAAAGAAAAAATCCTATTCACTCTCCCAATTTCCAATTTGGGTCTCTCAAAATCCCATCAATTTTTCCAATTGATGATATTTTTCCCATAACTTTTCCTCTTCAAGGAGAAAAAAAAAACACATCCATCATCCCAAGATGGATACCTCCCCCTAAAGGCTTGCTCCCCCTTGACCATTGCACCAACAATGTCCTTAGGAAGTCCCTAAGCAAATAGGAACTCTAAACCATCAAAAATAAGGTTAAAAGTTCAAACATGAACTCTCCCCACCTTAAATTTGATACAAACTCTAAACCATTTTTCTAATCCATATCCAATGCATTTTCACCCTTTAAAATGCTTCCCAAAGTATATCCTAGGGTTAGGAGTGGTTAGAGACCTTTACCACAGCTGATCACGGGCTAAACAAACCCAATTTTCCCGAAATCAGCATTGGCAGTCGACTGCCACCAAGGGCAGTCGACTGATAACTGAAATTTCCGAATTTCAGTTATCAGAATAGAAATTCAAAAAATCATAAGTAATTCTACGTATATCGAAAAATCACGAAATTTGATACGTATATTACTTATAGTCAATACAATGGGTGAAAAATATTTGAAAATTATTTTACCCATAAAATAGTGAAATCGACACAAAGTTCAAAACCATAGAAATTTTTAATATTTTGGCCCTACTTTGTATCAACATCATCAATGGTTATTGCTATCAAAAGATAGACTTCACCAAGGTTTTTCAAAAATATTTTAAAATGTTTTCAAAACCTTATTTTGGATCATATTCCTTGGGCTCTATGTACTTGACTTGTACACAAGCTTTCCCAATGATCCACTTGTTGATTAAAGATGAGTTTTAGTTCATCTAGATGCAAAAACTATGCACCTTAAATTTAACTCATATCCTAGCATCTCACATGTATCTAGGGTGTATAAATACACATACATGTCAATTGGATGTGAGATGTGGGTTTTGTTCTCCCTAATCTAGGGTTTTATGCATTTTTCTAAGGCAACCCTACTTGATTCCCTTATAAATGGGACTCCAAGTCATGCCAAATTCCTTAACTCAATTTTAATCAAATGCATGAATGAATGATCATGGCATAATTAATAGCATTATTAAAGCATGACCAATGATCATGATGTCAAGGCATATGATAAAATCTAAAACACATGACATTTACCTAAAACCTAGGCATACTCATGACATATAAATGATAGAAATAAGCATGATGTCATGACAAGACATATGGCAATCAAAACATGGCATACCAAAATACATAGGTATAATAATACCTAAATTTTAATATTAATTTCAATTTGATATAATTAAATATATTTTGTCATATTATCACTAATCTCCCTAGTGTGCCAAAAACCCAAGATGGCACACTAACCTCTAATCCTAAATTGTCTCAATTTGATCATTTTATCAAACTTCTCAAATAATATTAGCACATCCTAAAATCTTTTAGGATTAAAGCTCAAATGTATTTCCAAGGTAACCATAACCTTGAAAATTATCTAAAATGCCACCTTTGCCATGGTTGAGTTAACTACCAATCCAATCAAGGTTGGCACACCCTAAACCCATCTAGCATGAATCAATCACGCTCTTAGGAATCCAAAACCGATTTGAGCTCCTAGGGTTAATTAGGTATTCCTTAGGGATAACCTCCCTAGATACTTTCGTAATGACCCTTCTAGGCTTATTAGCCTTTGTCATTTGGGTCTTTCCATGGTTGACTCTAGGGGTAACTCCCCTTGTAACCTTCTTAGTGGCTTCCCTTGGTTTCCTTGAAACCCTAGCCACTAGGCACACACCTTGGTCAACTCTAGGGATGACTTCCCTATTGACCTTTGTCTTCCTAGACCTAGTTTGTGTTCCATAATCAAATGGAACACTATGGTAAGCTACCTTAGGCTTAGATTTGTGACCCAAACCTTGCTTGCCCTTGGTTGACTTTTTTTTCTTAGGTCCTAGGTGTTGACTTTGACTTTTGGACCCTTAACTTTGACCACTAGACCCTTGAACTTGATTTTGTATATTCCTAAGAGTCTTTTCTAATTTCTCAAGCCTTGACCTTAAGGCTTGGTTCTCTAATTCTAATTGCCCAATTTTAAAGTTTTGGATTGATCTTTGGGCATTATCCTTCATAGGCATATGCCTAGTTCATTTAGGATTAAAACCTAGATGTTCTACTATTTTTCTAATTGATTCCCTAGTTAAATTATTTTTAGGGACATTAGTCCGAAATTTCTCTTTATTCCTAAGGTTAACTTTCTTAGCTCCTAAACAATATTCATTGTTTCTAGCATGCTTTTCATAAATTGCAAGAGAATTAAAATTCCTAGCATGCTTTTGTCTATTAACTAAAGAAGGAGCATTATGAAAATATACCTTAGGATTTGCCTTAGAGGCTTCCCCTATTTGTGTAGCTCCCTTTTGGGTCTTCTTCCTCCCCCTAGGACATTGATTCCTATAATGTCCTTTTGAATTGCACTTGAAGCATATAACATGCTCCTTGCTCTTTTGACTTGGGGAAACGGCATCCTTTGACTTTTCTTGACTTTTAAGTGCCGGAGGAGCTTTCTTAACCTTCTTTGGGCACTTGCTCTTGTAGTGCCCGACTTCCATACACTCAAAACATATGATATGATTTTTATTACAAATTGATATGTTTGAGTTACCTAGGGTGGTGGTGGAAGGTGCCGGAATTGGATTTTGAGCTTCCTGATCTTGACCGGATGTTGAAGGTTCTTCTTGAGATTGCTCCGGTGTAGATGGTCTCTCCTCCTCAATCCTAGAAGTGGATACTTCTTCCACCTCTTCTTTCTCTAATACAGAAGGTGACTCCTCACTTTCTTGTGAGGATGATGAAGCTTCCTCTTCGGTCTCCTTCTCTTCCAAATCTTCTTGGACCGATTCGAGATTGTCGTAGAACTTGACCAACTTGTTCCACAACTCCTTGGCATCCCTATAGCTTCCTAATCTAGACAAAATGTCGTTAGGTATCAAATTAACCAACATTTTTGTTACCTTAATGGTTTTCTTGAATTTTTGTCGTTGCTCCTCGGTCCATCGCTTCTTTTTGAGGATTTCGCCGTTCTCTCCTCTCGGAGCATCAAAACCTATAATCACGGCAAACCAATTTTCTATATTCAACATTAGAAAATATTTCATCCTACCTTTCCAATACACGAAATCTTCGCGGTCAAAGGCGGGTGGAGTTGCTATGTCATCGCCCGATCTTTCTTGAAGATCCATCGTCTTCCCTCTAGCTTCTTTAGCTCCCGGCGGTTAAAACGTAGAAGAGCCCCGAGCTCTGATACCAATTGTAGGAGATTTGAGGCCGCTAGAGGAGGGGGGGTGAATAGCGTCGCGTGATGGAATCCGTTCGCGTGTTTGTCTACAAACTTTGTTAGCGCAGCAGAATAACAATAATAATAATGATAACGAAATATACAACATGCAAACACAAATATTTAACATGGTTCGGAACCGAACGGTTCCTACTCCTCGGATCGAGCTCTAAAGAGCTCTACTGATGCACACACACTCACTAATCATAAATACTCCTTCTCGACACAAGTTGGAGGTGGAGAAACCTCGTACAATAGTTTACAACAATAAACTAAGTACAACAAGCAATTACAATGAAATACAATGCAATACAAGTGAAGAAATCACTTTACAAATGCCTTTAGATTGCTTGAACACTTGGTTGCTTGATATAAACTTGGAGACCCTGATTTGCAGCAGCAAATCGCCCCAAAAGACCTCAAGAAACCATTCCATTTTCCTCCATCACGAGTTCCTTATAAAGCTTCAACCTATGGTGGAAAAAGTCGATCAGTCGATTGCTCGAGACCATCAGTCGACTGATGCCACTGTTGTCGTGAGACAATGGCTAGATCCACGTTGGATAAGTCCAACGGATCCATCATCAGTCGACTGTTCACACCCATCAGTCGACTGATGGAGCCTTCACTCGACCAGTTGTGTGTCGACTCCATTCTGTGGTCGATTCCTCGAGCACCAGTCGACTGATCACACAATCAGTCGACTGCTCGAACCTACAGTCGACTGGCCACCTCTGGCAGTCGACTGCTAGGCCACATCCCGCAGTCAAACCCTAGTTTACTACGTCAATCGACTGCCACATGGCACCAGTCGATTGGCACACCTCAAACATGAGGTTTTAGCCCAAGTATGGTGCCCCCATACTTGCTAGACCACCCTTAGCTTAAACCTAAGCCTTCTAGCCACCTCCATCAGCCTCACGCCTCTCGGATCCCTCCAAGTCATCCATGACTTATTCATCCATCGCGCTAGCCTCCAGGTGCTTCCATCGGCTATGTCATGCTAACGGTGTCTACACCGCCAAGGCACATTGGACTTACGCCGCCAAGACTCCGCTTGGACTTTACGCCGCCAACCATTGGACTTAAGCTGCCAAGACTTCACCCTTGGACTTTACGCTGCCAATATCAAACCCCTTAGACTTCTCAAATGCCAAAACTCAAGCTTGGACTTTCCCATGCCAACCCATGTTGAACTTTCCATTACCAAGACCCATGCTTGGACTTTCCCTTGCCAACCCATGTTGGACTTTCCATTGCCAAGACTCATGCTTGGACTTTCCCAAATGCCAAGTGTCCCCTTGGACTTTCTATGCCAAGTACCCAAGACATGAACTTTACTATGACAATTACATTGTCATATGTTTTTGTCGAACATAAAAACATCACTCGAGTCAAACTCGAGTCCTTGTCAATCGTGACCTAGGTTGATTGCACCAACAGTTGGTACGTCTATGGTATAACTATTATTTTTCCTAAGTCCTCTAAGTATGATTTCTAAGTAATCAATATTTTTAATTAAGCAGTCATTTGATGAAAATTTAACCTTATATCCACTATCACAATGTTGACTGATACTTGGAAGATTAAAGTCAATGTTTTCTACTAACAATACTTTGCGTATAATTAAATCTGAATTTAGCTCAATATCACATGATCTGATAATCTTGAGTTTTCCGTTATTTTCGAAGGCTACCTATTCATGATTTTTGAATTTTAGCTTCATAATTTTTTGTCGGTCTTCGATCATGTGTCTGGAGCACTCACTTTTCAACATCCATTGATCCTACACATAAAGTAGTTCGATCGGATATTTGAATTTTAAATTGGTTTTAGAAAATTTTATTCTAAGTTTCATCTCACCCATTCTACATGATCAATCAAGTTAACCTTATATGTATTGCGAGATGAGGGGTTTATTTCACTTACTTAAATTTTAATGAATTGAAAATTAATTAACCTTGGGTTAGATTCAAATTTAACCTTTTGTTAGTTAAGTGGGAATTTCAAAAGAGGGCTTCCTGGTCGCGGCGAGGCACAGAGGTCTTCTTTGATTGGAAGAATGACCACTTCCTTAGACTAAGCCAGCTTAAGAAATTTTACACTTAATTTACTTTAGGATAAAATCCTGGTCTAACTAATTTAGGATGTGGTGAGGTAGCTTCAGTCAGTTCAACTTAGACAAGTGCACCAAGCTATCTAACCCGGATATACGTGACTTCATTTTCCTAACGTATTATCATCTCACCGCATCTTGATACTATGTTGTCAAGATTAATTAACCTTTGGTCCTATCTAACCATTCTAAATAAAGCAAGTGGATTAATCTAAACATGCAAGCAAAGATTATCTAATTGCATAAACTAACATAATATTGACTCCCCCTGGATTATAACTTTTGTAGGGACGATCCACATAGTGGATTTGATCCTAGGGAACCCAATACTTGTTAAATTTGTATTCGTGTTTATACTAAATTTTGGGACCCATGCTTGGATTCTTGTTTGATCACGATTTACTAGTGAAATAAATGACCTATTTATTTGTCTAAATTTGAGTCCAGTCTTGTTGTATACAACACGTTGAGACCCAAGTATTACGTCGAGACCTTTGGATCCCAATGTGTACTTTTCTAACGTTTTCTTAAGATCTTGAACTTATCCTTTCAAAAAGGAATTCTCTTCCTCAAGTGTTTTGACTCGAGTTGAGGTTCCTTCTTGAATGTGACTAGTTGAAGAAATTAAGTTGGACTTCTTAAGGGTTTAAACTTCCTTAAAAAGAGACTTGACTTTAGACTCAGACTTAGTTAACTTTTTATTAAAATACTTAATTGCAGTATATAAGTTCCTAATTGTAGAACGACATACCTTTACTGAACCTTCAGAAATGGTTATGGATCCGTGGTTTGTCTCGGACTTGAACTCAGACTCCGCGTTGGACCTACGCTTAGACTCAGACACAGACTCGGATTCGGATTCGGAGGGTATTGCCATGAGGATGAAGTTGTTGATTTGTTCTCATTATTCTTCATCTAACGATTCTTCCCATGTTGCTCTAAGAGCCTTCTTGGTAGATTTGGACTTTAGCTTGGGGTAGTCGCCTAAAAAATGGCCCTTCTTATTGTATTCAGAGCACTTGTAGTCTTGCTTGACCTTTTGATTTATTTTGGGAATTTTCTCTTTAGTTGACTTGTTTGTATGTCTTCTTTTCTTGATTAGTCTTCGAACAAGGTTGATGATCTCCGTTTCCAATTAGTCATCAAGATTTGAATCAGACTCATCGTCTTCGGGAGTTGGTTTACCTTTTGTCTTCTTTTGCCCTGCAAACAAAGCTATACTTTTCTCTACCGGGGCTGAATTATTTGTTTGTACAATTCAAATTCAGAAAAAAATCTCATCTAATATAATCTTAGAAATTTTTAGGATTTATACTAAAAGACTAGCTTTTGTATGAACATCTTCATTTTGAAATAAGAATCACATTATCATTGTTTGTATTTTATATTTCTGCATATTTTCTGATACCTTACATTGTAGATAACATGGTGTGTGGTGTCGCACAGAAGATCATGTTATCAGTTCCTTGTAGAGTATAAGTAGAGGCTAACAACCAAGATGGTTTTGGACAAACCATTGGCATGGTTGTTGTGTAATTTGGTATTGGTTTATCTTGACCATAGAATTACACTAGTACACTTTGTGTGTATTGAGCTGGACCGATTTAGAGGCGATTCAATTTATACTGACTATATAATTGAATCAAACCTCAGATATTATGGTGTACATGCTCTTAATCCCGATATAATAAGGGGCACATGTACTTAGTATTTATTTCTTTGATTTACCAATGGGCGAGATTTATGTGTTAAATCGATAGGCCTGGTAAGTTGAGAAATAATATTATTTACATGGTGTGTAATTGATTATAGGAGGAAACTGTGTCATATACACTAGGCTAATGATGTCCCCTTGAGGAGCTCATAAAGTTCATCATGTAAATCCTGCAGGTGGACTTGGTCAAACATGATGATAAGGATGAGTGGTACTACTCATGGAGTTATATATTGATTAGTTAAATTGTTAGCAATTTAATTAATTAATGGATATTTGATATCTTAAACACGGGGACATATTTTGTACAAATAATATGTGGAGCCCATATTTAATTATGGGGGTTGGTGAGGTAGATCAATGATGATCCTCTAGTGGAATGGATCATCATTCATGGATCGGGTTATATGTGGTTCGGATCCATTGGGTGGCCAAGATCCAACTCCTCTTCATGGTCCCTATTGTAGCGTATTATAAATACCTCATGAAGCCTAGATCTATATAAGGTGGTGGAGAGGCTTGGGCAGGAAGAACACAAGGTTTTGGGGTTAGGGTTTTGCCTAGGGCTGGCGGCACCAAGAGGTTTTAGGGTTTTGCATCTTCTTCTCTCTTAGCCAGCACCACCTTCTCCTTCTCCAAGGGCCGGTGGCATCAAGGGTTTAGTGTTATCCTTTTCTCTTGGTCGGCACCACCTTCTCCCTTACCTAGGGCTGGCGGCAACAAAGGCTAGAGTCCCTTCTTCCTTTGTCTTGGCCGGCGCACATCCTTTCCTCTCCTTAGGGCCGGCGGACACCAAGGACTTGGTGTTTTGGTGTTCGACACAAGATAGGAGATGAAGGGAGGGTTATCTTCCCTTGTTCGGAGCGAGCAAGGAAGGATAGATACATGGTCTAGGAGGCTTCAATTCATGGAAGATCGTCGCCCACATGACGTCCAAGAAGAGGATAGGAATACAATAGAAGATCAAGAGGTAAAACAAGAGGTATAATCTTGTTCAATTTTGATTCTTGTTCTTTTGTATTTTATATATTGTGTTGGGTTTCCGGCACCGCGGCGTGTGTGTGTTCGATCATGTTTCGTAAACATGAGCACAGCGGAAGCAATTAAAATTAATAAATCTATATTTATTACAATACACACAACACACGCATGCATATTACAACAAGTGTAGACATAACCGTAAATTAAAATTTGCAATAAAAGGAAATTTATCTACGTTATACCTTTCGTATGACGTATATCGGGAACGACATCAACCGGAATGATCCTCGTAAGAATCGTCTCTATCCGTATCCATGCTGAGCTCCTCGGGATGACTTCGCTAAGCCACGAGCTTCGTCTTCGTACGGGTTACTAGCCTCGTGTTGAAGACGACGTGATTGAGAGATGATCACAATCCGAATCTAAATTCGGATCCAAAACCGAGTCCTCAAAACTCGATTCTCCGGAGAGGTATTCGTCAACCATTTGATGAATCCTTCGTCCTCCACCTCAGAGGATTACCGGAGATCAAATCCCCGGTAAGTTAGCTGCTGTCGGAGCACTAACCGTCGTCCAAACGATGCTCCGACAACAAAGAAACAAGCTGTCCAGAAAAACTGGACAGCTTTTGGTGGAGGAATAGAGGCCGGCCAAAGGAGATGTGGAGCTCACCTTATCACCGAACCCACAAGAGATCACCGGAGGGTCGCCGGAGCATCGCCGGCTGAAGCTTGGATGCCGGCGGCAAGGAGGTGGCAGCAGCTCCATGAAGTTGGCGGCAACACCATGTTGGGCGGCAACAACAAAAGGAGGCTAGGGTTGGGCGGCCAAAACTTCATTAGCCTTAGGGTTAGGGTTTAAGCCCTATTTTATAGAGAACTAATTCTCTTAATGGTTAATGGATCATATCCATAAAGCCCGTTAACCCGCTCCATTAAGATAAGTTAAAATAAACCAAACCATGATGGTTTAGTTTAAGTTAAAACGAACCGAACCAACTTTTGGTTCATTCGTTTAAAATAAACCAAACCCTTTGGTTTATTCTCATCCATTGGATTAGAACCAAACCATTTTGGTCCATCCATTATGTCTTCATAAGACACGGCCCATCCACGCTTTCATTGCGACTGAAACAATTTCATGCTTGCTTTATGTTTGGTCCAACCAAACATAGTTTCTCTCGGTCTGAGAATCCCATTCTCAAGCTCGTTTTAAATCCTTTTGATTACACTCGTTGTGCATGTGACCAAATAGGTTCTCGGTTTATGTTGGCCGTCTATAATTAACCATTAATAATAGAACGATCATGAGTGGCACCTAGTAGTACATCATGATCCCCAATTAACCGAAAAGATCAACGGTTGATCCAGAACTATTTCTGAAACCCTTCAGTAGCTCGAATGAATCGTGCCCCATTCCCTTCACTCATCTTATACCCACTTGGTTCAGGACATGGTCTATTGTGTCAGTCCCCACTAGGCTGACTACGTCACACCTAGCCCAAGTATCATTTCCTCATCCTACGGATTCTAGTTACTCCACATGTATCGAAGAGTACCTTACTCTAAACATGTAATGCTTTGGCCAAAGACTTTAGTAACAATCCGACGAGAGGCCATGGGTATACATCTCCTCGCAAGGAGTGGTGAATCCTTTATAGGCTATTCAAACACCTTTGATCACTTCGACTTATACCCAATCATCCCGGGTCCACATCTCCTTAGATATGTTTGCTTAAGATGTCAAAGCATAAGTCTCCATGATCAAGATGACTTGAATACCGCAAGTCAAAGGAACATCGCACTTAAGCCACAGTAAGAACTTCATTGACATATCTATATATGCAGAGAACCATATGAAGTCTTACGGCTGGTCACTCCAATGAACTAGTTACCATAACTAGCATCCACGATTAACTCCGGACATCACAATGTCTCCAGCCAGTGAGAATCAGCTGCTTGGATACATCAAGGAGTATACCTCGTGCTAGTCTCGACAGAATTGATGGTGTCCAAATCCATCAATTCATCGATTAGGGATAATTTCGATACATCACAATTACACATGTAGAGATACTCACTAGTTGTGATCCAATCACAAATTCTCTCATGCTGTGAATCGCATCGTGGACATTCAGTAAATGAGTTTAAGATCCAATCAAATACGTGAAACATGTATACTCAAATAGTGAATCTTCATTTATCATATAAATGGTTCATACATAAGGCGATTGCCTTAGGACATCTCTCATATATTACTAACAGACTCCCACTTGGCCTAATGCTAATCGCTACGGTATCCAATACCATAAGCTCGAACATGACCCTCAAACTTATTTTGAGGTAATTCCTTAGTCAAGGGATCTGCTAAGTTCCTTTCAGTGGGAATTTTCTCGATTTGTATTTCGTTCCTACTGATGATCTCTCTGATAAGATGATAGCGGCGAAGCACATGTTTGGATCATTGATGAGACCACATCAAGTTCAGAGATGAACTTCTTGAACCAAACCGCTTCCTTTGCTGCTTCCAAAGCTGCAATGTATTCTGCCTTAGTGGCAGAATCTGCTATAGTGTCAAGCTTGAAACCTTTCCAACTTATTGCACCTCCATTCCAGGTGAATACATACCCAGACAAAGACATGGAATCATCCTTGTCTGTCTGGAGCTGGCATCCGTATACCCACGTATCACCATGTACCCTTCTCCATATATTAGGAACGTATCCTTAGTTCTTCTTAAGTACTTAAGGAACGTCTTAACAGCCACCCATTGATCCATTCCTGAATCAGACTGGTATCTGCTCGTGACACTCAGAGCGTACGATACATCGGGCCTTGTACATAACATAGCATACATGATAGATCCTATTGCGGATGCATAGGGAATCTTACACATGCAAATCCTCTCGTCTTCTGTGCGCGGACACATAGACTTCAAAAGGTGTACCCCATGCCTGATGGGTATGAAACCTTTCTTGGATTCCGACATGCTAAACCTCTTTAGCACTCGGTCTATATATGTAGACTGCGAAAGACCAAGCAACCGTTTCGATCTATCTCTATAGATCTTAATCCCAAGGATGTAGGTTGCTTCTCCGAGGTCTTTCATGGAGAATGTCTTGGATAACCAAACCTTAACTGACTGTAAGATTGAAACATCGTTTCCTATAAGTAGTATGTCATCGACATACAATACTAGGAACACTACTGCACTCCCACTATCCTTCTTGTACACACAAGGTTCGTCTGGATTTTGTGAGAAATCAAACTTTTTGATGGTCTCATCAAAACGGATATTCCAGCTCCTGGATGCTTGCTTCAATCCATAAATGGACCATCGCAATTTGCATACCTTGGTTTTATCAACCGATGTGAAACCCTCAGGCTGTATCATATACACGTCCTCGAGCAAGTTTCCATTAAGGAAAGCTGTTTTCACATCCATCTTCCATATCTCATAATCATAATGAGCCACTATGGCCAGGAGCATCCGAATGGATTTAAGCATAGCTACAGGCGAATAGGTTTCGGCATAATCAACACCTTGTTTCTGACGATATCCTTTCGCCACCAATCTAGCTTTATAGGTAATCACATTACCATCCATGTCGGTTTTCTTCTTGAAAACCCACTTGCACCCTATAGGCTTTATCCCTTCAGGTGGGTCAACCAAGTTCCAAACTTGGTTTTCATACAAGGAATCCATTTCCGACTTCATGGCACCAAGCCACTTATCCCTTTCTGAACTTGTCAGCACTTCTTCATAACTGGTAGGCTCCTCATCATCAATGAGTAACACGTCGTTTGATTCGCTTACGAGAAATCCATATCTCTCAGGAATATTGCGTGTTCTACCAGATCTACGAAGATGTGGTGTTACAATAGGTCCAGCCGATTGCTCATCACTATGAGTTATCGGCTGTTGTGCTTCACCAGGTATCTCATTAATGTCTATTTTAGTCTCTCGAGCCTCCTCAAGCTCGACGACACTCCCACTATTTTCTTGCAAGAGAAACTCTTTCTCTAAAAATACAGCATGCCTTGAAATAAACACCTTTTGTTCCACAGGATGATAGAATTGGTAACCCCTTGTTTCCTTAGGGTATCCAACAAATAGACATTTATCAGACTTAGCATCCAATTTGTCTGATACAGTCCGCTTCACATAAGCAGGACAACCCCATATCTTCAAGTAAGATACATGAGGTTTCTTACCATTCCATATCTCATATGGAGTAGTTGAGATTACCTTGGTAGGCATTCTGTTTAACAAGTAAACAGCTGTCTGAAGTGCATAGCCCCAAAAGGACTTGGGAAGAGTCGCATGATTCATCATTGACCTGACCATGTCCAACAAGGTCCGGTTATGCCTCTCAGATACACCATTATGCCTTGGTGTATATGGCGGAGTCCATTAAGACAATATACCATTGTCTCTTAGATAATCAAGAAAATCTTGACTTAAGTATTCACCACCTCGATCCGATCGAAGTATTTTAATACTCTTGTCATGTTGTTTCTCTACTTCATTTCTGAATTCTTTGAACCTTTCAAAGGCTTCAGACTTGTGTTTCATCAAGAACACATACCCAAACCATGAGTGATCATCGGTGAAGGTAATGAAGTAGCTATAGCCTCCTAAAGCTTGAGTTGACATAGGTCCACATACATCAGTATGTATTAGACCTAGTAACTCTCCCACTCGTTCACCTTTTCCAGTAAAAGGTAACTTGGTCATCTTGCCTTTTAAGCATGATTCGCATGTATCGTATGAATCCATTTCAAACGATTCCAGAATTCCACATCGGTGTAATTCGGACATGCGTTTCTTGCTTATATTGCAAGACGACAATGCCACATATAGGAGTCTATTTGATTATCCTTTCGAGCACGCTTCGATATTGAAAATATCACTGGATACGTCCAACGTATAAACACCATTGCTTAAAGTTCCAGTCCCTTAAAGAACTCCATTCAAAGTTATGTAACAACAATTGTTACTAAAAGTCAAATGGTACCCATTTCTATTTAAACAAGAAATAGAAATGATGTTCTTTATCAACGAAGGAACAAAAAAGCAATTGTCCAGTTCTAAGACAAGTCCTACAGGGAGTTCCAACAAATACGTTCCGATGGCGAGTGCAGCAACCGTTGCTCCATTCCCAACACGTAAATTTGACTCTCCCCTTGATGAGTCTTCTTCTATTCCTTAGCCCATGTATGTCATTACATATATGTAAGCCACACCCAGTATCAAATACCCAAGTGTCTGAGGAAATAGAATGACAATCAATAAAGAAGATTTCTGAAGAAGATGGGGCATCTGATGCCTTATCCTTCTTCACGGACTCAAGATAAATCTTGCACTTTCTTTGCAAATGGCTCTCCTTGCCATAATGATGGCAAGTTTCCTTTTGTGCTAGTTCTACCTTCTTAGCCCTTCTCTTCTTCCCCTTCTATTGTTCCTTTGACTCCCTCTTAGAACCTTTCTTCGAGGAATCAACTAACAACACCATCCCCTACTCATGCTTCTCAGAAGGCTCCACAGTCTTCAGCATGTTGAGCAGTACCACAGATGAACCTTCTAGCATCTCAGAGGTGAAGAGGAGCTTTGAGACTTCGAACCTTTCGAATCTCACTTGCTCATCAACCAACTCACAAAGATGAAGGACTACGATATGAGCATCCATATGCTCATGCTACTTTCGTAGCTTGGGTTCCATCGCGGCTAACATGATGCAACTCATTTGTTCAGAATCACTCACATGTTTCTGATAGGCCAACAATTGGTCCAAAGTTACATCGTCACTAGGACGGGCGGGAAGAGGCGCTTCGAGGATATTTGCAAGCTTTTCAACCTTGAGAACAATTCTCAAGCTTCTAAGCCAGTCCAAGAAGCTCGGCCCAGTCAATTTATTCGAATCCAAAATGGAACGCAATTCAAAGACATCATGATCAATCTTAGAAATACAAAACGAGCATATATGAGAAAGATGATTTTAAAATGCATTAATATACATTTATAAATCCCATTCATTTTTCGAATTTCAAAAACCCCAAAATCACTTCGGGAGATCGTAGGTCCATCTCCGAATGGGCTGATATCCATCATAGTTATGAACAACCTTGGAGAGAGTCCAACAAGCCATTCATAACTACGACGGTAGGTATCTTCTATACCGATTGCATATCCCGTATATACAACTATCACAATGTGCTATCAACTAATTGAATGTTCACACATACATCGAGTTGTTAACACATTAACAAGTATGCATCATATGCATAGCACCCAACTTCACCTCCCTTTACATCGACCTTGGAGAGAGTCCAACAAGCCGATGCTCCAGGTTAAAGCCAACCCATTAATCAGGACATAGTTTTAATATGGTTAGAGCGCATTCAACCAATTAGCCCAGCTTGGAGAGAGTCCAACAACCAAAGCTAACGATTGACCTCTGACTCTTACCATATTAGTATTAAACTATTCCATGGTTTGAACATATTCAGTTCGAGGGCTTGGAGAGTCCAACAACCCAAACAAGAAACAGAACTCTGGTTCTAACCATATTAATGGAAGGTGTAGGCTTTAATATTGATTAAGGGTTTTTATGTCTCATCCTCTTTGCATGCAAATAACTATTATCTACATGGCATGGCATACATGGCATACATCTACATGTCACGACACGCATGACATAATGTTATGCATCTAATGCAATTACATGGCATACAATTATGTCATGTATATAATTTCCTTATATGTCATAACTATTTATGGAAATAAAATATGTTTAAGATTTGATTCTCAAAATCAAATCATAATTAAATTAGGAAATAAATTTCCAAATCTAATCACATATTTTATTCATGGAATTATTTGATTAAGGAAAATCTATTTAGGAAACCAATTTCCTAAATCATTAAAACTACTTATGGAAATAAAATATTTTAAGATTTGATTTCCCAAATCAAATCATGATTAAATTAGAAAACAAATTTTCAGAATCTAATCAAATATTTTATTTATGGAAAATATCAATTTCCATAAATACTTCCAACTTTTCAAAAGTGGAAGATTTCCATAAATACTTCTAGACTTTCCAAAATTGAAAAATTTCGATAAATACTTCTAAATTTCCAAAATTTAGAAAATTTCCAGAAATACATTATGACTATCGCAAAACCATTTTACGATTATGTCGAAACACAACCTGGGCTCTGATACCACTGTTGGGTTTCCGGCACCGCGGCGTGTGTGTGTTCGATCATGTTTCGTAAACATGAGCACAGCGGAAGCAATTAAAATTAATAAATCTATATTTATTACAACACACACAACACACGCATGCATATTACAACAAGTGTAGACATAACCGTAAATTAAAATTTGCAATAAAAGGAAATTTATCTACGTTATACCTTTCGTATGACGTATAGCGGGAACGGCATCAACCGGAACGATCCTCATAAGAATCGTCTCTATCCGTATCCACGTCGAGCTCCTCGGGATGACTTCGCTAAGCCACGAGCTTCGTCTTCGTACGGGTTACTAGCCTCGTGTTGAAGACGACGTGATCGAGAGATGATCACAATCCGAATCCAAATTCGGATCCAAAACCAAGTCCTCAAAACTCGATTCTCTGGAGAGGTATTCGTCAACCGTTTGACGAATACTTTGTCCTCCACCTCAGAGGATTACCGGAGATCAAATCCCCGGTAAGTTAGCCGCTGTCGGAGCACTAATCGTCGTCCAAACGACGCTCCGACAACAAAGAAACAAGCTGTCCAGAAAAACTGGACAGCTTTTGGTGGAGGAATAGAGGCCGGCCAAAGGAGATGTGGAGCTCACCTTATCACCGAACACACAAGAGATCACCGGAGGGTCGCCGGAGCATCGCCGGCTGAAGCTTGGATGCCGACGGCAAGGAGGTGGCAGCAGCTCCATGAAGTTGGCGGCAACACCATGTTGGGCGGCAACAACAAAAGGAGGCTAGGGTTGGGCGGCCAAAACTTCATTAGCCTTAGGGTTAGGGTTTAAGACCTATTTTATAGAGAACTAATTCTCTTAATGGTTAATGGATCATATCCATAAAGTCCGTTAACCCGCTGCATTAAGATAAGGTAAAATAAACCAAACCATGATGGTTTATTTTAAGTTAAAACGAAATGAACCAACTTTTGGTTCATTCGTTTAAAATAAACCAAACCCTTTGGTTTATTCTCATCCATTGGATTAGAACCAAACCATTTTGGTCCATCCATTATGTCTTCATAAGACACGACCCATCCACGCTTCCATTGCGACTGAAACAATTTCATGCTCGCTTTATGTTTAGTCCAACCAAACATAGTTTCTCTCGGTCTGAGAATCCCATTCTCAAGCTCGTTTTAAATCCTTTGGATTACACTCATTGTGCGTGTGACCAAATAGGTTCTCGGTTTATGTTGGCCGTCTATAATTAACCATTAATTATAGAACGATCATGAGTGGCACCTAGTAGTACATCATGATCCCCAATTAACCGAAAAGATCAACGCTTGATCCAGAACTATTTCTGAAACCCTTCAGTAGCTCGAATGAATCGTGCCCCATTCCCTTCACTCATCTTATACCCACTTGGTTTAGGACATGGTCTATTGTGTCAGTCCCCACTAGGCTGACTACGTCACACCTAGCCCAAGTATCATTTCCTCGTCCTACGGATTCTAGTTACTCCAGATGTATCAAATGTAGGGGATCGGTATGGCCGGCTAGAGGGGGGTGAATAGCCCTCGTACGTTGGACGTCGTAAATTGCTCGTCTACAAAAGATTAGCGCAAGCGGAATATACAAATACAAAGCAAAAGACAAACAATAAAACAAACGCTAACACGATGGTATAACGTGGTTCACGGCTACGCCGCTAATCCACGGTCCCTGATTCGTCCTCGGTGAATCACTCCGTTAAACCAATCCACTAAATGGTATCTCCTTTGCACAAAGCTAGGTGGAGGTAACCTTTACAAATCAAGCACACTCTTCTTACAAATAGAATGGAGTAAGAACAGGTAAGAAGAGTTTAGAGCTTGTGGGGCACTAGGAAGATTGTTTGGAGTATGAGCATTAGCCTCTCAAAGGCTCACACCCTCTCTTTTTATAGAGAGGGCTAACTTCTTCCCGTTTGCCGCCATCAGTCGACTGCCGCCCTTGGCAGTCGACTGCCGTCACTACAACGGCCTCCGAACACGTCGGATCCCGACCGTTGTAGTCCAACGGAACTCTTAGCGATCGATGGACCTCATCGATCACGCTTTCAGTCGACGCCGCGGCCCGATCGGCTCTAACGGTCTGCGTCGAACCCTTATTGACCGGGCCGATTGCGCTTCGGCCGATCGATGGTCTTGGCGCGATCGGCGCACGTATGGCGATCACGCTGGCTATCCGGTCGATCGTATACGGTCGAACTCACTCGACTCGGAAGCGATCGCCATGACATGGCAGTCGACTGGTGTCGGGAAAACCCATCCGACACTTGGCCAAATGGCCAAGTTTCACCTAAGCGCTACCCTTCCCCGGGTTACAATCGCTCACTCTCATTTCTCGGAGTCCTTCGCCTTCGAAGTTCTCTTCGTTCTCGGCCACGTCCCTCGGCAGCATCAGGCGCACGGCTCTGCAATGCTCCTTCGCGTCTCTTGCCTCGAAGTCTACTTCCTCCGGCTTCACTCCAAGCTTCTCGTCCGGCGGTCCCTCGGATGCTCCAAGCGCACGGCTTCCGCAAAGCTATCCTTCACCGACTCAAGGCACGAGTCATGAGATGTGAAACTCGCCACGGCTCCATGTGCGAATTACTAAGTCCTGCACGACTTCAACGCACATATCACATCAACATATCAAACTAACTTAAACCCTTTGCCACACCATCAAAACCATATCACGGCAAGAGATTGCCCTAACAATCTCCCCCTTTTTGATGTGTGGCAATCCGTTTAAGTTAGGTAAAAACATTTGATATAAATTCTAAGGTAAGAAAGCATGTAAAGATAAACATGATATAGCAACATGCAACTCCCCCTTAATCCATGAAACTCTCCATGCAAATTTTCTCCCCCTATCATATATTTCTCCCCCTAAAATATATTTCTCCCCCTAAAATAATTAACTTAAACATAATTATTTCTCCCCCTTTGACACCATCAAAAAGATTAACACTAAGTTATAAGCTCATGGCATCAAGTATAATGGAGGAAAAATATGACAAGTTGATTTAAAATTGGGTACCACTTGTTGATGGCATCAAGTATATTTCTACCACTTGTTGTAGGTTTACAAACTGAATTCGGCCTTCAATGTTCTGATTTACAGGCCACGATCATTGCTATCGGTATGGCGGTCGGCATAAAGAATCAAATTTCGATTTTACGTGAATTTGAAATGCATTATAAATTCCAGAAAATTTGAAAAATCATGAAATTTGGGGAACATATTTATTTTAAGTATATCTATCAAGGAAAAATAGTTTTTCATGAAAACTCATTATATTTTCTTGTTTTTGCCAAAAATCCAAAAGCTCTAAAAACCACTAGGTTTTTGATCATTCTAGTATCAAGTTAGCTACCTAGTTTTGCATCCAATTGTTTCAAAACATGAATACATGTATTTTAAGGTAAGAAATTGTTTTGAAAACATATGAAATATCCAACCATGATCTTTGGGCAATATGTCTATGAATTAAACATAAGCCTTCCCCATGATTGGTCTATTATTGCTATTTTGATACTTTAAATGACCATCTAAATGCCATAGGCATTAGTGGACATTTGTATCATCCTAATATCTCACCCATGCAAAGTTTGCAATCAAGTTAGCCTATAGTGAGTGTGAGATGTATCCTAGGGGGTATTTGTATATACTTAACCCATATATTCATGCAATTCTATCATGGTTAAGCATCAACCTAACATCCTACATGATCATAATGACATATATCAATTAATTCTACATTATGATCATGAAATACATGTTTTCATCAAATTATAGTCATGCATTAGGTATTATACGATGATAATAAACAAATTATCACCTAAAGCATGATTTAACCCTATTTCTCATGATAACATGCCAAATATCAAAATCATAAATCATGATTTAAAACATACATAGGAATTACATCAATCATCATGATTTAAGCATTATTACCTATTTATGGGTACGTTATCATCACCCAACACTATCTAAAAAATATTGTCCCGTCATCCTAAGTCAACCAAAATATGATATAGGTTAGGACCATGTGGTTGACTACCCTAGGGTTATTCTAACCCTTAAGGATGGATTTTGGAACCCAAAATAGATTCTTTCCTATTGGGTTCACTAAATACTCCTTGGGGATCCATTTCCTAGCAATTACTTTCTTTTTATCTTGTCCCCTAGCTATTAGGCATTTATAGGCCTTTTCATTTTTCTTTTCCTTGTATCCTAGGCCTTTCTTGTTGAAACTAGCTCTTTGGCTCCCTAAGATCATATTTAATGTGTTGGAGCCAATTGTGAATTTCTCTAGGGCTTTGGTTAAATAATCTACCTTTTCCCTTAAGGCCCTATTTTCATTTATACATGCATCATTAACATCCAAAGGCATATAATCATGTGAGCATGCATCATCATAGCTAGAAGAAATATTATCATTTAAGCATGCCTTTTCTAATTTTTGTTCTAATTCCTTAATTTGTTCAAGCATGCATTTATTTTTCTTCTTTGCCCTAAATAAATCCTTAGTTAAACTAGAAATCATAGAAACTATTTTACTAGGTGAGAGATTGGTTACCATAGTTTCCATGTCCTCTTCTTCTTCGGATGATGAGGATGTGGAAGCTCCCCCTTCATTTGAGCTCTCCCCATTTGAGCTTGATTCTTCATTTTCGGATGAAGAGCAATCCAAGTCATCAAAGGCCATCAAGGCCAAATTGGTGACAAAGGCATTCTCCTCATCCGATGATGATGAGGAGGAAGAGGATGGGTCATCCCAAGTCCTTGCCTTTAGGGCTTTGGTCTTCCCCTTTTCTTTTGCCTTCTTTCCTTCTTCCTTTCTCTTGCTCCCCTTCTTCTTCTTCCTTTCTTCTTTCTTTTTCCTTTCTTCCTTGCTCTTGTTTAGGAGAGGACAATTGCCCCTTATGTGCCCTTCTCCTTGGCAATTGTAGCATATGACCTTCCCCCTTGGTCTTCTCATCCTATCATTAGATTTATCAAATCTAAAATTCTTAAATACACGCCTCACCTTCCTTACCATGTAGGCTTCTTCGGTGCTATCCATGGAGGAGGAGGAAGATGCTTCGTCATCGGAGGAGGAGGGGATTTCCATCTTCTTCTTCCCCTTATTTGCCAATAATGCTACTCCTCTTGAGGGTTGAATTTTAGGCTCCTCTTGTATTCCCTCAAGCCTTGTTTCGTGGAGTTCCATTGTTGAGAAGAACTCCTCCAAGGTGCTCACTTCTAAATTCTTTGAGATATAGAATGAGTCCACCATGGAGCTCCACTTTGAGGACCGGGGAAAGGCATCTATGGCCTTCATTACCATATCCCAGTTTGATAGCTTCTCACCTACACTTGTTAGTCCATTTAAAATTTCTTTGAATCTAGAATGCAAAGAAATTACCTTTTCTCCCTTTTCTAATTTGATGTTGGATAGTTGGGAGCGGAGGAGATCTCTCCTTGCTAGCTTTGCCTCGGATGTGCCTTCATGAAGCTCAATTAGCTTCTCCCACATCTCCTTGGCGCTTAGGCATTCTCCTATTCGGTTGATTTCTTGTTGGGGGAGCACATTGAAAAGATGATGTTTTGCCTTTGAGTTCGCAAGGTGCTCCTCTCTTTGCTTCTTAGTCCATCGTGATTTTTCGATTGGTTTCCCTTCTTCATCCCTAGGCAAAACGAAACCGGATTCCATTGTAATCATTATATCAAAATCCGTTTCGAAAAATACCTCCATTCGCTTCTTCCACCAAGCGAATTCTCCTTCAAACTTCGGAGGATGAATGTTGGAGCCGGCCATTTTGAAAATTGCTTGTTGTGGCGGTTAGTCCTCGACAAGCTTTCCTTGGCTCTGATACCACTTGTAGGGGATCGGTATGGTCGGCTAGAGGGGGGTGAATAGCCCTCGTACATTGGACGTCGTAAATTTCTCGTCTACAAAAGATTAGCGCAAGCGGAATATACAAATACAAAGCAAAAGACAAACAATAAAACAAATGCTAACACGATGGTATAACGTGGTTCACGGCTACGCCGCTAATCCACGGTCCCTGATTCGTCCTCGGTGAATCACTCCGTTAAACCAATCCACTAAATGGTCTCTCCTTTGCACAAAGCTAGGTGGAGGTAACCTTTACAAATCAAGCACACTCTTCTTACAAATAGAATGGAGTAAGAACAGGTAAGAAGAGTTTAGAGCTTGTGGGGCACTAGGAAGATTGTTTGGAGTATGAGCATTAGCCTCTCAAAGGCTCACACCCTCTCTTTTTATAGAGAGGGCTAACTTCTTCCGCTTGCCGCCATCCCGAACACGCCGGATCCCGACCAGTCCAACGGAACTCATCGATGATGGACCTCATCACGATCGCCGCTCAGCTCCGTCGAGTCGCCGCACGGCTACGAACGGTTCTGCGTGGTCGAACCCTTATTGACTACCGATCGCCGCTTTCAAGAGCCGATCGATGGTCTCGCACGATCGATGATCACGCCACAATCTAGTCTCGATATCGGAACTCACTCGACTCAGAGCGATCGCCATGACATGGCAATGATCGTGTCGAAAACCCATCCGACACTTGGCCAAATGGCCAAGTTTCACCTAAGAGCTACCCTTCCCCGGGTTTAAATCGCTCACTCTCATTTCTCGGAGTCCTTCGCCTTCGAAGTTCTCTTCGTTCTCGGCCACGTCCCTCGGCAGCATCAGGCGCACGGCTCTGCAATGCTCCTTCGTGTCTCTTGCCTCGAAGTCTACTTCCTCCGGCTTCACTCCAAGCTTCTCGTCCGGCGGTCCCTCGGATGCTCCAAGCGCACGGCTTCCGCAAAGCTATCCTTCACCGACTCAAGGCACGAGTCATGAGATGTGAAACTCACCACGGCTCCATGTGCGAATTACTAAGTCCTGCACGACTTCAACGCACATATCATATCAACATATCAAACTAACTTAAACCCTTTGCCACACCATCAAAACCATATCACGGCAAGAGATTGCCCTAACATCAAAGAGTACCTTACTCTAAACATGTAATGCTTTGGCGAAAGACTTTAGTAACAATCCGACGAGAGGCCATGGGTATACATCTCCTCGCAAGGAGTGGTGAATCCTTTATAGGCTATTCAAACACCTTCGATCACTTCGACTTATACCTAATCATCCCGGGTCCACATCTCCTTAGAGATGTTTGCTTAAGATGTCAAAGCATAAGTCTCCATGATCAAGATGACTTGAATACCGCAAGTCAAAGGAACATCGCACTTAAGCCACAGTAAGAACTTCATTGACATATCTATATATGTAGAGAACCATATGAAGTCTTACGGCTGGTCACTCCAATTAACTAGTTACCATAACTAGCATCCACGATTAACTCCGGACATCACTATGTCTCCAGCCAGTGAGAATTAGCTGCTTGGATACACCAAGGAGTATACCTCGTGCTAGTCTCGACAGAATTGATGGTGTCCAAATCCATCAATTCATCGACTAGGGATAATTTCGATACATCACAATTACACATGTAGAGATACTCACTAGTTGTGATCCAATCACAAATTCTCTCATGCTGTGAATCGCATCGTGGACATTCAGTAAATGAGTTTAAGATCCAATCAAATACATGAAACATATATACTCAAATAGTGAATCTTCATTTATCATATAAATGGTTCATACATAAGGCGATTGCCTTAGGACATCTCTCATATATTACTAACATGTTGTTGATTGACATGGACCCCGATGATAAACACAAAAACCGGTGATCTGTACATCATCTATTCCGCGGCTAAATGAGGAAATGGGTTAGGTTGCTTGAAGAACAAGTTTGTTCAAGAGACCGCTCAAATCAAATAGCACGATGATGAATCGGTTGCTTGGGTAATCCATCTTCGTTTAGATTAGTTTTAACTAATAAAATTTTAATCCAGGGATGCGAAAAAGGATCGCCATGCACAAGTGACCGAAGTGATGCGAAGCGAAACAACTTCCCTTCAAGTGGTATCAAAGCCACGGTTTCCAGTTTTTTGTGTTTTGGATTCGGTTACTTTCACAAATTTATCATATATTTTTTATGCCTGATAATAGTACGATGTGCATAGGCTAACCCTTTGCTTGCATGCATAAGATCCAACTATTATGGCTATGTGGATGTATGTGATTGTGTGTGTGTGATTGTAATTAATTATTTGAATCCTCGGAGTTGACGAGGCTAATTAGAATTTAATTTTTGTAATTAAATATGACACTGTTTAGTCGCTCATTTTAATTTACTTTCGATCTAGATATGTTGTACACTCCTTCGTGGAGTATAGGATCGATGGATGTAAATTAAAATAGTTTATCTCAGCTCGGATCCCTTTGTGGCTTGTGCATGGTAAAGGGAGGAGCGGACGAGGAGGCAACACGACGGGAAGCATATTGGAAAACAAAAGCCATAATAGTTGGATTTTTTTCATATTTATTGCTTCTTGTTTGATATGCATGTTGTGTGTGCTTGAAAATTCCTCAATTTTAAATTATTAAGTAGGAGAGGGATATATTTTAATTCCTGCGGTCTCCATTACAATTTGACATGTGATGCGAACAAACTTGTGCATTGGCTCTGAGTGCCTTCCTCCATATCGGATGAGTTTATTTTGCAGATCATTGAAGGGTTTTGCTTATCGAGTCCGTGAGGGGAAACTTCGCTTCCCACTTCCCCTCGGTAGCTTGTCCATGGTGATCCCTTGGATGTCCCCGGATTAAAAAAAAATTAATCCTAGACAAAAGGGATTGCCCAAACCACCAAGTCATTGTCGTGCTATTCATTTAGAGAGGTCACTTGAACAAACTAGTTGTTCAAGCGACCGTTCTCTATTCTACGAGTAGTTACGGAATAGACGATGTCCGAATCGCCGGTTTTTGTGTTTATGCTCGGGATCCAAGTATTATTTAGCCATTTATAGATTTATAACATGCTTATAATTGAAAAAAAAATAAACAACAAACAAAAGAGAAAAGAGAATAGATATACCTCTTGATCTTCTAATTTATGTCCTTCCTCCTTTTGGACCTCGTGTGGGCGATGATCTACCAAAAGTCGAAGCTCCAAGATCGCAAATCTTCCTTCCTTTCTTTTCCAAAGCAAGAGGAATAATAGAAACAAGGTTTTTCTCCTCCCTAAAACCAACCAACAAGGAGCACACCAAATCCATGCCGCTGGCCAACTAGAAGGAGGAGAAGATGATGGAAAACAACCAAGACACCAAGGGAAGCCCTATATCTTGTTTCCACCACCTAATGAGAAGGAGAAGAGAGCTTTTGGGTGCCGGCCAAGGGCTAGGAAGGGGCTGGAAAACAGATGGACGGCGGCCAATGGAGAAGGAAGAAGAAGAGAACACCTTCCTTATTTGGTGCCGCCCTAGCCTCCAAACCCTAACCCTAATCCTATATCAACTAGGATTCCCTCTCTTGCCGCCCAAACCCTAGCTCTCCTTTCATGTAGTTCACGCCAACTCCCATGCCCTCCTTTTATAGAGTTAGGGATAAGTCATGAATTAATCTTCTCCATTGGTTCTAGGAATTTAATCTCAACCGTCGAATCAAGAGATTTAATCTCAACCGTCGGATCTTAGAGATTTAATCTCTACCTATGGATCTTAGAGTTTTGTTTCTATCCATTGGATCTAAGCTTCATGAGGTGTTAATAGGCTACATTAGGGACCATGAGGAGGAGTTGGATCTGGGCCACCTATGGAACAAGCCCACATAAAGTCCGATCCACTAATGATGATCCAATCCACTAAAGGTTCATCATTGATCTACCTCACCAACCCCCATATGATAATATGGGATCCATATATTATTTGTACATTTTCTCCCCATGTTTAAGATCTCGAATGTCCATCAATTAATTAATTTACTGACCATTAATTAATCAACATCTAACTCCTTGAGTAGTACCACTCAACCTCTTTATCATGCCGGACCAAGTCCACCTGCAGGGTTTACATGATGAACCTTATGAGCTCCTCAAGGGGACATCATCATCCTAATATATAGAACACGGTTTCCTCCTATAATCAATGGCACACCATATAAATAATATCATCTCCCAACTTACCGAGCCTATCGATTTAATCTATAAATCTCGCCCATTGGTAAATCAAAGAGATGACTACTAAGTATATGTGCCCGTTATTATATCGGGATTAAGAGCATGTACTAAATAATATCTGAGGTCCGATTCGATTATGTAGTCAGCAATAAATCAAATCACCTCTATGTCGGTCCTGCTCAATACACACAAAGTGAACTAGTGTGATTCCATTGTCAAGACAAACAAACACCAAATCACACTACAACAATTCCGATGGTTTGTCCAAAGTCATCTCGGTTGTGGGCCTTTACTTATACTTTACAAGGAGCCGATAACATGATCTCCCATGTGACACCACACACCATGTTATCTACAATGTAACATATTAGACAATATGCATAAAAATATGCAAACAATGATCATGTGATTCTTATTTCAAAAATAAAGATGTTCATAGAAAAGGTAGACTTTTCAGTACACATCCCTACAATCTCCCACTTATATTAAAAGACTATGTTGTCATCATACTGCCATACATCTGCTTCCCCTTCCCTCTACATGCCTATCAAAGCTCTCGCTAAAAGGCCCTTAGTGAAAAAAGTCTACCAGGTCTTCCTCTGATGCAATCTAGGCGACAACAACTTCTACCTCCTTTATAATTTCTCATATTAGGTGGTACTTGCACTCTATGTGTTTACTAGCCTTATGGGCTCGTGGTTCCTTCGAGTTTGCAACTGCACCATTATTATCACAATAAATTGTGATAGTTCTGGGCAAACCAGGAATCACATCCAATTCCACCAGGAAGTTCGTGTTAGGGCAATCTCTTGCCGTAATATGGTTTTGATGGTATAGCAAAGGGTTTAAGTTAGTTTGATATGTTGATTTGATATGTGCGTTGAAGTCGTGCAGGACTTAGTAATTCGCACATGGAGCCATGGCGAGTTTCACATCTCATGACTCGTGCCTTGAGTCGGTGAAGGATAGCTTTGCGGAAGCCGTGCGCTTGGAGCATCCGAGGGACCGCCGGACGAGGAGCTTGGAGTGAAGCCGGAGGAAGTAGACTTCGAGGCAAGAGACGCGAAGGAGCATTGCAGAGCTGTGCGCCTGATGCTGCCGAGGGACGTGGCCACGAACGAAGAGAACTTCGAAGGCAAGGGACTCCGAGGGATGAGAGTGAGCGAGTGTAACCTGGGAAGGGTAGCTCTTAGGTGAAACTTGGCCATTTGGCCAAGTGTCGGATGGTTTTTCCCGACACCAGTCGACTGCCGTGTAATGGCAGTCGACTGCTCTGAGTCGATGGTTCGATCGACTGGTCTAATGTGGTCAACTGTTGATCACCGATCGCTAGCATGTCCGGTCGATCGATGGCTTGATCACCGATCGCTAAGGGACGTCCGATCGATGTCACTGTGCACGGGCACAGAATGGAGTCGACCTCGTTGAGGGCTCGACTGGTTGACGTCAGCCGACTGATGGGTGCCATCAGTCGACTGATGCCAGTACCGTTGGATAGTATCGAACGTGGAAAGCGACCGTTATTGGACAACGGCTACAACACCAGTCTACTGATGGGTGCCATCAGTCGACTGATCCTGTGTCAACGGGAAGAAACCCTCTTCCTCTATAAAATGGAAGGGGGTAAGGCTTTGGGAGGCTAATGCTTATACTCTAACACTCTCCCAAAGTTCCCTAAATCTTTCCATCCTCTTACCCAAGCTTATTTTCATTATATTTGTAAGAGGTGTGTTGTTGTAAAGAGGTTACCTCCACCTAGCTTTGTGCAAAGGAGAGATCTAGTGGATAGATTGTGGAGTGATTCACCGTGGACGAATCAGACCGTGGATTAGCGGCGTAGCCGTGAACCACGTTACATCTTCGTGTTTGTATTGTCTTTGTTTTATTTTTATTTGCTTGTCTTAGTTTATTGCTTCCGCTTGCACTAACGTTTTCGTAGACGAGCAAAATACGGCATCCAACGAACGAGGGCTATTCACCCCCTCTAGCCGGCCAATAGATCAACCGATCCGACCCAACAAGTGGTATCAGAGCCAAGGAAAGCTTGTCGAGGACTAACTGCCACAACAAGCAATTTTCAAAATGGCCGGCTCAAACATCCATCCACCGAAGTTCAATAGCGAATTCGCTTGGTGGAAGAAGCGAATGGAGGTATTCTTCGAAACCGACGTTGAAATTCTATTAATAATGGAAAATGGGTTCGAGTTGCCTAGGAACGAGGATGGGGAGCCATTGGAGAAATCGAGATGGAGCAAAAGACAAAGAGAGGAGTATTTGGCAAATTCAAAGGCCAAGCACCACCTCTACAATGTGCTCCCGCAACAAGAAGTAAATAGAATAGGGGAGTGCTCAAGTGCCAAAGAGATGTGGGAGAGATTGCTTGAACTTCATGAAGGCACTTCGGAAGCCAAGCTAGCGAGAAGAGATCTCCTCCGCTCCCAACTATCAAATATTAAGCTTGAAAAGGGAGAAAAGGTAACTTCCCTACATTCTAGATTTAAAGAAATATTAATTGGGCTAACAAGTGTAGGTGAGAAGCTATCAAACTGGGATATGGTAATGAAGGCAATAGATGCCTTTCCCCGGTCCTCAAGATGGAGCTCCATGGTGGACTCATTTTATATCTCCAAGAACTTAGAAGTAAGCACCTTGGAGGAATTCTTCTCAACAATGGAGCTTCATGAAACTAGGCTAGAAGGAATACAAGAAGAGCTTAGAATCCAACCCTCAAGAGGAGTAGCTTTGATAGCGAACAAGGGGAAGAAGAAGATGGAAGTCCCCTCCTCCTCATCCAATGAAGCCTCTACCTCCTCCATGGATAGCACGGAAGAAGCCTACATGGTAAGGAAGGTAAGGCGTGCATTTAAGAATCTTAGATTTGATAAATCTCATGATAGGAATAGAAGACCAAGGGGGAAGGTCATATGCTACAATTGCCAAGGAGAGGGGCACATAAGGGACAATTGTCCTCTCCTAAACAAGAGCAAGGAAGATAAGAAAAAGAAAGAAGAAAAGAGGAAGAAGAAGGGGAGCAAGAAAAAGGAAGAAGAAAAGAAGGCAAAAGGAAGAGGGAAGGTCATGGCACTCAAAGCCAAGACATGGGATGACCTTGCCTCTTCATCCTCATCCGAAGAAGAAGAGCATGTCTACTCCAACCTAGCACTAATGGCTCTTCATGACTCGGATTGTTCCTCCTCCTCAAATGAAGAATCAAGCACAAGTGGGGAGAGCTCAAATGAAGGGGGAGCTTCTACATCCTCATCATCCGAAGAAGAAGAAGAAGACATGGAAACTATGGTAACGAATGCTTCTCCTAAGAAAATAGTTTCCATAATCTCTAGTTTAACTAAGGACTTATTTGGCATGAAAAAGAAAAATAAAAGCATGCTTAATCAAATTAAGGATTTAGAACAAAAACTAGAAAAAGCATGCTTAAATGATAATGTTTCTTCTTGCCATGATGATGCATGCTCACATGACTATATGCCTTTGGATGTTAATGATGCATGCATAGAGGAAAATAGGGCTTTAAGGGAAAAGGTAGATTATTTAACCAAAGCCCTAGAGAAATTCACAATTGGCTCCAACACATTAAATATGATCATAGGGAGCCAAAGAGCAAGTTTTAACAAAAAAGGCCTAGGATATAAGGAAAAGAAAAATGAAAAGGCCTACAAATGCCTAATAGCTAGGGGACAAGATAAAAAGAAAGTAATTGCTAGAAAATGGATCCCCAAGGAATATCTAGTGAACCCAATAGGAAAGAACTTATTTTGGGTTCCAAAATCCATCCTTAAGGGTTAGGATAACCCTAGGGTAGTCAACCACATGGACCTAGCCTATATCATATTTTGGTTGACTTAGGATGACGGGACAACATTTTTTAGATAGTGTTGGGTGATGATAACGTAGCCATAAATAGATAATAATGCTTAAATCATGATGATTGATGTAATTCCTATGTATATTTGCAATCATGATTTATGTTTTTGAAATTTGGCACGTTATCATGAGAAATAGGTTTGAATCATGCTTTAGGTAATACTTTGTTTATTATCATCATATAATACCTAATGCATGACTATTATTTGATGAATACATGAGTTTCATGATCATAATGTAGAATTCATTCATATATGTCATTATGATCATGTAGGATGATAGGGTGATACTTAACTATGATAGAATTGCATGAATACAAGGGTTAAGTATATACAAATACCCCCTAGGATGCATCTCACACTCACCATAGGCTACCTTGATTGAAAACTTAGCATGAGTGAGATGTTAGGATGATACAAATGTCCACTAATGCCTATGACATTTAGATGGTCATTTAAAGTATCAAAATAGCAATAATAGACCAATCATGGGGAAGGCTTATGTTTAATTCATAGACATATTGCCCAAAGATCATGGTTGGATATTTCATATGTTTTCAAAACAATTTCTTACTTTAAAATATATGTATTCATGTTTTGAAACAATTGGATGCAAGACTAGGTGTTAAAATGGATACTCTTATGATAAAAAACCTAGTAGTTTTAAAGCTTTTGGATTTTTGGCAAATACGTGGAAATATAATGATTTTTCATGAAAACATATTTTTCACTGATAGATATACTTAAAATAAATGTGTTCCCCAAATTTCATGATTTTTTGAATTGTTTGGAATTTTTAATGCATTTCTGAAATTCGGTCTGAAAATTAGAAAATCCCGAAATTCACGTGCCAGTCGACTGGTATCTGAACCAGTCGACTGATGGCTTGAATATCAGACCAGTAAAGGCTGAATTCCAAATTTTAAATCAACTTGTGGTATTTTCTTTCTATTAGACTTGATGCCATATGTTTTTAACTTAGTGATAATCTTTTTGATGGTGTCAAAGGGAGAGAAAATATTATGTTTAAGTTAATTATAAAAGGGGGAAAAATCTATGATAGGGAGAAATTTACATAGAGAGTTTCATGGATTAAGGGGGAGTTGCATGTTGCTACATCATGATTATGTTTACATGCTTTCTTTCCTTTAAAATTTATATCAAATGTTTTTACCTAACTTAAACGGATTGTCACACATCAAAAAGGGGGAGATTGTTAGGACAATCTCTTGCCATAATATGGTTTTGATTGTGTAGCAAAGGGTTTAAGTTAGTTTGATATGTTGATTTGATATGTGCGTTGAAGTCGTGCAGGACTTAGTAATTCGCACATGGAGCCATGGCGAGTTTCACATCTCATGACTCGTGCCTTGAGTCGGTGAAGGATAGCTTTGCGGAAGCCGTGCGCTTGGAGCATCCGAGGGACCGCCGGACGAGGAGCTTGGAGTGAAGCCGGAGGAAGTAGACTTCGAGGCAAGAGACGCGAAGGAGCATCGCAGAGCCGTGCGCCTGATGCTGCCGAGGGACGTGGCCGTGAACGAAGAGAACTTCGAAGGTGAGGGACTCCGAGGGATGAGAGTGAGCGAGTGTAACCTGGGAAGGGTAGCTCTTAGGTGAAACTTGGCCATTTGTGTCATGGCGATCGCTTCCGAGTCGATGGTTCGATCGATCGTCTAATGTGGTCGAATCATAGATCACCGATCGCCAAGATGGGCGATCGATGGATTTGATCACCGACCGCTAAGGGACGGCAATGATCGATGTCACTGTGCACGGGCACAGAATGGAGTCGACCTCGTTGAGGGCTCGACTGGTTGACATCAGTGGACTGATGGGTGCCATCAGTCGACTGATGCCAGTACCGTTGGATAGTATCCAACGTGGAAAGTGGTCGTTATTGGGCAATGGCTACAGCACCAGTCGATTGATGGGTGCCATCAGTCGACTGATCCTGTGTCAACGGGAAGAAACCCTCTTCCTCTATAAAAAGGAAGGGGGTAAGGCTTTGGGAGGCTAATGCTTATACTCTAACACTCTCCCAAAGTTCCCTAAAGCTTTCCATCCTCTTACCCAAGCTTATTTTCATTATATTTGTAAGTGGAGTGTTGTTGTAAAGAGGTTACCTCCACCTAGCTTTGTGCAAAAGAGAGATCTAGTGGATAGATTGCAGAGTGATTCACCGTGGACGAATCGGACCGTGGATTAGCGGCGTAGCCGTGAACCACGTTATATCTCCGTGTTTGTATTGTCTTTGTTTTATTTCTATTTGCTTATCTTAGTTTATTGCTTCCGCTTGCGCTAACGTTTTCGTGGACGAGCAAAATACGACATCCAACAAACGAGGGCTATTCACCCCCCACTAGCCGGCCAATAGATCAACCGATCCGACCCAACAGTTCCTGAACCATACAGCTTCTTTGGCCACCTTAGAGGTTGTCACATACTCAGCTTTCATGGTGGAGTCCACCATGCATTTCTGCTAGACACTCCTCTGTACAATGGCTCCACCTCCCAAAGTAAACACAAAACCTGAGGCAGACTTACTTTTATCCCTATCTGATTGGAAGTCGCAATCCATGTAACCCACAGGGAGTAATTGGTCTGCTCGTTAAACTAGCATATATTTCCTAGTCCTTCTCAGGCACTTCAATATATGCTTTACCGCAGTCCAATGTCCCTATATTGGATTACTCTGATATCTGCTGACCATGCCCATGACAAAGAAGATATTTGGTCTCGTACATAGCATCGCATACATGAGGCTTCCTACTGCTGAAGCATAAGGAACCGCCTTTATCTCCATTATCTCCTCAGATGATCTAGGACACATCTCCTTAGATAAAGGAACTCCATGCCTGAAAGGTAGAAAACCTTTCTTGGAATTTTGCATGCTAAAACGATCGATTATCGTGTCCATGTATGAAGCTTGGGATAAGCACGATAACCTTGATCCCAAGGATGTGTCTCACTTCTCCCAAGTCCTTCATATCAAACTGTTTGGACAACCATACCCTTACGTGCGATAACACCTTGATATTGTTGCCAATCACCAAAATGCCATCTACGTATAGTACAAGAAATACCACCACGTTTCCATCACATCTCTTGTATACACAAGACTCATCCGAACGTTGAATAAATCCATAAGACTGATTTACCTCCTCAAAGTGCATGTTCCAAGACCTCGAAGCTTGCTTCAATCCATAAATGGACCGATTAAGCTTACATACAAGATGCTCTTTGCCCTTAGCAATGAATCCTTCTGGTTGCTTCATATAGATGTTTTCCTCAAGACTTCCATTAAGGAAAGCTGTCTTGACATCCATCTTCCACACCTCATAATCCATATGAGCTGCTATGCATAAGAGAATCCGGATAGACTTAAGCATGACTACCGGTGAAAAGGTCTCCTCATAATCGATACCCTCTTTCTGAGTATACCCCTTCTCAACAAGCCTCGCTTTGAAGGTCTCAACCTTCCCATCTATTCCTCTCTTTCTCTTGTAGATCCACTTGCATCCAATGGTTTCTACACCATTGGGTGGTTCTACTAGCTCCCAGACCTGATTTGAATCCATAGATTTAATCTCAGCATTCATTGCACTTAGCCAAGATACTGCATCTTTATCTTGGATTGCCTCGTTATATGGCAAGGGATCAGGTTCATGTTTGCCAGGGACCAAATCAGAAGATTCTCCCAAGAACATGAATCTATCAGGCTGTCTCACAACCTTCCCACTACGACGAGGTATCATCTGTGTATCCTCTATGACACGCGGTGCAGTAACATGTGGTATATCCTCTTGTACCAGTGGTACTAAATAAGTGATTTCCCCTTTTAACTCCTCCAGAACAATTTTACTCTTGGGCTTGTGGCTCATCACATAGTCTTCCTCTAGAAATCTAGCGTTCGTGCTAACGATCACTCTCTGATTTCTAGGACTATAAAATAATCCACCCTTCGTTCCCCTGGGATAACCAACGAATATGCATACTTCTGTACGAGGATCCAACTTACCAGTATCTGCCTTCAACACATGTGCTGGACACCCCATATTCGAATATGTCTTAGACTAGGCTTTCGCCCAGTCCACAACTCTGTGGGAGTAGAAGGCACTGATTTAGATGGAACCAAGTTCAGAATGTACACCACTGTATCTAGAGCATATCCCCAGAATGAATCTGGCAAGTCAGAATAACTCATCATCGATCTAACCATCTCCATAAGAGTTCTATTCCTTCGCTCTGCTACGCCATTCTACTAGGGTATGCCAGGTGCAGACAATTGGGATTGATTCCCATCCTCTGATAAGTAGTTCCTAAACGAGGTACTCACCGCCACGATCAGATCGTAGTGCCATTCATATCTTGAATAATCGTCTATGAGAAAGACGAAATATTCAAGAATACCTCTTGCCTGGAAAGATATAGGACCATACGAATCAGTATGAACCAATTCTAACACATCTTTGGCTCTATTCCCCTTGGCCTTAAAAGGCCTCTTGGTCATCTTAGCCTCCAGGCAAGATTCACAGGTTGTGAGATCCTCCACCACTAATGAACCCAAAGGTCCATCATCTATCAACCTTTAAATTCTGCTTAGGTTAATGTGACCAAGCCTAAGATGCCAAAGATATGTTTGGTTCATCTTCGAAGGTTCTTTTCTCTTATTGGAATTAGAAGATGAGTTATTAACTTCAATTTGCATCGTGGGAGGTTTTGGTTAAAGTGTGTACAAATTTCCTATCAATGTACCTAAACAGATATTCTCCCTATTCCTTTTTATAACAGCTCTGTCATTAAAAGAAATAGAATATACATCCATAAATAATTTAGAAGCTGAAACTATGTTTTTTCTAAATAAAGGTACATAAAAAGAATTTTCCAGAACCTAAGTTTTATTTTTCTCAAGAGATAAATAAAACTTCTCCCACTGCGATAGCCGCCATCTTCATGGCATTGCCCAACCAAATGGTAATCTCCCCTTTAGCTAGTCGTCTGGTTTCCTTGAACCCCTGCAAAGTATTGCAGACATGATTAGTGACTCCCGTATCTACACACCAGGTGGCGGTGGATAACACCGCTAATCATGTTTCAACGACTAGTCCAAATGATATATCTTTGTTCTGCTTTGGATTGGGACAGTCCTTCTTCTAATGTCCATCCTGCTTATAAGTGAAGTACTTGCTTTTCGCCTTCTTCACTCCTCCCTGAGATCCTCCCACCACCTTGGCTCCACCTTGTTTCTCCTTCTTGCCTTTCGGCAAAGAAGTAGAATCCTTTTTGAGCAACCATGGATTGAGGACACTCTTCAAAGAGTGCATGCTTTTACTGTTGGTGCAGTAGGCACCTAAGTTGAACCTGAGTTTTGATTATAGAAAATGATACAAAGTTAAGCTCATGTTGTTATCTTACGAGCTGAATCGAGTGTGCAGAAAATTGCTATAGCTGGAGCTGAAGGCTAGCGACACCCGGAGGAAGCCGCGGTGGTCGGGCGACACTCAAGTGACTACGGAGGGAGCCGAAGGAATTGAGTGGAAGGCCGGAAGCAAAAGCAACACGTAAGTATCGAGGTAAGCTCATGTGTGCGAGTGTAAGTAAGGTCGTATCCTCGTTACGGGGAAAGACTTAAGAATAGATCCGACCCAAGACATCTCATAAGTGGTCTAGGCCGAGATCGGACGGTCGACGACCGTCGAAATAATGTTTTCTTTGAGCTAACATTGCCTTGCACCAAGATCATCGCTAACTGAAGGACTCGATCGCTGGCCCATCACGGGTGACTACGGCTAGCACTCGATCGATGCCGCCAATGATCGGATCGTGATGGCCATCGGTCATGGTCAAAGGATCAGCCTCAAGGAGTCAAGGTTTATAACTAAATTTCAAGGGGAGTGGTGCTCAAATATGATTGGCTAGGGTTCCTCTCGAAAAGGGGCTCAAAGGATATAAAAGGAGGTCCTAACCTAGGGTTTTAAAAAGAATTCTAAGTGCTCAAAAGCCTCCATTACGCTGCAACTCTCCGACGACTCTACAACAACGAAGTGCTGCCAACAACCCTAGCTTAAAGTTTCTTTTGTTTAGTTGTTGGTATAATCTTAATTTGTTATTGCTTTCAATATTGCAATTATTTTCTATCGAGGTTTTTCGTTGCATTTTACTTTAATAGAAGAGAGGGTTTGTCTCTCTATCTTTTTGCTTCGAAGGCTTTTGTAATCGTAAAACTCCTACCTCCAACGAGGAGGAGCGTTTTAGTGAATTGCCCTTCGTACACGGTCTAGGACCGTTAGGGCCTTGGAGTAGTAGTCGAAGGCTATGAACCAAGAAAAAAACTATTTGTCTCATTTAGGTTTTATTTACATTTCCACTGCGTTTAATTGTCTAACGAACGTTTTAAAAGAAAAGTTTTTATCAATATTCACCCCCCCTCTAGCGATCCGCTTCGATCCAACAATTGGTATCAGAGCAGGGGGTTGCTAAGATTTGGTGAAACCACCAATCTAGCCTTTTTTACAGATTTATTTTTCTTTTAATTCTATTTTTTTTATTTTTTATTTTATTTCTCTTTGTTAAGTTTTTCTCCCGCACTACTAATCCAAGACGCGAGTCTTGGTACTTGTTTTCGTGTTTTTGTCGTTGCTAGTTTCTTCATCTTCGTCTCCTTGTGTCTTTTGTTCTAATGGCCCATCTCGAGGGTTTTAGCACCGTCTGACCTCCGTTTTACAACGGAGATGACTTCCGTTATTGGAAGGGTCGGATGGAATGCTTTCTCAAAACCCAAATCGAGATGTGGATCATAATCCAAACGGGTTTCACACTTCCGACTAATGAAGTGGGTGACTCCTTGGATTATGATCAATGGACCATTGCGACAAAACGACAAGTCGAAGCCGACGCCAAGGCAACATAAATCCTCCAATGCGGCCTATCCAAGGAGGAGCTAAATCGCGTCGGCCCCTTCATAAGCGCAAAGGATCTTTGGACAAAACTAATCGAGCTACACGAAGGATCGGATCAAGCTAAGGTTTGCAAATGCGATTTGTTGTTCAATAAAATGTACACACTAAAAATGCAGGAACACGAGTCCGCGACGCAACTCCACACCCGTGTCCAAGATATAGTCAACAACCTACATGTAATCGGGCAAAAGGTCGAAAACCGCGACCTTATAAGGTATGTTCTAAACTCGTTTCCGAGGGCTACCTTGTGGGCATCCATGGTCGATGCCTACAAGGTCTCCAAGGATCTTTCTAAAATTAGGTTAGATGAACTCTTTTTCGATTTCGAATTACATGAGCAGTCCAACTCGGAACCCGAGAGGGGTATAGCCTTGTTTGCAGGTTCAAAGAAGAAGAAAATCGCAAGCAAGCCACCACCAACCGAGGAGGAAGACGAGTCCGAAGAAGAAGTTGACCCGGAATTGACTGCCGAACTAATGAACCTAGCTCGAAGGATAGCCAAGGGACGAAAGCAAACCACGACTCGACCCAACCAAGGTAAGCCTAAAAGTTCTAATATTAGGTGTTATGAGTGTAACAGGTTTGGACATATCAAGTCCGAGTGCCCCAAGCTCAACCACTGAGCACCTAAGCACAAGAAGGCCCTCAACACGACATGGGAAGAGGCGTCATCCGAAGAAGACGAAGACCACGTCTTCATGGCGAAATCGATTGAGTCAGACACGGAGACCGAACCTGAACTTGAGTCAGAACCTGAGGATGACTCGGACTACGAAGCTACCTTCAAGTTAAGCCACGGATACACATCCGGTTCAAAAGATACCCTTAAAGTAAGTCAAACTTTATTTAATACTTTACAAAATACGGTTAGGTTTTTGTCTAGGAAATTAGTTAAATCCGATTCCAAGGTCGAGACCCTGGTTGAGGAGGTCAAACTCCTCAAACACAAGGTCTCCCTAACCTCTTCGACTAGTCGAGTTCAAGAGAAGGACTCAACTCGGGTTGAAAAACTCGAAGTTGAGAACTCACTCTTGAAAAGTCAAGTTGAAGATCTTAGGAACACGTTGGAAAGGTTCACTTCGAGATCCAAAGGACTTGACCTCCTACTTGGATCTCAAAGGGCCGTGTACAATAAGGTTGGACTAGGGTTTAACTCAAACACGACTAATAGGTCGTATATGTCGATTGTAAGTCGAGATAGGAAACATGTCCAAGCATGGGTCCCTAAGAACCTTTTGATTTCAACTCTAGGATCCAACCCGTACTGGATTCCCAAGGACCAAATCCACTATGTGGATAGACCGAACCGATTCAACGGTCTAGGGGGAGCCAGTACAAAACATGTTTGTGCTTTAACTTAGAAATTGCATGTTTTAACTTAGAAAGTTTGTGCTTTAACTTAGAAATTGCATGTTTTAACTTAGAAAGTTTGTGCTTTAACTTAGAAATTGCATGCTTTAACTTAGAAAGTTTGTGCTTGTGAACTCACTTAGAACACAAAAACATAACCAACTAAAATTCTTCGAAAAGATTGAGCCTCGGGGAGCCTCTTTTCAAAAATAACCAGTTAGACTAGGAAATAGTCTTAGGTGAGTCAAGTCATCATTTTCTTGAAAATGGCTTTGTCTAAGGAAGTGGTCAATGATCCGATAAAAGAAGGCCTCGCCTCGCCACGACCTGGAAGCCATGATCTTGAAAAGGTAAACTTGACAAGCCTAGGGTCAAATCCAAATCTAACATAAAATTACTTGAACCTAAATCCACTTAATCAACTTAATTGGAAGTCATCTCACAAAAACCACATAACTATAACATGCTTGATCATATAGACACAGGTGTGATGACCTAGGTTTAAAAACTTACAACCTTTTTTTTTTTAAAAAAATTATAAAAAATCTAACATCCAATCCAACCACCTTGTGTGTAGGATCAATGGATGTTGGATAGCGGTTGCTCCTGACACATGACCGGGGATCAACTCAAATTCACAAAGCTTCGATTCAAACGACAAGGATCGGTAGCCTTTGGGAATAATGGCAAGTTCAAAATCATCGGATTAGGTGATATCGAGCTTAACTTGAATTTTGTTATTAAAAATATATTACTTGTAGAGAATTTTGAATATAACCTGCTTAGCGTAAGCCAATTATGTGACAATAACTATAAGGTCATATTTTTAGAAAATGAATGTGTAATTAAAACAAATAAAACAGCTAAAACAATACTCAAAGGAACTAGGACAAATAACATTTATACAATTAACTTAATCAAATCCTCAGCCAAATGTCTTATGACACAGGAAGAGGAATCATGGTTGTGGCACCGACGACTCGGTCACTCGCACCCAAGACTCGTCCACAAGATTAGTCAGAGTGGCTTAGTCAGAGGCTTACCCAACCTCAACAATTTGGTTAATAAAGTCTGTAATGCTTGTCAACAAGGAAAACAACCTAGGACACAACACAAGTTAACTAACCAAGAACGAACCTCAAGTGTACTTGAGCTCCTGCATATGGATCTATTCGATTCACATGGAGCCAAGTCACTCAATAAAAGTCAGTATTGCTTAGTCATAATTGACGACTACTCCAGGTTTACCTGGGTTAGGTTCATCAAACATAAAAATGATACCCTAGATCAATTAATCATTCTCTTCAAATTAATCGAGAATCAAAAAAACCTTAAGGTTAAAAGACTTAGAAGCAATCATGGTGGTGAATTCAAAAATCAAAGGTTCACCGACTTCTGTAACCTAAACGGATACCACCATGATTTCTCTTGCCCTAGGACCCCTCAACAAAATGGTCTAGTGGAGCGGAAAAACCGAACTCTACAAGAAGCCGCTAGGACCATGTTGAACGAATACGACCTACCTGATAGGTTTTAGACAGAAGCCGTTAGCACGGCTTGCTATGTTCAGAATAGGATCCTTATGGTAAAGAGGCACCTTAAGACATCGTACGAGATTTATCACAATAAAGTACCCAACATCAAGTACTTTAGGGTATTTGGATGTAAAGTACATATCTTAAACACTAAGAACCACCTAGGGAAATTCGAATCCAAAACCTCCACCGGAATCTTCTTAGGATACTCAACCACGAGTAGGGCCTATAGGGTATATAACCACGATACCCTTAAAGTCGAAGAGACTATTAATGTAGTGTTCGATGAAGTACCCGAACCTACAAAACCCTTAATGACCCAGAGTGTTGAGCCCACTGATACCAAACTCGTCTCCGACCCTGAGATCGAGTCTAATCCACATCAACCAACCTCTCTTGTCGACCAAGTGACAAGTGATCCGAGTCAAACTAGTGTTCAACCAAGTCACTCAATTGATCAAGCATTAGGTGACACAAACCCAACCCAATCTAGGATTCAGACTAACCACCCTATCGATCAAGTGATAGGAGATCCTAATCTAGGAGTTCGAACTAGAGCATCCTATAGGAACCTTAGTCAAATTTCCTTAATTTCAAAGATAGAACCCAAATCAATTGAACAAGCTCTTCTTGATCCCGATTGGATTATTGCAATGCAAGAAGAGCTAGCTCAATTTACTAGGAATGAAGTGTGGGAATTAGTACCACCACCTAAAGACAAAACGATAATTGGAACAAGGTGGGTGTTTCGAAATAAGCTTGATGATAAAGGTGAAGTAGTTAGAAACAAGGCTAGGTTAGTCGCCAAAGGGTTTAGTCATGTCGAAGGCTTAGATTACGACGAAACCTATGCCCCAGTAGCTAGACTCGAATCCATTCGAATGTTGCTAGCTTATGCTGCACATCGAGGATTTAAGCTGTTTCAAATGGATGTTAAGTCGGCATTCCTAAATGGATACATTAAAGAAGAAGTTTATGTTAGCCAACCCCAGATTCAAAATCTAGAAAAACCCGACCATGTTCTAAAACTTAAGAAAGCTCTCTATGGACTTAAACAAGCTCCTAGAGCTTGGTACGAGAGACTTTCAATCCATCTTAAGTCAAAAGGGTTTAACCAAGGCTTAGTTGACCCAACTCTCTTCGTAAAAACCTTAGGTAAAGAAATATTCATAGCTCAAATTTACGTAGACGATATAATTTTTGGAACCTCTAACTCAGCCTTACTAAACGAGTTCGTTTCACACATGGAAAGTGAGTTCGAAATGAACTTGGTAGGCGAGTTAAGTTTCTTTTTAGGTCTACAAATTAAACAAACTAAGGATGGTATATACCTATATCAACAAAAATACACTAAGGAGTTAATTAAAAGATTTGGAATGCAAGACGCTAAGATAATAAACACCCCAATGGCAATTAATGTTAACATAGGAGAAGACCTAGAAAGTAAGTCCATTGACTTAAAATACTATAGGAGCGTAAGAGGGAGTCTCCTTTACTTAACTGCAAGCCGACCTGATATCTTATTTGCAGTAAGTATGTGCGCCAGGTTTCAAACCTATGCCAAGGAGTCTCACCTAACCCTAGTTAAGCGTAACCTTAGATATCTAAAGGGTACACTTAATGTCAGTATTTGGTATCCTAGATCTACCGAGTTCGAACTAATCGGCTACTCTGATTCGGATTATGCCGGTAGTAAACTCGACAGAAAAAGCACGAGTGGTTGTTGTCAACTACTCGGCTCGAGTCTAGTGAGTTGGTGCAGTAGGAAGCAACATTGTGTTGCCTTATCTACCACCGAAGCCGAATACATCGCGATGGGTGAGTGTGTCACTCAGCTTCTTTGGATGAAGCACACCCTCCGTGACTTTAAGATAGACTTTACGAATACTAAACTTCACGTAGATAACATTAGTTCAATTAATCTTACAAAGAATCCAATATGTCACTCTAGGACCAAACATATAGAAGTCAAACACCATTTCATTCGAGAACATGTGGCCAACGGAGCCATACAACTTGAGTACGTCGAATCGAAGTCTAACCTAGCAGACCTATTTACTAAACCCCTACCCGAAGCCGAATTTAGTCTATTAAGACGAAAATTGGGCATGTGCATAATAGAATCGGAACTTACAAACTATATTTTCTTACTACTATTTCTTAATTTTCATTTTGATGGAACTAGCATAGGACATACCTTAGATATCATGCACCTATAGATTTAAGGAGCCAGTACATCTCACAACACATAGGACTAATGTGTTTGTGTACTTAGCCACGTAGATGGGCGTGAGATGTTAGGACCCTACTCCTGGTTCCAGATGTAGAGCTAGTGCATCGCTATGAACCACGGAGTATAATCATACATACTAACCGACTCTGACCAGGACTGGTTGATCTTTCATATCAATCAAGCCAAATATGAGTCGAACATTTTATAGATGAAATTATTTTCAGTATATTATTTTCGAAATAATGTGGAATATGCTTGGACTTTAAAATTAATACTTATTCCACACACACCCTCGCTTTTTTCGATATATGGCAAAAGGGGGAGAAAAAGGCCAAAATTAAGGGATCGTTTTTTTTTTTTGGCCAAGGCTTACTTAACTTTAAGTTAACAAAACAAGTTAAGGGAATTCTTAACTTACAAGTTAAGGGAATTCTTAACTTAAACATATTTAGTTAACTTGTTTTTGTTAACAAATAATTTACTTAACTTTAAGTTAACTTGTTAACAAAACGAAGGTAAAGTCCAAGGTTAAGAAATCATTTTCTTAACTTAAAACTTATTTTAAATACTATGGCCGATATTAAGTAATTTTGGTTACTTAATTCTTTTTTTTAGTAGAAAATATCAAGGGGGAAAGTTAAAACTTTTTCTCAGGTACTCACCCTCGGTCAAGGGGGAGGATGTTGGGTTTCCTGCACCGCGGCGTGTGTGTGTTCGATCATGTTTCGTAAACATGAGCACAGCGGAAGCAATTAAAAATAATAAATCTATATTTATTACAACACACACAACACACGCATGCATATTACAACAAGTGTAGACATAACCGTAAATTAAAATTTGCGATAAAAGAAATTATCTACGTTATACCTTCCGTATGACGTGTAGCGGGAACGGCATCAACCGGAACGATCCTCGTAAGAATCGTCTCTATCCGTATCCACGCCGAGCTCCTCGGGATGACTTCGCTAAGTCACGAGCTTCGTCTTCGCACGGGTTACTAGCCTCGTGTTGAAGACCACATGATCGAGAGATGATCACGATCCGAATCCAAATTCGGATCCTAAAACGAGTTCTCAAAACTCGCTTCTCCGGAGAGGTATTCGTCAACCGTTTGACGAATCCTTCGTCCCCCACCTCAGAGGATTACCAGAGATCAAATCCCCGGTAAGTTAGATGCTGTCGGAGCACTAACCGTCGTCAAAACGACGCTCCGACGAGAGGAGAAGAAGCTGTCCAGAAAACTGGACAGCTTGATGGAGGATATAGGCGCCGGCCAACCAAGGAAAGAAAAGGCTCACCTTGATGCCAAACCTATAGGAGATCACCGGAGGGTCGCCGGAGGTTCACCGGCTGAAGCCTGGTCGCCGGCAACAAGTTGGACGGCGGCACAAAGGCTGGGCGGCGGCACACCTATGGTTGGCGCCGACTAGTGGAGGAGAGGGAGGGGGCGGCACAACTAGGTTGGGCGGCGGCACACCTAGGGTTGGCGCCGACTAGGAGAGAAGATGGAGGGGGCGGCACAATTAGGTTGGGCGGCAACTCTAATTAGGGTTTTAAGCCCTATTATAAAGAGAACTAATTCTCTTAATGGTTAATGGATCATATCCATAAAGCCCGTTAACCCGCTCCATTAAGATAAGTTAAAATAAACCAAACCATGATGGTTTATTTTAAGTTAAAACGAACCGAACCAACCTTTGGTTCATTCGTTTAATATAAAACAAACCCTTTGGTTTATTCTCATCCATTGGATTAGAACCAAACCATTTTGGTCCATCCATTATGTCTTCATAAGACACGGCCCATCCACGCTTCCATTGCGACTGAAATAATTTCATGCTCGCTTTATGTTTGGTCCAACCAAACATAGTTTCTCTCGGTCTGAGAATCCCATTCTCAAGCTCGTTTTAAATCCTTTGGATTACACTCGTTGTGCGTGTGACCAAATAGGTTCTCGGTTTATGTTGGTCGTCTATAATTAACCATTAATTATAGAACGATCATGAGTGGCACCTAGTAGTACATCATGATCCCAATTAACCGAAAAGATCAACGGTTTATCCAGAACTATTTCTAAAACCCTTCAGTAGCTCGAATGAATCGTGCCCCATTCCCTTCACTCATCTTATACCCACTTGGTTTAGGACATGGTCTATTGTGTCAGTCCCCACTAGGCTGACTACGTCACACCTAGCCCAAGTATCATTTCCTCGTCCTACAGATTCTAGTTACTCCACATGTATCAAAGAGTACCTTACTCTAAACATGTAATGCTTTGGCCAAAGACTTTAGTAACAATCCGACGAGAGGCCATGGGTATACATCTCCTCGCAAGGAGTGGTGAATCCTTTATAGGCTATTCAAACACCTTCGATCACTTCGACTTATACCCAATCATCCTGGGTCCACATCTCCTTAGAGATGTTTGCTTAAGATGTGAAAGCATAAGTCTCCATGATCAAGATGACTTGAATACCGCAAGTCAAAGGAACCTCGCACTTAAGCCACAGTAAGAACTTCATTGACATATCTATATATGCAGAGAACCATATGAAGTCTTACGGCTGGTCACTCCAATGAACTAGTTACCATAACTAGCATCCATGATCAACTCCGGACATCACTATGTCTCCAGCCAGTGAGAATCAGCTGCTTGGATACACCAAGGAGTATACCTCGTGCTAGTCTCGACAGAATTGATGGTGTCTAAATCCATCAATTCATCGACTAGGGATAATTCCGATACATCACAATTACACATGTAGAGATACTCACTAGTTGTGATCCAATCACAAATTCTCTCATGCTGTGAATCGTATCGTGGGCATTCATTAAATGAGTTTAAGATCCAATCAAATACATTAAACATGTATACTCAAATAGTGAATCTTTATTTATCATATAAATGGTTCATATATAAGGCGATTGCCTTAGGACATCTCTCATATATTACTAACAGACTCCCACTTGGCCTAATGCCAATCGCTACGGTATCCTATACCATAGGCACTAACATGACCCTCAAACTTACTTTGAGGTAATGCCTTTGTCAAAGGATCCGCTAAGTTCCTTTCAGTGGGAATTTTTTTTTCTCGATTTGTATTTCGTTCCTACTGATGATCTCTCTGATAAGATGATAGCGGCAAAGCACATGTTTGGATCATTGATGAGGCCACATCAAGTTCAGAGATGAACTTCTTGATCCAAACCGCTTCCTTTGCTGCTTCCAAAGCTTCAATGTATTCTGCCTTAGTGGCAGAATTCGCTATACCGTCAAGCTTGGAACCTTTCCAACTTATTGCGCCTCCATTCCAGGTGAATACATACCCAGACAAAGACATGGAATCATCCTTGTCTGTCTGGAGCTGGCATCCGTATACCCACGTATCACCATGTACCCTTCTCCATATATTAGGAAGACATCCTTAGTTCTTCTCAAGTACTTAAGGATCGTCTTAACAGCCGCCCAATGATCCATTCCTGGATCAGACTGGTATCTGCTCATGACACTCAGAGCATACGATACATCGGGCCTCGTACATAACATAGTATACATGATAGATCCTTTTGCGGATGCATAGGAAATCTTACTCATGCAAATCCTCTCGTCTTTTGTGCGCGGACACATAGACTTCGAAAGGTGTACCCCATGCCTGATGGGTAGGAAACCTTTCTTGGATTCCGACATGCTAAACCTCTTTAGCACTCGGTCTATATATGTAGACTGCGAAAGACCAAGCAACCATTTCGATCTATCTCTATAGATCTTAATCCCGAGGATGTAGGTTGCTTCTGTGTCTTTCATGGAGAATGTCTTGGATAACCAAACCTTCACTGATCGTAAGATTGAGACATCGCTTTCCTATAAGTAATATGTCATCGACATACAATACTAGGAACACGATCGCACTCCCACTAACCTTCTTGTACACACAAGGTTCGCTCGATTTTGTGAGAAATCAAACCTTTGATTGTCTCATCAAAACGGATATTCCACTCCTAGATGCTTGCTTCAATCCATAAATGGACCGCCGCAATTTGCATACCTTCGCTTTTATCAACCGATGTAAAACCTCAGTTGTATCATATACACGTCCTCGGCGGTTTCCATTAAGGAAAGCTGTTTTCACATCCATCCGCCATATCTCATAATCATAATGAGCCGCTATAGCCAGAGCATCCGAATGGATTTAAGCATAGCTACAAAGTAATAGGTTTCCCATAATCAACACCTTGTTTTTGATGATATCCTTTCGCCACAAATCTAGTCTTATAGGTAATCACATTACCATCCATGTCGGTTTTCTTCTTGAAAACCCACTTGCACCCTATAGGCTTTATCCCTTCAGGTGGGTCAACCAAGTTCCAAACTTGGTTTTCATACATGGAATCCATTTCCGACTTCATGGCACCAAGCCACTTATCCCTTTCTGAACTTGTCAGCACTTCTTCATAACTGGTAGGCTCCTCATCATCAATGAGTAACACCATTCGATTCGCTACGAGAAATCCATATCTCTCAGAATATTGCGTTCTACCAGATCTACGAAGATGTGGTGTTACAATAGGTCCAGCCGATTGCTCATCACTATGAGTTGTCGGCTGTTGTGCTTCACCAGGTATCTCATCAATGTCTATTTGAGTCTCTCGAGCCTCCTCAAGTTCGACGACACTCCCACTATTTTCTTGCAAGAGAAACTCTTTCTCTAGAAACACAGCATGCCTTGAAACAAACACCTTTTGTTCCACAGGATGATAGAATTGGTAACCCCTTGTTTCCTTAGGGTATCCAACAAATAGACATTTATCAGACTTAGCATCCAATTTGTCTGATACAGTCCGCTTCACATAAGCAGGACAACCCCATATCTTCAAGTAAGATACATGAGGTTTCTTACCATTCCATATCTCATATGGAGTAGTTGAGACTACCTTGGTAGGCATTCTGTTTAACAAGTAAACAGTTGTCTGAAGTGCATAACCCCAAAAGGACTTAGGAAGAGTCAGATGATTCATCATTGACCTGACCATGTCCAACAAGGTCCGGTTACGCCTCTCAGATACACCATTATATTGTGGTGTATATGGCGGAGTCCATTGAGACAATATACCATTGTCTCTTAGATAATCAAGAAACTCTTGACTTAAGTATTCACCACCTCGATCCGATCGAAGTATTTTAATACTCTTGTCATGTTGTTTCTCTACTTCATTTCTGAACTCTTTGAACCTTTCAAAGGCTTCAGACTTGTGTTTCATCAAGAACACATACCCAAACCGTGAGTGATCATCGGTGAAGGTAATGAAGTAGCTATAGCCTCCTAAAGTTTGAGTTGACATAGGTCCACATACATCACTATGTATTAGGCCTAGCAACTCTCCCACTCGTTCACCTTTTCCTGTAAAAGGTAACTTAGTCATCTTGCCTTTTAAGCATGATTCGCATGTTTCGTATGAATCCAATTCAAACGATTCCAGAATTCCACATCGGTGTAATTCGGACATGCGTTTCTTGCTTATATGGCCAGACGACAATGCCACATATAGGAGTCTATTTGATTATCCTTTCGAGCATGCTTGTTGCTCGCTTCGATATTGCAAATGTCACTGGATATGTCCAACGTATAAACACCATTGCTTAAAGTTCCAGTCCCATAAAGAACCCCATTCAAAGTTATGTAACAACAATTGTTACTAAACGTCAAATGGAAACCATTTCTATTTAAACAAGAAATAGAAATGATGTTCTTTATCAACGAAGGAATATAAAAGCAATTGTCCAGTTCTAAGACAAGTCCTGCAGGGAGTTTCAACAAATACGATCCGATGGCGAGTGCAGCAACCTTTGCTCCATTCCCAACACGTAAATTTGACTTTCCCTTGTCGAGTCTTCTTCTATTCCTTAGCCCATGTATGTCATTACATATATGTGAGCCACACCCAGTATCCAATACCCAAGTGTCTAAGGAAATAGAATGACAATCAATAAAGAAGATTTCAGAAGAAGATGGGGCATCCGATGCCTTATCCTTCTTCACGGACTCAAGATAAATCTTGCACTTTCTTCGCAAATGGCTCTTCTTGCCATAATGATGGCAAGTTTCCTTTTGTGCTAGTTCTACCTTCTTAGCCTTTCTCTTCTTTCCCTTCTGCTGTTCCTTTGACTTCTTCTTAGAACCTTTCTTCGAGGAATCAACTAACAGCACCGTCCCCTGCTCATGCTTCTCAGAAGACTCCACAGTCTTCAGCATTTTGAGCAGTACCACAGATGAACCTCCTAGCATCTCAGAGGTCAAGAGGAGCTTTGAGACTTCGAACCTTTCGAATCTCACTTGCTCATCAACCAACTCACAAAGATGAAGGACTACGATATGAGCATCCATATGCTCATGCTGCTTTCGTAGCTTGGGTTCCATCGTGGCTAGCATGATGCAACTCATTTGTTCAGAATCACTCACATGTTTCTGATAGGCCAACAATTGGTCCAGAGTTGCATCGTCACTAGGACAGGCGGGAAGAGGCGCTTCGAGGACATTTGCAAGCTTTTCAACCTTGAGAACAATTCTCAAGCTTCTAAGTCAGTCCATGAAACTCGGCCCAGTCAATTTATTCGAATCCAAAATGGAACAAAAATTCAAATACATCATGATCAATTTATTAACTTAGAAATACAAAACGAGCATATATGAGAAAGATGATTTTAAAATGCATCAATATACATTTATAAATCCCATTCATTTTTCGAATTTCAAAAACCCCAAAATCACTTCGGGAGATTGTAGGTCCATCTCCAAATGGGCTGATATCCATCATAGTTATGAACAACCTTGGAGAGAGTCCAACAAGCCATTCATAACTACGACGGTAGGTATCATCTATACCGATTGCATATCCCGTATATGCAACTATCACAATGTGCTATCAATTAATTGAATGTTCACACATACATCGGGTTGTTAACACATTAACAAGTATGCATCATATGCATAGCACCCAACTTCACCTCCCTTTACATCGACCTTGGAGAGAGTCCAACAAGCCGATGTGTTAAAGCCAACCCATTAATCAGACATAGTTTTAATATGGTTAGAGCGCATTCAACCAATTAGCCCAGCTTGGAGAGAGTCCAACAACCAAAGCTAACGATTGACCTCTGACTCTTACCATATTAGTATTAAACTATTCCATGGTTTGAACATATTCAGGTTCGAGTCGGGCTTGGAGAGAGTCCAACAACCCAAACAAAAAACAGAACTCTGGTTCTAACCATATTAATGGAAGGTGTAGGCTTTAATATTGATTAAGGGTTTTTATGTCTCATCCTCTTTGCATGCAAATAACTATTATCTACATGACATGGCATACATGGCATACATCTACATGTCACGACACGCATGGCATAATGTTATGCATCTAATGCAATTACATGGCATAGAATTATGTCATGTATATAATTTCCTTATATGTCATAACTATTTATGGAAATAAAATATGTTTAAGATTTGATTCTCCAAATCAAATCATAATTAAATTAGGAGACAAATTTCCAAATCTAATCACATATTTTATTCATGGAATTATTTGATTAAGGAAAATCTATTTAGGAAACCAATTTCCTAAATCATTAAAACTACAAAGAATCCAATATGTCACTCTAGGACCAAACATATAGAAGTCAAACACCATTTCATTCGAGAACATTTGGCCAACGGAGCCATACAACTCGAGTACGTCGAATCGAAGTCTAACCTAGCAGACCTATTTACTAAACCCCTACCCGAAGCCGAATTTAGTCTATTAAGACGAAAATTGGGCATGTGCATAATAGAATCGGAACTTACAAACTATATTTTCTTACTACTATTTCTTAATTTTCATTTTGATGGAACTAGCATAGGACATACCTTAGATATCATGCACCTATAGATTTAAGGAGCCAGTACATCTCACAACACATAGGACTAATGTGTTTGTGTACTTAGCCACGTAGATGGGCGTGAGATGTTAGGACCCTACTCCTGGTTCCAGATGTAGAGCTAGTGCATCGCTATGAACCACGGAGTATAATCATACATACTAACCGACTACCAGATCGGTTGATCTTTCATATCAATCAAGCCAAATATGAGTCGAACATTTTATAGATGAAATTATTTTCAGTATATTATTTTCGAAATAATGTGGAATATGCTTGGACTTTAAAATTAATACTTATTCCACACACACCCTCGCTTTTTTCGATATATGGCAAAAGGGGGAGAAAAAGGCCAAAGTTAAGGGATCATTTTTTTTTTTGGCCAAGGCTTACTTAACTTTAAGTTAACAAAACAAGTTAAGGGAATTCTTAACTTACAAGTTAAGGGAATTCTTAACTTAAACATATTTAGTTAACTTGTTTTTGTTATCAAATAATTTACTTAACTTTAAGTTAACTTGTTAACAAAACGAAGGTAAAGGCCAAGGTTAAGAAATCATTTTCTTAACTTAAAACTTATTTTAAATACTATGGCCGATATTAAGTAATTTCGGTTACTTAATTCTTTTTTTTAGTAGCAAATATCAAGGGGGAAAGTTAAAACTCTTTCTCAGGTACTCACCCTCGGTCAAGGGGGAGGATGTTGGGTTTCCTGCACCGCGGCGTGTGTGTGTTCGATCATGTTTCGTAAACATGAGCACAGCGGAAGCAATTAAAAATAATAAATCTATATTTATTACAACACACACAACACACGCATGCATATTACAACAAGTGTAGACATAACCGTAAATTAAAATTTGCGATAAAAGAAATTATCTACGTTATACCTTCCGTATGACGTGTAGCGGGAACGGCATCAACCGGAATGATCCTCGTAAGAATCGTCTCTATCCGTATCCACGCCGAGCTCCTCGGGATGACTTCGCTAAGTCACGAGCTTCCTCTTCGCACGGGTTACTAGCCTCGTGTTGAAGACGACGTGATCGAGAGGTGATCACGATCCGAATCCAAATTCGGATCCTAAAATGAGTTCTCAAAACTCGCTTCTCCGGAGAGGTATTCGTCAACCGTTTGACGAATCCTTCGTCCCCCACCTCAGAGGATTACCGGAGATCAAATCCCCGGTAAGTTAGCCGCTGTCGGAGCACTAACCGTCGTCCAAACGACGCTCCGACGAGAGGAGAAGAAGCTGTCCAGAAAACTGGACAGCTTGGTGGAGGATATAGGCGCCGGCCAACCAAGGAAAGAAAAGGCTCACCTTGATGCCAAACCTATAGGAGATCACCGGAGGGTCGCCGGAGGTTCACCGGTTGAAGCTTGGTCGCCGGCATCAAGTTGGTGGCAGCACAAAGGCTGGGCGGCGGCACACCTAGGGTTGGCGCCGACTAGTGGAGGAGAGGGAGGGGGCGGCACAACTAGGTTGGGCGGCGGCACACCTAGGGTTGGCACCGACTAGGAGAGAAGATGGAGGGGGCGGCACAATTAGGTTGGGCGGCAACTCTAATTAGGGTTTTAAGCCCTATTATATAGAGAACTAATTCTCTTAATGGTTAATGGATCATATCCATAAAGCCCGTTAACCCGCTCCATTAAGATAAGTTAAAATAAACCAAACCATGATGGTTTATTTTAAGTTAAAACGAACCGAACAAACCTTTGGTTCATTCGTTTAATATAAACCAAACCCTTTGGTTTATTCTCATCCATTGGATTAGAACCAAACCATTTTGGTCCATCCATTATATCTTCATAAGACAGTATCCACGCTCCATTATAAAATGATGTCTTTGACTGGTCAATTAGCAATATGTAACTGAAACGAGTTTCTCTCGATCCCGAGAATCCCATTCTCAAGCTCGTTTTAAATCCTTTAGATTACACTCGTTGTGAGTGTGACCAAATAGGTTCTCGGTTTATGTTGGCCATCTATAATTAACCATTAATTATAGAACGATCATGAGTGGCACCTAGTAGTACATCATGATCCCCAATTAACCGAAAAGATCTACGGTTGATCCAGAACTATTTCTGAAACCCTTTAGTAGCTCGAATGAATCGTGCCCCATTCCCTTCACTCATCTTATACCCACTTGGTTCAGGACATGGTCTATTGTGTCAGTCCCCACTAGGCTGACTACGTCACACCTAGCCCAAGTATCATTTCCTCGTCCTACGGATTCTAGTTACTCCACATGTATCAAAGAGTACCTTACTCTAAACATGTAATGCTTTGGCCAAAGACTTTAGTAACAATCCGACGAGAGGCCATGGGTATACATCTCCTAGCAAGGAGTGATGAATCCTTTATAGGCTATTCAAACACCTTCGATCACTTCGACTTATACCCAATCATCCCGGGTCCACATCTCCTTAGAGATGTTTGCTTAAGATGTCAAAGCATAAGTCTCCATGATCAAGATGACTTGAATACCGCAAGTCAAAGGAACATTGCACTTAAGCCACAGTAAGAACTTCATTGACATATCTATATATGCAGAGAACCATATGAAGTCTTACGGCTGGTCACTCCAATGAACTAGTTACCATAACTAGCATCCACGATCAACTCCGGACATCACTATGTCTCCAGCCAGTGAGAATCAGCTGCTTGGATACACCAAGGAGTATACCTCGTGCTAGTCTCGACAGAATTGATGGTGTCCAAATCCATCAATTCATCGACTAGGGATAATTCCGATACATCACAATTACACATGTAGAGATACTCACTAGTTGTGATCCAATCACAAATTCTCTCATGCTGTGAATCGTATCGTGGACATTCAGTAAATGAGTTTAAGATCCAATCAAATACATAAACATGTATACTCAAATAGTGAATCTTCATTTATCATATAAATGGTTCATACATAAGGCGATTGCCTTAGGACATCTCTCATATATTACTAACAGAGGATTCCTCAAGGGGGAGAACTTGAAAAAGAGTTTTTATACTCCTACACATTCATGCATATCTCTTGCTCATTTTACTTAATGCACTTAATTTGTTTTTTTCTTAACTTTGTATGTGGGTTTGCCATAAATCAAAAAGGGGGAGATTGTTGGTGCAGTAGGCACCTAAGTCGAACCTGAGTTTTGATTATAGCAAACGATACAAAGTTAAGCTCATGTTGTTATCTCACGAGCTGAATCGAGTGTGCAAAAAATTGCTATAGTTGGAGCTGAAGGCTAGCGACACCCGGAGAAAGCCGCGGTGGTCGAGCGACACTCAAGTGACTTCGGAGGGAGCCGAAGGAATTGAGTGGAAGGCCGGAAGCAAAAGCAACACGTAAGTATCGAGGTAAGCTCGTGTGTGCGAGTGTAAGTAAGGTCGTATCCTCGTTACGGGGAAAGACTTAAGCGTAGATCCGACCCAAGACATCTCATAAGTGGTCTAGGTCGAGATTGGACGGTCGACGACCATCGAAATAATGTTTTCTTTAAGCTAACATTGCCTTGCAGCCAACATCAGTCGACTGCCAACCTGAAGGACTCGACTGTCGTCCATCAGTCGGGTGACTATGGCTAGCACTCGATCGATGTGCCGATCGTGATGGCTATCACGATCACCGTCAAAGGATCACCGAGGAGTCAAGGTTTATCATGAAATTTCAAGGGGAGTGGTGCTCAAATATGATTGGCTAGGGTTCCTCTCGAAAAGGGGCTCAAAGGCTATAAAAGGAGGTGCTAACCTAGGGTTTTAAAAAGAATTCTAAGTGCTCAAAAGCCTCTGTTAGGCTACAACACTCCGACGACTCTACAACAACGAAGTGCTGCCAACAACCCTAGCTTAAAGTTTCTTTTGTTTAGTTCTTGGTATAATCTTAATTTGTTATTGCTTTCAATATTGCAATTATTTTCAATCGAGGTTTTTCGTTGCATTTTACTTTAATAGAAGAGAGGGTTTGTCTCTCTATCTTTTTGCTTCGAAGGCTTTTGTAATCGTAAAACTCTTACCTCCAACGAGGAGGAGTGTTTTAGTGAATTGCCCTCCGTACACGGTCTAGAACCGTTAGGGCCTTGGAGTAGTAGCCGAAGGCTATGAACCAAGTAAAAAACTATTTGTCTCATTTAGGTTTTATTTACATTTCCGCTGCGTTTAATTGTCTATCGAACGTTTTAAAAGAATAGTTTTTATCGCTATTCACCCCCCCCCCCCTCTAGCGATCCGCTTCGATCCAACATTTACTCCTTAGCAGATAAGACAATATCTAGATTCTTTTCCAATCATCATAATTTGGGTACAGTAAGTTTATTTCCTTTAGTATCATAGTAAGTAGACTGAAAGTCATTTTGAAAATCCTAAGAATCACATAGATCATTACTATAGATTTCAAAAAATTATTGATTCCTCAAACAATAAAATTTCAAAACCAACCAACACCTCAAAACACCGAGAATATCGTATGCCACGATAGTGTGGACGTATACGAATTCTACATTTGTCAGAGGAGGTTTTACCCATTAATTTTACTATCTTGTCAACCTAACTTTATGACAAGTAAAATTAATAGTTGATTTCTCTTCGGCCCTACAAATAAAATCAGTGACTCCGATGGGGAGGATACTTATATTTGTATCTAAGTATTCACCATTACTTGGTACCAAAGTAATTATCTCGGGTTATGTCCCTTACGATGGGGAAGTGCTCACGCTCCTTGATAATTCCCTATAACCATATTGGACCTTGTGATCACAAACAAACCCATCCGATGGGGAGGAAGGCACTCAGAGCCGACGCGAAAGTATGCTTGCATCACATGTCAAATCGTAATGGAGGCCGTGGGAATTTATAAAAATATCCCTCTCCCACTTATTAATTTTAAAATGAGGAATTTTCTAGGCTACGACATGCATATCAAACAATAAGCAATAAATATGAAAAATAAATTATTTTCCAACTAATATGACTTTTGTCTTCAATATGTCTCCCATCGCATCGCCTTCTTGTCCGCTCCTCCTACACCATGTAGAGCCATCCGGAGATCTGAGCCGAGACTAAAGCCTATTTTAATTTATATCAATCGATCCTATACTCCATGAGGGAGTGTACATGAAATCTAGATCGAAAGTAAAATAAAATAAAGAGTGTCTAAACAATGCCGTATTTAATTTAGAAAAAAAAACTAAATACTAGCCTCTTTAACCCCGAGGATTCAACAAAATAAATATATACACACATACAATCACATACACACATATGACCATAATTGCCGAATCTTATGCCTGCAACCAAAGAGTTACACTACGCATATTCTACTATTATCCGACACATATAATATATGAAAAAGTGCATAAAAATTAACCGAATCCTAAACACACAAAACCGGAAACCTTGGCTCTGATACCAATTTAAGGGTTTTGCTTATCGAGTCTGTGAGGGGAAACTTCGCTTCCCACTTCACCTCGGTAGCTTGTCCATGGTGATCCCTTCGATGTCCCCGGATAAAAAAAAATTAATCCTAGACAAAAGGGATTGCCCAAACAACCAAGTCATCGTCGTGCTATTCGTTTAGAGAGGTCACTTGAACAAACTAGTTGTTCAAGCGACCATCCTCTATTCTATGAGTTGCCGCGGAATAGACGATATCTAGATCGTCGGTTTTTGTGTTTATGCTCGGGATCCAAGTATTATTTAGCCATTTACAGATTTATAACATGCTTATTATTGAAAAACAAAAACAAGCAACAAACAAAAGATAAAAGAGAATAGATATACCTCTTGATCTTCTAATGTATGTCCTTCCTCCTTTTGGACGTCGTGTGGGCGACGATCTACCAAAAGTCGAAGCTCCAAGATCGCAAATCTTCCATCCTTGCTTTTCTAAAGCAAAAGGAAGAATAGAAACAAGGTTTTTCTCCTCCCTAAAACCAACCAACAAGGAGCACACTAAACCCTTGCCGCCGGCCAACTAGAAGAAGGAGAAGATGATGGAAAACAACCATGACACCAAGGGAAGCCCAATATCTTGTTTCCACCACCTAAGGAGAAGAAGAAGAGAGCTTTTGGCACCGGCCAAGGGCTGGGAAGGGGCTGGAAAAGAGCTGGACGCCGGCCAATGGAGAAGGAAGAAGAAGAGAACACCTTCCTTATTTGGTGCCGCCCTAGCCTCCAAACCCTAACCCTAATCCTATCTCAACTAGGATTCCCTCTCTTTCCGCCCAAACCCTAGCTCTCTTTTCATGTAGTTCACGCCAACTCCCATGCCCTCCTTTTATAGAGTTAGGGATAAGTCATGAATTAATCTCCTCCATTTGTTCTAGGGATTTAATCTCAATCGTAGGATCTTAGAGATTTAATCTCTACCTATGGATCTTAGAGTTTTGTTTCTATCCATTGAATCTAAGCTTCATGAGGTGATAATAGGCTACATTAGGGACCATGAGGAGGAGTTAGATCTTGGCAACCCATGGATCAAGCCCACATAAAGTCCGATCCACTAATGATGATCCAATCCACTAAAGGTTCATCATTGATCTACCTCACCAACCCCCATATGATAATATTGGCTCCATATATTATTTGTACATTTTCTCCCCATGTTTAAGATCTCGAATGTCAGTCGATTAATTAATTTACTGACCATTAATTAATCAACATCTAACTCCTTGAGTAGTACCACTCAACCTTTTCATCATGCAGGATCAAGTCCACCTATAGGGTTTACATGATGAACCTTATGAGCTCCTCAAGGGGACATCATCATCCTAATATATAGGACATGGTTTCCTCGTATAATCAACGACACACCATATAAATAATATCATCTCCCAACTTACTGAGCCTATCGATTTAATCTATAAATCTCGCCCATTGGTAAATCAAAGAGATGACTACTAAGTATATGTGCCCATTATTATATCGGGATTAAGAGCATGTACTAAATAATATCTGAGGTCCGATTCGATTATGTTGTCAGCAATAAATCGAATCACCTCTATGTCGGTCCTGCTCAATACACATAAAGTGTACTAGTGTGATTCTATGGTCAAGACAAACCAACACCAAATCACACTACAACCATTCCGATGGTTTGTCCAAAGCCATCTCGGTTGTGAGCCTTTACTTATACTTTACAAGGAGCCGATAACATGATCTCCCTTGTGACACCACACACCATGTTATCTACAATGTAACGTATTAGACAATATGCATAAAAATATACAAACAATGATCATGTGATTCTTATTTCAAAAATAATGATGTTTATAGAAAAGATAGACTTTTCAGTATACATCCCTACAATCACTAGGTCAAATATATTAGGGCAATCAACCCGTGATATGATTTTGATGTGTGTGGCAAAGGGTTTAAGTTAGGGTGATTGGATATGATATGTGCGTTGGAGTCTTGCAGGACTTAGTAATTCGCACATGGAGCTTTGGCAAGTTTCACCAACTCACAACCTCGTGCTTGAGACGGCGAAGGAGAATTGCAGCGTCGTGTGCTTGATGCATCTGAGGGACCGCCGGACGAGATGACTTGAAGCGAAGCCAAGGAAGCATACTTCGAGGGAAAGAGACACGAAGGAGCATTGCACAGTCGTGCGCTTGATGCTGCCAAGGGACGTTGCTATGCACGAAGAGAGCTTCGGCGAGGGACTTCAAGTGAGATGAGAGAATGAGTGAAATGTAAGTAGCTCATTAGGTGAACTTGGCCGAAATGGCTAAGTGTCAGATGTTGGTGCAGTAGGCACCTAAGTCGAACCTGAGTTTTGATTATACCAAACGATACAAAGTTAAGCTCATGTCGTTATCTCACGAGCTGAATCAAGTGTGGAAAAAATTGTTATAGCTGGAGATGAAGGCTAGCGACACCCGGAGGAAGTCGCGATGGTCGGGCGACACTTGAGTGACTTCGGAGGAAGCCGAAGGAATCAAGTGGAAGGTCAGAAGCGAAAGCTACACAGTAAGTATAGAGGTATGATCATGTGTGTGCGAGAGTAAGTGAGGTCGTATCCTCTTTACGGGGATAATCTTAAGTGTAGATCCAACCAAAGACATCCTATAGGTGGTCTAGGTCGAGATCGGATGGTCGGAGGTCGTTGAAATAATGTTTTTGTTAAGCTAACATTGCCTTGTAGCTAGCATCACCGATCACAAATTGAGGAATCGGTCGTCCAACAATGATCACACTGAGGTCGAAGATTCGACTAATCGCGATCGGCCGATCGATGATGGTCATCAGTCGACTGGTGGTCAAGGATCAGCCTCGAGGAGTCAAGGCCTATCACCCCATTTCAAGGGGAGTGGTGCTCAAATGTGATTGGCTAGGGTTCCTCTCGAAAAGGGGCTCAAAGGATATAAAAGGAGGGCCTATCCTAGGGTTTCATCATCAATTCTAAGCATCCAAAAGCCTCCGCAAAGCTACAACTCTCCGACAACGAAGTGCTTCTTCTTCGACATCTAGGTTTAATTTATTTTACTTTTTTTTACGTCGGTATAAGCCTTATATCAGTTGTTTCTTTACTTTTTCGAAGCTTTTCTATCGTAATGAGGAGAGGGGGAGTGTCCCTCTACCTCAGGCTTTTTGTGTTCTTGTATCGATTAACTCCTACCTCTAACGAGGAGGAGTTCTTTAGTGTTTTGGCCTCCATGCGTGGTCAAGGAACACTAGGGCCTTGGAGTAGTAGGTGAAGGCTACGAACCAAGTAAAAAATATCTTGTCTCCTTTATTGTTTCATTTATCTTTCCACTGCACTTAATTGTTTTGATACAAATTCGAAAGAAAGAAAAGTTTTATCGATATTCAGCCCCCCTCTAGCGATTCGCTTCGATCCATCAATTGGTATCAGAGCTGGGGGTTGCTAAGATTTGGTGAAACCATCGATCTAGCTTTTTACAGATTTTTTTTTAATTCTGTTTATTTCAGATTTATTTCATTTGGTTAGTTTTTCTCCCGCACATCTAATCCAAGACGCGAGTCTTGGTACATTTTCGTGTGTTTTTGTCGTTGCTAGGTTCTTCGTCTTCATCTCCTTGTTTCTTTTGTTTTAATTGCCCATCTCGAGGGTTTGAGCACCGTCCGACCTCCATTTTACAAAGAAGATGACTTTCGTTATTGGAAGGGTCGAATGGAATGCTTTCTCAAAACCCAAATCGAGATGTGGATCATAATCCAAACGGGATTCATACTTCTGACTAACGAAGTGGGTGAATCCTTGGATTATGACCAATGGACCATTGCGACAAAATGACAAGTAGAAGCCGACGCCAAGGCAACTCAAATCCTTCAATGCGTCTTGACCAAGGAGGAGCTAAATCGCGTCGGCCCCTTCATAAGCGCAAATGATCTTTGGACAAAGCTAGTGGAGCAACACGAAGGGACCGATGAAGCCAAGGTATGTAAGCGTGATCTTTTGTTTAATAAACTATATAATCTAAAAATACAGGAACACGAGTTCACGACGTAACTTCACGCCCGCGTCTAAGACATAGTCAACAATCTACACGCGATCGGGCAAAAGGTCGAAAATCGCGACCTTATAAGGTATGTTCTTAACTCTTTTCCAAGGACTACCTTCTGGGCATCCATGGTTGATGCCTACAAGGTCTCCAAGGATCTTTCGAAACTTAGGTTAGATGAATTATTTTCCGATTTTGAACTTCATGAGCAGTATAACTCAGAACCCGAGAAGGGTATAACACTTTTTGCAGGTTCAAGGAAGAAAACCGCAAGCAAGGCACCTCCGAAGGAAGAAGAGGATGAGTCTGATTCGGAAGTTGACTTGGAAATGGAGGCTGAACTAGTCAACCTAGTTCGGAGGATAGTCTAGGGCCAAAAACGAACCATCACTCGACCCAACGAAGGTAAGACATAAAGTTCAAATATTAGATGCTATGAATGCAACTGGTTTGGACATATCAAGTCCGAATGCCCAAAACTCAAGAGCAAAGCACTAAAACACAAAAAGGCACTCAACGCTACTTGGGAAGAAGCATCCGAGGAAGAAGATAATGATCGTGTTCTCATGGCTAAACCGGTGGAATCGGAGATGGAGTCGGAACCAGAACTTGAATCGAAAACCGAAGACGAGTCGGACTGCGAAGCACTATTCAAGACAAGCCACGGATACACATCCGGTTCAAAAGATACACTCAAGGTAAGTCGATCCCTCATTATTACACTTTATAGTGCAATTAAGTTTTTAACTAAAAAATTAGCTAAGTCCGAGTCCAAGGTCAAACCCTGGTTGAGGAAGTTAAACTCCTCAAACACGAGGTCTCCCTAACCTCTTCGACTAGTCGAGTTCAAGAGGAGGACTCAACTAGGGTTAAAAAACTAGAAGTTGAGAACTCACTCTTGAAGAGTCAAGTCGAAGATATTAGGAACACGTTGGAAAGGTTTACTTTGGGATCCAAAGGACTTGACCTCCTACTTGGATCGCAAAGGGCTGTGTACAACAAGACCGGGCTAGGATTTAGCTCAAATACGACCAACAAGTCGTATATGTCGATTGTAAGTCGACATAAAAAAAGTGTCCAAGCATGGGTCCCTAAGACCACCTTGATTTCAAACATAGGATCGAACCAGTACTGGGTTCGCAAGGACTAAATCCACTTTGTGGAGAGACCGAATCGATTCAAAAGTCTAGATGGAGCTAGTACAAAACTTGTTTGTGTTTTAACTTAGAAATTGCATGCTTAGGTTTTTATTTAGTTTTATTTTCATTTTTAGAATGGTTAGATAGGACTATAACTCGTCAATACTTGATAACATAGTACCAGGACGCGATGAGATGATAGTACGCTAGGAAAGCGGAGTCTTGTGTATTCGGGCTAGATAAGGCGTATCTAGTTCGGTGCACTTGACCGAGCGGAACTAGCTGAAGCTACCTCACCGTATCCTAGACTAGTTAGACTAGGAAGTGGTCTTAGGTAAGTCAAGTCTCTATTTTCTTGAAAATGGCTTTGTCTAAGGAAGTGGTCGTTGTTCCGATCAAAGAAGGCCTCTATGCCTCGCCATGACCTGGAAGCCATGATCTTGAAAAGGTGACTTGATGAGCCTAAGGTCAAATTTGAATCTAATGCAAGGTTGACAAGTGTTCAAGTCATTAAATTTAAATCAAGTAAAATTGGAAGTCATCTCACAATAACATATAGGGTTAACATGTTTGATCATGTAGACATGGGTGAGATGATTTAGGTTAATAATCTTCAACCAATCTTTAATAAATCCAATATCCGATCCAACTACCTTGCGTGTAGGATCAATGGATGTTGGACAGTGGTTGCTCTCGACACATGACTGGGGATCAACTCAAGTTTTCGAAGCTTCGATTCAAACGACAAGGATCGGTAGCCTTCGGAAATAACGGCAAGCTCAAAATCATCAAATCAAGTGATATTGAGCTTAACTCAAATTTTGTTATTCAAAATGTTTTATTAGTAGAAAATTTTCAATATAATTTACTTAGTCTAAGCCAATTATGTGATAATAACCATAAGGTCATATTTCTAGAAAATGAATGCGTAATTAATACAAATGGAACTTCTAAAACAATTCTTAAGGGAACTAGAAATAACAATATTTACACTATTAACTTAACTAACTCCTCAACTAAGTGTCTTATGACACGGCAAGAGGAATCATGGTTGTGGCACCGACAACTCGGTCACTCACACCCAAGACTCATCCACAAGATGAGTCAGAGGTTTACCTAACCTCAATAACTTGGATAATAAAATATGTAATGCTTGTCAACAAGGTAAACAATCTAGGACACAACATCAACTAACTAATCAAGAATGAACCAAAAGTGTGCTTGAGCTCCTACAAATGGATCTATTTGATTCACACGGAGCTAAGTCACTTAATGGAAGTAAATTCTACTTAGTCATAATTGATGACTATTCTAGATTTACTTGGGTTAGGTTCATCAAACACAAAAGTGATACCCTAGATCAATTAATCAACCTATTTAAAGTAATAGAAAATCAACAAAGTATTAAAATCAAAAGACTTAGGACTGATCATGGTGGTGAATTCGAGAACCATAGGTTTACAGAATTCTGTAACCTAAATGGATACTACCATGAGTTCTCTTGCCCAAGAACTCCACAACAAAATGGCCTAGTAGAACGCAAAAATAGAACCCTACAAGAATCCACTAGGACAATGTTAAACGAGTGTAACCTACCCGATAGGTTTTGGGCGGAAGCCGTGAGTACGACATGCTATGTCCAAAATAGGATCCTTATGGTAAAGAGGCACCTTAAGAACTCATACAAGATTTATCATGATAAAATACCTAACATCAAGTACTTTAGGGTATTTGGGTGTAGGGTACATATCCTAAACACTAAGGATTACCTAGGGAAAATTACATCCAAAACCACGACCGAAATCTTTCTAGGATACTCGACTACAAGTAGAGCTTATAGAGTATATAACCATGACACCTTTAGAGTCGAGGAGACTATCAATGTAGTATTTGATGTAGGACACGAACCTACAAAACCCCCGGCAACCCCAATTAGTGAGTCGATTCATACTAGACCTAACTCTGATCCGGAGATCAGGTCTAGTATTAATCCTAACCTAAGTCAATCAAGCCACTCTATCGACCATGTGATAGATGACTCTAACCAAACTAGAACACAAACGAGTCATCCTATTGATCAATTTGTAGACTCAAACCCAAATCCAACTAGGACTCAAATGAATCATCCTATCGACCAAGTGATAGGTGATCCAAGTCTAGGAGTTCGAACTAGAGAATCATACAGAAACCTTAGTCAAATCTCCTTGATTTCTAAAATTGAACCCAAAACTATTGACCAAGCTCTTCTTGATCCCGATTGGATTATTGAAATGCAAGAAGAGCTGGCTCAATTCACTTGGAATGAAGTATGGGAATTAGTACCACCACCTAAAGATAAAACAATCATTGGAACAAGGTGAGTGTTTAGAAATAAACATGATGATAAAGGTGAAGTAGTTAGAAATAAAGCTAGACTAGTCGCTAAAGGGTTTAGTCAAGTTGAAGGTTTAGATTACGATGAGACCTATGCCCCAGTAGTTAGATTAGAGTCCATTCGAATCCTATAAGTGTATACTGCACATTGAGGATTTAAGTTGTTTCAAATGGATGTGAAATCAGCGTTCTTAAATGGATACATTAAGGAAGAGGTTTATGTTAGTCAACCTCCCGATTTCGAAAGTGTAGATAAACCCGACCATGTCCTTAGGTTAAAGAAAGCCCTCTATGGACTTAAACAAGCTCCTCGAGCTTGGTACGAGAGACTTTAAATTTATCTAAAGTCTAAAGGATTTAACCAAGGTGTTGTTGACCCAACCCTTTTTGTAAAAAACCTTAGGTAAAGACATATTCATAGCCCAAATCTACGTAGATGATATTATTTTCAGAACCACCAACTAAATCCTACTAAATGAGTTCATTTCACTTATGGAAAGTGAATTTGAAATGAATTTAGTAGGCGAGTTAAGTTACTTCTTAGGTCTACAAATTAACTAAAGATGGAATATACCTACATCAACGCAAATATACTAGGGAATTAATTAAACTCTTTGGAATGCAAGACGCTAAAATCATTAATACCCCAATGGCAACTAATGTGAATATAGAAGAAGATGTAATCGGAAACTCAATTGATTTAAAATACTATAGGAGCGTAATAGGGAGTCTCCTTTACTTAACTGCAAGCCGACCTGATATCTTATTTGCAGTAAGTATGTGCGCAAGGTTCCAAACCTGTGCCAAGGAGTCTCATCTAACTCTAGTCATGCATATCCTTAGATATCTAAAGGGTACACTTAATGTCGGTATTTGGTACCATAGATCTACCGAGTTCGAACTAACCGACTACTCCGATTCGGAGTATGCCGGTAGTAAGCTCGATAGAAAGAGTACGAGTGGTTGTTGTCAACTTCTCGGCTCGAGTCTTGTGAGTTGGTGCAGTAGGAAGCAACACTGTGTTGCCTTATCTACCACCGAAGACGAATACATCGCAATGGGTAAGTGTGTCACTCAGCTTCTTTGGATGAAGCACACTCTCCGCGACTTTAAGTTAGACTTTACAAATACTAAACTTCACGCAGATAACATTAGTTCAATTAATCTTACTAAGAATCCGATATGTCACTCTAGGACCAAACATATAGAGGTCAAACACCATTTCATTCGAGAACATGTGGCCAATGGAGCCATAAAACTCGAATACGTCGAATCGAAGTCTAACTTGGTAGACCTATTTACTAAACCCCTACCCGAAGCCAAATTTAGTCTATTAAGACGAAAATTGGGCATGTGCGTAGTAGAATAGGACTTTGCAAATTATATTACTACTATTTCTTACTTTTCATTTTTCATGGAACTAGTATAGGACATACCTTAGATATCATGCACCTATAGATTTAAGGAGCCAATACATCTCACAACACATAGGACTAATGTGTTTGTGTACTTAGCCACGTAGATGGGCATGAGATGTTAGGACCTTACTCCTGGTTCCAGATGTAGAGCTAGTGCATCACCATGAACCACGGAGTATAATCATATATACTAACCGACTCTGACCAGGACTGGTTGATCTTTCATATCAATCAAGCCAAATATGAGTCGAATATTTTATAGATGAGCTTATTTTCAGTATATTATTTTCAAACTAATGTGGAACATGCTTGGACTTTAAATTTAATACTTATTCCACACACAGCCTCACTCTTTTCGATATATGACAAAACGGGGAGAAAAAGGCCAAAGTTAAGGGATCAATATTTTTTTTCATACGACCAATGTTTACTTAACTTTATGTTAACAAAACAGAAGTAAAGGCCAAGTTAAGAGAATTCTTAACTTATACACATTTACTTAAGTTTAAGTTAACTTGTTTTTGTTAACAAAACGGAAGTAAAGGCCAAGGTTAAGAAATCAATTTTTTGATTTCTTAACTTAAAACTTATTTTAAACACTATGGCCAATATTAAGTAATTTCTGTTACTTAATTCTTTTTTAATAGCAAACATCAAGAGGGAGAGTTAAAACTCTTTCTCAAGTACTCACCCTCGGTCAAGGGGGAGGATTCCTCAAGGGGGAGCACTTGAAAAAGAGTTTTTATATACTCCTGCTCATTCATGCATATCTCATACTCATTTTGTTTAATGCACTTAATTTATTTTTCTTAACTTTGTATATGGGTTTTCCATAAATAAAAAAGGGGGAGATTGTTGGTGCAGTAGACACCTAAGTCGATCCTGAGTTTAGATTATACAAACGATACAAAGTTAAGCTCATGTCGTTATCTCACGAGCTGAATCGAGTGTGCAAAAAATTGCTATAGCTGGAGTTGAAGGCAAGCGACACCCGGAGAAAGCCATGGTGGTCGAGCGACACTCGAGTGACTTCGGAGGAAGCCGAAGGAATCGAGTGGAAGGCCGAAAGTGAAATGACACAGTAAATATCGAGGTAAGCTCGTGTGTGTGCGAGTAAGTGAGGTTGTATCCTCTTTACGAGGATGATCTTAAGCGTAGATCCGACCAAAGACATCCTATAGGTGGTCTAGGTCGAGATCGTACGGTTGGAGGTCGTCGAAATAATGTTTTTGTTAAGCTAACTTTGCCTTGTAGCTAGCATCAGTTGGCTGCCATCTTGGAGGACTCGGCTGCCGTCCAATAGTCGACTGCCGGAGGTCAGCATTCGATTGATGCTGCCATCAGTCGACTAATGATGGCCATCAGTTGACTGGTGGTCAAGGATCAACCTCGAGGAGTCAAGGCTAATCACCTCATTTCAAGGGGAGTGGTGCTCAAATGTGATTGGCTAGGGTTCCTCTCGAAAAGGGGCTCAAAGGCTATAAAAGGAGGGCCTATCCTAGGGTTTTATCATCAATTCTAAGCTTCCAAAAGCATCCGCAAAGCTAAAACTCTCCGACAACGAAGTGCTTCTTCTCCGACATCTAGGTTTAATTTATTTTAGTTTTTTTTACGTCGGTATAAGCTTTATATCAGTTGTATCTTTACTTTTTCGAAGCTTTTCTATCGTAACAAGGAGAGGGGGAGTGTCCCTCTACCTCAAGCTTTTTGTGTTCTTGTATCGATTAACTCCTACCTCTAACGAGGTGGAGTTGTTTAGTATTTTGCCCTCCGTGCGTGGTCAAGGACCACTAGGGCCTTGGAGTAGTAGCCGAAGGCTACGAACCAAGTAAAAAATATCTTGTCTATTTTATTGTTTCATTTATCTTTCCACTGCACTTAATTGTTTTGATACGAATTCGAATGAAAGAAAAGTTTTATCGCTATTCACCCCTCCCTCTAGCGATCCGCTTCGATCCAACATCGGATGGGTTTTCCCAACATCCGTCTACTGCCATGATATGATAGTCGACTGCTCCAAGTCGATTGTGACTCGATTGGTATATGAGTCTGGTTCATGTGCCATCAGTCGACTGCCACGGGTTAGCAATCAACTGCCGAGACCATTAGTCGATTGCTGATGGCAGCAATCGATTAGTCGAGAGGCATTCGGGCATAGAACCTCTCATAGCTGATTGATCAGTCAACTATGGAGGCATCAGTCGACTGATGGATACATCAGTCGACTACCAAGGTTCCCATTGAACTACAATGGTCGGGATCTGACGTGTTCAGTGAAGGATTTTGATTATCGAGTCCGTGAGGGGAAACTTCGCTTCCCACTTCACCTTGTTCGTTTGTTCATGGTGATCCCCTCGATGTCCCCGTATTAAAAAATTTAATCCTAGACAAAAAGGATTGCCCAAACAACCAAGTCATCGTCGTGTTATTCGTTTAGAGAGGTCACGTGAACAAACTAGTTGTTTAAGCGACCATCCTCTATTCTACAAGAAGCCGCGGAATAGACGATGTCCGGATCACCGGTTTTTGTGTTTATGCTCAGGATCCAAGTATTATTTAGCCATATACAAATTTATATCATGCTCATAATTGAAAAACAAATACAAACATGTAACATATAATGATTAGAGAATCGATATACCTCTCGATCTTCTAATGTATGACCTTCCTCCTTTCGGACGTCGTGTGGGCGAAAATCTACCGTAAGTCGAAGATCCTAGATCACAAATCTTCCTTCCTTGCTCTTGCAAGGAAAGAGGAAGAATAGAAACAAGGTTATTCTCCTCCCTAAAACCAACCAACAAGGAGCACACAAACTCCTTTCCGCCGGCCAACTAGAAGGAGGAGAAGATGATGGAAAACAACCAAGTCACGAAGGGAAGCCCTATATCTTGTTTCCACCAAATAAGGAGAAGGAGAAGAGAGGCTTGGCCACCGGCCAAAGGCTGGAAGAGGCCTGGAAAACAAGCTGGAGGTTGGCCACCTTGAAGGAAGAAGAAGAAAAGGAATTACCTTCCTTATTTGGTGCCGCCCAAGCCCAAACCCTAATTCCTAAGCCCTTGCCGCCAACTCCAAAAACCCTAGCTCTCTTGATGTGTCCTCCACGCCAACCCCATGCCCTCCTTTTATAGAGTTAGGGATAAGTCATGAATTAATCTCCTCCATTGGTTCTAGGGATTTAATCTCAACCGTCAGATCTAGAGATTTAATCTCAACCGTCGGATCTTAGAGATTTAATCTCTACCTATGGATCTTAGAATTTTGTTTATATCCATTGGATCTAAGCATCATGAGGTGTTAATAGGCAACATTAGGGACCATGAGGAGGAGTTGGATCTTGGCTACCCATGGATCAAGCCCACATAAAGTCCGATCCACTAAAGTGTTGGGTTTCCGGCACCGCGGCGAGTGTGTGTTCGAACATGTTTCGTAAACATGTGCACAGCGGAAGGAATAAAAATAATAAATCTATATTTATTACAACACACACATCACACGCATGCATAGTACAACATGTGTAGACATAACCGTAAATTTAAATTTTGTAATAAAAGGAAATTTAACTACGTATACCTTACGTATCACGTGTAGCGGGAACGGCATCAACCGGAATGATCCTCATCTTTGTATGGGTTACTAGCCTCATGTTGAAGACGATGTGATCGAGAGAAGATCACGATCCGAATCCAAATTCGGATCCAAAGACGAGTCCTCAAAACTCGCTTATCCGGAGAGGTATTCGTCAGCCGTTTGACGAATCCTTCGTCCTCCACCTATGAGGTTTACTGGAGATCGAATCCCCGGTAAGTAAGGTGCTGTCGGAGCTCCAAACATCGTCTAAACGATGCTCCGACGAGAGGGAAACAAGCTGTCCAGAAAACTGGACAGCTTTGGTGGAGACCTTGCGCCGGCCAAATAAGGAAAGCGACTTGCTCACCTTGTCGCCGGAGCCAAGGAAGATCACCGGAGCTCCTCCGGCAGCAGCTCGACACCGGCAAAGGGAGAAGATGGAAGCAGCTGGTCGCCGGTTGGAGGAGGTGGGTGTAGGGATCCCGAGCGATAAACAAAATTCGCAGCGGAAAACTTAGGATCCCTCCAAAGATACAAGAAAAAAAAATATACTCATTTCAATTATCGATTCTATCCTATGGGAATCGAGATTACCTTCAAAGCGTGCCCTTCGAATTCTAGTCAGCAACACTTGCAGATCTCAGCGTGGTCAGAATGTCCACGCCTCTACGGTGCACACACACACGATCTTGGAGAGAAGAGGTAAGCCCTTTCGGTTGTGCTAGCAACCACTCCAAGGTCTCACTTTTCCACTCTATACTTGGCCCTCTTGTGTTGTGAACGAAAAAAATAAAATCTTATTTTCTTTTTTTATTATCCACATTGAAGAAGAAGAAGTAACCATAATACACCTTAATGAGACATTAAATGCACTTCCTTATTCTTCATGGTAAAAGAAAGGAAGTCAATTAATGCTCATTAATGAGTTTTAAATCCCATTTAAAACCCCATTTATTAATTCATGTATTATTCATTTTAGCCTTCTTCTCTTGGTTTGACTTGAGTCTAACTCAACATAAACCAATTTGAGTCCAACTCAAATTTAGCTAAGTAATGAGTCTTACTCATTCTAGTTAATCCAATTAACTAATAATTCATTTTAGTCAAACCAAAATGATTTCCTCTCCAAAATAATATGTTCTTTATGTGTGACCCTATAGGCTCTCATAACGTTGGCAATGTATCCAAAACCATTTTAGATACATAAGCAATAAGTGGCATCTAGCAATACATCATTTCTACCCAAGTGATGAGAATGTCGAGATCCGACAACCTCTTCCGTGACTATTATCATATGACAGTGTCCTTCTATCCTTGATATCTCAGATCGATCAATGAGGCATAGACCGTGTCACCCTCTTATCAATCTTTATGTTTCTTGATCCCCAAGTAGACTCACTCAAACAAATGAGCTCAATATCTCATATTGACTCATTTGAGCATGGCCATGCATTTCGTGGTCCTACTCTATCAAGAGGCCAAAGATATCACTCCCGTCATATGGGAGGGATAGATCCCATCTACATCTCTCACATCCCTCAGCATAATTCGTTACATACTCAGTGATCGTCGTTATAGTCACCCAATTACGGTGTGACGTTAGATGATACCAAAGTACATAACTCCTTATATAGGGAACCGTAGTGACTTCAGGTCTAAGGACTATTCATACCAATAGTCACATGAGAATGTATATGACACTCATATAACGATCCATGATACTTTCTCATGGTGGGTCAATTCAGTATATATAGTATCCAATATATATACCCATGTATCAATGTGATATCACATATCCATGACTTGTGAGATCAAGTCATCCATTGACCTACATGCTAGTCTCAATGTATCAATATAGCCCTTGTCTATTAATACAATACTCGACTAGGAATATTTAAGAACAGTCTTCTCTACAGTTTCTCATAATCAATTCTACCAATTGATATACTGTAGATAACAACCTACTATTCATTGGCATTATTATATTTATTTAGCTGGCACACGCATAAAGAAATATAATAATCAATCTTTGCCTTTATTAATGCAAGAATATAATACAAAAGTCTCCCTCACAAATCATCTCATAATTGGCACTAAGGGCTCATACTAACAATATCCCACTAGCATTAGTGTCAATCACTGTAATCTCTAAGACCCAGTGACCTAGTATGACCATCATGCTTCCTCTGTGCCAAAGCCTTGGTCAAGGGATCCGCAATGTTAGCATCAGTGTCTACTCTGCATATCTGAACATCTCCTCTATTGATGATCTCTCGAATGAGGTGATACCACCGTAGTATGTGTTTGGTCCTCTGATGACAGTGAGGTTCCTTAGCCTGAGCAATAGCCCCATTGTTGTCACAATAGAGGTCTATTGGGTCTGCTATGCTAGGAACCACCTCAAGTTCAGTGATGAACTTTCAGATCCAAATGGCCTCCTTTGCTGCAGAAGACGCAGCAATATACTCGGCTTCTGTTGTAGAATCTGCAACTGTGTCCTGCTTCGAACTCTTCCAGCTTACAGCGCCACCATTCAAGCAAAATACATACCCTGACTGTGACCTGGAGTCATCCTTGTCAGTTTGGAAGCTCGCATCACCGTAACCTTTTACAGCTAGCTCCTCATTGCCTCCAAATATCAAGAAATATTCTTTTGTCCTTCGCAAGTACTATAAAATATTCTTGACAACTGTCCGGTGACATTCACCGGGATCAGACTGATACCTGCTCATCATGCTTAAAGCATACGAGACATCGGGGCAAGTACAAATCATGGCGTACATGATAAATCCTATAGCTGATGCATAAGGGATCTTATCCATGCGATCTCTCTCCTCCTTAGAAGAGGGAAATTGAGTCTTCGAAAGACTCATACCATGTGACATTGGCAAAAATCACTTCTTGGAATTCTGCATGGCAAAACGCTTAAGCACCTTGTCGACATATGTACTCTGACTCAAGCCAAGCAATCTCTTAGATCTATCTCTATAGATCTTGAAGCCTAGAATATAGGCTGCTTCACCTAAGTCTTTCATTGAAAAACAATTCCCAAGCCAAGTCTTCACAAACTGCAGCATAGGAATATCATTTCCAATGAGCAGTATGTCATCTACATACAATATGAGGAAAACAATTGAGCTTCTACTAACCTTCTTGTAGGCAAAAGGTTCATCTTCGTTCTTAATGAAACCAAACGTTTTGATCGCATTATCGAAACGAAGATTCCAGCTTCTAGAAGCTTGCCCTATGCAACTTACAAACCTTTCCAGCATCCTTTGGATCGACAAAACCCTCAGGTTGTGTCATATACACATCTTCGAGTAGATTTCCATTAAGAAATGCTGTTTTGACATCCATCTGCCAGATCTCATAGTCATAGTAAGCTGCAATAGCAAGCATGATCCGAATGGATTTGAGCATCAGAACTGGAGAAAAGGTTTCATCATAGTCAATACCATGAATCTGCTTGAATCCTTTTGCTACCAATCACCCTTTATAGGTATGCACATTACCTTCCATGTCAGTCTTTCTCCTAAAGACCAACTTACACCCAATGGGTTTGACCCCTTCAGGCGGATCAACCAAAGTCCAGACTTGGTTAGTGTACATGGATTCTATTTCGGATCTCATGGCCTCGAGCCATTTCTTAGAATCTAGGCTCATTACAGCTTCCTGATAGGATGTCGGCTCATTAAGCATGATACCATTGTTATCATCCAAGAGAAAAGAATATCTCTCAGGTTGATGACGTATCCTATCAGACCTACGCAGAGCTTGGTCTACCTGAACAGGTTGTATCACAACTCCTTGTGATGACTGTTCTTGTTCCATTAAGGTATCAGTGCTATTTTGTGTATCTTGAACTTCTTCTAGATCAATTTTACTCCCACTTATTTTTCTAGAAATAAATTCCCTTTCTAGAAAAACACCATTTCTGGCAACAAACACTTTGCCTTGTGTGGGGTTGTAAAAGTAATATCCCTTAGTTTCCTTGGAATATCCAACGAAATAACATCTATCTGATTTGGGGCCTAGTTTATCTGATACTTGACGTCGTACGTAAGCCTCACAACCCCAAATCTTTATAAAAGACATCGTGGGACTCTTCCCAGTCCATATCTCATATGGTGTCTTTACGACTGCCTTAGAAGGAACACGGTTAAGTGTGAAAGCGGCGGTCTCTAGAGCATATACCCAGAAGGGAGGAGGAAGTCCTGTATGACTTATCATTGATCGTACCATATCTAATAGAGTACGATTTCTCCTCTCAGATACACCATTCAACTGTGGTGTTCCAGGTGGAGTGACCTGAGATCTTATCCCACACTCAACTAGATAGTCACTAAACTCTTAGCTTAGGTATTCCCCACCTCGATCTGATCGAAGCATCTTAATACTCTTACCAAGTTGGTTATGTACTTCATTCTTGAATTCTTTGAAGTTTTCAAAGGATTCTGATTTGTGTCTCATAAGATACACATATCCATATCTACTGAAATCATCAGTAAATGTGATGAAGTACTGATAACCTCCTCTGGCTGCGACTTTGAAAGGACCGCATACATCACTATGTATGAGGCCTAACAAATCTGTCGCTCGTTCACCTTGTCCACTAAATGGAGTCTTGGTCATCTTGCCTAAAAGTCAAGATTCACATACCTCATATGATTCAAAATCAAATGAGTCCAGTAATCCATCCTTATGGAGCTGGGCTATGCGACTCTCATTTATGTGACCCAAGCGACAATACCAAAGATATGTTTGTTCAAATGATTAGATTTGAATCATTTGGTATTTATGTTATAGACTGGGTTTTCAAGGTCTAGAACATAGAGTCCATTCATCAAGTGTGCACTGCAATAGAACATTTCATTTAAATATACAGAACAACACTTTCCTTAATTATAAATGAAAAACATTTCTTGTCCAAACAAGATATAGACATAATGTTCTTAGTTATTGCAGGTACGAAATAACACTCTTCAAGTTCTAGAATTAAACCACTGGGTAATGATAAGGATATGTTCCTACAGTTATAGCAGCAACTCTTGCGCCATTGCCAACACGTAGGTCCACTTATCCTTTTGTCAAAGATCTACTTCTTCTCAAGCCCTGCACATTGGTACAAATGTGAGAAGCACAACCGGTATCCAATACCCATGAGGAAGAAATAGATAGATTGACTTCTATAACATGTATACCTGAAGTGGAAGCCTCACTTCCTTTCTTCTTCTGAACTTCCTCGAGGTACTTTTTGCAGTTCCTCTTCCAATGTCTAGCTTCCTTGCAGTGGAAGCAAGTCCCTTCCTTGGCCACCCCACCTTTAGGGTTCAATGCTTTGTCCTTATCTTTATTCTGGGTCTTACCCTTGCCTTTAGACTTTTTCTTACCCTTGCCCTTTTTAACCATAAGTACATCATTAGTACCAGGTTGCTTCTTCTTAAGATTGCTCTCAGCAGTTCTCAACATGCTTAAGAGCTCAGGCAATGGTTTGTCAATTTTTCTCATGTAATAATTTAAGACAAATTGACTAAAGCCTCTAGGCAGCGAATATAGAATAAGGTCAGTGGCCAAGTCTTGGCCTAAAGGAAACCCCAATCTTTCAAGGTTCTCAACATACCCAATCATCTTGAGTACATGAGTTCCTACGGGTGTTCCTTCTTGCATTTTGCATGAAAATAATGCCTTAGATACCTCAAATCTCTCGTGCCTCGCCTGCCATTGATATTGTTGCTTCAAGTGTGCAACCATATCGAAGGCATCCATGTTCTCATTTTGCTTCTGAAGCTCAGAGTTTATGGTTACAAGCATAAGGCATGATGCATCTAATGCATCATCTTGATGCTTCTTGTATGCATCCTTATCTGGACGAGTAGCATTATTGGCGGGTGGTTCAGAAATGGGTTGCTCTAGGACATAGAGTTTCCGCTCCTGTTTGAGAACTATTCTCAAATTTTTGAACCCATCAATGAAGTTTGCTCCATTGAGCTTGTCCTTCTCAAGGACTGATCGCAGAGAAAGGGTATTTGTCGTATTTGAAGACATAGTAATCTACAACAGAAATGATATGCAGAAATGAGTATTATATCTGAAATTATTTAATTAGGCCTTTAATTAAATGAGACTCCCACTGATTCCCTTAGCTTCAATAGGAGCTAGTCATACCAGTTCTATTGAGCTTCAAGTTCATGTGGGACAAGATCCACATCATACCTCACCTTGAGTTAGCTTTGGCTAATCACCCAAGATTTAGTATCACTAGGTAGGTAACATTTTACCAATTGCATCATATGCAACTCTTGGAATAAAGGATCAAGATTCACATTATACATCATCTTGAGTTAGCTTTGGCTAATCTCCCAAGACTTAGTATAAATGTTCTCTTATCCGTGTCTCCTAACTATTAGGAAATGCCTCTAAGTATTTCTCAATCTAATTGAGACACTTAGTGAAGTCTCATCCAAAGTTTGATAGTGGGACATCACAATTGTCCTCTCGCACTCTACCAAGATAAAATGCGCTGCTTTGCTTTGGTAAACCCAACACAAATGATCGAGGTAGTTTATGAGTACCAAACTTTGGTAGACATATTCATTTGACTTAATTTTAAGATAACATATTATCTAGCATGCATCACATATACACAAAATATATCACATATACGCTAAACGTGACATGGTTATGGCCCTTATTCTACGATTTCTCAAGCCAATGAGAAAATCGATTGGTTACCCAAGGGATAACATCTTCTCCAAGCGCTTCCTTTGGTCAGCATGTGTTGTCAGCATCGTCCTTGTAACATCCACCTTCAATGGACTTTCATTGCTTATTTATTTTGTACATTACAAAATTATAATACTCGAGTTACATTCGAGTCTAAATCTATTTTACAACTAGAAAATAGAAGTGAAGGTACGACACGCAGGCTGTGTAAACAAAATACAACACCCACATACATATATGGCGACATACGCAGTCGTATTATGAATTACAACACATAACCACAATCATATTGGGTCCTAGGCCATAACCATGCACCACATACAAATCATTCACAATGATTTAATAAATTATTTTATTTATCAGTTTTATTATGTGCAATTTTTAAGCCGCTATGCCGATTAGCCGCAACACCATGGCGGTCCCGCTAGCCGGTTAGCGGGCGGGAGTCAAGCGGCGCCCCTTCGAAGAGGCGGCGTCCTTCGTATTTTGCTAATTCATCTTATGAGTCGCTGCCCATTTTGTCCATCTCTATGAACCCGTGACCTCGGATGGCGGTGTGTTCGACCAGTCAGGCTTGAACCATCCCACTTGGCGGACCATACTGCCGTTTGAATCGGCTTCGGACCGCGGTAGTCGGCACCATCCGACTTGATTCAGCCCACTCGGCAGACTATCTGCTTGGCTAAATCAACTCGGACATAGATCGAGTTGGCACCATCCGACTTGATTCAGCCCACTCGGCAAACTATCCGCTTGACTAAATCAACTCGGACATATACCGAGTCGGAAAAAAAACATAATAAAACCAATCTCATGTTTATATCACATAAAACATCCAAAAAAATGTGTATATATTTTTTTACAAGTGGCTCTGATACCACTGTAGGGATCCCGAGCGATAAACAAAATTCGCAGCGGAAAACTTAGGATCCCTCCAGAGATCCAAGCAAAAAAAAATATACTCGTTTCAATTATCGATTCTATCCTATGGGAATCGAGATTACCTTCGAAGCGTGCCCTTCGAATTCCAGTCAGCAACACTTGCGGATCTTAGCGTGGTTAGAATGTCCACGGCTCTACGGTGCACACACACACGATCTTGGAGAGAAGAGGTAAGCCCTTTCGGTTGTGCTAGCAACCACTCCAAGGTCTCACTTTTCCACTCAATAGTTGGCCCTCTTGTGTTGTGAAGGAAAAAAATAAAATCTTATTTCCTTTTTTTATTGTCCACGTTGAAGAAGAAGAAGCAGCCATAATAGACCTTAATGAGACATTAAATGCACTTCCTTATTCTTCATGGTAAAAGAAAGGAAGTCAATTAATGCTCATTAAATGCACATTAATGAGTTTTAAATCCCATTTAAAACCCCATTTATTAATTCGTGTATTATATTATTAATTCGTGTATTATTCATTTTAGCCTTCTTCTCTTGGTTTGACTTGAGTCTAACTCAATATAAACCAATTTGAGTCCAACTCAAATTTAGCCCTTGTCTATTAATAAAATACTCGACTAGGAATATTTAAGAATAGTATTCTCTACAGCTTCTCATAATCAATTCTACCAATTGATATACTATAAATAACAACCTACTATTCATGGGCATTATTATATTTATTTAGCTGGCACATGCATAAAGAAATATAATAATCAATCTTTGCCTTTATTAATGCAAGAATATAATACAAAAGTCTCCCTCACCAATCATCTCATAATTGGTACTAAGGGCTCATACTAACAGTGGGCGCCGACAACAATGTTGGCGCCGACTTGAAGGAGAGGAGGGAGAGGTTGGGCGGCAACTCTAGGTTAGGGCTTTTGGATTAGGTCTTAACAAACCCTTAAGCCCTCTTTTATAGAGAACTAATTCTCTTAATGGTTATTGGATCATAACCATAAGGCCCGTTAACCCGCTCAATTAATATAAGTTAAAATAAACCAAACCATGATGGTTTATTTTAGGTTAAAACGAATCGAATCAACTTTTGTTCATTCGTTTAAAATAAACCAAATCCTTTGGTTTATTCTCCTCCATTGGATTAGAACCAAACCATTTTGGTTAATCCATTATGTCTTCATAAGACACGGCCCATCCTCGCTTCCATTGCGACTGAAACAATTTCATGCTCGCTTCTTGTTTGGTCCAACCAAACCTAGTTTCTCTCGGTCTGAGAATCTCATTCTCAAGCTCGTTTTAAATCCTTCGGATTATGCTCGTTGTGCGTGTGACCAAATAGGTTCTCGGTTTATGTTGGCCGTCTATAATTAACCATTAATTATAGAACGATCATGAGTGGCACCTAGTAGTACATCATGATCCCCAATTAACCGAAAAGATCAACGGTTGATCCAGAACTATTTCTGAAACCCTTCAGCAGCTCGAATGAGTCGTGCCCCATTCCCTTCACTCATCTTATTCCCACTTAGTTCAGGACATGGTCTATAGTGTTAGTCCCAACTAGGCAGACTACGTCACACCTAGTCCAAGTATCATTTCTGTGTCCTAAGGATTCTAGTTACTGCACATGTATCGAAGAGTACCTTACTCTAAACATGTAATGCTTTGGCCAAAGACTTTAGTAACAATCCGACGAGAGGCCATGGGTATACATCTCCTCGCAAGGAGTGGTGAATCCTTTATAGGCTATTCAAACACCTTCTATCACTTCGACTTATACCCAATCATCCCGGGTCCACATCTCCTCAGAGAAGCTTGCTTAAGATGTCAAAGCATAAGTCTTCATGATCAAGATGACTTGAATACCACAAGTCAAAGGAACATCGCACTTAAGCTACAGTAAGAACTTCATTGACATATCTATATATGCAGAGAACCATATGAAGTCTTACAGCTGGTCACTCCAATGAACTACTTACCATAACTAGTATCCACGATTAACTACGGACATCACAATGTCTCCAACCAGTGAGAATCAGCTGCTTGGATACACCAAGGAGTATACCTCGTGCTAGTCTCGACAAAATTGATGGTGTCCAAATCTGTCAATTCATCGACTAGGGATAATTCCAATACATCACAATTACACATGTAGAGATACACACTAGTTGTGATCCAATCATAAATTCTCTCATGCTGTGAATCGTATTGTGGAGATTCAGTAAATGAGTTTAAGATCCAATCAAATACATGAAAACATGTACACTCAAATAGTGAATATTCATTTATCAAATAAATGGTACGACCATAAGCTGATTGCCTTAAGACATCTTCTCATATATTACTAACAAACTCCCACTTGGCCTAATGCCAATCACTACGGTATCCAATACCATAAGCTCTAACATGACCCTCAAACTTACTTTGAGGTAATGCCTTAGTCAAAGGATCCGCTAAGTTCCTTTCAGTGGAGATTTTCTCGATTTGTATTTTCTTCCTACTAATGATCTGTCTGATCAGATGATAGCGGCGAAGCACATGTTTGGATCATTGATGAGACCACATCAAGTTCAGAGATGAACTTCTCGATCCAAACCGCTTCCTTTGCTTCTTCCAATGCTGCAATCTATTCTACCTTAGTTGTAGAATTCGGTATAGTGTCAAGCTTGGAACCTTTCCAACATATTGTGCCTCCATTCTAGGTGAATACATACCCAGACTGAGACATGGAATCATCCTTGTCTGTCTAGAGCTGGCATCCGTATACCCACATATCTCCATGTACCCTTCTCCATATATTAGGAACACATCCTTAGTTCTTCTTAAGTACTTAAGGATCGTCTTAACAGCCACCCAATGATCCATTCCTGGATCAGACTGGTATCTACTCATGACACTCAGAGCATACGATACATCGGGCCTCATACATAACATAGCATACATGATAGATCCTATTGCGGATGCATAGTGAATCTTACTCATGCAAATCCTCTCGTCTTCTGTGCGCGGACACATAGACTTCGAAAGGTGTACCCCATGCCTGATGGGTAGGAAACCTTTCTTGGATTCCGACATGCTAAACCTCTTTAGCACTCGGTCTATATATGTAGACTACGAAAGACCAAGCAACCATTTCGATCTATCTCTATAGATCTTAATCCCGAGAATGTATGTTGCTTCTCCCAGGTCTTTCATGGAGAATATCTTGGATAACCAAATCTTTACTGACTGTAAGATTGAAACATCGTCTCTTATAAGTAATATGTCATCGACATATAATACTAGGATCACGACTGCACTCCCACTAACCTTCTTGTACACACAAGGTTCGTCTGGATTTTGTGAGAAATCAAACTTTTTGATTGTCTCATCAAAACGGATATTCCATCTCCTGGATGCTTGCTTCAATCCATATATGGATCGTCACAATTTGCATACCTTGGTTTTATCCACCGATGTGAAACCCTCAGGCTGTATCATATACATGTCCTCGAGCAGGTTTTCGTTAAGGAAAGTTGTTTTCACATCCATCTGCCATATCTCATAATCATAATGAGCCGCTATGGCCAGGAGCATCCGAATGGATTTAAGTATAGCTACAGGCGAATAGGTTTCGTCATAATCAACACCTTGCTTTTGACGATATCCTTTTGCCACTAATCTTGCCTTATAGGTAATCACATTACCATCCATGTCTGTTTTCTTCTTGAAAACCCACTTGCACCCTATAGGCTTGATGCCTTCAGGTGGGTCAACCAAGTTCCAAACTTGGTTTTCACACATGGAATCCATTTCCGACTTCATGGCTTCAAGCCACTTATCCCTTTCTGAACTTGTCAGCACTTCTTCATAACTGGTAGGCTCCTTATCATCAATGAGTAACACGTCGTTCGATTCACTTACGAGAAATCCATATCTCTCAGGAATGTTGCGTGTTCTACCAGATCTACGAAGATGTGGTGTTACAGTAGGTCCAGCCGATTGCTCATCACTATGAGTTATCGGCTGTTGTGCTTCACCAGGTATCTCATCAATTGCTTCACCACTATTTTCTTGCAAGAGAAACTCTTTCTCTAGAAACACAACATGCCTTGAAACAAACACCTTTTGTTCCACAATATGATAGAATTGGTAACCCCTTGTTTCCTTAGGGTATCCAATAAATAGACATTTATCAGACTTAGCATCCAATTTGTCTGATACAGTCTGTTTCACATAAGCAGGACAACCCCATATCTTCAAGTAAGATACATGAGGTTTCTTACCATTCCATATCTCATATGGAGTAGTAGAGACTACCTTGGTTGGCATTCTGTTTAACAAGTAAACAACTTCCTGAAGTGCATAGCCCCAAAAGGACTTGGGAAGATTCGCATGATTCATCATTGACCTGACCATGTCCAACAAGGTCCGGTTACGCCTCTCAGATACACCATTATGCTGTGGTGTATATGGCGGAGTCCATTGAGACAATATGCCATTGTCTCTTAGATAATCAAGAAACTCTTGACTTAAGTATTCACCACCTCGATCCGATCGAAGTATTTTAATACTCTTGTCATGTTGTTTCTCTACTTCATTTCTGAATTCTTTGAACCTTTCAAAGGCTTCAAACTTGTGTTTCATCAAGAACACATACCCAAACCGTGAGTGATCATAGGTGAAGGTAATGAAGTAGCTATAGCCTCCTAAAGCTTGAGTTGACATAGGTCCACATACATCAGTATGTATTAGACCTAGTAACTCTCCCACTCGTTCACCTTTTCCTGTAAAAGGTAACTTAGTCATCTTTCCTTTTAAGCATGATTCGCATATATCGTATGAATCCAATTCAAACGATTCCAGAATTCCACATCGGTGTAATTCGGACATACGTTTCTTGCTTACATGGCCAAGAGAAAATGTAACATGTAGGAGTCTAATTGATTATCCTTTCGAGCATGCTTGTTGCTCGCTTCGATATTGAAAACATCACTGGATACATCCAACGTATAAACACCATTGCTTAAAGTTCCAGTCCCATAAAGAACTCCATTCAAAGTTATGTAACAATAATTGTTACTAAAAGACAAAAGGTACCCATTTCTATTTAAACAAGAAATAGAAATGATGTTCTTTATCAACGAAGGAACATAAAAGCAATTGTCCAGTTCTAAGACAAGTCATGCAAGGAGTTTCAACAAATACGTTCCGATGGCGAGTGCAACAACCTTTGCTCCATTCCCAACACATAAATTTAACTCTCCCTTGACGAGTCTTCTTCTAATCCTTAGCCCATGTATGTCATTACATATATGTGAGCCACACCCAATATCCAATACCCAAGTGTCTGAGGAAATAGAATGATAATCAATAACGAAGATATATGAAAAAGATGGAGCATCTTATGCCTTATTCTTCTTCACGGAATCAAGATAAATCTTTCAATTTCTTCCCCAATGGCCCTACTTACCATAATGATGGCAAGTGCCCTTTTTGAGCTAGTTCTGCCATTTTAGCCTTTTTCTTCTTCCCCTTCTGTTGTTCCTTTGACTCCCTCTTAGAACCTTTCTTCGAGGAATCAACTAACAACACCGTCCCGTGCTCATGCTTCTCAGAAGGCTCCACAGTCTTCAGCATGTTGAGCAGTACCACAGATGAACCTTCTTGCATCTCAGAGGTGAAGAGGAGCTTGGAGACTTCGAACCTTTTGAATCTCACTTGCCTATCAAACAACTCATAAAGATGAAGGACTATGATATGAGCATCCATATGCTCATGATGCTTTCGTAGCATGGGTTCCATCGCGGCTAGCATGATGCAACTTGTCAGTTCAGAATCAGTCACATTATTCTGATAGACCAACAATTGGTCCAGAGTTGCATCGTCACTAGGATGGGCGGGAAGAGGTGCTTCGAGTACATACACAAGCTTTTCACCTTGAGAATAATTCTCAAGTTTCTAAACCAGTCCAAGAAGTTCGACCCAGTCAATTTATTCGAATCCAAAATGGAACGCAGATTCAAAGACATCATGATCAATCTTAGAAATACAAAACGAGCATATATAAGAAAGATTATTTTAAAATGCATCAATATACATTTATAAATCCCATTCATTTTTTGAATTTGAAAAAACCCCAAAATAACTTCGGGAGATCATAGGTCCATCTCCGAATGGGCTGATATCCATCATAGATATGAACAACCTTGGAGAGAGTCCAACAAGTCATTCATAACTACGACGGTAGGTATCAACTATACCGATTGCATATCACGTATAAGCAACTATCACAATGTGCTATCAACTAATTGAATGTTCACACATACATCGGGTTGTTAACACATTAACAAGTATGCATCATATGCATAACACCCAACTTCACCTCCCTTTACATCGACCTTGGAGAGAGTCCAACAAGCCTATGCTTCAGGTTAAAGTCGACCAATTAATCAAGAAATAGTTTTAATATGGTTAGAGCGCATTCAACCAATTAGCCCAGCTTGGAGAGAGTCCAACAACCAAAGCTAACGATTGACCTCTGACTCTTACCATATTAGTATTAAACTATTCCATGGTTTGATCATGTTCGGGTTCGAGCCGGGCTTGGAGAGAGTCCAATAACCCGAACAAGAAACAAAACTCTGATTCTAACCATATTAATGGAAAGTGTAGGCTTTAATATTGAGTTAGGGTTTTTATGTCTCATCCTCTTTGCATGCAAATAACTATTATCTACATGGCATGGCATACATGGCATACATCTACATGTCACGACACGCATGGCATACTGATATGCATCTAATGCAACTACATGGCATACAATTATGTCATGTACAATATTTCCTTATATGTCATAACTATTTATGGAAATAAAATATGTTTAAGATTTGATTCTCCAAATCAAATCATGATTAAATTAGGAAATAAATTTCCAAATCTAATCACATATTTTATTTGTGGAAATAGTTGATTAAGGAAAGTCAATTTAGGAAACCAATTTCCTAAATCATCAAAACTACTTATGGAAATAAAATATTTTAAGATTTGATTTTCCAAATCAAATCATGATTAAATTAGGAAACAAATTTCCAAAATCTAATCAAATATTTTATTTATGGAAAATATCAATTTCCATAAATACTTCCACTTTCCAAAAGTGGAAGATTTCCATAAATACTTCTAGACTTTCCAAAATTGAAAAATTTCCATAAATACTTCTAACTTTCCAAAAGTAGAAAATTTCCAGAAATATCATTATGACTATCGCAAAACAAATTTACGATTATGTCAAAACACAACCTGGGCTCTAATACCACTGTTGGGTTTCCAGCACTGCGGCGAGTGTGTGTTCGAACATGTTTCGTAAACATGTGCACAGCGGAAGGAATAAAAATAATAAATCTACATTTATTACAATACACACATCACACGCATGCATAGTACAACATGTGTAGACATAACCGTAAATTTAAATTTTGCAATAAAAGGAAATTTAACTACGTATACCTTACATATCACGTGTAGCAGGAACGACATCAACCGGAACGATCCTCGCTAGAATCGTCTCTATCCGTGTCCACGCAGAGTATCTTCGGGATGACTTCACTAAGTCACGAGCCTCGTCTTCATACGGGTTACTAGCCTCGTGTTGAAGACGATGTGATCGAGAGAAGATCACGATTCGAATCCAAATTCGGATCCAAAGACGAATCCTCAAAACTTGACGAATCCTTAGTCCTCTACCTATGAGGATTACTGGAGATCGAATCCATGGTAAGTAAGGCACTGTCAGACCTCCAAACGACGTCCAAATGACGCTTCGATGAGAAGGAAATAAGCTGTCCAGAAAACTGGATAGCTTTGGTGTAGACCTTGCGCCGGCCAAATAAGGAAAGCGACTTGCTCACCTTGTCGCCGGAGCCAAGGAAGATCACCAGAGCTCCTCTGGCAGCAGCTGGTCGCCGGTTGGAGGAGGTGGGCGGCGGCAACAATGTTGGCTCCGACTTGAAGGAGAGGAGGGAGAGGTTGGGCGGCAACTCTAGGTTAGGGCTTAACAAACCCTTAAGCCCTCTTTTATAGAGAACTAATTCTCTTAATGGTTATTGGATCATAACCATAAGGCCCATTAACCAGCTCCATTAATATAAGTTAAAATAAACCAAACCATGATGATTTATTTTAATTTAAAACGAACCAAACCAACTTTGGTTCATTTGTTTAAAATAAACCAAACCCTTTGGTTTATTCTCCTCCATTGGATTAGAACTAAACCATTTTGGTTCATCCATTACGTCTTCATAAGACTCGGCCCATCCACACTTCCATTGCGACTGAAACAATTTCATGCTCGCTTTATGTTTGGTCCAACCAAACCTTGTTTCTCTCGGTCTAAGAATCCCATTCTCAAGCTCGTTTTAAATCCTTCGGATTACGCTCGTTGTGCGTGTGACCAAATAGGTTCTCGGTTTATGTTGGCCGTCTATAATTAACCATTAATTATAGAACAATCATGAGTGGCACCTAGTAGTACATTATGATCCTTAATTAACCGAAAAGATCAACAGTTGATCCAGAACTATTTCTGAAACCTTTCAGCAGCTCGAATGAGTCGTGCCCCATTCCCTTCACTCATCTTATACCCACTTGGTTCAGGACATGGTCTATTGTGTCAGTCCCCACTAGGCTGACTACGTCACACCTAGCCCAAGTATCATTTCCTCGTCCTAAGGATTCTAGTTACTGCACATGTATCGAAGAGTACCTTACCCTAAACATATAATGCTTTGGCCAAAGACTTTAGTAACAATCCGACGAGAGGCCATGAGTATACATCTCCTCGCAAGGAGTGGTGAATCCTTTATAGGCTATTCAAACACCTTCGATCACTTCGACTTATACCCAATCATCTCGGGTCCACATCTCCTCAGAGATGCTTGCTTAAGATGTCAAAGCATAAGTCTTCATGATCAAGATGACTTGAATACCGCAAGTCAAAGGAACATCGCACTTAAGCTACAATAAGAACTTCATTGACATATCTATATATGTAGAGAACTATATGAAGTCTTACGACTGGTCACTCCAATGAACTAGTTACCATAACTAGCATCTACGATTAACTCCGGACATCACAATGTCTCCAGCCAGTGAGAATCAGCTACTTGGATACACCAAGGAGTATACCTCGTGCTAGTCTCGACAGAATTGATGGTGTCCAAATCCATCAATTCATCGACTAGGGATAATTCCAATACATCAAAATTACACATGTAGAGTCACTCACTAGTTGTGATCCAATCACAAATTCTCTCATGCTGTGAATCGTTTTGTGGACATTCAGTAAATGAGTTTAAGATACAATCAAATACATGAAAACATGTACACTCAAATAGTGAATCTTCATTCATCAAATAAATGGTACGACCATAAGGCGATTGCCTTAGGACATCTTCTCATATATTACTAACGTAAAGATGATCCAATCCACTAAAGGATCATCATTGATCTACCTCACCAACCCCCATATTATAATATTGGCTCCATATATTATTTGTACATTTTCTCTCCATGTTTAAGATTTCGAATGTCCGTCGATTAATTAATTTACTGACCATTAATTAATCAACATCTAACTCCTTGAGTAGTACCACTCAACCTTTTCATCATGCCGGGTCAAGTCCACCTGCAGGGTTTACATGATGAACCTTATGAGCTCCTCAAGGAGACATCATCATCCTAATATATAGGACACGGTTTCCTCCTATAATCAACGACACACCATATAAATAATATCATCTCCCAACTTATCGAGCCTATCGAGATTTAATCTATAAATCAAAGAGATGAGTACTAAGTATATGTGCCCGTTATTATATCAGGATTACGAGCATGTACTAAATAATATCTGAGGTCCAATTCGATTATGTAGTCAGCAATAAATCGAATCACCTCTAAGTCGGTCCTGCTCAATACATACAAAGTGCACTAGTGTGATTCTATGGTCAAGACAACCCAATACCAAATCACACTACAACCATTCCGATGGTTTCTCCAAAGTCATCTTGGTTGTGAGCCTTTACTTATACTTTTCAAGGGGCCGATAACATGATCTTCTGTGTGACACCACACACCATGTTATCTACAATGTAAAGTATTAGACAACATTGCATAACCATAAAAATATGCAAAAAATGATCATGTGATTCTTAGTTCGAAATAAAGATGTTCATACAAAATATAGACTTTTCAGTATACATCCCTACAATCTCCCACTTATACTAAAAGACTATGTTGTCCTCAAAGTGTCATACATCTGATCCCCATTCCCTCCACATGCCTATCAAAAGCTCTCGCCAAAAGGGCCTTAGTGAAAGGATCTGCTAGGTTATCCTCTGATGCAATCTTGGCCACAACAACTTCTCCTCTCTTTACGATTTCTCGTATCAGGTGGTACTTGCGCTCTATGTGTTTACTAGCCTTATGGGCTCATGGTTCCTTCGAGTTTGCAACTGCACCACTATTATAACAATAAATTGTGATAGTTCTGGGCAAACCAAGAATCACATCCAAGTCCATCAGGAAGTTCCTGAGCCATACAACTTCTTTGGCTACCTCAGAGGCCGCCACATACACAGCTTCCATGGTGTAGTCCGCCACACACTTCTGCTTGACACTCCTCCATACAATGGCTCCACCTCCCAAAGTAAACACAAAACCTGAGGTAGACTTACTGTTATCCCTATTAGATTGGAAGTCGGAATCAGTGTAACCCACAGGGAGTAATTTGTCTGCCCGGTAAACCAGCATATAATCCCTAGTCCTTCTCAGGTAATTCAATATATGCTTTACCGGAGTCCAATGCCCCTGTCATGGATTACTCTGATATCTGCTGACCATGCCCACGACAAAGCAAATATCTGGTCTCATACAGAGCATCGCATACATGAGGCTTCCTACTGCCGAAGCATAAGAAACCACCTTCATCTCCTCTATCTTCTCAGATGATCTAGGACACATCTCCTTAGATAAAGGAACTCCATGCCTGAAAGGTAGAAAACCCTTCTTGGAGTTTTGCATGCTAAAACGCTCCATAATCGTGTCTATATATGAAGCTTGGGATAAGCACAACATCCTTTTCCTGCGATCCCTTATAACCTTGATCCCAAGGATGTGTCCCACCTCTCCCAAGTCCTTCATATCAAACTATTTGGGCAACCATACCCTTACGTCTGATAACATCTTGATATTGTTGCCAATCAACAAAATGTCATCTACGTATAGTACAAGAAATACCACTATGTTTCCTTCACATCTCTTGTATACACAAGACTCATCCGGACTTTGAATAAATCCATAAGGATGGATCACCTCATCAAAGCGGATGTTCCAAGACCTTGAAGCTTGCTTCAATCCATAAATGGACCGATTATGCTTACACACAAGATACACTTTGCCTTTAGCAATGAATCCCTCTGGTTGCTTCATGTAGATGTTTTCCTCAAGACTTCCATTATGGAAAGCTGTCTTGACATCCATCTTCCACACCTCATAATCCATATGAGCTGCTATGCATAAGAGAATCCAGATAGACTTAAGCATGACTACCGAAGAAAAGGTCTCCTCATAATCGATACCCTCTTTCTGAGTATACCCCTTCGGAACAAGCCTCGCTTTGAAGGTCTCAGCCTTCCCATATATTCCTCTCTTTCTCTTGTAGATCCACTTGCATCCAATGGTTTTTACACCATCGGGTGGTTCTACTAGCTCCCAAACATGATTTGAATCCATAGATTCAATCTCAGCATTCATTGCACTTTGCCAAGATACTGCATCTTTATCTTGGATTGCCTTGTCATATGTCTAGGGATCAGGTTCTTGTTCGCCATGGACCAAATCAGAAGATTCTCTCAAGAACATGAATCTATCAGGCTCTCTCACAACCCTCCCACTACGATGAGGTATCACTTGTGTATCCTCTGTGACACGCGGTGCAGTGACCTGTGGTATATCCTTTTGTACCGGTGGTACTAAAGAAGTGACTTCCCCTTTTAACTACTCCAGAATAATTTTACTCTTGGGCTTGTGGCTCATCACATAGTCTTCCTCTAGAAATCTAGCATTCGTCCAAACAATCACCCTCTAATCTTTAGGACTATAAAACAATCCACCCTTCGTTCCCCTGGGATAGCCAACGAACAAGCGTACTTCTGTATGAGGTTCCAACATACCAGCATCTGCCTTCAGCACATGTGTTGGACTCCCCCATATCCGAATATGTCTTAGACTAGGCTTTCGCTCAGTCCACAACTCTGTGGGAGTAGAAGGCACTGAATTAGATGCAACCAAGTTCAGAATATACACCGCCGTATCTAGAGCATATCCCCAGAATGAATCTGGCAAGTCAGAATAACTCATCATCGATCTAACCATCTCCATAAGAGTCCTATTCCTTCGCTCTACTACACCGTTCTGCTGGGGTGTGCCAGGTGCAGTCAATTGGGATTGAATCCCAGCCTATGATAAGTAGTTCCTAAACTCTCCCAAGAGGTACTCACCACCATGATCAGATCGTAGTGCCTTGATACTTTTACCTTGACATTTCTCCACATCAGCCGTGAATTCTTTGAACTTGTCAAAGCATTCATACTTGCGGCGCATCAGGTAAATGTAACCATATCTTGAGTAATCGTCTATAAAAGCGACAAAATACTCAAAACCACCTCTATCCTGGATTGACATAGGACCACACAAATCAGAATGAACCAATTCTAACACATCTTTGGCTCTATACCCCTTGGCCTTAAAAGGCCTCTTGGTCATCTTACCCTCCAAGCAAGATTCACAGGTTGGGAGATCCTCCACCACTAATGAACCCAAAGGTCCATCATCTATCAACCTTTTAATTCTGCTTAGGTTAATATGACCAAGCCTAAGATGCCAAAGATATGTTTGGTTCATCTTCTAAGGTTCTTTTCTCTTATTGGAATTAGAAGATGAGTTATTAACTTCAATTTACATCGTGGGAGGTTTTGGTTCAAGTGTGTACAAATTTCCTATCAATGCACCCGAACAGATAATGTCCCTATTCCATCTTATAATAATTCTGTCATTAAAAGAAATAGAATATCCATCCATAAACAATTTAGAAACTGAAATTAAATTCTTTCTAAACAAGGGTACATAAAGGCAATTCTTAAGAACCAAAAATTTATTTTTCTCAAAAGATAAATGAACGTCTCCCACTGCAACAGCCGCCACCTTCATGGCAACGCCCAAGTAAACGGTAATCTCCCCCTCACCTAGTCGTCTGGTTTCCTGGAACCCCTGCAAAGTATTGCAGACATGATCAGTGGCTCCCATATCTACACACCAGGTGCCGGTAGATAACACCGCTAAATATGTTTCAATGACTAGACCAAAAGATATACCTTTTTTATTGCGGTTGGGGCAGTCCTTCTTCCAGTGTCCAGTCTGCTTACAAGTGAAGCACTTGCCTTTTGGCTTCTTCACTCCTCCCTGAGTACCTCCCACCGCCTTCGCCCCAGTTTGTTTCTTCTTCTTCTTGCCTTTCGGCTTAGAAGTAGAAACCTTTTGGGTCACCATGGCATGCGCCTGAGCACTCTGATGAAATAGTCCCTCTGCCGCCTGGAGTTCTGTCAGAAGTTCCGCCAACGAATACAACCTCTTGTTCATGTTGTAGTCCAGGTGAAACTGCTCAAAACTCTTAGGTAGAGACTGGAGTATGATATCGACCTGGGTTTCCCTATCGATCTCGGCTCCTAGGACCTCCAGCTCATTCAAATGAGCCATCATCTTGAGAACATGATCCCTCACGGGTGTTCCCTCGATCATTGTGGTCGTCATCAAGTTTCTCATGGCCTCTTGCCTCACAGCCCGATTCTGGTGTCCGAAAAGCTCCTTGATATTGAGCATCATATCATAAGCAGTGTACATGGCTTGATGCTGATGTTGTAGTGCATTTCACATAGATGCCAAAATGTAACACCGCGCCATCTCATCGGCCTTGATCCACTTCTTATAGCTCTCTCTATCCTTTTCCCTAGAATCATCTGCAGGCTTGGGAGGGCACTCTTCGAGGAGTACATATTTCTATTCCTCAGTAGTCAAGACAATGTCTAGATTCCTCTTCCAATCTACATAGTTGGGTCCAGTAAGTTTTTTCTCTTTCAGTATCACAGCAAGTGGGTTGAAAGTCATTTTGGAAAAAAAACCTAAGAATCACATAAATCAAAACATTAGATTTCAAAAAATTATTGATTCCTCAAACAATAAATTTTAAAATCAACCAACACCTCAAAACACCGAGAATACTGTATGCCACGATAGTGTGGACGTATACGAATTCTACATTTGTAAGAGGAGGTTCTACCCGTTAATTTTACTATCTTGCCAACCTAACTTTTTGACAAGTAAAATTAATAGTTGGTTCCTCTTTAGCCCTACAAATAAAAGCAGTGACTCCGATGGGGAGGATACTTATATTTGTATCTAAGTGTTCACCATTACTCGGTACCAAGGTAATTATCTCGGGTTATGTGCCTTACGATGGGCAAGTAGACACGCTCCTTAATAATTTCCTATAACCATATTCGACCTTGTGATCCGCAAACAAACTCATCTGATGGGGAGGAAGGCACTCATAGCCGACGTGCAAGTCTGTTTGCATCACTTGTCAATTCATAATGGAGGCTGTGGGAATTTTAAAAAATTCCCTCTCCCACTTAGTAATTTGAAATTGAGGAATTTTCCTAGCCTACGACATGCATATCAAACAAAAAGTAATAAATATGAAAAATAAATTATTTTCCAACTATTATTGCTTTTGTCTTCAATATGACTACCATCCCATCGCCATCTCGTCCGCTCCTCCTACGCCATGTAAGAGCCATCTGGAGATCCGAGCCGAGACTAAAACCTATTTTAATTTACATCCATCGATCCTATACTCCACGAGAAAGTGTACATGAAATCTAGATCGAAAGTAAAATAAAATAAAGAGTGGATAAACAATGCCGTATTTAATTTACAAAAACTAAATACTAGCCTCGTCAACCCCGAGGATTCAACAAAATAAATATTTACACACATACAATCACATACACACATATGACCATAATAGTCGGATCATATGCCTGCAACCAAAGAGCTTTACTACGCATATCCTACTATTATCCGACACATATAATATATAAAAAAGTGCATAAAAATTAACCGAATCCTAAATACACAAAACCGGAAACCTTGGCTCTGATACCAATTGAAGGGTTTTGATTATTGAGTCCGTGAGGGGATACTTAGCTTCCCACTTAACCTTGGTCGTTTGTTCATGGCGATCCCTTCGATGTCCCCGGATTAAAAAATTTAATCCTAGACAAAAAAGATTGCCCAAACAACCAAGTCATCGTCGTGCTATTCGTTTAGAGAGGTCACTTGAACAAACTAGTTGTTTAAGGGACCATCCTCTATTCTACGAGTAGCCGTGGAATAGACGATGTCCGGATCGCCAGTTTTTGTGTTTATGCTCGGGACCCAAGTATTATTTAGCCATATACAGATTTATATGATGCTCATAATTGAAAAACAAATACAAACAAAGATTAGAGAATCGATATACCTCTCGATCTTCTAATGTATGACCTTCCTTCCTTCGGATGTCGTGTGGGCGACGATCTACCGTAAGTCGAAGCTCCTAGATCACAAATCTTCCTTCCTTGCTCATCCAAAGCAAGAGGAAGAATAGAAACAAGGTTTTTCTCCTCCCTAAATCCAACCAACAAGGAGCACATAAACTCCTTGTCGCCGGCCAACTAGAAGGAGGAGAAGATGATTGAAAACAACCAAGGCACCAAGGGAAGCCCTATATCTTGTTTCCACCACCTAAGGAGAAGGAGAAGAGAGGATCGGCCACTGACCAAAGGCTGGAAGAGGGCTAGAAAACAAGATGGACGTCGGCCACCATGAAGGAAGAAGAAGAAAAGGAATTACATTCCTTATTTGGTGCCGCCCAAGCCCAAACCCTAATTCCTAAGCCCTTGCCGCCAACTCCAAAAACCCTATCTCTCTTGATGTGTCCTCCATGACAACTGTTAGGGCAATCTCTTGCCATGATAAGGTTTTGATGTGTGTGGCAAAAGGTTTAAGTTAGGTTGGTATTGTTATTTGATATGTGCATTGGAGTCTTGCAGGACTTAGTAATTCGCACATAGAGCCTTGGTAGGTTCACCCTCACAACCTCGGTCCTTGAGTCGGTGAAGGATGACTTTGCGAAAGCCGTGCGTTTGGAGCATCCGAGGGACCGCCGGACAAGATGACTTGAAGTGAAGCCAAGGAAGCAGACTTCGGAGGCATGAGACGCGAAGGAGCATTGCAGAGTCGTGCGTCTGATGCTGCCGAGGGACGTGGCCGCGAACGAAGAGAGCTTCGGCGAGGGACTTCGAGTGAGATGAGAGAATGAGTGAAATGTAAGTAGCTCATTAGGTGAACTTGGCCGAATGGCTGAGTGTCGGAGACTTGACTGCAAGGGTTAAGGTTTACCCGACCGCCGGAAGCTCAAACTTATGTTAAGTTTGAGTTTCACACGGCACAAGTCGACTGCCATGTAATAGCAGTCGACTGCTATGAGTCGAGTGTGTTCGACTGGTATCCGACTGATGGGTTTATGCCCAGACATCGCCATGGAATGGCAATGATCCGCCAGAGGATGTCGAGGGCAGAACCGCCAGGCGATCGGGCAATCGACCACGAGGCAGCAGTCGACTGGTGAGGTCCATCAGTCGACTGCCAAGTGTTCCGTTGGACTACAACGGTCGGGATTCGACATGTTCGGAGGCCGTTGGAGTGGTGGCAGTCGACTGCCAAGGGTAGCAGTCGACTGGTGGCGGCCAACGGGAAGAAATGAGCCCTCTCTATAAAAAGAGAGGGTGTGGAGCTTTGGTAGGTTAATGCTTAAGTTCTAAACGACCATCCAAGTGCTCCACAAGATTCAAACTCCTTCTCTTAGCTTTCTTTCACATCTATTGTAAAAGAAGGAGTGTACTTGATTTGTAAAGCTTACCTCCACCTACCTTGGTGCAAAGGAGAGACCAATAATGATTGGCTTTGGAGGAGTGATTCACCTTGGACGAATCGGTGACCGTGGATTAGTGGCGTAGCCGTGAACTACGTTACATCTTCTTGTTAGCGTTTGTTTTCTTGTAATTTCTATTTGCTTGTCTTTGTTTGCATATTCCGCTTGCGCTAATCTTTGTGTAGACGAGCAAATTCCGACATCCAACGAAAGAGGGCTATTCACCCCCCTCTAGCCGGCCGTACCGATCGTCCAACAAGACCCCATGCCCTCCTTTTATTGAGTTAGGGATAAGTCATGAATTAATCTCCTCCATTGGTTCTAGGGATTTAATCTCAACCGTCGGATCTAGAGATTTAATCTCAACCGTCGGATCTTAGAGATTTAATCTCTACCTATGGATCATAGAATTTTGTTTCTATCCATTGGATCTAAGCTTCATGAGGTATTAATAGGCTACATTAGGGACCATGTGTTGGGTTTCCGGCACCGCGGCATGTGTGTGTTCGATCTTGTTTCGTAAACATGAGCACAGCGGAAGCAATTAAAATTAATAAATCTATATTTATTACAACACACACAACACACGCATACTATTACAACAAGTGTAGACATAACCATAAATTAAAATTTGCAATCAAAGAAATTAAACTACGTTATACCTTCCGTATGACGTGTAGCGGGAACGGCATCAACCGGAACGATCCTCGTAAGAATCGTCTCTATCCGTATCCACGCCGAGCTCCTCGGGATGACTTCGCTAAGTCACGAGCTTCGTCTTCGTACGGGTTACTAGCCTCGTGTTGAAGACGACGTGATCGAGAGATGATCACGATCCGAATCCAAATTCGGATCCAAAACGAGTTCTCAAAACTCGCTTCTCCGGAGAGGTGTTCGTCAACCGTTTGACGAATCCTTCGTCCTCCACCTCAGAGGATTACCGGAGATCAAATCCCCGGTAAGTTAGCCGCTGTCGGAGCACTAACCGTCGTCCAAACGACGCTCCGACGAGAGGAGGAGAAGCTGTCCAGAAAACTGGACAGCTTGGTGGAGGAGTAGGCGCCGGCCAAAACAAGGAGAGAAAAGGCTCACCTTGATGCCGAACCTATAGGAGATCACCGGAGGGTCGCCGGAGGTTCACCGGATGGAGCTTGGACACCGGCAAGGAGCTGGACGGTGCCACCACAAGCTGGGCGGCAACAATGTGTTGGGCGGCAACAACATGTTGGGCGGCTAGGGTTTGGATTAGTTTTAGGGTTAGGGTTTAAGCCCTATTTTATAGAGAACTAATTCTCTTAATGGTTAATGGATCATATCCATAAAGCCCGTTAACCCGCTCCATTAAGATAAGTTAAAATAAACCAAACCATGATGGTTTATTTTAAGTTAAAACGAACCGAACCAACCTATGGTTCATTCGTTTAAAATAAACCAAACCCTTTGGTTTATTCTTATCCATTGGATTAGAACCAAACCATTTTGGTCCATCCATTACGTCTTCATAAGACGCAGCCCATCCACGCTTCCATTACGACTGAAACAATTTCATGCTCGCTTTATGTTTGGTCCAACCAAACATAGTTTCTCTCGGTCTGAGAATCCCATTCTCAAGCTCATTTTAAATCCTTTGGATTACACTCGTTGTGCGTGTGACCAAATAGGTTCTCGGTTTATGTTGGCCGTCTATAATTAACCATTAATTATAGATCGATCATGAGTGGCACCTAGTAGTACATCATGATCCCCAATTAACCGAAAAGATCAACGGTTGATCCAGAACTATTTCTGAAACCCTTCAGTAGCTCGAATGAATTGTGCCCCATTCCCTTCACTCATCTTATACCCACTTGGTTCAGGACATGGTCTATTGTGTCAGTCCCCACTAGGCTGACTACGTCACACCTAGCCCAAGTATCATTTCCTCGTCCTACGGATTCTAGTTACTCCACATGTATCGAAGAGTACCTTACTCTAAACATGTAATGCTTTGGCCAAAGACTTTAGTAACAATCCGACGAGAGGCCATGGGTATACATCTCCTCGCAAGGAGTGGTGAATCCTTTATAGGCTATTCAAACACCTTCGATCACTTCGACTTATACCCAATCATCCCGGGTCCACATCTCCTCGGAGATGTTTGCTTAAGATGTCAAAGCATAAGTCTCCATGATCAAGATGACTTGAATACCGCAAGTCAAAGGAACATCGCACTTAAGCCACAGTAAGAACTTCATTGACATATCTATATATGCAGAGAACCATATGAAGTCTTACGGCTGGTCACTCCAATGAACTAGTTACCATAACTAGCATCCACGATTAACTCCGGACATCACTATGTCTCCAGCCAGTGAGAATCAGCTGCTTGGATACACCAAGGAGTTTACCTCGTGCTAGTCTCGACAGAATTGATGGTGTCCAAATCCATCAATTCATCGACTAGGGATAATTCCGATACATCACAATTACACATGTAGAGATACTCACTAGTTGAGATCCAATCACAAATTCTCTCATGCTGTGAATCGTATCGTGGACATTCAGTAAATGAGTTTAAGATCCAATCAAATACATAAAACATGTATACTCAAATAGTGAATCTTCATTTATCATATAAATGGTTCATACATAAGCATTGCCTTAGGACATCTCTCATATATTACTAACAGACTCCCACTTGGCCTAATGCCAATCGCTACGGTATCCAATACCATAAGCTCTAACATGACCCTCAAACTTACTTTGAGGTAATGCTTTAGTCAAAGGATCCGCTAAGTTCCTTTCAGTGGAAATTTTCTCGATTTGTATTTCGTTCCTACTTATGATCTCTCTGATAAGATGATAGCGGCGAAGCACATATTTGGATCATTGATGAGACCACATCAAGTTCATAGATGAACTACTTGATCCAAACCGCTTCCTTTGTCGCCTAAAGCGCAACGTATTCTCGCCTTAGTGGCGTAATCCGCTATAGTGTCAAGCTTGGAACCTTTCCAACTTATTGCGCCTCATTCTAGGTGAATACATACCCGGACTAAGACATGGAATCATCCTTGTTGTCGAATCCGCATCCGTATACCCACGTATCACCATGTACCCTTCTCCATATATTAGGAACGTATCCTTAGTTCTTCTTAAGTACTTAAGGATCGTCTTAACAGTCACACAATGATCCATTCTCGATCGACGTATCCGCCGTGACACTCAGAGCATACGATACATCGGGCCTCGTACATAACATAGCATACATGATAGATCCTTTTGCGGATGCATAGGGAATCTTACTCATGCAAATCCTCTCGTCTTCTGTGCGCGGACACATAGACTTCGAAAGGTGTACCCCATGCCTGATGGGTAGGAAACCTTTCTTGGATTCCGACATGCTAAACCTCTTTAGCACTTGGTCTATATATGTAGACTGCGAAAGACCAAGCAACCGTTTCGATCTATCTCTATAGATCTTAATCCCGAGGATGTAGGTTGCTTCTCCCAGGTCTTTCATGGAGAATGTCTTGGATAACCAAACCTTCACTGATTGTAAGATTGAAACATCGTTTCCTATAAGTAGTATGTCATCGACATACAATACTAGGAATACGACTGCACTCCCACTAACCTTCTTGTACACACAAGGTTCGTCTGGATTTTGTGAGAAATCAAACTTTTTGATTGTATCATCAAAATAGATATTTCAGCTCCTGGATGCTTGCTTCAATCCATAAATGGACCGTCGCAATTTGCATACCTTGGTTTTATCAACCGATGTGAAACCCTCAGGCTGTATCATATACACGTCCTCGAGCAGGTTTCCATTAAGGAAAGCTATTTTCACATCCATCTGCCATATCTCATAATCATAATGAGCTGCTATGGCCAGGAGCATCCGAATGGATTTAAGCATAGCTACAGGCGAATAGGTTTCGTCATAATCAACACCTTGCTTTTGACGATATCCTTTCGCCACCAATCTAGCCTTATAGGTAATCACATTACCATCCATGTCGGTTTTCTTCTTGAAAACCCACTTGCACCCTATAGGCTTTATCCCTTCAGGTGGGTCAACCAAGTTCCAAACTTGGTTTTCATACATGGAATCCATTTCCGACTTCATGTCACCAAGCCACTTATCCCTTTCTGAACTTGTCAGCACTTCTTCATAACTGGTAGGCTCCTCATCATCAATGAGTAACACGTCGTTCGATTCACTTACGAGAAATCCATATCTCTCAGAAATGTTGCGTGTTCTACCAGATCTACGAAGATGTGGTGTTACAATAGGTCCAGCCGATTGCTCATCACTATGAGTTGTCGGCTGTTGTGCTTCACCAGGTATCTCATCAATGTCTATTTGAGTCTCTCGAGCCTCCTCAAGCTCGACGACACTCCCACTGTTTTCTTGCAAGAGAAACTCTTTCTCTAGAAACACAACATGCCTTGAAACAAACACCTTTTGTTCCACAGGATGATAGAATTGGTAACCCCTTGTTTCCTTAGGGTATCCAATAAATAGACATTTATCAGACTTAGCATCCAGTTTGTCTGATACAGTCCGCTTCACATAAGCAGGACAACCCCATATCTTCAAGTAAGATACATGAGATTTCTTACCATTCCATATCTCATATGGAGTAGTTGAGACTACCTTGGTAGGCATTCTATTTAACAAGTAAACAGCTATCTGAAGTGCATAACCCCAAAAGGACTTGGGAAGAGTTGCATGATTCATCATTGACCTGACCATGTCCAACAAGGTCCGGTTACGCCTCTCAGATACACCATTATGCTGTGGTGTATATGGCGGAGTCCATTGAGACAATATGCCATTGTCTCTTAGATAATCAAGAAACTCTTGACTTAAGTATTCGCCACCTCGATCCGATCGAAGTATTTTAATACTTTTGTCATGTTGTTTCTCTACTTCATTTCTGAATTCTTTGAACCTTTCAAAGGTTTCAGACTTGTGTTTCATCAAGAACACATACCCAAACCGTGAGTGATCATCGGTGAAGGTAATGAAGTAGCTATAGCCTCCTAATGCTTGAGTTGACATAGGTCCACATACATCAGTATGTATTAGACCTAGTAACTCTCCCACTCATTCACCTTTTCCAGTAAAAGGTAACTTAGTCATCTTGCCTTTTAAGCATGATTCGCATGTATCGTATGAATCTAATTCAAACGATACCAGAATTCCACATCGGTGTAATTCGGACAAGCGTTTCTTACTTATATGGCTGAGACGACAATGCCACATATAGGAGTCTATTTGATTATCCTTTCGAGCACGCGTGTTGCTCGCTTCGATATTGAAATCGTCACTGGATACGTCCAACGTATAAACACCATTGCTTAAAGATCCAATCCCATAAAGAACTCCATTCAAAGTTATGTAACAACAATTGTTACTAAAAGTCAAATGGAACCCATTTCTATTTAGACAAGAAATAGAAATGATGTTCTTTATCAACGAAGGAACATAAAAGCAATTGTCCAGTTCTAAGACAAGTCCTACAGGGTGTTCCAAGAAATACGTTCCGATGGCGAGTGCAGCAACTGTTGCTCCATTCCCAACACGTAAATTTGACTCTCCCCTTGACGAGTCTTCTTCTATTCCTTAGCCCATGTATGTCATTACATATATGTGAGCCACACCCAGTATCAAATACCCAAGTGTCTGAGGAAATAGAATGACAATCAATAAAAAAGATTTCTGAAGAAGATGGGGCATCCGATGCCTTATCCTTCTTCACGGACTCAAGATAAATCTTGCACTTTCTTCGCAAATGGCTCTCCTTGCCATAATGATGGCAAGTTTCCTTTTGTGCTAGTTCTACTTTCTTAGCCTTTCTCTTCTTTCCCTTCTGCTGCTCCTTTGACTTCCTCTTAGAACCTTTCTTCGAGGAATCAACTAATAGCATCGTCCCCTGCTCATGCTTCTCAGAAGACTCCACAGTCTTCAGCATATTGAGCAGTACCATAGATGAACCTTCTAGCATCTCAGAGGTGAAGAGGAGCTTTGAGACTTCGAACCTTTCGAATCTCACTTGCTCATCAACCAACTCACAAAGATGAAGGACTACGATATGAGCATCCATATGCTCATGCTGCTTTCGTAGCTTGGGTTCCATCGCGGCTAGCATGACGCAACTCATTTGTTCAGAATCACTCACATGTTTCTGATAGGCCAACAATTGGTCCAGAGTTGCATCGTCACCGACAAGTGGAAGAGGCGCCGAGGACATTTGCAAGCTTTTCAACCTTGAGAACAATTCTCAAGCTTCTAAGCCACCCATGAAACTACCAATTTATTTGAATCCAAAATGGAACGCAAATTCAAACACATCATGATCAATTTATTGACCTAGAAATACAAAACGAGCATATATGAGAAAGATGATTTTAAAATGCATCAATATACATTTATTAATCCCATTCATTTTTCGAATTTCAAAAACCCCAAAATCACTTCGGGAGATCGTAGGTCCATCTCCGAATGGGCTGATATCCATCATAGTTATGAACAACCTTGGAGAGAGTCCAACAAGCCATTCATAACTACGACGGTAGGTATCAACTATACCGATTGCATATCACGTATATGAAACTATCACAATGTGCTATCAACTAATTGAATGTTCACACATACATCGGGTTGTTAACACATTAACAAGTATGCATCATATGCATAGCACCCAACTTCACCTCCCTTTACATCGACCTTGGAGAGAGTCCAACAAGCCGATGCTCCAGGTTAAAGCCAACCCATTAATCGGGACATAGTTTTAATATGGTTAGAGCGCATTCAACTAATTAGCCCAGCTTGGAGAGAGTCCAACAACCAAAGCTAACGATTGATCTCTGACTCTTACCATATTAGTATTAAACTATTCCATGGTTTGAACATATTCAGGTTCGAGCCGGGCTTGGAGAGAGTTCAACAACCCAAACAAGAAACAGAACTCTGGTTCTAACCATATTAATGGAAGGTGTAGGCTTTAATATTGATTAAGGGTTTTTATGTCTCATCCTCTTTGCATGCAAATAACTATTATCTACATGGCATGGCATACATGGCATACATCTACATGTCACGACACGCATGGCATAATGTTATGCATCTAATGCAATTACATGGCATACAATTATGTCATGTATATAATTTCCTTATATGTCATGACTATTTATGGAAATAAAATATGTTTAAGATTTGATTCTCCAAATCAAATCATAATTAAATTAGGAAACAAATTTCCAAATCTAATCACATATTTTATTCATGGAATTATTTGATTAAGGAAAATCTATTTAGGAAACCAATTTCCTAAATCTTTAAAACTACTTATGGAAATTAATTATTTTAAGATTTGATTTCCCAAATCTAATCATGATTAAATTAGGAAACAAATTTCCAGAATCTAATCAAATATTATATTTATGGAAAATATAAATTTCCATAAATACTTCCAACTTTCCAAAAGTGGAAGATTTCCATAAATACTTCTAGACTTTCCAAAATTGAAAAATTTCCTTAAATACTTCTAAATATCCAAAATTTAAAAAACTTCCAGAAATACATTATGACTATCGCAAAACCATTTTTACGATTATGTCGAAACACAACCTGGGCTCTGATACCACTGTTGGGTTTCCGGCACCGCGGCATGTGTGTGTTCGATCATGTTTCGTAAACATGAGCACAGCGGAAGCAATTAAAATTAATAAATCTATATTTATTACAACACACACAACACACACATGCTATTACAACAAGTGTAGACATAACCGTAAATTAAAATTTGCAATAAAAGAAATTAAACTACGTTATACCTTCCGTATGACGTGTAGCGGGAACGGCATCAACCGGAACGATCCTCGTAAGAATCGTCTCTATCCGTATCCACGCCGAGCTCCTCGGGATGACTTCGCTAAGTCACGAGCTTCATCTTCGTACGGGTTACTAGCCTCGTGTTGAAGACGACGTGATCGAGAGATGATCACGATCCGAATCCAAATTCGGATCCAAAACGAGTTCTCAAAACTCGCTTCTCCGGAGAGGTGTTCGTCAACCGTTTGACGAATCCTTCATCCTCCACCTCAGAGGATTACCGGAGATCAAATCCCCGGTAAGTTAGCCGCTGTCGGAGCACTAACCGTCGTCCAAACGACGCTCCGACGAGAGGAGGAGAAGCTGTCCAGAAAACTGGACAGCTTGGTGGAGGAGTAGGCGCCGGCCAAAACAAGGAGAGAAAAGGCTCACCTTGATGCCGAACCTATAGGAGATCACCGGAGGGTCGCCGGAGGTTCACCGGATGGAGCTTGGACGCCGGCAAGGATCTGGACGGCGCCACCACAAGCTGGGCGGCAACAATGTGTTGGGCGGCAACAACATGTTGGGCGGCTAGGGTTTGGATTAGTTTTAGGGTTAGGGTTTAAGCCCTATTTTATAGAGAACTAATTCTCTTAATGGTTAATGGATCATATCCATAAAGCCCGTTAACCCGCTCCATTAAGATAAGTTAAAATAAATCAAACCATGATAGTTTATTTTAAGTTAAAACGAACCGAACCAACCTTTTGTTCATTCGTTTAAAATAAACCAAACCCTTTGGTTTATTCTTATCCATTGGATTAGAACCAAACCATTTTGGTCCATCCATTACGTCTTCATAAGACGCAGCCCATCCACGCTTCCATTACGACTGAAACAATTTCATGCTCGCTTTATGTTTGGTCCAACCAAACATAGTTTCTCTCGGTCTGAGAATCCCATTCTCAAGCTCATTTTAAATCCTTTGGATTACACTCGTTGTGCGTGTGACCAAATAGGTTCTCGGTTTATGTTGGTCGTCTATAATTAACCATTAATTATAGATCGATCATGAGTGGCATCTAGTAGTACATCATGATCCCCAATTAACCGAAAAGATCAACGGTTGATCCAGAACTATTTCTGAAACCCTTCAGTAGCTCGAATGAATTGTGCCCCATTCCCTTCACTCATCTTATACCCACTTGGTTCAGGACATGGTCTATTGTGTCAGTCCCCACTAGGCTGACTACGTCACACCTAGCCCAAGTATCATTTCCTCGTCCTACGGATTCTAGTTACTCCACATGTATCGAAGAGTACCTTACTCTAAACATGTAATGCTTTGGCCAAAGACTTTAGTAACAATCCGACGAGAGGCCATGGGTATACATCTCCTCGCAAGGAGTGGTGAATCCTTTATAGGCTATTCAAACACCTTTGATCACTTCGACTTATACCCAATCATCCCGGGTCCACATCTCCTCGGAGATGTTTGCTTAAGATGTCAAAGCATAAGTCTCCATGATCAAGATGACTTGAATACCGCAAGTCAAAGGAACATCGCACTTAAGCCACAGTAAGAACTTCATTGACATATCTATATATGCAGAGAACCATATGAAGTCTTACGGCTGGTCACTCCAATGAACTAGTTACCATAACTAGCATCCACGATTAACTCCGGACATCACTATGTCTCCAGCCAGTGAGAATCAGCTGCTTGGATACACCAAGGAGTTTACCTCGTGCTAGTCTCGACAGAATTGATGGTGTCCAAATCCATCAATTCATCGACTAGGGATAATTCCGATACATCACAATTACACATGTAGAGATACTCACTAGTTGTGATCCAATCACAAATTCTCTCATGGCCGTGAATCGATCGTGGACATTCAAGAAATGAGTTTAAGATCCAATCAAATACATAAAACATGTATACTCAAATAGTGAATCTTCATTTATCATATAAATGGTTCATACATAAGGCGATTGCCTTAGGACATCTCTCATATATTACTAACACCATGAGGAGGAGTTAGATCTTGTGTTGGTGTTGGGGCACTAGATAATCGAACCTATTTTTTGATTATGGCAAAGACACAAAGATAAGTTTACATCGTTATCTCACGAGCTAAATCGAGTGTGCAGAAAAGTACTAAAGCTAGAGCTGAAGGCTAGCGACACCCGGAGGAAGCCGCGGTGGTCGAGCGACAATCGAGTGACTTCGGAGGGAGTTGAAGGAATCGAGTGGAAGGCCAGAAGCGAATGAGACACAGTAAGAATCGAGGTAAGCTCATGTGAGTGAGAGATGGTAAGGTCGTGTCCTCTGTACGGGGACGACCATAGGCGGCGATCCGACTAAAACTTCTTGTGGATGGTCTAGGTCGAGATCGGACAATTAGAAACCGTCGTATTTATCATTTTCCGAGCTAACCTCTTATTGCAGGGAAGTGGCCAAGCTGGCAATCGACTGCTGGACATGGAGAAGTCGACTGATGCCCATCAGTCGACTGATGGGAGGCATCAGTCGACTGATGGCGACGATTCAGCTTTTGCGCTAGGTTAAAACGGATAACGTTTGACGCGGCCACTTCGCGATAAAATTTGGACAACTTCATGATCCGTTCCAAAAAAAGAGGAGACAAATTCAGAGGCCAAAATCTATAAAAGGAGGGGAGGATTCCATCTCCAAATCATATCAAGTTTATTCATCAAGTGCTCCTACAATGCCAACGCTCCAACATCGTCATAACGCCGATGCGACGCCAGGTTTTGATCTTCTTCGTCGGCAGCAAAATCAAGTAATATTTTTGATATTGTATTCTTTGTTTTTCTTCATAACGAGGTGAGGTAGGCTTGTTGTCTCATCCTTGTATATTCGGTTTTGTGATCGTTGTCTCCTACCTCCAACGAGGAGGAGACGTTATAGTGCTTTGCCCTCCGTACGCGGTCTAGGACCGATAGGGCCTTGGAGTAGCAACCGCTGGGTTGTGAACCAAGTAAAATAAACGTGTTCATTTATTTTCCGCTGTGCTTACTCGTTTACTTGTGTATCAAATAATGAATTCGAACGAAAGATTTACGATCGCTATTCACCCCCCCCTCTAGCGACGCTTCTCGATCCAACAATTGGTATCAGAGCGGGGGCGCTAAGATTTGGTGAAACCACCGATCTAGCACGTTTTAGTTTTGTCTTCGTATTTTTCGATTCGTATTTTTTTTGTTCTTTTTCCTCCCGCACTACTAATCCAAGACGAAGTCTTGGTACGTTTCTTTTGGTTGTGTGCTTGCAAGTTTTCTCTCTTGGAGTAGCTTACGGTAAAAGGGCCATAACTTTTCGCACAAGTGGACTCACATAACGATCTACCTACCAAATCGAAGCTCTCAGAAAGATCTACATTTCTTACCAGGTTTACCCTCGTAATAAGTTGTTTCCAGCCCCAAAATCCAACGTTTAGTACCCTTTCGGGGACATCAAAGGTCGTAAGTTTCGAGTTTTTGTTAGTTCCTTATTCTCCTTATTTATTTCTGTTTATTTCATATTATTTCCCGCACTACTAATCCAAGACCAAGTCTTGGAATTCTCTTTGGTTTTTATTCGTATTTTGCAAGATATTTAATGGCTCACATTGAGGGGTATAGCACCACCGGACCTCCGTTCTTTAATGGAAATGATTTCCGTTATTGGAAAGGTCGGATGGAGTGTTTTCTAAAAACACAAGTCGAGACTTGGATAATAATCCAAACCGGCTTTGCTCTACCCACCAATGATCAAGGAGAGGCCTTGGATTTCAACAAGTGGACAAATGCAACCAATAGGCAAATCGAAGCCGATGCAAGAGCAACCCAAATATTGTAATGTGGCTTGTCCAAGGAGGAACTCAATCGCATCGGACCATTCATTAGTGCCAAAGACCTCTGGAACAAATTGATTGATTTACATGAAGGGACGGCCGATGCTAAGGTATGTAAAAGAGATTTACATTTAAATAAACTGCACAATCTAAAGATGCAGGATCATGAGACCGCCACCCAACTACATGCGCGGATCCAAGATATCGTCAACGGTCTTCATTCAATCGGGCAAGCCATAGAGAACCGGGACCTTATAAGGTACGCTTTAAATGCTTTCCCTAGGACTACCTTGTGGGCATCCATGGTCGATGTCTACAAGGTCTCTAAGGACCTTTCGAAGCTTAGGTTAGACGAATTATTTTCCGAGTTTGAACTTCATGAGCAAACTAACGTGGTCCGGGCCGAGAGAGGTATTGCTCTACTTGCAGGACAAAGAAGGAAGCCACCTACTAGGCAAGTAGATGAACTCGAAGACGAATCTGAATCCGAAGAGGAGGCCATAATAGTCAACATTGTGCGGAGAATAGTTTGACAAGAAAGAAGGCAATTGAAGAATGAGAACCAAAAGAAAAAGGGAGCAAGGAAAGCCTTCCATGCAACTTGGGACAACAGAGAAGACATAGCTTACATGGCAAGACCGGAGGAGTCTGAGTCAGAATCCGAAGCCGAGTCCAACTACAACTATGACTCCGACCCCGAAGATTACTTCGAGAGGAAACTCAAAGCAGGACCAAAAGGGAAAGTCAAGGTTAATCGCTCTTTAATTAGTACACTTTACAGTACAATTAAAATGCTTACTAGGAAATTGACTAAGTCCGAGTCTAGGGTTGAGTCATTACTTGAGGAGGTTGAAACCCTCAAGCAAAAGGCTACTCTAACCTCTTCAACTAGTCAAGTTCAAGAGGGAAACTCAACCCAAATTGAAAAACTTGAGGAGGAGAATTCTCTCTTGAAAGACCGAGTTGAAGAGGTTGAGGCTAGGTTGGAAAGGTTCACGTTGGGATCTAAGAACCTTAATCGACTACTTTGAACCCAAAGAGCCGTGTACAACAAAGCCGGACTCGGATTTAAGTCAAAGACTACGAATAGGTCTTATATGTCTATCGTAAATCGTAATCATCAAAGAGTCCAAGCATGGGTCCCAAAGGTTTTATTGAACTCACATATAAGGACTAATAAGTATTGGATTCCTCAGGATCAAGTTCATTATTTGAATAGACCATATTGGTTCAATGGTCCAGGGGGAGCTAACACTAAAATAGTATACCCGCTTACTTAGCAAAATCATTGAATATTTTACTTTAATTTTTAGAATGGCTAGATAGGAAAAATAGTTAGTCAACTCTTGACATCATAGTATCAGGACGCGGCGAGATGATAGTACGTTAGGGAAACAAAGTCTCATGTATTCAGGCTAGATAAGGCGTATCTAGCTTGGTGCACTTGACCGAGTGGAACTAGCTGAAGCTACCTCACCGTATCCTAAACTAGTTAGACCAGGAAGTAACCCTGAGTGACGTAAGTGATATTTTCTTGAATTTGGCTTTGTCTAAGGAAGTGGTCGTTGTTTCGATCAAAGAAGGCTCCTGTGCCTCGCCACGACCTGGAAGCCAGTTTCTCGAAAAGTTACTTAACGATCTAAAGGATAAATCCGAATCTAACCCAAGGGATTGACTATCTTTAATCAATTTAAAATCATCTCACAAAACATATAAGGTGAACAAATTCTGAGACACATAAAATGGGTGAGATGTTAAGGATAATTGAAATATACTTAAAACAATCTTCAAAATACTACTTATTTTCTCAACTATTGTACTTAATGACTCTTTAGGCCAAAGTTTAGCGCCCCCTACATCTCTTATAATTCATATATTTGACTAAGGGGGAAAGCAAACTAACCCTAAGGGTTATATTATAAACCTTTAGATTATTGGTGCAGGGGGACACACCTCGAACCAATCTATCTAACTATTGCTAGACGCATGTTTGGACTCAAAGTTGATTTATCTTGATTCATGCATATACCATATTGTTTTTAAAACCCTATTTTAAAACAAACTTCATTTTTACATAACAAACCCCAACATTTGTTTTGATTTATGGCAAAAGGGGGAGAAGAGCGAAAGTTAAGGGGGAGTAACACAAAATTTATTTAATTTTGAACTAAAGTATCTCTTTCAAAACTCACCTAGGGTTAAGGGGGAGTTTTTGAAAATGGCATTCATCATTTACTATACTTGTTTTATGCTTTAATTTCCCTTAACTTTGTGTTGGTTTGCCATAGATCAAAAAGGGGGAGATTGTTGGTGCAGGGGCACTAGATAATCGAACCTGTGTTTTGATTATGGCAAAGACACAAAGTTAAGTTTACATCGTTATCTCACGAGCTAAATCGAGTGTGCAGAAAAGTACTAAAGCTAGAGCTGAAGGGTAGCGACACCCGGAGGAAGCCGCGGTGGTCGAGCGACACTCGAGTGACTTCGGAGGGAGCCAAAGGAATCGAGTGGAAGGCCGGAAGCGAAAGTGACACAGTAAGAATCGAGGTTAGCTCGTGTGAGTGAGAGATGGTAAGGTCATGTCCTCTGTATGGGGACGACCGTAGGCGGCGATCCGACTAAAACTTCCTGTGGATGGTCTAGGTCGAGATCGGCCGGTTAGAAACCGTCGTATTTATCATTTTCCGAGCTAACCTCTTATTGCAGGGAAGTGGCCAAGCTGGCAGTCGACTGCTGGACATGGAGCAGTCGACTGATGCCCATCAGTCGACTGATGGGAGGCATCAGTCGACTGATGGCGACGATTCAACTTTTGCGCTAGGTCAAAATGGATAACTTTTGACACGGCCACTTCGCGATAAAATTTGGACAACTTCATGATCCGTTCCGAAAAAAGAGGAGACAAATTCAGAGTCCAAAATCTATAAAAGGAGGGGAAGATTCCATCTCCAAATCATATCTAGTTTATTCATCAAGTGCTCCTACAACGCCAATGCTCCAACATCGTCATAACGCCGACGCGACGCCAAGTTTCGATCTTCTTCGTCGGCAGCAGAATCAAGTAATATTTTTGATATTGTATTCTTTGTTTTTCTTCATAACGAGGTGAGGTAGGCTTGTTGCCTCATCCTTGTATATTCGGTTTTGTGATCGTTGTCTCCTACCTCCAACGAGGAGGAGACGTTATAGTGCTTTGCCCTCCGTACATGGTCTAGGACCGATAGGGCCTTGGAGTATAAACCGCTGGGTTGTCAACCAAGTAAAATAAACGTGTTCATTTATTTTCCACTGTTCTTACTCGTTTATTTGTGTATCAACGAACGAATTCGAATGAAAGATTTACGATTGCTATTCACCCCCCCCCCTAGCGACGCTTCTCGATCCAACATCTTGGCCACCCATGGATCAAGCCCACATTAAGTCCGATCCACTAATGATGATCCAATCAACTAAAGGATCATCATTGATCTACCTCACCAACCCCCATATTATAATATGGGCTCCATATATTATTTGTACATTTTCTCCCCGTGTTTAAGATTTCGAATGTCCTTCGATTAATTAATTTACTGACCATTAATTAATCAACATCTAACTCTTTGAGTAGTACCACTCAACCTTTTCATCATGCCGGACCAAGTCCACCTGTAGGGTTTACATGATGAACCTTATGAGCTCCTCAAGGGGACATCATCACCCTAATATATAGGACACGGTTTCCTCCTATAATCAACGACATACCATATAAATAATATCATCTCCCAACTTACCGAGCCTATCGATTTAATCTTTAAATCTTGCCCATTGGTAAATCAAAGAGATGAGTACTAAGTATATGTGCCCATTATTATATCGGGATTAAGAGCATGTACTAAATAATATCTGAGGTCTGATTCAATTATGTAGTCAGAAAAAAATCGAATCACCTCTAAGTCGATCCTGCTCAATAAACACAAAGTGCACTAGTGTGATTCTATGGTCAAGACAAACCAATACCAAATCACACTACAACTATTCCGATGGTTTGTCCAAAGTCATCTCGGTTGTGAGCCTTTACTTATACTTTTCAAGGGGCTAATAACATGATCTCCTATGTGACACCACACACCATGTTATCTACAATGTAAAGTATTAGACAATATTTCATAACCATGAAAATATGCAAACAATGATCATGTGATTCTTATTTCAAAATAAAGATGTTCATACAAAAGATAGACTTTCAAAAAGATAGACTTTTCAGTATACATCCCTACATTCAGAGGTCGTTGTAATGGCAGCAGTCGACTGCCAAGGGCAGCAGTCGACTGATGGCGGCCAACGAGAAAAAATCAGCCCTCTCTATAAATAGAGAGGGTGTGAGCTTTTGGATGGCTAATGCTTATGCTCTAAGTGATCATCCAAGTACCCCACCAGCTTCCAACTCTTTCTCTTGCTTTTATTTCAAGTCCATTGTAAGAAAGAGTGTTTTTGGTTTGTAAAGGTTTACCTCCACCTTGCTTGGGCTAAAGGGAGAGACCAATAGTGGATTGATTTCGGAGTGATTCACCAGAGACGAATCAGACCGTGGATTAGCGGCGAGGCCATGAACCACGTTATATTGATTGTTAGCATTGATTTTATTTTGCTTATCTTTATTGTTGTATTGTCTTTACTTTTTCGCTTGTGCTAATAGAATTTGTAGACAATCAACGAAAAGGGCTATTCACCTTCCTCTAGCCGCCCATCGATGTTCCTACAAGTGGTATAAGAGCCAAGTAAGCTTGTTGAGGTCTAACCACCGCAACAAGCACAATCAAGGATGGCCGACTCTAACATTCATGGACAGAAGTTTGAAGGAGAATTCTCTTGGTGGAAGAAGAGAATGGAGGTATTTTTCGAAACCGATTTTGAAATTTTATTAATAATGGAAAATGGTTTCGAGATACATAGGGATGAAGAAGGGAAGTCAATCGAGAAGTCTAGATGGACAAAGAGATAAAGGGAAGAGTACTTGGCGAACTCAAAGGCAAAGCACCACCTCTACAACGTATGTCACGCCCGCCCTTTTTTCCAAGGGTCCGGAGTGGCGGCGCGTGACGCGACCGTACATACATACACCTCTTACTACTTACAGCGGAAGACTTTAGATCCATTACACTTTTTTTTTCTTTTAAACATAAACATGCATTGACATATATATATACTTCTTCTTAACATAGAGCATGAATTATAACATATATAGATACTTCTTCTTAACATAGAGCATGCATCATAACATATATAGATACTTAGTGCTTAGTTCAAGTCCATAAACATCATCATCATAAGGAGACATAAATAAGGACATCCATAAACGTCATCATCATAGGGAAACATATATATAAGAACATAACGGATCTTCTCTACCATGCCACTACCATACACATTTGGCCCCTCTTGCTGCTCCCTTTAGTTTATCCATCCCTTACCCTTATCTGCACTACGAGGGAAAGATAAACTATAAGCACATAGGCTTAGTAAGATCCTGTCCAACTCACAAAAACCTTATATCGACATTAATCATGGCATGTAACATTCATAACATATAAGTAACATAACATGTAACATACATGACATAAGCAACTTAACATGTAGCATAAGTAACATAAGTGAACATAACATGTAACATATATATCATAGTAGCATATCATGTAAACATATGACTTAATCAAACATAAAATACAACATATGTAACATAGCAACATATACATGACATATCAACATAACAAACAACATATATATGACATATCAAACATAACATACATCATATGTAACATAGCAGCATAAACATGACATGTCAAACATAACATGCAACATATATATGACATATCAACATAGAATGTGAACATAACAATCAAATCATGTAAACATATGCAGGATGCTTTTGAAAACATATATTTTAGGTACGTAAACATAAATCTCAACATATTTGGGCCCAGCATTGTACCACTTCTTCATCATCATAGCGCGCATCCCTAAATAGACCCGAGGTAGCAAGTCTCGAACCTACTAGGTTACTAGGCCCGATCTTAGTCCGTCGACCTAGGGCAATCGTCATAGCGTAGAAGCCCATCCTAGGCCCGATCTTAGTCCATCGACCTAGGGCATCTTGGAGCCCATCCCGTACTAGGCCCGATCTTAGTTCGTCGACCTAGGGGCAATCATACATAGAAGCCCATCCTAGTCAAGATCTTAGTCCGTCGGCCTAGGGCATCTTAGGAGCCCATCCCTTTGGACATTGTTAGGGTCCTGGTACAAGCCATGCAGAAGGTAAAATACTTATATGCTTTTTTTATCATAACATATCTTATTTCATTTCGCAAACATATCATACTTCATTTCATAACATATCATATTTCACTTCATGACATATCAAATTTCATTTCATAAACACATCATACTTCATTTCATAACATATCATAATTCACTTCATGACATATCATATTACATTTCATAATCACATCATACTTCATTTCATAACATATCATGTTTCACTTCATGAAGATATCATATTTCATTTCATAAACATATCATTTTTCATTTCATAATCATATCATATTCATTTCCTAACATATCTTAATATCACACACATATAGGGCATGGCATAAGGTATAAACATCAGGAGGAAGTAAACACTAACCTAGGGCATGTTATCTTCATCTAGCATCATTTAATATTACAAGTTAACATGAATTCATCTAAGCATAAAACACATGTTAACCTAACATAGAGCATGTTATCTTCATCTAGCATCATTTAATATCACAAGTCAACATGAATTCACCTAAACATAAAACACATGTTAACCTAACCTAGAGCATGTTATCTTCATCTAGCATCTTAACATCATCATATACATACAAGATATGGTATAGAATTTCATTGAAACCTCAAAAACAATGTTTGGCTGAATGGTTCATGAGGGCCTTTAGGGTTAAACTTTTAACCTAATCCATTTAACATCCTAACATCATCATATGCATATAAAATAGGGTATAGAACTTCATTGAAACATCAAAATCAAAGGTTGGCCGAATGGTTCATGGAGGCTTTTGGGGTTGAACTTTTAACCTAATCAACTTAACATCCTAACATCATCATATGCATATAAAATAGGGTATAGAACTTCATTGAAACATTTAAAGCAAAGGTTGGTCGAATGGTTCATGGGGGGTTTGATACAAAACTTCAATCGGAAAGCTACTTGTATGCAGGTGAGGGGATACTTACATCCTTCGCTTTTCTTTTTGGTTGGAAGATGACCTAAAGGAAGCAACCTAGCCTTTCTTTTTGCTTGGATGGCTTTTGGACAAGGGATGAGAAGGGGGAGGAGAAGTGGATCTCGGTGAGGAAGAGGATGAGAGGAGAGAAAATCAACTTGATAACTCATGTCTCTTCATTCCCCCCCTATTTATTCATTTGAAGAGTCCCTTAGTCTCCCTTACCCCTAACTATAATTTCCCATATTCTTCTAATAATACAATCTTGTTGGGCTTTTGGTTAGTGGATGCATCTATAGGGCTTAGCTATCTATAGGTTTGGGGTTCAATTCCTAGGCCTTGCATCCTTTTTGGCTTATTTTCTTTTATTTTTGAAAGAACCCACATAAAGCCCATTATCATCAAGCCAAAAATTCTTGTAAAATTGTTAGAAATTTTATGGCCATTACAATCCTTCATACCTTTTAAAAGTTTCGTCCTCGAAACTTAGAAAAATTCTGGGTACTTCTGCTTAATGTCCTGCTCGCGTTCCCAGGTAGCTTCTTCGTACCGTTGATTCTGCTACAGGACCTTTACTAAGGGCACCTCTTTGTTCCTTAGTCTCTTGACTTCTCGGTCGAGTATCTGGATAGGCCGACTCTCATAACTCAGGTCCTCTTGAACATGTACTGTTTGTGGCTCGATCACTTGGTCCACACTGGAAATGCATTTCTTGAGCATAGAAACATGGAACACGTTGTGAATAGCCGACATCTTTTGAGGCAGCTCCAGCTTGTAAGCTAGTTTGCCAACCCTCTTCAATATCGGATACGGTCCCACATAGCGTGGACTCAGCTTACCCTTCCTTCCGAATCTCATCACTCCCTTCATAGGGGCCACTCTGAGGAATACCTGGTCCCCGACTTCGAATTCTAACGGTCTACGCCACATATCCACATAGCTCTTTTGTCGGCTCTGAGCAGTTTCAATTCTCTGATGGATGTTCTGTATAGCTCGGGTGGTGTCGTCGATGAAGTCCGTTTGGAGTCCCATCCCCTTCTTTTTACCACCCTCGTACCAGCATATGAGAGATCTACATTTCCTCCCATATAGAGCCTCGTAGGGTGTCATTCCGATAGTAGCTTGGTAGCTATTGTTGTAGGCGAATTCTGTCAAACATAAGTATCGGTACCAGCAACCTTTGAAATCCAGGGCGCAAGCTCGTAACATATCCTCCAGTACTTGATTTACTCTTTCAGTCTGTCCGTCCGTTTGAGGATGGAAGGCATTACTAAACAATAGCTTCGTGCCTAGGGCCTTCAGAATAGATTCCCAGAAATAGGAAATAAAGCGACCATCTCTGTCAGAAATGATGGTCTTAGGAATTCCATGTAGTCTGATAATTTCCCTAGCATATAACTGAGCCAGTTGCTCTGTCGAATAGGTTATCATGATTGCTAAGAAGTGGGCAGACTTCGTCAATCTGTCCACAATTACCCATATAGCATAGTAACCGTTTATCGTCTTGGGCAATCCTGAGATGAAATCCATAGAAATGTCTTCCCATTTCCATTCTGGAATCTGGATCGGCTGTAGTGTTCCTCCAGGTCTCTGGTGTTCTGCTTTAACCCTCTGGCAGGTCAGGCATGTACTGACATACTAAGCCACATCTCTTTTCATTCCGAACCACCAGAATTTTCTTTTCAGGTCTTGGTACATCTTGGTGGTTCCGAGATGCATCGCATAAGAAGTTCCATGAGCTTCCTCAAATATCTTCTTCCGTAATTCTAGATCGTCGAGAATAAACAAGCGATCCCTGAGGTAGAGTACTCCACTATCAGAGATACGAAACCTGTCGTCCTTTCCTTCTAGGACCTCTTGCTTGATCCTCTGAATGCTTGGGTGACGGGCTTTCTTTTATAGTATATCATCGAACAGTGTCTGTGCTATCGTCATGGTCGAGAGCTTTCCGGTAATGATTTCAACCCCGTAACACATAATCTCCTTTTCTAAGGGCTGAGATAACACTGATAGATACATCAAGGTGGTGCAGGACTTCCTGCTGAGTGCATCAGCCACCTTGTTTGCTTTCCCCGGATGGTAGAAGATCTCGCAGTCATAATCCTTGACGAGCTCGAGCCATCTGCGTTGTCTCATGTTCAGGTCCTTCTGTGTGAAGAAATATTTCAGACTCTGGTGGTCTGTATAAATCCTACACTGAGCTCCATATAGATAATGCCTCCATGTTTTGAAAGCAAAGACCACGGTCGCTAGCTCTAAATCGTGGGTGGGATAATTCCTTTCATGTTCTTTGAGTTGCCTAGAGGCGTAGGCAATGACCTTGCCATTCTGCATGAGTACAACTCCGAGTCCCAACTTGGAAGCGTCACTGTACATGTCGAAGCCTTCGTTACTGTCCAGAAGAGCAAGGATTGGAGCGCTGGTCAGTCTCCTTTTCAATTCTGTGAAACTCTTCTCGCAGGCGTCCGTCCACTCATACTTCTTGTTCTTTCTGGTGAGGACTATCATAGGGGCTGCAATCCTAGAGAAGTTCTCTACAAACATCCGGTAATAGCTTGCTAGCCCAAGAAAACTTCTGATCTCGCTGGAATTCTTTGGTCAGTTCCAGTTACTCATGGCTTCAATCTTTATTGGGTCTACCATCACTCCGTGCTTGGATATAATGTGACCCAGAAATGATACTTGTTCGAGCCAGAACTCGCATTTGGAGAACTTTGCAAATAGCTGCTTTTCCCGAAGAATCTGCAATACCAGATTCAGGTGTTCTGCGTGCTCCTCAGGGGTTCTCGAATATATCAGTATGTCGTCGATAAAGACGATCACAAACTTGTCGAGGAATGCCGAGAATACCTGGTTCATCAAATCCATGAACAGAGCAGGTGCATTCGTCACTCAGAAGGGCATAACTACGAACTTGTAATGTCCGTATCTGGTTCGGAAGGTCATCTTTGGTATATCATCTGATTTCACTTTTACTTGATGATAGCCGCACCTCAGGTCGATCTTAGAGAAGACGGTGGCACCCTTTAGTTGGTCCAACAGGTCATCAATATGCGGCAAAGGGTACGGGTTCTTGATAGTCACATTATTTAGCGCTCGGTAGTCTATGCACATTCGCATAGACCCATCTTTCTTCTTCACCAAAAGCACTGGAGCTCCCCATGGAGAGCGACTTGGGCGAATAAGTCCCTTGTCGAGTAACTCCTGTAGCTGTCCCTGAAGTTCCTTCAATTCAGCCGGCGCCATGCGGTAAGGTGATTTAGAGATTGCCTTATTACCAGGAAACAATTCGATCTCAAATTCAACTTCTCTATCTGGGGATAACCCTGGTAGTTCATCTGGGAATACCTCTGGGTAGTTGCATACAACTCTGACATCTTCTAGCTTCTGATCCTCAGCTTGACTTGTATCAACTATGTGAGCCAGGAACCCAGTGCATCCACTGTCTAACATCTTGCGTTCTTGTAGAGCTGATAAAATCTTATTGACTCTTCTCCTTGGCTCTCCAATAAATTTAAACATAGGTTCTGCCTCCGGCTGGAAGACCACTTTTCTTTTATGGCACTCGATTGAAGTACCATACTTGCTTAAGAAATCCATGCCCAGTATAATATCATAATCCTGCATGTCGAGCACTATCAAATCACAATAGAGTTCTCTGTCTGCGATTCTGATGGGTGCGGCTCGCAGCATATGAGTGGAGGGCATTACTTCTCACGAGGGCAGAGTGGTTAAGAACTGGCGATCTAGAGCTTGTGGTCATATGTCTATCTTTCCAGTAAAGTGTGTAGAAACAAACGAATGTGTTGCCCCAGTATCAAATAATGTAGTAGCATGCTGACAGAAAATAAATATCTGACCTGTGACAACCGTAGAAGCGTTTGCCATATTTTCTTGGGTGAGAGAGAATACCCTGGCATCTGTCATAACTGGTGGGGCTTCTAGTCTCCCTTGGCTGATCGGGGTACCTTCGATTGTAGCATGCATTTGGTGTAATTGTGGAGGAGCACTCGTGTGCTGGGCATACTGCTGAGGAGGTGCCTGAACCTAAATAGGGCAGTCCCTGACTCTTTGTCCTGCCCGTCCACAGTTATAACATCTATTTGTGCCTTGGTAGCATATTCCAGGAGGTATCTTTCCGCAGGTAGCACACAGAGGGATCCTGGGCTGCTTATTTGCTGGACCACCTTTAGGATCCTCCCATTGTTTTCTCTTTCTAGTGGGGTTCCCTTTCCAAGTACTCTGGTTTCTCTGACCTCCTGACTAGGCCTGACCCCTGCCTTCACTCAGTGCCTTCTTTTGCTGGTTAATGTTGTTCAGGTAATGCTCAGTAATCAGGGCACTACTAAACAACTCCTCTGTGGTCTGCGGTCTATGAACTCCCTCGGCCACATTCAGAGCAATTTCTGGTTGGAGCATCTTCAGCATGAGTCTGACCCTTTCTCTTTCCGTGCTGACCAACTCTGGGCATAGGTGTGCGAGTTGGTTGAATCTCTTCACGGCTTCGCTGACTGATAGGTCACCTTGTCGGAACCCAGTGAACTCATCGTAATGCTTGTTGGTTACCCTCATGTGGAAGAATTCTTCGAAAAATTCGTACTCAAAATCTGTCCATCTCATCTGATTTACTTGTCTCTTTGCTTTAACCCGTTCCCACCACATCCGAGTATCTCCCGAAAGACAGAATGATGCACACTTAATCTTCTCGCATTCGGGCCAGTCCAGTAGCTCCACGATGCTTTCCACCGTCTTGAACCAGGCCTGGGCATCACATGGCTCACCAGTACCAGAGAAATTTTCCGGCTTCAGTCTCTGCCACTGGATCATGTAAGCTTCCTGTCAAACAATCGGGCCAGGGCCTGCTGGTGGGGCAGTAGGTTTTCCTCACTGATTCATTAGGGTATTTATTACTTGTTGTTGTTCTGTGACTTGTCGCTGGAGTTCAGTAACTACGGGTGTAAGGTCATGCAGGGGTGCTATCTCATCAGCTCTACTACTGCGTCTTCCAGACATGTTTATCTTCATATATTAAAGTAAAGCTTGTATAAGTTTTTCGTTCGTTTATCTACGCATAATTAGACTAAAGCTAGCATAAAGTTATCATTCATGTTTTCATGCATATTTTAAGCTAAAGGCTTTTCATATCATACATGAACAAAATAAGCTAAAGGCATCTCATATCATACTAGAACAAAATAAGCTAAGGGCATCTCATATCATACACGAACAAAATAAGCTAAGGGCATCTCATATCATACATGAACAAAATAAGCTAAAGGAATTTAATATCATACATGAACAAAATAAGCTAAGGGCATCTCATATCATACATGAACAAAATAAGCTAAAGGCATTTCATATCATACATGAACAAAATTAACAAAATTAGAGTAGACATAGAATTCTTACTTGGAGCGGCAGGATTTGGAGTTTGATGTGTGTGTAGTGGAAAGGCAGATCCGCTCTGATACCAACCTGTCATGCCCGCCCTTTTTTCTAAGGGTCCGGAGGGCGGCGCGTGACGCGACCGTACATACATACACTTCTTACTACTTACAGCGGAAGACTTTAGATCCATTACACATTTTTTTTTTCTTTTAAACATAAACATGCATTGACATATATATATACTTCTTCTTAACATAGAGCATGCATCATAACATATATAAATACTTCTTCCTAACATAGAGCATGCATCATAACATATATAGATACTTAGTGCTTAGTTCAAGTCCATAAACATCATCATCATTAGGAGACATAAATAAGGACATCCATAAACATCATCATCATAGGAAAACATATATATAAGGACATAACGGATCTTCTCCACCATGCCACTACCACACACATTTGGCCCCTCTTGCTGCTTCCTTTAGTTTATCCATCCCTTACCCTTATCTGCACTACGAGGGAAAGATAAACTATAAGCACATAGGCTAAGTAAGATCCTGTCCTACTCACAAAAACCTTATATCGACATTAATCATGGCATGTAATATTCATAACATATAAGAAACATAACATGTAACATACATGACATAAGCAACTTAACATGTAACATAAGTAACATAAGTGAACATAACATGTAATATATATATCATAGTAGCATATCATGTAAACATATGACTTAATCAAACATAACATACAACATATGTAACATAGCAACATATACATGACATATCAACATAACATACAACATATATATGACATATCAAACATAACATACATCATATGTAACATAGCAGCAAAAAAATGACATGTCAAACATAACATGCAACATATATATGACATATCAACATAGCATGTAAACATAACAATCAAATCATGTAAACATATGCAGGATGCTTTTGAAAACATATATTATAGGTACGTAAACATAAATCTCAACATATTTGGGCCCGGCATTATACCACTTCTTCATCATCATAGCGTGCATCCTTAAATAGACCCGAGGTAGGAAGTCTCGAACCTACTAGGTTACTAGGCCCGATCGTAGTCTGTCAACCTTGGGCAATTGTCATAGCGTAGAAGCCCATCGTAGGCCCGATCTTAGTCCATCAACCTAGGGCATCTTGAAGCCCATCCCGTACTAGGCCCGATCTTAGTCTGTCGACCTAGGGGCAATCATACATAGAAGCCCATCCTAGGCCCGATCTTAGTCCGTCGGCCTAGGGCATCTTAGGAGCCCATCCCTTTTGACCTTGTTAGGGTCCTGGTACAAGCCATGCAGAAGGTAAAATACTTATATGCTTTTTTTATCATAACATATCTTATTTCATTTCGCAAACATATCATACTCATAACATATCATATTTCACTTCATGACATATCATATTTCATTTCATAAACACATCATACTTCATTTCATAACATATCATAATTCACTTCATGACATCATATTTCATTTCATAATCACATCATACTTCATTTCATAACATATCATGTTTCACTTCATGAACATATCATATTTCATTTCATAAACATATCATTTTTCATTTCATAATCATATCATATTCATTTCCTAACATATCTTATTATCACACACATATAGGGCATGACATAAGGTATAAACATCAGGAGGAAGTAAACACTAACCTAGGGCATGTTATCTTCATCTAGCATCATTTAATATTACAAGTTAACATGAATTCATTTAAGCATAAAACACATGTTAACGTAACCTAGAGCATGTTATCTTCATCTAGCATCATTTAATATCACAAGTCAACATGAATTCACCTAAACATAAAACACATGTTAACCTAACCTAGAGCATGTTATCTTCATCTAGCATCTTAACATCATCATATACATACAAAATATGGTATAGAATTTCATTGAAACCTCAAAAACAATGTTTGGACGAATGGTTCATGGGGGCCTTTAGGGTTAAACTTTTAACCTAATCCATTTAACATCCTAACATCATCATATGCATATAAAATAGGGTATAGACCTTCATTGAAACATCAAAATCAAAGGTTGGCCGAATGGTTCATGGAGGCTTTTGGGGTTGAACTTTTAACCTAATCCACTTAACATCCTAACATCATCATATGCATATAAAATAGGGTATAGAACTCCATTGAAACATCAAAAGCAAAGGTTGGTCGAATGGTTCATGGGGGGGTTTGATACAAAACTTCAATCGGAAAGCTACTTGTATGCAGGTGAGGGGATACTTACATCCTTCGCTTTGCTTTTTGGTTGGAAGATGACCTAAGGGAAGCAACCTAGCCTTTCTTCTTGCTTGGATGGCTTTTGGACAAGGGATGAGAAGGGGGAGGAGAAGTGGATCTCGGTGAGGAAGAGGATGAGAGGAGAGAAAATCAACTTGATAACTCATGTCTCTTCATTCCCCCCCTATTTATTCATTTGAAGAGTCCCTTAGTCTCCCTTACCCCTAACTATAATTTCCCATATTCCTCTAATAATACAATCTTGTTGGGCTTCTGGTTAGTGGATGCATTTATATGGCTTGGCTATCTAGAGGTTTGGGGTTCAATTCCTAGGCCATGCATCCCTTTTGGCTTATTTTCATTTATTTTTGAAAGAGCCCACATAAAGCCCATTATCATCAAGCCAAAAATTCTTGTAAAATTGCTAGAAATTTTACGGGCATTACAACGTACTCCCCTAACAAGAAGTAAATCGGATAAGGGAATGTGCAAGCGCCAAAGAAATGTGGGAGAAACTCATAGAACTCCATGAAGGCACTTCGGAGGCCAAGCTTGCAAGGAGAGACCTTCTTCGCTCCCAACTAACAAATATTAAACTTGGAAAGGGAGAAAAGGTAACCTCACTACACTCTCATTTTAAATAAATTTTAATTTGGCTAACAAGTGTAGGAGAAAAACTTTCGAACCGGGATATGTTTATGAAAGCAATCGATGTCTTTCCCCGGTCATCGAAATGGAGCTCAATGGTGGACTCCTTCTACATGTCGAAGAACCTAGAAGTGAGCACCTTGGAGGAGTTCTTCTCAACTATGGAGCTCCATGAAACAAGGCTTGAAGGAATAAATGAAGAATCAAGTATCAAGCCATCAAGAGGAGTAGCCTTGGTAGCCAACAAGGGGAAGAACAAGAAGATAGAGATTTTTGCCTCCTCCGATGAAGCATCTTCCTCATCCTCCATGAATAGCAATGAAGATTCTTATATGGTAAAGAAGGTAAGGCGTGCTTTAAGGAATTTAAAATTCAACAAATCTTATGATAGGAGAAGCTACAAGAGGAAGATAATTTGCTATAATTGCCATCAAGAGGGACATATAAGAGATGAGTGTCTCCTCTTGAACAAGAGCAAAGAAGAGAGGAAGAAGAAAGAGGAAAAGAAGAAGGGGAGCAAGAAGAAAAAGGAAGAAGAGAAGAAGACAAAAGAAAAAGGGAAGGCCAAAGCACTCAAAGCAAGGACTTGGGATGACCCTTCCTCCTCATCATCATCATCGGAGGAAGAAAATGCTTTTGTCACAAATTTAGCTCTAATGACATTTGATGATCTAGACACCTCTTCCTCCGAGCAAGAAAAATCAAGCACTAGTGAGGAGAGCTTTAGTGCAAGGGGAGGCTCATCACCATCCGAATCTGTAGAAGAAGATATGGAAACTATGGTAATGAATCTAACTCCTAAGAAAATAGTTTCCATGATTTCTAGCTTAACTAGAGATTTATTTAGGGCCAAAAAGAAAAATAAGAGCATGCTAGATCAAATTAAGGCCTTAGAAAATAAATTAGAACAAGCATGCTTAAATATTAATGATAATATTTCATCTAGTCATGATGATGCATGCTCACATGATAACTATATGCCATTTGATGTTAATGATGCATGCATTAAGAAAAATAGGGCTTTAAGAGAAAAGGTAGACCATTTGACCAAAGCTCTAGAAAAATTCACCATTGGCTCCAACACCCTTAACATGATTATAGGGAGCCAAAGGGCAAGCTTCAATAAGAAAGGCCTAGGTTATAAAGGAAAAACTAATGAAAAGGCCTATAAATCTTTGATTGCTAGGGGTCAATCCAAAAAAAAGATAACAGCTAGAAAATGGATCCCTAAAGAATATTTAGTGAACCCCATAGGAAAGAACTTGTATTGGGTTCCTAAATTCATCCTTAAGGGTTAGGAAAAAAATAGGTTAGTCAACCATAGTGGATTTGACTTATATCATACTATTTGGTTGACTTAGGATGGCGGGACTTGATTTTTGAGATAGTGTTGGGTGATGATAATGCACCCATAAATAGATAAAATCATGCTTTGGGTGATACTTGACTTATTATCATGATTTTGTACCAAATGCATGATTACAAATTGATTAATACATGTGTTTCATGATCATAATATAAAATTAATTCATATATGTTTTTATGATCATGTGGTATGTTAGTGTGATACTTAACCATGGGTAGAATTGCATGAATTTGAAGGTTAAGTACATAAATACCTTTAGGAACATCTCACATTCACCATAAGGCTAACTTTGATTGAAAACATAGCATGGGTGAGATGATAGGATGATACAAATGGTCCACTAATGCCTATGGCATTTAGATGGTCATTTTAAGTATCAAAATAGCAATAATAGACCAATCATGAGGAAGACTTATGTTTAATTCATAGACATATTGCCCAAAGATCATGGTTGGATATTTCATATATTTTCAAAACAATTTCTTAGTTTAAAATATGTGATTTCATGTTTTGAAACAATATAAAGCAAAACTAGGTGTTAACATTGATACAAATTTAATCAAAAACTAGTTGCTTTTGAAACTTTTGGATAATTGGAAAATCTTTGAAAATATAGGTAATTTTCATGAAAACTCATTTTTCACTGATAAAGTACCTTAAAAGAAATGTGTTTTCAAAATTTCACATTTTTTTGAATTTTTTGGAATTTCTAATGCATTTTTGAATTTCGTCCAGAAAATCAGAAAATTTGTAATCTATGTGCCAGTCGACTAGTAGTTTGAACCAGTCCACTGATGTACTGTGCATGAGCATAGTAACCTGATTTTATCAGGTTTTGTTTGGTTTTTGGGTATTTTTCCTCCTTAGACTTGATACCTTAGATTATAACATTTAGGAAATATTTTTGATGGTGTCAAAGGGGGAGAAATAGGGAAGTTTAAGTTAATAATGCTAATAGGAAAATTTAGCATGTCTTAGGGGGGAGTTGTATGTTTAAGGGGGAGTGGTTAGACTCATGTTTTTTACTTACATGCTTTCCTTGTTTATGTTTATTGTTATTTGTTTACCTAACTTAAACAGATTGCCACACATCAAAAAGGGGGAGATTGTTACGGCAATCAACCCATGATATGATTTTGATGTGTATGACAAAGGGTTTAAGTTACGGTGATTGGATTTGATATGTGTGTTGGAGTCTTGCAGGACTTAGTAATTCGTACATGGAGTTTTGGCAAGTTTCACCAACTCACAACCTCGTGCTTGAGACGGCAAAGGAGCATTGCAGAGTCGTGTGCTTGATGCATCCGAGGGACCGCAAGACGAGATGACTTGAAGCGAAGCCAAGGAAGCAGACTTCGAGGGCAAGAGACGCGAAGGAGCATTGCAGAGTCGTGCACTTGATGCTACCGAGGGATGTGGCCACGAACGAAGAGAGCTTCGGCGAGGGACTTCAAGTGAGATGAGAGAATGAGTGAAATGTAAGTAGCTCATTAGGCGAACTTGGCCGAAATGACTAAGTGTCAGATTGGTTTTCCCGACATTAGTCGACTACCATGATATGGCAGTCGACTGCTCCAAGTCCATTGTGACTCGACTGGTATATGAGTCTAGTTCATGTGCCATTAGTCGACTGACACGGGTTGGCAGTCAACTATCGAGACCATTAGTCGACTGCTGATGGCAGTAGTCGACTGGTCGAGAGGGTTTCGGGCACAGAACCTCTCGTAGCCGACTGATCAGTCGGCTACGGAGGCATCAGTCGATTGATGGATACATCAGTCGACTGCCAAGGTTCCCGTTGAACTAGAATGGTCGGGATCTGACGTGTTCAGAGGCCATTGTAATGGTGGCAGTCGACTGCCAAGGGCAGCAGTCGACTGATGGCGACCAACGGGAAGAAATCAACCCTCTCTATAAAAAGAGAGGGTGTGGGCTTTTGGATGGCTAATGCTTATGCTCTAAGTGATCATCCAAGTGCCCCACAAGATTCCAACTCTTTCTCTTTCTTTTATTTCAAATCCATTGTAAGAAAGAGTGTTTTTGGTTTGTAAAGGTTTACCTCCACCTTGCTTGGGCTAAACAGAGAGACCAATAGTGGATTGGTTTTGAAGTGATTCACCGGAGACGAATTGGAACATGGATTAGCGGCGAGGCCGTGAACCACATTATATTCGTTGTTAGCATTGATTTTGTTTTTCTTATCTTTATTGTTGTATTGTCTTTACTTTTCCGCTTGCGCTAATAGAATTTGTAGACAATCAACAAAAAGGGCTATTCACCCCCTCTAGCCGGCCACCGACGTTCCTACAAAATATGGTTATAGAAAATTATTTAGGAACGTGTGTACTTCCCCATCGGAAGGCACATAATCCGAGATAATTGTCTTAGTCTCGAATAATGGTAAATACTTTGATGCAAATAAAAGTATTCTCCCCATTGTAGTCACTTCCTTTTATTTGTAGGGCTGAAGTGGAACCAACTATTAATTTTATTTGTCAAAAAGTAAGGTTGACTGGATAATAAAATTAATGGGTAAAGCCTCCTCTTTCAAATGTAGAATTTGTATACGTCCACACTATCGTGGCATACGATGTTCTCGGTGTTTTGAGGTGTTGGTTTATTTTAAAATTTTATTGTTTGAGGAATCAATACATTTTTGAAATCTAATGTTTTGATCATTGTGATTCTTAGGTTTTCCAAAATTGCTTTTAATCCACTTGATGTGATTCGAAAAGAAAAAAAACTTACTAGACGTAATTATGTTGATTGGAAACGAAATCTTGACATTATCTTGACAACTGAGGAGTACAAATATATACTCTTCGAAGAATATCCTCCTAAGCCTACGGATGATTCTGGTGAAAAGGAGAAAGAGATTTATAGGAAGTTGATCGAGGCAGATGAGATGGCGCGGTGTTACATTTTGGATTCTATGTCAAATGTATTGCAACATTAGAATCAAGCCATGACTACTGGCTATGACATGATGCTCAATCTCAAGGAACTTTTCGGACACCAGAATCGGGCTGCTAGGTAGGAAGCTATGAGGAACTTGATGATGACCACCATGATTTAGGGACCACCCGTGAGGGATCATGTTCTCAAGATGATTGCTCATTTGAATGAGCTGGAAGTCCTTGGAGCGAAGATCGATGGGGAAACCCAAGTCGTTATCATTCTCCAATCTCTACCTAGGAGTTTTGAGCAGTTTCGCCTGAACTACAACATAAATAAGAGGTTGTTATCATTGGTGGAGCTTTTGACAGAACTCCAGGGATAGAGGGGCTTTTTCATCAGAGTGCTCTGGCCATCGTTGCTCAAAAGGTTTCTACTTCTAAGTCGAAGGGCAAGAAGAAAAAGAAACAAGGTGTAGCAAAGATGGCAGCAGGATCTCAGGCAGGAGTGAAGAAGCCGAAAGGCAAGTGCTTCACTTGCAAGCAGACTGGACATTGAAAGGCGGACTGTCCCAACCTTAAACAAAACAAAGATATATCTTTTAGTTTAGTCGTTGAAACATATTTAGCGGTGTTATCTACTGGTACCTGGTGTGTAGATATGAGAGTCACTGATCATGTCTACAATTCTTTGCGGGGTTTCCTGGAAACCAGACTACTAGCTGAGGGAGAGATTACTGTCTACATGGGAAATGCTATGAAGGTGACAACTATTGCATTGGGATATGTTTATTTATCTTTTGATAGGAAATAAAACTTTGGTTCTGAGAAATTTCCTTTATGTAACTTCATTTAGAAAGAATTTGATTTCAGTTTCTAAATTGTTTATGGATGGGTATTCTATTTCTTTGAATGACAGAGTTGTTATAAAAAGGAATAGGGAGATTATCTGTTCTGGTACGTTGGTAGGAAATTTATACACTCTTGAACCAAAATCTCCCACGATGCAAATAGAAATAAATAACTCATCTTCTAAGTCTAATAAAAGAAAAGAACCTTCGAAAATGAACCAAACATATCTTTGGCATCTAAGATTAGGTCATATTAACCTGAGTGGAATTTAAAGGTCGATACATGATGGACTTTTGGGTTTAATGGTGGTGGAAGATTTCCCAACCTGCGAATCTTGCTTGGAAGTTAAAATGACCATGAGGCCTTTAAAGACCATGGGGTATAGAGCCAAAGATGTGATGGAATTGGTTCATTCTGATTTGTGTGGTCCTATGTCTATCCAGGCTAGAGGTGATTTTGAATAATTTGTCTCTTTTATAGACAATTGATGTGACTGATCGCGACCTTAAATCTCATGACAGAGACCGTCGAAGACTCAAAGTACGCGCTCGCGCTCAATGCCTGCAAGTGCACGGATGTCTTCAAGTAATAAATAGAATATCGATCCCACAGGGAGTGGGATTCGAGTACCAATACACTAAGTGGTTGCGATTGTTCAGACAAAATCTCCGTGAGGGTCGGTTGGTGAGGACTATCGGAGGACCCTACTCAGTGTGGTGTCACACGGAGGAGGAAAAGAGTGTGCCAGGTTCTTAAAAAGGCGATTCTATGACTTCAATTTCACTTGTGTACCACAGAACAACGTTGTCAATTGGCATCATCTAAATTTCTACATACGGTTTTGGGGAAGGGACATCATACACTCTCCCGCAGAGCCGCCGCATTCACCGGGAGCTATCCTCACCCAAAAGGACAGGATAGAGGGTACGAGGATGCCAAATCAATCCTTGCGGTGGACCGTTTCTGATTCCACCACTCCCTTCTCCCCGCAGTTACGGGAGGTCAAGTTTACCCCTAGGTTCCTTGATCAAACCTCCTAAACCTAGATTGCGAGGGTTGTCACCACCTCATATTGCCTAAGCACAGCGGAAAGAAAGCCAAATAAACATAGGTATAATAAAGAGCAACATCTAATTGTCAAATCAAACTTTTGGCCAGAATTTAATATGAACCAACATTGTCTATGAACACAATCTACTCCCTAATCCTAGAATAAAAAGTTCTACTTCATAAACTCGAAGGAAGAATCACAACACATGTTTAAGTTCTTACAATAGAAAGAGAGTGCAGAAATAGAGATTACAATGCCTTGTGACCTTCTCTCTGGCGTTGTGTTGCAAGTGGTGGACCTCTGGCGGCGTTCCTCCTCCCCACTGCGAGTTACCAAAGCCTTTTAGGGCTACGGCGTGCCATCCTAGCCGTTGTGCCTCCTCCTAGGGTTTGAGCGGAGCCATCCTTATATAGATGTAACCTCGGACCGCTGCGAAATCGTTAAAAAACCCTAGTCGCGCAACTCCATTGGGCCGCCACACGGTCGTGTGTTTCCACACGGCCAGGCCATGTGCGGCCCTGGTGTGCTGATCTTCTCCCATCGGACACGACCGTGTGAATCCACACGCCCTGGCCGTGTTCCACTCTGCATCTAGCATGAAATGTCCTTCTTTCGCTCCGAAAATGTGTCTTTTCTGCCCGAAAAGCCAACCTCCATTCAAAAGTACAACGAGCAGACCTCCGAACTAGAAAATAGGAAATGCATGCAAAAAATAGAGTAACATATGCATGAAACTACCGCAAAATATAACAAGATGTGAGGAAAAACTACTCCTAAAACCCTATATGTTTTGCTCACATCACTTCCCCCAGACTTAAATCTTTGCTTGTCCTCAAGCAAACCTCAGTGTCATGAATTTTTTTTTTAATATTATTCCATAATTAGCATGCTAACTAAATTTATCAGGTGGTATTTGCAATCAAAGCAAAATAGATATGTTCTAAAAATTCACTAAGTTAGCTTCTCGTGCTTCTGCTAGGCGAATTATTCTTAGGGGATGCCCATTCGATGATGTGTTAAGTTGTCACCCCATAGCTTTCCTAAGGTTTTCGGCTCTTAGGCACTTACCTGCCCAAAGCGAGGGTCATTCCCTAGATCTAGCATAAAGTCTCAAAGGCGTGCTCGGTATTGAGAGAAATTGGGAGGTGTTTCCCCAGTAACCTAACTAGGTCTCAAAGGGGCACCTAGCAATTTCCACCCACGACAACTATTTTTTATCCCTCATAATCTCTTTTTTCTGTTTCTTTATCTTTTTCTCTCTCTATCTTTTTTTCTTTTTTTCTTTCTTCTTCTTTTTTTTTCAGCTCACAGGGATTTTGATTTTTTCTAATGGGCTTAAACAATCCGAGCATCTCCAGTAACTAAAATGCTAAACCTAGAGTCACCTATGTATTCCAAAGTACTAGACTACTGAAGTGAATCATAACTAGGTATGTACTAAATTCTCCCTGTCAAACTATTCGCCATGTGTAAGTGCAAAAATAGAGTTAACCAGTGTAAGTCTAGAACATTCAATAGAGCAGATAAAATAAAATACCACAAGATAAATGGAGTTAAGCTACCTATGGGAACAACTCATGCAAGCAACTTTCAAGAATACTACTGAGGTAACTTTACAGACACCAAAAATTAAGTACTGAAAGGAACTAAAAAACTCATGCATGCATGAACAAATGCAAATACCAGAAAAGAAACTACTACCAGGAAAACAAAACAAAATAGATTTTGGGGTTCCCCCCCAGACTTAAACAAAAATATACCTCTAATATGGTGGACGAGGTGGAAAGTCTGAAAGCCTGGGCATCTCTGGATCCTGGGAGAATCTGCTGCTGAGCCACTGATGCCACATATACATGTGGTCGATCTAGTGGATCACGGTAGCTTGCTCGGTCTCCTCCTCCTAGCCCACTATACTGCTTGAGCATGCATATCTTCTACGCATCTCTGTCACGCTCGCCTTTTCCTATGGTCCGGAGGGGCGACGTGACACGATCCTACATACATATATTATATTACATCGGAAGACTATACATATCATACTTCTTACAGCGGAAGACTTTAGACATATTTTTTTTTCTTTTAAACATAAACATGCATCGTCATTTCATAGATACTTCTTCTTAACATAGAACATGCATCATTATTTCATTGACACTTCTTCTTAAACATAGGGCATGCATCATCAGTTCATAAGTACTTAGTTCAATTCATAAGCTAAATAATCTTAGGGAAAACATGCATAAAGAACATAACAGATCTCCTCCACCATGCCACTACTACACACACTTTGCCCCTCCTACTGCTCCCTTTAGTTTATCCACCCTTTACCCTTATCTGCAGTACAAGGGAACATAAACTATAAGCACATAGGCTTAGTAAGATCCTATCATACTCACAAAACCTTACGTAGGCATAACATGACATAACATCATAACATAAGCTAACATAACATAAATGTATCAGCATAGACATAAGTAGGCAATAACATGTAGACATACAACATCGTAAGCAGGCATATAACATGTAAACACATATATAACATAGCAATCATAACATGTAAACATATATAACATAACCATCATAACATGTAAACATATATAACATAACAAACATAGTATGTAAACAAATATATCATAACCATAATAACATGTAAACATATATAACATAAGCAATCATAACATAAAGGTATATGCAGGATGCTCTTTGAAAAACATATATCATAGGTATTTGAACATAAATCTCAACATATTGGGCCCGACATTATACCACATCATCATCATCATAGCGTGCATCCCTAAATAGACCCGAGGCAGCTAATCTCGAACCTACTAGGTTACTAGGCCTGATCTTAGTCCATTGACTTAGGGGCCATCATCTAACATAGAAGCCCATCCTTGGCCCGATCTTAGTTTGTCAGCCTAGGGCATCTGGGAGCCCATCCCGTACTAGGTCCGTACTATGACCGTCGACCTAGGGGAAATCATAACATAGAAGTCCATCCTAGGCCCGATCTTAGTCAGTCGGCCTAGGGCAACTTAGGAGCCCATCCCTTTGGACCTTGTTAGGGTCCTGGTACAAGTCATGCAGAAGGTAAAATACATATATGCTTCTTATCATAACATATCATATTTCATTTAATAAACATATCATATTTCATTTCATAAACCTATCATATTTCACTTCATAAACATATCATATTTCACTTCATAAACATATCATATTTCACTTCATAAACATATCATATTTCATTTCATAAACATATCATATTTCATTTCATAAACATATCATATTTCATTTCAAAAACATGTAAGGGATGCTGGTATTTGCTCGTCTACAAAAACTAATTAGCGCAAGCGGAAGACTAATAAAGACAAACAAATAGAAATACGAGAAAATAATCGCTAACAAAGAATGTAACTTGGTTCACGGCTACGCCGCTAATCCACGATCCCGATTCGTCCGAGGTGAATCACTCCTCCAAAGCCAATCACTATTGGTCTCTCCTTTGCACCAAGCTAGGTGGAGGTAACCTTTACAATCAAGATCACTCTTCTTACAAATAGAATGGAGTAAAAATAAGTAAGAAGAGTTTAGAGCTTGTGGGGCACTAGGAAGATCACTTAGAGCATAAGCATTAGCCTCTCAAAGGCTTACACCCTCTCTTTTTATAGAGAGGGCTGATTTATTCCCGTTGGCCGCCACCAGTCGACTGCCGCCCTTGGCAGTCGACTGTCGTCACTACAACGGCCTCCGAACACGTCGGATCCCGACCGTTGTAGTCCAACGGAACTCTTGGCAGTCGACTGATGGACCTCATCAGTCGACTGCTGCCTCCGTAGTCGACTTCCTAGTCGGCTACGAATAGTTCTATGGCCAAAACCCTATTGACGATCATCTCTTCGTAGTCAATCGATGGTCTTGGCAACGCCCACGATGGAAGTCGCCGCCACAATCCGGGATCATATACCAGTCGAACTCACTCGACTCAGAGCAGTCGACTACCATGACATGGCAGTCGACTGGTGTCGGGAAAACCCATCCGACACTTGGCCAAATGGCCAAGTTTCACCTAAGAGCTACCCTTCCCCGGGTTACAATCGCTCACTCTCATCTCTTAGAGTCCCTCGCCTTCGAAGTTCTCTTCGTTCTCGGCCACGTCCATCGGCAGCATTAGGCGCACGGCTCTGCAATGCTCCTTTGCGTCTCTTGCCTCGAAGTCTACTTCCTCCGGATTCACTCCAAGCTTCTCGTCCGGCGGTCCCTCGGATGCTCCAAGCGCATGACTTCCGCAAAGCTATCCTTCACCGACTCAAGGCACGAATCATGAGATGTGAAACTCGCCACGGCTCCATGTGCGAATTACTAAGTCTTGCACGACTTAAACGCACATATCAAATCAACATATCAAACTAACTTAAACCCTTTGCCACACCATCAAAACCATATTACGGCAAGAGATTGCCCTAACAATCTCCCCCTTTTTGATGTGTGGCAATCTGTTTAAGTTAGGTAAAAACATTTGATATAAATTCTAAGGTAAGAAAGCATGTAAAGATAAACATGATATAGCAACATGCAACTCCCCCTTAATCCATGAAACTCTCTATGCAAATTTTCTCCCCCTATCATATATTTCTCCCCCTAAAATAATTAACTTAAACATAATTATTTCTCCCTTTTGACACCATCAAAAAGATTAACACTAAGTTATAAGCTCATGACATCATGTATAAAGAGAAACATACACTAAAATCAGTCAAAACCTGATAAAATCAGGATTATCAGACTTGTTCATATCCATCACCGATCAAGCTATCGGCAAATGATCGTACAAAAGAATCCGAATTTCTGATTTTCTGGATGAATTTCAGAAATGCACTATTAATTCCAAAAAATTTGAAAAATCATGAAATTTGGGGAACATATTTCTTTTAAGTATATCTATCAGTGAAAAATAGGTTTTCATGAAAAATCATTATATTTCTACATATTTGACAAAAATCCAAAAGCTTTAAAAACTACTAGGTTTTTGATCATAAGAGTATCCATTTTAACACCTAGTCTTGCATCCAATTGTTTCAAAACATGAATACATGTATTTTAAAGTAAGAAATTGTTTTGAAAACATATGAAATATCCAACCATGATCTTTGGGCAATATGTCTATGAATTAAACATAAGCCTTCCCCATGATTGGTCTATTATTGCTATGTTGATACTTTAAATGACCATCTAAATGCCATAGGCATTAGTGGACATTTGTATCATCCTAACATCTCACCCATGCTAAGTTTGCAATCAAGTTAGCCTATAGTGAGTGTGAGATGCATCCTAGGGGGTATTTGTATATACTTAACCAATATATTCATGCAATTCTATCATGGTTAAGTATCAACCTAACAATTAACATGATCATAATGACATATATGAATCAATTTCACATAATGATCATGAAATACATGTTTTCATCAAATTATAATCATGCATTAGGTATTATATGATGATAATAAACAAAGTATCACCTAAAGCATGATTCAAACCTATTTCTCATGATAACGTGCCAAATTTCAAAAACATAAATCATGATTGCAAATATACATAGGAATTACATCAATCATCATGATTTAAGCAATATTATCTATTTATGGGCACGTTATCATCACCCAACACTATCTAAAAAATGTTGTCCCGTCATCCTAAGTCAACCAAAATATGATATAGGTTAATTCCATATGGTTGACTACCCTAGGGTTATCCTAACCCTTAAGGATGAATTTTGGAACCCAAAATAAGTTCTTTCCTATTGGGTTCACTAAGTATTCCTTGGGGATCCATTTTCTAGCTATTACCTTCTTCTTATCTTGTCCCCTAGCTATAAGGCATTTGTAGGCCTTTTCATTTTTCTTTTCCTTGTAGCCTAGGCCCTTTTTGTTGAAACTAGCTCTTTGGCTCCCTATCATCATATTTAATGTGTTGGAGCCAATAGTGAATTTCTCTAGGGCTTTTGTTAAATAATCTACCTTTTCCCTTAAAGCCCTATTTTCCTCTATGCATGCATCATTAACATCCGAAGGCATATAGTCATGTGAGCATGCATCATTATGGCAAGAAGAAACATTATCATTTAAGCATGCATTTTCTAGCCTTTGTTCTAATTCCTTAATTTGACTAAGCATGCTTTTACTTTTCTTTTTCATGCCAAATAACTCCTTAGTTAAACTAGAAATTATGGAAACTATTTTCTTAGGAGAAGCATTCGTTACCATAGTTTCCATATCCTCTTCTTCTTCTTCGGATGAGGAGGATGTGGAGGCTCCCCCTTCACTTGAGCTCTCCCCACTTGTGCTTGATTCTTCATTTGAGGAGGAGGAAGAGCAATCCGAGTCATGAAGAGCCATTAGTGCTAGGTTGGAATAGACATGCTCTTCTTCTTCGGATGAGGATGAGGAAGCAAGGCCATCCCATGTCTTTGCTTTGAGTGTCATGGCCTTCCCTTTTCCTTTTGCCTTCTTTTCTTCTTCCTTTCTCTTGCTCCCCTTCTTCTTCCTCTTTTCTTCTTTCTTTTTCTTCTCTTCCTTGCTCTTGTTTAGCAGAGGACAATTGTCCCTTATGTGCCCCTCTCCTTGGCAATTGTAGCATATGACCTTCCCCCTTGGTCTCCTATTCCTATCATTTGATTTATGAAAATGAAAACCTTTTAAAGCACGTCTTACCCTCCTTACCATATAGGCTTCTTCGGTGCTATCCATGGAGGAGGAGGAAGACGCTTCGTCATCGGAGGAGGAGGGAATTTCCATCTTCTTCTTCCCCTTGTTCGCTATCAAAGCTACTCCTCTTGAGGGTTGAATTCTAGGCTCTTCTTGTATTCCTTCAAGCCTAGTTTCGTAAGCTCCATTGTTGAGAAAAATTCCTCCAAGGTACTTACTTCCAAGTTCTTGGAGATGTAAAATGAGTCCACCACGGAGCACCATTTTGAGGACCAGGGAAAGGCATCTATGGCCTTCATTACCATATCCCGATTTGATAGCTTCTCACCTACACTTGTTAGCCCAATTAATATTTCTTTAAACCTAGAATGCAATGAAGTTACCTTTTCTCCCTTTTCTAATTTGATGTTTGATAGTTGGGAGCGGAGGAGGTCTCTCCTAGCTAGCTTGGCCTCGGATGTGCCTTCATGGAGTTCTACAAGCTTTTCCCACATCTCTTTGGCGCTAGCACACTCTCCGATCCGGTTGATCTCTTGTTGAGGGAGCACATTGAGAAGATGATGTTTTGCCTTTGAGTTTGCAAGGTGCTCCTCTATTTGCTTCTTAGTCCAACGTGATTTTTCAATTTGGTCACCCCTTTCATCCCTAGGCAACTCGAAACCATTTTCCATTATAAGCATGATATCAAAATCGGTCTTGAAGAATACCTCCATTCTCTTTTTCCACCAAGAGAATTCGCCGTCGAACTTTGGTGGGTTGATGTTTGAGCCGGCCATTTTGAAAAATTGCTTGTTGTGGCGGTTAGTCCTCGACAAGCTTTCCTTGGCTCTGATACCACTTGTAAGGGATCGGTACGGCCAGCTAGAGGGGGGTGAATAGCCCTTTTCGTTTGGATGCTGGTATTTGCTCGTCTACAAAAACTAATTAGCGCAAGCGGAAGACTAATAAAGACAAACATATAGAAATACGAGAAAACAATCGCTAACAAAGAATGTAACGTGGTTCACGGCTACGCCGCTAATCCACGATCCCGATTCGTCCGAGGTGAATCACTCCTCCAAAGCCAATCACTATTGGTCTCTCCTTTGCACCAAGCTAGGTGGAGGTAACCTTTACAATCAAGATCACTCTTCTTACAAATAGAATGGAGTAAAAACAAGTAAGAAGAGTTTAGAGCTTGTGGGGCACTAGGAAGATCACTTAGAGCATAAGCATGGCCGCCACCAACACAGTCCAACGACCTTGGCAAGACCGATGGATCTTATCACGATCGATCACCTCCGTAGTCGACGCGCTGGGCCGGATTTAACGGTTCTGCGGGCTAAACTCCTATTGACCACCGGCGATCGCTATTCGCAATGACGATCGATGCTATCTTGGCGGTGATCGCCCATCGATGGCGTCGTATGCCGATCGGCCAATAATCCGATCATATACCGAACTCACTCGACTCAGAGCGATCGGCCGATCGCCATGACATGGTAGTCGTCTGGTGTCGGGAAAACCCATCCGACACTTGGCCAAATGGCCAAGTTTCACCTAAGAGCTACCCTTCCCCGGGTTACAATCGCTCACTCTCATCTCTCAGAGTCCCTCGCCTTCGAAGTTCTCTTCGTTCTCGGCCACGTCCCTCGGCAGCATCAGGCGCACGGCTGTGCAATGCTCCTTCGCGTCTCTTGCCTCGAAGTCTACTTCCTCCGGCTTCACTCCAAGCTTCTCATCCGGCGGTCCCTCAGATGCTCCAAGCGCACGGCTTCTGCAAAGCTATCCTTCACCGACTCAAGGCACGAGTCATGAGATGTGAAACTCGCCACGGCTCCATGTGCGAATTACTAAGTCCTGCACGACTTCAACACACATATCAAATCAACATATCAAACTAACTTAAACCCTTTTCCACACCATCAAAACCATATTTTGGCAAGAGATTGCCCTAACAAAACATATCATATTTCACTTCATAAACATATCATATTTCACTTCATAAACATATCATATTTCATTTCATAAATATATCATATTTCATTTCATAAACATATCATATTTCATTTCGTCAACCTATCATATTTCATTTCATAAACATATCATAAATATCACACACATATAGGGCATGACAGAAGGCATAAACATCATGAGCAAGTATACATGGAGTGACCTAAACTGCATGGATCTCTATCAAAGTTTTAAACACCAAACAACTTATATATATGTATGGTCTAACTAACCACATGTTAATTCTTTAACCTATAAAGCATGGCATGGGACATGTTATCTTCTTCTAACATCAAACATGGCATGAACTCATTTCAAACCTAACCTAGAGCATGTTATCTTCATCTAGAATCATTTAACATCAAAAGTTATCATGAACTCACCTAAAACATGGCATAAAGAACACATTAGGGGTCTTGGCTGAATGGTTCAAAAGGGTTTCATGGATCAACCACTTAACCAAAACTCATCTAAAAATCCCTCATCTTCATATTAATACACTATATAGCATGGATCATCATGGTGAGCCCAAGTTATGGTCTTGGTCGAATGGTCTCTTGGGTTTTTGAGGACAACCCCTCAACCAAACTGATCTAGAAATCCCTCATCTTCATATTAATACAAGATATAGCATGGATCACCATGGTGAGCCTTAGGTATGGTCTTGGCCGAATGGTCCTTTGGGTTTTTGAGGTCAACCACTCAACTAAACTGATCTAGAAATCCCTCATCTTCATATTAATACAAGATATAGCATGGATCATCATGGTGAGCCCTAGTTATGGTCTTGGCCGAAAGTTTCTTGGGGCTTTTAGGGTTAAACTCTTAACCTAATCCATCTAGCATCCTATCATCATCATATTCATACAAGGTATGACATGGATCTTCATTGAAAACTCAAGTAAAGTTCTTGGCTGAATGGTTCATGGAGAATTTGACATAACAACTTCAATCGAAAAGCTACTTGTATGCAGGTGAGGGGATACTTACATCCTTCGCTTTGCTTTTGTGTTGGAAGATAACCTAAGGGAAGAAAACCTAGCCTTCTTCTTGCTTGGATGAATTTCGGACAAAGGATGAGAAGGGGGAGCTTTAGGGTTCGGTGAGGGAGAAGAAGAGAAGGAGAAGATGTCAAGTTTGCTTCCTCATGTCTCCTCATTCCCCTATTTATTCACTTGAAGTGTCCCTTAGGCTTCCTTACCCTTAACTATCACTTCCTATATTCCCCTAATAGTACAACCCTGTTAGACTTCTGGTTATTGGATGCATCTTTGGGGCTTGGCTATCTCTAGAGGTTTGGGGTTCAATTCCTAGGCCTTTCATCCTTTTTGGCTCATTTTCTTTTATTTTTGAAAGAGCCCACATAAAGCCCATCATAATCAACCAAAAATTCTTGTAAAATTGCTAGAAATTTTACGGGTGTTACAACATCTCCCTGCGGTAAGCTGCCTCATCCTGGTGACGAGCAGCCTCCTCCTGGAAGTATATGCGGGCCTCATTGTAGAACTCCTCTACCCGCTGGAAATGCTCTCGGAATCCCTGGAACTTCGCCTACTGGTAGGTGCTCTGCTCCTCCCATCGCTGCCTCTGCGTCTGTTGCTCAGTGTAAATGTTGCCGAGGCATGATCGAAACTTTGAGAAATCATATGCTGATGTACCTGCATCCTGCTCAAAAGTAGAATAAGATGGTGGCATAGGTGTGTAGAAGATTTGAAGCTGCTAGAGGGGGGTGAATAGCGTAGAATTCGTTCGTCGATGGAATTCGTTCGCGGTTGTCTCTACAATTTCGTTAGCACAGCGGAAATAGAAAGATAATAATGATAACAAAATATACAACACGCAAACACAAATATTTAACGTGGTTCGGAACCACATGGTTCCTACTCCACGGATCGAGCTCTACGAGCTCTACTGATGCACACACACTCACTAATCACAAATACTCCTTCTCGACACAAGTCGGAGGTGGAGAAACCCCTTACAAGTAATCTTACAACAATAAGATACAAATACAAGCAATTACAATAATGAAATACAATGCAAGTAAAGAAAACTACTTTACGATTGCCTTTGGATTGCTTGATTGCTTGAAATCACCTTGGAGACCCTGATTTGCAACAACAAATAGCTCCAAAACCCTCAAGAAACCGAAGCCAAAATCCTCCATCACGAGCTCCTTATAAAGCTTCAACCTGTGCTAGAAAAGGTCGATCAGTCGACTGATCGGGACCATCAGTCGACTGATGTCACTGTTGTCGTGAGACAACGGCTAGATCCACGCTGGATAAGTCCAACGGATCTACCATCAGTCGACTGATTGTGACCATCAGTTGACTGATAGAGTCCTCACTCGACCAGTCGAGTCTCGACTCCATTCTGTGGCCGATTTCTCGAGCACCAGTCGACTGATCACACGATCAGTTGACTGCTTGAGCCATTAGTCGACTGCCCACCTCTGGCAGTCGACTCCTAGGCCATAATTCACAGTCAAACCCTAGTTGACTCGGTCCAGTCGACTGCCACATGGCACCAGTCGACTGACACACCTCAAACATGAGGTTTTAACCCAAGTATGGTTTCCCCATACTTGCTAGACCACCCTTAGCCTAGATCTAAACCTTCTAGCCACCTCCATCAGCCTCACGCCTCCCGGATCCCTCCAAGTCATCCATGACTTGTTCATCCATCGCGCTAGCCTTCAGGTGCTTCCATCGGCTATGTCATGCTAACGGTGTCTATACCGCCAAGGCACATTGGACTTACGCCACTAAGACTCCGCTTGGACTTTACGCCGCCAACCATTGGACTTATGCTGCCAAGACTCCCGCTTGGACTTTACGCCGCCAACCATTGGACTTATGCTGCCAAGACTCCCGCTTGGACTTTACGCCGCCAATACCAAACCCTTGGACTTCTCAAATGCCAAGACTCAAGCTTGGACTTTCCCTTGCCAACCCATGTTGGACTTTTTATGCCAAGACCCATGCTTGGACTTTCTCTTGCCAACCCATGTTGGACCTTCCATTTGCCAAGACCCATGCTTGGACTTTACCAAATGCCAAGTGTCCCACTTCGACTTCTCATGCCAAGTACTCAAGACTTGGACTTCCCTATGACACTTACATTGTCATATGTTTTTGTCGAACATCAAAACATCACTCGAGCCAAACTCGAGTCCTGGTCAATCTTGACCTGGGCCGATTGCACCAATAATCTCCCCCTTTTTGATGTTTGACAAAAACCAAACAAATTATTGAATTAGAACACTAACTCAAATCTCTTATCAATTATCCCAAATTGGTAAATACTCTCCAAATGTTCTCCCCCAAACATTCTCCCCCTTTTTGACTAACATCAAAAAGGTTTCCTCTCCAAGGAGGTCAATGTCTCATGTCCCAATGAGATCTTACAATCTCCCCCTTGGTCCAAAAATACTTATGATGCCTACCATCTTCCTAGTGATAAGTCCAATATCACTCAAGAGACGCAATCCCATTTACTCTCCCAATTTCCAAATTGCGTCTCTCAAAAGTCCCATCAATTTCCCAATTGATGTCACTCTCCTAATAACTTCTCCTCTTCAAGGAGAAAAACACATCCATCATCCCAAGATGGATACCTCCCCCTAAAGGCTTGCTCTCCCTTGACCATTGCACCAACAATGTCCTTGGGAAGTCCCTAAGCCAATAGGAACTCTAGGCCATCAAAATTAAGGTTAGAAATTCAACATTGAACTTTCCAACACCTTAAAATTGATACAAACCCTAAACACCTATCCTAATCCATATCCAATGGATTTTCACCCTTCATCATGCTTCCCAAAGCATATCCTAGGGTTAGGAGTGATTAGGGACCTTAACCGCAGCTGAAATCGGGTTAAACAACCTTGGTTACCCCGAAATCAAAGCTACAATGAAAGTGATTCGTAAATCGCCATCGACACCTCCATCACCGACACACTAATGGCGATCGTGATAACTGAAATTTCCGAATTTCAGTTATCAGAGTTGAATTTCAAAAAATCATAAATAATTATACGTATATCGAAAAATCACGAAATTTGGTACGTATAATACTTATGACCAATACAATAGGTGACAAATTTTGGAAAAATATTTTACCCATAAAATAGTGAAATTGGCACAAAGTTCAAAACCATTGAAATTTTTAATGTTTTGGCCCTACTTTGTATCAACTTCATTAATGGTGATTGCTATCAAAAGATAGACTTCACCAAGGTGTTTCAAAAAGATTTTAAAATGTTTTCAAAACCTTATCTTGGATCATATTCCTTGGGCTCTATGTACATGACTTGTACACAAGCTCTCCCAATGATCCAACAATCATATAAGATGAGTTTGAGTTCATCTAGATGCAAAACCTATGCACCTTGAACTTAACTCATATCCTAGCATCTCACATGTATCTAGGGTGTATAAATACACATACATGTCAATTGGATGTGAGATGTGGGTTTTGTTCTTCCTCATACTAGGGTTTCATGCATTTTTCTAGGCAACCCTACTTGATTCCCTTATAAATGGGACTCCAAGTCATGCCATTGTCCTTAGTTCAATTTTAATCAATTAAATGCATGAAATGATCATGGCATAAAGATAGCAATAATTAAGCAAGGCCAATGATCATGATGTCATGGCATATGATAAAATCTAAAAACACATGACATTTGTCCTTAATCCCTAAGCATACTCATGACATATAAATGATAGAACATAAACATGATGTCATGTCATGGCATATGGCAAACAAATCATGGCAAGTAAAAAGTATAAGTATAAGTATACCTAAATTTTAATATTCATTGCCATTTGATACAATTAATTATATTTTGCCATATCATCACTAATCTTCCTAGTGTGCCAAAAACCCAAAATGGAAAACTAATCTCTAAAACTCAATTGTGCCAATTTAATCATTTTATCAAACTTCTCAAATAATATTGGCACATCCTAAAATCTTTTAGGATTAAAGCTCAAATGTATTTTCAATGTAACCATAACCTTGAAAATATCCTAAAGTGCCACCTTTACCATGGTTGAGTTAACTACTCATCCAATCAAGGTTGGCACACCCTAAACCTGTCAAGCCCGCCCTTCCGGGACCCTAAATGTCCGGAGAGGCGGCGCGTGACGCGACCGTACATACATTTCATACAGCGGAAGACTTTATATATATACTTCGTATTTCTTACAGCGGAAGACTTAAGACCTAAATACTTTTTTTTTCTTTTAAATATAGGTATGCATTAACACTTCTTCTTAACATAGAGTATGTTTCATAGCATAGCATGCATAGATACTTCTTCTTACTTCTTCTTTACTTCTTCTTATCAACATAAAGCATGCATCATATATATATATATATAGATACTTAGGGCTTAGTAGGTTCATAACATCATCGTCATAGGGAGACATAAGTAAAGACATCCATAGACATCATCATCATAGGTAATACATGTATAAATAGACTTAACGGATCTTCTCCACCATGCCACTACCACACACATTGACCCCTCATGCTGCTCCCTTTAGTTTATCCATCCCTTACCCTTATCTGCAGTACGAGGGAAAATAAACTATAAGCACATAGGCTTAGTAAGATCCTGTCCTACTCACAAAAAAAAACCATACATCATCATTAATCATGACTTGTAGCATTTATAACATATAATCAATATATCATGTAACATACATGGCATCATCAACTTAACTTGTAGCTTAAGTAACATGAGATAATATAGCATGGATCATCCCTAACTTAGCAGCATAACATGAAATATATATATATATACTTAATCAGCATAATATGCATCATATGTAACTTAGTAACCTAACATCATAGCGTACCATCGAACATAACATGTAACTTATACATCATGACATATCATCTAACATAACAGGTAACTTAAACATTAACAGGCAAACATCTAGCATAACAGGTAACTTAAACATTATGGCATATCATCTAACATAACATGTAACTTAAACATTATGGCATATCATCTAACATAACACGTAACTTAACATCATGGCATATCATCTAACATAACATGTAACTTAAACATTAACATGCAAACATATGAAAGATGCTTTTGAAAACATATATGTTAGGTACGTAAATATAGATCTCAACATATTTGGGCCCGGCATTGTACCACTTCTTCATTATCATAGCGCGCATCCCTAAATAGGCCCGAGGTAGCAAGTCTCGAACCTAATAGGTTCCTAGGCCCGAGTCTTATTCCATCGACCTAGGGGCAATCGTCATAGCGTAGAAGCCCATCCTAGGCCCGAGTCTTACTCCATCGACCTAAGGCATCTTGGAGCCCATCCGCATTTAGGCCCGAATCTTATTCCATCGACCTAGGGGCAATCATACATAGAAGCCCATCCTAGGCCCGAGTCTTATTCCATCGACCTAGGGCATCTTAGGAGCCCATCCCTTCTTGGACCTTGTTAAGGTCTTGGTACAAGCCATGCAGAAAGTAAAATACTTATATGCTTATTTTACAACATAGCTTATTTCTTTAACATAGCATAACATACTTCATTGCATAACACATCATGCTTCATTTCATTCACATAGCATAGCATACTTCATTTCTTAACAACATAGCTTATTTCATTAACATAGCATAGCATACTTCATTTCATACACATCATGCTTCATTTCATTAACATAGCATAGCATACTTCATTTCATAACAACATAGCTTATTTCATTAACATAGCATAGCATACTTCATTTCATACACATCATGCTTCATTTCATTAACATAGCGTAGCATACTTCATTTCATAACAACATAGCTTATTTCATTAACATAGCATAGCATACTTCATGGTATGAACTTCATTGTAACCTAAAGAGATCAAAGGTGGCCGAATGGCCCTTATAGGCTTTTTAGGGTTTAGACCTTTAACCTAATTCAAGTAACATACATAGGCATACAAATTCCATAAATTTTATGGTATGAACTTCATTGTAACCTAAAAGACCAAAGGTGGCCGAATGGCCCTTATAGGCTTTTTAGGGTTTAGATCTTTATCCTCAACCCCCTAACATGTTAACATCATTATTTACAAGTAAAACAATCTATAAAACTTCAATAAAACACCAAGATCCATATTGGCCGAATGGTTCTTAGGGTTCATTAGGGTTAGCTTTTGTCCTAATCCACTTTAACCCCTAACATCATCATCTAGTTACAAAAACATGGCATGGAACTTCATTGAAACCCTAAAAGTAGGGTTTGGCCGAATAGGTCTTTAGGGTTCATTAGGGTTAGCTTTTGTCCTAATCCACTTTAACCCCTAACATCATCATCTAGTTACAAAAACATGGCATGGAACTTCATTGAAACCCTAAAAGTTGGGTTTGGCCGAATGGTTCTTAGGGTTCATTAGGGTTAGCTTTTGTCCTAATCCACTTTAACATACTTATAACATCATATGCATACCAACATGGATTAAACTTCATTAGGACATCAATATAAGGGGGGTGGCCGAATGGCCTATGTAGACTTTTAGGGTTAGATCTTTGTCCTAAACCCCCTAACATGTTAACATCATTATTTACAAGTAAAACAAGCTATAAAACGTCACTAAAACACCAAAATCCATATTGGCCGAATATAACAATATAGGTTTCTCCTTTTTTTTTTGTTTTTCAAAAATAGAAATCGGAACTACTCGTATGCAGGTGAGGGATACTTACATCCTTCGCTTTGCTTGTAGTGTGAAGAAGATGACCTAACACAAACCCTAGCCCTTGCTTCTTGCTTGGAGGAGTTTCGGCCAAAGGTGGAGAAGGGCTAGAATTTTGGTGAGGAGAAGAAGAAAAAGAGTGGAAGTGACCAAATCCAACCTTCCCTCTTCTTTATAAAGGGGGGGAGGAAGAGAAGTTCCTCTTTTCTTTTCCATGCCTCTTCATTTACTCCTAGTCCCACTTATCTATAGTTTCCCCCTCTTCCTTAATCATGTAATCCTATTGGTCTTCTGGTTAGTGGGTGCATCTATTAGGCTTGGCTATCTCTAGAGGTTTGGGGTCAATTCCTAGGCCTTGCACCCCTTTTGGCTTATTTTCTTTTATTTTTCAAAAGGCCCACATAAAGCCCATGATCATCAAGCCAAAAATTTCTGTAAAATTGCTAGGAATTTTACTATGCATAATCCTTCATACCTTTAAAAGTTTCGTCTCGAAACTTAGAACAATTCTGGGTACTTCGCCTCATGTCCTCCTCGCGTTCCTGTAGCTTCCTCGCATCGCTGATTCGCCACGTGACCTTTACTAAGGGCACCTCTTTGTTCCTTAGCCTCTTGATTCTCGGTCTAGTATTTGGATAGGCCGACTTTCAATACTCGTGTCCTCTTGAACTTTGCTTTGTGGCTCGATCACTTGGTCCATCGAAATGCATTTCTTGAGCACAAAGACATGGAACACGTTGTGAATAGCCGACATCTCTTGAGGCTCTAGCTTGTAGGCTACATTGCCGATCCTCTCTCGATATCGGATACGGTCCCACGTAACGTGGACTCGGTTTACCCTTCCTTCCAACCTCATTACTCCCTTCATGGGAGCCACTTTGAGGAATACGAGGTCCCCAACCTCGAATTCTAATGGTCTACGCTCTTATCCGCATAGCTCTTTTGTCGGCTTTGGGCGCTTCAATCCTCGCGATGTTCCAGATAGCTCGTGGTGTCGCCGATGAAATCCGGCCCGAGTCCCATCCTCTTCTTTTCACCACCCTCGTACAAGATATGGGAGATCTACATTTCTGCAGATAGAGCCTCGTAAGGTGCCATTCCGATAGTAGCTTGGTAGCTATTATTGTAGAATTCTGCCAAACATAAGTATCGACACCACCTACCTTTGAAATCCAGTATGCAGCTCTTAACATATCTTCCAAAGATTTGATTTACTCTTTCGTCTGTCTGTCGGGGATGGAAGGCGATCTTGAACAATAGCTTTGTGCCTAAGGCCTTCAACGCATTCCCGTAAATGGGGAGATAAAGCGACCATCTCGAAATGATGGTCTTAGGAATTCCATGTAGTCCGATAATTTCCTAGCATATAATCGAGCGGTTGCTCACGAATAGGTCATCTTGATTGCTAAGAAATGGGCGGACTTAGTCAATCTCTACAATCACCCATATAGCATCGTAATCGCTTGTCGCCTTGGGAAATCCCGAGATGAAATCCATAGAAATGTCCTCCCATTTCCATTCTCGAATCTGGGTCACCGCAGTTGTTCCTCCGTGTCTTTGGTGCTCGCTTAACCCTTTGGTCGTCAAAAATCGACATCTCTTTTCATTCCGAACCACCAGAACTTTTGTTTAAGGTCTTGGTACATCTTGGTGGTTCCAGGATGCATCGCATAGGGAGTTTTGTGAGCTTCCTCAAATATCTCCTCCCGTAATTCTGGATTGTCGGGAATACACAAGCGATCCCTGAGGTAGAGTACTCCACTATCAGAGATCCGGAACCCATCGTCCTTTCCCTCTAGGACCTCTTGCTTGATCTTCTGAAGGCTTGGGTCACGGCTTGCTTTTCTAGTATATCATCGAACAGTGTTGGTGCTATCGTCAGGGTCGAGAGCTGTCCGGAGATGATTTCAACCTCGTAATTCATTACTCCCCCCCCCCTTTTTTTTTTTTTTTTTTTTTTTGTTGAATGTTCCAGTCTACCCAGCATTGTTCAACTATATCATACACATCCCATGCAATGAACTCATCATCAATTTCAAAAAGAGAAACGACTTGTCGTCTCTTATTCACATCTCTTATTCGTCTTTTCCAATCATAAGGAGAAATGTTAACAGATAACATTCCTTATTTCCAAATTAAACCACAGCAACTATTTGAGAAGATAGTTCATTATGGCTCCCACTAGGATAAACCCTAGTGCGATCATAATTATTTTTCGTCCCATCTCCCTTGGCCTCACCAGGGTGGTCCTTGGTTGGCCAATAAGTTGACTGTTTGTAGATCCTTCTTCCTTCCTCCCGAGGCTAGCTACCACCGGATTCTCTACCACAGGCTTCTCTTGAACCCTGTGCTCCAGCAGTTCCCAGCACAACTCCGCATAGGTTATCCGCCCTTCATAACGGCCCCACACGTGGTGTGCAGCTACCATGAACTCATTTGGCAGGGAGCGGACCAAGGCCCAGATCTTATAGTTATCCAGTAACGGAAACTCCTGCCGCTCGAGTCTCCTAAAAAGACCATCGAGCCTTCTCATGTGTCCGGTGACCCCACCATCTGGTTTATAGACTATCTCTTCAATAGCTTCCCTTAATCGGTTTCGTGACACATCACGACGGGTCATGGTAGTCATCGTCGCGCTATCCAAATTGAAATAAATGAAGTCGATAAAACCGACCAACCCGCATTTAAACCTAGCTTAATTCAATTCAGATGAACATAGACCTTACACAATTAATTACGAAAAAAATCAAATTTTCGTAACAAAATTTGTTTATTTATTTATTTATTTGTTTATATATATATGTATATATATATATATATATATATATAGATATTTTATTATTATTTTTTTTTTGTAATTAAACTAAGGCTAGCATAAGGTTGTTTTAAGCTTAAGGCATCATAGCTTAAGGCATCACTCATGTTCTCCTGCATAATTTAAGCTTAAGGTATTTTATATCATACATGAACAATCATAAGGGTATCATACATATTTTCGTGCATGTTTAAGCTAGAAGCATTTCCTATCATATATGAATCAAGCATAAGGGAAAGGCATTTTATAAATAAGCTAGAGGCATTTTATATTATACATGAACTAAATAATCTAAGATATTTCATATCATGCATGATCAAAATTAACAAAATTTAGAGTATAGACATAGAATTCTTACTTGGAGCAGCAGGATTTGGAGCTTGATGTGTGTGTAATGGAAGGCAGATCCGCTCTGATACCAACCTGTCACGCCCGCCCTTCCGGGACCCTAAATGTCCGGAGAGGCGGCGCGTGACGCGACCGTACATACATTTCATACAGCGGAAGACTTTATATATATACTTCGTATTTCTTACAGCGGAAGACTTAAGACCTAAATACTTTTTTTTTTCTTTTAAATATAGGTATGCATTAACACTTCTTCTTAACATAGAGTATGTTTCATAGCATAGCATGCATAGATACTTCTTCTTACTTCTTCTTTACTTCTTCTTATCAACATAAAGCATGCATCATATATATATATATATAGATACTTAGGGCTTAGTAGGTTCATAACATCATCGTCATAGGGAGACATAAGTAAAGACATCCATAGACATCATCATCATAGGTAATACATGTATAAGTAGACTTAACGGATCTTCTCCACCATGCCACTACCACACACATTGACCCCTCCTCACGCTCCCTTTAGTTTATCCATCCCTTACCCTTATCTCGACGAGGAAAATAAACTATAAGCACATAGGCTTAGTAAGATCCTGTCCTACTCACAAAAACCATACATCATCATTAATCATGACTTGTAGCATTTATAACATATAATCAATATATCATGTAACATACATGGCATCATCAACTTAACTTGTAGCTTAAGTAACATGAGATAATATAGCATGGATCATCCCTAACTTAGCAGCATAACATGAAATATATATATATATACTTAATCAGCATAATATGCATCATATGTAACTTAGTAACCTAACATCATAGCGTACCATCGAACATAACATGTAACTTATACATCATGACATATCATCTAACATAACAGGTAACTTAAACATTAACAGGCAAACATCTAGCATAACAGGTAACTTAAACATTATGGCATATCATCTAACATAACATGTAACTTAAACATTATGGCATATCATCTAACATAACACGTAACTTAACATCATGGCATATCATCTAACATAACATGTAACTTAAACATTAACATGCAAACATATGCAAGATGCTTTTGAAAACATATATGTTAGGTACGTAAATATAGATCTCAACATATTTGGGCCCGGCATTGTACCACTTTTTCATTATCATAGCGCGCATCCCTAAATAGGCCCGAGGTAGCAAGCCTCTAACCTAATAGGTTCCTAGGCCCGAGTCTTATTCCATCGACCTAGGGGCAATCGTCATAGCGTAGAAGCCCATCCTAGGCCCGAGTCTTACTCCATCGACCTAAGGCATCTTGGAGCCCATCCCGTACTAGGCCCGAATCTTATTCCATCGACCTAGGGGCAATCATACATAGAAGCCCATCCTAGGCCCGAGTCTTATTCCATCGACCTAGGGCATCTTAGGAGCCCATCCCTTCTTGGACCTTGTTAAGGTCTTGGTACAAGCCATGCAGAAAGTAAAATACTTATATGCTTATTTTACAACATAGCTTATTTCTTTAACATAGCATAACATACTTCATTGCATAACACATCATGCTTCATTTCATTCACATAGCATAGCATACTTCATTTCATAACAAAATAGCTTATTTCATTAACATAGCAGAGCATACTTCATTTCATACACATCATGCTTCATTTCATTAACATAGCATAGCATACTTCATTTCATAACAACATAGCTTATTTCATTAACATAGCATAGCATACTTCATTTCATACACATCATGCTTCATTTCATTAACATAGCGTAGCATACTTCATTTCATAACAACATAGCTTATTTCATTAACATAGCATAGCATACTTCATGGTATGAACTTCATTGTAACCTAAAGAGATCAAAGGTGGCCGAATGGCCCTTATAGGCTTTTTAGGGTTTAGACCTTTAACCTAATTCAAGTAACATACATAGGCATACAAATTCCATAAATTTTATGGTATGAACTTCATTGTAACCTAAAAGACCAAAGGTGGCCGAATGGCCCTTATAGGCTTTTTAGGGTTTAGATCTTTATCCTCAACCCCCTAACATGTTAACATCATTATTTACAAGTAAAACAAGCTATAAAACTTCAATAAAACACCAAGATCCATATTGGCCGAATGGTTCTTAGGGTTCATTAGGGTTAGCTTTTGTCCTAATCCACTTTAACCCCTAACATCATCATCTAGTTACAAAAACATGGCATGGAACTTCATTGAAACCCTAAAAGTAGGGTTTGGCCGAATAGGTCTTTAGGGTTCATTAGGGTTAGCTTTTGTCCTAATCCACTTTAACCCCTAACATCATCATCTAGTTACAAAAACATGGCATGGAACTTCATTGAAACCCTAAAAGTAGGGTTTGGCCGAATGGTTCTTAGGGTTCATTAGGGTTAGCTTTTGTCCTAATCCACTTTAACATACTTATAACATCATATGCATACCAACATGGATTAAACTTCATTAGGACATCAATATAAGGGGGGTGGCCCGAATGGCCTATGTAGACTTTTAGGGTTAGATCTTTGTCCTAAACCCCCTAACATGTTAACATCATTATTTACAAGTAAAACAAGCTATAAAACTTCACTAAAACACCAAAATCCATATTGGCCGAATATAACAATATAGGTTTCTCCTTTTTTTGTTTTTCAAAAATAGAAATCGGAACTACTCGTATGCAGGTGAGGGATACTTACATCCTTCGCTTTGCTTGTAGTGTGAAGAAGATGACCTAACACAAACCCTAGCCCTTGCTTCTTGCTTGGAGGAGTTTCGGCCAAAGGTGGAGAAGGGCTAGAATTTTGGTGAGGAGAAGAAGAAAAAGAGTGGAAGTGACCAAATCCAACCTTCCCTCTTCTTTATAAAGGGGGGGAGGAAGAGAAGTTCCTCTTTTCTTTTCCATGCCTCTTCATTTACTCCTAGTCCCACTTATCTATAGTTTCCCCCTCTTCCTTAATCATGTAATCCTATTGGTCTTCTGGTTAGTGGGTGCATCTATTAGGCTTGGCTATCTCTAGAGGTTTGGGGTTCAATTCCTAGGCCTTGCACCCCTTTTTGGCTTATTTTCTTTTATTTTTGAAAAGGCCCACATAAAGCCCATGATCATCAAGCCAAAAATTTCTGTAAAATTGCTAGGAATTTTACGGGCGTTACAAAACCCACCTAGCATGAATCAATCACGCTCTTAGGAACCCAAAACCGATTTGAGCTCCTAGGGTTAATTAGGTATTCCTTAGGGATAACCTCCCTAGATACCTTCCTAATGACCCTCCTAGGCTTATTAGCCTTGGTCATTTTGGTCTTACCTAGGTTGACTCTAGGGGTAACTCCCCTTGCAACCTTCTTAGTGGCCACCCTAGGTTTCTTAGAAACCTTGGCCACTAGGCACAACCCTTGGTCAACTCTAGGGATGACATCCCTATTGTCCTTAGTTTTCCTAGGTTTAGTTCCATAATCAAATGGAACATTGTGATAGGTTTCCTTTGGCTTAGGTTTACCCTTGGATGAATCTAATTTCCTAGGTCTTGATTTTTGACCATTTGACTCTAGGCTTTGACTTCTAGACCCTACATGTTGACCTCTTGACCCTTGAAATAGATTTTGCATTTTTGCAAGGGTCTTTTCCATCTTTTCAAGCCTTGACCTCAAGACTTGATTTTCCTTTTCTAGTTGCCCAATTTTAGAATTATGATTTAAACCTTGGGCATTGGACTTCCTAGGCATATGCCTAGTCCATTTAGGATTGAAACCTAGGTGTTCTCCTATTTTCTTGATAGATTCCCTAGGTAAAATATTTTTAGGGACATTAGTCCCAAATTTCTTCTTATTTCCTAAGTGGACACTCTTAGCACCTAAACAAATATGTCTATTATTTCTAGCATGCTTTTCATGTACAATAGCAAGACTATTAAAATTATTCCTAGCATGCTTCTTGTCCCTAGAAATTGAAGGTGCATTAATAAATTTTACCTTAGGGTTTGCCTTGGAGGCTCCCCCTACTTGTGTTGCTCCTTCTTGCCCTTTCTTCTTCCCCCTTGGCCAATGACTCCAGTAATGCCCCTTTGAGTTGCACTTGAAGCATATGATATGCTCCTTGCTCTTTTGACTTTGGGGACTGGCATCCTTGACTTTTGGTGCCGGTTGAGCCTTCTTTACCCTTTTTGGGCACTTACTCTTGTAGTGGCCAGATTCCCTACACTTAAAACAAATTATATGATTTTTGTTTAAAACCGAATTGCTTGAGTTACCTACAGTGGTTGTAGGCCCCGGAGTGTTGGGTTTCCGGCACCGTGGCGTGTGTGTGTTCGATCATGTTTCGTAAACATGAACACAGCGGAAGCAATAAAAAATAATAAATACTCCTATTTATTACAACACACACAACACACGCATGCATATTACAACAAGTGTAGACATAACCGTAAATTTAAATTTGCAATAAAAAAAAAATTATCTACGTTATACCTTTCGTATGACGTGTAGCGGGAACGGCATCAACCGGAACGATCCTCGCTAGAATCGTCTCTATCCGTATCCACGGCGAGTTTCTCGGGATGACTTCGCTAAGCCACGAGCTTTGTCTTCGTACGGGTTACTAGCCTCGTGTTGAAGACGACGTGATCGAGAGATGATCACGATCCGAATCCAAATTCGGATCCAAAACGAGTCCTCAAAACTCGCTTCTCCGGAGAGGTATTCGTCAACCGATTGACGAATCCTTCGTCCTCCACCTCAGAGGATTACCGGAGATCGAATCCTCGGTAAGTTATCCACTGTCGGAGCTCTAACCGTCGTCCAAACGACGCTCCGACGAGAGGCGAAGAAGCTGTCCAGAAAACTGGACAGCTTGGTGGAGGAGTAGGCGCCGGCCAAAACAAGGAAGCCAAGTGCTCACCTTTTCACCGAGGCCTAGGAAGATCACCGGAGGATCGCCGGAGGATCACCGGCTGAAGCTTGGACGCCGGCAAAGAGCTGGTCGGCAGCTCAAGGGTTGGGCGGCAATGGAGTTGACGCCAACAAGAGGAAGAGGGGTTGGGCGGCCAAGCTAGGGTTTTGATTAGGGCTTAATTATCCATTAAGCCCTCTTTTATAGAGAACTAATTCTCTTAATGGTTATTGGATCATAACCATTAGGCCCGTTAACCCGCTCCATTAAGATAAGTTAAAATAAACCAAACCATGATGGTTTATTTTAAGTTAAAATGAACCGAACCAACTTTTGGTTCATTCGTTTAAAATAAACCAAACCCTTTGGTTTATTCTCTTCCATTGGATTAGAACCAAACCATTTTGGTTCATCCATTATGTCTTCATAAGACACGGCCCATCCACGCTTCCATTGCGACTGAAACGATTTCATGCTCTCTTTATGTTTGGTCCAACCAAACCTAGTTTCTCTCGGTCTGAGAATCCCATTCTCACGATCGTTTTAAATCCTTTGGATTATGCTCGTTGTGCGTGTGACCAAATAGGTTCTCGGTTTATGTTGGCCGTCTATAATTAACCATTAATTATAGAATGATCATGAGTGGCACCTAGTAGTACATCATGATCCCCAATTAACCGAAAAGATCAACGGTTGATCCAGAACTACTTCTGAAACCCTTCAGCAGCTCGAATGATTCGTGCCCCATTCCCTTCACTCATCTTATACCCACTTAGTTCAGGACATGATCTATAGTGTTAGTCCCCACTAGGCTGACTACGTCACACCTAGCCCAAGTATCATTTCCTCGTCCTACGGATTCTAGTTACTCCACATGTATCGAAGAGTACCTTACTCTAAACATGTAATGCTTTGGCCAAAGACTTTAGTAACAATCCGACGAGAGGCCATGGGTATACATCTCCTCGCAAGGAGTGGTGAATCCTTTATAGGCTATTCAAACACCTTCGATCACTTCGACTTATACCCAATCATTCCGGGTCCACATCTCCTTAGAGATGGTTGCTTAAGATGTCAAAGCATATGTCTCCATGATCAAGATGACTTGAATACCGCAAGTCAAAGGAACATCGCACTTAAGCTACAGTAAGAACTTCATTGACATATCTATATATGCAGAGAACCATATGAAGTCTTACGGCTGGTCACTCCAATGAACTAGTTACCATAACTAGCATCCACGATCAACTCCGGACATCACAATGTCTCCAGCCAGTGAGAATCAGCTGCTTGGATACACCAAGGAGTATACCTCGTGCTAGTCTTGACAGAAATGATGGTGTCCAAATCCATCAATTCATCGACTAGGGATAATTCTGATACATCACAATTACACATGTAGAGATACTCACTAGTTGTTATCCAATCACAAATTCTCTCATGCTGTGAATCGTATCGTGGACATTCAGTAAATGAGTTTAAGATCCAATCAAATACATAAAATATGTATACTCAAATAGTGAATCTTCATTTATCATATAAATGGTTCATACATAAGGCGATTGCCTTAGGACATCTCTCATATATTACTAACAGACTCCCACTTGGCCTAATGCCAATCGCTACGGTATCCAATACCATAAGCTCGAACATGACCCTCAAACTTATTTTGAGGTAATGCCTTAGTCAAGGGATCCGCTAAGTTCCTTTCAGTGGGAATTTTCTTGATTTGTATTTCGTTCCTACCGATGATCTCTCTGATAAGATGATAGCGGCGAAGCACATGTTTGGATCATTGATGACACCACATCAAGTTTAGAGATGAACTTCTTGATCCAAACCTCTTCCTTTGCTGCTTCCAAAGCTGCAATGTATTCTGCCTTAGTGGCAGAATCCGCTATAGTGTCAAGCTTGGAACCTTTCCAACTTATTGCGCCTCCATTTCAGGTGAATACATACCCAGACAAAGACATGGAATCATCCTTGTCTGTCTGGAGCTGGCATCCGTATACCCACGTATCACCATGTACCCTTCTCCATATATTAGGAATGTATCCTTAGTTCTTCTTAAGTACTTAAGGATCGTCTTAACAGTCACCCAATGATCCATTTCTGGATCAGACTGGTATCTGCTCATCACACTCAGAGCATACGATACATCAGGCCTCGTACATAACATAGCATACATGATAGATCCTATTGCGGATGCATAGGGAATCTAACTCATGCAAATCCTCTCGTCTTTTGTGCGCGGACACATAGATTTCGAAAGGTGTACCCCATGTCTGATGGGTAGGAAACCTTTCTTGGATTCCGACATGCTAAACCTCTTTAGCACTCGGTTTATATATGTAGACTGCGAAAGACCAAGCAACCGTTTCGATCTATCTCTATAGATCTTAATCCCGAGGATGTAGGTTGCTTCTCTCAGGTCTTTCATGGAGAATGTCTTGGATAACCAAACCTTAACTGATTGTAAGATTGAAACATCGTTTCCTATAAGTAGTATGTCATCGACATACAATACTAGGAATACGACTGCACTCCCACTAACCTTCTTGTACACACAAGGTTCGTCTGGATTTTGTGAGAAATCAAACTTTTTGATTGTCTCATCAAAACGGATATTCCAGCTCCTGGATGCTTGCTTCAATCCATAAATGGATCGTCGCAATTTGCATACCTAGGTTTTATCAACCGATGTGAAACCCTCAGGCTGTATCATATACACGTCCTCGAGCAGGTTTCCATTAAGGAAAGATGTTTTCACATCCATCTACCATATCTTATAATCATAATGAGCCGCTATGGCCAGGAGCATCCGAATGGATTTAAGCATAGCTACAGGCGAATAGGGTTCGTCATAATCAACACCTTGTTTTTGACGATATCCTTTCGCCACCAATCTAGCCTTATAGGTAATCACATTACCATCCATGTCGGTTTTCTTCTTGAAAACCCACTTGCACCCTATAGGCTTTATCCCTTCAGGTGAGTCAACCAAGTTCCAAACTTGGTTTTCATATATGGAATCCATTTCCGACTTCATGGCACCAAGCCACTTATCCCTTTCTGAACTTGTCAGCACTTCTTCATAACTGGTAGGCTCCTCATCATCAATGAGTAACACGTCGTTCGATTCGCTTACGAGAAATCCATATCTCTCAGCAATATTGCGTGTTCTACCAGATCTACGAAGATGTGGTGTTACAATAGGTCCAGCTGATTGCTCATCACTATGAGTTGTCGGCTGTTGTGCTTCACCAGGTATCTCATCAATGTCTATTTGAGTCTCTCGAGCCTCCTCAAGCTCGGCGACACTCCCACTGTTTTCTTGCAAGAGAAACTCTTTCTCTAGAAACACAGCATGCCTTGAAACAAACACCTTTTGTTCCACAGGATGATAGAATTGGTAACCCCTTGTTTCCTTAGGGTATCCAATAAATAGACATTTATCAGACTTAGCATCCAATGTGTCTGATACAGTCCGCTTCACATAAGCAGGACAACCCCATATCTTCAAGTAAGATACATGAGGTTTCTTACTATTCCATATCTCATATGGAGTAGTTGAGACTACCTTGGTAGGCATTCTATTTAACAAGTAAACAGCTGTCTGAAGTGCATAGCCCCAAAAGGACTTGGGAAGAGTTGCATGATTCATCATTGACCTGACCATGTCCAACAAGGTCCGGTTACGCCTCTCAGATACACCATTATGCTGTGGTGTATAGGGCGGAGTCCATTGAGACAATATACCATTGTCTCTTAGATAATCAAGAAACTCTTGACTTAAGTATTCACCACCTCGATCCGATCGAAGTATTTTAATACTCTTATCATGTTGTTTCTCTACTTCATTTCTGAATTCTTTGAACCTTTCAAAGGCTTCAGACTTGTGTTTCATCAAGAACACATACCCAAACCGTGAGTGATCATCGGTGAAGGTAATGAAGTAGCTATAGCCTCCTAATGCTTGAGTTGACATAGGTCCACATACATCAGTATGTATTAGACCTAGTAACCCTCCCACTCGTTCACCTTTTCCAGTAAAAGGTTACTTAGTCATCTTGCCTTTTAAGCATGATTCGCATGTATCGTATGAATCTAATTCAAACGATTCTAGAATTCCACATTTGTGTAATTCGGACATGCGTTTCTTGCTTACATGGCCAAGACGACAATGCCACATATAGGAGTCTATTTGATTATCCTTTCGAGCACGCTTGTTGCTCGCTTCGATATTGAAAATATCACTGGATACGTCCAACGTATAAACACCATTACTTAAAATTCCAGTCCCTTAAAGAACTTCATTCAAAGTTATGTAACAACAATTGTTACTAAAAGTCAAATGGTACCCATTTCTATTTAAAAAAGAAATAGAAATGATGTTCTTTATCAACGAAGGAACATAAAAGCAATTGTCCAGTTCTAAGACAAGTCCTACAGGGAGTTCCAACAAATACGTTCCGATGGCGAGTGCAGCAACCGTTGCTCCATTCCCAACACGTAAATTTGACTCTCCCTTGATGAGTCTTCTTCTATTCCTTAGCCCATGTATGTCATTACATATATGTGAGCCACACCCAGTATCCAATACCCAAGTGTTTGAGGAAAATAGAATGACAATCAATAACGAAGATATCTGAAGAAGATGGGGCATCCGATGTCTTATTCTTCTTCACGGACTCAAGATAAATCTTGCACTTTCTTCGCAAATGGCTCTCCTTGCCATAATGATGGCAAGTTTCCTTTTGTGCTAGTTCTACCTTCTTAGCCCTTCTCTTCTTTCCCTTCTGCTGTTCCTTTAACTTCCTCTTAGAACCTTTCTTCGAGGAATCAACTAACAGCACCGTCCCCTGCTCATGCTTCTCAGAAGACTCCACAGTCTTCAGCATATTGAGCAGTACCACAGATGAACCTTCTAGCATCTCAGAGGTGAAGAGGAGCTTTGAGACTTCGAACCTTTCGAATCTCACTTGCTCATCAACCAACTCACAAAGATGAAGGACTACGATATGAGCATCCATATGCTCATGCTGCTTTCGTAGCTTGGGTTCCATTGCGGCTAGCATGATGCAACTCATTTGTTCAGAATCACTCACATGTTTCTGATAGGCCAACAATTGGTCCAGAGTTGCATCGTCACTAGGACGGGCGGGAAAAGGGGCTTCGAGGACATTTGCAAGCTTTTCAACCTTGAGAACAATTCTCAAGCTTCTAAGCCAGTCCATGAAACTCGGCCCAGTCAATTTATTCGAATCCAAAATGGAACGCAAATTAAAAGACAACATGATCAATTTTAGAAATACAAAATGAGCATATATGAGAAAGATGATTTTAAAATGCATCAATATACATTTATAAATCCCATTCATTTTTCGAATTTCAAAAACCCCAAAATCACTTCGGGAGATCGTAGGTCCATCTCCGAATGGGCTGATATCCATCATAGTTATGAACAACCTTGGAGAGAGTCCAACAAGCCATTCATAACTACGACGGTAGGTATCTTCTATACCGATTGCATATCACGTATATACAACTATCACAATGTGCTATCAACTAATTGAATGTTCACACATACATCGGGTTGTTAACACATTAACAAGTATGCATCATATGCATAACACCCAACTTCACCTCCCTTTACATCGACCTTGGAGAGAGTCCAACAAGCCGATGCTCCAGGTTAAAGCCGACCCATTAATCGGGAAATAGTTTTAATATGGTTAGAGCGCATTCAACCAATTAGCCCAACTTGGAGAGAGTCCAACAACCAAAGCTAATGATTGACCTCTGACTCTTACCATATTAGTATTAAACTATTCCATGGTTTGAACATGTTCGGGTTCGAGCCGGGCTTGGAGAGAGTCCAACAACCCAAACAAGAAACGGAACTCTGGTTCTAACCATATTAATGGAAGGTGTAGGCTTTAATATTGTTTAAGGGTTTTTATGTCTCATCCTCTTTGCATGCAAATAACTATTATCTACATGACATGGCATACATGGCATACATCTACATGTCACGACACACGTGGCATAATGTTATGCATCTAATGCAATTACATGGCATACAATTATGTCATGTATATATTTCCTTATATGTCATAACTATTTATGGAAATAAAATATGTTTAAGATTTGATTCTCCAAATCAAATCATAATTAAATTAGGAAACAAATTTCCAAATCTAATCACATATTTTATTCATGGAATTATTTGATTAAGGAAAATCTATTTAGGAAACCAATTTCCTAAATAATTAAAACTACTTATGGAAATAAAATATTTTAAGATTTGATTTCCCAAATCAAATCATGATTAAATTAGGGAACAAATTTCCAGAATCTAATCAAATATTTTATTTATGGAAAATATCAATTTCCATAAATACTTCCAACTTTCCAAAAGTGGAAGATTTCCATAAATACTTCTAGATTTTCCAAAATTGAAAAATTTTCATAAATACTTCTAAATTTCCAAAATTAGAAAATTTCCAGAAATATATTATGACTATCGCAAAACCATTTTACTATTATGTCGAAACACAACCTGGGCTCTGATACCACTGTTGGGTTTCCGGCACCGCGGCGTGTGTGTGTTCGATCATGTTTCGTAAACATGAACACAGCGGAAGTAATAAAAAATAATAAATACTCCTATTTATTATAACACACACAACACACGCATGCATATTACAACAAGTGTAGACATAACCATAAATTTAAATTTACAATAAAAGGAAATTTATCTACGTTATACCTTTCGTATGACGTGTAGCGGGAACGACATCAACCGGAACGATCCTCGCTAGAATCGTCTCTATCCGTATCCACGGCGAGTTCCTCGGGATGACTTCGCTAAGCCACGAGCTTCGTCTTCGTACGGGTTACTAGCCTCGTGTTGAAGACGACGTGATCGAGAGATGATCACGATCCGAATCCAAATTCGGATCCAAAACGAGTCCTCAAAACTCGCTTCTCCGGAGAGGTATTCGTCAACCGATTGACGAATCCTTCGTCCTCCACCTCAGAGGATTACCGGAGATTGAATTCCCGGTAAGTTATCCACTGCCGGAGCTCTAAGCGTCGTCCAAACGACGCTCCGACGAGAGGAGAAGAAGCTGTCCAGAAAATTGGACAGCTTGGTGGAGGAGTAGGCGCCGGCCAAAACAAGGAAGCCAAGTGCTCACCTTTTCACCGAGGCCTAGGAAGATCACCGGAGGGTCGCCGGAGGATCACCGGCTGAAGCTTGGACGCCGGCAAAGAGCTGGTCGGCGGCTCAAGGGTTGGGCGGCAATGGAGTGGACGCCAACAAGAGGAAGAGGGGTTGGGCGGCCAAGCTAGGGTTTTGATTAGGGCTTAATTATCCATTAAGCCCTCTTTTATAGAGAACTAATTCTCTTAATGGTTATTGGATCATAACCATTAGGCCCGTTAACCCGCTCCATTAAGATAAGTTAAAATAAACCAAACCATGATGGTTTATTTTAAGTTAAAACGAACCGAACCAACTTTTGGTTCATTCGTTTAAAATAAACCAAACCCTTTGGTTTATTCACCTCCATTGGATTAGAACCAAACCATTTTGGTTCATCCATTATGTCTTCATAAGTCATGGCCCATCCATGCTTCCATTGCGACTGAAACGATTTCATGCTCGCTTTATGTTTGGTCCAACCAAACCTAGTTTCTCTCGGTCTGAGAATTCCGTTCTCAAGCTCGTTTTAAATCCTTTGGATTATGCTCGTTGTGCATGTGACCAAATAGGTTCTCGGTTTATGTTGGCCGTCTATAATTAACCATTCATTATAGAACGATCATGAGTGGCACCTAGTAGTACATCATGATCCCCAATTAACCGAAAAGATCAACGGTTGATCCAGAACTATTTCTGAAACCCTTCAGCAGCTCGAATGATTCGTGCCCCATTCCCTTCACTCATCTTATACCCACTTGGTTCAGGACATGGTCTATAGTGTCAGTCCCCACTAGGCTGATTACGTCACACCTAGCCCAAGTATCATTTCCTCGTCCTACGGATTCTAGTTACTCCACATGTATCGAAGAGTACCTTACTCTAAACATGTAATGCTTTGGCCAAAGACTTTAGTAACAATCCGACGAGAGGCCATGGGTATACATCTCCTGCAAGGAGTGGTGAATCCTTTATAGGCTATTCAAACACCTTCGATCACTTCGACTTATACCCAATCATCCCGGGTCCACATCTCCTTAGAGATGTTTGCTTAAGATGTCAAAGCATAAGTCTCCATGATCAAGATGACTTGAATACCGCAAGTCAAAGGATCATCGCACTTAAGCTATAGTAAGAACTTCATTGACATATCTATATATGCAGATAACCATATGAAGTCTTACGGCTGGTCACTCCAATGAACTAGTTACCATAACTAGCATCCACGATCAACTCCGGACATCACAATGTCTCCAGCCAGTGAAAATCAGCTGCTTGGATACACCAAGGAGTATACCTCGTGCTAGTCTCGACAAAATTGATGGTGTCCAAATCCATCAATTCATCGACTAGGGATAATTCCGATACATCACAATTACACATGTAGAGATACTCACTAGTTGTCATCCAATCACAAATTCTCTCATGCCTTGAATCGTATCGTGGACATTCAGTAAATGAGTTTAAGATCCAATCAAATACATAAAATATGTATACTCAAATAGTGAATCTTCATTTATCATATAAATGGTTCATACATAAGGCGATTGCCTTAGGACATCTCTCATATATTAATAACAGGAATGGATTATTTATCTCTCCCGGAGGTGGATGGCTCCTCTTGAGATTGCCCCAGTGTGGAGGATGGTCTCTCCTCCTCAATCCTAGAAGTGGATGCTTCTTCCACTTCTTCCACCTTTTCTTTTTCCGATCTAGAAGTTGACTCCATCTCAACTTCCGATTCCTCACTTTCACTTGAGGATGAACTCTCTTCTTCATCCTCCTTGTCTTCATGGATTGAATGAGACTCTTCATGGAATTTTACCAATTTATTCCATACCTCCTTGGCGTCTTTACAATCCTCAGGGTCACCTAGGCTACACAAGAGGTCATTAGGAATTAGATCGAAAATAAGTTTGATTACCTTCTTGTTTTTATCGAATTGTCGGAGTTGCTCCTCACTCCATTTCTTCTTCTTGAGAAACCCTCCCTTTGGTCCCTTAGGATATTCAAACCCTTCCATCAAAGCGAACCACTCCTCAAGGTCTCTCATCATTAGGATGTCCTCAATTCTCGCCTTCCATTGTCGAAATCCTTCTTGTCCAGATAAGGAATACGGAATTGGGGTGTTGATGTCCCATCCCAATGGTTCTTCCATCTTCACCCTCTAGCGTCTTTTGTCTTAGCTCCCGGTGGTTAGTCCGTATAAGAGCCCCAGGCTCTGATACCAATTGTAGAAGATTTGACGCTGCTAGAGGGGGGTGAATAGCGTAGAATTCGTTAGTCGATGGAATTCGTTCGCGGTTGTCTCTACAATTTCGTTAGCACAGCGGAAATAGAAAGATAATAATGATAACAAAATATACAACACGCAAACACAAATATTTAACGTGGTTCGGAACTGCACAGTTCCTACTCCACGGATCGAGCTCTACGAGCTGTAGTGATGCACACGCACTCACTAATCACAAATACTCCTTCTCGACACAAGTCGGAGGTGGAGAAACCCCTTACAAGTAATCTTACAACAATAAGATACAAATACAAGCAATTACAATAATGAAATACAATGCAAGTAAAGAAAACTACTTTACGATTGCCTTTGGATTGCTTGATTGCTTGAAATCACCTTGGAGACCCTGATTTGCAACAACAAATCGCTCCAAAACCCTCAAGAAACCGATGCCAAAATCCTCCATCACGAGCTCCTTATAAAGCTTCAACCTGTGCTGGAAAAGGTCGATCACCGATCGATCGACCATCACCGATCGATGCCATCGTTGTCGTGGAGACAACGGCCAGATCCACGCCGATAAGTCCAACGGATCTACCATCACGACCGACAGTGACCATCACGATCGATGGAGTCCTCACTGACCAAATGAGTCTCGACTCCATTCTCGTGGCTGATTTTCGAGCACCACCGACCGATCACACGATCACGATCGCTGAGCCATCACCGACCGCACCTTCTAGCAATGATCGCTAGGCCATAACCCGCAAATAAACCCTAGTTGATTTCGGTCCACCGACCGCACATTGCACCCGTCGACTGACACACCTCAAACATGAGGTTTTAACCCAAGTATGGTTCCCCATACTTGCTAGACCACCCTTAGGCTAGACCTAAACCTTCTAGCCACCTCCATCAGTCTCACGCCTCTCGGATCCCTCCAAGTCATCCATGACTTGTTCATCCATCGCGCTAGCCTTCAGGTGCTTCCATCGGCTATGTCATGCTAACGGTGTCTATACCGCCAAGGCACATTGGACTTATGCCGCCAAGACTCTGCTTGGACTTTACGCCGCCAACCATTGGACTTATGTTGCCAAGACTCCCGCTTGGACTTTACGCCGCCAACCATTGGACTTATGCTGCCAAGACTCCCGCTTGGACTTTACGCCGCCAATACCAAACCCTTGGACTTCTCAAATGCCAAGACTCAAACTTGGACTTCCCTTGCCAACCCATGTTGGACTTTTTATGCCAAGACCCTGCTTGGACTTTCCCTTGCCAACCCATGTTGGACTTTCCATTTGCCAAGACCCATGCTTGGACTTTACCAAATGCCAAGTGTCCCACTTGGATCTCTCATGCCAAGTACTCAAGACTTGGACTTCCCTATGACACTTACATTGTCATATGTTTTTGTTGAACATCAAAACATCACTCGAGCCAAACTCAAGTCCTGGTCAATCATGACCTGGGCCGATTGCACCAACAAGGTGTAGGCTCATGTCAGCATGGACTGGGCGGCCTCCTATGTATGTGTGGACTTGAGGGAGAGTGGTACAAAGGTGGAGAGATGGGCGCTAATGTGGATGGTCCCTCATGTGGAGGGGACTCCACTATCAGGTCTAAGCGCCAATTGGCACGTATAGCGATGGTGGTATGATCTGGGTCGGGGAGCCTAAGGGTCGTAAGATTTTTCCTTACAAAGCATAAGGAGTCTCCTTCTCTTACAATCATCTTCATGGCCATGCATTCTCCTAGGTCGATCCTAGGGCTCCCCTCTATACTCTCCAATGCTTTGTAGTCGTACCCCATCCTATAACATATGTGGGTAAGTAGGCCTCCCACATGGATCTCTCCACGTGCTGCTTTGCCCATCTTCACTAAGTGTCTGATGAAGTGGGACCCTACATCGATGCTACTACTCTCTTGTAGCATGTACTATAGGCAAAGCAACTCACTGGCTCTCAGTACACCGTCACTCTCCCCACAACTAAATATAGTACTGGCCATAACACGGTGAAGGTATCGAAAGACAGGGTTTTGGAGGCACGACGCTTTATCCCTAGAAGGGTCATAAATGTGCTCCCCTGTCAACTCAGTCCAAATCAAACGAGAGTTGTACCCATCAGGGGTTCTTCTCTCTCCCCCACTTGGCAAGCCAAAGCATGAGTTCCATTAGTGAAGGGTCCACTCATTCTCAATATTAAAAAGTCTAAAAGTTATCCTACCCTCCTCGCTCTCTCTACCCATTAAAACTTTTGCCTCTAAAGAACTCAAAAATTCCAAAACTATCCTAGGGTAGGTTAGGTGCCTTATTCTCATAATCTCATCCCACCCCATTTTTGCAAATAGGGTTTGCATGTCACCCAACAAACCTAAAGATCCTAGCAAATCCTCATCTAAGTACCTAGTAGTAGTAAGTTTAAGAGTAGAGAGGATATTGAACCTATCTCTTTGCTCATTATTGTGAAAAAGTAGAGGGGGTAGGGCGTTACCCTCTTCCGGAGCTTGAGAAGCGTCGGATCTTCTTGTTTGTCGCTCCGAGGCACTGGATCGGGATGCTACAGTCTTGGTCCTCCTCATCCTTGCTCCTTTTGGCTTCTAAGGAGGTTGGAAATGCTTCTAGAGGAAGGGGAAAACGAAATCACACGGCTAGGGCAAGAACTTTTGAAGCACACGGTGCAAATGAGGCGAAAACACATGGCTCACCCCTTTTAACCTCGCGTGCCATGGCCATGTGAAAACACATGGCCAGGCCGTGTGCGTCTCTGGTCAAGCAGGCACGGCCGTGGGAAAACACACGACCATGCCGTGTGCCCCCATTTTTTGCCCCTTTCATACACCATGGCCCGAATATGTTCATACACTCCGCCGTGTAGACAAATATGGGTTTCGTTTTTGCCTAGAAAAGTTCTTTTCTACTCCTAACTTTAAATGTGATGGAAATCAATACTAAAATCTAACACATGTATGTAATGCAATAGAATAAGGGAAATCTACAACTAAACTTTGGTTGCCTCCCAAGAAGCGCTTTGTTTAAGGTCGTTTAGATCGACCGCACTCTTCTATCAACTCGGCTCTGGTGGTTTAGTGAACCTCCATTCATCCATCTCGGGATTCACATCTAGAGGTTTCGGCTTCAATCTGCTAATTGTCAAGCTATCAAAGTAGGAAGCTCTTTGTTCCGAAAGACTAAAAAGAATGATCTCCCCGTCTACCTCCAGGGAGATCCGGTGTGCCTTCACATCTATGCACGCCCCTGTGGTTGCTATAAAAGGCCTTCCCAAAATAATAAGATTCTGGGGATTCGGTCCTGTGTCCAGTATGATGAAGTTCGTGGGTATCATGAAATCTTCAATCATCACAGGAATGTGTGGTAGCATGCCAATGGGCTCCTTCACTGAATCATCCCCCATACGAATACCCAGATTCGCTGGTTGGACCCCGCTAAGTCCCATCTTCAGAAAATATGCGTAGGGCATCACACTGACTGATGACCCCAAATCGCATAGTGCTTCATCGAAACTCTCCCCATAAATCGAGCAGGGAATAACGAATTCACTAGGGTCCTCTAGTTGTACTGGGATTTTCTCTTCAAACTCAGCTTGGTCAGGTAGGGTGGAAATCATGACTGCACACCCCTTGGCGAATTGACTACTTTGCCCTACTCTTTCTTCTTTTCCTTCGCTTGGCAGAGAGTTCTTCACAGGTTGAGACACTGATTGGGCTATTTGGGCCACTTGTGTCTCCAACATCCTGGTATGACTTGCAAGGCCATCAACGACGCCCTTCAAGTCTCTCAGTGCTTCTTCAGACTTTTGATGCTAGCGATGGAATTCTTCATTGGCCTTAGTTTGGGTAGCGATGAAGTCCTCCATCAACTGTTCCAGTCTGGACTTCTGTGGTCGCTGCCCATTGCCCTGTTGCTGCTCATATCTTTCGGATGGTTGGGGGTTTCCCGAGTTATTTTTGTAGTAGAAATTTGGGTGACTCCTCCATCTGGGATTATAGGTATTAGAGTACGGGTTGTGGGGACTTTGATCATAGTCCCCAATCGTGTCACAATGCTCGATCTGCTCATCTGAGGTCCCCTGCCCTACAAAGTGGTCCTCTCGATATGCTGCCGCCCCCTCTCCAAAGTCAATGGCCGCACATGTAGATAAAGGATTCAAAGAGTCAAACCGTCGTCTTAGCACGTCCATCCTTGCTGAAAGATGGTCCATGGAGTTGACAGTGTAATGTTCTACTGCAGGCATGGGTTGACCACGTTCGGAGGCCCATTGGTGGTGGTTTTGTGCCACCTCTTCAATAAGATCCTCTACCTCCTCGATCGTCTTGTTCATTAAGTCTCCTCCTGCGGCAGAATCTAAGGACATTTTCGTGGCATAAGCGATCCCATTATAGAAAATGTAGATCACCAACCACCTCTTCAGTCCATGGTGTGGGCATTGATAAAGTAGCCCCCTGTAGTGATCCCATGCTTCGAAAAGGGACTCCCCCTCCTTCTGGCGAAAGTTAGTGATAAGATGGTGCATGTGAGCAGTCTTACTTGATGGGAAGTATTTATTCAGAAACTGCTGCTCACACTGCTCCCATGTGGTGATGCTGCCAGAGGGTAAGGAGTGAAGCCAAGCCTTAGCCTTATCCCGCAGTGAAAACAAAAATAGGCTCAAGCAGATATCGTCAGAAGGGACTCCGTTCAGTTTCATGGTTGAGTAGATTTCTAGAAAAGCGTCAAGATGCCGGTTCGGGTCTTCAGTTACAGCTCCCCCGAATTGGCTTTGCTAGACCATATGTATGAGTGTCGGCTTAAGCTCAAAGTTATTCGTCGATATGGATGGTCCAACTATGCTTGGTCTAAATCCTCTAGCGCTAGGAGCTGCGTAGTCCCACAGAGGTCGACTTCCCATGTTCACCTCGGAAGCTTCTTGATCTTCCATTTTTCATTGTACTGCTCTCCGACGGTGAAAGGTTCTCTCTATCCTTAAATCGATCGGAATTAGACCTTGTGACCCTAGACTTCTAAGCATACGATGAACCAAACAACAAAAGTAAGAGTGCTAACTTAGCACTAAAAGTAGAAAATAAATAAATCTAGCAAATAAAAACCAAAGATTCAATAAGTAAAAAAAAAGAAACTACAATTGCAAATAAAAACTATATCTAAATATGGAAACTAAAACTAAGCAGATAAGATTAATATAAAAAGAAAAATAAAGCAAGAAAATTAATCTAATACTAAGTCCGAGCCAATCTACCACCGTTCGATTTATATCGAATCGACAGTCCCCGGCAACGGCACCAAAAACATAATGCACACGGTCGCGACCTTAAATCTCGCGACAGAGACCGTCGAAGACTCAAAGTACGTGCTCGTGCTCAATGTCTGCAAGTGCACAGATGTCGTCAAATAATAAATAGATTATCGATCCCACAGGGACTGGGATTCGAGTACCAATACACTAAGTGGTTAAGATTGTTCGGATAAAATCTCAGTGAGAGTCGGTTGGTGAGGACTATCAAAGGACGCTAATCAGTGCGGTGTCACACAGAGGAGGAAAAGAGTGTGCCGGGGTCTTAAAAAGGTGATTCTAGGACTTCGGTTTCACATGTGTACCACAGAACAACGTTGTCAATTGGCATCGTCTAAACTTCTACTTACGGTTTTAGGGAAGGGACATAATACACTCTCCCGCAGATCCTCCGCATTCACCAGGAGCTATCCTCACCCAAAAGGACTGGATAGAGGGTACGAGGATGGCAAATCAATCATTGCAGTGGACCGTTTTCGATTCCACCGCTCACTTCTCCCCGTAGTTATGGGAGGTCAGGTTTACCCCTAGGTTCCTTGATCAAACCTCCTAAATCTAGATTGCGAGGGCTGTCACCACTTCGTATCACCTAAGCACAGTGGAAAGAAAGCCAAATACACATAGGTATAATAAAGAGCAACATCCAATTGTCAAATCAAACTTTTGGCCAGAATTTAATATGAACCAACATTGTCTATGAACACAAGCTACGCCCTAATCCTAGAATCAAAAGTTTGAAGGTAGGAAACTTCGCTTCCCACTTCAACTCGGTCGCTTGTTCATGGCGATCCCTTCTACGTCCCCGGATAAAAAAATTTTATCCTTGAATAGAGGGATTACCCAAGCTACCATTTCATCGTCGTGCTATTCGATTAGAGTTGTCACTTGAACAAACTTGTTGTTCAAGCAACCAACCTCTATTCTACGATTAGCCGCGGAATAGACGATGTATAGATTTTCGACTTTTGTGTTTGTATTTGGGGTCCAAGTATATTTAACCATAAAATAGAACATACCACATGTATATGATTGAAAAACAATTATAGACATATTACAAAAGAATATAAACAAGCGTTATACCTCTCAATCTTCTATTGTATGTCCTTCTTCCTTTTGGACATCGTGTGGGCGACGATCTTCCAAAAGATGAAGCCTCCTAGATCACCAATCTTCCTTTCTTTCCTCTCTTTGAACAAAAGGAAGAATAAGAAACAAAACTCACCTCTATCTAGAAACAACCAACAAGCTCCCAACTTGAAGCTTGCCACCGGCCTAAAGAGAGGGAAAAGTGGGCGCCGGCCAAGAGCTCCTAGGAATCACCCTAACCCTTGTTTCCACCAGCCAAGGAGAAGAGAAGGAAGGGCTTTGGACGCCAGCCAAAGAGAGGAGAGGAGAAGATGGGCGCCGACCACCAAGGAAGAAGAAGAAGAAGGAAACTATTTCATTATTTGTGGCCGCCCAACCCCCAAACTCTAGCCGCCCAAACCCTAGCCCCTCTTCAATTTTTGTTGCTGCCCACCTCCTTGACTCCTTTTATAGAGGTAGGCATAAGCCTTGTTTTAATCTCCACAATTGGTTCTACGGATTTAATCTCAACCGTCGGATCTAGAGATTTAATCTCAACCGTCGGATCTAGAGATTTAATTTCTACCGTTGGATCTAGAGTTTTGTTTTCCATCATTGGATCTAGGCTTCAAGAGGTTTTAATAGGCTACAATACGGACCATGAGGAGGAGTTGGATCTTAGCCACCCAATAGATCAAGCTCACATAAAGTCCGATCCATTAATGATAATCCAATCCACTAGAGGATTATCATTGATCTACCTCACCAACCCCCATAAGATAATATGGGCTCCATATATTATTTGTACATATTTCTACCCGTGTTTAAGATCTTGAATGTCCATCGATTAATTAATTTACTGACAATTAATTAATCAACATCTAACTCCATGAGTAGTACCACTCAACCTTATCATCATGCCGGACCAAGTCCACCTGCAGGGTTTATAAGATGAACCTTATGAGCTCCTCAAGGGGACATCATCATCCTAATATATAGGACACGGTTTTCTCCAATAATCAACGACACACCATATAAATAATATCATTTCTCAATTTACTGAGCCTATCAATTTACTCTATAAATCTCACCCATTGGTAAATGAAAGAAATGAATACTAAGTATATGTGCCCGTTATTATATCAGGATTAAGAGCATGTACAACATAATATCTGACGTTCGATTCGATTATGTAGTCAGCAATAAATCGAATCACCTCAATGTCGGTCTAACTCAATACACACAAAGTGTACTAGTGTGATTCTATGGTCAAGATAAACCAATACCAAATCACACCACAACCATGCCAATGGTTTGTCCAAAACCTTCTCGGTTATGTGCCTTTACTTATACTTTACAATGAACCGATAACATGATCTCCTGTGTGACACTACACACCATGTAATCTACAATGTAATGTATCAGACAAATATGCATAACTATAAATTTGTAAACAATGATCATGTGATTTTTATTTCAAAATAAAGATGTTCATACAAAAGATAGACTTTTCAGTATACATCCTAACAAAGTTCTACTCCATAAACTCGAAGGAAGAATAACAACACATGTTTAAGTTTAATTACAATTGAAAGGGAGCGCAGAAATAGAGATTACAATGCGTTGTGACCTTCTCTCCGGCGACATTCCTGTTGGGATGTATACTGAAAAGTCTATCTTTTGTAATAATATCTTTATTTTCAAATAAGAATCACATGATCATTGTTTACATATTTTTATGGTTATGCATATTGTCTAATACATTACATTGTAGATAACATGGTGTGTGGTGTCACACGGGAGATCATGTTATCGACTCCTTGTAAAGTATAAGTATAGGCTCACAAACGATATCGCTTTGGAAAAACCATTGGTATGGCTGTAGTGTGATTTGGTATTGGTTTGTCTTGACCATAGAATCACACTAGTACACTTTGTGTGTATCGAGTAGAACCGACTTAGAGGTGATTCGATTTATTGCTGACTACATAATCGAATCAGACCTCAGATATTATATTGTACATACTCTTTATCCCGATATAATAACGGGCAAATATACTTAGTATTCATTTTTTTGATTTACCAATGGGCGAGATTTATAGATTAAATCAATAGGCTCGGTAAGTTGGGAAATGATATTATTTATATGGTGTGTTGTTGATTATAGGAGGAAACCGTGTCCTATATATTAGGATGATGATGTCCCCTTGAGGAGCTCATAAGGATCATCATGTAAACCCTGCAGATGGACTTGGTCCGGCATGATGAAAAGGTTGAGTGGTACTACTCATGGAGTTAGATGTTGATTAATTAATGGTCAGTAAATTAATTAATCGACAGACATTCGAGATCTTAAACATGGGGAGAAAATGTACATAAAATATATGGAGCCCATATTAACTTGTGGGGGTTGGTGAGGTAGATCAATCATAATTGTTTAGTGGATAGGATTATCATTAATGGATCGGACTTTATGTGGGCTTGATCCATTGGGTGGCCAAGATCCAACACCTCCTCATGGTCTCTATTGTAGCCTATTAATTGTTTGGATGTATAATGAAAAGTTTATCTTTTGTATGAATATCTTTATTTTTTAAATAAGAACCACATGATCATTGTTTGCATATTTTTATGACTATGCATATTGTCTAATACATTACATTGTAGATAACATGGTGTGTGGTGTCACACGGGAGATCATGTTATCAGTTCCTTGTAAAGTATAAGTAAAGGCTCACAACCGAGATGTCTTTGAACACACCATTGGAATGGTTGTAGTGTGATTTGGGATTAGTTTGTCTTGACTATAGAATCACACTTGTGCACTTGGTGTGGATTGAGCAGGACCGACTTAGAGGTGATTCGATTTATTGCTGACTACATAATCGAATCAGACCTTAGATATTATATTGTACAAGCTCTTAATCTCGATATAATAATGGGCACATATACTTAATATTCATCTCCTTGATTTACCTATGGGCGAGATTTATAGATTAAATCGATAGGCTCGGTAAGTTGGGAGATGATATTATTTATATGGTGTCCCATTGATTATAGGAGGAAACCATGTTTTATATATTAGGATGATGATGTCCCCTTGCGGAGCTCATAAGGTTCATCATCTAAACCCTGCAGGTGGACTTGGTCCGGCATGATGAAAAGGTTTAGTGGTACTACTCATTGAGTTAGATGTTGATTAATTAATGGTCAGTAAATTAATAAATAGACGGACATTCGAGATCTTAAACATGGGGAGAAAATGTCCAAATAATATATAGATCCCATATTAACTTATGGGGGTTGGTGAGGTAGATCAATGATAATTTTCTAGTGGAATGGATAATCATTAATGGATCGGACTTTTTGTGGGCTTGATCCATTGGGTGGCCAAGATCCAACTCCTCCTCATGTCCATATTGTATCCTATTAATACCTCATGAAGCTTAGATCCAATGGATGAAAACAAAACTCTAGATCCAATTATAGAGATTAAATCTCTAGATCCGACGGTTGAGATCAAATCTCTAGATCCGATGGTTGAGATTAAATCCCTAGAACCATTGGTGGAGATTAAAAGGAGGGATGAACCTAACTCTATAAATATGGGATGATGGTTTGGGCGGCAATACAATGGATGGCATTAGGGTTTGCTTCCCTTAGGCGGCAAGCCATCCCATTAGGGTTAGGATTAGGAGTGGGCGGCTACGCTTAGGGTTTTTGGTGTTGGTTGTGGGCGGCAACATGAGGAGAAGGCCTTTTCTTCTTCTTCCAAGGTTTGGCCGGCACCTATCCTTCTTCCCTCTACCTTGGCCGGTACTCAACCTATTCTTCTTCCCCTCATCTTTTTCTGGAAATTAGGAGAGCTAGGTTTAGGGTTTGGGCGACAACAAGGAGAAGGATTGATTTCCTTTCTCTTCTCCAAGTGTTGGCCGGCGCCCATGCCCTCATTGATTCTCTTTTGGTCGGCTTCCATACTCCATGTTCTCTTCCTTGGGCGGCAAAAACATAGAGTTTATTGATTTGGTGGCCGGTTCTAGATAGGAAGATGAGTTTTGTTTTATCATCTTCCTTTGTTCGGAGCCAACAAGGAATGGAAGATTGGTGACCTAGGAGGCTAAAAACTTTTGGAAGATCGTCGCCCACACGACGTCCAAAAGGAGGAAGGACATACAATAGAAATCAAGATGTATAACAAGAGGTACAATCTTGTTTATTTTGATTAGTGTTCTTTTGTATTATGTCTATAATTGTTTTCAATTATATGCATGTTGTATGTGGATGTTTACTTTATGCATGTGGCTAATATAACTTGGACCCCGAACATAAACACAAAAGTCGGCGATCCGTACATCGTCTATTCCGCAGCTATTCATAGAATAGAGGTTGGTCGCTTGAACAACAAATTTGTTCAAGTGACTAATCTAAATGAATAGCATGACGATGACAAGGTTGCTTGGGTGTTCCCTTTTGTCTAGGATTAAATTTTTAATCCGGGGACATCGATGGGATCCCCATGAACAAGCGACCTAGTTGAAGTGGGAAGCGAAGTTTCCCCTCACGGATTAAACCAACCCTACAATTGTTATCAGAGACAAGGTTTCCGATTTTGTGTGTTTAGGATTCGGTTACTCTTATGCATTTTTCATATATTATATGTGCCGGATAATAGTAGGATATGCATAGGTTAACTCTTTGGTTGCAGGCATAAGATCCGACTATTATGGTCATATGTCTGTATGTGATTGTATGTGTATATTTTGTTGAATCCTCAGGGTTGATGAGGCTAGTATTTAATTTTTTGTAAATTAGATATGGTATTGTTTAGCCACTCTTTTTATTTTAGTTTACTTTTGATCTAGATATCATGTACACTCCCTCGTGGAGTATAGGATCGATGGATGTAAATTAAAATAGTTTTTAGTCTCGGCTCGGATCTCCGGATGGCTCATACATGGCGTAGGAGGAGCGGACGAGATGGCGATGCGACGGGAGACATATTGAAGACAAAAGCCATAATAGTTGGAAAATAATTTATTTTTCATATTTATTGCTTATTGTTTAATATACATGTCGTAGGTGTTGGAATGTATACTGAAAGCCGAGCTCTTTTTGTATGAACATTTCATTTTGAAATAAGAATCACATGATCATTGTTTGCATTTTATATATTCATTATATATGTGTGCATATTGTCTAATATTTTACATTGTAGATAACATGGTGCTTGGTGTGGCACAGAAGATCATGTTATCAGTTCCTTGTAAAATATAAGTAGAGGCTCACAACCAAGATGGTTTTGGACAAACCATTGGCATGGTTGTAGTGTAGCTTGGTATTGTTTTGTCTTGAACATAGAGTTACACTGGTACACTTAGGTGTATTGAGCAGGACCGACATAGAGGTGATTCAATTTAGTACTGACTACATGATTGAATCGGACCTCGGATATTATGTTGTACATGCTCTTAATCCCGATATAATAATGGACACATGTACATAGTATTTATTTCTTTGATTTATCAGTGGGTGAGATTTAGATGGATTAAATCAATATGCCCGGTAAGTTGGGAAATAATATTATTTACATGGTGTGTCGTTGATTATAGGAGGAAACCGTGTCCTATATATTAGGTTGATGATGTCCCCTTGAGGAGCTCATAAGGTTCATCATGTAAACCCAGCTGGTTGACTTAGTCAACATGATGATAAGGTTGAGTGGTACTACTCGAGGAATTAGATGTTAATTAATTGATGGTCAGTAAATCAATTAATTGACGGACATTCGATATCTTAAACACGGGAAGATTAATGTACAAATAATATTTGGAGCCCATATTGATTTATGGGGGTTGGTGAGGTAGTTCAATGATGATCCTCTAGTGGAATGGAACGTCATTGATTGATCAAGTTTGTGTGGTTCCGATCCATCGGGTGGCCAAGACCCAACTCCTCCTTATGGTCCCTATCGTAGCCTAATATAATCCTTGTGAAGTCTAGATCCAAGAATGTAAAACAAAACCTAGAACCAACGGTTGGGATTAAATCCCTAGATCCGATGGTTGGATGAAACCCTAGAACCAACGGTTGGGATTAAATCCCTAGATCCGATGGTTAGGATGAAATCCTAGAATCGACGGTTGGGATTAAATCCCTAGATCCGACGGTTGGGATAAAACCCTAGATCTGACGGTGGAGATTAAAGGAGGCTTAAGCCCTATTCTATAAATAGATGCTTAGGGTTGGGCGGCAAGAATAATCAAGGATTTGAATTAGAGAATTAGGGTTTGGCTTTTGGAGAGGTGGGCGGCTAGGGTTTGGAGCAAAAGTGGGCGGCAACTTTCTTCTACCTTCTAGTTGTTGCCGGCGCCCAATTTCCTCCATCAATACTTGGCCGGCGCCCATCATTAAGGTCTTTCTCTTCTTCCTTAGCCGGCGGTTCTCATTCCATTGGTGGCCGGTGGTCTTCCTCCTTCCTTTCTCCTTGGTGGCCGGCGGCAACTCCTCTTCAAGTTGGCCGGCGCTTCATCCAATTGTTTCCTTGGCCGGCAGGTGCACCAAGTTCCATAATTTGGTGGCCGGTTCTAGATAGGAAGGTATTTGTGGTTTATTCTCTTTGTTCGCAGCGGACAAGGTAGAGAAGAAAGTGATCTAGAAGGCTTCTACTCGTGGAGAATCTTCGTCCACACGTCGTCCACGAGAAGGATAGGACATACGATAGAAGATCGTAAGGTATAAAGTTATTTTAACTTTATTTACAGATCTGAATATGTTTTTTAATATTTTGATTATGCATGTGTGTGTATGAATATATATTGTATAATCATGGACCCCGAAGACAAACACAAAAACCGGCGATCCATCCGTCGTCTCTTCCGCGGCTAACCAACTAGAAGAGTTGTGTTGCTTGAACAACTATTTTGTTCAAGCAACCACTCAAGTTGTTAGCACGACGACGAATAGGTTGTGCTAAGGAAGCTCAACCCATCCGGATTAATTCTTTCATTAGTGAAAATTTTAATCCGGGGACATGGGAGCCAATGAGCCTCCGAAGCATCCACCTAACAGTAGGCTAGAAAATTCCTCATTTTCAAATTACTAAGTGGGAGAGGGATATTTTTATAAATTCCCACTACCTCCATTACGATTTGACTAGTGATGTAAACAAACTTGCGCATTGGCTCTGAGTGCCTTCCTCCTCATCGGATGAGTTTGTTTGTGGATCACAAGGTCGAATATGGTTATAGGGAATTATTAAGGAGCGTGTGTACTTCCCCATCGAAAGGCATATAACCCGAGATAATTACCTTGGTACCGAGTAATGGTGAACACTTAGATACAAATATAAGTATCCTCCTCGTAGGAGTCACTACTTTTATTTGTAGGGCCAAAGAGGAACCAACTATTAATTTTACTTGTCAAAAAGTTAGGTTGACAAGATAGTAAAATTAATGAGTAAAACCTCCTCTTACAAATGTAGAATTCCTATACGTCCACACTATCGTGGCATATGATATTCTCGGTGTTTTGAGGTGTTGAGTGATTTTAAAATTTTATTGTTTTAGGAATCAATTAGTTTTTGAAATCTTAAGTAATGATCTATGTGATTCTTAAGATTTTCAAAAATGACTTTCAGATCACTTGTTGTGATACTAAAGGAAAATAAGCTTACTGTACCCAAATTATGTTGATTGGAAAAGAATCTAGATATTGTGTTATCTGCTGAGGAGTACAAATATGTGCTTTTCGAAGAGTATCCTCCTAAGCCTGTGAATGAGCAGGAAGTCCTTGGAGCTAAGATCGAAGGGGAAACCCAGGTCTATATCATTCTCTAATCGACAGAAAGGCTTGCTCAGACTCAGGCCATAGTTCCCCAAAAGGTTTCTACTTCTAAGCCGAAAGGTAAGAAGATGAAGAAATAAGGTGGAGCAAAGGTGGTGGGAGGAACTCAAGGACGAGTGAAGAAGTCGAAAGGCAAGTACTTCACTTACAAGCAGGATGGACATTGGAAGAAGGATTGTCCCAATCCGAAGCAGATCAAAGGTATATCCTTTGGTCTAGTCGTTGAAACATGGTTAACGGTGTTATCTACCGGCACCTGGTGTGTAGATACGGGAGCCTCTGTTCATGTCTGCAATACTTTGCAGGGGTTTCAGAAAACCCGACGACGAGCTGAGGGAGAGATTACCGTTTACTTGGCCAATGCCACGACTGTGGCGGCTATTGCAGTGGGATATGTTCATTTATCTTTTGAGAAAAATAAAGTTTGGTTCTTAAGAATTGCCTTTATGTACCTTTATTTAGAAAGAATTTAATTTCGGATTCTAAATTGTTTATGGATGGATAATCTATTTCTTTTAATGACAAAGTTGTTATAAAAAGAAATAGGCAGATTATCTGTTCTGGTGCATTGGTAGGAAATTTGTATACACATGAACCAAAAGCTCCCACGATTCAAATAGAAGTTAATAACTCATCTTCAAATTCCAATAAGAGAAAAGAACCTTTGAAGATGAACCAAACATATCTTTGGCATCTTAGGCTTGGTAATATTAACCTGAGCAGAATTCAAAGGTTGATAGCTGATGGACCTCTGGTTTCATTAGTGGTGGAGGATTTCCCAACCTGCGAATTTTGCTTGGAGGATAAAATGACCAAGAGGCCTTTTAAGGCCAAGGGGTATAAGATCCAAAGATGTGTTGGAATTGGTTCATTCTGATTTATATAGTCCTATGTCTATCCAGGCAAGAGGTGGTTTTGAGTATTTCGTCTCTTTTATAGATGATTACTTAAGATATGAATACATTTACCTGATGCGCCGCAAGTCTAAATGCTTTGACAAGTTCAAAGAATTTAAGGCTGATGTGGAGAAGCGTCAAGGTAAAAGTATCAAGACACTACGATCTGATCGTGGTGGCGAGTCCCTCTTAGGAGAGTTTAGGAATTACTTATCAGAGGCTAGGATTCAATCCTAATTGTCTGCACCTGGCACACCACAGCAGAATGGTGTAGCAGAGCGAAGGAATAGGACTCTTATGGAGATGGTTATATCAATGATGAGTTATTTTGAGTTGCTAGATTCGTTCTGAGGATATGCTCTCGATACGGCAGTGTACATTCTGAACTTGGTTCCATTTAAATCAGTTTCTTCTACTCCCACAGAATTGTGGACTGGGCGAAAGCCTAGTCTAAGACATATTCGGATATGGGGGAGTCCAACACATGTGCTGAAGGCAGATGTTGGTAAGTTGGAACCTCGTATAGATGTACACATGTTCATTGGCTATCCTAGAGGAACTAAAGGTGGTTTGTTTTTTAGTCCTAGAGATCAGAGGGTGATCGTTAGCATGAACGCCAGATTTCTAGAGGAAGACTATGTGATGAGCCACAAGCCCAAGAGTAAAATTATTCTGGAGGAATTAAAAGGGGAAGTCACTTCTTCAGTACCATTGGTACAAGAGGATATACCACAAGTCACTGCACCGCGTGTCACAGAGGATACACAAGAGATACCTTATCGTATTGGGAGGGTTGTGAGACAGCCTGATAGATTCATGTTCTTGGGAGAATCTTTTGATTTGGTCCCTGGCGAACATGAACCTGATCCCTGGACATATGATGAGGCAATCCAAGATAAAGATGCAGTATCTTGGCGAAGTGCAATGAATGTTGAGATTGAATCTATGGATTTAAATCAGGTCTGGGAGCTAGTAGAACTACCTGATGGTGAAAAAACTATTGGATGCAAGTGGATCTGCAAAAGAAAGAGAGGAATAGATGGGGAGGTTGAGACCTTCAAAGCGAGGCTTGTTGCGAAGGGGTATACTCTGAAAGAGGGTATCGATTATGTGGAGACCTTTTCGCCGGTAGCCATGCTTAAGTATATCCGGATTCACTTATGCATAGCAGCTCATATGGATTATGAGGTGTGGCAGATGGATGTCAAGACAATTTTCCTGAATGGAAGTCTTGAGAAAACCATCTATATGAAGCAACTAGAGGGATTCATTGCGAAGGGAAAAGTGCATCTTGTATCTAAGCTTAATCGGTCCATTTATGGATTGAAGCAAGCTTTGAGGTCTTGGAACATCCGCTTTGATGAGGTGATCATGTCTTATGGATTTATTCAAAGTCCGGATGAGTCTTGTGCATACAAGAGATGTGACGGAAACGTAGTGGTATTTCTTGTAGTATACGTAGATGACATTTTTTTGATTGGCAACAATATTAAGGTGTTATCAGATGTAAGGGTATGGTTGTCCAAACAGTTTGATATGAAGGACTTGGGAGAAGTGAGACACATCCTTGGGATCAAGGTTATAAAGGATCATAGGAAAAGGATGTTGTGTTTATCCCAAGCTTCATACATAGACAGGATTATGGAGTGTTTTAGCATGCAGAACTCCAAGAAGGGTTTTCTACCTTTCAGGCATGGAGTTCCTTTATCTAAGGAGATGTGTCCTAGAACATCTAAGGAGATAGAGGAGATGAAGGCGGTTCCTTATGCTTCGGCAATAGGAAGCCTCATGTATGCAATGCTATGTATGAGACCAGATATTTGCTTTGTCGTGGGCATGGTCAGCAGATATCAAAGTAATCCAGGATAGGGACATTGGACTACGGTAAAGCATATATTGAAGTATCTGAGAAGGGCTAGGGATTATATGCTAGTTTACCAGGCAGACCAATTACTCCCTGTGGATTACATGGATTCCGACTTCCAATCTTATAGGGATAATAGTAAGTCTACCTCAGGTTTTGTGTTTACTATGGGAAGTGGAGCCATTGTATGGAGAAGTTTCAAGCAGAAATGTGTGGCGGACTCTACCATGGAAGCTGAGTATGTGGCAACCTCTGAGGCTTCCAAATAAGCTGTATGGATCAGGAACTTCTTGATGGACTTGGATGTGATTCCTGGTTTCCCAGAATTATGACAATTTTTTGTGATTAAAATGGTGCAGTTGCAAACTTTAAGGAACCACGAGCCCATAAGGCAAGTAAACACATATAGCATAAGTACCAGCTGATACGAGAAATTGTAAAGAAGGTAGAAGTTGCTATCTCCTAGATTGCATCAGAGGATGACCTGGTGGACCCTTTCACTAAGGCCTTTCTAGCGAGAGCTTTTGAAAGGCATGTGGAAGGAATGGGAATCAAATGTATGACAGTATGAGGACAACATAGTCTTTTAGTAAAAATGGGAGATTGTTGGGATGTATACTGAAAATTCTATCTTTTGTATGAACATCTTTATTTTTGAAATAAGGATCACATGATCATTGTTTGCATATTTTTATGACTATGCATATTGTCTAATACATTACATTGTAGATAACATGGTGTGTGGTGTCACACGGAAGATCATGTTATCGGTTCCTTGTAAAGTATAAGTAAAGGCTCACAACCGAGATGGCTTTGGACACACCATTGGAATGGTTGTAGTGTGATTTGGGATTGGTTTGTCTTGACCATAGAATCACACTAGTGCACTTTGTGTGTATTGAGTAAGACCGAGTTAGAGGTGATTCGATTTATTGCTGACTACATAATCGAATCAGACCTCAGATATTATATTGTACATGCTCTTAATCCCGATATAATAACAGGCACATATACTTAGTATTCATCTCTTTAATTTACCAATGTGCGAGATTTATAGATTAAATGGATAGGCTGGGTAAGTTGGGAGATGATATTATTTATATGGTATGCCATTGATTATAGGAGGAAACCGTGTCCTATATATTAGGATGATGATGTCCCCTTGAGGAGCTCATAAGGTTCATCATGTAAACCCTGCATGTTGACTTGGTCCGGCATGATGAAAAGGTTGAGTGGTACTACTCATGGAGTTAGATGTTGATTAATTAATGGTCAGTAAATTAATTAATCGACGGACATTCGAGATCTTAAACAAGGGGAGAAAAGTTACAAATAATATATGGAGCCCATATTAACTTATGGGGGTTGGTGAGGTAGATCAATGATAATTCTCTAGTGGAATGGATAATCATTAATGGATTGGACTTTATGTGGGCTTGATCCATTGGGTGGCCAAGATCCAACTCCTCCTCATGGTCCCTATTGTACCCTATTAATAGCTCATGAAGCTTAGATCCAAAGGATGAAAACAAAACTTTAGATCCAATGGTAGAGATTAAATCTCTAGATCCGACGATTGAGATTAAATCGCTAGATCCGACAGTTGAGATTAAATCCCTAAAACCAATGGTGGAGATTAAAAGGAGGGATGAACCTAACTCTATAAATATGGGATGATGGTTTGGGCGGCAATACAATGGATGGCATTAGGGTTTGCTTCCCTTGGGTGGTATGCAATCGCATTAGGGTAAGGATTAGGAGTGGGCGGATAGGGTTAGGGTTTTGGGTGTTGGTTGTGGGCGGCAACATGTGGAGAAGGCCTTTTCTTCTTCTTCCAAGGTTTGGTCGGCACCTATCCTTCTTCTCTCTACCTTGGCCAGTGCTCAACCTATTCTTCTTTCCCTCATCCTTGGCCAGAAATTAGGAGAGCTAGGTTTAGGGTTTGGGCGGCAACAAGGAGAAGGATTGCTTTCCTTTCTCTTCTCCAAGTGTTGGCCGACGCCCATGCCCTCATTGATTCTCTTTTGGCCGGCTCCCATACTCCATGTTCTCTTCCTTGTCCGGCGGGAACATCGAGTTTATTGACTTGGTGGCCGGTTCTAGATAAGAAGATTAGTTTTGTTTTATGATCTTCCTTTGTTCGGAGCGAACAAGGAAAGGAAGATTGGTGATCTAGGAGGCTTCGACTTTTGGAAGATCGTCGCCCACATGACGTCCAAAAAAAGGAAGGACATACAATAGAAGATCAAGAGGTATAACAAGAGGTATAATCTTGTTTATTTTGATTAGTGTTATTTTGTATAATGTCTATAATTATTTTTCAATTATATGCATGTTGTATGTGGATGTTTACTTTATGCATGTGGTTAATATAACTTGGACCCCGAACATACACACAAAAGCCGGTGATCCGTACATCATCTATTCTGCGGCTATTCGTATAATAGAGGTTGGTCGCTTGAACAACAAGTTTGTTCAAGTGACTACTCTAAACGAATAGCACGACGATGACAAGGTTGCTTGGGTGTTCCCTTTTGTCTAGGATTAAATTTTTAATCCGGGGACATCGATCGGATCACCATGAACAAGCGACCGAGTTGAAGTGGGAAGCGAAGTTTCCCCACACGGATCAAACCAACCCAACATTAATACCTCATGAAGCCTAGATGCAATGGATGGAAACGAAACTCTAGATCCAAAGGTAGAGATTAAATCTCTAGCTCCGACGGTTGAGATTAAATCTCTAGATCCGATGATTGTTATTAAATCCCTAGAACCAATGGTGGAATTAAAACAAGGCTTATCCCTAAAATCTATAAAAGGAGGCTTTAGGGTTGGCGTGGAAGAGAAGAATCAAGGGGAGAGGCTAGGGTTTTGGGCAGCAAGGAGCATAGGGAGTTGGCGACACCAAATAAGGAAACTTTTTCCTTATCTTCTTCTTCCTCAAGGTGTCTGGTGCACATACTGTTAGTAATATATGAGAGATATCCTAAGACAATCGCCTTATGTATGAACCATTTATATGATAAATGAAGATTCACTATTTGAGTATACATGTTTTATGTATTTGATTGGATCTTAAACTCATTTACTGAATGTCCACGATACGATTCACAGCATGAGAGAATTTGTGATTGGATCACAACTAGTAAGTATCTCTACATGTGTAATTGTGATGTATCAGAATTATCCCTAGTCGATGAATTGATGGATTTGGACACCATCAATTCTGTCGAGACTAGCACGAGGTATACTCCTTGGTGTATCCAAGCAGCTGATTCTCACTGGCTGGAGACATAGTGATGTCCGGAGTTAATCGTGGATGCTAGTTATGGTAACTAGTTCATTGGAGTGACCAGCCGTAAGACTTCATATGGTTCTTTGCATATAAAGATATGTCAATGAAGTTCTTACTGTGGCTTAAGTGCGATGTTCCTTTGACTTGCGGTATTCAAGTCATCTTGATCATGGAGACTTATGCTTTGACATCTTAAGCAAACATCTCTAAGGAGATGTGGACCCGGGATGATTGGGTATAAGTCAAGTGATCGAAGGTGTTTGAATAGCCTATAAAGGATTCACCACTCCTTGCGAGGAGATGTATACCCATGGCCTCTCGTCGGATTGTTACTAAAGTCTTTGGCCAAAGCATTACATGTTTAGAGTAAGGTACTCTTCGATATATGTGGAGTAACTAGAATCCGTAGGACGAGAAAATGATACTTGGGCTAGGTGTGACGTAGTCAGCCTAGTGGGGACTGACACTATAGACCATGTCCTGAACCAAGTGGGTATAAGATGAGTGAAGGGAATGGGGCACGATTCATTCGAGCTACTGAAGGGTTTCAGAAATAGTTCTGGATCAACCGTTGATCTTTTTCGGTTAATTGGGGATCATGATGTACTACTAGGTGCCACTCATGATCGTTCTATAATTAATGGTTAATTATAGACGGCCAACATAAACCGAGAACCTATTTGGTCACACGCACAACGAGTGTAATCCAAAGGATTTAAAACGAGCTTGAGAATGAGATTCTCAGACCGAGAGAAACTATGTTTGGTTGGACCAAACATAAAGCGAGCATGAAATTGTTTTAGTCGCAATGGAAGCATGGATGGGCCGTGTCTTATGAAGACATAATGGATGGACCAAAATGGTTTGGTTCTAATCCAATGGATGAGAATAAACCAAAGGGTTTGGTTTATATTAAACGAATGAACCAAAGGTTGGTTCGGTTCGTTTTAACTTAAAATAAACCATCATGGTTTGGTTTATTTTAACTTATCTTAATGGAGCGGGTTAACGGGCTTTATGGATATGATCCATTAACCATTAAGAGAATTAGTTCTCTATAAAATAGGGCTTAAACCCTAATCCATGAACCCTAATTAGAGTTGCCGCCCAACCTAATTGTGCCGCCCCCTCCATCTTCTCTCCTAGTCGGCGCCAACCCTAGGTGTGCCGCCGCCCAGCTTTTGTGCCACCGTCCAAGTCATTGCCGGCGACCAAGCTTCAGCCGGTGAACACTCCGGCGACCCTCCGGTGATCTCTTATGGGTTCGGTGATAAGGTGAGCTCCACATCTCCTTTGGCCGGCCTCTATTCCTCCACCAAAAGCTGTCCAGTTTTTCTGGACAGCTTGTTTCTTTGTTGTCGGAGCGTCGTTTGGACGACGGTTAGTGCTCCGACAGCGGCTAACTTACCGGAGATTTGATCTCCGGTAATCCTCTGAGGTGGGGGATGAAGGATTCGTCAAACGGTTGACGAATACCTCTCCGGAGAAGCGAGTTTTGAGAACTCGTTTTGGGATCCGAATTTGGATTCGGATCGTGATCATCTCTCGATCACGTCGTCTTCAACACGAGGCTAGTAACCCGTACGAAGACGAAGCTCGTGACTTAGCGAAGTCATCCCGAGGAGCTCGGCGTGGATACGGATAGAGACGATTCTTACGAGGATCATTCCGGTTGATGCTGTTCCCGCTACACGTCATACGAAAGGTATAACGTAGATAAATTTCTTTTATTGCAAAATTTAATTTATGGTTATGTCTACACTTGTTGTAATATGCATGCGTGTGTTGTGTGTGTTGTAATAAATATAGATTTATTATTTTTAATTGCTTCCGCTGTGCTCATGTTTACGAAACATGATCGAACACACACACGCCGTGGTGCCGAAAACCCAACAGTGGTATCAGAGCCCAGGTTGTGTTTTGACATAATCGTAAAAATAGTTTTGCGATAGTCATAATGTATTTCTGGAAATTTTCTAAATTTTGGAAATTTAGAAGTATTTATGGAAATTTTTCAATTTTGGAAAGTGTAGAAGTATTTATGGAAATCTTCCACTTTTGGAAAGTTGGAAGTATTTATGGAAATTGATATTTTCCATAAATAAAATATTTGATTAGATTCTGGAAATTTGTTTCCTAATTTAATCATGATTTGATTTGGGAAATCAAATCTTAAAATATTTTATTTCCATAAGTAGTTTTAATGATTTAGGAAATTGGTTTCCTAAATAGATTTTCCTTAATCAAATAATTCCATGAATAAAATATGTGATTAGATTTGGAAATTTGTTTCCTAATTTAATTATGATTTGATTTGGAGAATCAAATCTTAAACATATTTTATTTCCATAAATAGTTATGACATATAAGGAAATTATATATATGACATAATTGTATGCCATGTAATTGCATTAGATGCATAACATTATGCCATGCGTGTCGTGACATGTAGATGTATGCCATACCATGTAGATAATAGTTATTTGCATGCAAAGAGGATGAGACATAAAAACCCTTAATCAATATTAAAGCCTACACCTTCCATTAATATGGTTAGAACCAGAGTTCTGTTTCTTGTTTGGGTTGTTGGACTCTCTCCAAGCCCGGCTCGAACCTGAATATGTTCAAACCATGGAATAGTTTAATACTAATATGGTAAGAGTCAGAGGTCAATCGTTAGCTTTGGTTGTTGGACTCTCTCAAAGCTAGGCTAATTGGTTGAATGCGCTCTAACCATATTAAAATTATGTCCTGATTAATGGGTTGGCTTTAACCTGGAGCATCGGCTTGTTGGACTCTCTCCAAGGTCGATGTAAAGGGAGGTGAAGTTGGGTGCTATGCATATGATGCATACTTGTTAATGTGTTAACAACCCGATGTATGTGTGAACATTCAATTAGTTGATAGCTCATTGTGATAGTTGCATATACGGGATATGCAATCGGTATAGAAGATACCTACCGTCGTAGTTATGAATGGCTTGTTGGACTCTCTCCAAGGTTGTTCATAACTATGATGGATATCAGCCCATTCGGAGATGGACCTACGATCTCCCGAAGTGATTTTGGGGTTTTTGAAATTCGAAAAATGAATGGGATTTATAAATGTATATTGATGCATTTTAAAAATCATTTTCTCATATGCTCGCTTTTGTATTTCTAAGATTGATCATGATGTCTTTGAATTTATGCTCCATTTTGATTCAATAAATTGATCCGGGCTTCTTGGACTGGCTTAGAAGCTTGAGAATTGTTCTCAAGGTTGAAAAGCTTGCAAATGTCCTCAAAGCGCCTCTTCCCGACCGTCCTAGTGACGATGCAACTCTGGACCAATTGTTGGCCTATCAGAAACATGTGAGTGATTCTGAACAAATGAGTTGCATCATGCTAGCTGCGATGGAACCCAAGCTACGAAAGCAGCATGAGCATATGGATGCTCATATCGTAGTCCTTCATCTTTGTGAGTTGGTTGATGAGCAAGTGAGATTCGAAAGGTTCGAAGTCTCAAAGCTCCTCTTCACCTCTGAGATGCTAGAAGGTTCATCTGTGGTACTGCTCAATATGCTGAAGACTGTGGAGCCTTCTGAGAAGCATGAGCAGGGGACGGTGCTATTAGTTGATTCCTCGAAGAAAGGTTCTAAGAGGAAGTCAAAGGAACAACAAAAGGGAAAGAAGAGAAAGGCTAAGAAGGTAGAACTAGCACAAAAGGAAACTTGCCATCATTATGGCAAGGAGAGCCATTTGCGAAGAAAGTGCAAGATTTATCTTGAGTCCGTGAAGAAGAATAAGGCATCGGATGCCCCATCTTCTTCAGATATCTTCGTTATTGAATGTCATTCTATTTCCTCAAACACTTGGGTATTGGATACTGGGTGTGGCTCATATATATGTAATGACATACACGGGCTAAGGAATAGAAGAAGACTCGTCAAGGGAGAGTCAAATTTGTGTGTTGGGAATGGAGCAAAGGTTGCTGCAGTCGCCATTGGAACGCATTTGTTGAAACTCCCTATAGGACTTGTCTTAGAACTGGACAATTGCTTTTATGTTCCTTTGTTGATAAAGAACATCATTTCTATTTCTTGTTTAAATAGAAATGGGTACCATTTGACTTTTAGTAACAATTATTGTTACATAACTTTGAATGGAGTTCTTTAAGGGACTGGAACTTTAAGCAATGGTGTTTATACGTTGGACGTATCCAGTGATATTTTCAATATCGAAGCGAGTAACAAGCGTGCTCGAAAAGATAATCAATTAGACTCCTACATGTTGTATTGTCGTCTTGGCCATGTAAGCAAGAAACGCATGTCCGAATTACACCGATGTGGAATTCTGGAATCGTTTGAACTGGATTCATACGATACATGCGAATCATGCCTAAATGGCAAGATGACTAAGTTACCTTTTACTGGAAAGGGTGAACGAGTGGGAGAGTTACTAGGTCTAATACATACTGATGTATGTGGACCTATGTCAACTCAAGCATTAGGAGGCTATAGCTACTTCATTACCTTCACCGATGATCACTCACGGTTTGGGTATGTGTTCTTGATGAAACACAAGTCTGAAGCCTTTGAAAGGTTCAAAGAATTCAGAAATGAAGTAGAGAAACAACATGACAAGAGTATTAAAATACTTCGATCGGATCGAGGTGGTGAATACTTAAGTCAAGAATTTCTTGATTATCTAAGAGACAATGGCATATTGTCTCAATGGACTCCGCCCTATACACCACAGCATAATGGTGTATCTGAGAGGCGTAACCGGACTTTGTTGGACATGGTCAGGTCAATGATGAATCATGCAACTCTTCCAAAGTCCTTTTGGGGCTATGCACTTCGCATATATGTTACTTGTTAAAATGTAATGCCCACTAAGGTAGTCTCAACTACTCCATATGAGATATGGAATAGTAAGAAACCTCATGTATCTTACTTAAAGATATGGGGTTGTCTCGCTTATGTGAAGCTGATCAGACGCATAAATTGGATGCTAAGTCCGATAAATGTCTATTTATTGATACCCTAAGGAAACAAGGGGTTACCAATTCTATCATCCTGTGGAACAAAAGGTGTTTGTTTCAAGGCATGCTGTGTTTCTAGAGAAAGAGTTTCTCTTGCAAGAAAACAGTGGGAGTGTCGTCGAGCTTGAGGAGGCTCGAGAGACTCAAATAGACATTGATGAGATACCTGGTGAAGCACAACAACCGACAACTCATAGTGATGAGCAATCGACTGGACCTATTGTAACACCACATCTTCGTAGATCTGGTAGAACACGCAATATTCCTGAGAGATATGGATTTCTCGTAAGTGAATCGAACGACGTGTTACTCATTGATGATGAGGAGCCTACCAGTTATGAAGAAGTGCTGACAAGTTTAGAAAGGGATAAGTGGCTTGGTGCCATGAAGTCGGAAATGGATTCCATGTATGAAAACCAAGTTTGGAACTTGGTTGACCCACCTGAAGGCATAAAGCCTATAGGGTGCAAGTGGGTTTTCAAGAAGAAAACCGACATGGATGGTAATGTGATTACCTATAAGGCTAGATTGGTGGCGAAAGGATATCGTCAAAAACAAGGTGTTGATTATGATGAAACCTATTCGCCTGTAGCTATGCTTAAATCCATTCGGATGCTCCTGGCCATAGCAGCTCATTATGATTATGAGATATGGCAGATGGATGTGAAAATAGCTTTCCTTAATGGAAACTTGCTCGAGGACGTGTATATGATACAGCCTGAGGGTTTCACATCGGTTGATAAAACCAAGGTATGCAAATTGCGACGATCCATTTATGGATTGAAGCAAGCATCCAGGAGCTGGAATATCCGTTTTGATGAGACAATCAAAAAGTTTGATTTCTCACAAAATCCGCATTTAACCTTGTGTGTACAAGAAGGTTAGTGGGAGGCAAATGTGTTCCTAGTATTGTATGTCGATGACATATTACTTATAGGAAACGATGTGTCAATCTTACTGGCTAAGGTTTGGTTATCCAAGACATTCTCCATGAAAGACCTGGGAGAAGCAACCTACATCCTTGGGATTAAGATCTATAGAGATAGATCGAAACGGTTGCTTGGTCTTTCGCAGTCTACATATATAGCCCGAGTGCTAAAGAGGTTTAGCATGTCGGAATCCAAGAAAGGTTATCTGCCCATCAGGCATGGGGTACACCTTTCGAAGTCTATGTGTCCGCGCACAGAAGACGAGAGGATTTGCATGAGTAAGATTCCCTATTCATCCGCGATAGGATCTATCATGTATGCTATGTTATCTACGAGGCCCGATGTATCGTACGCTCTGAGTGTCACGAGCAGATACCAGTCTGATCCAGGAATTGATCATTGGGTGGCTGTTAAGATGATCCTTAAGTACTTAAGAAGAACTAAGGATGCGTTCCTAATATATGGAGAAGGGTACATGGTGATACGTGGGTATACGGATGCCAGCTCCAGACAAACAAGGATGATTCCATGTCTTTGTCTAGGTATGTATTCACCTGGAATAGAGGCGCAATAAGTCGGAAAGGTTCCAAGCTTGACACTATAGCGGATTCTGCCACTAAGGCAGAATACATTGCAGCTTTCGAAGCAGCAAAGGAAGCGGTTTGGATCAAGAAGTTCATCTCTGAACTTGATGTGGTCTCATCAATGATCCAAACATGTGCTTCGCCGCTATCAACTTATCAGAGAGATCATCAGTAGGAACGAAATACAAATCGAGAAAATTCCCACTGAAAGGAACTTAGCGGATCCTTTGACTATGCAATTACCTCAAAGTAAGTTTGAGGGTCATGTTCGAGCTTATGGTATTGGATACCGTAGCGATTGGCATTAGGCCAAGTGGGAGTCTGTTAGTAATATATGAGAGATGTCCTAAGGCAATCGCCTTATGTATGAACCATTTAAATGATAAATGAAGATTCACTATTTGAGTATACATGTTTTATGTATTTGATTGGATCTTAAACTCATTTACTGAATGTCCACGATACGATTCACAGCATGAGAGAATTTGTGATTGGATCACAACTAGTGAGTATCTCTACATGTGTAATTGTGATGTATCGGAATTATCCCTAGTCGATGAATTGATGGATTTGGACACCATCAGTTCTGTCGAGACTAGCACGAGGTATACTCCTTGGTGTATCCAAGCAGCTGATTCTCACTGGCTGGAGACATAGTGATGTCCGGAGTTAATCGTGGATGCTAGTTATGGTAACTAGTTCATTGGAGTGACCAGTCGTAAGACTTCATATGGTTCTCTGCATATATAGATATGTCAATGAAGTTCTTACTGTGGCTTAAGTGCGATGTTCCTTTGACTTGCGGTATTCAAGTCATCTTGATCATGGAGACTTATGCTTTGACATCTTAAGCAAACATCTCTAAGGAGATGTGGACCCGGGATGATTGGGTATAAGTCGAAGTGATCAAGGTGTTTGAATAGCCTATAAAGGATTCACCACTCCTTGCGAGGAGATGTATACCCATGGCCTCTCGGATTGTTACTAAAGTCTTTGGCCAAAGCATTACATGTTTAGAGTAAGGTACTCTTCGATACATGTGGAGTAACTAGAACTGTAGGATGAGGAAATGATACTTGGGCTAGGTGTGACGTAGTCACTTAGTGGGACTGACACTATAGACCATGTCCCAACCAAGTGGGTATAAGATGAGTGAAGGGAATGGGGCACGATTCATTCGAGCTACTGAAGGGTTTCAGAAATAGTTCTGGATCAACCGTTGATCTTTTCGGTTAATTGGGGATCATGATGTACTACTAGGTGCCAATCATGATCGTTCTATAATTAATGGTTAATTATAGACGGCCAACATAAACCGAGAACCTATTGGGTCACACGCACAACGAGTGTAATCCAAAGGATTTAAAACGAGCTTGAGAATGGGATTCTCAGACCGAGAGAAACTATGTTTGGTTGGACCAAATATAAAGCGAGCATGAAATTGTTTCAGTCGCAATGGAAGCATGGATGGGCCGTGTCTTATGAAGACATAATGATGGACCAAAATGGTTTGGTTCTAATCCAATGGATGAGAATAAACCAAAGGGTTTGGTTTATATTAAACGAATGAACCAAAGGTTGGTTCGGTTCGTTTTAACTTAAAATAAACCATCATGGTTTGGTTTATTTTAACTTATCTTAATGGAGCGGGTTAACGGGCTTTATGGATATGATCCATTAACCATTAACAGAATTAGTTCTCTATAAAATAGGGCTTAAACCCTAATCCATGAACCCTAATTAGAGTTGCCGCCCAACCTAATTGTGCCGCCCCCTCCATCTTCTCTCCTAGTCGGCGCCAACCCTAGGTGTGCCGCCGCCCAGCTTTTGTGCCGCCGTCCAAGTCATTGCCGGCGACCAAGCTTCAGCCGGTGAACACTCCAGCGACTCTCCGGTGATCTCTTGTGGGTTCGGTGATAAGGTGAGCTCCACATCTCCTTTGGCCGGCCTCTATTCCTCCACCAAAAGCTGTCCAGTTTTTCTGGACAGCTTGTTTCTTTGTTGTCGGAGTGTCGTTTGGACAACGGTTAGTGCTCCGACAGCGGCTAACTTACCGTAGATTTGATCTCCGGTAATCCTCTGAGGTGGGGGACGAAGGATTCGTCAAACGGTTGACGAATACCTCTCCGGAGAAGCGAGTTTTGAGAACTCGTTTTAGGATCCGAATTTGGATTCGGATCGTGATCATCTCTCGATCACATCGTCTTCAACACGAGGCTAGTAACCTGTAGAAGACGAAGCTCGTGACTTAGCGAAGTCATCCCGAGGAGCTCGGCATGGATACGGATAGAGACGATTCTTACGAGGATCATTCCGGTTGATGTCGTTCCCGCTACACGTCATACGAAAGGTATAACGTAGATAAATTTATTTTATTGCAAAATTTAATTTACGGTTATGTCTACACTTGTTGTAATATGCATGCGTGTGTTGTGTGTGTTGTAATAAATATAGATTTATTATTTTTAATTGCTTCCGCTGTGCTCATGTTTACGAAACATGATCGAACACACACACGCCGCGGTGCCGGAAACCCAACACATACAGCTTTTCCAGCCCTTGGACAGTGTCCAAAGCATCCCTTCTCCTCCTCTTTGGCTAGTGGAAACATAGCTTAAGGTCTTCCCCCGAAGCTTTTGGCTGGTATTCATCTTTCTCACCCTTTTCCTTGTTGGCCTGCGGCAAGCAACTTGCTTGTTGCTTGTTGGTTGACTAAAGGAAGGAGAAGGGTCTTGTTTCTATTCTTCCTCTTGCGCGGAGAAAGCAAGGAAGGAAGATTGGTGATCTAGGAGCTTCAACTTTTGGTAGATCGTCGCCCACATGACGTCTGAAAGGAGGAAGGTCATACAATAGAAGATCGATAGGTATAACACTTATCTACCTTCATATGTAACATGTTTGTAATTGTTTTTCAATTATATATGCATAATATATTCTGTTTTGTGGCTAAATATACTTGGACCCCAAACAAAAACACAAAAGTCGGTGATCCGTACATCGTCTATTCTGCGTCTATTCCGCGTCTATTCGTCGAATAGAGGTTGGTCGCTTGAACAACAAGTTTGTTTAAGTGACTACTCTAATCGAATAGCACGACGATGACAAGGTTGCTTGGGCAATCCCTCTTGTCAAGGATAAATTTTTTTTTCCGGAGACGTAGAAGGGATCGCCTTGAACAAGCGACCGAGTAGAAGTGAAAAGCGAAGTTTCCTACCTTCAAGTGGTATCAGAGCCACGGTTTCCGGTTTTGTGTGTTTAGGATTCGGTTACTTTTATGCACTTTTCATATATTATATGTGCCAGATATTAGTAGGATATGTGTAGGTTAACTCTTTGGTTGCAGGCATAGGATCAAACTATTATGGCCATATGTGTGTATGTGATTGTATGTGTGTAAATGTATATTTTGTTGAATCCTCGGCGTTGACGAGCCTAGTATTTAGTTTTTTTTTGTAAATTAGATACGACATTATTTAGCCACTCTTTTTATTTCAGTTTACTTTCGATCTAGATTTCATGTACACTCCCTCGTGGAGTATAGGATCGATGGATGTAAATTAAAATAGATTTTAGTCTCAGCTCGGACCTCTGGATGACTCGTATATGGCGTAGGAGGAGCGGATGATATGGCGATACGACGGGAGACATATTAAAGTCAAAAGCCATAATAGTTGGAAAATAATTATTTTCCATATTTATTGCTTATTGTTTGATATGCATGTCGTAGGCTAGAAAATTCCTCAATTTCAAATTACTAAGTGGGAGAGGGAAATTTTTATAAATTCCTATGGCCTCCATTATGATTTGACAAGTGATGCAAACAAACTTGCGCGTCTGCTCTGAGTGCCTTCCCCCCCATCGAATGAGTTTGTTTGTGGATCACAAGGTCGAATATGTTTATAGGAAATTATGAAGGAGCGTGTCTACTTCTCCATCGGAAGGCACATAACCCGAGATAATTATCTTGGTACCGAGTAATGGTGAACACTTAGATACAAATATAAGTATCCTCCCCATCTGAGTCACTGCTTTTATTTGTAGGGACAAAGAGGAACCAACTATTAATTTTACTTTTCAAAAAGTTAGGTTTACAAGATAGTAAAATTAATGGGTAAAACCTCCTCATACGAATGTAGATTTCGTATACGTCCACACTATCGTGGCATACGATATTCTCGGTGTTTTGAGGTGTTGGTTGATTTTAAAATTTTATTGTTTGAGGAATCAATAATTTTTTGAAATCTAATGTTTTGATCTATGTGATTCTTAGGTTTTCTTTCATAATGACTTTCAACCTGCTTACTGTGATACTGAAAGAGAATAAACTTACTAGACCCAACTATGTTGATTGGAAGAGGAATCTTGACATTGTCTTGACTGCTGAGGAATACAAATATGTACTCCTCAAAGTGTGCCCTCCTAAGCCTGTGGATGATTCTGGGTAAAAGGAGAAGGAGAATTATAAGAAGTGGATCAAGGACGATGAGATGGTGCAGTGTTATATTTTGGCATCTATGTCAATTGTACTACAACATAAGCATCAAGCCATGCCCACTGCTTATGACATGATGCTCAATCTCAAAGAGCTTTTCGGACACCAGAATCGGGCTGCTAGGCAGGAAGCCATGAGAAACTTGATGACGACCACCATGATCGAGGGAACACCCGTGAGGGATCATGTTCTCAAGATGATGGCTCATTTGAATGGGCTGGAAGTCCTCAGAGCTGAGATCGATGGGGAAAACCAGGTCGATATCATTCTCCAGTCTCTACCTAGGAGTTTTAAGTAGTTTATCCTGAACTACAACATGAACAAGAGGTTGTATTCGTTGGCGGAGCTTCTGATAGAACTCGGGGCAGTAGAGGGGCTATTTCGTCAGAGTACTCAGGCACATGCCATGGTGACCCAAAAGTTTTCTACTTCTAAGCCGAAAGGCAAGAAGAATACAAAACAAACTGGGAAAAAGGCCATGGGAGGAACTCAGGGAGGTGTTAAGAAGCCGAAAGGCAAGTGCTTAACTTGTAAGCAGACTGGACACTAGAAGAAGGACTGCCCCAACCGCAAGCAGAACAAAGGTATATCTTTTGGTCTAGTCATTGAAACATGTTTAGCGGTGTTATCTACCGACACCTGGTGTGTAGATATGGGAGCCACTGATCATGTCTGCAATACTTTACAGGGGTTCCAAGAAACCATACGATTGGCTGAGGGAGAGATTGCCGTGTACTTGGACGATGCCACGAAGGTGGGGCTGTTGCAGTGGGAGACGTTTATTTATCTTTTGAGAAAAATAAAGTTTTGGTTCTTAAGAATTGCCTTTATGTACCTTTATTTAGAAAGAATTTTATTTCGATTTCTAAATTGTTTATGGATGGATATTCTATTTCTTTTAATGACAGAGTTGTTATAAAAAGGAATAGGGAGATTATCTATTCGGGTGCATTGATAGAAAATTTATACACACTTGAACCAAAAGCTCCCACGATGCAAATAGAAGTTAATAACTCATCTTCTAATTCCAATAAGAGAAAAGAACCTTCGAAGATGAACCAAACATATCTTTGGCATCTTAGGCTTGGTCATATTAACCTAAGCAGAATTCAAAGGTTAATAGCTGATGGACCTCTGGGTTTATTAGTGGTGGAAAATTTCCCAACCTGTGAATCCTGCTTGGAGGGTAAAATGACCAAGAGGCCTTTTAAGGCCAAGGGGTATAAAGCCAAATATGTGTTAGAATTGGTTCATTCTGATTTGTGTGGTTCTATGTCTATCAAGGCTAGAGGTGGTTTTGTGTATTTTGTCTATTTTATAGATGATTATTCGACATATGGATACATTTACTTGATGCGCTGCAAGTCTGAATTCTTTGACAATTTCAAAGAATTCGAGGCTGATGCGGAGAAACATCAAGGTTAAAGTATCAAGACAATGCGATCTGATCGTGGTGGTGAGTACCTCTTGGGAGAGTTTAAGAATTACTTATCAGAGGCATAAATTCAATCCCAATTGTTTGCACCTAGCACACCCTAGCAGAATGGTGTCGCAGAGTGAATGAATAAGACTCTTATGGAGATGGTTAGATCGATGATGAGTTATTTTGAGTTGCCAGATTCATTCTTGGGATTTGCTCTAGATACGGCGGTGTACATTTTGAACTTGGTTGCATCTAAATCATTGCCTTCTACTCCCAAAGAATTGTGGACTGGGCGAAAGCCTAGTCTAAGACATATTCAAATATGGGGGAGTCCAGCACATGTGCTGAAGGCAGATGCTGGTAAGTTGGAACCTCGTACAAAAGAATGAATGTTCGTTGGCTATCCAAGAGGAAGGAAAGGTGGTTTGTTTTATAGTCCTAGAGATCAGAGGGTGATCATTTGCACGAACGCCAGATTTCTAGAGGAAGACTATGTGATAAACCACAAGCCCATGAGTAAGATTGTTCTTGAGGAAATAAAAGGGGAAGTCACTTCTTCAGTACCACCGGTACAAGAGGATATACCACAAGTCACTGCACCGCGTGTCATAGAGGATACACAGGAGATACCTCATCGTAGTGGGAGGGTTGTGAGACAGCCTGATAGATTCATGTTCTTGGAAGAATCTTCTGATTTTGTCTCTGGCGAACATGAACCTGATCCCTGAACATATGATGAGGCAATCCAAGATAAAGATGGAGTATCTTGGCAAAGTGCAATGAATTCTGAGATTGAATCTATTGATTCAAATCATGTCTGGGAGCTAGTGAAACCACCAGATGGTGTAAAAACCATTAGATGCTAGTGGATCTACAAAAGAAAGAGAGGAATAGACGGGAAGGTTAAGACCTTCAAAGCAAGACTTGTTGCGAAGGGGTATACTCAAAAAGAGAGTATCGATTATGAGGAAACCTTTTCGCCGGTGGCCATGCTTAAGTCTATCTGGATTCTCTTATGCATTGCAGCCCATATGGATTATGAGGTGTGGCAGATGGATGTCAAGACAGCTTTCCTTAATGGAAGTCTTGAGGAAAACATCTATATGAAGCAACTAGAGGGATTTATTGCGAAGGGCAAAGAGCATCTTGTATGTAAGCTTAATCGGTCCATTTATTGATTGAATCAAGCTTCGAGGTCTTAGAACATCCGGTTTGATGAGGTAATATAGTCTTATGGATTTATTCAAAGTTCAGATGAGTCTTGTGTATACAAGAGATGTGACAGAAACATAGTGGTATTTCTTATACTATACATAGATGACATTTTGTTAATTGGCAATAATATCAAGGTGTTATCGGACGTAAGGGTATAGTTGTCCAAACAGTTTGATATGAAGGACTTGAGAGAAGTGGGACACATCCTTGGGATCAAGGTTATAAGGGATCGCAAGAAAAGGATGTTGTGCTTATCTCAAGCTTTATACATAGACACGATTATGGATCGTTTTAGCATGCAGAACTCCAAGAAGGGTTTTCTACCTTTCAGGCATGGAGTTCTTTTATCTAAGGAGATGTGTCCTAGATCATCTGAGGAGATAGAGGAGATAAAGACGGTTCCTTATCCTTCGGCGGTAGGAAGCCTCATGTATGCGATGCTAAGTACGAGACAAGATATCTGCTTTGCTGTGGGCATGGTCAGCATATATCAGAGTAATCCAGGACAGGGACATTGGACTATGGTAAAGCATATATTGAATTACCTGAGGAAGACTAGGGATTATATGCTAGTTTACCAGGCAGTCCAATTACTCCCTGTGGGTTACACAGATTTCGACTTCCAATCAGATAGGGATAACAGTAAGTCTACCTCAGGTTTTGTGTTTCCTTTGGGAGGTGGAGCCATTGTATGGAGGAGTGTCAAGCAGAAATGCGTGGCAGACTCCACCATGGAAGGTGAGTATGTGGCAGCCTCTGAGGCGGCCAAAGAAGCTGTGTGGCTCAGGAACTTCCTGATGGACATGGATGTGATTCCTGGTTTGCCCAGAACTATCACAATTTATTGTGATAATAGTGGTGCAGTTGCAAACTCGAAGGAACCATGAGCCCATAAGGCAAGTAAACACATAGAGCGCAAGTACCACCTGATACGAGAAATCGTAAAGAGAGGAGAAGTTGTTGTGGCCAAGATTGCATCGGAGGATAACCTGGCAGATCCTTTCACTAAGGTCCTTCCGGCGAGAGCTTTTGATACGCATGTGGAGGGAATGGGATCAGATTTATGGCAGTTTGAGGACAGCATACTCTTTTAGTATAAGTGAGAGATTGTTGGGATGTATACTGAAAAGTCTATTTTTTGTATGAACATCTTTATTTTAAAATAAGAATCACATGTTCATTGTTTGCATATTTTTAAGGTTATGCATATTGTCTAATACATTACATTGTAGATTACATGGTGTGTGCTGTCACACGGGAGTTCATGTTATCGGCTCCTTGTAAAGTATAAGTATAGGCTCACAACTGAGATGACTTTGGATAAACCATTGGTATGGTTGTAGTGTGATTTGGTATTGATTTGTCTTGACCATAGAATCACACTAGTACACTCTGTTTGTATTGAGCAGGACCAACTTAGAGGTGATTCGAATTATTGCTGACTACATAATCGAATCAGACCTCAGATATTATATTTTACATACTCTTAATCCCGATATAATAACGGGCACATATACTTAGAATTCATTTCTTTGATTTAAAATTGGGCGAGATTTATAGATTAAATCGATAGGGTCGGTAAGATGGGAAATGATATTATTTATATGGTGTGTCATTGATTATAGGAGGAAACCATGTCCTATATATTAGGATGATGATGTCCCCTTGAGAAGATCATAAGGTTCATCATGTAAACCCTGCAGGGGGACTTGGTCTGGCATGATGAAAAGGTTGAGTGGTACTACTCATGGAGTTAGATGTTGATTAATTAATGGTCAGTAAATTAATTAATTGATGGACATTCGAGATCTTAAACACGGGGAGAAAATGTACATATAATATATGGAGCCCATATTAACTTATGGGGGTTGGTGAGGTAGATCAATGATAATCCTTTGGTGGATTGGATTATCATTAATGGATCAGACTTTATATCGGCTTGATCCATTGGGTGGCCAAGATCCAACTCCTCCTCATAGTCCCTATTGTAGCCTATTAATACCTCATGATGCCTAGATGCAATGGATGGAAACAAAACTCTAGATCCAAAGGTAGAGATTAAATCTCTAGATCCGACAGTTGAGATTAAATTCTAGATCCGACGGTTGAGATTAAATCCCTAGAACCAGTGATGGAGATTAAAACAAGGCATATCCCTACACTCTATAAAAGGAGGCTTTAGGGTTGGCATGTAAGAGAAGAATCAAGGGGAGAGGCTAGGGTTTTGGGCGGCAAGGAGCATATGGAGTTGGCGGCACCAAATAAGGAAACTCTTTCCTTATATTCTTCTTCCTCATGGTGGCCGGCACCCATACAACTTTTCCACCCCTTGGCCTGCTTCCAAAGCATACCTTCTCCTCCTCTTTGGCCGGTGGAAACATAGCTTAAGGTCTTGCCTTGGAGCTTTTGGCTGGTATTCATCTTTCTCACCCTTTTCCTTGTTGGCAGGCGGCAAGCAACTTGCTTGTTGCTTGTTGGTTGACTAAAAGAAGGAGAAGGGTCTTGTTTCAATTCTTCCTCTTGCTCGAAGCGAGCAAGGAAGGAAGATTGGTGATCTAGGAGCTTCAACTTTTGCTAGATCGTCGCCCACACGACGTCCAAAAGGAGGAAGGTCATACAATAGAAGATCGAGAGGTATAACACTTATCTATCTTCATATGTAACATGTTTGTAATTGTTTTTCAATTATATATGCATGATATATTATATTTTGTGTCTAAATATACTTGGACCCGGAACAAAAACACAAAAGCCGATGATCCGTACATAGTCTATTCCGCGGCTATTCGTAGAATAGAGGTTGGTTGCTTTAACAACAAGTTTATTCAAGTGACTACTCTAATTGAATAGCACGACGATGACAAGGTTGCTTGGGCAATCCCTCTTGTCAAGGATAAATTTTTTTATTCGGGGATGTAGAAGGGATCGCCATGAACAAGAGACCAAGTTGAAGTGGGAAGCGAAGTTTGCTACCTTCAGGTCCTCCTCCCCGCTATGAGTTATCGAAGCTTTTTAGGGCTTCGACATCCCATCATAGCCATCGTGCCTCCCCCTATGGTTTCGGCAGAGCCATCATTATATAGACATCGCCTCGGACCACTACGAAATCGGGAAAAAACCCTAGTCGTGCAACTCCATCGGGCCGCCACACGGCCATGTGTTTCTACACGGACAGGCCATGTGCGCCCTAGTGTGCTGATCTTCGCCCATCGGACACGGCCATGTGAATCCACACGCCCTGGTCGTGTTCAACTATGCGTCTAGCATGAAATGTCCTTCTTTTGCTCCGAAAATGCATCTTTTCCGCCCGAAATGCCAACCTGCATTCAAAAGTACAACGAGCAGACCTCCGAACTAGAAAATAGGTAATGCATGCAAAAAAAGAGTAACATATGCATGAAACTACCGCAAAATTTTACAAGATGTGAGTGAAAACTACTCCTAAAACCCTATATGTTTTGCTCACTCAACAATTATTCAAGATATGGATACATTTACTTGATGCGCCACAAGTCTAAATGCTTTGACAGGTTTAAAGAATTCAAGGCTGATGTGGAGAAATGTCAAGGTAATAGTATCAAGACACTATGATATGATCGTGGTAGTGAGTACCTCTTGGGAGAGTTTAGAAGTTACTTATCAGAGGTTGGGATTCAATCCCAACTGTCTGCACCTGGTACACCCCAACAGAATGGTATGGCGGAGCGAAGGAATAGGACTCTTATGGAGATGGTTAGATTGATGATGAGTTATTCTGAGTTACCAGATTCATTCTGGGGTTTTCTCTATAAATGGTAGTGTATATTTTGAACTTGGTACCATCTAAAAAAATACCTTCTACTCTTATAGAATTGTGGACCGAGCGAAAGCCTAGTCTGAGACATATTCGAATTTGGGGTAGTCCAGCACATGTGCTGAAGGGAGATGCTGGTAAGTTGGAACCTCGTACAGAAGTGCACCTGTTCGTAGGCTATCCTAGAGGAATGAAAGGTTGTTTGTTCTATAGTCCTAGAGATCAGAGGGTGATCGTTAGCACGAATGCTCGATTTTTAGTGGAAGACTATGTGATGAACCACAAGCCTATGAGCAAGATTGTTCTAGAGGAATTAAGAAAGAAAGTCCCTACTTCAGTACCAACGGTACAAGAGGACATACCATAAGTGACTGCACTACGTGTCACAGAGGATACACAGGTGATACCTCATCGTAGTGGGAGGGTTGTTAGACAACCTGATAGATTTATGTTCTTGGGTGAATCTTCTGATTTGGACCATAGCGAACATGAACCTGATCCCTGGACATATGACAAGGAACTTCTTGAAAAACTTGGATGTGATTCCAGGTTTCCCTAGAACTATCACAATTTATTGTGATAACAGTGTTGCAGTTGCAAACTCTAAGGAACCACGAGCCCATAAGGCAAGTAAACATATATAGCGCAAGTACCACCTGATATGAGAGATCGTAAAGCGAGTAGAAGTTGCTATCGCCAAGATTGCATCAGAGGATAACCTAGCAGATCCTTTCACTAAGGCCCTTCCAGCAAGAGCTTTTGATAGGAATGTGGAGGGAATGGGAATCATATGTATGGCAGTTTGATGGTAGCATAGTCTTTTAGTGTAAGTGGGAGATTGTTTGGATGTATACTAAAAGTCTAGCTTTTGTATGAACATTTTCATTTTGAAATAAGAATCACATGATCATTTTTTGCATTTTTTGTTTATGCTTATTTTCTGATACCTTACTTTGTAGATAACATGGTGTGTGGTATCGCATAGAAGATCATGTTATTAGTTCCTTCTAGAGTATAAGTAGAGGCTCACAACCAAGATGATTTTGGACAAACCATTGACATGGTTGTAATGTAATTTGGTATTGATTTATCTTGACCATAAAATTACACTAGTACACTTTGTGTGTATTGAGCAAGACCGATTTAAAGGTGATTCAATTTATATTGACTATATAATTGAATCAGACCTCAGATATTATGGTGTACATGCTCTTAATCCAGATATAATAACGAGCACATGTACTTATTATTTATTTCTTTGATTTACCAATGGGTGAAATTTATGTGTTAAATCGATAGGCCTGGTAAGTGTAGGGGATCGATATGGCCGGCTAGAGGGGGGTGAATAGCCCTCATACGTTGGACGTTGTAAATTGCTCGTCTACAAAAACGTTAGCGCAAGCGGAAGCAATAAACTAAGACAAGCAATAAATGAAAATACAAACGCTAACAAAGAATGTAACGTGGTTCACGGCTACGCCGCTAATCCACGGTCCCTGATTCGTCCTCGGTGAATCACTCCGTTAAACCAATCCACTAAATGGTCTCTCCTTTGCACCAAGCTAGGTGGAGGTAACCTTTACAAATCAAGCACACTCTTCTTACAAATAGAATGGAGTAAGAACAGGTAAGAAGAGTTTAGAGCTTGTGGGGCACTAGGAAGATTGTTTGGAGTATGAGCATTAGCCTCTCAAAGGCTTACACCCTCTCTTTTTATAGAGAGGGCTAACTTCTTCCCGTTGGCCGCCACCAGTCGACGGCCGCCCTTGGCAGTCGACTGCCGTCACTACAACGGCCTCCGAACACGTCGGATCCCGACCGTTGTAGTCCAACGGAACTCTTGGCAGTCGACTGATGGACCTCATCGATCGCTGATCATCAGATCGATCGCCGGTACTCACGCTTCAATGGCGAACCCTTATTGACTCACGATCGCCTGGGCCCGTGATCGATGGTTCGAAGTCGGCCGACGTATGGCGGTCGGCGCCACAATCCAGTCAGTCGTATACCAGTCGAACTCACTCGACTCAGAGCAGTCGACTGCCATGACATGGAAGTCGACTGGTGTCGGGAAAACCCATCCGACACTTGGCCAAATGGCCAAGTTTCACCTAAGAGCTACCCTTCCCCGGGTTACAATCGCTCACTCTCATTTCTCGGAGTCCCTCGCCTTCGAAGTTCTCTTCGTTCTCGGCCACGTCCCTCGGTAGCATCAGGCGCACGGCTCTGCAATGCTCCTTCGCGTCTCTTGCCTCGAAGTTTACTTCCTCCGGCTTCACTCCAAGCTTCTCGTCCGGCGGTCCCTCGGATGCTCCAAGCGCATGGCTTCCGCAAAGCTATCCTTCACCGACTCAAGGCACGAGTCATGAGATGTGAAACTCGCCACGGCTCTATGTGCGAATTACTAAGTCCTGCACGACTTCAACGCACATATCAAATCAACATATCAAACTAACTTAAACCCTTTGCCACACCATCAAAACCATATTATAGCAAGAGATTGCCCTAACAATCTCCCCCTTTTTGATGTGTGGCAATCCGTTTAAGTTAGGTAAAACATTTGATATAAATTTTAAGGTAAGAAAGCATGTAAAGATAAACATGATATAGCAACATGCAACTCCCCCTTAATCCATGAAACTCTCTATGCAAATTTTCTCCCCCTATCATATATTTCTCCCCCTAAAATGATTAACTTAAACATAAATTATTTCTCCCCCTTTGACACCATCAAAAAGAATAACACTAAGTCATAAGCTCATGGCACCAAGTATAATGGAGGGAAAATAAGACAAGTTGATTTAAAATTGGGTACCACTTGTTGGTTTACAAACTGAAATCGGCCTTCAATGATCTGATTCTGCCACCACGATCATTGCTATCATTATGGCAATCGGCAAAGGAATCAAATTTCGATTTTACGACGTAATTTCGAAATGCATTATAAATTCCAGAAAATTTGAAAAATCATGAAATTTGGGGAACATATTTATTTTAAGTATATCTATCAGTGAAAAATATGTTTTCATGAAAAATCATTATATTTCCACATATTTGCCAAAAATCCAAAAGCTTTAAAAACTACTAGTTTTTGAGCATGTTAGTATCAATTTCAACACCTAGTCTTGCTTTGAATTGTTCCAAAACATGAATACATAGATTTTAGATTAAGAAATTGTTTTGAAAACATATGAAATATCCAACCATGATCTTTGGGAAATATGTCTATGAATTAAACATAAGCCTTCCCCATGATTGGTCTATTATTGCTATTTTTGATACTTTAAATGACCATCTAAATGTCATAGGCATTAGTGGACATTTGTATCATCCTAATATCTCACCCATGCTAAGTTTGCAATCATGTTAGCCTATAGTGAGTGTGAGATGCATCCTAGGGGGGTATTTGTATATACTTAACCAATATATTCCTGCAATTCTATCATGGTTAAGTATCATCCTAACAACCTATATGATCATAATGACATATATGAATGAAATTTCACATTATGATCATGAAATACATGTATTCATCAATTTATAGTCATGCATTAGGTATTATATGATGATACTAAATAAAGTATTACCTAAAACATGATTCAAACCTATTTCTCATGATAACGTGCCAAAATTTCAAAAACATAAATCATGATTTAAAACATACATAGCAATTACATTAATCATCATGATTTAAGCATTATTACCTATTTATGGGTACGTTATCATCACCCAACACTATCAAAAAAAAAAATGTTGTCCCGTCATCTTAAGTCAACTAAAATATGATATAGGTCAATTCCATATGGTTGACTACCCTAGGGGTTTTCTAACCCTTAAGGATGGATTTTGGAACCCAAAATAAGTTCTTTCCTATTGGGTTCACTAAATATTCCTTAGGGATCCATTTCCTAGGAATTACCTTCTTTTTATCTTGTCCCCTAGCTATAAGGCATTTGTAGGCCTTTTCATTTTTCTTTTCCTTGTAGCCTAGGCCCTTTTTGTTGAAACTAGCTCTTTGGCTCCCTAAGATCATATTTAAGGTGTTGGAGCCAATTGTGAATTTCTCTAGGGCTTTGGTTAAGTAATCTACCTTTTCCCTTAATGCCCTATTTTCCTCTATGCATGCATCATTAACATTTAAAGGCATATAATCATGTGAGCATGCATCATCTAAGCTAGAAGAAATATTATCATTTAAGCATGCCTTTTCTAATTTTTGTTCTAATTCCTTAATTTGTTCAAGCATGCATTTATTTTTCTTCTTTGCCCTAAATAAATCCTTAGTTAAACTAGAAATCATAGAAACTATTTTACTAGGTGAGAGATTGGTTACCATAGTTTCCATGTCCTCTTCTTCTTCGGATGATGAGGATGATGAAACTCCCCCTTCACTTGAGCTCTCTCCTCTTGAGCTTGAACCTTCATTTTCGGAGGAAGAGCAATCTAAGTCATCAAAGGCCATCAAGGCCAAATTGGTGACAAAGGCATTCTCCTCTTCCGATGATGATGAAGAGGATGAGGAAGGATCATCCCATGTCTTGGCTTTGAATGCTTTGGCCTTCCCCTTTTCTTTTGCCTTCTTTTCTTCTTCCTTTCTCTTGCTCCCCTTCTTCTTCTTCCTCTTCTCTTCTTTCTTTTTCTTCTCTTCTTTGCTTTTGTTTAGGAGGGGACAATTGTCCCTTATGTGTCCCTCTCCTTGGCAATTGTAGCATATGACCTTCCCCCTTGGTCTTCTACTCCTATCATTAGATTTATCAAATCTAAAATTCTTAAATACACGCCTCACCTTCCTTACCATGTAGGCTTCTTCGGTGCTATCCATGGAGGAGGAGGAAGACGCTTCGTCATCGGAGGAGGAGGGGATTTCCATCTTCTTCTTCCCCTTATTTGCCAACAATGCTACTCCTCTTGAAGGTTGAATTCTAGGCTCCTCTTGTATTCCTTCAAGCCTAGTTTCGTGGAGTTCCATTGTTGAGAAGAACTCCTCCAAGGTGCTCACTTCTAAATTCTTTGAGATATAGAATGAGTCCACCATGGAGCTCCACTTTGAGGACCGGGGAAAGACATCTATAGCCTTCATGAGCATGTCCCGGTTTGATAGCTTCTCACCTACACTTGTTAGCCCAATTAAAATTTCTTTAAACCTAGAGTGTAGTGAGGTTACCTTTTCTCCCTTTTCTAGTTTTATATTGGATAGTTGGGAGCGGAGGAGGTCTCTCCTTGCTAGCTTGGCCTCGGATGTGCCTTCATGGAGTTCTATAAGCTTCTCCCACATCTCTTTGGCGCTAGCACATTCTCCGATCCGGTTGATCTCTTGTTGAGGGAGCACATTGTAGAGATGGTGCTTGGCTTTGGAGTTTGCAAGGTGCTCCTCTCTTTGCCTCTTGGTCCACCTAGATTTCTCTATTGGCTTCCCCTCTTCATCCCTAGGCAAAACGAAAAAGGATTCCATTGTAATCATTATATCAAAATCCGTTTCGAAAAATACCTCCATTCGCTTCTTCCACCAAGCGAATTCTCCTTCAAACTTCGGAGGATTGATGTTGGAGCCGGCCATTTTGAAAGTTGCTTGTTATGGCGGTTAGTCCTCGACAAGCTTTCCTCGGCTCTGATACCACTTGTAGGGGATCGATATGGTCGGCTAGAGGGGGGTGAATAGCCCTCGTACGTTGGACGTTGTAAATTGCTCGTCTACAAAAACGTTAGCGCAAGCGGAAGCAATAAACTAAGACAAGCAATAAATGAAAATACAAACGCTAACAAAGAATGTAACGTGGTTCACGGCTACGCCGCTAATCCACGGTCCCTGATTTGTCCTCGGTGAATCACTCCGTTAAACCAATCCACTAAATGGTCTCTCCTTTGCACCAAGCTAGGTGGAGGTAACCTTTACAAATCAAGAACACTCTTCTTACAAATAGAATGGAGTAAGAACAGGTAAGAAGAGTTTAGAGCTTGTGGGGCACTAGGAAGATTGTTTGGAGTATGAGCATTAGCCTCTCAAAGGCTTACACCCTCTCTTTTTATAGAGAGGGCTAACTTCTTCCCGTTAGCGCCACACGATCGCCGCTTGGCAATCATCCACTACAATGGCCTCCGAACACGTCGGATCCCGACCGTTGTAGTCCAACGGAACTCTTGGCAGTCGACTGATGGACCTCATCGATCGGCTGCCTCGTCGACGCCCGATCGGCCACGAACATTCTGGCCAACCCTTATTGACGATCATTGCCGCCTTTCAGAATGATCCGATGATCGCGATCGCCCACGTATGGCGATTGCATCGGGCCACAATCTAGTCGATCGATACGGTCGAACTCACTGCAGAGCGATCCGCCATGACATGGCAGTCGACTGGTGTCGGGAAAACCCATCCGACACTTGGCCAAATGGCCAAGTTTCACCTAAGAGCTACCCTTCCCCGGGTTACAATCGCTCACTCTCATTTCTCGGAGTCCCTCGCCTTCGAAGTTCTCTTCATTCTCGGCCACGTCCCTCGGTAGCATCAGGCGCACGGCTCTGCAATGCTCCTTCGCGTCTCTTGCCTCGAAGTCTACTTCCTCCGGCTTCACTCCAAGCTTCTCGTCCGGCGGTCCCTCGGATGCTCCAAGCGCACGGCTTCCGCAAAGCTATCCTTCACCGACTCAAGGCACGAGTCATGAGATGTGAAACTCGCCACGGCTCTATGTGCGAATTACTAAGTCCTGCACGACTTCAACGCACATATCAAATCAACATATCAAACTAACTTAAACCCTTTGCCACACCATCAAAACCATATTATGGCAAGAGATTGCCCTAACAGTAAGTTGGGAAATAATATTATTTACATGGTGTGTCATTGATTATAGGAGAAAATCGTGTTCTATATACTAGAATGATGATGTCCCCTTGAGGAGTTCATAAAGTTCATCATGTAAATCATGCAGGTGGACTTGGTCCAACATGATGATAAGGATGAGTGGTACTACTCATGGAGTAAGATATTTATTAATTAAATTGTTAGTAATTTAATTAATTAATGGACATTTGATATCTTAAACACGGGGACATATTTTGTACAAATAATATGTGGAGCCCATATTTAATTATGGGGGTTGGCGAGGTAGATCAATGATGATCCTCTAGTGGAATGGATCATCATTAATGGATCGGGTTATATGTGGTTCGGATCCATTGGGTGGCCAAGATCCAACTCCTACTCATGGTCCCTATTGTAGCCTATTATAAATAACTCGTGAAGCCTAGATCTATATAAAGTTGTGGAGAGGCTTGGGCGGGAAGAACACAAGGTTTTGGGATTAGGGTTTTCCCTAGGGCCGGTGGCAACAAGAGGTTTTAGGGTTTTGCATCTTCTTCTCTCTTGGCCGGCACCACCTTCTCCTTCTCCAAGGGCCGGTGGCATCAAGGGTTTAGAGTTATCCTTTTCTCTTTGCTGGCTCCACCTTCTCCCTTACCTAGGGTCGGCGGCAACAAAGGCTAGAGTCCCTTCATCCTTTGTCTTGGCCGGCGCATATCCTTTTCTCTCCTTAGGGCCGACATGTTGGGATGTATACTGAAAGCCTAGCTCTTTTGTATGAACATCTTTATTTTGAAATAAGAATCACATGATCATTGTTTGCACGTTATATTTATATGTGTGCATATTGTCTAATATTTTACATTGTAGATAACATGGTGCTTGGTGTGGCACAGAAGATCATGTTATCAGACCCTTGTAGAATATAAGTAGAGGCTCACAACCAAGATGGTTTTGGACAAACCATTGGCATGGTTGTAGTGTAGCTTGGTATTGTTTTATCTTGAACATAGAGTTACACTAGTACACTTAGGTGTATTGAGCAGGACCGACATAGATGTGATTCAATTTATTACTGACTGCATAATTGAATCGGACCTCGGATATTATGTTGTACATGCTCTTAATCCCGATATAATAACGGGCACATGTACTTAATATTTATTTCTTTGATTTACCAGAGGGTGAGATTTCTATGGATTAAATCAATATGCCCGATAAGTTGGGAAATGATATTATTTACATGGTGTGCCGTTGATTATAGGAGGAATCCGTGTCCTATGTATTAGGTTGATGATGTCCCCTTGAGGAGCTCATAAGGTTCATCATGTATACCCTGCAGGTTGACTTAGTCAACATGATGATAAGGTTGAGTGGTACTACTCGAGGAGTTAGATGTTAATTAATTGATGGTCAGTAAATCAATTAATTGACGGATATTCGATATCTTAAACACGGGGAGATGGATGTACAAATAATATATGGAGCCCATATTAATTTATGGGGGTTGGTGAGGTAGTTCGATGATGATCCTCTAGTGGAATGGAACATCATTGATGGATCAAGTTTGTGTGGTTCCGATCCATCGGGTGGCCAAGACCCAACTCCTCCTCATGGTCCCTATCGTAGCCTAATATAAACCTCATGAAGTCTAGATAAAATAATGTAAAACAAATCTCTAGATCCGACGGTTGGTATTAAATTCCTAGAACCGACGGTGGAGATTAAATCTCTAGATCCGACGGTTGGGATTAAATTCCTAGAACCGACGGTAGAGATTAAATCTCTAGATCTGACGGTTGGGATTAAAACCCTAGAACCGACGGTTGAGATTAAATCTCTAGATCCGACGGTTGAGATTAAAACCCTAGAACCGACGGTGGAGATTAAACCAAGGCCTAAACCCTAACTCTATAAAAGGGTGGCTATGGGTTGGGCGGCAACAAGTTTAGAGGTTGGATGATGGATGTTAAGGAGATTAGGGTTTAGCCTCCAATTGCTTCGGCGGCAAGCAACCCTAGGAGGAAACCCTAATTAGGGTTTGGCTCTTTTGGGTTGGGCGGCCAAGGTGAGGAAGAAGATTGGGCGGCAACCTATGGAGGAGCTTGTCTTCTTCCATAGAGGTGGCTAGCTCCTAGATCTCTTCTCTCCACCATGCTTGGGCGGCAAGGAATCCTATGGAGGAAACCCTAATTTGATTAGGGTTTTGGCTCCTTTGCATGGGCGGCCATGGATGGGAATGAAGGTTGGGCGGCCACTTGTGGAGGAGTTTGTCTTCTTCCTTGGAGGTGGCTAGCTCCTAGATATCTTCTCTCCACCGTGGTTGGGCGGCAAGAAAGCCTAAGGAGAAACCCTAATTAGGGTTTCCTCCTTAGGTTGGGCGGCTAGGGATTGCAAGGAAGTTGGGCGGCAACTATAGGAGAGGAGGTCTTCTTCTTCCTAGGGTGTGGCCGACTCCTTCCTCTATTCCCTCCACCGTGGCCGGGGCCCAACATATTCCTTTTCTCCTATTCACTCCAACTTGGCCGGCGGCACCAAAACTAGGGTTTGTCCCTAGTTCGGTTCCTTGGTTGTTTCCATATTATTCTCTCTATTCTTGGGGCCGGCGGCATCAATCCTTTGTGGATTAGTGGTTGGCTCAAGCAAGAAGGGAAAGAGAGTTCTTCATTCTTTGGATTGAAGAAGATCTAGGAAGCTTCAACTTGTGGAGGATCTTCGCCCACACGAAGTCTACAAGGAGGTTAGGACATACGATAGAAGATCAAGAGGTATAAAAGTTTCACAACTTTTATTATTGTTCTTTTCATGTTCTTATTTGATATGCTAGCTTATGTTCATTATGTTAGTATATGTTGATTATACTAGTTTGCATTTGCATGTATTTGTATAATCATGGACCCCGATAAGAAACACAAAAATCGGCGATCCGTCCGTCGTCTCTTCCGCGGCTAACCGACTAAGAAGAGTTGTGTTGCTTGAACAACTAGTTTGTTCAAGCGATCGCTCAAGTCGTTAGCACGACGACGAATTGGTTGTGCTTAGGAAACTCATCCCATCCTGATTAGTTTTCATTAGTGAAAATTTTAATCCGGGGACATGGGAGCCTATGAGCATTCCGAGGTATAGCACATTGCCAACACGACAGACACTAAGGACATGGTGTTTTGGTGTTCGGCACAAGATAGGAGAAGAGGGGAGGGTTATCTTCCCTTGTTCGGAGCGAGCAAGGAAGGAAAGATACGTGGTCTAGGTGGCTTCAATTCTTGGAAGATCGTCGCCCAAATGACGTCCAAGAAGAGGATAGGAATACAATAGAAGATCAAGAGGTAAAACAAGGGGTATAATCTTGTTTAATTATGATTATTGATCTTTTGTATTTTGTATGTTGTTGATTGACATAGACCCCGATGATAAACAAAAAAAACCGGCGATCCGTACATCATCTATTCCATGGCTAATCGAGGAAATGGGTTAGGTTGCTTGTGAAGGGTTTTGCTTATCGAGTCCGTGAGGGGAAACTTCGCTTCCCACTTCACCACGGTTGCTTGTTCATGGAGATCCCATCGATGTCCCCGGATTAAAAAATTTAATCCTAGACAAAAGGGATTGCCCAAACAACCAAGTCGTCGTCGTGCTATTCGTTTAGAGAGGTCACTTGAACAAACTCATTGTTCAAGCGACCAACCTCTATTCTACGAGTAGCCGCGGAATAGACGATGTCCGGATCGCCGGTTTTTGTGTTTATGTTCGGGATCCAAGTATTATTTAGCCATAAACAGATTTATATCATGCTCATAATTTGAAAAACAAATACAAGTAAATAACAAAAGAGAATAGAGAATAGATATACCTCTCGATCTTCTAATGTATGACCTTCCTCCTTTCCGACGTCGTGTGGGCGACGATCTACCAAAAGTTGAAGTTTCTAGATCGCAAATCGTCCTTCCTTGCTCTTCCAAAGCAAGAGAAAGAATAGAAACAAGGCTCTATTCCTTCTTTCAACCAACCAACAACCTCCAATGAAGGAGCTTTGCCGCCGGCCAAGAAGGAGGAAGAAACTAAGGGTTGTCGGGCAAAAGCTTCAAGGGAAGACCTTAAACCTTTGTTCCACCGGCCAAGGAGAAGGAGAGGACCAGTTTTGGATGCCGACCAAGTGTTGGAAGGAGCTCAATGGGTGCCAGCAGCTAGAGGAAGAAGAAGAAGGCAAGGAATTCTTTCCTTATTAGGTGCCGCCTATGCCCAAACCCTAGCTCCTATGCCTTGTCGCCAACCTCCAAAACCCTAGCTTCTCTTGAATTCTATTCCACGCCAACCCCTTGCCCTCCTTTTATAGAGTTAGGGATAAGCCTCCTTTTAATCTTTTCCATTGGTTCTAGGTATTTAATCTCAACCGTCGGATCTAGAGATTTAATCTTAACCGTCGGATCATAGATATTTAATCTCTACCTTTGGATCTAGAGTTTTGTTTCTATCCATTGGATCTAAGCTTCATGAGGTGTTAATAGGCTACATTAGGGACCATGAGGAGGGGTTGGATCTTGGCCAACCATGGATCAAGCCAAAATAAAGTCCGATCCATTAATGATAATCCAATCCACTAAAGGATTATCATTGATCTAGCTCACAAACCCCCATAAGTTAATATGGGCTCCATATATTATTTGTACATTTTCTCCCCGTGTTTAAGATCTCGAATGCCCATCGATTAATTAATTTACTTACCATTAATTAATCAACATCTAACTCCATGAGTAGTACCACTCAACCATTTCATCATGCCGGACCAAGTCCACCTGCAGGGTTTACATGATGAACCTTATGAGCTCCTCAAGGGGACATCATCATCCTAATATATAGGACACGGTTTCCTCCTATAATCAACGACACACCATATAAATAATATCATATCCAAACTTACCGAGCCTATCGATTTAATCTATAATTCTCGCCCATTGGTAAATCAAAGAGATGAATACTAAGTATATGTGTCCGTTATTATATCGAGATTAAGAGCATGTACAAAATAATATCTGATGTCCGATTTGATTATGTAGTCAACAATAAATCGAATCACCTCTAAGTCGGTCCTACTCAATACACACAAAGTGCACTAGTGTGATTTTATGGTCAAGACAAAGCAATACCAAATTACACTACAACTATTTCGATGGTTTGTCCAAAGTCATCTCGGTTGTGAGCCTTTTACTTATAATTTTCAAGGAGCCGATAACATAATCTCCCGTGTGACACCACACACCATGTTATCTACAATGTAAAGTATTACACAATATGCATAACCATAAAAATATGCAAACAATGATCATGTGATTCTTATTTCAAAATAAAGATGTTCATACAAAAGATAGACTTTTTAGTATACATCCCTACAATCTCCCACTTATACTAAAAGACTATGTTGTCCTCAAACTGCCATATATCTTATCCCCATTCCCTCCACATGCCTATCAAAAGCTCTCGCCAGAAGGGCCTTAGTGAAAGGATCTACCAGGTTCTCCTCCGATGCAATCTTGGCCACAACAACTTCTCCTCTCTTTACAATTTCTCGTATCAGGTGGTACTTGCGCTCTATGTGCTTACTTTCCTTATGGGCTCGTGGTTCCTTCGAGTTTGCAACTGCACCACTATTATCACAATAAATTGGGATAGTTCTGGGCAAACCAGGAATCACATGGAAGTCCATCAGGAAGTTCCTGAGCCACACAACTTCTTTGGCCGCCTCAGAGGCTGCCACATACTCACCTTCCATGGTGGAGTCTGCCATGCATTTTTGCTTGACACTCCTCCATACAATGGCTCCACCTCCCAAAGTAAACACAAAACCTGAGGTAGACTTACTATTATCCCTATAAGATTGGAAGTCAGAATCCGTGTAACCCACAGGGAGTAATTGGTCTGCCTGGTAAACCAGCATATAATCCCTAGTCCTTCTCCGGTACTTTAATATATGCTTTACCGTAGTCCAATGTCTCTGCCCTGGATTACTCTAATATCAGCTGACCATGCCCACGGAAAAGAAGATATCTGGTCTTGTTCATAGCATCGCATACATGAGGCTTCCTACTGCCGAAGCATAATGAACCTCCTTCATCTCCTCTATCTCCTCAGATGATCTAGGAAACATCTCCATAGATAAAGGAACTCCATTCCTGAAAGGTAGGAAACCCTTTTTGGAGTTCTGCATGCTAAAATGATCCATAATCATGTGTATGTATGAAGCTTGGGATAAGCACAACATCCTTTTCCTACGATCTCTTATAACCTTGATCCCAAGGATGTGTCCCACCTCTCCCAAGTCCTTCATATCAAACTGTTTGGACAACCATACCCTTACGTCCGACAACACCTTGACATTGTTGCCAATCAGAAAAAATGACATCTACGTATAGTACAAGAAATGTCACTACGTTTCTGTCACATCTCTTGTATACACAAGACTCATCCGGATTTTGAATAAATCCATAAGACTGGATTACCTCATCAAAGCGGATGTTCCAAGACCTTGAAGCTTGCTTCAATCCATAAATGGACCGATTAAGCTTACACACAAAATGCTCTTTGCCTTTAGCAATGAATCCCTCTGGTTCCTTCATATAGATGTTTTCCTCAGGACTTCCATTAAGGAAAGCTGCCTTGACAACCATCTGCCACACCTCATAATCCATATGAGCTGCTATGCATAAGATAATCCGGGTAGACTTAAGCATGGCTATCGGAGAAAAGGTCTCCTCATAATCGATACCCTCTTTCTGAGTATACCCCTTCGCAACAAGCCTCGCTTTGAAGGACTCAACCTTCCCATCTATTCCTCTCTTTCTCTTGTAGATCCACTTTCATCCAATGGTTTTTACACCATCGTGTGGTTCTACTTGCTCCCAGACCTGATTTGAATCCATAGGTTCAATCTCAGCATTCATTGCACTTTGCCAAGATACTACATCTTTATCTTGGATTGGTTCGTCATATGTCCAGGGACCAGGTTCATGTTCACCAGGGACCAAATCAGAAGATTCTCCCAAGAACATGAATCTATCAGGCTGTCTCATAACCCTCCCACTACGACGAGGTATCACCTGTCTATCCTCTTTGACACGCGGTGCAATGACATGTGGTATATCCTCTTGTACCGATCGTACTAAAGAAGTGACTTCTTCTTTTAATTACTCTAGAACAATTTTACTCTTGGGCTTGTGGCTCATCACATAGTGTTCCTCTAGAAATCTAGCGTTCATGCTAACGATCAGCCTCTGATCTCTAGGTCTATAAAACAAACCACCCTTCGTTCCTCTAGGATAGCCAACGAACATGCGTACTTATGTACAAGGTTCCAACTTACCAGCATCTACCTTCAGCACATGTGCTAGACTCCTCCATATTCGAATATGTCTTAGACTAGGCTTTCGCCCAGTCCACAACTCTGTGGGAGTAGAAGGCACTGATTTAGATGGAACCAAGTTCAAAATGTACACCGTCGTATATAGAACATATCCCCAGCACGAATCTGGCAACTCAGAATAACTCATCATCGATCTAACCATCTCCATAAGAGTCCTATTCCTTCGCTCTGCTACAATGTTCTACTGGCGTGTGCCAGGTGCAGTCAATTGGGATTAAATCCTAACCTATGATAAGTAGTTCCTAAACTCTCCCAAGAGGTACTCACCACCACGATCAGATCGTAGTGTCCTGATACTTTTACCTTAACGTTTCTCCATATCAGCCTTGAATTCTTTGAACATGTCAAAACATTCAGACTTGCGGCGCATTAGGTAAATGTATCCATATCTCGAGTAATCATCTATAAAAGAGACGAAATACTCAAAATCACCTCTAGCCTGGATAGACATAGGACCACACAAATCAGAATGAACAAATTCTAACACATCTTTGGCTTTATACCCCTTGGCCTTAAAAGGCCTCTTAGTCATCTTCCCCTCCAAGCAAGATTCACAGGTTGGGAGATCCTCCACCACTAATGAACCGAAAGGTCCATCATCTATCAACCTTTGAATTCTGCTTAGGTTAATATGACCAAGCCTAAGATGCCAAAGATATGTTTGGTTCATCTTCGAAGGTTTTTTTCTCTTATTAGAATTAGAAGATGATTTATTAATTTCAATATGCATCGTGGGAGCTTTTGGATCAAGTGCGTACTAATTTCCTCTCAATATACCCGAACAAATAATGTCCCTATCCCTTCTTATAACAACTCTGTCATTAAAAGTAATAGAATATCCATCCATAAACAATTTAGAAACCGAAATTAAATTCTTTCTAAATAAGGGTACATAAAGGCAATTCTTAAGAACTAAAAGTTTATTTTTCTCAAAAGATAAATGAACATCTCCCACTTCAACAGCCGCCACCTTCGTGGCATCGCCCAAGTACACGGTATTCTTTCCCTCAGCCAGTTGTCTGGTTTCTTAAACCCCTGCAAAGTATTGCAGACATGATCAGTGGCTCTTGTATCTACACACCAGGTGCCGGTAGATAACATCGCTAAATATGTTTCAACGACTAGACCAAAAGATATACCTTTGTTCTTGCGGTTGGGGCAGTCCTTCTTCTAGTGTCCAGTCTGCTTACAAGTGAAGCACTTGCCTTTCGGCTTCTTCACTCCTCCCTAAGTACCTCCCGCTGCCTTCGCCCCAATTTGTTTCTTCTTCTTCTTGCCTTTCGCCTTAGAAGTAGAAACCTTTTGGGTCACCATGGCATGTGTCTGAGCACTCTGACGAAATTATCCCTCTGTCGCCTGGAGTTCTGTTAGAAGCTCCGCAAACGAATACAACCTCTTGTTCATGTTGTAGTTCAGATGAAACTGCTCAAAACTCCTAGGTAGAGACTGGAGTATTATATCGACTTGGGTTTCCCCATCAATCTCAGCTCCAAGGACATCGAACTCATTCAAATGAGCCATCATCTTGAGAACATGATCCCTCACGGGTGTTCCCTCGATCATGGTGGTCATCATTAAGTTTCTCATGGCTTCTTGCCTCGCAGTTCGATTCTGGTGTTCGAAAAGCTCTTTGAGATTGAGCATCATGTCATAAGCTGTGGGCATGGCTTGATGCTGATGTTGCAGTACATTTGACATAGATGCCAAAATCTTACACTGCGCCATCTCATCGGCCTTTACCCACTTCTTATAACTCTCTTTCTACTTTTCCCCAGAATCTTTTGTAGGCCTAGGAGGGCACTCTTCGAGGAGTACATATTTGTATTCCTCAGCAGTCAAGACAATGTCCAGATTCCTCTTCCAATCAACATAGTTGGGTCCAGTAAGTTTGTTCTCTTTCAGTATCATAGCAAGTGGTTTGAAAATCATTTTGAAAGAAAACCTATGAATCACATAAATCAAAACATTAGATTTCAAAAAATTATTGATTCCTCAAACAATACAATTTTAAAATCAACCAACACGTCAAAACACCGAGAATATCGTATGCCACAATAGTGTGGACGTATACGAATTCTACATTTGTAAGAGGAGGTTTTACCCATTAATTTTACTATCTTTTCAACCTAACTTTTTGACAAGTAAAATTAATAGTTGGTTCCTCTTTGGCCCTACAAATAAAAGCAGTGACTCAGATGGGGAGGATACTTATATTTGTATCTAAGTGTTCACCATTACTCGGTACTAAGGTAATTATCTCGGGTTATGGCCTTCCGATGGGGAAGTACACACGCTCCTTGATAATTCCCTATAAGCATATTTGACCTTGTGATCCGCAAATAAACTCATCCGATGGGGAGGAAGGCACTCAGAGCCGACGCGTAAGTTTGTTTGCATCACTTGTCAAATCGTAATGGAGGGCGTGGGAATTTAAAAAAAAATTCCCTCCCCCACTTAGTAATTTGAAATTGAAGAAATTTCTTAGCCTACGACATGCATATCCAACAAAAAGAAATAAATATAAAAAATAAATTATTTTCCAACTATTATGGCTTTTGTCTTCAATATGTCTCCCGTCGCATCGCCATCTCGTCCGCTCCTCCTACGCCATGTATGAGCCATCCGGAGATCCGAGCCGATACTAAAACCTATTTTAATTTACATCCATCGATCCTATACTCCACGAGGGAGTGTAGATGAAATCTAGATCGAAAGTAAAATAAAATAAAGAGTGGCTAAACAATGTTGTATCTAATTTACGAAAAATCAAATACTAGCCTCGTCAACCCCGAGGATTCAACAAAATAAATATTGACACACATACAATCACATACACACATATGGCCATAATAGTCGGATCTTATGCCTGCAACCAAAGAGTTAACCTACGCATATCCTACTATTATCCGACACATATAACATATGAAAAGTGCATAAAAATTAACCGAATCCAAAACACACAAAACCAGAAATCTTGGCTCTAATACCAGTTGTGGGGTTTTGCTTATCGAGTCCGTGAGGGGAAACTTTGCTTCCCACTTCATCACGGTTGCTTGTTCATGGCGATGCCATCGATGTCCCCGGATTAAAAAATTTAATCCTAGACAAAAGGGATTGCCAAAACAACCAAGTCATCGTCATGCTATTCGTTTAGAGAGGTCACTTGAACAAACTCGTTGTTCAAGCGACCAACCTCTATTCTATGAGTAGCCGCGGAATAGACGATGTCCGGATCGCCGATTTTTGTGATTATGTTCAGGATCCAAGTATTATTTAGCCACAAACAGATTTATATCATGCTCATAATTGGAAAAACAAATACAAGCAAATAACAAAAGAGAATAGAGAATAGATATACCTCTCGATCTTCTAATGCATGACCTTTCTCCTTTCGGACGTCGTGTGGGCGACGATATACCAAAAGTTGAAGCTCCTAGATCGCAAATCTTCCTTCCTTGCTCTTCCAAAGCAAGAGGAAGAATTAAAACAAGGCTCTATTCCTTCATTCAACCAACCAACAACCTCCAATGAAGGAGCTTTGCCGCCGGCCAAGAAGGAGGAAGAAACTAAGGTTTACCGACCAAAAGCATCCAGGGAAGACCCTAAACCTTTGTTCCACCGGCCAAGGAGAAGGAGAGGACCTGTTTTGGATGCCGGCCAAGGGCTGGAAGTAGCTCAATGGGCGCCGGCAGCTAGAGGATTAAGAAGAAGGCAAGGAATTCTTTCCTTATTAGGTGCCTCCTAAGCCCAAACCCTAGCTCCTATGCCTTGCCGCTAACCTCCAAAACCCTGGCTTCTCTTGAATTCTTTTCCACGCCAACCCCTTTCCCTCCTTTTATAGAGTTAGGGATAAGCCTCCTTTTAATCTCCTCCATTGGTTCTAGGGATTTAATCTCAACCGTCGGATCTATAGATTTAATCTCAACCGTCGGATCTTAGAGATTTAATCTCTACCGTTGGATATAGAGTTTTGTTTCTATCCATTGAATCTAAGCTTCATGAGGTGTTAATAGGCTACATTAGGGACCATGAGGAGGAGTTGGATCTTGGCCACCCATGGATGAAGCCCACATAAAGTCCGATCCATTAATGATAATCAAATCCACTAAAGGATTATCATTGATCTACCTCATCAATTCCCATAAGTTAATATGGGCTCCATATATTATTTGTACATTTTCTCTCCGTGTTAAAGATTTTGAATGTCCATTGATTAATTAATTTACTTACAATTAATTAATCAACATTTAACTCCATGAGTAGTACCACTCAACTTTTTCATTATGCCGAACCAAGTCCACCTGCAGGATTTACATGATGAACATTATGAGCTCCTCAAGGGGACATCATCATCCTAATATATAGGACACAGTTTCCTCCTATAATCAACTACACACCATATAAATAATATCATCTCCAAACTTACCGAGCCTATCGATTTAATCTATAAATCTCGTCCATTGGTAAATCAAAGAGTTGAATACTAAGTATATGTGCCTGTTATTATATCGAGATTAAGAGCATGTACAAAATAATATCTGAGGTCCGATTCGATTATGTAGTCAGCAATAAATCGAATCACATCTAAGTCGGTCCTGCTCAATACACACAAAGTGCAATAGTGTGATTTTATGGTCAAGAAAAACCAATACCAAATCACACTACAACTATTCCGATGGTTTGTCCAAAGCCATCTTGGTTGTGAGCCTTTTACTTATACTTTTCAAGGAGTCGATAACGTGATCTCCTGTGTGACACCACACACCATGTTATCTACAATGTAAAGTATTAGCCAATATGCATAACCATAAAAATATGCAAACAATGATCATGTGATTCTTATTTCAAAATAAAGATGTTCATACAAAAGATAGACTTTTCAGTATACATCACTACAGCTTGAACAACAAGTTTGTTCAAGCGACCGCTCAAATCGAATAGCACGATGATGAATCGGTTGCTTGGGAAATCCATCTCCATCCGGATTAGTTTTAACTAATAAAATTTTAATCCAGGGATGCAAAATAGGATCGCCATGCACAAGCGACCAAAGTGAAATGACTTCCCTTCAGAAAGATCCCAGAACACTTTGTAAGCATCAACCAATGATGCCCACAATGTAGTCCTAGGGAAAGCCTTAAGTGTGTATCTTATAATATCGCAGTTCTCCACCTTCTGTCCGATCGAATGGAGGCCATTAAGAATGTCATGGATGCAAGCATGAAGTTGACTTGCAGTCTCATTGTCCTGTATTTTTAAATTAAATAATTTATTTAAAAGTAAATCCCTTTACATACCTTTGTATCGAAGGTTCCTTAGCACTGATGAAGGGGTCGACGCGGTTAATCTCCTCTTTTGATAGACCACATTGCAAAATTTAGGTTGCTTTTGTTGGATCGAAGCGGATCGCTAGAGGGGGGGTGAATAACGATAAACCTTTTCTTTTTCGAATTCGTTTCAAAACAATTATACGCAGCGAAAAGATAAATTCAAAGTAAATGAGACAAGAGAATTTTACTTTGTTTGTAGCCTTCGGCTATTACTCCAAGGCCCTAGTGGTCCTTGACCATGCACGGAGGGCAAATCACTAAAGAACTCATCGTTAGAGGTAGGAGTTAATCGATACAAGAACACACCAAAAGCTTGAGGTAGAGGGACACTTCCCCTCTCCTCGTTACAATAAAAACTCCGAGAAAGTAAAGCAATAAACTGAAATAAAGCTTATACCAATGTAACAAAATAAAAATAATTTAAACCAAGACATCAGAGAGGAAGCACTTCGTTGTCAGAGAGTTGTAGCTTTGCAGAGGCTTTTGGAAGCTTAGAATTGATGATGAAACCCTAGGATAGGCCCTGCTTTATAGCCTTTGAGCCTCTTTTCGAGAGGAACTTCAGCAAATCAAAATTGAGCACCACTCCCATTAAAATGAGGTGATAAGCCTTGACTCCTTGAAGCTGATCCTTGACCATGAGTCGACTGATAGCCATCATCAGTCGACTGATGGCAGCATCAGTCGCATGCTAACCATAGACAGTCGACTGATTGACAGCAGTCGAGTCCTCCAAGCTGGCAGTCGACTGATACTAGCTGAAATGACAAGTTAGCTAAACAAAACTATTATTTCGACGGCCTCCGACCGTCCGATATCAACCTAGACCACCGATGGGATGTCTTGGGTCGGATCTATGCTTATGCCTATCCCCGTAAGGAGGATACGACCTCACTTACACTTGCACCAACACGAGCTTACCTCGATACTTACTGTGTCGCTTTCACTTTCGTCCTTTTACTCGATTCCTTCGGCTCCCTCCGAAGTCACTCAAGTGTTGCCCGACCACTGCGGCTTCCTCCGGGTGTCACTAGGCTTCAGCTCCAGCGTTTACACTTTTCTGCACACTCGATTTAGCTCGTGAGATAACAATATAGGCATAACTTTGTATCATTTGTTATAATCAAAACTTAGGTTCGACTTAGGTGCCTACTGCACCAACAATCTCCCCCTTTTTGATCTATGGCAAACCCACATACAAAGTTAAGAAAATAGCATGCATGAAGAAAAATAATGTGCATGAGAAACAGTAATAAAAGGATTAAGTAAGGATTTTCTTCATGTACTCCCCCTTGGGAAAAGCTCCCCCTTGACCGAGGGTGAGTCTTGAAAGAAAAACCTTAATCCTCCCCCTTGAGGGTTGCTATTTAGGAAGAGTTTAAGTAATTAACATTACTTAAAGTTGGCCTTAGTAAAACGTTTAAGTTCCTAACTTTGCCTTTTCTCCCCCCGTTAAGTAAAACATTAACATTTGGCCATAGTGTTTAAAAATAAGTTTAAGTTAAGAATTCTCTTAACTTGGCCTTTGTTGGGATGTATACTGAAAGTCTAGCTCTTTTGTATGAACATCTTTATTTTGAAATAAGAATCACATGATCATTGTTTGCATATTTTTATAGTTATGCAAAATTGTCTAATATTTTACATTGTAGATAACATGGTGCTTGGTGTGGCACAGAAGATCATGTTATCAGTCCCTTGTAGAATATAAGTAGAGGCTCACAACCAAGATGGTTTTGGACAAACCATTGGCATGGTTGTAGTGTAGCTTGGTATTGTTTTATCTTGAAAATAGAGTTACACTAGTACACCTCGGTGTATTGAGCAGGACCGATATAGAGGTGATTCAATTTTTTGCTGAATACGTAATTGAATCGGACCTCGGATATTATGTTGTACATACTCTTAATCCCGATATAATAACGGCCACATGTACTTAGTATTTATTTTTTTTATTTACCAAAGGGTGAGATTTAGATGGATTAAGTCAATATGCCCGGTAAGTTGGGAAATGATATTATTTACATGGTGTGCCGTTGATTATAGGAGGAAACCGTGTCCTATATATTAGGTTGATGATGTCCCCTTGAAGAGCTCATAAGGTTCATCATGTAAACCCTGCAAGTTGACTTAGTCAACATGATGATAAGGTTGAGTGGTACTACTCGAGGAGTTAGATGTTAATTGATTGATGGTCAGTAAATCAATCAATTGACGGACATTTGATATCTTAAACACGGGGAGATGGATGTACAAATAATATATGGAGCCCATATTAATTTATGGGGGTTGGTGAGGTAATTCAATGATGATCCTCTAGTGGAATGGAACATCATTGATGGATCAAGTTTGTGTGGTTCCGATCCATCGGGTGGCCAAGATCCAACTCCTCCTCATGGTCCCTATTGTAGCCTATTTACACCTCATGAAGTCTAGATCAAATGATGGAAAACAAATATCTAGAACCGACGGTTGGGATTAAATCCCTAGAACCGACGGTGGAGATTAAATCTCTAGATCCAACGGTTGGGATTAAAACCCTAGAACCGACGGTGGAGATTAAATCTCTAGATCCGATGGTTGGGATTAAAACCCTAGAACCGACGGTTGAGATTAAATCTCTAGATCCGATGATTGAGATTAAATCTCTAGATCTGATGGTTGAGATTAAATCTCTAGAACCAATTGAGGAGATTAAACCAAGGCCTAAACCTAACTCTATATATATGGGCTTAGGCTTGGGCGGCAAAGGTAATGGGAATGGAAAAACCTAATTGAGACAAGGTGGCTTGGGCGGCAAGAAATAGGAGGAGGTTAGGGTTAGGGTTTGGTTCGTTGTGTTGGGCGGCAACAAGAAGAACAAGCTTCTTCTTCTTCTTCCCAATGATGGCCGGCAACCCTTTTCTCCTCTTTCCTCCTTGGTTTGGCCGGCGCCCAAGCTTCTCCCTTCCTTCTATGGCTTAGGTTGGATGGCATTAGGATAGCTTCCCTTGGGCGGCAATCAAGTCCTAGTTGGGATAGGATTGGGGTTGGGCGGCTAGGGTTAGGGTTTTGGGATTAGGGTGGACGGCAACAAGAAGATGAAGATCCTTTTCTTCTTCCTTCTAAGTGTTGGCCGGCCACTATCCTTGTTCCCTCTACCTTGGCTGGAGCTCAACCTATTCTCCTTCCCTTTATCCTTGGCCGGAAATTAGGAGAGCTTTTTCTAGGGTTTGGGCGGCAACAAGGAGGAGGATTGTTTTCCTTTCCTTTCTCCAAGTGTTGGCCGGCGCCCATACCCTTGGTGTTTCTCTTTTGGTTGGTTTCCATACTCCATTATATCTTCCTTGGCCGGCGGCAACATCGAGTTTATTGACTTGGTTGCCGGTTCTAGAAAGAAAATGAGTTTTGTTTTAGGATCTTCCTTTGTTCCTAGTGAACAAGGAAAGGAAGATTGGTGATCTAGGAGGCTTCAACTTTTGGTAGATCGTCGCCCACACGACGTCCAAAAGAAGGGAGGACATACAATAGAAGATCAAGAGGTATAACAAGAGGTATAATCTTGTTTATTTTGATTAATGTTCTTTTGTATTATGTTTATAATTTCTTTACAATTATATGCATGTTTTGTGTGGATGCTTACTTTATGTATGTGTTGATTATACTAGTTTACATTTGTATGTATTTGTATAATCATGGACCCCGAATATAAACACAAAAACCGGCGATCCGTCCGTCGTCTCTTCCGCGGCTAACCGACTAGAAGAGTTGTGTTGCTTGAACAACTAGTTTATTCAAGCGATCGCTCGTGTCGTTAGCACGACTACGAATTGGTTGTGCATAGGAAACTCATCCCATCCGGATTAGTTTTCATTTGTTGAAAATTTTAATTCGGGGACATGGGAGCTGATGAGTCTCAGAGGAATAGCACGATGCCAATAGCCTTTACTTCCTTTTAACAAAAACAAGTTAACTTAAAGTTAAGTAACGTTTGGCCATGTGAATAAATATGAAGTGAGTTAAGTTATCAAAAATTTTGATCCCTTAACTCTGGCCTTTTTCTCCCCCTTTTGCCATATATCGAAAAGAGTGGGGGTGTGTGAAAAACAAATATAGGTATTAAATTTAAAGTCCAAGCATGTTCCATATTATTTTGAAAATAATATACTAAAAATAAACTCATCTATAAAATGTTCGACTCATATTTGGCTTGAATGATATTAAAGATCAACCAGTCCTGGTCAGAGTCGGTTAATATGTATGATTATACTCCGTGGTTCATGGTGATGCACTAGCTCTACATCTAGAACTAGGAGTAAGGTCCTAACATCTCATTCCCATCTACATGGCTAAGTACATAAACACATTAGTCCTATGTGTTGTGAGATGTATTGGCTCCTTAAATCTATAGGTGCATGATACCTAAGGTATGTCCTATACTAGTTCCATGAAAAAGAAATAGTAGTAAGAAAATATAATTTGTAAGCTCCTATTCTACTATGCACATGCCCAATTTTCATCTTAATAGACTAAATTCGGCTTCGGGTAGGGGTTTAGTAAATAGGTCTGCCAAGTTAGACTTCGATTCGACGTATTCGAGTTGTATGGCTCCGTTGGCCACATGTTCTCGAATGAAATGGTGTTTGGTCCTAGAGAGACATATCGGATTCTTAGTAAGGTTAATTGTGTTGGGAGTATGGGGAATACAATCAAAGTCCCACATTGGTAAGACATGGAAAAAGATCATGTGCTTATAAGAAAAAAGATATCTCCATTGGTATGAGGCCTTTTGGGTAAAGCCCAAAAATAAAACCATGAGGGCTTAGACCCAAAGTGGACAATATCATGCCATTGAAAATCCTTCGAGGAGGGATAGGCTTGAGGGGGGGCCCAATGTGGTCCTTCGTTTGAGGGGGGGATTGTTGGGAGTATGGGGAATACAATCAAAGTCCCACATTGGTAAGACATGGAAAAAGATCATGTGCTTATAAGAAAAAAGATATCTCCATTGGTATGAGGCCTTTTGGGTAAAGCCCAAAAATAAAACCATGAGGGCTTAGACCCAAAGTGGACAATATCATGCCATTGTGGAGATATGTGGATATTATAAGCACTAACAAATTGAACTTATGTTATCTACGTGATGTTTAGTATTTGCAAAGTCTAAATTAAAGTCGCGGAGAGTGTGCTTCATCCAAAGAAGCTGAGTGACACACTCACCCATCGCAATGTATTCAGCTTCGGTAGTAGATAAGGCAACACAGTGTTGCTTCCTACTGTACCAACTCACTAGACTCGAGCCGAGAAGTTGACAACAATCACTCGTACTCTTTCTATCGAGCTTACTACCGACATAGTCTGAATCGGAGTAGCCGGTTAGTTCGAACTCGGTAGATCTAGGGTACCAAATACCGACATTGAGTGTACCCTTTAGATATCTAAGGATACACTTGACTAGAGTTAGGTGAGACTCCTTGGCACAAGTTTTGAACCTTACGCACATACTTACTACAAATAAGATATCAGGTTGGCTTGTAGTTAAGTAAAGGAGACTCCCTATTACGCTCCTATAGTATTTTAAATCAATTAAGTTTCTGATTAAATCTTCTTCTATATTCACATTAGTTTCCATTGGAGTATTAATAATTTTAGCGTCTTGCATTTCAAAGCATTTAATTAATTCCCTAGTATATTTGCGTTGATGTAGGTATATTCCATCTTTAGTTTGTTTGATTTGTAGACCTAAGAAGAAACTCAACTCGCCTACTAAATTCATTTCAAATTCACTTTCCATAAGTGAAATGAACTCATTCAGTAGGATCGAGTTGGTGGTTCCGAAAATAATATCATCTACGTAGATTTGGGCTATGAATATGTATTTACCTAAGGTTTTTATGAAAAGAGTTGGGTCAACTACACCCTGGTTAAATCTTTTGGACTTAAGATACACCAAAAGTCTCTCGTACCAAGCTCGAGGAGCTTGTTTATGTCCATAGAGGCCTTTCTTTAACCTAAGGACATGATCAGGCTTATCTAGACTTTCGAAACCGGGGGGTTGACTAACATAAACCTCTTCTTTAATGTATCAATTTAAGAACGCTGATTTCACATCCATTTGAAACAACTTTAATCCTCGATGTGCATCATACACTAATAGCATTCGAATGGACTCTAATCTAGCTACTGGGGCATAGGTTTCATCGTAATCTAAACCTTTGACTTGACTAAACCCTTTAGCGACTAGTCTAGCTTTATTTCTAACTACTTCACCTTTGTCAACAAGTTTATTTCTAAACACCCACCTTGTTCCAACGATTGTTTTATCTTTAGGTAGTGGTACTAATTCCCATACTTACTTTCCTAGTGAATTAAGCCAGCTCTTCTTGCATTGCAATAATCCAATCGGGATCAAGAAGAGCTTGGTAAATAGTTTTGGGTTTAATTTTTGAAATCAAAGAGATTTGACTAAGGTTTCTGTATGAGGCTCTAGTTTGAACTCCTAGACTTGGATCACCTATCACTTGGTCGATAGGATGATTCATTTGAGTCCTAGTTTGGTTTGGGTTTGAGTCTACCACTTGGTTAATAGGATGACCCGTTTGAGTCCTAGATTGATTAGAGTCATCTACCACTTGGTCAATCGACTTACTTGGTTGACTTATGTTACGATTAATACTATACTTGATCTCCAAATTGGAGTTGAGTCTGGTATGAATCGACTCGCTAATTAGGGTTGCCGGGGGTTTTGCAGGCTCGTGTCCTTCATTAAATACTACATTGATAGTCTCATCGACTCTAAGGGTGTCATGGTTATATACTCTATAAGCTCTACTTGTAGTCGAGTATCCTAGAAAGATTCCGTTCGTGGTTTTGGATGTAAATTTCCCTAGGTAATCCTTAGTGTTTACGATATGTACCTTACACCCAAATACCCCTAATGTACTTGATGTTAGGTATTTTATCATGATAAATCTCGTATAAGGTCTTAAGGTGCCTCTTTACCATAAGGATCCTATTTTGGACATAGCATGTCGTACTCACGGCTTCTGCCCAAAACCTATCGGGTAGGTTATACTCGTTTAATATTGTCCTAGTGGCTTCTTGTAGGGTTTTATTTTTGTGTTCTACAAGGCCATTTTGTTGTGGAGTTCTAGGGCAAGAGAACTCATGGTGGTATCCATTTAGGTTATAGAATTCTGTAAACCTGTGGTTCTCGAATTCACCACCATGATCAGTCCTAAGTCTCTTGATTTTAATGCTTTGTTGATTTTGTATTAACTTAAATAGGTTGATTAATTGATCTAGGGTATCACTTTTGTGTTTGATGAACCTAACCCAAGTAAATCTAGAATAGTCATCAATTATGACTAAGCAGAATTTACTCCCATTAAGTGACTTAGCTCCGTGTGAATCAAATAGATCCATGTGTAAGAGCTCAAGAACACTTTTGGTTTGTTCTTGATTAGTTAGTTGATGTTTTGTCCTAGATTGTTTACCTTGTTGACAAGCATTACATATATTATTATCCAAGTTATTGAGGTTAGGCAAACCTCTGACTAAGTCACTCTGACTCATCTTGTGGATGAGTCTTGGGTGTGAGTGACCGAGTCGTCGGTGCTACAACCATGATTCCTCTTGCCGTGTCATAAGACACTTAGTTGAGGAGTTAGTTAAGTTAATAGTGTAAATATTGTTATTTCTGGTTCCCTTAAGGATTGTTTTTGAGGTTTCATTTGAATTAATTACGCATTCCTTTTCTAGAAATATGACCTTATAGTTATTATGACACAATTGGCTTACACTAAGTAAATTATATTGAAAATTTTCTACCAATAAGACATTTTGAATAATAAAGTTAGAGTTGGGCTCAATATCGCTTGATCCGATGATTTTGAGTTTGTCGTTGTTTCCGAAGGCTACCGATCTTTGTCGTTTGAATCGAAGCTTTGAAAACTTGAGTTGATTGTAAGGGATCGTTTGAAAGCTAGAGGGGGGGTGAATAGCTCTTTTCGTTTCTACAAAAATAATTAGCGGAAGCAAACACAAGTAATATATGTAAAAACCAAAAACCAATGCTAACAAAGCCTTTACGTGGTTCGGAGATAACGCTCCTACTCCACGGCGATCCTTAAGGTGGATCAACCCAAGCAATTTCACTATGAAGCTTTCTCTTTACAAAGACCTCCTCTTCTTACAAAAGATGACAATGAAGATTTGAGAGGAGAAAGGAGATTAATACACTTAGAAAGCTTGGAAAACTTGTAGGAGCTTAGAAGAAAGATCAGAATATAAGCATTAGGCTCTTCTTGCTCCCCTTGGGCTCTTTTGTTAGTGAAAGCCCTAGAGCCAATCATGTGATGATTGTTGTATGGACTTTATTGTATCATATTCCTATTTATAAAGGCATGGTTATTATATTTACTTGTATTGGTGCCAAATAACTAAATATAATAATGTCCTTGAGTAGTAGGTTCTTATCTATATCAATCGATTGGTTGAATCGATAATGATATGATATAGAGAACACTACTCTTAATCATTCCTAGTCGAGTATTAACATTCAGGGACAATGTTAATGCGTAGAGACTAGCATGTAGGTCAACAAGATGACTTGATCTCACAAGTCATGGATATGAGATATCAAGTTGACACATGGGTATGCATTGGAGAATGTATACTGAATGACCCGGCATGAGAAAGTATCATGGATCGTTATATGAGTGTCATATATTTTCTCATGTGTCTATTAGTATGACTATTAGTCCTTAGACCTGAAGTCACCATGGTTCCCTACATAAGGAGTTGCATACTTTGGCTTCGTCAAACGTCACCCGTAAATGGGTGGACTATAAAGGCGATTACTGGGTATGTAACGAATTATGCGGAGGGATGTGAGTGATGTAGATGGGATCTATCCCTCCTATATGACGGGGGTGACATCGATATTCTTGATAGAGTGAGACCACGAAGTGCATGGCCATGCCCAAATGAGTCAATATGAGATATTGAGCTCATTTGATTAGAGTGAGTCTACTTGGAGTTCAAGATTTAGATTGTACTGAGGATGACACGGTCTATGCCTCGATTGGTCAATCTAGATGTCAAGGATAGAGGGACATTGTCACATATTGTGAGAGTCACAATTAGTAGTCACAAAGGTGATGTTGGAGCTCAACATTCTTGTAACTTGGGTAGCAATGATGTGTTGCTAGATACCGCTCATTGCTTATGTTCCTAAATCGGTTTAGGGACATTGCCAACGTTACAAGAACCTATAGGATCACACACATAAGAGCAATTAGATGGAGATTAGGTTCATATGATGAACCATGAGGATTAGGTTCATGGGATGAACCAAATTGGATTAAGAGTAATCCAAATTAGACTAATTGAGTTAGACTCAAGTTGATTCAAGTGTTGAATGAGTCTAATTGAGATTTGATTCATCAAATCAATTTAAATTAATGAATAGAGATTCATTATATTAAATTGACTTGAGTCAAGTGGTTAGATTTGATCAACCATGGGAGATTAGAGGTCAAGTTTGACTTGACTTGAGAGGGAAGATGAAAGGTCAAGTTTGACTTGACCAAATGACATGTCATGATGATGACTAGGCATGGCCGGCCAATGATGATGCTCCACATCATCATTGACTTGGTCAATTGGTGCCACAACATGAGGGAGACCAAGGGTCATGGGAGTTACATGCATGCATGTAACCCCCCTTCCATGAAGTGGCCGGCCACTTTGGTGTTAGGGGTTTCATTAGGTGAATTCATTTGATGAGTTACTCTCATTACTTCATCTTCAACCTTGGAACCTTTCCTCTCAAGCTCTCCCTCTCCCATCCCTCTCTTTGGCCGAAATTCCTAAGGGAGTGATAGCACACTCTAAGGCATTTCTCTCCACCTATTGCTTGTGTGGATACCATAGAGGAGTGTGCACTTGACACTCTCGAGTTCCGGCGAACTTTTGGACGAGCGGGATAAGCGAAGGGCGTCGCTACGAGGGTAATGTTCTAACCTCTTAGATCTAAGGTAGATCTAGGATTTCTGTAAGCACATACATGTAATTATAATTTTTATACTTCGCATGCGGATCGGATCTGCGGGGGGCTTGAGGTTTCAACGCAAAGCGGTTTTGCGGCTCGAAAAACCCAACAAAGGGTATCGAGCCACGTCACGAAGCATGTATGTGTTTCGTTTTTATAGTTTTTATATTAGATATAAAAATTACAGATTTATATGTTTCTGTAAATTTTCTTATTTTATAGAATTTTTGGGTATTTTTCTCGTAGAGTTGAACGAGTGTTGGGACACTTCGTAGGCTTCAACCGTCGAGAAAAACTCTCCGAAACGGCGAGATGACGCTGTAGGTTTTTGGGACAGCGACTTAAGTCTCTGTAAGATCATAATAGGGACACTCAAGTTTATTTTATGCAGTAGGGCGCTGCCCCTATCCCCGAAAGGGGCCATGTCCCGCGATCGCGCCCGAAAATCGCTTAGCGGGACCGTTTCGGAGGGGTGACTCATAAATTCAAAATAAATTAGGAAAAATTATAGAAATTTTCTGTAAAAATACATAATTTAGAATTATGTATAATTCTGTGATTGTCATGGCCCAATAACCCAATTGGATTGGATTATGTGTGTTGTAATTCATAATACGGCCTGCGTGCCGTTTTGTGGTTGTGCGTGTTGTAAAGTGTTTGCGACCTGCGCGTCGCACCTATTCTTTTAATATTCTAGTTGTAAATAGTTTTAGACTCGAATGTAACTCGAGTTTCATATTTGTAATGTACAAAAATGGAGCGGTGGAAAGTCCACTTGAAGACGAGCTTACGAGAAGGGTGACGACGACACATGGCGGTCAAAGGAAGCGCTTGGAGAAGCCGCTAGCCTTAGGTTGACCGTCCGATCTTCTCATTGGCTTGAGAAGATCGTAGTAGGGCCATGACTATATCACATTTAATGATATATATATATTTTGATATATATATATGTATATTTAATTGATTTTGCTTGTATGTATGTGATGCATGCTAGTAGAAAAATGTTTGTATGTATATGATGCATGCTAGGTTAATTTTCTTGTATGTATATGATGCATGCTAGAATAATTAATGTATGTATATGATGCATGCTAATATAGGATAATAAAGGCCTAAATGCGTATAAGATACACATTACGATTAGATTAGATCATAATCGAATCAACTCGAAAATGCCTACCGAGCCTTGATACCCATCACTACCTCGATCATTTGTTGTTGTTGAATCTGCCAAAGCAGAGCAACGCATATTATCTTGGTAGGGTGCGAAGGGACAATCTTGGTCCCGCCTATCACGACTCGGGTTAGAGTAAGCTCAATTAGATTGAGCAAAACTAGTTAACTCAATTGGATCGAGTAGAACTATAGGCATATTCCAATCGTTGGAAAGATAGGTTAAGATCGCATTTACACTAAATCTTGGGCGATTTAGCCAAAGCTAACTCAAGGTCTTTTGTAAATGTGGGTCTTAATCCTATAAACAAGAGTTGCATAGAGATGTAATCGGTAATGTGTTACCCACCGATCGTACTAAGTCTTGGGCGATTTAGCCAAAGCTAACTCAAGGCTTAGTATGATGTGGATCTTGTCCCGCAAGAATTATAGCTAGTTTGTATGAATCTAGTAAAAGTGGTTTGACCACATCCATAACTCGATTCTACAAAATTCCTATAATTTAGTGGGAGAATCATTTGATTAAAGGCCTAATTAAATGATAAAAGGAATATGATATTAATTCTCTGCATTGTATGTTGTAGATAACTATGTCGACAACCACGAACACTCTCTCTCTGCGATCCGTCCTTGAGAAGGACAAGCTCAATGGAGCAAATTTCCTGGACTGGTACAGGAACTTGAGAATTGTTCTCACCCAAGAAAGGAAGTTGTATGTCCTGGAGCAGCCCATTCTAGAGGCACCTCCTGCCAATGCCTTGCGAGCTGACAAAGATGCTTATAAGAAGCATCAAGATGATGCATTAGATGTGTCATGTCTAATGCTCGCGACCATGAACTCTGAGCTTCAGAAGCAACACGAGTTCATGAATGCTTATGATATGGTTGGACATCTTCGTCAACTATATCAAGGACAAGCTAGGCATGAGAGATATGAAGTCTCTAAGGCATTATTTGGGTCCAAAATGCAAGAAGGGACTCCCATAGGTACATATGTACTCAAGATGATTGGGTACGTAGAAAACCTACAAAGGCTGGGATTCCCACTTGGCCAAGAGCTGGCCACTGACCTAATCTTGCAATCTTTGCCACAAGCCTTCAATCAATTTGTCATGAATTATAACATGAATGAAATTGATAAGCCATTGCCTGAAATGCTCAGCATGTTGAGAACTGTAGAGCTTAACCTTAAGAAGGGTAAATCTGACACCATTTTGATGGTGCAGAAGAAGAAAGGCAAGGGCAAGCCTAAAGGTAAGGGAAAGTCCCAAGCCAAGGGCAAAGGCAAAGAACTTAAACCCAAAGGAGGGGTAGCCAAGGAAGGGGCTTGCTTTACCGCAAGGAAGCGACATCGAAGCGAATCGCAAGGCATACCTGGAAGATCTTAAGAAGAAGAGAAGTGAGACTTCTACTTCAGGTATAAATGTTATAGAAGTCAATCTATCTATTTCTTCATCTTGGGTATTAGATACCGGATGTGCATCTCACATTTGTACCAATGTGCAGGGGCTGAGAAATAGCAGGGCATTGACAAAGGGCGAGGTGGACCTACGAGTAGGCAATGGAGCAAGGGTTGCTGCTGTTGCTGTAGGAACTTATGATCTATCTCTGCCCTCTGGGCTTGTATTAGAATTAGATGAATGTTGTTATGTGCCTGCCTTAACCAAGAACATCATTTCAGTTTCTTGTTTGGACAAGAAAGGATTTTCATTTATAATAAAGAACAAATGTTGTTCAGTTTATTTAAATGATATGTTCTATTGTAGTGCACCTCTAATGAACGGACTCTACTTTCTAGACTTAGAAAGCCCTATCTATAACATAAGTACCAAGAGGTTCAAGTCAAATGAGTTGAACCAAACTTATCTTTGGCATTGTCGCTTAGGTCACATAAATGAGAGTCGCTTATCTCAGCTCCATAAGGATGGGCTGCTAGACTCATTTGATTTTGAATCATATGAGACATGCGAGTCTTGCCTTTTAGGCAAGATGACCAAGACTCCCTTTAGTGGACACAGCGAAAGAGCAACAGATTTGTTAGGACTTATACATAGTGATGTATGTGGTCCTTTCAATGTTGCTGCTAGAGGTGGTTACAGGTACTTCATTACATTTACTGATGACTTCAGTAGATATGGTTATGTGTATCTTATGACACATAAATCTGAATCCTTTGAAAAGTTCAAAGAATTCAAGAATGAAGTACAAAACAAGCTTGGCAAGAGTATTAAGATACTTCGATCAGATCGAGGTGATGAATACCTTAGCCATGAGTTTCGTGACTATCTAGCTGAGTGTGGGATTCTATCCCAACTCACTCCTCCTGGAACACCACAGTTGAATGGTGTATCCGAAAGGAGGAATCGTACCCTATTGGATATGGTACGATCTATGATGAGTCACACAGATCTTCCTATATCCTTTTGGGGATATGCTCTGGACACAGCAGCCTTTACCCTTAACCGTGTACCATCCAAGGCTGTGGTAAAGACACCATATACGATATGGACAGGGAAAAATCCCAAGATGTCTTTTATGAGGATTTGGGGTTGTGAGGCTTACGTTCGACGTCAAGTCTCAGACAAACTGGGACCCAAATCCGATAGGTGCTATTTTGTTGGATATCCCAAGGATACAAAGGGATATTACTTCTACATTCCCAGTCAGCACAAAGTGTTTATGGCAAAGACTGGGGTTTTTCTAGAAAGGGATTTTGTTTCTAGAAAAACTAGTGGGAGTACCTTCGATCTTGAAGAAATTCAAGATAAGGACCATAGCACTGAGGCCTTGATGGAGGTTGAACAGGAACCACAAAGTGTTGTGGGTGATGAGGTTGTTGCACAAAGAGTTGTGAACAACCACTGCTCAAGTAGACCTACCTCTCGCAGTGTCCGATAGGGTACGTCGTCGACCGAGAGATACTCATTTCTCTTGTCTGACCATGATGATGTTATGCTCATTGAGAATGAGCCTACCTCCTATCAGGAAGCTGTGATGAGCCCAGATTCTGAGAAATGGCTAGACGCCATGAGATCCGAGATGGAATCCATGTACACTAACCAAGTATGGACATTGGTTGATCCACCTGAAGGGGTCAAACCCATTGGGTGTAAGTGGGTCTTTAGGAGAAAGACTGACATGGATGGACTTATGCATACCTATAAGGGCCGATTGGTGGCTAAAGGTTTCAAGCAAATTCATGGTATTGACTATGATGAAACCTTTTCTCCAGTGGCGATGTTTAAGTCCATTCGGATCTTGCTTGCTATTGCAGCATACCACGATTATGAGATCTGGCAGATGGATGTCAAAACCGCGTTTCTGAATGGAAACTTACTCGAGGATGTGTACATGACACAACCTGAGAGTTTTGTAGATCCACAGCATACTGGGAAGGTATGCAAGCTGCAAAGGTCCATTTATGGGCTAAAGCAAGCTTCTCGGAGTTGGAATCTTCGATTCGATGATGCGATCAAATAGTTTGGTTTCATCAAGAATGAAGATGAACCCTGTGTCTACAAGAGGGTTAATGGGAACACAGTTGTGTTCCTTGTATTGTATGTGGATGACATACTACTCATTGGGAATGACATCCTCTCACTACCTGCCCGCGAAGACTTGGCCGGGACGTGCTTCGCTGAAGGACTTAGTGAAGCAACCCGATTCTAGGCATCAAGATCTATAGTAGATAGATCTAAGAGATTGCTTGGCCTAAGTCAGTACATACATTGACACAGTATTACTTGGTTTGCCATGCGAGAATTCCAAGAAAGGACTTACGATGTCACATGGTGTGAGTCTTTCGAAGACTCAAAGTCCCTCTTCTAGAGAGGAGAGAGGGCGCATGGATAAGATCCCTTACGCATCGCTATAGGATCTATCATATGCGCCATCTTTGTGTACTCATCACGATGTCTCGTATGCTTTGAGCATGGCCAGTAGATACGATCGGATCGGTGGCGTCAGCTTTGGATGGCGATCAGAATATTCTTAAGTACTTGAGAAGGACTAAAGAATATTTCTTGATATTGGAAGCGATGAGAGCTAGGTATGTAAAGGGTTCTGTGATGCGGCTTCTGGCCCGGAGGGATGATTATAGATCGCGATCGGGGTTCGTGTTTTGCTTGAATAGGTAGCAGTGGTGGAAGAGTTCCAAGCGAGACCACGATTATTGATTCTACAGAGGCCGAATATATCGGTGCTTCCATCTCATTCGTGAGATTGTCGATCGAGGAGATGTGAAGATTTGCGAGTACCCACGAGGGGCTAACATCGCGGATCCCTTGACCAAGGCTTTGTACAGAAAAGCATGATGGTCACACTAGGTCATTGGGTATTAGATACTACGGTGATTGGCACTAGTGCTAGTGGGAGATTGTTAGTAAGCCTAGAGCCAATCATGTGATGATTGTTGTATGGACTTTATTGTATCATATTCCTATTTATAAAGGCATGGTTATTATATTTACTTGTATTGGTGCCAAATAACTAAATATAATAATGTCCTTGAGTAGTAGGTTCTTATCTATATCAATCGATTAGTTGAATCGATAATGAGATGATATAGAGAACACTACTCTTAATCATTCCTAGTCGAGTATTAACATTCAGGGACAATGTTAATCCGTAGAGACTATCATGTAGGTCAACAAGATGACTTGATCTCATAAGTCATAGATATGAGATATCAAGTTGACACATGGGAAAGCATTGGAGAATGTATACTGAATGACCCGCCATGAGAAAGTATAATGGATCGTTAAATTATTGTCATATACTTTCTCATGTGGCTATTAGTATGACTATTAGTCCTTAGACACTGAAGTCACCATGGTTCCCTACATAGGAGTTGCATACTTTGGCCGTCAAGCGTCACCCGTAAATGGGTGGACTATAAAAGCGATTCTTGGGTATGTAACAAATTATGCGGAGGATGTGAGTGATGTAGATGGGATCTATCCCTCCTATATGGCCGAGGTGACATCGATATTCTTGATAGATTGAGACCACGAAGTGCATGGCCATGCCCAAATGAGTCAATATGAGATATTGAGCTCATTTGATTAGAGTGAGTCTACTTGGAGTTCAAGATTTAGATTGTACCGAGGATGACACGGTCTATGCCTCGATTGGTCAATCTAGATGTCAAGGATAGAGGGACATTGTCACATATTGTGAGAGTTACAATTAGTAGTCACAAAGGTGATGTTGGAGCTCAACATTCTTGTAACTTGGGTAGCAATGATGTGTTGCTAGATACCGCTCATTGCTTATGTTCCTAAATCGGTTTAGGGACATTGCCAACGTTACAAGAACCTATCGGGTCACACACATAAGAGCAATTAGATGGAGATTAGGTTCATATGATGAACCATGAGGATTAGGTTCATGGGATGAACCAAATTGGATTAAGAGTAATCCAAATTAGACTAATTGAGTTAGACTCAAGTTGATTCAAGTGTTGAATGAGTCTAATTGAGATTTGATTCATCAAATCAATTTAAATTAATGAATAGAGATTCATTATATTAAATTGACTTGAGTCAAGTGGTTAGATTTGATCAACCATGGAAGATTAGAGGTCAAGTTTGACTTGACTTGAGAGGGAAGATGAAAGGTCAATTTTGACATGACCAAATGCCATGTCATGATGATGACTAGGCATGGCCGGCCAATGATGATGCTCCACATCATCATTGACTTGGTCAATTGGTGCCACATCATGAGGGAGACCAAGGGTCATGGGAGTTACATGCATGCATGTAACCCCCCTTCCATGAAGTGGCCGGCCACTTTGGTGTTAGGGGTTTCATTAGGTGAATTCATTTGATGAGTTACTCTCATTACTTCATCTTCAACCTTGGAACCTTTCCTCTCAAGCTCTCCCTCTCCCATCCCTCTCTTTGGCCGAAATTCCTAAGGGAGTGATAGCACACTCTAAGGCATTTCTCTCCACCTATTGCTTGTGTGGATACCATAGAGGAGTGTGCACTTGACACTCTCGAGTTCCGGCGAACTTTTGGACGAGCGGGATAAGCGAAGGGCGTCGCTACGAGGGTAATGTTCTAACCTCTTAGATCTAAGGTAGATCTAGGATTTCTGTAAGCACATACATGTAATTATAATTTTTATACTTCGCACGGATCCGTGGCCGGGGGCTTCCGAGGTTTCCGCAACGCAAAAAGCGGTTTTTGCGGCTCGGAAACACCCAACATCTTTTTATAGGAAAGAGCCTCTTTTTCCCATTGGAGGTCTATCAGTCGACTGATGACTTTCATCAGTCGACTGCCGCCGATTCTAATGGCTTCTGAACAGCCGGATTCGCGGGATTTGCCGTCGTCATCGCCAATGGGAAGACTATCGATCGGCGCCAGCGATGGCGATTCGGTAAATCTTTACTCGTCAACCGGCGGCGATCGGCTCACGATAACCCCACGATTTTGCTTTAATGCTATATTTTAAGGGCCAGTTCGACCGACACCATATTCCAGTCGACTGGCACACTCCAAGTATGACTAATTCATACTTGAAAACATAACCTAAGCCTAGACTTAACCTTCTAGCTTCTCCATCAGCCTTGCGCCTCTAGGATTTCTCTGAGTCCACGACTCCATCCATGCGCTTGCCTTCAAAAGCTTCCTTCGGTTTCGTCACATGCTTTAGGTTTCTTCTTTGCCAAATACGCTTGGACTTTACGCCGCCAAGACTACATGCTTGGACTTATCTTGCCAAGACTTTCCTTTGGTCTTCCTTTTCCAAGGATCGCTTGGACTTTATGCCGCCAAGACTACATGCTTGGACTTATGCTGCCAAGACCTTTCCTTGACTTCTCTTTGCCAAGATCACACTTGGACTTGTCTTTTACCAAGTCTTCATACTTGGATTTTCCTGTCACTTAAACATGTATACAATTAGATCACAAAACATTGCCTAACTTAGATGATTATCCAAACATCAAAATATATATAAATGCTTGGGGCATTGTTGCACCAACAATCTCCCCCTTTTTGATGTTTGGCAATCATTTAAGTTAGATCTTTAATACATAAACATATTTCAATATGAATTCTAACTTAAATATCCCTTCTCCCCCTTTGACATACAACAAAAAGAGAAAAGGTTATTCAATAAGTGCAGGAAAGAATTATAATTGACACATCTTGAACAAAGGTATAAATTGATATAAAGCTCCCCCTAGATCCAAGACATGTTTCATGATAAACAAAACATAAGCAATAGGCAAATATGTCCTAGTCTTGCACCAACAATTATATAAATAAGGGATGTAGCTCCCCCTAAGAAAATCCGCCTTTCCATACAAGGTATCATATATATATTGTGGAAATTGTATAATGTCCAAAATTGAACCTTTTAACCGATGAAAAACCACTTTACATTCTAAAGCAAAGGACACGGTTCATTTGGAATAAAGTAGCGATCATCGACCATGTAACATGGCAATCGCTAATAACTCGGCGATATCGAACAAATCTGAATTTTGAGTTTTTAGGTTTGAAAATGCGTAGAAAATTACGTGGGTGTCCAAAAATCACGAAACTTGGCATACACATTTTATTCGACTAATATAACATATGAAAAATATTAGACGAAAAACATGTTCATCAGATTAATGGATTGATATGATATTTAAAACAACAAAAATTATGACACAAAAAGTGTAATTGTATCGTATCAACATTCATAACTTCGTACTATATTCTCAACTTCTAAACTTGATAAACAACAAGTTGTAGGCACTAATAGAAGTGAATAATAATAATATAAAAAAACAATTTCATATCACCAATCAAAAGTCATTACATAAGTAGGAGTTTATGCCGTACATACGGCCAAAAAGAAAATAACAAAGAAAACAAGCGATCTAACGATCGTCGTCCTCAGCATCCATCGGTGCCGATGACGAACCATCGTGAGGTGGGTGTCCGAGCGGCAGGCGAAGTCGCCAAGATGTCCTGCTGCCGATGCACCTCTCTCACGAGGAGAGGGCTCCCGATGCTCTAGGCGCGGCTCCTCAAGGCGATGTGTCCACCCGCTCCGCAAAGCATCAGCGGGCACCGAGGATGTGTCGGTAGAAACGATCGCTGCGGCGGTCCCTCAACACCTGCAGCACCACCCTCATCTACACCTTCCGCAGCGGCATCCTCTGGTGCCGGAGCGGCACCTGCTACCCGCCGTGCTGCGTCCCAGAAGACGGATCCTCTGTCGGCCTTCAAGCCCGCCAATGAGAAACTCCTTCGAGTCATCTGATCATATTTCCTATTCATGATTTTAATGACTCCTATATTCACATCAATGCCTACAGAGCTGAGCCATTGAGTGAGGACATTTCCAAATGGTATGTGAATCTTCCCATTGTTTGGTCTTATGAAATGAATGATGCATTGGAAGGTATTGAGACCAATGTTAATGTCTAAGTATTGATGAAAGAAATGCATGAGAAGTAGGTGTGGAGGGCGAACCAAGGCCAAACCACGGGTAACAATGGGAAGAAGACAATGAGCAATGACCTTATAAAGGACATTGTCAGAAGCGAGCATTTCTTGTTATTGAAATAAATTGGTGTTCAAAGGTCGAGGATAGTGATAGAAGGTATCATGAAGGGAATCTAAAGAAATCTCCTCAAAGGGAGATGGAAGAGGTTCACTCCAAGATGGATATAGAGTGAAATCACTCTCGGAAGGAAGACATCCGAGAAAATCAGTCCATATCTGGGGACTGAAATCCAGATCACGCTGAGCAACGCGAGTCCGGTATCTCAGCCCATCTCCAACCGGTCGTAGGTTGTTGAAAAATTCAGAGAGGAGGGTGATGTTTACGTGATGTTCACAGAAAACCAACGACTCAAGATTGTAATGTTGGATGATTTGAACAATGTCGAAACAAAAGTCTTTAAGAAACTTGGAATCCATTGACCTAGGTGGAATAAGTTGGAATTTGTTTTTATGAAAAGGACTTTCAAGGGCGGAATTTGGAAATCTAGGATCAACAGAGGGTTGAGGTTTGCCTGGGCCCTCATTGGTGGAGGTGCTGAATTAGTAGCAACATGCTTAATTCTAAATGGGAGAAAAGACAACAAAAATGCACAATGTAGGTTGATGATGCATGAGCAAGATAAGCATGGGTTAGTGAAAATCAAAGGAACAAAACAAAACATTGATCATGAAAGAAAATATACCTAGGTGGCATGGTGAACAAGGATCAATGCCGGACCACGAAAACCTAGCCGAGTGACTGGACCCTAGAGCGCAACCGGAGTGACACGAGAAGGTCCTCGAGTTGGAGAGCACTTCTAAATGGGATCACGTGTCGATGAGGTCGCCGGAAAACAAAGGAGAACGGCTAAGAGGTGCGGTGGACGGTCGTCGGAAGAGGAAAAGAAGAGAGAAATCTAGAGGTTACTCGAGTCGAACCGGTGGAAAGCCCTAAAACGCGACACACGGCCGATCGCCCTTAGTCGGCAATGAATCGATCGTGATCGGTCGAACGTCGATCACATACGACGGTTCAGATCGCGCCGATCGACGCCATAAATGGCAAACGAATCGATGGTTATCGACCGAATCGACGAATGATACCAACTATTTCAGATGATCGATCGATCGCCATAAATGGCAAATGAACCGATAACTAACCGTAAGCTTGGTTCGATATTACGACGAATCGACGTTAGGTACCAATGATCGATATCACCGATAGCCTTTTTGGCCAGATTTAAAAATTCATAATTAATTCAATAAAGATCAAAAAATCACAAAATTTCGTGGGTAATATTGTTAAATCATTTCCTATCAAGGAAAATTATTTTAAAATTATATTACCTCTAGATTTTGATATTGACACAATCTTGAGATTTTGCAAAAATTATGATATTTTTGCAAAACTTTGTATCACTTTGGCTTATCAATAGGAAATTGTTTCTCAAGGTTTGATAGACATAGTTTACATTTTATTTTATTTGACATTTCCAATCATATTCTTGGAGCTATATGCACATTAATTGTACATAGGCCTTCCCAATGATTGGTCCAATGAAGGATTAATGTTTCTAGATGACACTTTGGTTCATAGTAATGCATCATAACAAGCATGATGAACCAAGTGCATCTCCCTAACATCTCACATGTTGTCTAGGTGGCTCAATACAAAAATCATGGTTTCCTAAGTGTTTTGTGAGATGGTTAAAGGTATAAATCCTAGTATTTCTATAGAATCATGCAAAAACTACACTTCTACAAAGCACATCCCAAGTTCTCCTAAGTGATGAAAATTCTAGTTCGGGGAGAGGCTTGGTAAAGATGTCGGCTAGGTTGGACTTAGATTCAATGTAATTAAGCTCAATGTCCCCCTTAGCCACATGGTCTCTAATGAAGTGATGTTTCACTTCAATGTGCTTGGTCCTAGAGTGATGCACCGGATTTTTGGTCAAGTTAATGGTGCTCACATTATCACAAAATACTTTTATGTTGGAGTAAGTTAGCTCATAATCTTCTAAGGTATGTTTCATCCATAATAGTTGAGCTACACAACCACCCATAGCAACATATTCGGCTTCGGTGGTTGATAAAGCAACACAAAGTTGCTTCCTACTACTCCAACTAACTAGGGAGGACCCAAGAAATTGGCATCCATCACTAGTATTTTTCCTATCCAATTTGCACCCGGCATAATCGGAATCGGTATACCCAAGTAATTCAAATGACCTAGTCCTAGGGTACCATAGACCTACATTTAGTGTGCCCTTGACATATCTTAAAATTCTTTTAACGGCAACTAAATGAGATTCCTTAGCACATGATTGATACCTAGCACACATACCAACCGCAAATAATATGTCGGGTCTACTTGCGGTTAAATACAAGAGGCTACCAATCATGCTCCTATAAAGGGTAAGATCTATTTGTTTTCCTTCACTATCACTATCTATTTTGGCATTGGTTGCCATTGGAGTTGACACTACCTTAGCATTTTCTAAATCAAATTTCTTAATCATTTCCTTAGCATATTTGGTTTGATAAATGTAAATTCCTTCACTAGTTTGTTTAACTTGCAAACCTAGGAAGAAATTTAATTCTCCAACTAGACTCATCTCAAACTCTTTTTCCATATTTTGAATAAAGTCTTCAAGAAGCTCATTATTTGTTGACCCAAAGATAATGTCATCAACATACACTTGGGCTACAAAAATGTCCTTAGATGTTGACTTTATAAAGAGAGTTTGATCTATACTACCCCTTCTGAAATCCTTGGAGATTAGGAAGGTTGACAATCTTTCATACCAAGCCCAGGGAGCTTGTTTCAAACCATATAAGGCTTTCCTAAGTTTGTATACATGGTTTGGGTAGTCCATATTTTCAAACCCGGGAGGTTGTTCTACATACACCTCTTCCTTAATAAACCCATTTAGGAATGCCGATTTGACATCCATTTGATGGAGTTTGAAACCCATATAGGAGGCATATGCTAAAAGTATTCTAATGGACTCTAATCTAGCAAGGGGCATATGTTTCATCATAATCAAGTCCTTCAACTTGATTAAAACCCTTGCAACTAATCGTGCTTTATTTCTAGTGATATTCCTTGGTCATCTAGCTTGTTCCTAAAGACCCATCTTGTAGTAATAATAGTGTTTTCACTTGGTCTAGGAACTAACTCCCACACTTGACTCCTATCAAATTGAGCCAATTCATCTTGCATTGCTAAGATCCAATCCGGATCAAGTTATGCATCTTTAATGTTTTTGGGCTCAATTTGAGAAATTAGAGCTATATGACTAGTGGGGTCCCTATGGAATGACCTAGTCCTAACTCCTTGAGATAATTCACCCACAATTTGATCTAATGGGTGACTTTGATGAACTCTTATGGTTCTAGGAGGTGTATCAAGTTGAGTTTGATCATGATTTACTTCAATTCTATGTTCATTATCGGAATCATCCCTTACTTTCCCTTGATCCAATCCTCCCCCTTGATTATTACCCCCTAAGTTTAAATCTTGAAATTGTTTGGTAATTTCTTGATTTTCATTATTTATGTCATCATCAATAGGGGATTTTCTAGGGTATGTATTTGAAGTTTCATCAAATTGAACATTTGAAGATTCTTCAATATTTTGAGTCCTTTTATTGTAGACTCTATATCCTACACTAGTGGATGAGTATCCAACTAGGATTCCCTCATCCGCTTTGGACTCAAATTTACTTAGGTTGTCTTTGGTATTTAAGATATAGACTTTACATCCAAAGACCTTAAAATAATGAATTGTTGGAATTGTACCATTCCACAATTCAAATGGAGTTTTTCCTAAAAACCTATGAATTAATACCCTATTTTGGATATATCAAGCGGTATTAACCGCTTCCGTCCACAAGTAGCTAGGTAAGGAATATGCATTAAGCATTGTCCTAGCCGCTTCTTGTAGGGCACGATTTTTCCTTTCCACAACCCCATTTTGTTGGGGTGTTCTAGGACAAGAAAATTCGTGCTTGTACCCTTGTTCTAAGCAAAAAGTTGAAAAGTTAGAATTCTCAAACTCTCCACCATGATCACTACGGATCCGGTTGATTTTGAGTTTTCTTTCATTTTCTACTCTTTTGCTAAATCCTATGATTATTTCTAAGGTTTCATCCTTATTTTTCAAGAAAAACACCCAAGTAAACCTAGAAAAATCATCTACTATTACCAAGCAATATTTACTACCAATTATAGATGGGGTACTATGGCAATCAAATAAATCCATATGTAGCAATTCTAATGGTAAAGCGGTACTAAGTAAGTTTTTACCTTTGTGTGATGTTTTTGATTGTTTCCCTTCTTGACAAGCATCACACATCTTGTCCTTGAGATATTTGACTCTAGGCAATCCTTTGACTAGCTTCAATTTTGCTATTTTGGCTATATTCTTCATGTTTATGTGACCTAGTCTCCTATGCCAAAGCCAACTTTCTTCCTCTTTTGCAATAAGACACTTAGTGGAAGGATTAGTAGCATAAGATAAATCAACATAATATATATTTGATTTTCTAAAGCCTACTAACATGCAATCATTTATTGTTTTGTGTCTTATAAAGCATTTTGAGGAATCAAACTTAACATCAAAATTTGCATCACATAATTGGCTTACACTAAGTAAGTTAAATTTCATATTTTTAACTAATAGAACTCTATGAATAGCAAGATTGGGAGATACCTCAATGGTGCCCTTTCCTAAGATTTTAAGTTTGCCGCTATTATCAAAAGAGACTTTTCCTTGGCTAGTGTGGTTGATAGTGGAGAATTTTCTCTCATCCCCGGTCATATGCTTTGAGCACCCACTATCAACTATCCACAAGCTTGGATCTTCTACCTATGTCACATGAAAAACACAATCCTTAGGTACCCAAATCTTAGGACCACTAGCATTAGTTATAAATTTCTTTGGTACCCATGCTTTTTTCCCCTTACTTTTAATCATGGATTTTCTACTAACTAGGGATGCAAATGCTACCTCTTTCTCCTTAGGTTTATATCCTAAACCGGCCTTATTGTAAATTGCCCTTTGGTCCTTGATAATCATATCTAGATATTTGGAACCATTAGTGAACTTTTCTAGGCATGTTCTTAATTTACTTATTTCTTTTCTTAACTCATCATTTTCATCCCTAAGAGTACACTCATCATCACTAGATGATTTATCACATGATGCATCTATATTCTTAAATGATTTGATTTCTAATTTTAGATCCTTAATCCTAGTTTTTGATCTATTTAAAGCATTTTGTAAACATGCAATAGTCTTATAAAGTAAATCTACTTTGGGTGAGTCATTTACCTCATCATCATCACTTGATGATGATTCATCACTTGAAGAGGAAGAAGACTCCTCGCTTGAGCTTCCGGTTTCTTCCAATGCCATGAGGGCTAAGTTCCGGGTTGAATGGCAAACTTCTTCACCGTCGGTAGACTTCTCCATACTTAGAGTATCCCACGTTTGTGCCAACATCGCCTCCTTCTTCTTCTTATCCTTCTTCTTCTTATCCTTCTCCTCCTTTTTCTTTAGTTCCGGGCAATTGGGCTTTATATGCCCTTTCTTGTTGCAACCAAAACACGTCACGTTAGAAATAGAATTTGAATTGTTAGAAGATTTACCTCTTGAGGATTGAAACATCCTCTTCACATCCTTCTTGGTGAGCCTCCTTGACTTCCCACCAAATTTCTTGACGTAGTGTACTACCTCACTTGCCGACAACTCATCCTCACTACTTGATGAGTCCTCCTCGGATTCGGATGAGGAAGACACCTCCTTCTTTTCCTTTTTCTTCTTCTCCTTCTTTCCTACAACAAGAGCTATACCCTTCTCTTTGGATGAAGTGTTAGCTTGTTCATGCAATTGAAATTCACAAAATAACTCATCTAATTTAACTAATGAAAGATCCCTAGAGACCTTATAGGCATCTACCATTGAGGCCCATAAGGTGGTCCTAGGGAAGGCTTGTAGTACATACCTCACAAGGTCTCGGTTGTCGACCTTTTCACCTATAACGTGTAGTCCGTTGACTACCTCCTTGAAGCGCCCGTGCATTTGGCTCACCGTTTCATTTGTCTTCATAGTGAAGCTTTGGAGTTGGCCAATCAAAAGATCCCTCTTGGCCCTTCTTGTCTCTTTGGATCCTTCGTTGAGTTCGATGAGCTTCTCCCAAAGCTCTTTTGCGGAGTTGAATGGCCCGACCTTAGATAGTTGCTCCTTGGATAGACTACATTGAAGTGTGGTCGTTGCTTTTGCATTCGCTTGTGCTTTCTTGGCCATCTCTCTTGTCCAATCCTTTGTCAGTAGTGGTGCTCCGAATTCGTCGACCGGCTTCTCAAAACCATCTACAATACTAAACCAATTTTCAATATCGTTCATTAAATAATACTCCATCCTACCTTTCCAATATCCAAAATCGTTGCCGTCGAAGAACGGAGGCCTCGCCGTGCTATACCCCTCTTGAAATGCTAGATCTTCCGATGCGATCCGGGCTCTGATACCACTTGTAAGGGATCGTTTGAAAGCTAGAGGGGGGGGGGTGAATAGCTCTTTTCATTTCTACAAAAATAATTAGCGGAAGCAAACACAAGTAATATATGTAAAAATTAAAAACCAATGCTAACAAAGCCTTTACGTGGTTCGGAGATAACGCTCCTACTCCACGGCGATCCTTAAGGTGGATCAAACCAAGCAATTTCACTATGAAGCTTTCTCTTTACAAAGACCTCCTCTTCTTACAAAAGATGACAATGAAGATTTGAGAGGAGAAAGGAGATTAATACACTTAGAAAGCTTGGAAAACTTGTAGGAGCTTAGAAGAAAGATCAGAATATAAGCATTAGGCTCTTCTTGCTCCCCTTGGGCTCTTTTTATAGGAAATTAAAGAGCCTCTTTTTCCCGTTGGAGGTCTATTAGTCGACTGATGACTTTCATCAGTCGACTGTCGCTGATTCTAACGGCTTCTGAACAGCCGGATTCGCGAGATTTGCCGTCGTCATCGCCATAACGGAAGACTATCGATCGGCCGCCTTGCGATGGCGATTCGGCGATCTTGCTAAATGGCCGCCCGGCGATCGCCTACGGGCCCTTATAATTATAGCGGATTGATAACAGCCTTCCAAACATTAATGCTATATTTTAAGGGCCAGTTCGACCGACACCATGTTCCAGTCGACTGGCACACTCCAAGTATGACTAATTCATACTTGAAAACATAACCTAAGCCTAGACTTAACCTTCTAGCTTCTCCATCAGCCTTGCGCCTCTAGGATTTCTCTGAGTCCACGACTCCATCCATGCGCTTGCCTTCAAAAGCTTCCTTCGGTTTCGTCATGCTTTAGGTTTCTTCTTTGCCAAAGTACGCTTGGACTTTACGCCGCCAAGACTACATGCTTGGACTTATGCCGCCAAGACTTTCCTTTGGTCTTCCTTTTCCAAGGACTGCTTGGACTTTACGCCGCCAAGACTACATGCTTGGACTTATGCTGCCAAGACCTTTCCTTGACTTCTCTTTGCCAAGATCACACTTGGACTTGTCTTTTACCAAGTCTTCATACTTGGATTTTCCTGTCACTTAAACATGTATACAATTAGATCACAAAACATTGCCTAACTTAGACGATTATCCAAACATCAAAATATATATAAATGCTTGGGGCATTGTTGCACCAACATTGATCCCCGGTCTTGTGTCGGGAGCAACCACTGTCCAACATCCATTGATCCTACACGCAAGGTAGTTGGATCAGATATTGTATTTATTAAATATTGGTTGAAGTTTATTAACCTAAATCATCTCACCCATGTCTACATGATCAAACATGTTAACCCTATATGTTCTAATGAGATGATTCCCAATTTTACTTGATTTAAATTTAATGAATTGAATGAAAGGTTTTGCCCCATAAGCTCTGATACCGAATGTTGGGGTTGATCCGTGAGGGGAACCTTCGCTTCCCCTTCACCTCGGTTGCTTGACCATGGTGATCCCTTCGATGTCCCCGGATTAAAATTTAATCCTAGACAAAAGGGATTCCCAAAGCAACCAAGTCATCGTCGTGATATTCGTTTAGATAGGTCACTTGAACAAACTAGTTGTTCAAGCGACCATTCTCTATTCTACGAGTAGCCGAGGAATAGACGATGTCCGGATCGCCGGTTTTTGTGTTTATACTCGGGATCCAAGTATTATTTAGCCTATTTACAGAAATATAACATGCTTATATTTTGAAAAACAAACACAAGCAACGAATAAAAGAGATAGAAGAATAGTTATACCTCTTGGTCTTCTAATGTATGACCCTCCTCCTTTTGGACGTCGTGTGGGCGACGATCCACCAAAAGTCGAAGCTTCTAGATCACAAAACTTCCTTCCTTGCTTTTCCCAAGCAAGAGGAAGAAAAGAAACAATGTCTTTCTCCTTCCAAAACTCAACCAACAAGGAATCAATCCCTTCCTTGCCGCCGGCCAAGTAAATGAAGGAGATGGTGGTGGGAGACAACCAAGATACCTAGGGAAACCCTATATCTTGTTTCCACCACCTAAGGAGAGGGAGAAGAGAGGTTTTGCCGCCGGCCAAGAGCTAGAACAGGTCTGGAAAAGGAGCTGGATGCCGGCCACCTTTTGAGGAAGAAGAAGAAAAGGAATTTCTTTCCTTAATTGGTGCCGCCACCATCCTAAAACCCTAACCCTAGTCTTGCCGCCAACTAGAAAACCTAAGCATCTCTTCAAAAATCTTCTTCACGCCAACCCCATGTCCTCCTTTTATAGAGTTTAGGGATAAGTCATGAATTAATCTCCTCCATTGGTTCTAGGGATTTAATCTCAACCGTCGGATCTAGAGATTTAATCTCAACCGCCGGATCTTAGAGATTTAATCTCTACCAATGGATCTTAGTGTTTTGTTTCTATCCATTGGATCTAATCTTCTTGAGGTGTTAATGGGATACATTAGGGACCATGAGGAGGAGTTGGGTCTCGGCCACCCATGGATCAAGCCCACATAAAGTCCGATCCACTAATGATGGTCCAATCCACTAAAGGTCCATCATTGATCTACCTCACCAACCCCCATATGATAATATGGGCTCCATATATTATTTGTACATTTTCTCCCCGTGTGTAAGATCTCGAATGTCCGTCGATTAATTAATTTACTAACCATTAATTAATCGACATCTAACTCCTTGAGTAGTACCACTCAACCTTTTCATCATTCCGGACCAAGTCCACCTGCAGGGTTTACATGATGAACCTTATGAGCTCCTCAAGGGGACATCATCATCGTAATATATAGGACACGATTTCCTCCTATAATCAACGACCCACTATATAAATAATATCATCTCCCAACTTACCGAGTCTATCGATTTAATCTATAAATCTCGCCCATTGGTAAATCAAAGAGATGAGTACCAAGTATATGTGCCCGTTATTATATCGGGATTAAGAGCATGTACTAAATAATATCTGAGGTCCGATTCGATTATGTAGTCAGCAATAAATCGAATCACCTCTGTGTCGGTCCTGCTCAATACACAAAAAGTGCACTAGTGTGATTCTATGGTCAAGACAAACCAATACCAAATCACACTACAACCATTCCGATGGTTTGTCCAAAGCCATCTCGGTTGTGAGCCTTTACTTATACTTTACAAGGAGCCGATAACATGATCTCCCGTGTGACACCACACACCATGTTATCTACAATGTAACGTATTAGACAATATTGCATAAAAAATATGCAAACAATGATCATGTGATTCTTATTTCAAAATAAAGATGTTCATACAAAAAATAGACTTTTAAGTATACATCCCTACAATCTACCACTTATACTAAAAGACTATGCTGTCCTCAAAGTGCCATACATCTGATCCCCATTCCCTCCACATGCCTATCAAAAGTTCTCGCCGGAAGGCCCTTAGTTAAAGGATCTGCCAGGTTATCCTCCGATGCAATCTTGGCCACAGCAACTTCTCCTCGCTTTACGATTTCTCGTATCAGGTGGTACTTGCGCTCTGTGTGTTTACTAGCCTTATGGGCTCGTGGTTCCTTCGAGTTTGCAACTGCACCACTATTATCACAATAAATCGTGATAGTTCTGGGCAAACCAGGAATCACATCCAAGTCCATCAAGAAGTTCTTGAGCCATACAGCTTCTTTGGCCGCCTCAGAGGCCGCCACATACTCAGCTTCCATGGTGGAGTCTTCCACGCACTTTTGCTTGACACTCCTCCATACAATGGCTCCACCTCCCAAAGTAAACACAAAACCTGAGGTAGACTTCATTATCCCTATCGCAGTTGGAAGTCGAGAATCATGTAACCCACGAGGAGTAATTGGTCCGCCGGTGAGACATATAATCCCTAGTCCTTCTCAGGTACTTCAATATATGTTTTACCGTAGTCCAATGTCCTTGTCCTGGATTACTCTGATATCTGCTGACCATGCCCACGGCAAAGCAGATATCTGGTCTCATACAGAGCATCGCATACATGAGGCTTCCTACTGCCGAGGCATAAGGAACCGCCTTCATCTCCTTTATCACCTCAGATGATCTAGGACACATCTCCTTAGATAAAGTAACTCCATACCTGAAAGGTAGAAAACCCTTCTTGGAGTTCTGCATGCTAAAACGATCCAAAATCATGTCTATGTATGAAGCTTGGGATAAGCACAACAACCTTGATCCCAAGGTTGTGACCCACTTCTCTCAAGTCCTTCAAAACTGTTTGGACAACCATACCCCTACGTCTGATAACACTCTGATATTGTTTCCAACTACCAAAATGTCATCTACGTATAGTACAAGAAATACCACTACGTTTCTGTCACATCTATTGTATACACAAGACTCATCTGGACTTTGAATAAATCCATAAGTCTGGATTTACCTCATCAAAGCGGATGTTCCAAGACCTCAAAGCTTGCTTCAGTCCATCAACGGACCGATTAAGCTTACATACAATACACTCTTTGCCTTTAGCAATGAATCCCTCTGGTCGCTTCATGTAGATGGATTCCTCAAGACTTCCACTAAGGAATGCTGTCTTGATATCCATCTGTCACACCTCATAATCCATATAAGTTGCTATGCATAAGAGCTCCCGGCTCTTGAATCCATAGATTCAATCTCAGATTCATTGCACTTTGCAAAGATGTATTTATATTTTGGATTGCCTTGTCGTATGTCTAGGGATCAGGTTCATGTTTGCTAGGGACCAAATCAGAAGATTTGTCCAAAAACATGAATCTAAGAGGTTGTCTAACAACCCTCCCACTACGACGAGGTATCTTCTGTGTATCCTCTGTGACATGTGGTATGTCCTCTTGTACCGGTGGTACTAAAGAAGTGACTTCCCTTTTTAACTCCTCCAGAACAATTTTACCTTTGGGCTTGTGGCTTATCACATAGTCTTCCTCTAGAAATCTGGCATTCGTGTTAACGATCACCCTCTGATCTCTAGGACTATAAAACAAGTCAGAATAACTCATCATCGATCTAACCATCTCCATAAGAGTCCTATTCCTTCGCTCTACTACAGATTATCGGGTGTGCAGTGCAGTCAATTGGGATTGAATCCCAACCTCTGATAAGTAGTTCCTAAACTCTCCCAAGAGGTTGTCACCACCACGATCAGATCGTAGTGTCATCCACATCTTGAATAATCATCTACAAAAGAGACGAAATATTCAAGATTACCTCTTGCCTAGATAGCCATAGGACCACACAAATCAGAATGAACCATTTCTAACACATCTTTGGCTCTATACCCCTTGGCCTTAAAAAGACCCCTTGGTCATCTTACCCTCCAAGCAAGATTCGTAGGTTGGGAGATCCTCCACCACTAATGAACCCAAAGGTCCATCAGCTATCAACCTTTGAATTTTGCTTAGGTTAATGTGACCAAGCCTAAGAAGCCAAAGATATGTTTGGTTCATCTTCGAAGGTTCTTTTCTCTTATTGGAATTAGAAGATGAGTTAATAACTTCAATTTGCATCGTGGGAGATTTTGGTTCAAATTTCCTTTCAATGTACCTGAATAGATATTCTCCCTATTCCTTTTTATAACAACTCTGTCATTAAAAGAAATAGAATATCCATCCATAATAATTTAGAAACTGAAACTAAATTCTTTCTAAATAAAGGTACATAAAGGGAATTTTCCAGAACCAAAGTTTAATTATTTTCAAGAGATAAATAAAACTTCTCCCACTGCAATAGCCGCCACCATCATGGCATTGCCCAAGTAAATGGTAATCTCCCCTTCAACTAGTCATCGGGTTTCCTGGAACCCCTGCAAATTGTTGCACACATGATTAGTGGCTCCCGTATCTACTCACCAGGTGCCTGTAGATATCACCGCTAATCATGTTTCAATGACTAGTCCAAAAGATATACCTATGTTCTGTTTTGGATTGGGACAGTCCTTCTTCCAATGTCCATCCACCGCAAGTGAAGTACTTGCCTTCTACTTTCTTCACTCCTCCTAGAGATCCTCCCACCATCTTTGCTTCACCTTGTTTCTTCTTCTTCTTGCCTTTACAGAAGGAGAAACCTTTTTGAGCAACCATGGCTTGAGGACATTCTTCGAAGAGTGCATACTTGTACTCTTTAGTAGATAAGACAATATCTAGATTCTTTTCCAATCAACATTGTTTTGGGTACAGTAAGTTTATTTCCTTTAGTATCATAGTAAGTGGACTGAAAGTCATTTTTGAAAATCCTAAGAATCACATAGATCATTACTTTAGATTTCAAAAAATTATTGATTCCTCAAACAATAAAATTTCGAAATCAACCAACACCTCAAATCACCGAGAATATCGCATGCCACGATAGTGTGGACGTATACGAATTCTACATTTGTAAGAGGAGGTTTTACCCATTAATTTTATTATCTTGTCAACCTTACTTTTTTCCAAATAAAATCAATAGTTGGTTCCTCTTTGGCCCTACAAATAAAAGCAGTGACTCCGATGGGGAGGATACTTTTTATTTGCATCTAAGTGTGCACCATTACACGGTACTAAGGGAATTATTTCGGATTATGTGCCTTACCGATGGGGAAGTACACACGCTCCTAAATAATTTCCTATAACCATTATTTGACCTAGTGATCCGCAAACAAACTCATCTGATGGGGAGGAAGGCACTCAGAGCCAATGCGCAAGTTTGTTGCATCACATGTCAAATTGTAATGGAGGCCGCGGGAATTAATTAAAATATCCCTCTCCCACTTAGTAAATTGAAAATGAGGAATTTTCAAGCACACACAACATGCTTATTATTACTGTAGATTTCAATAAAAATTATTGATTCCTCAAACAATAAAATTTTGAAATCAACCAACACCTCAAATACCGAGAATATCGCATACCACAATAGTGTGGACGTATACGAATTCTACATTTGTAAGAGGAGGTTTAACCCATTAATTTTATTATCTTGTCAACCTTACTTTTTGACAAATAATATTAATAGTTGGTTGCTCTTTGGCCCTACAAATAAAAGTAGTGACTCCGATGGGGAGGATACTTATATTTGTATCTAAGTGTTCACCATTACTCGGTACCAAGGTAATTATCTCGGGTTATGTGCCTTGCGATGGGCAAGTACACACGCTCCTTGATAATTTCCTATAACAATATTCGACCTTGTGATCTGCAAACAAACTCATCCGATGGGGAGGAAGGCACTCAGAGCCGACACGCAAGTTTGTTTGCATCACTTGTCAAATCGTAATGGAGGCCGTGGGAATTTATAAAAATATCCCTCTCCCACTTAGTAAATTGTAAATGAGGAATTTTCTAGCCTACGACATGCATATCAAACAAAAGGCAATAAATATGAAAAATAAAAATAAAATTATTTTCCAACTATTATGGATTTTGTCTTCAATATGTTGCCCGTCGCATCGCCATCTCGTCCGCTCCTCCTACGCCATGTACAAGCCATCTGGAGATCCGAGCCGAGACTAAAACCTATTTTAATTTACATCCATCGATCCTATACTCCACGAGAGAGTGTACATGAAATCTAGATCGAAAGTAAAATAAAATAAAGAGCGGCTAAACAATGCCGTATTTAATTTACAAAAACTAAATACTAGCCTCGTCAACCGTGAGGATTCAACAAAAAAACATTTACACACATACAATCACATACACACATATGGCCATAATAGTCGGATCTTATGCCTGCAACCAAAGAGTTAAACTATGCATATCCTACTATTATCCAGCACATATAATATATGAAAAAGTGCATAAAAATTAACCGAATCCTAAACACACAAAACCGGAAACCTTGGCTCTGATACCAAATGAAAGGTTTTGCCCCATAAGCTCTGATACCAAATGTTGGGGTTGATCCGTGAGGGGAACCTTCGCTTCCCCTTCACCTCAGTTGCTTGACCATGGTGATCCCTTCGATGTCCCCGGATTAAAATTTAATCCTAGACAAAAGGGATTCCCAAAGCAACCAAGTCATCGTCGTGCTATTCGTTTAGATAGGTCACTTGAACAAACTAGTTGTTCAAGCGACCATTCTCTATTCTACGAGTAGCCGCGGAATAGACGATGTCCGGATCGCCGGTTTTTGTGTTTATACTCGGGATCCAAGTATTATTTAGCCTATTTACAGAAATATAACATGCTTATATTTTGAAAAACAAACACAAGAAATGAATAAAAGAGATAGACGAATAGTTAAACCTCTTGGTCTTCTAATGTATGACCCTCCTCCTTTTGGAAGTCGTGTGGGTGACGATCCACCAAAAGTCGAAGCTTCTAGATCGCAAAACTTCCTTCCTTACTTTTCCCAAGCAAGAGGAAGAAAAGAAACAATGTCTTTCTCCTTCCAAAACTCAACCAACAAGGAATCAATCCCTTCCTTGCCGCCGGCCAAGTAAATGAAGGAGATGGTGGTGGGAGACAACCAAGATACCTAGGGAAACCCTATATCTTGTTTCCACCACCTAAGGAGAGGGAGAAGAGAGGTTTTGCCGCCGGCCAAGAGCTGGAACAGGTCTGGAAAAGGAGCTGGATGCCGGCCACCTTTTGAGGAAGAAGAAGAAAAGGAATTTCTTTCCTTAATTGGTGCCGCCACCCTCCTAAAACCCTAACCCTAGTCTTGCCGCCAACTTGAAAACCTAAGCCTCTCTTCAAAAATCTTCTTCACGCCAACCCCATGTCCTCCTTTTATAGAGTTTAGGGATAAGTCATGAATTAATCTCCTCCATTGGTTCTAGGGATTTAATCTCAACCGTCGGATCTAGAGAATTAATCTCAACCGTCGGATCTTAGAGATTTAATCTCTACCAATGGATCTTAGTGTTTTGTTTCCATCCATTGGATCTAATCTTCTTGAGGTGTTAATGGGCTACATTAGGGACCATGAGGAGGAGTTGGGTCTCGGCCACCCATGGATCAAGCCCACATAAAGTCCGATCCACTAATGATGGTCCAATCCACTAAAGGTCCATCATTGATCTACCTCACCAACCCCCATATGATAATATGGGCTCCATATATTATTTGTACATTTTCTCCCCGTGTTTAAGATCTCGAATGTCCGTCGATTAATTAATTTACTAACCATTAATTAATCGACATCTAACTCATTGAGTAGTACCACTCAACCTTTTCATCATGCCGGACCAAGTCCACCTGCAGGGTTTACATGATGAACCTTATGAGCTCCTCAAGGGGACATCATCATCCTAATATATAGGACACGGTTTCCTCCTATAATCAACGACACACCATATAAATAATATCATCTCCCAACTTACCGAGTCTATCGATTTAATCTATAAATCTTGCCCATTGGTAAATCAAAGAGATGAGTACCAAGTATATGTGCCCGTTATTATATCGGGATTAAGAGCATGTACTAAATAATATCTGAGGTCCGATTCGATTATGTAGTCAGCAATAAAATGAATCACCTCTGTGTCGGTCCTGCTCAATACACACAAAGTGCACTAGTGTGATTCTATGGTCAAGACAAACCAATACCAAATCACACTACAACCATTCCGATGGTTTGTCCAAAGCCATCTCGGTTGTGAGCCTTTACTTATACTTTACAAGGAGCCGATAACATGATCTCCCGTGTGACACCACACACCATGTTATCTACAATGTAACGTATTAGACAATATTGCATAAAAAATATGCAAACAATGATCATGTGATTCTTATTTCAAAATAAATATGTTCATACAAAAAATAGACTTTTAAGTATACATCCCTACATTGAACACTTGTCAACCTTGCGTTAGATTTGGATTTGACCTTAGGCTCATCAAGTCACCTTTTCAAGATCATGGCTTCTAGGTCGTGGCGAGGCACAGAGGCCTTCTTTGATCAGAATAACGACCACTTCCTTAGACAAAACCATTTTCAAGAAAATAGAGACTTGACTTACCTAAGGCCACTTCCTGGTCTAACTAGTCTCGGATACAGTGAGGTAGCTTCAACTAGTTCCACTCGGTCAAGTGCATCGAACTAGATACGCCTTATCTAGCCCGAATACATAAGACTCCGCTTTCCTAGTGTAGTACATCTCGCCACGTCCTGGTACTATGTTATCAAGTATTGACGAGTTATAGTCCTATCTAGACATTCTAAAAAGAAAAATCAAACTAAATAAAGAACCTTAGCATGCAATTTCTAAGTTAAAATACAAACAAGTTTCGTACTAGCTCCCCCTGAACCATTGAATCGGTTCGGTCTCTCCACATAGTGGATTTGGTCCTTGGGAACCCAGTACTGGTTCGATCCTAAGTTTGAAATCACGGCGATCTTAGGGACCCATGCTTGGACACGTTTTTTATGTTGACTTAAAATCGACATATACGAATTGTTGGTCGTATTTGAGCTAAACCCTAGCCCGGCCTTGTTGTACACGGCCCTTTGCGATCCAAGTAGGAGGACAAGTCCTTTGGATCCCAAAGTAATCCTTTCCAATGTGTTCCTAATATCTTCGACTTGACTCTTCAAGAGTGAGTTCTCAACTTTGAGTTTTTCAACCCGAGTTGAGTCCTCCTCTCGAACTCGACTAGTCAAAGAGGTTAGGGAGACCTCGTGTTTGAGGAGTTTAACTTCCTCAACTAGGGTCTCGACATTGGACTCGGACTTAGCTAATTTTCAAGTTAAAAACTTAATTGCACTATAAAGTGAACTAATGAGGGATCGACTTAACTTGAGTGTATCTTTTGAACCGGATGTGTATCCGTGGCTTGTCTTGAATAGTGCTTCACAGTTTGACTCGTCTTTGATTTCCGATTCATGTTCCAATTCTGACTCCATCTCTGATTCAATCGGTTTAGCCATCAGGATGCGATCATCGTCTTCTTCCTTGGATGCTTCTTCCCATGTAGCGTTGAGTGCCTTTTTGTGTTTTGGTGCATTGCTCTTGAGTTTTGTGCACTCGGACTTGATGTGTCCAAACCAGTTGCATTCGTAACATCTAATATTCAAACTTTTATGCTTACCTTCGTTGGGTCGAGTGATGGTTCATTTTTGGACCTTGACTATCCTCCGAACTAGGTTGACTAGTTCGGCCTGTTGGGATGTATACTAAAAAGTCTATATTTTGTATGAACATCTTTATTTTTGAAATAAGAATCACAAGATCATTGTTTGCATATTTATGCATATTCTCTAATACATTACATTGTAGATAACATTGTGTGTGGTGTCACATGGGAGATCATATTATCGGCTCCTTGTAAAGTATAAGTAAAGGCTCACAACCGAGATGACTTTGGACAAACCATTGGTATGGTTGTAGTGTGATTTGGTATTGGTTTGCCTTGAACATAGAATCACACTAGTGCACTTTATGTGTATTGAGCAGGACCGACCTAGAGGTGATTGAATTTATTGCTGACTACATAATCAAATCGGACCTCAGATATTATATTATACATGCTCTTAATCCCAATATAATAATGGGCACATATACTTAGTATTCATTTTTTTGATTTACCAATGGGCAAGATTTATAGATTAAATAGATAGGCTCGGTAAGTTGGGAAATGATATTATTTATATGGTGTGCCATTGATTATAGGAAGAAACCGTGTCCTATATATTAGTATGATGATGTCCCCATGAGGAGCTCATAAGATTCATCATGTAAACCCTGCAGGTGGACTTGGTCCGGCATGATGAAAAGGTTGAGTGGTACTACTCATGGAGTTAGATGTTGATTAATTAATGGTCAAAAATTAATTAATCGACGGACATTCGAGATCTTAAACATGGGGAGAAAAATGTACAAATAATATATGGAGTCAATATTAACTTTTGGGGTTGGTGAGGTAGATCAATGATAATCCTCTAGTGGAATGGATAATCATTTATGGATCAGACTTTAAGTGGGCTTGATCCATTGGGTGGCCAAGATTCAACTCCTCCTCATGGTCGCTATTGTAGCCTATTAAAACCTCATGAAGCCTGGATCTAATGGATGAAAACAAAACTCTAGATCCAAAGGTAGAGATTAAATCTCTAGAACCAACGGTTGAGATTAAATCTCTAGATCTGACGGTTGAGATTAAATCCCTAGAACCAATGGTGGAGATTAAAACAAGGCTTATCCCTAAACCTATATATAAGCCTTAAGGGGGTGGGTGGCAACATGATATAAGGGGATTAGGGTTTGCTTCCCTTGGGCAGCAAGGAATCCTAATTAGGTTAGTATTGTGTTTGGGCGGCTAGGGTTTTGGGTGTTGGAGTAGGCGGCAATAAGAGGAGAAGTTCCTTTATTCTTCTTCCTAAGGTGTTGCCGACACCTATCCTACTTCCCTCTACTTTGGCCGTTGGTCAACCTATCCTTCTTCCCCTCTCCTTTGGCTGGCAATTAGGAGAGCTAGGGTTAGGGTTTTGGTCAGCTACAAGGTGAAGGGTTGGTTTCCTTTCTCTTCTCCAAGTGTTGGTCGGCGCCGATGCTCTCATGGATTCTCCTTTGGCCGGTTACCATACTCCATATTTTCTTCCTTGGCCGGCGGCAACATCGAGTCTATTGACTTGGTGGCCGGTTCTAGATAGGAAGAAGAGTTTTGTTTTATGATCTTCCTTTGTTCTGAATGAACAAGGAAAGGAAGATTGGTGATCTAGGAGGCTTTGACTTTTGGAAGATTGTCGCTAACACGACGTCCAAAAGGAGGAAGGACATACAATAGAAGATCAAGAGGTATACCAAGAGGTATAATCTTGTTTATGTTGATTAGTGTTCTTTTGTATTATGTCTATAATTGTTTTTCAATAATATGCATGTTGTATGTGGTTGTTTACTTTATGTATTTGGGTAAATATACTTGGACCCCGAACATAAACACAAAAGTCGGTGATCCGTACATCGTCTATTCCGTGGCTAATCGTAGAATAGAGGTTGGTTGCATGTGAAGGGAGTTGCTTCGGAGGCTCATTGGCTCCTATGTCCCCGGATTAAAATTTTCACTAATGAAAAAACTAATCCGGATGGGATGAGTTTCCTAAGCACAACCAATTCGTCGTCGTGCTAACAACTTGAGTGATCGCTTGAACAAACTAGTTGTTCAAGCAACACAACTCTTCTAGTTGGTTAGCCGCGGAAGAGACGACGGACGGATCGCCGGTTTTTGTGTTTGTCTTCGGGGTCCATGATTATACAAAATATATACAAATGCACACTTGTATAATCAACAATTAAATGAACATGCTAAGATCAAAAAATAAAGTTGTAAAACTTTTATACCTCACGATCTTCTATCGTATGTCCTATCCTCCTCGCGGACGACGTGTGGGCGAAGACCCTCCACGAGTAGAAGGCTTCTAGATCGCGTTCTTCCCTTCCTTGTTCGCTGCAAACAAAGAGAAGAACCAACAAAACTTTTCCTTTCTAGAACCAGCCACCAAGCAAGGGAGTTTGATGTAACCGCCGGCCAAGGAATGAATGGATGAAGCGCCGACCACCAATGTATGGAGAACCGCCGGCCACCTTGGAGAGAATGGAGAAATGAACGCCGGCCAACCTTGAAGAGAGGTTGCCACCGGCCAAGGAATGAGAGAGGGATCAAAGAGGATGGGCGCCGGCCACAACTTGATGGAAGAAGATGGGCGCCGGCCACACTTTTTTGGAAGAAGATGGGCGCCGGCTTCTTGTCCAAGAGTTGCCACCCAAGCCAAAGCTTCCAAACCCTAGCCGCCTAACCTAAATCCCTAACTCCAATGGAACCATCCTTGCCGCCCAACCTAAGCCCTCTATTTATAGAATTGAGCTTAAGCCTCCTTTAATCTCCACCGTCGGATCTAGGGATTTAATCTCCAACGTTGAATCTAGGGTTTTATCCTAACCGTCGGATCTAGGGTTTCATCCCAACCGTCGGATCTAGGATTTCATCCCAACCGTCGGATCTAGGATTTCATCCCAACCGTCGGATCTAGGGTTTCATCCCAACCGTCGGATCTAGGGTTTCATCCCAACCGTCGGATCTAGGGATTTAATCCCAACCGTCGATTATAGGGTTTCATCCCAACCATCGGATCTAGGGATTTAATCCCAACCGTTGGTTCTAGGGTTTCATCCCAACCATCGGATCTAGGGATTTAATCCCAACCGTTGGTTCTAGAGTTTTGTTTTACATCCTTGGGTCTAGACGTCATGAGGATTATATTAGGCTACGATAGGTTACATAAGGAGGAGTTGGATCTTGGCCACCCGATGGATCGGAACCACACAAACTTGATCCATCAATGATGTTCCATTCCACTAGAAGATCATCATTGAACTACCTCACCACCCCCCAAAAATTAATATGGGCTCCATATATTATTTTTACATTCATCTCCCCGTGTTTAAGATATCGAATGTCCGTCAATTAATTGATTTACTGACCATCAATTAATTAACGTCTAACTCCTCGAGTAGTACCACTCAATCTTATCATCATGTTGACTAAGTGAACCAGCTGGGTTTACATGATGAACCTTATGAGCTCCTCAAGGGGACATCATCAACCTAATATATAGGACACGGTTTCCTCCTATAATCAATGACAAACCATGTAAATAATATCATTTCCCAACTTACCGGGCATATTGATTTAATCCATCTAAATCTCACACTTTGGTAAATCAAAGAAATAAATACTAAGTATATGTGCCCGTTATTATATCGGGATTAAGAGCATGTACAACATAATATTCGAGGTCCGATTCAATTATGTAGTCAGCAATAAATTGAATCACCTCTATGTCGGTCCTGCTCAATACACCTAAGTGTACTAATGCAACTCTATGTTCAAGGCAAAACATTACCAAGCTACACTACAACCATGCCAATGGTTAGTTCAAAACCATCTTGGTCATGAGCCTCTACTTATATTCTTCAAGGGACTGATAACATGATCTTCTGTACCACACCAAGCACCATGTTATCTATAATGTAAAATATTAGACAATATGCACACATATAATAAATATAAAGTGCAACCAATGATCATGTGATCCTTATTTCAAAATAAAATGTTCATACAAAAAGAGCTTGACTTTCAGTATACATTCCAACAATCTCCCACTTATACAAAAAGACTATGTCGTCATCACACTGCCATACATCTGATCACCATGTCCTCCACATGCCTATCAAACGCTTTCGCTGGAAGGGCCTTAGTGAATGGATCCGCCAGGTTATCCTCTGATGCAATCTTGGCGACATCAACTTCTCCTCGTTTTACGATCTCTCGTATAAGGTGGTACTTGCGCTCTATGTGTTTACTCGCCTTATGGGCTCGTGGTTCCTTCGAGTTTGCAACTTCACCACTGTTATCACAATAAATTGTGATAGTTCTGGGCAAACCAGGAATCACATCCAAGTCCATCAAGAAGTTCCTGAGCCATACAGCTTCCTTGGCTTCCTCAGAGGCTGCCACATACTCAGCTTCCATGGTAGAGTCCGCCACGCATTTCTGCTTGACACTCTTCCATACTATGGCTCCACCTCCAAAAGTAAACACAAACCCTGAGGTAGATTACTCTTGTCCCTATCTGATTAGAAATCCGAATCCGTGTAACCCACAGGGACTAATTAATATGCCCGGTAAACCAGGATATAATCCCTAGTCCTTCTCAGGTACTTCAATATATGTTTTACCGCAGTCCAATATCTCGGTCCAGGATTACTCTGATATCTGCTAACCATGCCCACGACAAAGCAGATATCCGGTCTCGTACATCGAATAACATACATAAGGCTTCTTACTGCCGAAGCATAAGGAATCGCGTTCATGTCCTCTATCTCCTTTGATGTTTTGGGACACATCTCTTTAGATAAAGGAACTCCATGCCTAAAAGGTTGAAAACCTTTCTTGTAGTTCTGCATGCTAAAACGAGCAAGGATAGTGACAATGTATGAAGCTAGAGATAAGCACAACATCCTTTTCTTGCGATCCCTTATAACTTTGATCCCAAGGATGTGTCCCACTTCTCCCAAGTCCTTCATATCAAACTATTTGGACAACCATACCCTTACGTCTGATAACACTTTGATATTGTTGCCAACTAACAAAATGTCATCTACGTATAGTACAAGAAACACCACTACGTTTCCGTCACATCTCTTGTATACACAAGGCTCATCCGGACTTTGAATAAATTCATATGACTGGATTACCTCATCAAAGTGGATGTTCCAAGATCTAGAAGCTTGCTTCAATCCATAAATGGACCGATTAAGCTTACATACAAGATGCTCTTTGCCTTTAGCAATGAATCCATCTGGTTGCCGCATATAGATGTTCTCCACAAGACTTCCGTTAAGGAAAGTTGTCTTGACATCCATCTGCCAAATCTCATAATCCATATGAGCAGCTATAGATAAGAGAATCCGGATAGACTTAAGCATAGCTACCGGCGAAAAGGTCTCCTCATAATCGATACCCTCTTTCTGAGTATACCCTTTCGCAACAAGCCTAGCTTTGAAGGTCTCAACCTTCCCGTCTACTCCTCTCTTTCTCTTGTAGATCCACTTGCATCCAATGGCTTTTACACCATCGGGTGGCTCTACTAACTCCCAGACCTGATTAGAATCCATAGATTCTATCTCTGAATTCATCGCTCTTTGCCAAGATACCGCATCTCTATCTTGGAGTGCCTCGTCATATGTCCAGGGATCAGGTTCATGTTCACTAGGGACTAAGTCCGAAGACTCTCCCAAAAACATGAATCTCTGGGGTTGTCTAACAACCCTCCCACTACGACGAGGTGCCTCCTGTGTATGCTCTGTGACTCACGGTGCAGTGACTTGTTGTTGGGTTTCCGGCACCGCGGCGAGTGTGTGTTCGAACATGTTTCGTAAACATGTGCACAGCGGAAGAAATAAAAATAATAAATCTACATTTATTACAACACACACATCACACGCATGCATAGTACAACATGTGTAGACATAACCGTAAATTTAAATTTGCAATAAAAGGAAATTTAACTATGTATACCTTTCGTATCACGTGTAGAGGGAACGACATCAACCGGAACGATCCACGCTAGAATCGTCTCTATCCGTATCCACGCCGAGTATCCTCGGGATGACTTCGCTAAGTCACGAGCCTCATCTTCGTACGGGTTACTAGCCTCGTGTTGAAGACGATGTGATCGAGAGATGATCACGATCCGAATCCAAATTCGGATCCAAAAACAAGTCCTCAAGACTCGCTTCTCCGAAGAGGTATTTGTCAACCGTTTGACGAATCCTTCGTCCTCCACCTCAGAGGATTACCGGAGATCAAATCCCCGGCAAGGCTACCGCTGTCAGAGCTCTAAACGTCGTCCAAACGACGCTCCGACGAGAGGGAAACAAGCTGTCCAGAAAACTGGAGAGCTTTGGTGGAGACCTTGCGTCGGCCAACTAAGGAAAGCGGCTTGCTCACCTTGTCGCCGGAGCCAAGGAGGATCACCGGAACTCTTCCGGCAGCAGCTCAATGCCGGAAATGGGAGAAGACGGTAGCAGCTGGTGGCCAGTTGGAGAAGATGGGCGGCAGCCTAGGGTTGGCGCCGAAATCTCCAAGTAGAGGAGGTGGGCGGCAACTTAAGGCTAGGGTTTTTGGATTAGGGCTTAACAAACCCTTAAGCCCTCTTTTATAGAGAACTAATTCTCTTAATGGTTATTGGATCAAAACCATAAGGCCCGCTAACCCGCTCCATTAATATAAGTTAAAATAAACCAAACCATGATGGTTTATTTTAAGTTAAAATGAACCGAACCAACTTTTGGTTCATTCGTTTAAAATAAACCAAACCCTTTGGTTTATTCTCCTCCATTGGATTAGAACCAAACCATTTTGGTTCATCCATTATGTCTTCATAAGACACGGCCCATCCATGCTTCCATTGCGACTGAAACGATTTCATGCTCGCTTCTTGTTTGGTCCAACCAAACCTAGTTTCTCTCGGTCTGAGAATCCCATTCTCAAGCTCGTTTTAAATCCTTTGGATTACGCTCGTTGTACGTGTGACCAAATAGGTTCTCGGTTTATGTTGGCTGTCTATAATTAACCATTAATTATAGAACGATCATGAGTGGCACCTAGTAGTACATCATGATCCCCAATTAACCGAAAAGATCAACGGTTGATCCAGAACTATTTCTGAAACCCTTCAACAGCTCGAATGAATCGTGCCCCATTCCCTTCACTCATCTTATACCCACTTGGTTCAGGACATGGTCTATTGTGTCAGTCCCCACTAGGCTGACTACGTCACACCTAGCCCAAGTATCATTTCCTCGTCCTACGGATTCTAGTTACTCCACATGTTTCGAAGAGTATCTTACTCTAAACATGTAATGCTTTGGCCAAATACTTTAGTAACAATCCGACGAGAGGCCATGGGTATACATCTCCTCGCAAGGAGTGGTGAATCCTATATAGGCTATTCAAACACCTTCGATCACTTCGACTTATACCCAATCATCCCGGGTCCACATCTCCTTTGAGATGCTTGCTTAAGATGTCAAAGCAAAAGTCTCCATGATCAAGATGACTTGAATACCGCAAGTCAAAGGAATATTGCACTTAAGCTATAGTAAGAACTTCATTGACATATCTATATATGCAGAGAACCATATGAAGTCTTACGGCTGGTCACTCCAATGAACTAGTTACCATAACTAGCATCCACGATCAACTCCGGACATCACAATGTCTCCAGCCAGTGAGAATCAGCTGCTTGGATACACCAAGGAGTATACCTCGTGCTAATCTCGACAGAATTGATGGTGTCCAAATCCATTAATTCATCGACTAGGAATAATTCCGATACATCACAATTACACATGTAGAGATACTCACTAGTTGTGATCTAATCACAAATTCTCTCATGTTGTGAATCGTATCGTGGACATTCAGTAAATGAGTTTAAGATCCAATCAAATACATGAAAACATGTATACTCAAATAGTGAATCTTCATTTATCATATAAATGGTTCATACATAAGGCGATTTCCTTAGGACATCTCTCATGTATTACTAACACTTGTGGTATCTCCTCTTGTACCGGTGGTACTGATATCGGGACTTCCTTTGTCAACTCCTCAAGAACAATCCTACTTTTGGGCTTGTGGTTCATTACATAATCCTCCTCTAGAAATCTGGCGTTCGTGCTAACGATCACCCTCTGATCTCTAGGATTATAAAACAAACCACCTTTCGTTCCCTTAGGGTAGCCAACAAACATGCACACTTCTGTACGAGGTTCCAACTTACCAGCATCACCCTTCAGCACAAGTGCTGGACTCTCCCATATCCGAATATGTCTTAGACTAGGCTTTCGGCCAGTCCACAATTCTACAGGGGTAGAAGGTTCTGATTTAGATGGAACCAAGTTCATAGTATACAATGCCGTATCCAGCGCATACCCCCAGAACGAAACAGGTAACTCAGAATAACTCATCATCTATCTGACCATCTCCATAAGAGTCCTATTCCTTCGCTCCGCTATACCATTCTGCTGGGGTGTGTCAGGTGCAGACAATTGGGATTGAATCCCAGTCTCTGATAAGTAATTCCTAAACTCTCCCAAGAGGTACTCACCACCACAATCAGATCATAGGGTCTTGATACTCTTACCTTGATGGTTCTCCACATCAGCCTTGAATTCTTTGAACCTGTCAAAGCATTCAGACTTACGGCGAATCAAGTAAATGTATCCATATCTTGAATAATCGTCTATAAAAGAGATGAAATATTCAAAACCACCTCTTGCCTGGATAGACATAGGACCGCACAAATCAGAATGAACCAATTCTAATACATCTTTGGCTCTATACCCCTTGGCCTTGAAAGGCCTCTTGGTCATTTTACCTTCCAAGCAAGATTCGCAGGTTGGGAGATCCTCCACCACTAATGAACCCAAAGGTCCATCAACTATCAACCTTTGAATTCTGCTTAGGTTAATATGACCAATCCTTAGATGCAAAAGATATGTCTGGTTCATTTGCGAAGGTTCTTTTCTCTTATTAGACTTAGAAGATGAGTTATTGACTTCTATATGAATTGTGGGAGTTTTTGGTTCAAGAGTATATAAATTGCCAACCAATGTACCAGAACAGATAATCTCCCTATTCCTTTTTATAACCACTTTGTCATTAAAAGAAACAGAATATCTATCCATGAACAATTTAGAAACTGAAATTAAATTCTTTCTAAAAGTAGGTACATAAAGACAATTTCTCAAAACCAAAACTTTATTCCTATCAAAAAATAAATAAACGTCTCCCACTGCAATAGCCACCACCTTTAAAGCATTGCCCATGAAGACGGTAATCTCTCCCTCAGCTAGTCGTCGGGTTTCTTGGAACCCCTGCAAAGTATTGCATACATGATCAGTGGCTCCTGTATCTACACACCAGGCACTGGTAGATAACATCGCTAAACATGTTTCAACAACTAAACAAGAAGATATACCCTTGTTCTTTCGGCGAGGACAGTCCGCCTTCCAATGTCCAGTCTGCTTTCAAGTGAAGCACTTGCCTTTCGGCTTCTTCACTCCTACCTGAGGTCCCATTGCAACTTTCTTCGCTCCACCTTGCTTCTTCTTCTTCTTACCTTTCGGTTTAGAGGAAGAAACCTTCTGAGCAACCATGGCTTGAGCGCTTTGACAAAAAAGCTCCTCTGCCGCCTGGAATTCTGTCAGAAGCTTCGCCAACGAATACAACCTCTTGTTCATGTTGTAGTTGAGGCGGAACTGCTCAAAACTCCTAGGAAGAGACTGGAGAATGATATCAACCTGGGTTTCCCCATCGATCTCATCTCCGAGGACTTCCATCTCATTAACATGAGCCATCATCTTGAGAACATGATCCCTAACGGGTGTTCCCTCGATCATGGTGGTCGTCATCAAGTTTCTCATTGCCTCCTGTCTAGCCGCCCTACTCTGATGTCCGAAAAGTTCCTTGAGATTGAACATCATGTCATAAGCTGTGGCCATGGCCTGATGCTGATGTTGCAGCACATTTGACATAGATGCCAAATTGTAACACCGCGCCATCTCATCTTGTTGGGATGTATACTGAAAGCCTAGCTCTTTTGTATGAACATCTTTATTTTGAAATAAGAATCACATGATCATTGTTTGCACGTTATATTTATATGTGTGCATATTGTCTAATATTTTACATTGTAGATAACATGGTGCCTGGGTGCGGCACAGAAGATCATGTTATCAGTCCCTTGTAGAATATAAGTAAAGGCTCACAACCAAGATGGTTTTGGACAAACCATTGGCATGGTTGTAGTGTAGCTTGGTATTGTTTTGTCTTGAACATAGAGTTACACTAGTACACTTAGGTGTATTGAGCAGGACCGACATAGAGGTGATTCAATTTATTGCTGACTACATAATTGAATCGGACCTCGGATATTATGTTGTACATGCTCTTAATCCCGATATAATAACGGGCACATGTACTTAATATTTATTTCTTTGATTTACCAGAGGGTGAGATTTCTATGGATTAAATCAATATGTCCGGTAAGTTGGGAAATGATATTATTTACATGGTGTGTCGTTGATTTTAGGAGGAAACCGTGTCCTATATATTAGGTTGATGATGTCCCCTTGAGGAGCTCATAAGGTTCATCATGTAGACCCTGCACGTTGACTTAGTCAACATGATGATAAGGTTGAGTGGTACTACTCGAGGAGTTAGATGTTAATTGATTGATGGTCAGTAAATCAATCAATTGACGGACATTCGATATCTTAAACACGGGGAGATGGATGTACAAATAATATATGGAGCCCATATTAATTTATGGGGGTTGGTGAGGTAGTTCGATGATGATCCTCTAGTGGAATGGAACATCATTGATGAATCATGTTTGTGTGGTTCTGATCCATCGGGTGGCCAAGACCCAACTCCTCCTCATGGTCCCTATCGTAGCCTAATATAAACCTCATGAAGTCTAGATCAAATGATGGAAAACAAATATCTAGATCCGACGGTTAGGATTAAATCCCTAGAACCGACGGTTGAGATTAAATCTCTAGATCCGACGGTTGGGATTAAAACCCTAGAACCGACGGTTGAGATTAAATCTCTAAATCCGACGGTTGAGATTAAAACCCTAGAACCGACGGTGGAGATTAAACCAAGGCCTAAACCTAACTCTATATAAAAGGGAGAGGAAAGGTTGGATAAGGTGGGCGGCAAGTTTAAAAGATTGATAAAATTTTTTTCCTAATTCTATGCCACCTTGGGCGGAAAGATTAGAATTAGTTAAAAAAAAAAATTAAGATTAGAATTGGTGAAAACAAAAATTTTCCTATGCCACCTTGGGAGGCAAGATTATAGGAAGAATTTTTTTTTTACTAATTCCTTGCTACCCTTGGGCGGCAAGAAAATTGGGAATTAGTTCCAATATTTTTGGCTACCTCATCAATAACCAACTTTCTCCTAAGTTCTATAAATAGGGGCTTAGGCTTGGGCGGAAAGAAAGATATATGGATTAGGGTTAGGGATTGGTTGATGGTGTTGGGCGGCAAGGCTTCTCCTTCTTCCAATAGTTGGCCGACAACCCATCCTCCCTATTCCTCCTTGATTTGGCCGGCGCCCAAGTTTTACCTTTCCTTCTATGGCTTAGGTTGAATGGAATTAGAATGGCTTCCCTTGGCCGGCAACCAAAACCTAGATGGGATAGGATTGGGGTTGGGCGGGTAGGGTTAGGGTTTTGGGATTAGGTTGGGCGGCAACATGGAGATGAAGATCTTCTTCTTCTTCCTTCTAAGTGTTGGCCGGCCACTATCCATGTTCCCTATACCTTGGCCGGAGCTCAACCTATTCTCCTTCCCTTCATCCTTGGCCGGAAATTAGGAAAGCTTTGTCTAGGGTTTGGGCGGCAACAAGGAGGAGGATTGTTTTCCTTTCCTTTCTCCAAGTGTTGGTCGGCGCCCATACCCTTGGTGTTTCTCTTTCGGTTGGCTTCCATACTCCATTCCATCTTCTCTTTGGATCAAGTGGCAAACATCATGCTTGGAGCTTGATGGTTGGTCCTAGATAAGAGATGAGTTTTGTTTCCATTTTGTTCTCTCTATTCTTGGGGTCGGCGGCATCAATCCTTTGTGGATTGGTGGTTGGCTCAAGCAAGAAGGGAAAGAGAGTTCTTCTTTCTTTGGATTGAAGATCTAGGATGCTTCAACTTGTGGAGGATCTTCGCCCACACGAAGTCTACAAGGAGGTTAGGACATACGATAGAAGATCAAGAGGTATAAAAGTTTTATAACTTTTATTTTTGTTCTTTGCATGCTCTTATTTGATATGCTAGCTTATGTTGTTTATGTTAGTATATGTTGATTATACTAGTTTACATTTGTATGTATTTGTATAATCATAGACCCCGAATAAGAAACACAAAAACCGGCGATCCGTCCGTCGTCTCTTCCGCGGCTAATCAACTAGAAAAGTTGTGTGGCTTGAACAACTAGTTTGTTCAAGCGACCACTCAAGTTGTTAGCACGATGATGAATAGGTTGTGCTAAGGAAACTCATCCCATCCGGATTAGTTTTCATTAGTGAAAATTTTAATCCGGGGACATGGGAGCCGATGAGCATTCCGAGGAATAGCATGATTGCCAACAATTGGTATCAGAGCCACGGTTTCCGGTTTTGTGTGTTTTGGATTCGGTTACTTTCATGCACATATCATATATTGAGTATGCCGGATAATAGTAGGATGTGCGTAGGCTAACTTTTTGGTTGCAGGCATAAGATCCAACTATTATGGCTATATATGTGTGTATGTGATAGCATGTGTGTGTGATTGTATATTATTTGAATCCTCGGGGTTGACGAGGCTAAATTAGTATTTAATTTTTGTAATTGAATACGGCATTGTTTAGTCACTCTTTATTTTATTTTACTTTCGATCTAGATTTCATGTACACTCCCTCGTGGAGTATAGGATCGATGGATGTAAAATAAAATAGGTTTTATTCTCGGCTCGGATCTCCGGATGGCTCGTACATGGCGTAGGAGGAGCGGACATGGCTCGTACATGGTCTACCTGACCTACTAGTATCTGATCAACACGACCTACTAGGACTTTCAATCTCGGCTCGGATCTCTTATGTGGCTTGCGCACGGAAAAGGTGGAGCGGACGAGGCGGCGACACGGCGGGACGCATATGGGAGAACAATGCCATAATAGTTGGAAAAATTCTGATTTTTCCATATTTATTGCTGATTTGTTTTGTATGCATGTTGTGTGTGCTTGAAAATTCCTCATTTTCAATTTACTAAGTGGGAGAGGGATATTTTAATTAATTCCTGCGGCCTCCATTACAATTTGACGTGTGATGCAACAAACTTGCGTGTCGGCTCTGAGTGCCTTCCTCCCTGCGGATGAGTTTGTTTGCGGATCACTAGGTCAAATAATGGTTATAGGAAATTATCTAGGAGCGTGTGTACTTTCACAGTGGTAAGGCACATAATCCGAAATAATTCCCTTAGTATCGTGTAATGGTGCACACTTAGATGCAAATATAAAGTATCCTCCCCATCGGAGTCACTGCTTTTATTTGTAGGGACAAAGAGGAACCAACTATTAATTTTATTTGTCAAAAAGTAAGGTTGACGGGATAATAAAATTAATGGGTAAAACCTCCTCTTACAAATGTAGAATTCGTATACGTCCACACTGCGTGTCATGCGATATTCTCGGTGTTTTGAGGTGTTGGTTGATTTCGAAATTTTATTGTTTGAGGAATCAATAATTTTTTGAAATCTAAAGTAATGATCTATGTGATTCTTAGTATTTTCAAAATTGACTTTCAGTCCACTTACTGTGATACTGAAGGAAATAAACTTACTGTACCTAAATAATTTTGATTGGAAAAGATTCAAGATATTATCTTATCTGCTAAGGAGTACAAGTATGCACTCTTCAAAGAGTGTCCTCAAGCCATCATTGCTCAAAAGGGTTTCTACTTCTAAGCCGAAAGGCAAGAAGAAGAAGAAACAAGGTGAAGCAAAGATGGTGGGAGGATCTCAGGGAAGAGTGAAGAAGCCGAAAGGCAAGTACTTCACTTGCAAGCAGGATGGACATTGGAAGAAGGACTGTCCCAATCCAAAATAGAACAAAGGTACATCTTTTGGACTAGTCATTGAAACATGATTAGCGGTGATATCTACCGGCACCTGGTAAGTAGATACGGGAGCCACTAATCATGTCTGCAACAATTTGCAGGGGTTCTAGGAAACCCGATGACTAGCTAAAGGGGAGATTACCATTTACTTGGGCAATGCCATGAAGATGGCGGCTATTGCAGTGGGAGATGTTTTATTTATCTTTTGAGAAAAATAAAGGTTTTTGGTTCTTAAGAATTCCCTTTATGTACCCTTATTTAGAAAGAATTGATTTCGGTTTCTAAATAGTTTTTGGATGGATAATCTATTTCTTTTCATGACAGATTTGTTATAAAAGGAATAGGGACATTATCTATTCAGGTACATAGATAGGAAATTTATAACTTGAACCACAAGCTCCCATGATGCAAATAGAAGTTAATAACTCATCTTCTAATTCCAATAAGAGAAAAGAACCTTCGAAGATGAACCAAACATATCTTTGGCTTCTTAGGCTTGGTCACATTAACCTAAGCAGAATTCAAAGGTTGATAGCTGATGGACCTTTGGGTTCATTAGTGGTGGAGGATCTCCCAACCTACGAATCTTGCTTGGAGGGTAAGATGACCAAGAGGCCTTTTTAAGGCCAAGGGGTATAGAGCCAAAGATTTGTTAGAAATGGTTCATTCTGATTTGTGAGGTCCTATGACTATCTAGGGAAGAGGTAATCTTGAATATTTCGTCTCTTTCATAGACGATTATTCAAGATATGGATGACACTACGATCTGATCGTGGTGGTGACAACCTCTTGGGAGAGTATAGAAACTACTTATCAGAGGTTGGGATTCAATCCCAATTGACTGCACCTGGCACACCCCAGCAGAACAGTGTAGCAGTACGAAGGAATAGGACTCTTATGGAGATGATTAGATCAATGATGAATTATTCTGACTTGTTTTATAGTCCTAGAGATCAGAGAGTGATCGTTAACACGAACGCCAGATTTCTAGAGGAAGACTTGTTAGTAATATATGAGAGATGTCCTAAGGCCGTCGCCTTATGTTTGAACCATTTATATGATAAATAAAGATTCAATATTTGAGTATACATGTTTTATGTATTTGATTGGATCTTAAACTCATTTACTGAATGTCCACGATACGATTCACAGCATGAGAGAATTTGTGATTGGATCACAACTAGTGAGTATCTCTACATGTTTAATTTTGATGTATCAGAATTATCCATAGTCGATGAATTGATGGATTTGGACACCATCAATACTGTTGAGACTAGCACGAGGTATACTCCTTGGTGTATCCAAGCAGCTGATTCTCACTGGCTGGAGACATAGTGATGTCCGGAGTTAATCGTGGATGCTAGTTATGGTAACTAGTTCATTGGAGTGACCAGCCGTAAGACTTCATATGGTTCTCTGCATATATAGATATGCCAATGAAGTTCTTACTGTGGCTTAAGTGCGATGTTCCTTTGACTTGCGGTATTCAAGTCATCTTTATCATGGAGACTTATGCTTTGACATCTTAAGCAAACGTCTCTAAGGAGATGTGGACCCGGGATGATTGGGTATAAGTCGAAGTGATCGAAGGTGTTTGAATAGCCTATAAAGGATTCACCACTCCTTGCGAGGAGATGTATACCCATGGCCTCTCGTCGGATTGTTACTAAAGACTTTGGCCAAAGCATTACATGTTTAGAGTAAGATACTCTTCGAAACATGTGGAGTAACTAGAATCCGTAGGACGAGGAAATAATACTTGGGCTAGATGTGACGTAGTCAGCCTAGTGGGGACTGACACAATAGACCATGACCTGAACCAAGTGGGTATAAGATGAGTGAAGGGAATGGGGCACGATTCATTCGAGCTGCTGAAGGGTTTCAGAAATAGTTCTGGATCAACCGTTGATCTTTTCGGTTAATTGGGGATCATGATGTACTACTAGGTGCCACTCATGATCGTTCTATAATTAATGGTTAATTATAGACGGCCAACATAAACCGAGAAGCAATTTGGTCACACGCACAACGAGCGTAATCCAAAGGATTTAAAACGAGCTTGAGAATGGGATTCTCAGACCGAGAGAAACTAGGTTTGGTTGGACCAAACATAAAGCGAGCATGAAATCGTTTCAGTCGTAATGGAAGCGTGGATGGGCCGTGTCTTATGAAGACATAATGGATGAACCAAAATGGTTTGGTTCTAATTCAATGGAGGAGAATAAACCAAAGGGTTTGGTTTATTTTAAACGAATGAACCAAAAGTTGGTTCGGTTCGTTTTAACTTAAAATAAACCATCATGGTTTGGTTTATTTTAACTTATCTTAATGGAGCGGGTTAACGGGCCTAATGGTTATGATCCAATAACCATTAAGAGAATTAGTTCTCTATAAAAGAGGGCTTAATGGATAATTAAGCCCTAATCCAAAACCCTTGCCCTAAGGTTGCTGCCCACCTCATCCTTGGAGATTTCGGCGCCAACCCTAGGTGTGCCTCCCAGCTTGTTGTGCCGGCTTCCATCTCCTTGCCGGCGTCCAAGCTTCAGCCGGTGAACCCTCCGGCGACCCTCCGGTGATCTTCCTCGGCCTCGGTGAAAAGGTGAGCACTTGGCTTCCTTGTTTTGGCCGGCGCCTACTCCTCCACTTCTCCTCTCGTCGGAGCGTCGTTTGGACGACGGTTTGAGCTCCGACAGCGGCTAAACTACCGGGGATTCGATCTCCGGTAATCCTCTGAGGTGGAGGATGAAGGATTCGTCAATTGGTTGACGAATACCTCTCCGGAGAAGCGAGTTTTGAGAACTCGTATTAGGATCCGAATTTGGATTCGGATCGTGATCATCTCTCGATCACGTCGTCTTCAACACGAGGCTAGTAACCCGTACGAAGATGAAGCTCGTGGCTTAGCGAAGTCATCCCGAGGAACTCGGCGTGGATACGGATAGAGATGATTCTAGCGAGGATCGTTCCGGTTGATGCCGTTCCCGCTACACGTCATACGAAAGGTATAACGTAGATAAATTTCCTTTTATTGTGTTTAAATTTACGGTTATGTCTACACTTGTTGTAATATGCATGCGTGCATTGTGTGTGTTGTAATAAATGTAGATTTATTATTTTTATTGCTTCCGCTGTGTTCATGTTTACAAAACGTGATCGAACACACACACGCCGCGGTGTCGGAAACCCAACAGTGGTATCAGAGCCCAGGTTGTGTTTCGACATAATCGAAAAAATCATTTTGCGATAGTCATAATGTATTTCTAGAAATTTTCTAATTTTGGAAATTTAGAAGTATTTATGGAAATTTTTCAATTTTGGAAAGTCTAGAAGTATTTATGGAAATCTTCCACTTTTGGAAAGTTGGAAGTATTTATGGAAATTGATATTTTCCATAAATAAAATATTTGATTAGATTCTGGAAATTTATTTCCTAATTTAATCATGATTTGATTTGGGAAATCAAATCTTAAAATATTTTATTTCCATAAGTAGTTTTAATGATTTAGGAAATTGGTTTCCTAAATAGATTTTCCTTAATCAAATAATTCCATGAATAAAATATGTGATTAGATTTGGAAATTTTTTTCCTAATTTAATTATGATTTGATTTGGACAATCAAATCTTAAACATATTTTATTTCCATAAATAGTTATGACATATAAGGAAATATATACATGACATAATTGTATGCCATGTAATTGCATTAGATGCATAACATTATGCCATGCGTGTCGTGACATGTAGATGTATGCCATGTATGTCATGCCATGTAGATAATAGTTATTTGCATGCAAAAAGGATGAGACATAAAAACCCTTAAACAATATTAAAGCATACACCTTCCATTAATATGGTTAGAACCAGAGTTCCGTTTCTTGTTTGGGTTGTTGGACTCTCTCCAAGCCCGGCTCGAACCCGAACATGTTCAAACCATGGAATAGTTTAATACTAATATGGTAAGAGTCTGAGGTCAATCGTTAACTTTGGTTGTTGGACTCTCTCCAAGCTGGGCTAATTGGTTGAATGCGCTCTAACCATATTAAAACTATTTCCCGATTAATGGGTTGGCTTTAACCTGGAGCATCGGCTTGTTGGACTCTCTCCAAGGTCGATGTAAAGGGAGGTGAAGTTGGGTGCTATGCATATGATGCATACTTGTTAATGTGTTAACAACCCGATGTATGTGTGAACATTCAATTAGTTGATAGCACATTGTGATAGTTGCATATACGTGATATGCAATCGGTATAGTTGATACCTACCGTCGTAGTTATGAATGGCTTGTTGGACTCTCTCCAAGGTTGTTCATAACTATGATGGATATCAGCCCTTTCGGAGATGGACCTACGATCTCCCGAAGTGATTTTGGGGTTTTTGAAATTCGAAAAATGAATGGGATTTATAAATGTATATTGATGCATTTTAAAATCATTTTCTCATATATGCTGGTTTTGTATTTCTAGGTCAATAAATTGATCATGACGTCTTTGAATTTGTGCACTATTTTGGATTCGAACAAACTGACTGGGCCTAACTTCTTGGACTGGCTTAGAAACTTGAGAATTGTTCTCAAGGTGAAAAGTTTGCGTATGTCCTCGAAGCGCCTCTTCCCGCCCGTCCTAGTGACGATGCAACTCTGGACCAATTGATGGCCTATCAGAAACATGTGAGTGATTCTGAACAAATGAGTTGCATCATGCTAGCCATGATGGAACCCAAGCTACGAAAGCAGCATGAGCATATGGATGCTCATATCGTAGTCCTTCATCTTTGTGAGTTGGTTGATGAGCAAGTGAGATTCAAAAGGTTCGAAGTCTCAAAGCTCCTCTTCACCTCTGAGATGCTAGAAGGTTCATCTGTGGTACTCCTCAATATGCTGAAGACTGTGGAGCCTTCTGTGAAGCATGAGGAGAAGGCGGTTCTGTTAGTTGATTCCTCGAAGAAAGGTTCTAAGAGGGAGTCAAAGGAACAACAGAAGGGGAAGAAGAAAACGGCTAAAAAGGCAGAACCAGCTCAAAAGGGCACTTGCCATCATTATGGCAAGTAGGGCCATTTGCGAAGAAAGTGCAAGATTTATCTTGAGTCCGTGAAGAAGGATAAGGCATCGGATGCCCCATCTTCTTCAGAAATCTTCTTTATGGATTGTCATTCTATTTCCTCAGACACTTGGGTATTGGATACTGGGTGTGGCTCACATATATGTAATGACATACATGGGCTAAGGAATAGATGAAGACTCATCAAGGGAGAGTCAAATTTACGTGTTGGGAATGGAGCAAAGGTTACTGCACTCGCCATCGGAACGTATTTGTTGAAACTCCCTGCAGGACTTGTCTTAGAACTGGACAATTGCTTTTATATTTTTTCGTTGATAAAGAACATCATTTCTATTTCTTGTTTAAATAGAAATGGGTACCATTTGACTTTTAGTAACAATTGTTGTTACATAACTTTGAATGGAGTTCTTTATGGGACAGGAACTTTAAGCAATGGTATTTATACGTTGGACGTATCCAGTGACATTTTCAATATCGAAGCGAGCAACAAGCTTGCTCGAAAAAGATAATCAATTAGACTCCTACATGTGGTATTGTCGTCTTGGCCATGTAAGCAAGAAACGCATGTCCGAATTACACCGATGTGGAATTCTGGAATGGTTTGAATTGGATTCATACGATACATACGAATCATGCTTAAAAGGCAAGATGACTAAGTTACCTTTTACTGGAAAAGGTGAACGAGTGGGAGAGTTACTAGGTCTAATACATACTGATGTATGTGGACCTATGTCAACTCAAGCATTAGGAGGCTATAGCTACTTCATTACCTTCACCGATGATCACTCACGGTTTGGGTATGTGTTCTTGATGAAACACAAGTCTGAAGCCTTTGAAAGGTTCAAAGAGTTCAGAAATGAAGTAGAGAAACAACATGACAAGTGTATTAAAATACTTCGATCGGATCGAGGTGATGAATACTTGAGTCAGGAGTTTCTTGATTACCTAAGAGACAATGGTATATTATCTCAATGGACTCCGCCCTATACACCACAGCATAATGGTGTATCTGAGAGGCGTAACCGGACCTTGTTGGACATGGTCAGGTCAATGATGAATCATGCGACTCTTTTCAAGTCCTTTTGGGGTTATGCACTTCAGACAGCTGTTTACTTGTTAAACAGAATGCCTACCAAGGTAGTCTCAACTACTCCATATGAGATATTGAATAGTAAGAAACCTCATGTATCTTACTTGAAGATATGGGGTTGTCCTGCTTATGTGAAGCGGACTGTATCAGACAAATTGGATGCTAAGTCTGATGAATGTCTATTTGTTGGATACCCTAAGGAAACAAGGGGTTACCAATTCTATCATCCTGTGGAACAAAAGGTGTTTGTTTCAAGGCATGCTGTGTTCCTAGAGAAAGAGTTTCTCTTGCAAGAAAACAGTGGGAGTGTCATCGAGCTTGAGGAGGCTCGAGAGACTCAAATAGACATTGATGAGATACTTGGTGAAGCACAACAGCCGACAACTCATAGTGATGAGCAATCGGCTGGACCTATTATAACACCACATCTTCGTAGATCTGGTAGAACACGCAATATTCCTGAGAGATATGGATTTCTCGTAAGTGAATCGAGCACGTGTTACTCATTGATGATGAGAGCCTACGTTATGAAGAAGTCTTGACAAGTTGAAAGGGATAAGTGGCTTGGTGCCATGAAGTGAAATGGATTCCATGTATGAAAACCAAGTTTGGAACTTGGTTGACCCACCTGAAGGCATAAAGCCTAAAGGGTGCAAGTGGGTTTTCAAGAAGAAAACCGACATGGATGGTAATGTGATTACCTATAAGGCTAGATTGGTGGCGAAAGGATATCGTCAAAAAACAAGGTGTTGATTATGACGAAACCTATTCGCCTGTAGCTATGCTTAAATCCATTCGGATGCTCCTGGCCATAGCGGCTCATTATGATTATGAGATATGGCAGATGGATGTGAAAACAGCTTTCCTTAATGGAAACACGCTCGAGGGCGTGTATATGATACGGCTGAGGTTTCACATCGGTTGATAAAACCAAGGTATGCAAATTGCGACGGTCCATTTATGGATTGAAGCAAGCATCCAGGAGCTGGAATATCCGTTTTGATGAGACAATCAAAAGTTTGATTTCTCACAAAATCCAGACGAACCTTGTGTGTACAAGAAGGTTAGTGGGAGTGCAGTCGTGTTCCTAGTATTGTATGTCGATGACATATTACTTATAGGAAAGCGATGTTTCAATCTTACGATCAGTGAAGGTTTGGTTATCCAAGACATTCTCCATGAAAGACACAGGAGAAGCAACCTACATCCTCGGGATTAAGATCTATAGAGATAGATCGAAAGCGGTTGCTTGGTCTTTCATGATCTACATATATAGACCGAGTGCTAAAGAGGTTTAGCATGTCGGAATCCAAGAAAGGTTTCCTACCCATCAGGCATGGGGTACACCTTTCGAAGTCTATGTGTCCGCGCACAGAAGACGAGAGGATTTGCATCAGTAAGATTCCCTATGCATCCGCAATAGGATCTATCATGTATGCTATGTTATGTACGAGGCCCGATGTATCGTATGCTCTGAGTGTCACGAGCAGATACCAGTCTGATCCAGGAATGGATCATTGGGTGACTGTTAAGACGATCCTTAAGTACTTAAGAAGAACTAAGGATACGTTCCTAATATATGGAGAAGGGTACATGGTGATACGTGGGTATACGGATGCCAAATCCAGACAGACAAGGTTGATTCCATGTCTTTGTCTGGGTATGTATTCACTTGGAATGGAGGCGCAATAAGTTGGAAAGGTTCCAAGCTTGACACTATAGCGGATTCTGCCACTAAGGCAGAATACATTGCTGCTTTGGAAGCAGCAAAGGAAGCGGTTTGGATCAAAAAGTTCATCTCTGAACTTGATGTGGTCTCATCAATGATCCAAACATGTGCTTCGCCGCTATCATCTTATCAGAGAGATCTTCAGTAAGAACGAAATACAAATTGAGAAAATTCCCACTGAAAGGAACTTAGCGGATCCCTTGACTAAGGCATTACCTCAAAATAAGTTTGAGGGTCATGTTAGAGCTTATGGTATTGGATACTGTAGCGATTGGCATTCGGCCAAGTGGGAGTCTGTTAGTAATATATGAGAGATGTCCTAAGGCCATCGCCTTATGTATGAACCATTTATATGATAAATAAAGATTCACTATTTGAGTATACATGTTTTATGTATTTGGTTGGATCTTAAACTCATTTACTGAATGTCCACAATACGATTCACAACATGAGAGAATTTGTGATTGGATCACAACTAGTGAGTATCTCTACATGTGTAATTGTGATGTATCGGAATTATCCCTAGTCGATGAATTGATGGATTTGGACACCATCAATTCTGTCGAGACTAGGTGTGACGTAGTCAGCCTAGTGGGGACTGACACTATAGACCATCTCCTGAACCAAGTGAGTATAAGATGAGTGAAGGGAATGGGGCACGAATCATTCGAGCTGCTGAAGGGTTTCAGAAATAGTTCTGGATCAACCGTTGATCTTTTCGGTTAATTGGGGATCATGATGTACTACTAGGTGCCACTCATGATCGTTCTATAATTAATGGTTAATTATAGATGGCCAACATAAATCGAGAACCTATTTGGTTACACGCACAACGAGCGTAATCCAAAGGATTTAAAACGAGCTTGAGAATGGGATTCTCAGACCGAGAGAAACTAGGTTTTGTTGGACCAAACATAAAGCGAGCATGAAATCATTTCAGTCACAATGGAAGCGTGGATGGGCCGTGTCTTATGAAGACATAATGGATGAACCAAAATGGTTTGGTTCTAATCCAATGGAGGAGAATAAACCAAAGGGTTTTGTTTATTTTAAACGAATGAACCAAAAGTTGGTTCGGTTCGTTTTAACTTTAAATAAACCATCATGGTTTGGTTTATTTTAACTTATCTTAATGGAGCGGGTTAACGGGCCTAATGGTTATGATCCAATAACCATTAAGAGAATTAGTTCTCTATAAAAGAGGGCTTAATGGATAATTAAGCCCTAATCCAAAACCCATGCCCTAAGGTTGCCGCCCACCTCATCCTTGGAGATTTCGGCGCCAACCCTAGGTGTGCCACTCAGCTTGTTGTGCCGCCGTCCATCTCCTTGCCGGCGTCCAAGCTTCAGCCGGTGAACCCTCCGGTGATCTTCCTAGGCCTCGGTGAAATGGTGAGCACTTGGCTTCCTTGTTTTGGCCGGCGCCTACTCCTCCACCAAGCTGTCCAGTTTTCTGGACAGCTTCTTCTCCTCTCATCGGAGCGTCGTTTGGACGACGGTTTGAGCTCCGACAGCGGCTAAACTACCGGGGATTCGATCTCTGGTAATCCTCTGAGGTGGAGGACGAAGGATTCGTCAATTGGTTGACGAATACCTCTCCGGAGAAGCGAGTTTTGAGAACTCGTATTAGGATCCGAATTTGGATTCGGATCGTGATCATCTCTCGATCACATCGTCTTCAACACGAGGCTAGTAACCCATACGAAGATGAAGCTCGTGGCTTAGCGAAGTCATCCCGAGGAACTCGGCGTGGATACGGATAGAGACGATTCTAGCGAGGATCATTCCGGTTGATGCCGTTCCCGCTACACGTCATATGAAAGGTATAACGTAGATAAATTTCCTTTTATTGCAAATTTAAATTTATGGTTATGTCTACACTTGTTGTAATATGCATGCGTGCATTGTGTGTGTTGTAATAAATGTAGATTTATTATTTTTATTGCTTCCGCTGTGTTCATGTTTACGAAACGTGATCGAACAAACACACGCCGCGGTGCCGGAAACCCAACAAGACTATGTGATAAGCCACAAGCCCAAGAGTAAAATTGTTCTGGAGGAGTTAAAAGGGAAGTCACTTCTTTAGTACCACCGGTACAAGAGGATATACCACATGTCACTGCACCGCATGTCACAAAGGATACACAGATGATACCTCGTCATAGTGGGAGGGTTGTTAGACAGCCTCTTAGATTCATGTTTTTTGATGAAACTTCTGATTTGGTCCCTAGCAAACATGAACCTGATCCCTAGACATACGACGAGGGAATCCAAGATATAAATACAACATCTTGGCAAAATGCAATGAATACTGAGATTGAATCTATGGATTCAAGTCAGGTCTGGGTGCTCTTATGCATTGCAGCTCATATGGATTATGAGGTGTGATAGATGGATGTCAAGACAGCTTTCCTTAATGGAAGTCTTGAGGAAAACATCTATATGAAGCAACCAGAGGGATTCATTGCTAAGGGCAAAGAGCGTATTGTATGTAATCTTAATCGATTCGTTTATGGACTGAAGCAAGCTTTGAGGTCTTGGAACATCCGCTTTGATGAGGTAAATCCAAACTTATGGATTTATTCAAAGTACGGATGAGTCTTGTGTATACAAGAGATGTGACAGAAATGTAGTGGTATTTCTTGTACTATATGTAGATGACATTTTGGTAGTTGGCAACAATATCAGAGTGTTATCAGACATAAGGGTATGGTTGTCCAAACAGTTTTGAAGGACTTGGGAGAAGTGGGTCACAACCTTGGGATCAAGGTTGTTGTGCTTATCCCAAGCTTCATACATAGACATGATTTTGGATCGTTTTAGCATGCAGAACTCCAAGAAGGGTTTTATACCTTTCAGGTATGGAGTTCCTTTATCTAAGGAGATGTGTCCTAGATCATCTGAGGTGATAAAGGAGCTGAAGGCGGTTCCTTATGCTTCGGCAGTAGGAAGCCTCATGTATGCTATGTACGAGACAAGATATCTGCTTTGCCGTGGGCATGGTTAGCAGATATCAGAGTAATCCAGGACAGGGACATTGGACTACGGTAAAAGCATATATTGTAGTGCCTGAGAAGGACTAGGGATTATATGCTAGTTTACCGTGCAGACCAATTACTCCCTGTGGGTTACACGGATTCTGATTTCCAATCTGATAGGGATAATAGTAAGTCTACCTCAGGGTTTGTGTTTACTTTGGGAGGTGGAGCCATAGTATGGAGGAGTGTCAAGCAGAAATGCATGGCGGACTCCAACATGGAAGCTGTGTATGTGGCAGCCTATGAGGCGGCCAAAGAAGCTGTATGGCTCAGGAACTTCCTGATGGACTTGGATGTGATTCCTGGTTTGCCCAGAACTATCACAATTTATTGTAATAATAATGATGTAGTTGCAAACTCGAAGGAACCACGATCCCATAACGCTAGTAAACACATAGAGTGCAAGCACCACCTGATACGAGAAATCGTAAAGGAGGTAGAAGTAAGCTATCGCCAAGATTGCATCAGAGGATGACCTGGTAGACCCTTTCACTAAGGCCCTTCTGGTAAGAGCTTTGATAGGCAAGTAGAGGGAAGGGGAATCAGATGTATGGCAGTATGATGACAGCATAGTCTTTTAGTATAAGTGGGAGATTGTTGGGATGTATACTGAAAGCCTAGCTCTTTTGTATGAACATCTTTATTTTGAAATAAGAATCACATGATCATTGTTTGCACGTTATATTTATATGTGTGCATATTGTCTAATATTTTACATTGTAGATAACATGGTGCCTGGGTGCGGGACAGAAGATCATGTTATCAGTCCCTTGTAAAATATAAGTAATGGCTCACAACCAAGATGGTTTTGGACAAACCATTGGCATGGTTGTAGTGTAGCTTGGTATTGTTTTGTCTTGAACATAGAGTTACACTAGTACACTTAGGTGTATTGAGCAGGACCGACATAGAGGTGATTTAATTTATTGCTGACTACATAATTGAATCGGACCTCGGATATTATGTTGTACATGCTCTTAATCCCGATATAATAATGGGCACATGTACTTAATATTTATTTCTTTGATTTACCAGAGGGTGAGATTTCTATGGATTAAATCAATATGCCCGGTAAGTTGGGAAATGATATTATTTACATGGTGTGCCGTTGATTATAGGAGGAAACAGTGTCCTATATATTAGGTTGATGATGTCCCCTTGAGGAGCTCATAAGGTTCATCATGTAAACCCTGCAGGTTGACTTAGTTAACATGATGATAAGGTTGAGTGGTACTACTCGAGGAGTTAGATGTTAATTGATTGATGGTCAGCAAATCAATCAATTGACGGACATTCGATATCTTAAACACGGGGAGATGGATGTATAAATAATATATGGAGCCCATATTAATTTATGGGGGTTGGTGAGGTAGTTCGATGATGATCCTCTAGTGGAATGGAACATCATTGATGGATCAAGTTTGTGTGGTTTCGAACCATTGGGTGGCCAAGACCCAACTCCTCCTCATGGTCCCTATCGTAGCCTAATATAAACCTCATGAAGTCTAGATCAAATGATGGAAAACAAATCTCTAGATCCGACGGTTAGGATTAAATCCCTAGAACCGACGGTTGAGATTAAATCTCTAGATCCGACGGTTGGGATTAAAACCCTAGAACCGATGGTTGAGATTAAATCTCTAAATCCGACGGTTGAGATTAAAACCCTAGAACCGACGGTGGAGATTAAACCAAGGGCTAAACCTAACTCTATATAAAAGGGAGAGGAAAGGTTGGATAAGGTGGGCGACAAGTTTAAAAGATTGATAAAATTTTTTTCCTAATTCTATGCCACCTTGGGCGGCAAGATTAGAATTAGTTAAAAAAAAATTTAAGATTAGAATTGGTGAAAAAAAAATTTTCCTATGCCACCTTGGGCGGCAAGATTATAGGAAGAAAAAAAAAATTTACTAATTCCTTGCTACCCTTGGGCGGCAAGAAAATTGGGAATTAGTTCCTATATTTTTGGCTACCTCATCAATAACCAACTTTCTCCTAAGTTCTATAAATAGGGGCTTAGGCTTGGGCGGAAAGAAAGAGATATGCATTAGGGTTAGGGTTTAGTTGATGGTGTTGGGCGGCAAGGCTTCTCCTTCTTCCAATAGTTGGCCGGCAACCCATCCTCCCTATTCCTCCTTGATTTGGCTGGCGGCCAAGTTTTACCTTTCCTTCTATGGCTTAGGTTGGATGGAATTAGGATGGCTTCCCTTGGGCGGCAACCAAAACCTAGATGGGATAGGATTGGGGTTGGGCGGGTAGGGTTAGGGTTTTGGGATTATGTTGGGCGGCAACATGGAGATGAAGATCTTCTTCTTCTTCCTTCTAAGTGTTGGCCGGCCACTATCCATGTTCCCTATACCTTGGTCGGACCTCAACCTATTCTCCTTCCCTTCATCCTTGGCCAAAAATTAGGAAAGCTTTGTCTAGGGTTTGGGCGGCAACAAGGAGGAGGATTGTTTTCCTTTCCTTTCTCCAAGGGTTGGCCAGCGCCCATACCCTTGGTGTTTCTCTTTCGGTTGGCTTCCATACTCCATTCCATCTTCTCTTTGGACCGGTGGCAAACATCATGCTTGGAGCTTGATGGTTGGTCCTAGATAAGAGATGAGTTTTGTTTCCATTTTGTTCTCTCTATTCTTGGGGTCGGCGGCATCAATCCTTTGTGGATTGGTGGTTGGCTCAAGCAAGAAGGGAAAGAGAGTTCTTCTTTCTTTGGATTGAAGAAGATCTAGGATGCTTCAACTTGTGGAGGATCTTCGCCCACACGAAGTCTACAAGGAGGTTAGGACATAAGATAGAAGACCAAGAGGTATAAAAGTTTTATAACTTTTATTATTGTTCTTTGCATGTTCTTATTTGATATGCTAGCTTATGTTCTTTATGTTACTATATGTTGATTATACTAGTTTACATTTGTATGTATTTGTATAATCATAGACCCCGAATAAGAAACACAAAAACCGGCGATCCGTCCGTCGTCTCTTCCGCGGCTAATCAACTAGAAGAGTTGTGTTGCTTGAACAACTAGTTTGTTCAAGCGACCACTCAAGTTGTTAGTACGACGAAGAATAGGTTGTGCTAAGGAAACTCATCCCATCCGGATTTGTTTTCGTTAGTGAAAATTTTAATCCGGGGACATGGGAGCCGATGAGCATTCCGAGAATAGCATGATTGCCAACACATCTGCCTTGATCCATTTCTTAAAACATTCTTTCTTCTTTTCATCAGAGTCATAGGTGGGCTTAGGAGGACAGACCTCGAAGAGTACAAATTTGTACTCCTCCGCAGTTAAGACAATATCCATATTTCTTTTCCAATCAATATAGTTTGGTCCAGTAAGTTTATTTTCTTTTAATATCACAGCAAGTGGGTTGAAAGCCATTTGAAAATCCTAAAAATCACAATGATCAAAATATTAGATTTCAAATATTATTGATTCCTCAAAACAATAAAATTCTGAAATCAACCAACACCTCAAATAACCGAGAATATCGCATGCCACGCTGTGTGGACGTATACGAATTCTATATTTGTAAGAGGAGGTTTTACCCATTAATTTTATTATCTTGTCAACCTTATTTTTTGACAAATAAAATTAATAGTTAGTTCCTCTTTGGCCGTACAATTAAAAGCAGTGACTCCGATGGGGAGGATACTTTTATTTGCATCTAAGTGTGCACCATTACACGATACTAAGGGAATTATTTCGGATTATGTGCCATACCGATGGGGAAGTACACACGCTCCTAAATAATTTCCTATAACCATTATTTAACCTAGTGATCCGCAAACAAACCCATCCGATGGGGAGGAAGGCACTCAGAGCCAACGCGCAAGTTTGTTGCATCACACGTCAAATTGTAATGGAGGCCGCGGGAATTAATTAAAATATCCCTCTCCCACTTAGTCAATTGAAATTGAGGAATTTTAAAGCATACACAACATGCATATAAAACAAATAAGCATTAAATATGGAAAAAAAACAGAATTTTTTCAACTATTATGGCATTGTTCTCCAATACGCATCCCGTCGTGTCGCCACCTCGTCCGCTCCATCTTTTCCCATGAGCAAGTCACCAAAGAGATCCGAGCCGAGATATATCATTTTAATTTGCATCCATCGATCCTATACTCCATGAAGGAGTGTACAAATAATCTAGATCGAAAGTAAACTAAAATGAGCGTCTAAACAATGCCGTATTTAATTACAAAAATTAAATACTAATCTAGCCTCGTCAACCCCGAGGATTCAAATGATATACATACAATCAGACACAAAACAATCACATACAACCAAATAGCCATAATAGTCGGATCTTATGCCTGCAACCAAAAAGTTAGCCTACGCACATCCTACTATTATTCGGCATACTCAATATATGATATGTGCATGAAAGTAGCCGAATCCAAAACACACAAAACCGGAAACCGTAGCTCTGATACCAGTTGAAGGGAGTTGCTTCGGAGGCTCATTGGCTCCCATGTCCCTGGATTAAAATTTTCACTAATGAAAAAACTAATCCAGATGGGATGAGTTTCCTAAGCACAACCAATTCATCGTCGTGCTAACAACTTGAGTGATCGCTTAAACAAACTAGTTGTTCAAGCAACACAACTCTTCTAGTTGGTTAGCCGCGGAAGAGACGACGGACGGATCACCGGTTTTTGTGTTTGTCTTCGGGGTCCATGATTATACAAAATATATACAAATGCACACTTGTATAATCAACACATAAAAGAACATGCTAAGATCAGAAAATAAAGTTGTAAAACTTTTATACCACACGATCTTCTACCGTATGTCCTATCCTCCTCACGGACGACGTGTGGGCGATGATCCTCCACGAGTAGAAGGCTTCTAGATTGTGTTCTTCCCTTCCTTTTTCGCTGCGAACAAAGAGAAGAACCAACAAAACTGTTCCTTTCTAGAACCGGCCACCAAGCAAGGGAGTTTGATGTAACCGCCGGCCAAGGAATGAATGGATGAAGCGCCGGCCACCAATGTATGGAGAACCGCCGGCCACCTTGGAGAGAATGGAGGAATGAACGCTGGCCAACCTTGAAGAGAGGTTGCCTCCGGCCAAGGTATGAGAGAGGGAACAAAGAGGATGGGCGCCGGCCATAACTTGATGGAAGAAAATGGGCGTCGGCCACACTTTGTTGGAAGAAGATGGGCGCCGGCTTCTTGTCCAAGAGTTGCCGCCCAAGCCAAAGCTTCCAAACCCTAGCCGCCCAACCTAAAACCCTAACTCCAATTGAACCATCCTTGCCGCCCAACCTAAGCCCTCTATTTATAGAATTAGGCTTAAGCCTCCTTTAATCTCCACCGTCGGATCTAGGGATTTAATCTCCACCGTCGGATCAAGGGTTTTATCCTAACCGTCGGATCTAGGGTTTAATCCCAACCGTCGGATCTAGGATTTCATCCCAACCGTCAAATCTAGGGTTTCATCCCAACCGTCAGATCTAGGGTTTCATCCCAACCGTCGGATCTAGGGATTTAATCTCAACCGTCGATTCTAGGGTTTCATCCCAACCATCGGATCTAGGGATTTAATCCCAACCGTTGGTTCTAGGGTTTCATCCCAACCATCGGATCTAGGGATTTAATCCCAACCGTTGGTTCTAGAGTTTTGTTTTACATCCTTGGATCTAGACTTCATGAGGATTATATTAGGCTACGATAGGGAACATAAGGAGGAGTTGGATCTTGGCCACCCGATGGATCGGAACCACACAAACTTGATCCATCAATGATGTTCCATTCCACTAGAGGATCATCATTGAACTACCTCACCAACCCCCATAAATTAATATGGGCTCCATATATTATTTGTACATTCATCTCCCCATGTTTAAGATATCGAATGTCCGTCAATTAATTGATTTACTGACCATCAATTAATTAACGTCTAACTTCTCGAGTAGTACCACTCAACCTTATCATCATGTTGACTAAGTCAACCAGCTGGGTTTACATGATGAACCTTATGAGCTCCTCAAGGGGACATCATCAACCTAATATATAGGACACAGTTTCCTCCTATAATCAACGGCACACCATGTCAATAATATCATTTCCCAACTTACCGGGCATATTGATTTAATCTATCTAAATCTCACCCTTTGGTAAATCAAAAAATAAATACTAAGTACATGTGCCCGTTATTATATCGGGATTAAGATCATGTACAACATAAAATCCGAGGTCCGATTCAATTATGTAGTCAGCAATAAATTGAATCACCTCTATGTCGGTCCTGCTCAATACACCTAAGTGTACTAGTGTAACTCTATGTTCAAGACAAAACAATACCAAGCTACACTACAACCATGCCAATGGTTTGTCCAAAACTATCTTGGTCGTGAGCCTCTACTTATATTCTACAAGGGACTGATAACATGATCTTCTGTGCCACACCAAGCACCATGTTATCTACAATGTAAAATATTAGACAATATGCACACATATAATAAATATAAAGTGCAACCAATGATCATGTGATTCTTATTTCAAAATAAAATGTTCATACAAAAAGAGCTAGGCTTTCAGTATACATTCCAACAGCATGAACAACAAGTTTGTTCAAGTGACTACTCTAATCGAATAGCACGACGATGAAACGGTTGCTTGGGTAATCCCTCATGTCAAGGATAAAATTTTTTATCCGGGGATGTAGAAGGGATCACCATGAACAAACGACCGAGTTGAAGTGGGAAGCGAACCTTCAAGTGGTATCAGAGCTTCAGTTTCGGGACAAAACCCCTTCAAGTGGTATCAGAGCCACGGTTTCTGGTTTTGTGTGTTTAGGATTCGGTTACTTTTATGCACTTTTCATATATTATATGTGTTGGATAATAGTAGGATATGCGTAGGTTAACTCTTTGGTTGCAGGCATAGGATCCAACTATTATCGGCATATGTGTTTATGTGATTGTATGTGTGTAAATGTATATTTTGTTGAATCCTCGGGGTTGACGAGGCTAGTATTTTATTTTTGTAAATTAGATATGGCATTGTTTAGCCACTCTTTTTATTTTAGTTTACTTTCGATCTAGATTTCATGTACACTCCCTCGTGGAGTATAGGATCGATGCATGTAAATTAAAATATTTTTTCTCGGCTAGGATCTCCGGATGGCTTGTACATGGCGTAGGGAGGAGCGGACGAGATGGCGATACGACGGGGGATATATTGAAGACAAAAGCCATAATAGTTGGAAAATATATATTTTTCATATTTATTGCTTATTATTTGATATGCATGTCGTAGGCTAGAAAATTCCTCAATTTTAAATTACTAAGTGGGAGAGGGATATTTTTATAAATTTCCACGGCCTCCATTATTTTTTTTTTTTTTTTTTTTTTTTTTTTTTTGGGAAATGGTAAATATATATAAATGAAAATGTGGAAAAAAGTACAGAAGCTATGCTTCTACGAAACGATAAACATGTGTCTGTATTTTGAGGAACATCCTCTCAATACTAGACTCACGATCCTCAAAACGACTCCGATTACGAGCCTGCCATATAAGAAAGATCATACAGGATATAGCTAAATCACGCGCCTTTCTCACTCGTCCTTTCCCACGAATCTCACGTCGAAAGGCCTGAAAGAGTCGCACCATCGTGTATATCTGGGGCCGAATGCGTAACCAGTCCCGCACCATATCCCATAGTCGCCTGGTGAAGGAGCAACGGAAGAAAATGTGAGCATTGGATTCCTCTGCCGAATGACATAATGCACACTCCTTCCTAGGCTCATACTCCATACGGTCCGCCGTGCGAAATCTCCCATGTGCCGCTAACCAATATGCGAAGCGATGCTTAGGCATAATGCCTGGCCGCCACACCGCCTTTGCCCAAGGGACCGGGGTACCTCTAGTCTGGAAAAAACCATACGCCATAGTAGCTGATGTCTGCCTACCGGAGGATAGAGGTCCATCAGTCCGCCCAGTGCCATATGCCCCATGGTGCGCTGGCGGTCCACACCACGGGTCTCCACTAGTCTCCAATGGAGGTTCGTCTGGCCGTTCAGACTTGCTCTTGCTCTGCGTAATGTGTCACGATCGCCGTCGACTGCGGTAAATTGCCGATCCGGCCCGCATGGTGCGCCATCCGAGCTCACACATGTGCCAGATCACCGCTGGCCGTCGCCGATTCTCGTCTCCATCCAAAGGTATGGTTCACCGTCGTCCCGAGCCACGCATGTGCCGGGATCACCGCCACGACCCATGGTAGTTCCGCTTATTCGCCTTGTATGGTGCGCCGCTGCCAGCACATGTGCTATGGACACGCCGACGCCCCATGGCGGTATGTCTGTCCCGCCAGGCATGGTGCTCTCGCCCGAGACGCCACGTGCATATCACCGCCGACAACCTCGCCAGCCGCTCGTCGACACTCGTGCGCTGCCTGTCCGAGCCATGCACATGCCACTTTCTCTGAGGCCGATGCGCATCGCCTCTTAGCCATCCAAAGGCGTGGTGCATCGCCCACTGAGCCACGCATGTGCCACGATCTCCGTCCGCTGTCCGCTCGATCGCTTCGCCGGCCGACGATTACCGCTCATGCATGGTGCACATTCTGCTCGAGCCGCGCCTGTGCAGATTTCACCGCTAGTCCCAGTTTCTGTCTGCTGCCAGTCTGCAGCCCCATGGTGCTCTGTCAGGCCACACCACGGGCCACTGTCCACACTGCCTGCATGCTGCTCGTCGCTAGCCCCACTGCGCACTGTCCAGCGGCATCTTGGGCCTGCACATGTCGCGTCAACCCTTTGATACCAGTCGTTCAGTAGTGCTTTTGCTTTTTCCACGTCACCTACACGCTGCAAAATAATGTCTCGAAGTTGCCCTATCTTTTTCATCAAAGGTGAGTCCGAAGTCTTCCCTTGCCAATGCCAAACACCCATGCGCTTGAGATATTGATGATGAATCCATCTCGCCCAAAGAGACTCCGCATTCCTTTGTAGATTCCATAATACTCGGCATAGTAGAGCTGAATTCCATGCACGCAAGTCCCGTAGACCATAACCTCCTTCCTCCTTTGATAAGCACAAAGTCTCCCATGATACCACCGGATGCTTGGTAGACCACACAAAAGAACGACAAATACTATACACCTTATCCACCACGCCACTTGGAACCGGTAGAATGGAAAGCCAATAGCACTCTACTCCTTGAAGCACTGATTGTACAAGCTCAAGCCGCCCCGCATAGGATAAGGTGTGCTTTGGCCATCCAATTATCTTCCGTCGCACCGCATCAAGTAATGGATCGTAGTTTGCAATCCTGAGCTTTTCCGCCGCTAATGGTACCCCAAGGTATCGAAAAGGAAAAGTGCCTTCTTGAAAACCCGTAATACGGAGGAGGTCCTCCCTTACTCGATTATCCACCCCGGCCATGTAAATGTTGGACTTCAAAGGATTTGCTCTTAGGCCCGCCATATCTCCAAATTCCCTCAAGCACCGAGAGATCTCCATAAGTGAAGTAGTATCCGCTCGAGCAAATAATAATAGATCATCCGCATATGCCAAATGGGTGACCCCTACCTCCCCACACATGGGATGGTAGTGAAAGCCGGGTCTTTGTGTTATCACCTTCAAATTCCGGGAGAAAACTTCCAAGCATAGGCCAAAAAGTAGTGGAGATAAAGGATCACCTTGTCGAAGTCCCCGCTTTCCATAGAAATGACCATACATTGCGCCATTAATACTAACGGAGTAGGAGACTGTAGAAATACATGTATATATCCATTGTCGGAATTGTTGGGGAAAACCATAACCAACAAGCGCCGCCATCAAGAAGCCCCAATCGACCGTATCAAATGCCTTCCGAAGATCCACCTTGAGCATACACCGGGGGGATATCCGCTTCCGTGCATACTTCCGGAGTAGTTCTTGTGCTAAATGTATGTTTTCACCAATCGATCGTCCTTTAACAAAGGCTGCTTGTGCCGGATCCAATAAGACATCCATCACTCCCGATAGTCGCTCCGCCATGATCTTGGAGATAACCTTGTAGAAGACCGTGCAACATGAGATGGGCCGATAATCATTGACCGTCGGAGTGTGATCGGACTTCGGAACCAATGCTATAAGGGTATGGTTCCATTGTTTGAGAAGCTGTCCTGTGCGAAAGAATTCCTGCACCGCATCAATGAAATCTTCTTTGACTGTTTCCCATGCCGAGGTGAAAAATTTAGAGCTATATCCATCCGGTCCTGGTGCCTTGTCTCCTCCAATGTCAAAAAGGGCAGTCCGCACTTCCTCCGCAGTGACCGGCTCCACTAAAGCTGCAGATTGTGCTGAATTGAGTCTTTGTCCAGTCATGGTAGTGCTGCCCTGTGCGCTACAACCCTCTGTGGTGCCAAGCAAAGCACTAAAATGGGTCACAAATTCCTTTGCAACCTCTTCTATGCTTTCTGTCAACTCCCCAGATGCTTTGGCGATGCTGAGTATGGCATTTCTTTTGTTGTTTCGCTTCACCAAATCATGAAAAAATCGTGTACATCTATCACTTCCTCGGAGATACGCCCCATGAGCCCTTTGCTGATAGAAGAGTCTCTCTGCATTTGCAAGCAGTGTGGCATGCCGTCGCAAGGTTGCATAATCTGCAGTCCCGCGCATGTCCTGTGGTGCACTGGTTACCACGCATGGTGCAGAATCTGTCCGAGCCACGCATGTGCCACCAGCTCCGTCAGGTGGTGCGTCTTTATCCTGCGGAGCGGTCTCGCGTGCGTGGTGCGCGTCGGCTGAGCAATATGCATGTCTGCTGTGCCTTGGTTACCATGCATGGTGCGACCTGTCCGAAGCACGCATGTGCCACCCGACTCGTCGGGTGGGTGTCTTTATGCCGTCTGCGGTCACGAATCTGCGTGCGTGGTCGTCGGCTGAGCCGCATGCATGTCAAGCCCTCCGCTAGGTGTTCTGCTCTGGCTATCTCGCTGTTCTGCATTATTTCCCCGAGCCACGCACGTGTCATGGGCGTCGTCAACTGTCCTATCTGACGGTGCACATTCTGCATTGCCTGGCACTCCATCGACCTGAGCCATGTCCATGCCATCGACATCAAATGTCACGCGACCGCCTACTCTGCATGCGCGCGGTGCGGTCTGTCGCACCACGCATGTGCAGAATCTCGTCAAATGTTCTGCATTCTGGCGGTGCAAAATCATCATGTATGCAGTGCGGTATCGCTCGAGCCGTGCAGCACCATTTGTATTCTTGATCCATTGTCTTCACCCAGCAGTGTATACTGTTCAGCCTCTAATATTTCCTTTGCTCGCCGCGCCCGCTCTGAAATGTGGCTAAAATGTTCCCGATCAAGGGCCTTTAGTCGCCCCTTAAGCCTAGTGAGCTTAGCTTTGAGCCTAAACTGTGCATATCCTCCAACTGATTCCATCCAATTGTCCGCCACTAGATCCTGAAAATCCTTGTGAAGAGTCCACATATTGTAGAATTTAAACGGCCGCCTAGGACCGCTCCCTCGTGCCATGACCGAGACTATGCAACATGAGTGATCCGAGAGGCACCCCGGAGGTGTAAATTCCGCCATACTATCATAATCATCAGTTAACCAAAAGTTATTAACCAAAGCACGATCAAGTTTAGAGGATGAGATACCATTTGTCCAAGTCAAGCGGCATCCGATGGAACGTAGGTCCTCCAACCCACATGCTTGGACACATGCTCCAAAGTCCTTTGTTTCATAGTTAGTCACCGGCGAACCTCCTTCCTTGTCTTCAATGGATAGGATAGAATTGAAATCACCCAAGAGGATCCACGGCTCCATAATATTATCTCCAAGCCGTATAAGAGAGTCCCATAGTGGCCGTCGCGCAACAATGGAGTGAAGTCCATATACAAAGGTAGCCAAGAAAGTCCTTTTGGTGACGGCGCAAAGAAGCCGACAGTGAATATATTGCTCCGCCACCTCCAGGACATCCAATGTTACTCGTTGCGCATCCCACAATATTAAGATTCGACCACGGTTAGAAGTCCCAAAATTATGCTCAAAATTCATACCATTGAACCGCCGATGGAAAATAGAAGGAAGTTGTTCCACCTTTAGTTTTGTCTCCAAAAGTGCCATTACTTGTATCTTCTTACTTGTGAGGAGGTGCTGAACCCCCCCCTGTTTAAGGGGTTTGTGAAAACCCCTTATATTCCAACTTGCTATCTTCATGGACCTTGCTCACGGGCTGCTCGCACCCGTCGCCTTCCAGCTGGTTGCCAATCATCCTCTCTCCCGCCATCACTAACACGGGGCCCTGCTTTGCTGCAACTCACACCTCCATCCACTGTCCTCGTGTCCGTAGAGCCCAAAGTCACACTTTGCTCCGATGAATCTGAACTGCTCGAAATGCTCTGTGGCTCACCCTGTATACTGCTTACAGCTTCACGCTGGGGGCTGCACACCTCTGCTTGTAAAGCCGGCTTCTCTTGTACATGTTTATCCATCCGGGTTTTACTTTGGTCATCTTGCTGCTGAGCATGTCTTTTTTCCTTTCCAACGGCTTGCTCCACATACACCACCACACTTGATTTTCCCTGTTGCTCTGGCGCCGCCTGCCTTATCTGTCTAGCACGTCGTCTCTGTCTGCTGCGTGAACGACCAGTCCTTTCCTTCACCTGTCCCTCTTTCATGCCTTCATGTTGTGAATTCTGCATATTACCGCCCGGGTTCTGTTGCATGCCATTATCCCCTCCCGAGGCCCCATCTTGTTGTATGTTATCTTCTCCTCCAGGCGTATGTTTCTTTGCTTGGGCTACGACCTTGCACAATTCCTCTTGATGACCCAAGCGTTGACATATCCTGCAGAAAGATGGTATAACCTCATATGCAATTATAAGATCAACGCTCACCCCCGTTGGCAATTCCACCGGAACCCGCACAACTCGTTCTTTCATCATATCGACCTCAACTAGCATCCGTGCAAAAGCAATCCGTTCACGTGTACGTGTGAGTCTGTCCGTATAGAGCGGTCGTCCAATCTCCGAACCGATGCGGCTAAGTACCTTTGCCGTCCAACAATCGGGGGGTAGTCCATGGATATTCACCCACACCGGAGCGAATCGCCCATCTTCTTCAAACAAGAAACACGGAGGCATCTTTTTGAGAAAAAGAGGAATGCCGAAAACAAAATTCAAACCTCCGATCAGTATGGAGTCGCGATCCTCTGCCGTGTCAAATTTGAAGATGACCCATCCACTTTTATGCATGTGAAATGTGCATTCCACTTTCCACTTTTTGATGACAGCCTCCACTCCTTTACGCCCCGGGTGCCGCCCCATGAAACATCCAACCAAACAGAAACCCATGGCTTTCTCCACTGTATCAATTTCCGTGAAATCTATCTTCACAGCTTTGCCCGTCGCCACATGCTGCTCCAGAGGCATTGCCAGTCCAGCATGTCGATTTTCCCGGAAGAGACTTACCCATTGTTTGGGCGGGACCTCTTCCGCAGCAACTGTCTTCTCTAGTGCAACGCCAGCAGCCATGTCCTTTGCCACCTCCACACATGCCACATTAGTATCCGCCACATCATCCGATGTGACCGCCTTCCCTTTGTCGTTAGGTGCCACCTCTTTACCATTTTGCACCGCTTGAACTTGAACACTTTCATCGGGCGCCACATGTGTTTTCCCTTGACCCGTTTGAGTCTTTTCTATGACATCATTTGCCACGTGTCTGCCTCCTTGGACAAGTTGATCAGCTCCTTCAATCTCAGCCCTTCGCTTCTTATGTTTAGCCATTTAGTAAGCACTTCAAAAACGTGGAAACCAATCTCCAAAATTAGGAATCAAACCTCCGAATAAAGCAAGTTATACCCAAGCAATTAATGTAATAAATTTGCCGCAGGATTCCTTTTTATGCAGAAATTTGAATTGAAATCCTAATCCCCCAATCGTGAACTGCCAATCTTCAAAACAAGGAAGCAACGCCACCAAGGAGGGAAAGTAATAAACAGCAATTAAAATCTTTAATAGCTGCTGCAGGTTTCCACGCAGAATTCCTTTTGTGCAGTAAATTTGAAATTTGAGATCCTAATCCCCAATCGTGAACTGCCAATCTTCAAAACAAGGAAACAAAGCCACCAAGGAAGGAAAGTAATAAACAGCAATTAAAATCTTTAATTGCTGCTGCAGGTTTCCACCGAATGAAGCAATCCCACCGAATTTGGCAAATTATAATCAAGCAATCAACGTGATTAATATTACCGCAGAATTCCTTTTGTGCAGAAATTTTGAAATTTGAAATCCTTATCTCCAAACGTGAGTACCAATCTTCAAAATAGGAAGCAAAGCCACCAAGAAAGGAAATTAATAAAACAGCAATTAAAATATTTAATTGCTGCTGCAGGTTTCCTTATTTGGAAAAATCCCAAAACTGCACAGCCAACCTTCCTTCCACTTGGTCTCGCCGGAAAATTCTGCAGTTGTCACCGGAAAACCAAGATATCACCGGAATAAGGAAAAATGGCAGCAGAAACTTCACCTGAACAGATCACACCGTTGCGCCACTGCCAATGTTCAAATCAGCACACAGCTTGCGCACTCCCAGCTTCACCTGAACACCACGGCCTCCATTATGATTTGACATGTGATGCAAACAAACTTGCGCATCGACTCTGAGTGCCTTCCTCCCCATCGGATGGATTTGTTTGTGCATCACAAGGTTAAATATGGTTATAGGAAATTATTAAGGAGTGTGTGTACTTCCCCATCGGAAGTTTTATAACCTGAGATAATTACCTTGGTATCGAGTAATGGTGAACACTTAGATGCAAATAGGAGTATCCTCCCCATCGGAGTTACTGCTTTTATTTGTTTGGCCGAAGAGGAACCAACTATTAATTTTACTTGTCAAAAAGTTAGGTTGACAAGATAGTAAAATTAATGGGTAAAACCTCCTCTTACAAATGTAGAATTCGTATATGTCCACATGATCGTGGCATACGATATTCTCGGTGTTTTGAGGTGTTGGTTGATTTTAAAATTTTATTGTTTGAAGAATCAATAATTTTTTGAAATCTAAAGTTTTGATCTATGTGATTCTTAGGATTTACAAAAAGGACTTTCAGTCCACTTGTTGTGATACTAAAGGAAAATAAACTTAATGTACATAATTAACTTGATTGGAAAAAGGAGTCTGGATAATGTCTTAACTGGTGAGGAGTACAAGTATGTATTCTTCGAAGAGTGTCCTCCTATGCCTGAGAATGAGCTGGAAGTCCTTGGAGCTGAGATCGATGGGTAAATCCAGGTCGATATCATTCTCTAGTCTCTACCAAGGAGCTTCTGATAGAACTCCAGGCAGTAGAAGGGCTTGCTAAGGCTCTGGCCATGGTTGCTCAAAAGTTTTCTACTTCTAGGCCGAAAGGCAAGAAGAAGAAACAAGGTGGAGCAAAGGTGGTGGAAGATCTCATGGAGGAGTGAAGAAGCCGAAAGGCAAGTGCTTCACTTGTAAGAAGACTGGACACTGGAAGAAGGGATGCCCTAACCGCAAGTAGAAGAAAGGTATATCCTTTGGTCTTGTCGTTAAAACATGTTTAGTGGTGTTATCTACCAGCACCTGGTGTGTAAATATGGGAACCACTGATCATGTCTGCAATACTTTGTAGGGGTTCCAGGAAACTCGACAACTAGTTGAAGGGGAGATTATCGTATACTTGGGCGATGCCACGAAGGTGGCGACTGTTGCAATGGGAGATGTTTATTTGTCTTTTGAGAAAAATAAAGTTTTGGTTCTTAAGTATTGCCTTTATGTACCTTTATTTAGAAATAATTTGATTTCGATTTCTAAATTGTTTATGAATGAATATTCTATTTCTTTTAATGACAGAGTTGTTATAAAAAGGAATAGGGAGATTAACTGTTCGGGTGCATTAATAGAAAATTTGTATACACGTGAACCAAAAGCTCCCACGATGCAAATAGAAGTTAATAACTCATCTTCTAATTCCAATAAGAGAAAAGAACCTTTGAAGATGAACCAAACATATCATTGGCATCTATGACTTGGACATATTAACCTAAGAAGAATTCAAAGGTTGATAGCTGATGGACCTTTGGGTTCATTAGCGGTGGAAGATTTCCCAACCTGCGAAACTTGCTAGGAGGGTAAAATGACCATGAAGGAAATTGTTTCGGAGGCTCATTGGCTCCCATGTCCACTGATTAAAATTTTCACTAATGGAAAAACTAATCCTGATGGGATGAGTTTCCATAGCACAACCTATTCGTCGTCGTGCTAACAACTTGAGCGATCGCTTGAACAAACTAGTTGTTCAAGCAACACAACTCTTCTAGTTGGTTAGCCGCGGAAGAAATGACGGATGGATCGCCGGTTTTTGTGTTTGTCTTCGGGGTCCATGATTATACAAAATACATAAAAATGTAAACTAGTATAATCAACACATAAAGAACATGCTAAGATCAGAAAATAAAGTTATAAACCTTTTATACCTCACGATCTTCTACCGTATGTCCTATCCTCTTCGTGGACGTCGTGTGGGCGAAGATCCTCCATGAGTAGAAGCCTCCTCGATCACGTTCTTCTCTTCCTTGTTCGCTCCGAACAAAGAGAAGAACCAAACAAAGCTCCTTCTCCTTTTTAGAATCGGCCACCAAGCCAAGGAGCTCGATGTAACCGCCGGCCAAGGAGTGAATGGTTGAGCGCCGGCCAACCTTGTGACAATGTTGCCGCCGACCACCAATGAAAATGAGAAGCGCCGGCCACCAATGTATGGAGAACCGCCGGCCATCAAGGAGAAAAAGGATGAGGAAGAGAGCCGGCCAAAACAAGGAGGAGGATGGAGTGAGCGCCGGCCACCAAGGAGCAAAGGAGGAAAACATAATCTCCTTCTTTGTTGCCGCCCAAACCACACACCAAAACCCTAGCCGCCTAAACTCTTGAGAGGCAAAACCCTGATCCAAAAAAACCATTCTTGCCACCCAAGCCTTAGCCCTCTATTTATAGAATTGGGCTTAAGCCTCCTTTAATCTCCACCATCGGATCTAGGGATTTAATCTCCACCGTCGGATCTAGGGTTTTATCCCAACTGTCGGATCTAGGGTTTCGTCCCAACCGTCGGATCTAGGGTTTCATCCCAACCGTCGGATCTAGGGTTTCATACCAACCGTCGGATCTAGGGATTTAATCCCAACCATCAGATCTAGGGATATAATCCCATCCGTCGGATCTAGGGATTTAATCTCAAACGTCGGTTCTAGGGTTTCATCCCAACCGTCGGATCTAGAGGTTTAATCTCAACCGTCGGATCTAGGGATTTAATCCCAACCGTTGGTTTTAGAGTTTTGTTTTACATCCTTGGATGTAGGCTTCTTGAGGATTATATTAGGCTACGATAGGGACCATGAGGAGGAGCTGGATCTTGGCCACCCGATGGATCGGAACCACACAAACTTGATCCATCAATGATGTTCCATTCCACTAGAGGATCATCATTGAATTACCTCACCAACCCCGATAAATTAATATGGGCTCCATATATTATTTGTACAACCATCTCCTCGTGTTTAAGATATCGAATGTCCGTCAATTAATTGATTTACTGACCATCAATTAATTAACATCTAACTCCTCGAGTAGTACCACTCAACCTTATCATCATGTTGACTAAGTCAACCAGCTGGGTTTACATGATGAACCTTATGAGCTCCTCAAGGGGACATCATCAACCTAATATATAGGACACGGTTTCCTCCTATAATCAATGGTACACCATGTAAATAATATTATTTCCCAACTTATCGGGCATATTGATTTAATCCATCTAAATCTCACCCTATGGTAAATCAAAGAAATAAATACTAAGTACATGTGCCCGTTATTATATCGGGATTAAGAGCATGTACAACATAAGATCCGAGGTCCGATTCAATTATGTAGTCAGCAATAAATTGAATCACCTCTATGTCGGTCCTGCTCCATACACCTAAGTGTACTAGTGTAACTCTATGCTCAAGACAAAACAATACCTAGCTATACTACAAACATGCCAATGGTTTATCCAAAACCATCTTGGTTGTGAGCCTCTACTTATATTCTACATGGGACTGATAACATGATCTTCTGTGCCACACCAAGCTCCATGTTATCTACAATGTAAAATATTAGACAATATGCACACATATATAAAGTGCAAACAATGATCATGTGATTCTTATTTCAAAATAAAATGTTCATACAAAAAGAGCTAGAATTTCAGTATACATTCCAACAATCTCCCACTTATACTAAAAGACTATGCTGTCATCACACTACAATACATCTGATCCCCATGTCCTCCACATGCCTATCAAACGCTTTCGCTGGAAGGGCCTTAGTGAATGGATCCGCCAGGTTATCCTCTAATGCAATCTTGGCGACAGCTACTTCTCCTCGCTTTATGATCTCTCGTATCAGGTGGTACTTGCGCTCTATGTGTTACTCGCCTTATGGGCTCGTGGTTCCTTCGAGTTTGCAACTGCACCACTATTATAACATTAAATTGTGATAGTTATGGGCAAACCAGGAATCACATCCAAGTCCATCAAGAAGTTCTTGAGCCATACAACTTCCTTGGCTGCCTCAGAGGCTGCCACATACTCAGCTTCCATGGTCGAGTCCGCCACGCATTTCTGCTTGACACTCCTCCATACTATGGCTCCACCTCCAAAAGTAAACACAGAACTTGAGGTAGACTTACTGTTATCCCTAACTGATTGGAAATCAGAATCCATGTATCCCACAGGGACTAATTGATCTGCCCGGTAAACCAGCATATAATCCCTAGTCCTTCTCAGGTACTTCAATATATGCTTTACCGCAGTCCAATGTCCCTATCCAAGATTACTCTGATATCTGCTAACCATGCCCACGGCAAAGCAGATATCTGATCTCGTACATAGCATAGCATACATAAGGCTTCCTACTGCCGAAGCATAAGGAACCGCCTTCATGTTCTCTATCTCCTTTGATGTTTTGGGACACATCTCTTTAGATAAAGGAACTCCATGCCTAAAAGGTAGAAACCCTTTCTTGGAGTTCTGCATGCTAAAATGAGCAAGGATAGTGTCAATGTATGAAGCTTGAGATAAGCACAACATCCTTTTCTTGCGATCCCTTATAACTTTGATCCCAAGGATGTGTCCCACTTCTCCCAAGTCCTTCATGTCAAACTGTTTGGACAACCATACCCTTACGTCTGATAACACTTTGATATTGTTGCCAACTAACAAAATGTTATCTACGTATAGTACAAGAAACACCACTACGTTTCCGTCACATCTCTTGTATACACAAGGCTTATCCGGACTTTGAATAAATCCATATGACTTGATTACCTCATCAAAGCGGATGTTCCAAGATCTAGCAGCTTGCTTCAATCCATAAATGGACCGATTAAGCTTACATACAAGATGCTCTTTGCCTTTAGCAATGAATCCCTCTAGTTGCCGCATATAGATGTTCTCCTCAAGACTTCCGTTAAGGAAAGCTGTCTTGACATCCATCTGCTAAATCTCATAATCCATATGAGCAGCTATAGATAAGAGAATCCGGATAGACTTAAGCATAGCTACCGGCGAAAAGGTCTCCTCATAATCGATACCCACTTTCTGAGTATACCCTTTTGCAACAAGCCTAGCTTTGAAGGTCTCAACCTTCCCGTCTACTCCTCTCTTTCTCTTGTAGATCCACTTGCATCCAATGGTTTTTACACCATCGGGTGGTTCTACTAGCTCCCATACTTGATTAGAATCCATAGATTCTATCTCTGAATTCATCGCTCTTTGCCAAGATACCGCATCTCTATCTTGGAGTGCCTCGTCATATGTCCAGGGATCAGGTTCATGTTCACCAGGGACTAAGTCCGAAGACTCTCCCAAAAACATGAATCTCTGGGGTTGTCTAACAACCCTCCCACTACGACGAGGTGCCTCCTGTGTATGCTCTGTGACACGCGGTGCAGTGACTTGTGGTATCTCCACTTGTACCGGTGGTACTGAAGTCGGGGCTTCCCCTGTCACCTCCTCAAGAACAATCCTACTCTTGGGCTTGTGGTTCATTACAAAATCCTCCTCTAGAAATCTGGCGTTCGTGCTAACGATCACCCTCTGATCTCTAGGATTATAAAACAAACCACCTTTCGTTCCCTTAGGGTAGCCAAGAAACATGCACACTTCTGTACGAGGATCCAACTTACTAGCATCAGCCTTCAGCATATGTGCTGGACTCCCCCATATCCGAATATGTCTCAGACTAGGCTTTCGCCCAGTCCACAATTCTACAAGGGTAGAAGGTACTGATTTAGATGAAACCAAGTTCAGAGTATACATTGCCGTATCCAGCGCATACCCCCGGAACGAAACTGGCAACTCTGAATAACTCATCATCGATCTAACCATCTTCATAAGAGTCCTATTCCTTCGCTCCGCTACACCATTCTGCTGGGGTGTGCCAGATGCAAACAATTGGGATTGAATCCCAGCCTCTGATAAGTAATTCCTAAACTCTCCCAAGAGGTACTCACAACCAAAATCAGATTGTAGGGTCTTGATACTCTTACCTTGACGGTTCTCCACATCAACCTTGAATTCTTTGAACCTGTCAAAGCATTCAGACTTGCGGCGCATCAAGTAAATGTATCCATATCTTGAATAATCGTCTATAAAAGACACGAAATATTCAAAACCACCTCTTGCCTGGATAGATATAGGACCACACAAATCAGAATGAACCAATTCTAACACATCTTTGGCTCTATACCCCTTGGCCTTGAAAGGCCTCTTGGTCATTTTACCTTCCAAGCAAGATTCGCAGGTTGGGAGATCCTCCACTACTAATGAACCCAAAGGTCCATCAGCTATCAAACTTTGAATTCTGCTCAGGTTAATATGACCAAGCCTTAGATGCCAAAGATATGTCTGGTTCATTTTCGAAGGTTCTTTTCTCTTATTAGACTTAGAAGATGAGTTATTTACTTCTATATGCATCGTGGGAGTTTTTGGTTCAAGAGTATACAAATTGCCAACCAATGTACCCGAACAGATAATCTCCCTATTCCTTTTTATAACCACTTTGTCATTAAAAGAAACAAAATATCCATCCATAAATAATTTAGAAACTGAAATTAAATTCTTTCTAAAAGAAGGTACAAAAAGAAAATTTCTCAAAACCAAAACTTTATTCCTATCAAAAGATAAATAAACGTCTCCCACTGCAATAGCCACCACCTTTGAAGCATTGCCCATGAAGATGGTAATCTCTCCCTCAGCTAGTCGTCGGGTTTCCTGGAACCCCTGCAAAGTATTGCAGACATGATCAGTGGCTCCTGTATCTACACACCAGGCACTGGTAGATAACACCGCTAAACATGTTTCAACAACTAAACAAGAAGATATACCTCTTTTCTTTCGGTGAGGACAATCCGCCTTCCAATGTCCAGTCTGCTTGCAAGTGAAGCACTTGCCTTTCGGCTTCATCACTCCTGCCTGAGGTCCCACTGCCACTTTCTTTGCTCCACCTTGCTTCTTCTTCTTCTTTACCTTTCGATTTAGAAGAAGAAACTTTCTGAGCAACCATGGCTTGAGCGCTTTGACGAAAAAGCCCCTCTGCCGCCTGGAGTTCTGTCAGAAGCTCCGCCAACGAATACAACCTCTTGTTCATGTTGTAGTTGAGGCGGAACTGATCAAAACTCCTTGGTAGAGACTGGAGAATGATATCAACCTGGGTTTCCCTATCGATCTCATCTCCGAGGATTTCCATCTCATTAAGATGAGCCATCATCTTGAGAACATGATCCCTAACGGGTGTTCCCTCGATCATGGTGGTCGTCATCAAATTTCTCATCGCCTCCTGTCTAGCCGCCCTACTCTGATGTCCGAAAAGTTCCTTGAGATTGAACATCATGTCATAAGCTGTGGCCATGGCCTGATGCTGATGTTGCAGCACATTTGACATAGATGCCAAAATGTAACACCGCGCCATCTCATCTGCCTTGATCCATTTCTTATAACTTTCTTTCTCCTTTTCATCAGAGTCATCGGTGGGCTTAGGAGGACAAACCTCGAAGAGTACAAATTTGAACTCCTCCGCAGTTAAGACAATATCCAGATTTCTTTTCCAATCAATGTAGTGTTGGATCGAGAAGCGTCGCTAGAGGGGGGGTGAATAGCGATCGTAAATCTTTTCTTTTTCGTTCGTTCGATACACAAAGTAAGCACAGCGGAAAATAAATGAACACGTTTATTTTACTTGGTTCACAACCCAGCGGTTGCTACTCCAAGGTCCTATCGGTCCTAGACCGCGTACGGAGGGCAAAGCACTAAAACGTCTCCTCCTCGTTGGAGGTAGAAGACAACGATTACAAAAACCGAATATACGAGGATGAGGCAACAAGCCTACCTCACCTCATTATGAAGATAAAAATACAGAATATAATATCAAAAATATTACTTGAATCTGCTGCCGACGAAGAAGATCAAAACTTGGCGTCGCGTCGGCGTTATGACGGTGTTGAAGCGTTGGCGTTGTAGGAGCACTTGATGAATAATTGATGTGATTTGGAGATGAATTCTCCCCTCCTTTTATAGACTTTAGCCTCTGAATTTGTCTCCTATTTCTTTGGAACGGATCATGGATTTTTCCAAATTTTATCGCGAAGTGGCCGCGTCAAACGTTATCCGTTTTGACCTAGCGCAAAGTAGTCGCCGCCATCACGATCGATGACTCCCATCACCGATCGATGGGCATCACGATCCGATCGCTATGTGTCCAGAATGATCGCCAGCTTGGCCACTTCCCTGCAATAAGAGGTTAGCTCGGAAAATGATAAATGCGACGGTTTCTGACCGTCCGATCTCGACCTAGACCTTCCACGGGAAGTCTTAGTCGAATCGTCGCCTACGGTCGTCCCCGTAAAGAGGACACGACCTTACAATCTCTCACTCACACGAGCTTACCTCGATAGTAGCTCTCGCTTCCGGCCTTCCACTCGATTCCTTCGGCTCCCTCCGAATTCACTCAAGTGTCGCCCGACCACCACGGCTTCCTCCGGGTGTCGCTAGCCTTCAGCTCCAGCTTTAGTACTTTTCTGCACACTTGATTTAGCTCGTGAGATAACAATATAAACTTAACTTTGTGTCTTTGCCATAATCAAAACACAGGTTCGATTATCTAGTGCCCCTGCACCAACATGTAGTTTGTTCCAGTAAGTTTATTTTCTTTTAATATCACAGCAAGTGGGTTGAAAGTCATTTGAAAAACCTAAGAATCACAATGATCAAAATATTAGATTTCAAATATTATTGATTTCTCAAAACAATAAAATTCTGAAATCAACCAACACCTAAAAACACCGAGAATATCGCTTGCCACGCTGTGTGGACGTATACGAAATCTACATTTGTAAGAGGAGGTTTTACCCATTAATTTTATTATCTTGTCAACCTTACTTTTTGACAAATAAAATTAATAGTTGGTTCCTCTTTGGCCCTACAAATAAAAGCAGTGACTCCGATGGGGAGGATACTTTTATTTGCATCTAAGTGTGCACCATTACACGATACTAAGGGAATTATTTCGGATTATGTACCTTACCGCTGTGGAAGTACACAGGATCCTAGATAATTTCCTATAACCATTATTTGACCTAGTGATCCGCAAACAAACCCGTCCGCAGGGAGGAAGGCACTCAAAACCGACACGCAAGTTTGTTGCATCACACGTCAAATTGTAATGGAGGCCGCGAGAATTAATTAAAATATGTTGGGAATTTGATGCCGCTAGAGGGGGGGGGGTGAATAGCGTGATACCGTACGATGATGGAAATCGATTGAGTTTGTGTCTACAAAAACTCGTTATGCACAGCGGAATAGAAATGATAAAAGCAATAACGAAATACAAACACAAACACAACACAAGCATATAACGTGGTTTGGAACCGTAACGGTTCCTACTCCACGGATCGAGCTCTAACGAGCTCTAGCGACGCCAATGCAATCATTAATCAATAAACTCCTTCTCGACAACAAGTCGAAGGCGGAGAAACCTCGTACACAAGATTACAACAATAATCTAAGGAAATACAAGCAAATACAAAGGAAATGTAAAGAACACTTTACAAGACTAGGGTTTGAGTGCTTTGCTTGTTGGTTGCTTGGATGAGGTTGAAGGGCCCTGAAATGCACCTGCAAATCGCCTTCAAATCGCCTCAAGAAAGCTCCCCAAGAACTGATGCCGCAATCTCCACGAACAGCTTCCTTTTATCTCAGACGGGCCGATTTTTACCGCATCACGCCATAAATCACCGATCGACAACATCAGATGTGAGACAACGGCTCAATCCACGTTGGACGAGCGCTCTCATCGCTCGCAACTCGACCGTAGTCGATCTCACGCCATCCTAGTCGGCGATCATTGCCGACACGATCCGATCGCTTCCCATGCGATGCAATGACCGCGAGCCCTTAAAGCTCTCAAACGGCAGTCGAACTCGAGTCGACTCTCGGCAGTCGAACCGGCCATAATGCCAGTCGACTGCCAACCTCAAGAATGAGGTTTTAACCCAAGTATGGTGCCCCCATACTTGCTAGACCACCCTTAGCCTAGACCTAAGCCTTCTAGCCACCTCCATCAGCCTCACGCCTCTCAGATCCCTCCAAGTCATCCATGACTTGTTCATTCATCGTGCTAGCTTCCAGGTGCTTCCATCGGCTATGTCATGCTAACGGTGTCTACACTGCCAAGGCACATTGGACTTACACTGCCAAGACTCCGCTTGGACTTTACGCCTCCAATATCAATCCCCTTGGACTTCCCAAATGCCAAGTCTCAAGCTTGGACTTTCCCTTGCCAACCCATGTTGGACTTTCCATGCCAAGACCCATGCTTGGACTTTCCATTTGCCAAGACCCATGCTTGGGCTTTCCCATAATCACATGGTCAACCCTGGTCAACCATCAAGTCAATTATAACCTGGATCGATTGTATAAACAATCTCTCCAAAACATATTAACCGACATCAATGTCAAACATCAATGTCAAACACTTTGTCAAACATCAAAACATCACTCGAGTCAAACTCGAGTCCTGGTCAATCGTGACCTGGGCCGATTGCACCAACAAAATATCCCTCTCCCACTTAGTAAATTGAAAATGAGGAATTTTTAAGCATACACAACATGCATATAAAACAAATAAGCAATAAATATGGAAAAAAACAGAATTTTTTCCAACTATTATGACATTGTTCTCCAATACGCATCCCGTCGTGTCGCCACCACGTCCGCTCCATCTTTTCCCGTGCGCAAGTCACCAAAGAGATCCGAGCCGAGATAAACTATTTTAATTTACATCCATTGATCCTATACTCCACGAAGGAGTGTACAAATAATCTAGATCGAAAGTAAACTAAAATGAGTGGCTAAACAATGTCGTATTTAATTACAAATATTAAATACTAATCTAGCCTCGTCAACCCCAAGGATTCAAATAATATACATACAATCACACACAAATAGCCATAATAGTCGGATCTTATGCTTGCAACCAAAAAGTTAGCCAACGCACATCCTACTATTACCCGGCATACTCAATATATGATATGTGCATGAAAGTAACCGAATCCAAAACACACAAAACCGGAAACCGTGGCTCTGATACCAATTGAAGGACATTGCTTCGGAGGCTCAATGGCTCCCATGTCCCCGGATTAAAATTTTCACTAATGGAAAAACTAATCAAGATGGGATGAGTTTACTTAGCACAACCAATTCATCGTCGTGCTAACAACTTGAGAGATCGCTTGAACAAACTAGTTGTTCAAGCAACACAACTCTTCTAGTTGGTTAGCCGCGGAAGAGACGACGGATGGATCGCCGATTTTTGTGTTTGTCTTCAGGGTCCATGATTATACAAAATACATAAAAATGTAAACTAGTATAATCAACACATAAAGAACATGCTAAGATCAGAAAATAAAGTTATAAAACTTTTATACCTCACGATCTTCTACCGTATGTCCTATCCTCTTCGTGGACGTCGTGTGGGCGATGATCCTCCACGAGTAGAAGCCTCCTAGATCACGTTCTTCTCTTCCTTGTTCGCTCCGAACAAAGAGAAGAACCAAACAAAGCTCCTTCTCCTTTCTAGAACCGGCCACCAAGCCAAGGAGCTCGATGTAACCACCGGCCAAGGAGTGAATGGTTGAGCGCCGGCCAACCTTGTGACAATGTTGCCGCCGGCCACCAATGAAAGGGAGAAGCGCCGGCCACCAATGTATGGAGAACCGCTGGCCACCAAGGAGAAAAAGGATGAGGAAGAGAGCCGGCCAAAACAAGGAGGAGAATGGAGTGAGCGCCGGCCACCAAGGAGCAAAGGAGGAAAACGTAATCTCCTTCTTTGTTGCCGCCCAAACCACGTACCAAAACCCTATCCGCCTAAACTCTTGAGAGGCAAAACCCTAATCCAAAAAAACCATTCTTGCCGCCCAAGCCTTAGACCTCTATTTATAGAATTGGGCTTAAGCCTCCTTTAATCTCCACCGTCGGATCTAGGGATTTAATCTCCACCGTCGGATCTAGGGTTTTATCCCAACCGTCGGATCTAGGGTTTCATCCCAACCGTCGGATCTAGGGTTTCATCCCAACCATCGGATCTAGGGTTTCATCCCAACCGTCGGATCTAGGGATTTAATCCCAACCGTCGGATCTAGGAATTTAATCCCAACCGTAGGATCTAAGGATTTAATCTCAACTGTCGGTTCTAGGGTTTCATCCCAACCGTCGTATCTAGAGATTTAATCTCAACCGTCGGTTCTAGGGATTTAATCCCAACCATTGGTTTTAGAGTTTTGTTTTACATCCTTGGATCTAGGCTTCTTGAGGATTATATTAGGCTACGATAGGGACCATGAGGAGGAGTTGGATCTTGGCCACCCGATGGATCGGAACCACACAAACTTGATCCATCAATGATGTTCCATTCCACTAGAGGATCATCATTGAACTACCTCACCAACCCCCATAAATTAATATGGGCTCCATATATTATTTGTACAACCATCTCTCTGTGTTTAAGATATCGAATGTCCATCAATTAATTGATTTACTGACGATCAATTAATTAACATCTTACTCCTCGAGTAGTACCACTCAACCTTATCATCATGTTGACTAAGTCAACCAGCTGGGTTTACATGATGAGCCTTATGAGCTCCTCAAGGGGACATCATCAACCTAATATATAGGACACGGTTTCCTCCTATAATCAACGGCACACCATGTAAATAATATTATTTCCCAACTTACCGGGCATATTGATTTAATCCATCTAAATCTCACCCTATGGTAAATCAAAGAAATAAATACTAAGTACATGTGCCCGTTATTATATCGGGATTAAGAGCATGTACAACATAATATTCGAGGTCCATTTTTATTATGTAGTCAGCAATAAATTGAATCACCTCTATGTCGGTTCTGTGCCACACCAAGTACCATGTTATCTACAATGTAAAATATTAGACAATATGCACACATATATAAAGTGCAAACAATGATCATGTGATTCTTATTTCAAAATAAAATGTTCATACAAAAAGAGCTAGGCTTTCAGTATACATTCCAACAGACCAAGAGGCCTTTTAAGGCTAAGGGGTATAGATCCAAAGATGTGTTGGAATTGGTTCATTTTGATTAGTATAGTCCTATGTCTATCCAGGCAAGAGTTGGTTTTGAATATTTCGTCTCTTTCATAGACGATTATTCAAGATATGGATGACACTACGATCTGATCGTGGTGGTGAGTACCTCTTGGGATAGTTTAGAAATTACTTATCAAAGGCTGTGATTCAATCCCAATTGTCTGCACCTGGCACACCCCAGCAGAATGATGTAGTAGAGTGAAGGAAAAGGATTCTTATGGAGATGGTTAGATCGATGATGAGTTATTCTGAGTTGCTAGATTCATTCTGGGAATATGCTATAGATAAAGCAGTGTACATTCTGAACTTGGTTCCATTTAAATCAATGCCTTCTACTCCAATAGAATTGTGGACTAGGCGAAAGCCTAGTCTAAGACATATTCGGATATGGGGAGTCTAACACATGTGCTGAAGGCAGATGCTGGTAAGTTGAAACCTCGTACAGAAGTGCACATGTTCGTTGGCTATCCTAGAGGAACGATAGGTGGTTTGTTTTATAGTCATAGAGATTAGAGGGTGATCGTTAGCACGAACGACAGATTTCTAGAGGAAGACTATGTGATGAACCTCAAGCCCATGAGTAAGATTATTCTGGAGGAATTGAAAGGGGAAGTCACTTCTTTAGTACCACCGGTACAAGAGGATATACCGTAAGTCACTGCACCGCATGTCACAGAGGATACACAGGTGATACCTCGTCGTAGTGGGAGGGTTGTTGGACATCCTGATAGATTCATGTTCTTGGGAGAATCTTCTGATTTGGTCCTTGGCGAACATGAACCTGATACCTAGACATATGACGAGGCAATCCAAGATAAAGATGCAGTATCTTGGCAAAGTGCAATGAATGCTGAGATTGAATCTTTGGATTCAAATCAGGTCTGGGAGCTAGTAGAACCACCCGATGGTATAAAAACCATTGGATGCAAGTAGATCTACAAAAGAAAGAGAGGAATAGATAAGAAGGTTGAGACCTTCAAAGCGAGGCTTGTTGCGAAGGGGTATACTCAGAAAGAGGATATCGATTATGAGGAGACCTTTTCGCCGGTAGCCATGTTTAAGTCTATTCGGATTCTCTTATGTATTGCAGCTCATATGGATTATGAGGTGTGACAAATGGATGTCAGACAGCTTTCCTTAATGGAAGTCTTGAGGAAAACATCTATATGAAGCAACTAGAAGATTTCATTGCAAAAGGGCAAAGAGCATTTTATGTGTAAGCTTAATAGGTCCATCTATGGATTGAAGCAAGCTTCGAGTTCTTGGAACATCCGCTTTGATGAAGTAATCCAGTCTTATGGATTTATTCAAAGTCTGGATGAGTCTTTTGTATACAAGAGATGTGACAGAAACGTAGCGGTATTTCGTATACTATAAGTAGATGACATTTTGTTAATTGGCAAAAATGTCAAGGTGTTATCGGTCGTAAGGGTATGGTTGTCCAAACAGTTTGATATGAAGGACTTGGGAGAAGTGGGACACATCCTTGGGATCAAGGTTATAAGGGATCGCAGGAAAAGGATGTTGTGCTTATCTCAAGCTTCATACATAGACATAATTATGGATCGTTTTAGCATGCAAAACTCCAAGAAAGGTTTTCTACCTTTCAGGCATGGAGTTCCTTTATCTAAGGAGATGTGTCCTAGAACATATGAGGAGATAAAGGAGATGAAGGTGGTTCCTTATGCTTCGGCGGTAGGAAGCCTCATGTATGCGATGCTATGTACGAGACCAAATATCTGCTTTGTCGTGGCCATAGTCAGCAGATATCAGAGTAATCTAGAACAGGGACATTGGATTGTGATGAAGCATATATTGAAGTACCTGAGAAGGACTAGGGATTATATGCTAGTTTACCAGGCAGACCAATTACTCCCTATGGGTTACACGGATTTCGACTTCCAATCAGATAGGGATAACAGTAAGTCTACCTCAGGTTTTATGTTTACTTTGGAAGGTGGAGCCATTGTGTGGAGGAGTGTCAAGCAAAAATGCATGGCGAACTCTACCATGGAAGCTGAGTATGTGGCAACCTCTGAGGCAGCCAAAGAAGTTGTGTGGCTCAGGAACTTCCTGATGAACTTGGATGTGATTCCTGGTTTGACCAGAACTATCACAATTTATTGTGATAATAGTGGTGCAGTTGCAAACTCGAAGGAACCACAAGCCCATAAGGCAAGTAAACACATAGAGCGCAAGTACCACCTGATATGAGAAATCGTAAAAGAGGTAGAAGTTACTGTCGCCTAGATTGCATCAGAGGATGACCTGGTAGACCCTTTCACTAAGGCCCTTCTAGCGAGAGCTTTGATAGGCATGTGGAGGGAAGGGGAATCAGATGTATGGCAGTATGAGGACAACATAGTCTTTTAGTATAAGTGGGAGATTTTTGGGATGTATACTAAAAAGTCTATCTTTTGTATGAACATCTTTATTTTTGGAATAAGAATCACAAGATCATTGTTTGCATATTTATGCATATTGTCTAATACATTACATTGTAGATAACATGGTGTGTGATGTCACACGGAAGATCATGTTATCGGCTCCTTGTAAAGTATAAGTAAAGGCTCACAACCGAGATGGCTTTGGACAAACCATTGGTATGGTTGTAGTGTGATTTGGTATTGGTTTGTCTTGACCATAGAATCACACTAGTGCACTTTGTGTGTATTGAGCAGGACCGACTTAGAGGTGATTCAATTTATTACTGACTACATAATCGAATCATACCTCAGATATTATATTGTACATGCTCTTAATCCCGATATAATAACGGACACATATACTTAGTATTCATTTCTTTGATTTACCAATGGGCGAGATTTATAGATTAAATCGATAAGCTCAGTAAGTTGGGAAATGATATTATTTATATGGTGTGTCGTTGATTGTAGGAGGAAACTGTGTCCTATATATTAGGATGATGATGTCCCCTTGAGAATCTCATAAGGTTCATCATATAAACCCTACAGGTGAACTTGGTCCGGAAGGATGAAATGGTTGAGTAGTACTACTCATGGAGTTAGATGTTTATTAATTAATGGTTAGTAAATTAATTAATCGACAGACATTCGAGATCTTAAAAACGGAGAGAAAAATGTACAAATAATATATGGAGCCCATATTAACTTATGGGGTTGGTGAGGTAGATCAATGATAATCCTCTAGTGGAATGGATAATCTTTAATGGATCGGACTTTATGTGGGCTTGATCCTTTGGGTGGCCAAGATCCAACTCCTCCTCATGGTCTCTATTGTAGCCTATTAAAACCTCATGAAGCCTAAATCTAATGGATGAAAACAAAACCCTAGATCGGAAGGTAGAGATTAAATCTTTAGATTCGACGGTTGAGATTAAATCTCTAGATCCGACGGTTGAGATTAAATCCCTAGAACCAATGGTGGAGATTAAAACACGGCTTATCCCTAAACCTATATATAAGCCTTAAGGGGGTGGGTGGCAACTTGATGGAAGGGGATTAGGGTTTGCTTCCCTTGGGCGGCAAGGAATCCAAATTAGGTTAGGATTGTGTTTGGGCCGCTAGGGTTTTGGGTGTTGGAGTAGGTGGAAACAAGAGGAGAAGTTCCTTTCTTCTTCTTCCTAAGTTGTTGCCGACACCTATCCTACTTCCCCCTACTTTGTCCAGTGCTCAACCTATCCTTCTTCCCCACTCCTTTGGTTGGCAATTAGGAGAGCTAGGGTTAGGGTTTTGGGCGGCTACAAGGTGAAGGGTTGGTTTCCTTTCTCTTCTCCAAGTGTTGGCCGGCGCCCATGCTCTCATTGATTCTCCTTTGGCCGGTTACCATACTCCATATTTTATTCCTTGGCCAGCGGCAACATCGAGTCTATTGACTTGGTGGCCGGTTCTAGATAGGAAGAAGAGTTTTGTTTTATGATCTTCCTTTGTTCGGAGTGAACAAGGAAAGGAAGATTGGTGATCTAGGAGACTTCGAATTTTGGAAGATCGTCGCCCATACGACGTCCAAAAGGAGGAAGGACATACAATAGAAGATCAAGAGGAATAACAAGAGGTATAATCTTTTTTATGTTGATTAGTGTTCTTTTGTATTATGTCTATAATTGTTTTTCAATTATATGGATGTTGTATGTGGTTGTTTACTTTATGTATGTGGTTAAATATACTTGGACCCCGAACATAAACATAAAGGTCAGCGATCAGTACATCGTCTATTCCACGGCTATTCGTAGAATAGAGGTTGGTTGTTTGAACAACAAGTTTGTTCAAGTGACTACTCTAATCGAATAGCACGACGATGAAATGGTTGCTTGGGTAATCCCTCTTGTCAAGGATAAAATTTTTTATCCGAGGGCGTAGAAGGGATCGCCATGAACAAGCGACCGAGTTGAAGTGGGAAGCAAAATTTCCTTCCTTCAAGTGGTATCAGAGCTTTGGTTCTGGGACAAAACCCCTTTACGGCCTCCATTTCTGGGTCGACCTCCGAACCGGACTCATCCTCTTCTTCCTTCGGGGGTGGCTTGCTTGTGGTTTTCTTCCTCGAACCTGCAAAAAGTGCTATACCCTTCTTGGGTTTCGAGTTAGACTACTCATGAAGTTCAAAATCGAAAAATAACTCATCTAACCTAAGTTTCGAAAGATCCTTGGAGACCTTGTAGGCATCGACCATGGATGCCCACAAGGTAGTCCTCGGAAAAGAGTTAAGAACATACCTTATAAGGTCGCAGTTGTTGACCTTTTGTCCGATCGCGTGTAGATTATTGACTATGTCTTGAACGCGGGCGTGAAGTTGCATTGCCGTTTCATGTTCCTGCATTTTTAGATTATATAATTTATTAAACAAAAGGACGCGCTTACATTCCTTAGCTTCGTCAGTTCCTTCATGTAGCTCCACTAGCTTTGTCCAAAGGTCCTTTGCGCTAATGAAGGGGCCGACGCGATTAAGCTCCTCCTTGGACAAGCCGCATTGGAGGATTTGAGTTGCCTTGGTGTCAGCTTCGACTTGTCTTTTTGTCGCAATGGTCCATTGGTCATAATCCAAGGATTCACCCACTTCGTTAGTCGGAAGTGTGAATCCCGTTTGGATTATGATCCACATCTCGATTTGAGTTTTAAGAAAGCATTCCATCCGATCCTTCCAATAACAGAAGTCATCTCCGTTGTAAAACGGAGGTCGGATAGTGCTAAAACCCTTGAGATGGGCCATTGATACAAAAGAAACAAGAAAATGAAGACGAGAAACCTAACAACGACACAAACACATGAAATGTACCAAGACTCGCGTCTTGGATTAGTAGTGCGGGAGAAAAAAAACTAACCAAATGAAATGCAGGAGAAAAAAACTAACCAAATGAAATAAATTCGAAATAAACAGAATAAAAAGGAAAAAAAATCTGTAAAAAGCTAGATCGGTGGTTTCACCAAATCTTAGCACCCCCGGCTCTGATACCAATTGTTGGATCGAAGCGGATCGCTAGAGGGGGTGTGAATAGCGATAAACCTTTTCTTTTTCGAATTCGTTTCAAAACAATTATACGCAACAGAAAGATAAATGAAAAGTAAATGAGACAAGAGAATTTTACTTGGTTTGTAGCCTTCGGCTACTACTCCAAGGCCCTATTGGTCCTTGACCATGCACAGAAGGCAAATCACTAAAGAACTCCTCCTCGTTAGAAGCAGGAGTTAATCAATACAAGAACACACCAAAACATTGAGGTAGAGGGACACTCCCCCTCTCCTCGTTACGATAAAAACTCTGAGAAAGTAAAGCAATAAACTGAAATAAAGCTTATACCGACGTAACAAAATAAAAATAATTTAAACCTAGACGTCGGAGAGGAAGCACTTCGTTGTCAGAGAGATGTAGCTTTGCGGAGGCTTTTGGAAGCTTAGAATTGATGATGAAACCCTAGGTTTGGCCCTCCTTTTATAGCCTTTGAGCCCCATTTCGAGAGGAACTTCAACCAATCAAAATTGAGCACCACTCCCCTTGAAATGACGTGATAAGCCTTGACTCCTCGAAGTTGATCCTTGACTATCAGTCGACTGATATCCATCATCAGTCGACTGATGGCAACATCAGTCGAATGCTGACCATAGACAGTCGACTGATGCTAGCTGAAATGACAAGTTAGCTAAACAAAAATATTATTTCGATGGCCTCTGACCGTCCGATCTCGACCTAGACCACCAATGGGATATCTTGGGTCGGATTTACACTTAAGCCTATCCCCGTAAGGAGGATACGACCTCACTTACACTCACACACACACGAGCTTCCCTAGATACTTACTGTATCTCTTTCACTTCTGGCCTTTCACTCGATTCCTTCGGCTCCCTCGGAAGTCACTCGAGTGTCACCCGACCACCGCGGCTTCCTCCGGGTGTTGCTAGCCTTCAGCTCCAGCGTTAACACTTTTCTTCACACTCGATTTAGCTCATGAGATAACAATATAGGCTTAACTTTGTATTGTTTGCTATAATAAAAACTTAGGTTCGACTTAGGTGTCTACTGCACCAACAGCTTTGGCATCCGGTTCGATTTGTTTCTTCATTGCATTGGTCGACAAGTCACATTCCAAGAGCTCACCCTTTTCGTCGGTAGGTAGATCGAACCCTTTCTGGATGACGATCCACATGTCGACTTAAGTCTTGAGGATGTTGGGATGTATACTAAAAGCCTAGCCTTTATATGAACATCTTTATTTTTTGAAATAAGAATTATATGATCATTGTTTGCATTCTATATTTATTATATGCGTGCATCTTGTCTAATACTTTAAATTGTAGATAACATGGTGTGTGGTGTGACACAGAAGATCTTGTTATCAGTTTCTTGTAGAGTATAATAAGAGGCTCACAACCAAGATGGTTTTGGACAAACCATTGGTATGGTTGTAGTGTAATTTAGTATTGGTTTATCTTGACCATAGAATTACACTAGTACACTTTGTGTGTATTGAGCAGGACAGACTTAGACATGATTCAATTTATTGTTGACTACATAATTGAATCGGACCTCGGATATTATGGTGTACATGTCCTTAATCCCGATATAATAATGGGCACATGTACTTAATATTTATTTCTTTGATTTACCAATGGGTGAGATTTATGGATTAAATTGATAAGCTCGGTAAGTTGGGAAATAATATTATTTACATGGTGTGTCGTTGATTATAGGAGGAAACCGTGTCCTATGTATTAGGATAATGATGTCCCCTTAAGGAGCTCATATGGATCATCATGTAAACCCTGCAGGTGGACTTGGTCCGTCATAATGATAAGGTTGAGTGGTACTACTCATGGAGATAGATGTTGATTAATTAATTAATTGTCAGTAAATTAATTAATTAACGAACATTCGATATCTTAAACATGGGGAGATATTTGTACAATTAATATATGGAGTCCATATTTAATTATGGGGGTTGGTGAGGTAGATCAATGATAATCCTCTAGTGGAATGGATTATCATTAATGGATCGGATTTTATGTTGGTCGGATCCATTAGGTGGCCAAGATCCAACTCCTCCTCATGGTATCTATTGTAGCCTATTAAAACCCTCAAGAAGCCTAGATCCAACCGACACGATTAAAAGTGATGCTTGGGCGAAATCTATAAATATGCCTCCAAGGCTTGGGCTGCAAGAGCATCAAAGAGATTTTAGGGTTAGGGTTTGGAGTTAGCTTTGGCTTGGGCGGTAAGGGTGTGCTAGTGTATGTCTCCTAGGGTTAGCGACACAAGGAAGTTAAGGTGTTCCTTCTCCTTTTCTTCATTGCCAGCGCCACCCTCTCTCCGTCTCCTTTGGCCGGCGATGCCACCCTCTCCCTCTCTTCTTTGGTTGGTGGCAAGAGTTGGATTTTCTTCCCTTAGAGCTTTTGGCCGATGCCCATATCCCTTCTTCCTCTCCTTGGCCGGTGGCAACATCTAAGTTAGGTTGCTTGGTGGTCGGCACTAGATAGGAGAAGAAGTGTGTTGGTTTTCTTCCCTTTGTTCGGAGCGAGCAAGGAAGGGAAGAACGCGATCTAGGAGGCTTCAACTCTTGGAGGATCGTTGCACACACAATGTCCAAGAGGAGGATTGGTCATACAATAGAAGATCAAGAGGTAAACAAGAGGTATAATTCTTGTTTTGGTTTCTTTCTTGTTCTATGTTATATGTTTATAATTGTATGTGGTTAATTTACTTGGACCCGTATGATAAACACAAAAACAGGTGATCCGTACATCATCTATTCCATGGCTAATCAAGGAAAAGAGTTAGGTTGCTTGAATAACAAGTTTGTTCAAGAAACCACTCTAATCGAATAGCACGATGATGGATCGGTAGCTTGGGTAATCCGTCTTCGTCAAGGATTAATTTTTTAATCCGGGGACATAGATAAGATCGCCATTCACAAGTGACCAAGTTGAAGCGGGAAGCGAAGCTTCAAACCTTCAAGTGGTATCAGAGCCACGGTTTTGTCTTTTGTTGGTTTAGGATTCGATTACTTTTATGCACTTATCATATATTATGTGTGCCAAATAATAGTAGGATGTGCGTAGGCTAACTTTTTGGTTGCAGGCATAAGATCCAACTATTATGGCTAAATGTGTGTGTATGTGATTGGATGTGTATAATTGTAATATTATTTGAATCCTCGGGGTTGACGAGGTGATGTGAGCGAAACATATAGGGTCTTAGGAGTAGTTTTTGCTTACATCTCATTACGTTTTATGTTAGTTTCATGCATATGTCACTCTATTTTGCACGCATTTCCTATTTTCTAGTTCAGAGGTCTGCTCTTTGTAATTTTGCGTGTAGGATAGTATTTCAGGGGAAAAGGAGCACTTTTGGAGCAAAAGGACATTTTGAAGCTAGATGTAGAATGGGGCATGGCTAAGGCGTGTGGCTATACATGGCCATTTCCAATGGGCGAGATCAGCCACCCTAGAGCTGCACACGACCTGGCTGTGTGGAAACACATGGCCGTGTGGAGGCCCACCAGATGGATGCAACTAGGGTTTTTTCCGAATTTCGCAACGATCCATGGTGATGTCTATATAAGGATGGCTCCGCCCAAACCCTAGGGGGGAGGCACGATGGCTAGGATGACACACCGAAGATCTAAAAAGCTTCGAGAATTCACAACGGGGAGGAAGAACGCCGCCGGAGGTCAACATTCTGCACTTTAACGCCGGGAAGAAGGGCACATAGGCATTGTAATTTCTTATTCTTGCATTTTATTTCTGATATATTCGAATATGTACATGCCTTGTGATTCTCTTCTTTTATATATGGAGTAGTTCCTTCGATTCTAGGATTAGGGAGTAGCTTGTGTGCGCATGACATGTTGGTTCAAATTAAATTCTATTTTTGAGTTTGATTTTGAAATTTGAAATTGTTTATACCCTTATCTATGCGTATTTGGTTTTCTACTTACTGTTCTTAGGCGATAGGAGGGGTGACAACCCTTGTATCTAAGATTTAGGGGATTTTATACAAGGAACCTAGGGGTAAACCTGATCTCCAGTAACCATGGGTAGAAGGATGCGATGGAACTGGAAACGGTTCGCCGCAGGGATTGATTTGGCATCCTCGTACCGTCTATCTCGTCCTTGTAAGGTAGAGATAGTTCCCGGTAGATGCAGTGGATCATTGAGAGAGTGTATGATGTCCCTTCCACAAAATAATAGCTAGACGTTTAGACAACGCCCAGTTGACAGCATATTTTGCGACACACAAGCGAAATCGAAGTCCTAGAATCCCTTTTAAAGATCTCGGCATGCTCCTTTCTTCCTCCGTGTGACACCGTATTAGAGTTTAATCCACCAACAACCCTCGCAATTGAAACCTTTTAGATTTTACTTCCGAACAATTTCAACCACTGAATATATCGGTATTCGAATCCCAGTCCCTATGGTATCGATAATCTTTTATTACTTGACATCCGTGCACTTGCGTGCGTTGAGCATGACCGCGTGCTTCGAGTCCTCAACGACCTCCATCATGAGATTTGAGGTCGCGTTCGCGTGCATCAAGTTTTTGGCGCCGTTGCCGGGGACTGATCGATTCGATATCGAATTGAACAGTGGAAAATTTGATCGGATTTAGGATTAGATTTATTTACTTGCTTCATTTTCTTTTTAGTTTGCCTTATTTACTTTAGTTCTAAATTTTCGATATTTAGACTTAGTTTTTTATTTTCATTTTTTTTAACAGTAGGTTTCTATTTCCTTATTGTTTATTAGATTTTATTAGCTAGATTGTTTTATTTCCTGCTTCTTAAAATTAGGTAGCACTCTTAATTTTTATTGCTCGATTCTTCGTATGCTTAGACGCTTAAGATCAGAAGGCCTGATTCCGATCGACTTAGAAATCGAATGAACCTTTCATCGCCGGAAAGCATAACAGAAAAGGATGGGAATCAAGCTGCATCCAAAGTAATTATAGGTAGCCGACCTTTGCGAGATTACGCAGATCCTAGCGCTAGAGGATTTTGGTCGAGTATAGCTGGACCATCTATTTCAGCGAACAACTTTGAACTTAAACCAACACTTATACATATGGTCCAGCAGAGTCAATTCGGGGGAGCTGTGACTGAAGACCCGAACTGACACCTTGAGCCATTTTTAGAAATCTGCTCGACAATGAAGATGAACGAAGTCCCTACTGATGCGATCTTCCTGAGCCTATTCCCATTCTCATTGCGGGATAAGGCTAAGGCATGGCTTCACTCCCTACCTTCGGGATGCATCACTACATGGGAGCAATGAGAGCAGCAGTTTTTGAACAAATACTTCCCACCAAGCAAGACTGCTCACATACACCATCTCATCACGAGCTTTCGCCAAAAGGAGGAGGAGTCCTTATTCAAAGATTGGGATCGCTACATGGGGCTACTCTACTAATGCCCCCACCATGGACTAGAAAGGTGGGTGGTGATCCACATCTTCAACAATGAGATTGCGTACTCCACAAAGATGTCCTTGGATTCTACTGAAGGAGGAGAACTGATGAATAAGTCCTTAGAGGAAGCAGAGGAGCTGATAGAAGAGGTGGCCCAGAACCACCATCAATGGGCTTACGAACATGATCAACCAACGCTTACAGCGATACGATACACTATCAACTCCATGGAGCACTTATCAGTAAGGATGGATGCACTTAGCAAACATTTTAACTCTTTGAATCCTTCATCTGCATGCGCGGCCATTGACTTTGGAGAGGGAGCGACAACGTATCGAGAGGATCACTATGGAGGGCAGGGAACCTCAGAAGACCAGATTGAGCATGTTGATGCGATTCGGGACTATAATCAAAGGCCCAACAATCCATACTCCAGTACCTACAATCCTGGATGGAGGAATCATTCGAATTTCTCCTATAAGAATAACTTGGGAAACTTCTAGCCATCAGGGGGGTATGGGCAGTAGTAGGGCAATGGGCAGCAACCACAGAAGTCCAGAATGGAACATATGATGGAGGACTTCATTGCTACCCAAACTAAGACTAATGAGGAATTTCGTCACCAACATCAAAAATCTGAAGAATCACTCAGAGACTTGAAGGCCACCGTTGACGCCCTTGCAAGTCACACAAGGATGTTGGAGACACAAGTGGCCCAAATAGCCCAAACTGTGTCACCACCCATGAAGAGCTCTGTTGGATCGAAGTGGATCGCTAGAGGGGGGGTGAATTGCGATAAACCTTTTCTTTCATTCAAATTCATTTCAAAACAATTAAATGCCGCGAAAAAAAAATTAAACAAAAGAGAGACAAATTGGTTTTTGTTGGTGCAGGGGCACTAGATAATCGAGCCTATATTTTGATTATGGCAAAGACACAAAGTTAAGTTTACATCGTTATCTCAAGAGCTAAATCAAGTGTGCAGAAAAGTACTAAAGCTGGAGCTGAAAGCTAGTGACACCCGGAGGAAGCCATGGTGGTCGGGCGACATTCGAGTGACTTCGGAGGGAGCCGAAGGAATAGAGTGGAAGGCCGGAAGTGAGAGATACAAGGTAAGTATCGAGGTAATATCGTGTGAGTGAGAGATTGTGTGGTCGTGTCGTCTTTACGGGGATGACCATAGACGGCGATCAGAATAAGACTTCCTGTGGAAGGTCTAGGTCGAGATCCGACGGTTATAAACCATCGTATTTATCATTTTCCGAGGTAATCTCTTACTGCAGGGAAGTGGCCAGGCCGGCAGTCAACTGCTGGACATTGGGCAGTCGACTGATGCTCATTAGTCGACTGATGGGAGGCATCAGTCGACTGATGGCGATGAATCAGCCTTTGCACTAGGTCAAAACGGATAAGGTTTGACACGGCTCCTTTGCGATAAAATTTGTACAACTTCGTGATCTATTCCGAAAGATGAGGAGACATATTCAGAGGCCAAAATCTATAAAAGGAGGGGAGGATTCCAACTCCAAAGATTATCAAGATTATTCTCAAGTGTTCCTACAATGCCAAAGTTCGAAAACCACCATAACGTCGACGCGACGACAAGTTCTCATACTCTTCGTCGGCAGCAGCAACAAGTAACATATTCAATTGTTGTATTCTTTGTTTTTATTCATAATGAGGTGAGGTAGGCTTGTTGCCTCATCCTCGTACTTTCGGTTTTGTGATCGTTGTCTCCTACCTCCAACGAGGAGGAGACGTTATAGTGCTTTGCCTCCGTACGCGGTCTAGGACCGTTAGGGCCTTGGAGTAGCAACCACTGGGTTGTGAACCGAGTAAAAATAAACGTGTCTCTTTATTTTTCACTGTGCTTACTCGTGTATCGAACAAACGAACAAAAAGATTTACGCTCGCTATTCACCCCCTCCCCTCTAGCGACGCTTCTCGATCCAACAGTTTTTACTTGGTTCGTAGCCTTCGGCTACTACTCCAAGTCCCTAACGGTCCTAGACCATGTACGGAGGGCAATTTACTAAAAACACACCTTCTCATTGGAGGTAAGATTTTGACGATTACAAAAAAACCTTCAAAAGAAAAGATAGAGAGACAAACCCTCTCTTCTATTAATGTAAAGTCCAATGATAGAAAACCTCGATTAATAAAAGGAATTGCAATATTAAAGAGACGACAAATTAAAATATCAACAACTAAAGAATAGAAATTAAGCTAGGGTTGTTGGCAACACTTCATCGTAGAGTCGTCGGAGAATCGCAGAGTTGCAGAGGCTTTTGAGCACTCAGAGTTGATGAAAAACCCTAGGAGAGGCTCTCCTTTTATAGCCTTTGAGCCCCTTTTTGAGAGGATCTTCAACCAATAAGAATTGGGAACAAGACTCCTTGAAAAATGGTGATAAATCCTGACTCCTCGAGGCTGATCCTTGACCATCAGTCGACTGATATCCATCATCAGTCGACTGATGGCACCATCAGTTGAATGCTGGCCGCAGACAGTCGACTGATTGATGACAGTCGAGTCCTCCAAGCTGGCAGTCGACTGATGCTAGCTGCATGGTAAAGTTATCTTAACAAAAATATTATTTCGACGGTCGCTGACCATCCGATCTTGACCTAGACTATCTATAGGATGTCTTTGGTCAAATCTATGCTTAATATTATCCCCGTATGGAGGATATAACCTCACTTACGCTCGCACACACGAGCTTACCTCGATACTTATTGTGTCGCTTTTGCTTCCGGCCTTCCACTTGAATCCTTCGACTCCCTCTGAAGTTACTCAAGTGTCGCCCGACCACCGCGGCTTCCTCCGGGTGTCGCTAGCCTTCAGCTCCAGCGTTGGCACTTTTCTACACACTCGATTTAGCTTGTGAGATAACAATATGATCTTAACTTTATATCATTTGCTATAATTAAAGCTCAGGTTCGACTTAGGTGCCTACTGCACCAACAATCTACCCCTTTTTGATTTATGGAAAACCCTCATAAAAAGTTAAGAAAATAGCATGCATGAAGAATAATAATGAGCATGAGAAACAATAATAAAAGGATTAAGTAGGAGTAGTAAGGATTCTCTTCAAGTACTCCCCCTTGGGGAAACCTCCCCCTTGACCGAGGGTGAGTCTTGAATGAAACCCTTAATCCTTCCCCTTGAGGGTTGCTATTTAGGAAGAGATTAAGTAATTAATATTACATAAAGTTGGCCTTAGTAAAACGTTTAAGTTAAGAGGACTTCTTAACTTGGCCCTTTCTCCCCCTTTCATAAGTAAAACATTAACGTTTGGCCATAGTATTTAAAAATAAGTTTAAGGTAAGAATTCTCTTAACTTGGCCTTTACTTCCTTTTTATTAACAAAAACAAGTTAAGTAAACTTTTAAAACTTAACGTTAAGTAAACTTATGAATAAATATGAAGTGAGTTTTGTTTTGATCCCTTAACTTTACTTACTTTTTATTAACACAAACAAGTTAAGTAAACTTTCAAAACTTAAAGTTAAGTAAATTTTCTATTAATTTATCAAAAAAAAATAAAAATTGATCCCTTAACTTTTGCCTTTTTCTCCCCATTTTTCCATATATCGAAAAAGAGTGGGGGTGTGTGAAAAACAAAAATAAGTATTAAATTTAAAGTCCAAGCATGTTCCATAGTATTTTGAAAATCATATACTGAAAATAAGCTCATCTATAAAATGTTCGACTCATATTTGGCTTGATTGATATGAAAGATCAACCAGTCCTAGTCAGAGTCGATTAATATGTATTATTATACTGTGTGGTTCATGGTGATGCACTAGCTCTACATCTGGAACCAGGAGTAAGGTCGTAACATGTCACGCCCATCTACGTGGCTAAGTACACAAACACATTAGTCCTATGTGTTGTGAGATGTATTGGCTCCTTAAATCTATAGGTGCATGATATCTAAGGTATGTCCTATGCTAGTTCCATGAAAATGAAAAGTAAGAAATATTAGTAAGAAAATATAATTTGTAAGTTCCTATTCTGCTACGCACATGCCCAATTTTCGTCTTAATAGAGTGAACTTGGCTTCGAGTAGGGGTTTAGTAAATAGGTCTGCCAAGTTAGACTTTGATTCGACGTATTCGAGTTGATGGCTCCGTTGGCCACATGTTCTTGAATGAAATGGTGTTTGACCTCTATATGTTTGGTCCTAGAGTGACATATCAGATTCTTAGTTAGGTTAATTGAGCTATTGTTATCTACGTAAAGTTTAGTGTTTGGAAAGTCTAACTTAAAGTCGCGGAGAGTGTGCTTCATCCAAAGAAGCTGAGTGACACCCTCACCCATCGCAATGTATTCGGCTTCGGTGGTAGATAAGGCAACACAGTGTTGCTTCCTATTGCACCACCTCACTAGACTCGAGCCGAGAAGTTGACAACAACCACTCGTACTCTTTCTATCGAGCTTACTACCGGCATAGTCCGAATCGGAGTAGCCGGTTAGTTTGAACTCGGTAGATCTAGGATACCAAATACCGACATTATGTGTACCCTTTAGGTATCTAAGGATACACTTTACTAGAGTTAAGTGATACTCCTTGGTACAGGTTTGGAATCTTGTGCACATACTTACTACAAATAGAATATCAGGTCGGCTCGCATTTAAGTAAAGGAGACTCCATATTATGCTCCTATAGTATTTTAAATCAATTGAATTTCCGATTACATCTATATTTACATTAGTTGACATTGGGGTATTAATAATTTTAGCATCATGCATTCCAAAGCGTTTAATTAATTCCCTATTATATTTGTGTTGATGTAAATATATTCCATCTTTAGTTTGTTTAATTTGTAGACCTAAGAAGAAACTGAACTCACCTACTAAATTCATTTCAAATTCACTTTCCATAAGTGAAATGAATTCATTCAGTAGGATCAAGTTGGTGGTTCTGAAAATAATATCATCTATGTAGATTTGAGCTATGAATATGTCTTTACTTACATTTTTTACGAAAAGAGTTGGGTCAACTACACTTTGGTTAAACCCTTTTGACTTAAGATACACCGAAAGTCTCTCGTACCAAGCTCGAGGAGCTTCTTTAAGTCCATAGAGGGCTTTCTTTAACCTAAGGATATGGTCGGGTTTATCTATGCTTTTGAAACCGGGGGGGTTGACTAACATAAACCTCTTCTTTAATGTATCCATTCAAGAATGCTGACTTTATATCCATTTGAAATAACATAAATCCTCGATGTGCAGCATATGCTAATAACATTCGAATGGACTCTAACCTAGCTACTGGAGCATAGGTCTCATCGTAATCTAAACCTTCGACTTGACTAAACCCTTTTGCGACTAGTCTAGCTTTATTTCTAACTACTTCACCTTTATCATCAAGTTTATTTCTAAACACCCACCTTGTTCCAATGATTGTTTTATCTTTAGGTGGTGGTACTAATTCCCATACTTCATTCCTAGTGAATTGAGCCAGCTCTTCTTGCATTGCAATAATCCAATCGGGATCAAGAAGAGCTTGGTCAATAGTTTTGGGTTCAATTTTGGAAATCAACGAGATTTGACTAAGGTTTCTGTATGAGGCTCTAGTTCAAACTCCTAGGCTTGGATCACCTATCACTTGGTCGATAGGATGATTCGTTTGAGTCCTAGTTTGGTTTGGGTCATCTACCACTTGATCAGTAGGATGACTCGTTTGAGTCCTAGTTTGGTTAGAGTCATCTACCACTTGATCGATAGACTGAATTGGTTGACTTAGGTTAGGACTAAAACTAGACTTGATCTCCGGATCAGAGTTAGGCCTGGTATGAATCGGCTCGCTAATTGGGGTTGCCGAGGGTTTTGTAGGTTCATGTCCTTCATCAAATATTACATTGATAGTCTCCTCGACTCTAAGGGTGTCATGATTATATACTCTATAAGCTCTACTTGTACTCGAGTATCCTAGAAAGATTCTAGTCGAGGTTTTGGATGTAAATTTTCCTAGGTAATCCATAGTGTTTAGGATATGTACCTAACACCCAAATACCCTAAAGTACTTGATGTTAGGTATTTTATCATGATAAATCTCGTATGAGGTCTTAAGGTGCCTCTTTACCATAAGGATCCTATTTTGGACATAGCATGCGGTACTCATGGCTTCCGCCCAAAACCTATCGGGTAGGTTATACTCATTTAACATTGTCCTAGCGACTTCTTGTAGGGTTCTATTCTTACGTTCTACTAGGCCATTCTGTTGTGGTGTTCTAGGGCAAGAGAACTCATGTTGGTATCCATTTAGATTACAGAATTCTGTAAACCTGTGGTTCTCGAATTCGCCACCATGATCAATCCTAAGTCTTTAGATTTTAATGCTTTGTTTATTTTCTACTAGTTTAAATAGGTTGATTAATTGATCTAGGGTGTCACTTTTGTGTTTGATGAACCTAACCCAAGTAAACCTAGAATAGTCATCAATTATGACTAAACAGAATTTACTCCCATTAAGTGACTTAGCTCCGTGTGAATCAAATAAATCCATGTGTAGGAGCTCAAGAACACTTTTGGTTCATTCTTGATTAGTTAGTTGATGTTGTGTCCTAGATTGTTTACCTTGTTGACAAGCAATACATATTTTATTGTTCAAGTTATTGAGGTTAGACAAGCCTTTGACTAAGTGACTCTGACTCATCTTGTGGATGAGTCTTGGGTGTAAGTGACCAAGTCGTCGGTGGCACAACCATGATTCCTCTACGGTGTCATAAGACACTTAGTTGAGGAGTTAGTTAAGTTAATAGTGTAAATATTGTTATTTCTGGTTCCCTTAAGAATTGTTTTGGAGGTTTCATTTGTATTAATTACGCATTCATTTTATAGAAATATGACCTTATAGTTATTATCACACAATTGGCTTACACTAAGTAAATTATATTGAAAATTTTCTACTAATAAGACATTTTGAATAATAAAGTTAGAGTTGAGCTCAATATCACTTGATCTGATGATTTTGAGCTTGCCGGTTTTTTCGAAGGCTACCAATCCTTGTCGTTTGAATCGAAGCTTCGAAACTTGAGTTGATCCTGTAACGCCCATAAAATTCCTAGCAATTTTACAGAAATTTTTGGCTTGATGATCATGGGCTTTATGTGGGCCTTTTTAAAAATAAAAGAAAATAAGCCAAAAAGGGGTGCAAGGCCTAGGAATTGAACCCCAAACCTCTAGAGATAGCCAAGCCTTATAGATGCACCCACTAACCAGAAGCCCAATAGGATTATATGATTAAGGAAGAGGGGGAAACTATAGATAAATGGGACTAAGAGTAAATGAAGAGGCATGGAAAAGAAAAGAGGAACTTCTCTTCCTCCCCCCCTTTATAAAGAAGAGGGAAGATTGGATTTGGTCACTTCCACCCTTCTTCTTCTTCTCCTCACCGAATTCTAGCTTCTTCTCCACCTTTGGCCGAATCTCATCCAAGCAAGAGAAGGCTAGGGTTGGTTCTTCCTTAGGTTTTCCTTCCACCAAAAAGCAACGCGAAGGAAGTAAGTATCCCTCACCTGCATACGAGTAGCTCCGATTGCTATTTTTTTTTAAAAGAAACCTACATGATATATTCGGCCAAGCCATGATTTAGGGTTCAATGAAGCTCTATGCTATGTTGTTTATAACTAGATGATGATGTTAGGGGTTAAAAGGGATTAGGACAAAAGCTAACCCTAATAACCACTAAAGCCTATTCGGCCAAGCCATGATTTAGGGTTCAATGAAGCTCTATGCTATGTTGTTTATGACTAGATGATGATGTTAGGGGTTAAAAGTGTATTAGGACAAAAGCTAACCCTAATAGCCACTAAAGACCCATTCGGCCACCCCTAGATATTTAAGACCCAATGAGGTTTCAGTCCATGTTTTGTAGGGTTATGATGTTGTAGTCATGTTTAATGAATTAGGTTAAAATCAAACCCTAAAATCCCCACATGGGCCATTCGGCCACCTTTGGTCTTTTAGGTTACAATGAAGTTCATACCATGAAATTTATGGAATTTGTATGCATATGTATGTTACTTGAATTAGGTTAAAAGCAAACCCAAAAATCCCCACATGGGCCATTCGGCCACCTTTGGTCTTTTAGGTTACAATGAAGTTCATACCATGAAATTTATGGAATTTGTATGCATATGTATGTTACTTAAATTAGGTTAAAAGTCTAAACCCTAAAAAGCCTATAAGGGCCATTCGGCCACCTTTGGTCTCTTAGGTTACAATGAAGTTCATACCATGAAATTTATGGAATTTGTATGCATATGTATGTTACTTGAATTAGGTTAAAAGTCTAAACCCTAAAAAGCCTATAAGGGCCATTCGGCCACCTTTGGTCTCTTAGGTTACAATGAAGTTCATACCATGAATTGTATGCTATGCTATGTTAATGAAATAAGCTATGTTGTTATGAGATGAAGTATGCTACGCTATGTTAATAAAATGAAGCATGATGTGTATGAAATGAAGTATGCTATGCTATGTTATTGAAATGAAGCATGATGTGTAGGAAATGAAGTATGCTATGCTATGTTAATGAAATAAGCTATGTTGTTATGAAATGAAGTATGCTACGCTATGTTAATGAAATGAAGCATGATGTGTATGAAATGAAGTATGCTATGCTATGTTAATGAAATGAAGCATGATGTGTATGAGATGAAGTATGCTATTCTATGTTAAAGAAATAAGCTATGTTGTAAAATAAGCATATAAGTATTTTACCTTCTGCATGGCTTGTACCAAGACCTTAACAAGGTCCAAGAAGGGATGGGCTCCTAAGATGCCCTAGGTCGATGGAATAAGACTCGGGCCTAGGATGGGCTTCTATATATGATTGCCCCTAGGTCGATGGAATAAGATTCGGGCCTAGTACGGGATGGGCTCCAAGATGCCTTAGGTCGATTGAGTAAGACTCGGGCCTAGGATGGGCTTCTATGCTATGACGATTGCCCCTAGGTCGATGGAATAAGACTCGGGCCTAGGAACCTATTAGGTTCGAGACTTGCTACCTCGGGCCTATTTAGGGATGCGCGCTATGACAATGAAGAAGTGGTACAATGCCGGGCCCAAATATGTTGAGATTTATATTTACGTACCTAACATATATGTTTTCAAAAGCATCTTGCATATGTTTACCTGTTAATGTTTAAGTTACCGTTATGTTAGATGATATGCCATAATGTTTAAGTTACCTGTTATGTTAGATGATATGCCATAATGTTTAAGTTACCTGTTATGTTAGATGATATGCCATAATGTTTAAGTTACATGTTATGTTAGATGATATGCCATAATGTTTAAGTTACCTGTTATGCTAGATGATATGCCATAATGTTTAAGTTACATGTTATGTTAGATGATATGCCATAATGTTTAAGTTACCTGTTATGCTAGATGATATGCCATAATGTTTAAGTTACCGTTATGTTAGATGATATGTCATGATGTTTAAGTTTCGTGTTATGTTAGATGATATGCCATAATGTTTAAGTTACCTGTTATGTTAGATGATATGCCATAATGTTTAAGTTACCTGTTATGTTAGATGATATGCCATAATGTTTAAGTTACCTGTTATGTTAGATGATATGCCATAATGTTTAAGTTACCTGTTATGCTAGATGATATGCCATAATGTTTAAGTTACCTGTTATGTCAGATGATATGTCATGATGTATAAGTTACATGTTATGTTCGATGGTACGCTATGATGTTAGGTTACTAAGTTACATATGATGCATATTATGCTGATTAAGTATATATATATATATTTCATGTTATGCTGCTAAGTTTGGGATGATCCATGCTATATTATCTCATGTTACTTAAGCTACAAGTTAAGTTGATGATGCCATGTATGTTACATGATATATTGATTATATGTTATAAATGCTACAAGTCATGATTAATGATGTTGTATGGTTTTTGTGAGTAGGACAGGATCTTACTAAGCCTATGTGCTTATAGTTTATCTTTCCCTCGTACTGCAGATAAGGGTAAGGGATGGATAAACTAAAGGGAGTAGCAGGAGGGGTCAATGTGTGTGGTAGTGGCATGGTGGAGAAGATCCGTTAAGTCTACTTATACATGTATTACCTATGATGATGATGTCTATGGATGTCTTTACTTATGTCTCCCTATGACGATGATGTTATGAACCTACTAAGCCCTAAGTGTCTATATATATATATGATGCATGCTTTATGTTGATAAGAAGAAGTAAAGAAGAATGCTTTATGTTGATAAGAAGAAGTAAAGAAGAAGTAAGAAGAAGTATCTATGCATGCTATGCTATGAAACATACTCTATGTTAAGAAGAAGTGTTAATGCATATTTATGTTTAAAAGAATCAAAAAAAAAAGTATTTAGGTCTTAAGTCTTCCGCTGTAAGAAATAAGAAGTATATATATATAAAGTCTTCCGCTGTATGAAATGTATATGCAGTCGTCACGCCGCCTCTGGACATTTAGGGTCCGGAAGGCGGGGCGTGTGAGTTGGTATCAGAGCGGATCTGCCTTTCCACTACAAACACATCAAGCTCCAAATCCTGCTGCTCCAAGTAAGAATTCTATGTCTATACTCTAATTTTGTTAATTTTGATCATGCATGATATGAAATATCTTTAGATTATTTAGTTCATGTATAACATAAAATGCCTTTCCCTTATGCTTGATTCATGTATGATAGGAAATGCTTCTAGCTTAAATATACACGAAAATATGTATGATACCCTTATGATTGTTCATGTATGATATAAAATACCTTAAGCTTAAATTATGCAGGAGAACATGAATGATGCCTTAAGCTTAAAACGACCTTATGCTAGCCTTAGTTTAATTACAAAAAAAAAATATAATATATATCTATATATATATATATATATATATCTATATATATATATATATATATATATATATATATATATATATATATATTTATATATATATATATATATAAACAAATAAATAAATAAATAAACAAATTTTGTTACGAAAATTTGATTTTTTCGTAATTAAATGTGTAAGGTCTATGTTTATCTGAATTGAATTAAGCCGGTTTCGTACGGGTTGGTCGGTTTTGTACTGACTTCATTTATTTCAATTTCAGATGGCACGGACGATGACTACCATGACCCATCGTGATGTGTCACGAAACCGATTAAGGGAAGCTATTGAAGAGATAGTCTATAAACCAGATGGTGGGGTCATCGGACACATGAGAAGGCTCGATGGTCTTTTTAGGAGACTCGAGCGGCAGTTCCGTTCATCGGACAACTAGAAGATATGGGCCTTGGTCCGCTCCCTGCCAAATGATTTCATGGTAGTTGCACACCACGTGTGGGGCCGTTATGAAGGGCGGATAACCTATGCGGAGTTGTCTTTGAGGCTAACTGGAGCACAGGGTTCAAGAGAAGCCTGTGGTAGAGAATCCGGTGGTAGCTGGCCTCGGGAGGAAGGAAGAAGGATCTGCAAACAGTCAACTTATTGGCAAACCAAAGACCACCCTGGTGAGGCCAAGGAAGATGGGACAAAAAATAATTACGATCGCACTAGGGTTTGTCCTAGTGAGAGTCATAATGAACTATCTTCTCAAATAGTTGCTGTGGTTTAATTTGGAAATAAGGAATGTTATATGTTAACATTTTTCCTTCTGATTGGAAAATATGAATAAGAGATGTGAATAAGAGACGACAAGTCGTTTCTCTTTTTGAAATTGATGATGAGTTCATTGCATGGGATGTGTATGATATAGTCGAACAATGCTGGGTAGACTGGAACATACAAAAAAAAAAAAGGGGGAAGTAATGAATTACGGGGTTGAAATCATCTCCGGACAGCTCTCGACCATGACGATAACACCGACGCTGTTCGATGATATACTGGAAAAGCAAGCCCGTGACCCAAGCCTTCAAAGGATCAAGCAAGAAGTCTTAGAAGGAAAGGACGACGGGTTCCGGATCTCTGATAGTGGAGTACTCTACCTTAGGGATCGCTTGTGTATTCCCGACGATCCAGAATTGCGGAAGGAGATATTTGAGGAAGCTCACAGAACTCCTTATGCAATGCATCCTGGAACCACCAAGATGTACCAAGACCTAAAATGAAAGTTCTGGTGGTTCGGAATGAAAAGAGATGTGGCTCAGTATGTCAGTACCTGCCTGACCTGCCAGAGGGTTAAGGCAGAACACCAGAGACCTGGAGGAACACTGCAGCCGATCCAGATTCCAGAATGGAAATGGGAAGACATTTCTATGGATTTCATCTCAGGATTGCCCAAAACGACAAACGGTTATGATGCTATATGGGTAATTGTGGACAGATTGATGAAGTCCGCCCATTTCTTAGCAATCAAGATGACCTATTCGACGGAGCAACTGACTCAGTTATATGCTAAGGAAATTATCCGACTACATGGAATTCCTAAGACCATCATTTCTGACAGAGATGGTTGCTTTATATCCCATTTCTGGGAATGCGTTCAGAAGGCCTTAGGCACAAAGCTATTGTTCAGTACTGCCTTCCATCCCCAGACGGACGGACAGACCGAAAGAGTAAATCAAGTACTGGAAGATATGTTAAGAGCCTGCGCCCTGGATTTCAAGGGTAGCTGGTGTCGATACTTATATTTGGCAGAATTCGCCTACAATAATAGCTACCAAGCTACTATTGGAATGGCACCTTACGAAGCTCTATACGGGAGGAAATGTAGATCTCCCATATGCTGGTACGAGGGTGGTGAAAAGAAGAGGATGGGACTCCAGACGGATTTCATCGACGACACCACCAGAGCTATACGGAACATCCGCCAGAGGATTGAAACTGCCCAAAGCCGACAAAAGAGCTATGCGGATAAGAGGCGTAGACCATTAGAATTCGAGGTTGGGGACCTAGTATTCCTCAAGGTGGCTCCCATGAAGGGAGTAATGAGATTCGGAAGGAAGGGTAAACTGAGTCCACGTTACGTGGGACCGTATCCGATATCGCAGAGGATCGGCAATGTAACACAAGCTAGAGTGCCTCAAGAGATGCTTTATTCACAACGTGTTCCATGTCTCTGTGCTCAAGAAATGCATTTCCAGTACAGACCAAGTGATCGAGCCACAAACAGTACAAGTTCAAGAGGACCTAAGTATTGAAAGTCGGCCTATCCAAATACTAGACCGAGAAATCAAGAGGCTAAGGAACAAAGAGGTGCCCTTAGTAAAGGTCCTGTGGCAGAATCAACGGCACGAGGAAGCTACCTGGGAACGCGAGGAGGACATGAAGCAGAAGTACCCACAATTGTTCTAAGTTTCGAGGACAAAACTTTTTAAAGGTATGAAGGATTGTAACGCCCATAAAATTCCTAGCAATTTTATAGAAATTTTTGGCTTGATGATCATGGGCTTTATGTGGGCCTTTTTAAAAATAAAAGAAAATAAGCCAAAAAGGGGTGCAAGGCCTAGGAATTGAACCCCAAACCTCTAGAGATAGCCAAGCCTTAAAGATGCACCCACTAACCAGAAGCCCAATAGGATTATATGATTAAGGAAGAGGGGGGAACTATAGATAAATGGGACTAAGAGTAAATGAAGAGGCATGGAAAAGAAAAGAGGAACTTCTCTTCCTCCCCCCCTTTATAAAGAAGAGGGAAGATTAGATTTGGTCACTTCCACCCTTCTTCTTCTTCTCCTCACCGAATTCTAGCTTCTTCTCCACCTTTGGCCGAATCTCATCCAAGCAAGAGAAGGCTAGGGTTGGTTCTTCCTTAGGTTTTCCTTCAACCAAAAAGCAACGCGAAGGAAGTAAGTATCCCTCACCTGCATACGAGTAGCTCCGATTGCTATTTTTTTTGTAAAAGAAACCTACATGATATATTCGGCCAAGCCATGATTTAGGGTTCAATGAAGCTCTATGCTATGTTGTTTATAACTAGATGATGATGTTAGGGGTTAAAAGGGATTAGGACAAAAGCTAACCCTAATAACCACTAAAGCCTATTCGGCCAAGCCATGATTTAGGGTTCAATGAAGCTCTATGCTATGTTGTTTATAACTAGATGATGATGTTAGGGGTTAAAAGGGATTAGGACAAAAGCTAACCCTAATAACCACTAAAGCCTATTCGGCCAAGCCATGATTTAGGGTTCAATGAAGCTCTATGCTATGTTGTTTATGACTAGATGATGATGTTAGGGGTTAAAAGTGGATTAGGACAAAAGCTAACCCTGCCACTAAAGACCCATTCGCCACCTAGATATTTAAGACCCAATGAGGTTTCAATCCATGTTTTGTAGGGTTATGATGTTGTAGTCATGTTTAATGAATTAGGTTAAAAGCAAACCCTAAAATCCCCACATGGGCCATTCGGCCACCTTTGGTCTTTTAGGTTACAATGAAGTTCATACCATGAAATTTATGGAATTTGTATGCATATGTATGTTACTTGAATTAGGTTAAAAGCAAACCCAAAAATCCCCACATGGGCCATTCGGCCACCTTTGGTCTTTTAGGTTACAATGAAGTTCATACCATGAAATTTATGGAATTTGTATGCATATGTATGTTACTTGAATTAGGTTAAAAGTCTAAACCCTAAAAAGCCTATAAGGGCCATTCGGCCACCTTTGGTCTCTTAGGTTACAATGAAGTTCATACTATGAAATTTATGGAATTTGTATGCATATGTATGTTACTTGAATTAGGTTAAAAGTCTAAACCCTAAAAAACCTATAAGGGCCATTCGGCCACCTTTGGTCTCTTAGGTTACAATGAAGTTCATACCATGAATTGTATGCTATGCTATGTTAATGAAATAAGCTATGTTGTTATGAGATGAAGTATGCTACGCTATGTTAATAAAATGAAGCATGATGTGTATGAAATGAAGTATGCTATGCTATGTTAATGAAATGAAGCATGATGTGTAGGAAATGAAGTATGCTATGCTATGTTAATGAAATAAGCTATGTTGTTATGAAATGAAGTATGCTACGCTATGTTAATGAAATGAAGTATGCTATGCTATGTTAATGAAATGAAGCATGATGTGTATGAGATGAAGTATGCTATTCTATGTTAAAGAAATAAGCTATGTTGTAAAATAAGCATATAAGTATTTTACCTTCTGCATGGCTTGTACCAAGACCTTAACAAGGTCCAAGAAGGGATGGGCTCCTAAGATGCCCTAGGTCGATGGAATAAGACTCGGGCCTAGGATGGGCTTCTATGTATGATTGCCCCTAGGTCGATGGAATAAGATTCGGGCCTAGTACGGGATGGGCTCCAAGATGCCTTAGGTCGATGGAGTAAGACTCGGGCCTAGGATGGGCTTCTACGCTATGACGATTGCCCCTAGGTCGATGGAATAAGACTCGGGCCTAGGAACCTATTAGGTTCGAGACTTGCTACCTCGGGCCTATTTAGGGATGCGCGCTATGACAATGAAGAAGTGGTACAATGCCGGGCCCAAATATGTTGAGATTTATATTTACGTACCTAACATATATGTTTTCAAAAGCATCTTGCATATGTTTACCTGTTAATGTTTAAGTTACCGTTATGTTAGATGATATGCCATAATGTTTAAGTTACCTGTTATGTTAGATGATATGCCATAATGTTTAAGTTACCTGTTATGTTAGATGATATGCCATAATGTTTAAGTTACATGTTATGTTAGATGATATGCCATAATGTTTAAGTTACCTGTTATGCTAGATGATATGCCATAATGTTTAAGTTACATGTTATGTTAGATGATATGCCATAATGTTTAAGTTACCTGTTATGCTAGATGATATGCCATAATGTTTAAGTTACCGTTATGTTAGATGATATGTCATGATGTTTAAGTTTCGTGTTATGTTAGATGATATGCCATAATGTTTAAGTTACCTGTTATGTTAGATGATATGCCATAATGTTTAAGTTACCTGTTATGTTAGATGATATGCCATAATGTTTAAGTTACCTGTTATGGTAGATGATATGCCATAATGTTTAAGTTACCTGTTATGCTAGATGATATGCCATAATGTTTAAGTTACTTGTTATGTCAGATGATATGTCATGATGTATAAGTTACATGTTATGTTCGATGGTACGCTATGATGTTAGGTTACTAAGTTACATATGATGCATATTATGCTGATTAAGTATATATATATATTTCATGTTATGCTGCTAAGTTAGGGATGATCCATGCTATATTATCTCATGTTACTTAAGCTACAAGTTAATTTGATGATGCCATGTATGTTACATGATATATTGATTATATGTTATAAATGCTACAAGTCATGATTAATGATGATGTATGGTTTTTGTGAGTTGGACAGGATCTTACTAAGCCTATGTGCTTATAGTTTATCTTTCCCTCGTACTGCAGATAAGAGTAAGGGATGGATAAACTAAAGGGAGCAGCAGGAGGGGTCAATGTGTGTGGTAGTGGCATGGTGGAGAAGATCCGTTAAGTCTACTTATACATGTATTACCTATGATGATGATGTCTATGGATGTCTTTACTTATGTCTCCCTATGACGATGATGTTATGAACCTACTAAGCCCTAAGTGTCTATATATATATATGATGCATGCTTTATGTTGATAAGAAGAAGTAAAGAAGAATGCTTTATGTTGATAAGAAGAAGTAAAGAAGAAGTAAGAAGAAGTATCTATGCATGCTATGCTATGAAACATACTCTATGTTAAGAAGAAGTGTTAATGCATATTTATGTTTAAAAGAATCAAAAAAAAAAGTATTTAGGTCTTAAGTCTTCCGCTGTAAGAAATAAGAAGTATATATATATAAAGTCTTCCGCTGTATGAAATGTATGTACGGTCGCGTCACGCGCCGCCTCTCCGGACATTTAGGGTCCCGGAAGAGTGATGTGTGATCCTGATCGTATTGATCCTACACGCAAGGTAGTTGGATCGGATATTGGATTTATTAAAGATTGGTTAAAGATTATTAACCTAAATCATCTCACCCATGTCTACATGATCAAACAGGTTAACCCTATATGTTCATGTGAGATGCCTTCCAATTTTACTTGATTTAAATTTAATGGATTGAACACTTGTCAACCTTGTGTTAGATTCGGATTTGACCTTAGGGTTATTGTTGGTGCATATAAGATCCACATATTTCCACAATGGTATGATATTGTCCACTTTGGGCCCAAGCCCTCATGGTTTTGTTTTTGGGCTTTACCCAAAAGGCCTCATACCAATGGAGATATCTTTTTTCTTATAAGCACATGATCTTTTCCATGTCTTACCAATGTGGGACTTTGATTGTATTCCCCATACTCCCAACAATCCCCCCCTCAAACGAAGGACCACATTGGGCCCCCCCCTCAAGCCTATCCCTCCTCGAAGGATTTTCTCTGCTTGATGTCCGATCTTCAACCCACCAGGACTTCCTGCCAGTTGTTCGGTCCCCCCGACCCAACTAGACTTCCTTCCTGATGTCTGGTTCTCTTGATCCGGACGTGGGAGCTCAACTTCCTTCGTTCGAGGTTCATGGCTTGACATGGACCATGGCTCTGATACCAATTGTTGGTGCATATAAGATCCACATATCTCCACAATGGTATGATATTGTCCACTTTGGGCCCAAGCCCTCATGGTTTTGTTTTTGGGCTTTACCCAAAAGGCCTCATACCAATGGAGACATCTTTTTTCTTATAAGCACATGATCTTTTCCATGTCTTACCAATGTGGGACTTTGATTGTATTCCCCATACTCCCAACAGTTATCAAGTCACTTTTTCAAGATCATGGCTTCCAGGTCATGGCGAGGCATAGGGCCTTCTTTGATCGGAACAATGACCACTTCCTTAGACAAAGACATTTTCAAGAAAATAGAAACTTGACTTACCTACGACCACTTCTTGGTCTAACTAGTCTAGGTTACGGTGAGGTAGCTTCAGCTAGTTCATCTCGGTCAAATGCACCGAACTAGATACGCCTTATCTAGCCCGAATACTCAAGACTCCGCTTTCCTAGCGTACTATCATCTCCCCGCATCCTGGTACTATGGTATCAAGTATTGACAAGTTATAGTCCTATCTAGCCATTCTAAAAAGAAAAATCAAACTAAATAAAGAACCTAAGCATGCAATTTCTAAGTTAAAATACAAACAAGTTTTGTAGTGGCTCCCCCTGGACTGTTGAATCGATTTGGTCTCTCCATATAGTGGATTTGGTCCTTCCGAACCTAGTACTGGTTTGATCCTAAGTTTGAAATCAAGGCGATCTTAGGGGCCCATGCTTGGACACATTTTTTATGTCGACTCACAATTGACATATATGACTTGTTGGTGGTATTTGAGCTAAACTCTAGTCCGGCCTTGTTCTACACGACCCATTGCGATCCAAGTAGGAGGTCAAGTCCTTTGGATCCCAAAGTAACCTTTCCAACGTGTTCCTAAGATCTTTGACTTGACTCTTCAAGAGTGAGTTCCCAACTTCGAGCTTTTCTACCCGAGTTGAGTCCTCCTCTCGAACTCGACTAGTCGAAGAGGTTAGGGAGACCACGTGTTTGAGGAGTTTAACTTCCTCAACCAGGGTCTCGACCTTGGACTCGGACTTAGCTAATTTCCTAGTTAAGAACTTAATTGCACTATAAAGCAAACTAATAAGGGATCGACTTACCTTGAGTCTATCTTTTGCACCGGATGTGTATCCGTGTCTTGTCTTGAATAGCGCTTCGCAGTCCTACTCATCTTCGGTTTCCGATTCGTGTTCCGGTTCTAACTCCGTCTCCGATTCCACCGGTTTAGCCATGAGGACACGATCATCATCTTCTTCCTCAGATGCTTCTTCCCATGTTGCGTTGAGTGCCTTTTTGTGTTTTGGTGCTTTGCTCTTGAGTTTTGGGCACTCGGACATGATGTGTCCAAAAATGTTGCATTCGTAACATCTAATATTCGAACTTTTAGGCTTACCTTGGTTGGGTAGAGTGATGGTTCATTTTCGGCCCTTGACTATCCTCCGAACTAGGTTGACTAGTTCGACCTCCATTTCCGAGTCGACCTCCGAATCAGACTCATCCTGTTCTTCCTTCGGGGGTGGCTTGCTTGCGGTTTTCTTCCTCGAACCCGCAAAAAGTTCTATACCCTTCTCGAGTTTCGAGTTAGACTGCCCATGAAGTTTGAAATCAGAAAATAACTCATCTAACCTAAGTTCGAAAGATCCTTGGAGGCCTTGTAGGCATCAACCATAGAGCCCACAAGGTAGTCCTTGGAAAAGAGTTAAGAACATACCTTATAAGGTCGCGATTTTCGACCTTTTCCCTGATCGCGTGTAGATTATTAACTATGTCTTGAACACGAGCGTGAAGTTGCGTCTTCGTTTCGTGTTCCTGCATTTTTAGATTATATAATTTATTAAACAAAAGGTCGTGCTTACATACCTTGGCTTCGTCAGTTCCTTCGTGTAGCTCCACTAGCTTTGTCCAAAGGTCCTTTGCTCTAATGAAGGGGCCGACGCGATTAAGCTCTTCTTTGGACAAGCCACATTGGAGGATTTGAGTTGCCTTGGTGTCGGCTCTAACTTGTCTTTTTGTCGCAATGGTCCATTGGTCATAATCCAAGGAATCACCCACTTCGTTAGTCAGAAGTGTGAATCCCGTTTGGATTATGATCCACATCTCGATTTGAGTTTTAAGAAAACATTCCATACAACCCTTCCAATAATAGAAGTCATCTCCATTGTAAAACGGAGGTCGGACAGTGCTAAAACCCTCGAGTTGGGCCATTGATACAAAAGAAACAAGAAAAATGAAGACAAGAAACCTAACAACTACACAAACACACGAAATGTACCAAGACTCGCGTCTTGGATTTGTAGTGCGGGAGAAAAACTAACCAAATGAAATAAATTCGAAATAAATAGAATTAAAAAAGAAAACAATCTGTAAAAAGGTAGATCGGTGGTTTCACCAAATCATAGCAACCCCCGGCTCTGATACTAATTGTTGGATCGAAGCGGATCGCTAGAGGGGGGTGAATAGCGATAAACCTTTTGTTTCATTCAAATTCGTTTCAAAACAATTAAATGCAGCGGAAAATAAAATTAAACACAAAAGAGAAAAATGAGTTTTTACTTGGTTCGTAGCCTTCGGCTACTACTTCAAGGCCCTAATGGTCCTAGACCGTGTACGGAGGGCAATTTACTAAAAACACTCCTCCTCGTTGGAGGTAGGAGTTTGACGATTACAAAAAAACCTTCGAAAGAAAAGATAGAGAGACAAACCCTCTCTTCTATTAATGTAAAGTGCAACGATAGAAAACCTCGATTAATAAAAGGAATTGCAATATTAAAGAGACGACAAATTAAAATACCAACAACTAAAGAATAGAAACTAAGCTAGGGTTGTTGACAGCACTTCGTCGTAGAGTCGTCGGAGAATCGCATAGTTGCAGAGGCTTTTGAGCACTTAGTGTTGGTGCAATCGGCCCAGGTCACGATTGACCAGGACTCGAGTTTGGCTCGAGTGATGTCTTGATGTGTTTTGATGTTTTGACAAAAACATATGACAATGTAATTGTCATGGTAAGTCCAAGTCTTGAGTTCTTGGACTGGAAAGTCCAAGCATGGTCTTGGCAATGTAAATGTCCAACATGAATTGGCAAGGGAAAGTCCAAGAATGGTCTTGGCATTTGAGAAGTCCAACATGGGTTGGCAAGGAAAGTCCAAGTATGGTCTTGGCATTTGAGAAGTCCAACATGGGTTGGCATTTGAAGACCAAGGGGATTGATATTGGCGGCGTAAAGTTCAAGCGGTAGTCTTGGCAGCATAAGTCCAATAGTTGGCGGCGTAAAGTCCAAGCGGAGTCTTGGCGGCGTAAGTCCAATGTGCCTTGGCGGTGTAGACACCGTTAGCATGACATAGCCGATGGAAGCACCTGAAGGCTAGCGCAATGGATGAACAAGTGATGGATGACTTGGAGGGATCCGAGAGGCGTGAGGCTGATGGAGGTGGCTAGAAGGCTTAGGTCTAGGCTAAGGGTAGTCTAGCAAGTATGGGGGAACCATACTTGGGCTAAAACCTCATATTTGAGGTGTGCGGTCGGCCCGGTGCCATGTGGCGGTCGGTGGACCGAAATCAACTAGGGTTTATTTGCGGGTTATGGCCTAGCGATCATTGCTAGAGTGGGCGGTCGGTGATGGCTCAGCGATCGTGATCGTGTGATCGATCGGTGGTGATCGATATTCGACGCAGAATGGAGTCGAGACTCGACTGGTCGAGTGAAGGCTCCATCAGTCGACTGATGGTCATGATCAATCGACTGATGAAGGTTCCGTTGGACTTATCCAGTGTGGATCTAGCCGTTGTCTCACGACAACAGTGGCATCAGTCGACTGATGGTCCCGATCAGTCAACTGATAGATCTTTTCCAGCACAGGTTGAAGCTTTATAAGGAGCTCGTGATGGAGGATTTTCGGATCAGTTCTTGAGGGCTATTGGGGCGATTTGTTGGTGCAAATCAGGTCTCCTACTGCAAGCAAGCAACCAAGCATTCAAGCAATCAAAACAAGTGTTGTAAAGTGTCTTCTTTACTTGCATTTCGTATTCATTATTGTAATTGCTTGTATTTGTATCTTATTGGTGTAAGATTACTTGTAAGGGGTTTCTCCACCCTTGACTTGTGTCAAGAAGGAGTTTTATTGGTTAGTGGTGTTTGTGGCATCGCTAGGGTTCCTACGAACCCAATCCGTGGAGTAGGAACCGGTTCGGTTCCGAACCACGTTATATGCTCTTGTTGTGATTTGTGTTGTGTCCATTTCGTTATTGCTTTTATTATTTCTATTTCCGCTACGCACTAACGAAATTGTAGACACGAATGGGATCGAATTTCATCTACGCTATTCACCCCCCCTCTAGCTTCCAAACGATCTCTAACAAGTGGTAACAAAGCCCGGGGCTCTTCTACGGATTAACAACCGGGAGCTAAGGCAAAAGGCTAGAGGGTGAAGATGGAATTCCAAGACAAGCTTGGATGGGAAATCAACACTCCACCTCCATATGATCCAGAAGATTTTCCGGCATGGAGAGAAAGAATGGAAACATTCTTGATGATGAACATAGAGGATTGGTTCATCCTCGTTGAAGGCTTTGAACCCCCTAGGGATAAGAAGGGGAATGTCCTAAAATTGAAAAAGTTGACCCTAGAGCAACGCCAAAAGCTCAAGACCGAAGTTAAGGTAACGAAACTTTTGGAAGATTTAATCCCTAATGATGTTTTGTGCAAGCTAGAGGATTACATGTATGCCAAGGAGCTATGGAGAAAATTGGCAAGATTCCATGAGGAGAGTTCATCCTAAAGTGAAAGTGAGAAATCGGAAGTTGAGATGGAGTCAACTTCCGAATCGGAGAAAGAAGAAGTAGAAGAGGTGGAAGAAGCATCTACTTCTAGGATTGAGGAGGAGAGACGATCCTCTACTCCGGAGCAACCTCAAGAAGAGCTTTCAACATCCGATCAAGATGAGGAAGCTCAAAATTGAACTCTGGCACCTACCATCACCCTAGGTAACTCAAACACTTTATTTTCAAATAAAAATCATATTATGTGCTTTGAGTGTAGGGAGTATGGGCATTACAAGAGCAAATGCCCAAAGTGGATCAAGAAAGCTCCTCCGGCGCCTAAAAGTCAACAAAAGTCAATGGACGCTGGTTCTCCAAGTCAAAAGAGCAAGGATCATGTCATTTGCTTCAAATGTCGACTACCGGGTCATTACCGGAGTCAATGCCCAAAGAAGAAGAAGAAGGGGCAAAAGGGAGCATCACAAGTAGGGGGAGCCACTAAGGCAAACCCTAAGGTATATTTAAATAATGCTCCGTCTAATTTAAATATTAAAAAGCATGCTAGAACTAATTTTAGCAATTTTGTTATGTATCATAAAGAGCATGCTAGAAATAACAAACATATTTGTTTAGGAGCTAAGAATGTTCACCTTAAGAATAAGGAGAAATTTGGGACTAATGTCCCTAGAAAAACAATACCTAGGGAATCTATTAAGAAAATACAAGAACATCTAGGTTTTAATCCAAAATGGACTAGGCATATGCCAAGAAAGTCCAATGCCCAAGATTTAAATAAAAATTCTAAAATTGGGCAATTAGAATTAGAGAACCAAGCCTTGAGGTCAAGGCTTGAGACATTGGAAAAGACCCTAAACAAGATACAAAATCAATTTCAAGGGTCAAATTGTCAAACTCTAGGATCTAAGAGTCAAAAGTCAACCAAGAGCAAGAATGGTTTGGGTCACAAACCTAAGTCCAAGGTGACTTACCATAGTGTTCCATTCGACTATGGGACACTAACTAGGTCTAGAAAGACCAAGGTAAATGGGAAAGTCATTCCTAGAGTTGACCAAGGTTTGTGCCTAATGGCCAAGGTTTCGAAGAAACCAAGGATGGACACTAAGAAGGTTGTTAGGGAGGCAATCCCTAAGGTTAACCTAGGCAAGACCAAAATGACCAAGGCTAATAATCCTAGGAGGGTCATTAGGAAGGTATCTAGGGAGGTTATCCCTAAGGAATACCTAATTAACCCTAGGAGCTCAAATCGGTTTTGGGTTCCTAAGAGCGTGATTGATTCACGCTAAATGGGTTTAGGGTCTGCCAACCTTGATTGGATGGGTAGTTAACTCAACCATGATAAAGGTGGCACCTTAGGTTAATTTCAAGGTTATGGTTACCTTGGAAATATCTTTGAGCCTTAATTTCAAAGAAATTTAGGATGTGTCAATATATATCTTGAAAACATGAAAATCAATAAAATTTACACGATCTAGATTTAGATGTCATAGTGTGTAACTTTGATTGTTGGCACATTTTAGAAGTTCATGTATCAAGAGATGTGTGTTTAAGATGTTAAAAGTAACATCTAGAGTGATACTCAAGTGCCACACAACTTGATGTCTTGTACTCACCATGCTTCATATGTTTTACCATATGTTTGCATGGAAGGAATGTCTAGGATAGATTGCATCTCACAAAACAAGTCTTTCACCTTGATTGTGTATTTTAACACTTAGAAAGGGTGAGATGTTAGGTTTTAGAAATCATTGAATGTTAATGTTTGTAAAAATGAAAACAAAACATTAAAATACATTAACGAATACATGAATAAAAGTATAACATCAATACATTCGATATACAAGATCTAACGTGATAAAATGGAATAATTAAGATGATGAAATCGAGATCTTCTGATTTTCAGAACTGGAAATCAGATATCAGTCGACTGATAACACTGTAGCGCGATACGATACGGCCATCAGTCGAGTGCTAGCTTCATGACTCGACTGATTGAACATCAGTCGACTGATGAGGTCCATCAGTCGACTGATGGTACTGTTCACCGAGGCCGAGGGCCATCAGTCGAGTGCTCGACGAGCAGTCGAGTGATGTGCACATCAGTCGACTGATGAGCAACATCAGTCGACTGATGCTACTGTAGCACGTTACAGAAGGTTCAGCAGTCGATTGCCGAGCCGGATCAGTCGACTGCCGGCTCGGTAAACCCGGTAATAAACCGCTATCAGTCGACTGATGATCCACATCAGTCGACTGCATCACGTTTTTATAACGCCGAACCGCTAGGGTTCGGCGTCTTCACGCGACGAGCCTTTCTTCTCCCTTCCTTCTCCGATCGCCGTCTCCCTCTCCGACCAACTCTTCCGGCCGTGCCAACCTCCCAAGTGTTAGGTTTGATAGACGAGTCTCTCCTCTTCCATTTTTCACCTATTTAGAGCCCTAGTTCACGCGATTTAGGGCTTATTTTTCCTTGTTCCGATTAGGGTTCCGGCGTCTGAAGTTCTCCGGTGACTTTTCCGGCGACCCCCAGCAACATTTGAGTCTTCCCTCCGGCCACATCTTCAAATGGCGCCTAAGTAACGATTTTTTTTCGAGCCCTAAAATTCATTTCCATTACAATTTAGGTTTATCTAATCGTGTATTATTGTCATTGCATGTCATATCATTACATTGCATTCATAATAGGAGAGCCCGTAGGAATGATCCACCCGAGGGTGAATCTCGATTGTACCAACCTATGTTGGTTAGGTACATCGATAGAGATTTTTTCAATCGACATTGTAGTGATGTCATGGAATTAATTGCATACTACAATCTAATGAAAATCGTCTTATGGACGCATCCAATTAATGATGACCTTGTTAAGGAATTCTATCAAAACCTTAAAAAGGTGGATGACGGCCCTACTTACACTACTTGCATTGCAAAACGCGAGTTAGAGTTCACTCCTGCGATACTGCAGGAGTTTCTCGAGTGTAGGCCTTCAGATGACACCTTTATCTTTTACCCTACCATGGATTTTCCTTTACCTGAGCCTTTTGACCATATCTCTATGGAGTCCATGCATGAGCATATCTTTGGTTATCCTCGTCCCACCGCCTGTAATCTATTTCCTATCATCGATGTAACAGACTGACAATGTCCTTTACAAGGTCATTGTTGGGTGTTTTCTTCCCATTGTCACTCGGGGTCTGGCCAAGATTCGGCCTCCCCATCTTTTTCTTCTATATGCCATGCGTCATCAGTTAGATATAAACTTTGCATTAAACATTTTCCATCAGATTGCATACTTCATTTCCCGCATAAGGGAAAGTGCATATATCATTTGGTCATATCATCACAAAGATGGCTAGACTCGTAGGCGCCAACATCCACAGGGCTCATGAGCGCTTCTCGAGGTGTACGATCAGATATCGTCAGAATTCTCGTTAGCAAAGCTACGGATCGGCGCTGGATAGATGGAGTTGGCACCACGACCACCACCCAGGGCACGCAGACAGCATCCTCCGGTACCCAGAGAGGCGACAGAGGACCACGAGGATGCGGATACCACTGATGAGGATGACCAGATGCCGGCAGACACATCAGCGGCGGGTCCATCAGATCGCCGTGGCCGGCTGGAGTCCAGATTTTAGGACTATCAGCAGTCGGTGGACTCTAGGCTGTCAGAGATATTGGCAGGCCAGGCATCCTTCAGCGCACGTCTCGATAGGATGGAGGAGTCCCAGAGCCGCATAGAGCAGCATCAGCTCGATATGCTAGAGATGATGCGGGCCTGGACCCTGAGTCAGGAGCCTCCTCCACCGCCACCTCCTGCGGACGATTAGAGGATATTAGATGTTCTGTGGTTGCAAATTTTTGTAGTGAGATTGAGCATAGCCAATCTCCATTTTGAATGTAAAAGACAAGTTTTAAGTTAAATGAAATCTTTGTTTCTGAAAAATCTTGTGTGTATGGATGAATATTTGTATAATGGTATTGCTTATGAAAGTTGATATATTATGACATGAAATTGCATCCTATCATATACCATGTCATGACATTGTTTAGGGTTATTTTAGATGTCATGTGTTCTTAAATTTCATCATATGTCATGACATCATGATCATTGGCCATGTTTTAATAATGCTATCATTTATGCCATGATCATACATTCATGGATTAACTTGATTGAAATTGATTTAAGGACTATGGCGTGACTTGAAGTCCCATTTATAAGGGAATCAAGTAGGGTTGCCTAGGAAATGCATGAAACCATAGATAAAGTGAACTCAAACCCACATCTCACATCACATTGACATGCATGTGTATTTATACATCCTAGATACATGTGAGATGCTAGGATAATAAGTTAGGTTCAAGGTGCATAAGTAGTGCATCTAGATGAACTTAAACTTATTTTAATTATCACCAAGAATCATAAGGAAAGCTAATATACAAGCTATGTATATTTAGCCAATAAATTATGGTTCAATTTAGGTTTTCAAAAAACATCTTAAAATCAATTTAGAAAACCTTGGTGAAATCTATCTTTTGATAGTCATCATCATTGTAGAAGTTGATACAAAGTAGATCAAAAACTTTAAAGTTTTTAATAGTTTTGAACTTTGTACCAATCTCCTATTTCAATGGTAAAAATATTTTTCCAAAATTTTTCACTGATTGTATGTGTGTTAAGTAATATACGTATCAAGTTTCGTGATTTTTTGATTTACGTAGAATTACTTATGCATTTCCAAAAATCGAGTCTGATTTACAAAATCGGGTTATTATCGATCGCTTCTTCTGATCGATGGCGATGTTTGACTTGACGCTTAGATTACTGACGTTGTATCACTCATTGCCGATCGATGGACACATCGTGATGGAGCTGTCGATCGGTAGTATGCTGATTGTGATGCTTTGATTTGGGGTAACCAAAGTTGTTTAACCCGATTTCAGCTGCGGTTAAGATCCCTAACCACTCTTAACCCTATTATATGCTTTAGGAAGCATGATAAAGGGTGAAAATCCATTGGATATGGATTAGGAGAGGTCTTTAGGGTTTGTATCAATTTTAAGGTGCTGGAAAGTTCAATATTGAATTTCTAACCTTAATTTTGATGGCTTAGAATTCCTATTGGCTTAGGGAATTCCCAAGGACATTGTTGGTACAATGGTCAAGGGGGAGCAAGCCTTTAGGGGGAGGTATCCATCATTGGATGATACCCAATTTGGAAATTGGGAGAGTGAATAGGATTGCCTCTCTTGAGTGATATGGGACTTATCACTAGGAAGATGGTAGGCATCCTAAGTATTTTTGGACCAAGGGGGAGATTGTAAGATCTCATTGGGACATGAGACATTGACCCTTTTGGGGAGACAACCTTTTTACTGTTAGTCAAAAAGGGGGAGAATGTTTGGGGCAGAACATTCGGAGAGTATTTACCAATTTGGGAAAATTGGTAAGGGATTTGAGTTAGTGTTCTAACTCAATAGTTTGTTTGGTTTTTGTCAAACATGAAAAAGGGGGAGATTGTTGGTGCAATCGGCCGAGGTCACGATTGACCAGGACTCGAGTTTGGCTCGAGTGATGTTTTGATGTGTTTTGATGTTTTGACAAAAACATATGACAATGTAATTGTCATGGTAAGTCCAAGTCTTGAGTTCTTGGACTGGAAAGTCCAAGCATGGTCTTGGCAATGTAAAAGTCCAACATGAGTTGGCAAGGGAAAGTCCAAGCATGGTCTTGGCATTTGAGAAGTCCAACATGGGTTGGCAAGGAAAGTCCAAGTATGGTCTTGGCATTTGAGAAGTCCAACATGGGTTGGCATTTGAAGTCCAAGGGGATTGATATTGGCGGCGTAAAGTCCAAGCGGTAGTCTTGGCAGCATAAGTCCAATAGTTGGCGGCGTAAAGTCCAAGTGGAGTCTTGGCGGCGTAAGTCCAATGTGCCTTGGCGGTGTAGACACCATTAGCATGGCATAGCCGATGGAAGCACCTGAAGGCTAGCGCAATGGATGAACAAGTCATGGATGACTTGGAGGGATCCGAGAGGCGTGAGGCTGATGGAGGTCGCTAGAAGGCTTAGGTCTAGGCTAAGGGTAGTCTAGCAAGTATGGGGGAACCATACTTGGGCTAAAACCTCATATTTGTGCCATGTGGCGGTCATGGACCGAGTCAACTAGGGTTTGATCGGGTTATGGCCTAGCGATCATTGCGGAGGTGGGCGATCGGTGATGGCTCAGCGATCGATCGATCGTGTGATCAGTCGACTGGTGATCGGTATTTTGGGCACAGAATGGAGTCGAGACTCGACTGGTCGAGTGAAGGCTCCATCAGTCGACTGATAGTCATGATCAGTTGACTGATGAAGGTTTCATTGGACTTATCCAGCATGGATCTAGCCGTTGTCTCACGACAACAGTGGCATCAGTCGACTGATGGTCCCGATCAGTCGATTGATAGACCTTTTCCAGCACAGGTTGAAGCTTTATAAGGAGCTCGTGATGGAGGATTTTCGGATCGGTTCTTGAGGGCTATTGGGGCAATTTGTTGGTGCAAAGCAGGTCTCCAAGTGCAAGCAAGCAACCAAGCATTCAAACAATCAAAACAAGTGTTGTAAAGTGTCTTCTTTACTTGCATTTCGTATTCATTATTGTAATTGCTTGTATTTGTATCTTATTGGTGTAAGATTACTTGTAAGGGGTTTCTCCACCCTTGACTTGTGTCAAGAAGGAGTTTTATTGGTTAGTGGTGTTTGTGGCATCGCTAGGGTTCGTACGAACCCAATCCGTGGAGTAGGTACCGGTTCGGTTCCGAACCACGTTATATGCTCTTGTTGTGATTTGTGTTGTGTCCATTTCGTTATTGCTTTTATTATTTCTCTTTCCGCTGCGCACTAACGAAATTGTAGACACGAACGAGATCGAATTTCATCTACGCTATTCACCCCCCTCCCTCTAGCTTCCAAACGATCTCTAACACTTAGAGTTGATGAAAAACCCTAGGAGAGGCTCTCCTTTTATAGCCTTTGAGCCCCTTTTCGAGAGGATCTTCAACCAATAGGAATTGGGCATAAGACTCCTTGAAAAATGGTGATAAATCTTGACTCCTCGAGGCTGATCCTTGACCATTAGTCGACTGATATCCATCATCAGTCGACTAATGGCAGCATCAATCGAATGCTGACCGTAGACAGTCGACTGATTGACGACAGACGAGTCCTCCAAGCTGGCAGTCGACTAATGCTAGCTGCAGGGCAAAGTTAGCTTAACAAAAATATTATTTCGACGGTCGCCGACCATCCGATCTCGACCTAAACTATCTATAAGATGTCTTTAGTTGGATCTACGCTTAAGATTATCCCCGTAAGGAGGATACGACCTCACTTACGCTCGCACACACCAGCTTACCTCGATACTTACAGTGTCACTTTTGCTTCTGTCCTTCCACTCGATTCCTTCGGCTCCCTCCAAAGTTACTCGAGTGTCGCCTGACCACCGCGGCTTCCTTCAGGTGTCGCTAGCCTTGAACTCCAGCGTTGGCACTTTTCTGCACACTCGATTTAGCTTGTGAGATAACAAATTGATCTTAACTTTGTATCGTTTGCTATAATCAAAACTCAAGTTTGACTTAGGTGCTTAGTGCACCAACAAGCTCTCCGACATTACCCGAGCGGAGTCAAGCTAAAGAGGAAGGAGTGGGGTAGAGTAACAAATTAGCAAAGGGGTGTGCAGCCATGATTTCCACCCTACCTGATCAAGCTGAAATTGAAGATAAGATTCCACCATAGCTTGAGGACTCCGGTGAATTTGTTATCCCCTGCTCAATTAATGGGGAGATGATTGATAAAGCGCTGTGCAATTTGGGGTCATCAGTAAGTGTGATGCCCTATGCATAGTATTTGTGAAGGGAGGAAACTTCGCTTCCCACTTCAACTCGGTCGCTTGTTCATGGCAATACCGTCTTCGTCCCCGGATTAAAAAAAAATAATCCTTGATAAATAGGGATTACCCAAGCTACTGTTCCATCATCGTGTTATTCGATTAGAGTGGTTACTTGAACAAACTAGTTGTTCAAGCAACCCACCTCTATTTTTCGATTAGCCGTGGAATAGACGATGTATGGATCGCCAGTTTTTGTGTTTGTATTCGGGGTCCAAGAAAATTAGCCACATAACAAAGTATACAACATGCATAGAAAAAGAAAAGATTCATAAACAAGCATTATACCTCTTGTTATACCTTTTGATCTTCTATTTTATGTCCTTCTTCCTTTTGGACGTCGTGTGGGCGACGATCTTCCAAAAGTCGAAGCCTCCTAGAACACATTCTTGTTAGGGCAATCTCTTGCCACGATAAGGTTTTGATGTGTGAGGCAAAGGGTTTAAGTTAGGATGATATTGTTATTTGATATGTGCGTTGGAGTCTTGCAGGACTTAGTAATTCGTACATGGAGCCTTGGCGAGTTCACCCTCACAACCTCGGTCCTTGAGTCGGTGAAGGATGACTTTGCGGAAGCCGTGCGCTTGGAGCATCCGAGGGACCGCCGGACGAGATGACTTGAAGTGAAGCCAAGGAAGCAGACTTCGGATGCAAGAGACGCGAAGGAGCATTGCAGAGCCGTGCGCCTGATGCTGCCGAGGGACGTGGCGGCGAACGAAGAGAGCTTCAACGAGGGACTTAGAGTGAGATGAGAAAATGAGTGAAATGTAAGTAGCTCATTTGGTGAACTTGCCCGAATGGCTAAGTGTCGGAGACTTGACCGCAAGGGTTAAGGTTTACCCGACCGCCAGAAGCTCAAACTTATGTTAAGTTTGAGTTTCACATGACACCAGTCGACTGCCATGGAATGGCAGTCGACTGCTCTGAGTCGAGTCGGTTCGACTGGTATCCGACTGATGGTTTTATGCCCATGATCGCCATGGAATGATGATCATTGCTAGAGGATATCGCGAACCGCAGCGCTTAGCCGATCGGGCATTCGACTACGGAGGCGTGATCGTGAGGTCCATCGATCATTGCCAAAAGTTCCTTTGGACTACAACGGTCGGGATCCGACTTGTTAGGAGGCCATTGTAGTGATGGTAGTCGACTGCCAAAGGCAGCAATCGACTGGTGGAGGCCAACGGGAAGAAATCAACCCTCTCTATAAAAAGAGAGGGTGTGAGCCTTTGAGAGGCTAATGCTTATGCTCTAAGTGATCTTCCTAATGCCCCACAAGCTCTAAACTCTTCTTACTTGTTTTTACTCCATTCTTATTGTAAGAAGAGTGATCTTGATTGTAAAGGTTAGCTCCACCTAGCTTGGTGCAAAGGAGAGACCAATAGTGATTGGCTTTGGAGGAGTGATTCACCTCGGACGAATCAGGATCGTGGATTAGCGGCGTAGCCGTGAACCACGTTACATCTTCTTTGTTAGCGTTTGTATTTTTGTTTATTGCTTTGTCTTTATTTTTTATGCTTCCGCTTGCGCTAATGATTGTGTGGACGAGCAAACGAATGATAGAATTCTGACATCCATCGGAAGAGGGCTATTCACCCCCCTCTTGCCGGTCCTTCGATCCCCTACAAGTGGTATCAGAGCCAAGGAAAGCTTGTCGAGGACTAACTGCCACAACAAGCAACTTTCAAAATGGTCGTCTCCAACATCCATCCTCCGATGTTTGAAGGAGAATTCGCTTGGTGGAAGAAGCGAATGGAGGTATTTTTCGAAACGGATTTTGATATTATGATTACAATGGAATCCGGTTTCATTTTGCCTAGGGATGAAGAGGGGAAGCCAATAGAGAAATCTAGGTGGACCAAAAGGCAAAAGGGAAGAGCACCTTGCAAATTCAAAAGCCAAGCATCATCTCTTCAATGTGCTCCCCCAACAAGAAATCAACCGAATAGGAGAATGCCTAAGTGCCAAGGAGATGTGGGAGAAGCTAATTGAGCTTCATGAAGGCACATCCGAGGCGAAGCTAGCAAGGAGAGATCTCCTCCGCTCCCAACTATCCAACATTAAATTAGAAAAGGGAGAAAAGGTAACTTCTTTGCATTCTAGATTCAAAGAAATTTTAATTGGACTAACAAGTGTAGGAGAAAGGCTCTCCAATCGCGATATGATAATGAAGGCCATAGATGCTTTCCCCCGATCATCCAAGTGGAGTTCAATGGTGGACTCATTTTACATTTCAAAGAATCTAGAGGTAAGTACTCTAGATGAATTTTTCTCCACTATGGAATTACATGAATCTAGGCTTGAAGGAATACAAGAAGAACCAAAAATACAACCTTCAAAGGGGAGTAGCATTGTTGGCAAATAAGGGGAAGAAGAAGATAGAGATCTCCTCCTCCTTCGATGATGAAGCGTCCTCCTCCTCCATGGATAGCACCGAAGAAGCCTATATGGTAAGGAGGGTAAGACGTGCTTTAAAAGGTTTTCATTTTCATAAATCAAATGAAAGGAATAGAAGACCAAGGGGGAAGGTCATATGCTACAATTTCCAAGGAGAGGGGCACATAAGGGATAATTGTCCCCTCCTAAACAAGAGCAAGGAAGAGAAGAAAAAGAAAGAAGAAAAGAAGAAGAAAAAGGGGAGAAAGAAAAAGAAGGAAGAGGAGAAGAAGACAAAAGAAAAGGGGAAGACCAAAGCTCTAAAGGCAAGGACTTGGGATGACCCATCCTCATCCTTCTCATCATCATCGGATGACGAGAATGCCTTTGTCACCAATTTGGCCTTGATGGCCTTTGATGACTTGGATTGCTCTTCCTCAGAAAATGAAGGATCAAGCTCAAGAGGAGAGAGCTCAAGTGAAGGGGAAGCTTCTACATCCTCCTCATCCGAAGAAGAAGAAGAGGATATGGAAACTATGGTAACAAAAGCCACTCCTAAGAAAATAGTTTCCATAATTTCTAGTTTAACTAACGACTTATTTGGAATGAAAAAGAAAAATAAAAGCATGCTTAATCAAATTAAGGCATTGGAAAATAAGCTAGAAAATGCATGCTTAAATGATAATATTTCTTCTAGCTTAAATGATGCATGCTCACATGATCTTTATGTGCCATTAGATGTTAGTGATGCATGTATAAATGAAAATAGGGCCTTAAGGGAAAAGGTAGATTATTTAACAAAAGCCCTAGAAAAATTCACAATTGGCTCCAACACATTGAACATGATCTTAGGGAGCCAAAGAGCTAGCTTCAACAAAAAGGGCCTAGGTTATAAAGAAAAGAAAAATGAAAAGGCCTATAAATGCCTAATTGCTAGGGGACAAGATAAAAAGAAGGTAATAGCTAGGAAATGGATCCCCAAGGAGTATCTAGTGAACCCAATAGGCAAGAACTTATTTTGGGTTCCAAAATCCATCCTTAAGGGTTAGAAAACCCCTAGGGTAGTCAACCATATGGAATTGACCTATATCATATTTTGGTTGACTTAGGATGGCGGGACAACATTTTTAGAATAGTGTTGGGTGATGATAATGTGCCCATCAATAGATAATAATGCTTAAATCATGATGATTAATGTAATTGATACCCATGTTTGCAATCATGATTTATGATATTGTGATTTGGCACATAATCATAAGAAATAGAGTTTGAATCATGCTTTAGGCGATACTTTGTTTATTATCATCATATAATACCTAATGTATGAGAACAATTCAATAAATACATGTGTTTCATGATCATAATGTAGAATTGATTGATATATACCTTTATGATCATGAGGATTGTTAGGTTGATACTTAACCTTGATAGAATTGTATGAATATAATGGTTAAGTATATACAAATACCCCCTAGGATGCATCTCACACTCACCATAGGCTACTTTGATTGAAAACTTAGCATGGGTGAGATGTTAGGATGATACAAATGTCCACTAATGCCTATGGCATTTAGATGGTCATTTAAGTTATCAAAATAGCAACAATAGACTAATCATGGGGAAGGCTTATGTTTAATTCATAGACATATTGCTCAAAGATCATGGCTGGATATTTCATATGTCTTCAAAACAATTTCTTACCCTAAAATCTATGTATTCATGTTTTGAAACAATTGGATGCAAAACTAGGTAGTTAACTTGATACTAAAATGATCAAAAACCTAGTGGTTTTTAAAGCCTTTGGATTTTTGGCAAATCTCGGAAAATATAATGATTTTTCTTAAAAAAACTATTTTTCTTTGATATATATACTTAAAACAAATATGTTCCCCAAATTTTATGATTTTTAGAATTTTCTGAAATTAATAATGCATTTCTGAAATTTATCTAGAAAATCAGAAATTCGGATTCCTTTGTGTCAGTCGACTGCCATACTGATAGCAATCGACTGATGGACTGTGAACAAGTACAGTAACTTGATTTTATCAGGTTTTGACTGATTTTAATGTATGTTTCTCTTTATACTTGATGTCATGAGTTTGTAACTTAGTATTAATATTTTTGATGGTGTCAAAGGGGGAGAAATGTATGTTTAAGTAACGGGGAATATATTTTGGGGGAGAAATGATCATGCTTATGATAGGGGAGAAAATTTTTATGGGGAGTTTCATGGACTAAGGGGGAGTTGCATGTTGCTATATCATGTTTATGTTTACATGCTTTCTTACCTTAGAAATTTATATCAAATGTTTTTACCTAACTTAAACGGAATGCCACACATCAAAAAGGGGGAGATTGTTAGGGCAATCTCTTGCCATGATAAGGTTTTGATGTGTGTGTCAAAGGGTTTATGTTAGGATGATATTGTTATTTGATATGTGCGTTGGAGTCTTGCAGGACTTAGTAATTCGCACATGGAGCCTTGGCGGGTTCACCCTCACAACCTCGGTCCTTGAGTCAGTGAAGGATGACTTTGCGGAAGCCGTACGCATGGATCATCCGAGGGACCGCGGGACGAGATGACTTGAAGTGAAGCCAAGGAAGCAGACTTCGGAGGCAAGAGACGCCGGCGAGCATTGCGAGTCGCGGCGCTGATGTCGCTGAGGGACGCGTGGCCGCATGACGAAGAGAGCTTCTGAGATGAGAGAATGAGTGAAATATAAGTAGCTCATTAGGTGAACTTGGCCGAATGGCTGAGTGTCGGAGACTTGAGAGCAAGGGTTAAGGTTTATCCGACCGCCGGAAGCTCAAACTTTTGTTAAGTTTGAGTTTCACACGGCACCAGTCGACTGCCATGGAATGGCAATGATCGCTGAAGTCGAGTGGGTTCGACCGTATCCGATCGATGGGTTTATGCCCCACACGATCGCTATGGAATGGCAATGATCGCCAGAGGATATCGCGACGTAACCGCCATAGCCGAGGCAATGATCGACTACGAGGTAGCAATGATCGGTGAGGTCCATTAGTCGACTGCCAAAAGTTCCGTTGGACTACAACAGTCGGGATCTGACGTGTTCGGAGGTCGTTGTAGTGACTGCAGTCGACTGCCAAGGGTAGCAGTTGACTGGTGGCGTCCAACGAGAAGAAATCTGCCCTCTCTATAAAAAGAGAGGGTGTGAGCCTTTGAGAGGCTAATGCTTATGCTCTATGTGATCTTCCTAATGTCCCACAAGCTCTAAACTCTTCTTACTTGTTTTTACTCCATTCTTATTGTAAGAAGTGTTATCTTGATTGTAAAGGTTACCTCCACCTAGCTTGGTACAAAGGAGAGACCAATAGTGATTGGTTTTGGAGGAGTGATTCACCTCGGACGAATCGGGATCGTGGATTAGCGGCGTAGCCGTGAACCACGTTACATCTTCTTTGTTAGCGTTTGTATTTTCGTTTATTGCTTTGTCTTTATTGTTTATGCTTCCGCTTGAGATAATGATTGTGTAGACGAGCAAACGAACGAGAGAATTCCGACATCCATCGGAAGAGGGCTATTCACCCCGCTCTAGCCGGCCGTTCGATCCCCTACAGTTCTTCCCTTCCTTGATCTCTCCGAACAAAGGGAAGAATGAAGCTAAACTCTTCTTCCAATCTCGAACCGGCCACCAAGTCAATGGACTTGATGTTGCCGTCGGCCAAGGAGGAGAATAGGATCGCCAGCCAACCTTGAAGAAAGGTTGCCGCCGGCCAAAGGAGAAGGAGAGGGCATCGGCCAAAGCATTAGGGAGAGAGTCACCAGCCAAGGAAAAGAGGAGAAGAAGAAGACCTAAGCCTCCAACCTTGTTGCCGCCGGCCCTTGGAGGAGCAAACCCTAGCAATCCAAGCTTGCCGCCCCAAACCCTAACCGTTGAAGCCTTGCCGCCCAAGCCAAACCCTAATCTCCCTTATTATGTTCCATGCCCAAGCCTTGGACATCCTTTTATAGATCTAGGCTTAAGCCTATTTTTAATCTCCACCGTCAGATCTAGGGATTTAATCTCAACCGTCGGATCTAGGGATTTAATCTCATCCGTCGGATCTAGAGATTTAATATCCACCGTCGGATCTAAAGATTTAATCTCCACCGTTGGATCTAGAGATTTAATCTCCACCATCGGATCTAGAGTTTCATTTTCCATCATCGGATCTAGGATCCATGAGGATTTTAATAGGCTACAATAGGGACCATGAGGAGGAGTTGGATCTTTGCCACCCAATGGATCAAGCCCACATAAAGTCTGATTCAATAATGACAATGCATTCCACTAGAGGATTATTATTAATCTACCTCACCAACCCCCATAAGTTAATATGGACTCCATATATTATTTGTACATATTTCACCCCGTATTTAAGATCTCGAATGTTCGTCGATTATTTAATTTTTTGACAATTAATTAATCAACATCTAACTCCATGAGTAGTACCACTCAACCTCATCATCATGCCGGACCAAGTCCACCCGCAGGGTTTACATGATGAACCTTATGAGCTCCTCAAGGGGACATCATCATCCTAATATATAGGACATGTTTTCCTCCAATAATTAACGGTACACTATATAAATAATATAATTTCCTAACTTACAGAGCCTATCGATTTACTATATAAATCTCTCCCATTGGTAAATCAAAGAAATAAATACTAAGTATATGTGCCCATTATTATATTGGGATTAAGAGCATGTACAACATAATATCCGAAGTCCGATTCAATTATGTAGTAAGCAATAAATCGAATCACCTCTAAGTCGGTCCTGCTCAATACACACAAAGAATACTAGTGTAATTCAATGGTCAAGACAAACCAATACAAAATCACACTACAACCATTTCAATGGTTTGTCCGTAACCATCTAGGTTGTGAGCCTTTACTTATACTTTACAAGGAACTGATAACATGATCTCCCGTATGACACTACACACCATGTTATCTAAATGTAATGTATTAGACAATATGCATAACCATAAATATGCAAACAATGATAATGTGATTCTTATTTCAAAAATAAAGATATTCATACAAAAGATAGACTTTTTAGTATACATCCCAACAATCTTCCACTTATACTAAAAGACTATGCACTCCTCATACTGCCATACATCTGATTCCCATTGCCTCCACATGCCTATCAAAAGCTCTTGCTGGAAGGGCCTTAGTTAATTGATTTGTCAGGTTATCCTCTGATGCAATCTTGGCCACAACAACTTCTCCTCACTTACGATTTCTCGTATCAGGTGGTACTTGCGCTCTATGTGTTTACTTTCCATATAGGCTCGTGGTTCCTTCGAGTTTGCAACTGCACCACTATTATCACAATAAATTGTTTTAGTTCTGGGAAAACAAGGAATCACATCCAAGTCCATCAAGAAGTTCCTAAGCCATACAACTTCTTTAGCTGCCTCAGAGGCTGCAACATACTCAACATCCATGGTAGAGTGCGGCACGCATTTCTGCTTGACACTCCTCCATACAATGGCTCCACCTCCCAAAGTAAAAATAAAACCTGAGGTAGACTTATTGTTATCCCTATCCGATTGGAAGTTGGAATCTGTGTAACCCACAGGAAGTAATTGGTCTACCTGGTAAACTAGCATATAATCCCTAGTCCTTCTCACGTACTTCAATATATGCTTTACCGCAGTCCAATTTTCCTGTCCTGGATTACTCTGATATCTTCTAACCATGCCCACGACAAAGTAGATATCCAGTCTCATACAAAGCATAGCATACATGAGGCTTCCTACTGCCGAAGCATAAGGAACCTCCTTCATCTTCTCTTTCTCCTTTGATGTTCTCGGACACATCTCCTTAGATAAAGGAACTCCATGCTTAAATGGTAGAAAACCTTTCTTAGAGTTCTACATTGTAAAACGATTCATAATGGTGTCTATGTATGAAGCTTGAGATAAGGACAACATCCTTTTCCTGCGATCTCTTATAACCTTGGTCCCAAGGATGTATCCCACTTCTCCCAAATTCTTCACATCAAACTATTTGGACAACCATACCCTTACGTCCGATAAAACCTTGACATTGTTGCCAATTAAGAAAATTCCATCTACATATAGTACAAAAAATACTACTACGTTTCCATCACATCTCTTGTATACAAAAGACTCATCTGGACTTTGAATAAATTCATAAGACTGGATTACCTCATCAAAGCAGAAGTTCCAAGATCTTGAATCTTGTTCAATCCATAAATGGAACGATTAAGCTTGCACACAAGATGCTCTTTGCTGTTTGCAATGAATCCCTCTTGTTGCTTCATATAGATGTTCTCCTCAAGACTTCCATTAACGAAAGCTATCTTGACATCCATCTGCCACACCTCATAATCCATATGAGCAGCTATACATAAGAGAATCCGGATAGACTTAAGCATGGCTGCTGGCGAAAAGGTCTCCTCATAATCGATGCCCTCTTTCTGAGTATACCCCTTCGCAACAAGCCTCGCTTTGAAGGTCTCAACCTTCCCGTCTATTCCTCTCTTTCTTTTGTAGATCCACTTGCATCTAATGGCTTTTACACCATTTGGTGGTTCTACTAGCTCCCAGACCTGATTCATCGCTCTTTGCCAAGATACCGCATCTTTATCTTGGATTGCCTCATCATATGTCCAACGATCAGGTTCATGTTCGCCAGGGACCAAATCAGAAGATTCTCCTGAGAACATAAATCTGTCAGGTTGTCTAACAACCCTCCCACTACCATGAGGTATCACCTGTGTATCCTCTGTGACACGCGGTGCAGTAACTTGTGGTATATCCTCTTGTACCGGTGGTACTGAAGAAGTGACTTCCCCTCTCAATTCCTCCAGAACAATCTTACTTATGGGCTTGTGGTTCATCACATAGTCTTCATCTAGAAATCTGGCGTTCATGCTAAGGATCACCCTATGATCTCTAGGACTATAAAACAAACCACCTTTCGTTCCTCTAAGATAGCCAACGAACATGCACACTTCTGTACGAGGTTCCAACTTACCAGCATCTGCCTTAAGCACATGTGATGGACTCCCCCAAATCCGAATATGTCTCATACTAGGCTTTCGCTGAGTCCACAATTCTGTGGGAGTAAAAGACACTGATTTAGATGGTACCAAGTCAAAATATACACTACTGTATCTAGAGCATATCTCCAGAATGATTCTGGCAACTCAGAATAACTCATCATCGATCTAACCATCTCCATAAGAGTCCTATTCCTTCGCTCTGCTACACCATTCGGCTGGGGTGTGCCAGGTGCAGACAATTGGGATTGAATCCCAGCCTCTGATAAATAATTCGTAAACTCCCCCAAGAGGTACTCACCACCACGATCAGATCGTAGTGTCTTGATACTTTTACCTTGATGTTTTGCCAAATCAGCCTTAAACTCTTTGAACCTGTCAAAGCATTCAGACTTGCGGCGCATCAAGTAAATGTATTCATATCTTGAATAATCATCTATGAAAGAGACAAAATATTCAAAACCACCTCTTGCCTGGATAGACATAGGACCACACAAATCAGAATGAACCAATTCAAACACATCTTTGGCTCTATACCCCTTGGCCTTAAAAGGCCTCTTGGTCATTTTACCTTCCAAGCAAGATTTGCAGGTTGGGAAATCTTCCACCAGTAATGAACCCAGAGGTCCATCAGCTATCAACCTTTGAATTTTGCTTAGGTTAATATGACCTAGCCTTAGAATACAAAGATATGTTTGGTTCATCTTCGAAGGTTCTTTTCTCCTTTTGGAATTAGAAGATGAGTTATGTACTTCTATTTGCATCGTGGGAGCTTTTGGTTAAAGAGTATATAAATTTTCTATCAATGCACCAGAACAAATAATCTCCCTATTCCTTTTTATAGCAACTATGTCATTAAAATAAATAGAATATCCATCCATAAATAATTTAGAAACAGAAATACAATTCTTTCTAAATAAAGGTACATAAAGGCAATTTTTTCAGAACCAAAATTTTATTCCTCTGAAAAGACAAATAATCATCTCCCAATACAATAGCCGCCACCTTCGTGGCATCGCCCAAGTAAATGGTAATCTCCCCCTCAACCATGTTGGGTTTCCGGCACCGCGGCGTGTGTGTGTTCGATCATGTTTCGTAAACATGAGCACAGCGGAAGCAATTAAAAATAATAAATACTCCTATTTATTACAACACACACACCACACGCATGCTATTACAACAAGTGTAGACATAACCGTAAATTATAATTGCAATAAAAGGAAATTAAACTACGTTATACCTTTCGTATGACGTGTAGCGGGAACGGCATCAACCGGAACGATCCTCGTAAGAATCGTCTCTATCCGTATCCACGTCGAGCTCCTCGGGATGACTTCGCCAAGCCACGAGCTTCGTCTTCGTATGGGTTACTAGCCTCGTGTTGAAGACGACGTGATCGAGAGATGATCACGATCCGAATCCAAATTCGGACCTAAAACAAGTCCTCAAGACTTGCTTCTCCGGAGAGGTATTCGTCAACCGATTGACGAATCCTTCGTCCTCCACCTCAGAGGATTACCGGAGATCAAATCCCCGGTATGTTAGCCGCTGTCGGAGCACTAACCGTCGTCCAAACGACGCTCCGACGAGAGGAGAAGAAGCTGTCCAGAAAACTGGACAGCTTGGTGGAGGAGATAGGCGCCGGCCAAAACAAGGAGACAAAAGCTCACCTTGATGCCGAACCTTTTAGGGGATCACCGGAGGGTCGCCGGAGGTTCACCGGCTGGAGCTTGGACGCCGGCAAGGGTCTTGACGGCAGACAATCAAGCTGGCGGCAAGGAGCTTGGGCCACAATGTGTTGGGCAACTAGATGATTAGGTGTTAGGGTTAGGGTTTAAACCCTATTTTATAGAGAACTAATTCTCTTAATGGTTAATGGATCATATCCATAAAGCCCGTTAACCCGCTCCATTAAGATAAGTTAAAATAAACCAAACCATGATGGTTTATTTTAAGTTAAAACGAACCGAACCAACCTTTGGTTCATTCGTTTAATATAAACCAAACCATTTGGTTTATTCTCATCCATTGGATTAGAACCAAACCATTTTGGTCCATCCATTATGTCTTCATAAGACACGCCCATCCACGCTTCCATTGCATGAAACAATTTCATGCTCGCTTACGTTTGGTCCAACCAAACATAGTTTCTCGATGCGAGAATCCCATTCTCAAGCTCGTTTTAAATCCTTTGGATTACACTCGTTGTCGTGTGACCAAATAGGTTCTCGGTTTATGTTGGCCGCCTATAATTAACCATTAATTATAGAACGATCATGAGTGGCACCTAGTAGTACATCATGATCCCCAATTAACCGAAAAGATCAACGGTTGATCCGAACTATTTCAAACCCTTGAGCTCGAATGAATCGTGCCCCATTCCCTTCACTCATCTTATACCCACTTGGTTCAGACATGGTCTATTGTGTCATCCCACTAGGTGACTCACGTCACACCTAGCCCAAGTATCATTTCCTCGTCCTCACGGATTCTAGTTACTCCACATGTATCGAAGAGTACCTTACTCTAAACATGTAATGCTTTGGCCAAAGACTTTAGTAACAATCCGACGAGAGGCCATGGGTATACATCTCCTCGCAAGGAGTGGTGAATCCTTTATTGGCTATTCAAACACCTTCGATCACTTCGACTTATACCCAATCATCCCGGGTCCACATCTCCTCGGAGATGTTTGCTTAAGATGTCAAAGCATAAGTCTCCATGATCAAGATGACTTGAATACCGCAAGTCAAAGGAACATCGCACTTAAGCCACAGTAAGAACTTCATTGACATATCTATATATGCAGAGAACCATATGAAGTCTTACGGCTGGTCACTCCAATGAACTAGTTAACATAACTAGCTTCCACGATTAACTCCGGACATCACTATGTCTCCAGCCAGTGAGAATCAGCTGCTTGGATACACCAAGGAGTATACCTCGTGCTAGTCTCGACAGAATTGATGGTGTCCAAATCCATCAATTCATCGACTAGGGATAATTCCGATATATCACAATTACACATGTAGAGATACTCACTAGTTGTGATCCAATCACAAATTCTCTCATGCTGTGAATCGTATCGTGGACATTCAGTAAATGAGTTTAAGATCCAATCAAATACATTAAACATGTATACTCAAATAGTGAATCTTCATTTATCATATAAATGGTTCATACATAAGGTGATTGCCTTAGGACATCTCTCATATATTACTAACAGACTCCCACTTGGCCTAATGCCAATCGCTACGGTATCCAATACCATAAGCTCTAACATGACCCTCAAACTTACTTTGAGGTAATGCTTTAGTCAAAGGATCCGCTAAGTTCCTTTCAGTGGGAATTTTTCTCGATTTGTATTTCGTTCCTACTTATGATCTCTCTGATAAGATGATAGCGGCGAAGCACATGTTTGGATCATTGATGAGACCACATCAAGTTCATAGATGAACTACTTGATCCAAACCGCTTCCTTTGCTGCTTCCAAAGCTGCAACGTATTCTGCCTTAGTGGCAGAATCCGCTATAGTGTCAAGCTTGGAACCTTTCCAACTTATTGCGCCTCCATTCTAGGTGAATACATACCCAGACTAAGACATGGAATCATCCTTGTCTGTCTGGATCTGGCATCCGTATACCCACGTATCACCATGTACCCTTCTCCATATATTAGGAACACATCCTTAGTTCTTCTCAAGTACTTAAGGATCGTCTTAACAGCCGCCCAATGATCCATTCCTGGATCAGACTGGTATCTTGCTCGTGACACTCAGAGCATACGATACATCGGGCCTCGTACATAACATAGCATACATGATAGATCCTATTGCGGATGCATAGGGAATCTTACTCATGCAAATCCTCTCGTCTTCTGTGCGCGGACACATAGACTTCGAAAGGTGTACCCCATGCCTGATGGGCAGATAACCTTTCTTGGATTCCGACATGCTAAACCTCTTTAGCACTCGGTCTATATATGTAGACTGCGAAAGACCAAGCAACTGTTTCAATCTATCTCTATAGATCTTAATCCCAAGGATGTAGGTTGCTTCTCCCAGGTCTTTCATGGAGAATGTCTTGGATAACCAAACCTTAACTGACTGTAAGATTGACACATCGTTTCCTATAAGTAATATGTCATCGACATACAATACTAGGAACACGACTGCACTCCCACTAACCTTCTTATACACACAAGGTTCGTCTGGATTTTGTGAGAAATCAAACCTTTTGATCGTCTCATCAAAACGGATATTCCAGCTCCTGGATGCTTGCTTCAATCCATAAATGGATCGTCGCAACTTGCATACCTTGGTTTTATCAACCGATGTGAAACCCTCAGGCTGTATCATATACACGTCCTCGAGCAAGTTTCCATTAAGGAAAGCTGTTTTCACATCCATCTGCCATATCTCATAATCATAATGAGCTGCTATGGCGGGAGCATCCGAATGGATTTAAGCATAGCTACAGATGTAATAGGTTTCGTCATAATCAACACCTTGCTTTTGGCGATATCCTTTCGCCACCAATCTAGCCTTATAGGTAATCACATTACCATCCATGTCGGTTTTCTTCTTGAAAACCCACTTGCACCCTATAGGCTTTATGCCTTCAGGTGGGTCAACCAAGTTCCAAACTTGGTTTTCGTACATGGAATCCATTTTCGACTTCATGGCACCAAGCCACTTATCCCTTTCTGAACTTGTCAGCACTTCTTCATAACTGGTAGGCTCCTCATCATCAATGAGTAACACGTCGTTCGATTCACTTACGAGAAATCCATATCTCTCAGGAATATTGCGTGTTCTACCAGATCTACGAAGATGTGGTGTTACAATAGGTCCAGCCGATTGCTCATCGCTATGAGTTGTCGGCTGTTGTGCTTCACCAGGTATCTCATCAATGTCTATTTGAGTCTCTCGAGCCTCCTCAAGCTCGACGACACTCCCACTGTTTTCTTGCAAGAGAAACTCTTTCTCTAGAAACACAGCATGCCTTGAAACAAACACCTTTTGTTCCACAGGATGATAGAATTGGTAACCCCTTGTTTCCTTAGGGTATCCAATAAATAGACATTTATCAGACTTAGCATCCAGTTTGTCTGATACAGTCCGCTTCACATAAGCAGGACAACCCCATATCTTCAAGTAAGATACATGAGGTTTCTTACCATTCCATATCTCATATAGAGTAGTTGAGACTACCTTGGTAGGCATTCTGTTTAACAAGTAAACAGTTGTCTGAAGTGCATAACCCAAAAGGACTTGGGAAGAGTTGCATGATTCATCATTGACCTGACCATGTCCAACAAGGTCGGGTTACGCCTCTCAGATACACCATTATGCTGTGGTGTATAGGGCGGAGTCCATTGAGACAATATGCCATTGTCACTTAGATAATCAAGAAACTCTTGACTTAAGTATTAACCACCTCGATCAGATCGAAGTATTTTAATACTCTTGTCATGTTGTTTCTCTACTTCATTTTTGAATTCTTTGAACCTTTCAAAGGCTTCAGACTTGTGTTTCATCAAGAACACATACCCAAACCGTGAGTGATCATCGGTGAAGGTAATGAAGTAGCTATAGCCTCCTAATGCTTGAGTTGACATAGGTCCATATACATCAGTATGTATTAGACCTAGTAACTCTCCCACTCGTTCACCTTTTCCCATAAAAGGTAACTTAGTCATCTTGCCTTTTAAGCATGATTCGCATGTATCGTATGAATCCAATTCAAACGATTCCAGAATTCCACATCGGTGTAATTCGGACATGCGTTTCTTGCTTACATGGCCAAGACGACAATGCCACATGTAGGAGTCTATTTGATTATCCTTTCGAGCACTCTTGTTGCTCGCTTCGATATTGCAAATGTCACAGGATACGTCCAACGTATAAACACCATTGCATAAAGTTCCAGTCCCATAAAGAACCCCATTCAAAGTTATGTAACAACAATTGTTACTAAACGTCAAATGGAAACCATTTCTATTTAAACAAGAAATAGAAATGATGTTCTTTATCAATAAAGGAATATAAAAGCAATTGTCCAGTTCTAAGACAAGTCCTGCAGGGAGTTTCAACAAATACGTTCCGATGGCGAGTGCAGCAACCTTTGCTTCATTCCCAACACGTAAATTTGACTCTCCCTTGACAAGTCTTCTTCTATTCCTTAGCCCATGTATGTCATTACATATATGTGAGCCACACCCAGTATCCAATACCCAAGTGTCTAAGGAAATAGAATGATAATCAATAAAGAAGATTTCTGAAGAAGATGAGGCATCCGATGCCTTATCCTTCTTCACGGACTCTTGATAAACCTTGCAATTTCTTCGCCAATGACCCTCCTTGCCATAATGATGGCAAGTGCCCTTTTGAGCTGGTTCTGCCTTTTAGCCTTTTTCTTCTTCCCCTTCTGTTGTTCCTTTGACTCCCTCTTAGAACCTTTCTTCGAGGAATCAACTAACAACACTGTCCCCTACTCATGCTTCTCAGAAGGCTCCATAGTCTTCAGCATGTTGAGCAGTACCACAGATGAACCTCCTTGCATCTCAGAGGTGAAGAGGAGCTTGGAGACTTCGAACCTTTCGAATCTCACTTGCTCATCAACCAACTCACAGAGATGAAGGACTACGATATGAGCATCCATATGCTCATGCTGCTTTCGTAGCTTGGGTTCCATCGCGGCTAGCATGATGCAACTCATTTGTTCAGAATCACTTACATGTTTCTGATAGGCCAATAATTGGTCCAAAGTTGCATCGTCCCTAGGACGGGCGGGAAGAGGCGCTTCGAGGACATACACAAGCTTTTCACCTTGAGAACAATTCTCAAGTTTCTAAGTCAGTCCAAGAAGTTTGGCCCAGTCAATTTATTTGAATCCAAAATGGAACGCAAATTCAAACACATCATGATCAATATATTAACTTAGAAATACAAAACGAGCATATATGAGAAAGATGATTTTAAAATGCATCAATATACATTTATTAATCCCATTCATTTTTCGAATTTCAAAAACCCCAAAATCACTTCGGGAGATCGTAGGTCCTTCTCCGAATGGGCTGATATCCATCATAGATAAGAACAACCTTGGAGTGAGTCCAACAAGCTATTCTTAGCTATGATGGTGGGTATCAAGTATACCGATTACATATCATGTATATGTAACTATCACAATGTGCTATCAACTAATTGAATGTTTACACATACATTGGGTAGTTAACACATTAACAAGTATGCATCATATGCATAGCACCCAACTTCACCTCTCTTCACATCGACCTTGGAGTGAGTCCAACAAATCGATGCTCCAAGTTAAAGCCGACCCATTAATCGCGAAATAGTTTTAATATGGTTAGAGCGCATTCAACCAATTAGCCTTGAGCTTGGAGTGAGTCCAACAACCCAAACTAACGATTGACCTCTGACTCTTACCATATTAGAGTTAAACTATTCCAATGATTTGAACATGTTCAGGTTCGAGCCGGGCTTGGAGTGAGTCCAACAACCCAAACAAGAAACAGAACTCTGGTTCTAACCATATTAATGGAAGGTGTAGGCTTTAATATTGAGTTAGGGTTTTATGTCTCATCCTCTTTGCATGCAAATAACTATTATCTACATGGCATGACATACATGGCATACATCTATATGTCACGACACGCATGGCATAATGTTATGCATCTAATGCAATTACATGGCATACAATTATGTCATGTATATATTTCCTTATATGTCATAACTATTTATGGAAATAAAATATGTTTAAGATTTGATTCTCCAAATCAAATCATAATTAAATTAGGAAACAAATTTCCAAATCTAATCACATATTTTATTCATGGAATTATTTGATTAAGGAAAATCTATTTAGGAAACCAATTTCCTAAATCATTAAAACTACTTATGGAAATAAAATATTTTAAGATTTGATTTCCCAAATCAAATCATGATTAAATTAGGAAACAAATTTCCAGAATCTAATCAAATATTTTATTTATGGAAAATATCAATTTCCATAAATACTTCCAACTTTCCAAAAGTGGAAGATTTCCATAAATACTTCTAGACTTTCCAAAATTGAAAAATTTCCATAAATACTTCTAAATTTCCAAAATTAGAAAATTTCCAGAAATACATTATGACTATCACAAAACCATTTTACGATTATGTCGAAACACAACCTGGGCTCTGATACCACTGTTGGGTTTCCGGCACCGCGGCGTGTGTGTGTTCGATCATGTTTCGTAAACATGAGCACAGCGGAAGCAATTAAAAATAATAAATACTCCTATTTATTACAACACACACACCACACGCATGCTATTACAACAAGTGTAGACATAACCGTAAATTATAATTGCAATAAAAGGAAATTAAACTACGTTATACCTTTCGTATGACGTGTAGCGGGAACGGCATCAACCGGAACGATCCTCGTAAGAATCGTCTCTATCCGTATCCACGCCGAGCTCCTCGGGATGACTTCGCCAAGCCACGAGCTTCGTCTTCGTACGGGTTACTAGCCTCATGTTGAAGACGACGTGATCGAGAGATGATCACGATCCGAATCCAAATTCGGACCTAAAACAAGTCCTCAAGACTTGCTTCTCCGGAGAGGTATTCGTCAACCGATTGACGAATCCTTCGTCCTCCACCTCAGAGGATTACCGGAGATCAAATCCCCGGTATGTTAGCCGCTGTCGGAGCACTAACCGTCGTCCAAACGACGCTCCGACGAGAGGAGAAGAAGCTGTCCAGAAAACTGGACAGCTTGGTGGAGGAGATAGGCGCCGGCCAAAACAAGGAGACAAAAGCTCACCTTGATGCCGAACCTTTTAGGGGATCACTGGAGGGTCGCCGGAGGTTCACCGGCTGGAGCTTGGACGCCGGCAAGGGTCTTGACGGCAGCACAATCAAGCTGGGCGGCAAGGAGCTTGGGCGGCCACAATGTGTTGGGCGGCAACTAGATGATTAGGTTTAGGGTTAGGGTTTAACCCCTATTTTATAGAGAACTAATTCTCTTAATGGTTAATGAATCATATCCATAAAGCCCGTTAACCCGCTCCATTAAGATAAGTTAAAATAAACCAAACCATGATGGTTTATTTTAAGTTAAAACGAACCGAACCAACCTTTGGTTCATTCGTTTAATATAAACCAAACCATTTGGTTTATTCTCATCCATTGGATTAGAACCAAACCATTTTGGTCCATCCATTATGTCTTCATAAGACACTGCCCATCCACGCTTCCATTGCGACTGAAACAATTTCATGCTCGCTTTACGTTTGGTCCAACCAAACATAGTTTCTCTCGGTCTGAGAATCCCATTCTCAAGCTCGTTTTAAATCCTTTGGATTACACTCGTTGTGCGTGTGACCAAATAGGTTCTCGGTTTATGTTGGCCGTCTATAATTAACCATTAATTATAGAACGATCATGAGTGGCACCTAGTAGTACATCATGATCCCCAATTAACCGAAAAGATCAACGGTTGATCCGAACTATTTCAAACCCTTCGAGCTCGAATGAATCGTGCCCCATTCCCTTCACTCATCTTATACCCACTTGGTTCAGGGACATGGTCTATTGTGTCACCCACTAGGGTCACTACGCCACACCTAGCCCAAGTATCATTTCCTCGTCCTACAGTTCTAGTTACTCCACATGTATCGAAGAGTACCTTACTCTAAACATGTAATGCTTTGGCCAAAGACTTTAGTAACAATCCGACGAGAGGCCATGGGTATACATCTCCTCGCAAGGAGTGGTGAATCCTTTATTGGCTATTCAAACACCTTCGATCACTTCGACTTATACCCAATCATCCCGGGTCCACATCTCCTCGGAGATGTTTGCTTAAGATGTCAAAGCATAAGTCTCCATGATCAAGATGACTTGAATACCGCAAGTCAAAGGAACATCGCACTTAAGCCACAGTAAGAACTTCATTGACATATCTATATATGCAGAGAACCATATGAAGTCTTACGGTCACTCCAATGAACTAGTTACCATAACTAGCATCCACGATTAACTCGGACATCACTATGTCTCCACCGTGAGAATCACCGCTTGGATACACCAAGGAGTATACCTCGTGCTAGTCTCGGCGTAATTGATGGTGTCCAAATCCATCAATTCATCGACTAGGGATAATTCCGATACATCACAATTACACATGTAGAGATACTCACTAGTTGTGATCCAATCACAAATTCTCTCATGCTGTGAATCGTATCGTGGACATTCATAAATGAGTTTAAGATCCAATCAAATACATTAAACATGTATACTCAAATAGTGAATCTTCATTTATCATATAAATGGTTCATACATAAGGCGATTGCCTTAGGACATCTCTCATATATTACTAACAAACCAGTCGTCTGGTTTCCTGGATCCCCTGCAAAGTTTTGCAGACATGATCAGTGGCTCCCTTATCTACACACCAGGTGCCGGTAGATAACACCGCTAAACATGTTTCAATGACTAGACCAAAAGATATACCTTTGTTCTGCTTTTGGTTGGGGCAGTCCTTCCTGTGTTCAGTCTTCTTGCAAGTGAAGCACTTGCCTTTCGGCTTCTTTAATCCTCCCTGAGATCCTCCCGCCACCTTAGGCCCATCTTATTTATTCTTCTTCTTGCCTTTCGGCTTAGAAGTAGAAACCTTTTGGGAAACCATGTCCTGAGCCTGAGCACTCTGACGAAAAAGCCTCTATGTCGCCTGGAGTTCTGTTAGATGCTCTGCCAATGAATACAACCTCTTATTCATGCTGTAGTTTAGAAGAAACTGATCAAAACTCCTAGGTAGAGATTGGAGAATGATATCGACCAGGGTTTCCCCATCGATCTCAGCTCCGAGAACTTCCAGCTCATTCAAATGAGTCATCATCTTGAGAACATGATCCCTCACGAGTGTTCCCTCGTTCATTGTGGTCGTCATCAAGTTCCTCATAGCTTCCTACCTAGTAGCCCGATTCTGGTGTCCGAAAAGCTCGTCGAGATTGATGCTGATGTTGTAATACATTTTACATAGATGCCAAAATGTAACATTGTGCCATCTCATCAGCCTTAATCCACTTTTTATAACTCTCCTTCTCCTTTTCTCCAGAATCATCCGCACGTTTAGGAGGACATTCTTCGAAGAGTACATATTTACTCCTCAGCAGTCAAGATAATATCAAGATTCCCCTTCCAATCAACATAATTGGGTCCAGTAAGTTTATTTTCTTTAAGTATCACAGCAAGCGGGTAGAAAGTCATTTTGAAAAACCTAAGAATCAAATAGATCAAAACATTAGATTTCAAAAAATTATTGAATCCTCAAACAATAAAAATTTAAAATCAACCAACAGCTCAAAACACTGAGAATATCGTATGCCACGAATATGTGGACGTATAAGAATTCTACATTTGTAAGAGGAGGTTTTACCCATTAATTTTACTATCTTGTCAACCTAATTTTTTGACAAATAAAATTAATAATTGGTTCCTCTTCGGCTGTAACGCCCGTAAAATTCCTAGCAATTTTACAGAAATTTTTGGCTTGATGATCATGGGCTTTATGTGGGCCTTTTCAAAAATAAAAGAAAATAAGCCAAAAAGGGGTGCAAGGCCTAGGAATTGAACCCCAAACCTCTAGAGATAGCCAAGCCTAATAGATGCACCCACTAACCAGAAGACCAATAGGATTACATGATTAAGGAAGAGGGGGAAACTATAGATAAGTGGGACTAGGAGTAAATGAAGAGGCATGGAAAAGAAAAGAGGAACTTCTCTTCCTCCCCCCCTTTATAAAGAAGAGGGAAGGTTGGATTTGGTCACTTCCACTCTTTTTCTTCTTCTCCTCACCAAAATTCTAGCCCTTCTCCACCTTTGGCCGAAACTCCTCCAAGCAAGAAGCAAGGGCTAGGGTTTGTGTTAGGTCATCTTCTTCACACTACAAGCAAAGCAAAGGATGTAAGTATCCCTCACCTGCATACGAGTAGTTGCGATTGAATGTTTGAACAACCTGTATGTTATATTCGGCCAAGCATGTTTTAGTTTACCAATGAAGTTGAAATCTATGTTTAGGAAGGATATGATGATGCTAAGATGGGAAAAGAGGGTTGGTTAAAAGCTAACCCTAGTTGAGCCCTTATGTGTTTCGGCCACCCTAGGAAATTAGGGTTAGGGTTTCATGAATGCCATGTTTTAATTGCTATATGATGTAGTTAGGGTTTAAAAAGGGATTAGGTCAAAAGTTAACCCTAGGAAACCCTATGGACCATTCGGCCAACATGGGTTTTTGGTGTTTTTGTTGAAGTTTATATCTTGCTTTACTTGCAAATGATGATGATAGCATGTTAGAGGGATTAGGATAAAGATCTAACCCCAAAGGTCTCCATGAACCATTCGGCCAAGTCATGGACTAGGGTCTAAATGAAGCTCCATGTTATGTTTATGCTATGTTCTATAACTAGATGATGATGTTAGGGTTTTAAGTGGATTAGAACAAAAGCTAACCCTAATGAACCCTAAAGACCTATTCGGCCAAACCCTACTTTTAGGGTTTCAATGAAGTTCCATGCCATGTTTTTGTAACTAGATGATGATGTTAGGGGTTAAAGTGGATTAGGACAAAAGCTAACCCTAATGAACCCTAAGAACCATTCGGCCAATATGGATCTTGGTGTTTTATTGAAGTTTTATAGCTTGTTTTACTTGTAAGTAATGATGTTAACATGTTAGGGGGGGTTGAGGTTAAAGATCTAAACCCTAAAAAGCCTATAAGGGTCATTCGGCCACCTTTGGTCTTTTAGGTTACAATGAAGTTCACACCATGAATTTTATGGAATTTGTATGCCTATGTATGTTACTTGAATTAGGTTAAAGGTCTAAACCTAAAAGCCTATAAGGGCCATTCGGCCACCTTTGATCTCCTTAGGTTACAATGAAGTTCATACCATGAAGTATGCTATGCTATGTTAATGAAATAAGCTATGTTGTTATGAAATGAAGTATGCTATGCTATGTTAATGAAATGAAGCATGATGTGTATGAAATGAAGTATGCTATGCTATGTTAATGAAATAAGCTATGTTGTTATGAAATGAAGTATGCTATGCTATGTGAATGAAATGAAGCATGATGTGTTATGAAATGAAGTATGCTATGCTATGTTAAAGAAATAAGCTATGTTGTAAAATAAGCATATAAGTATTTTACTTTGCATATGGCTTGTACCAAGACCTTAACAAGGTCCAAAGAAGGATGGGCTCCAAGATGCCCTAGGTCGATGGAATAAGACTCGGGCCTAGGATGGGCTTCTATGTATGATTGCCCCTAGGTCGATGGAATAAGATTCGGGCCTAGTACGGGATGGGCTCCAAGATGCCTTAGGTCGATGGAGTAAGACTCGGGCCTAGGATGGGCTTCTACGCTATGACGATTGCCCCTAGGTCGATGGAATAAGACTCGGGCCTAGGAACCTATTAGGTTCGAGACTTGCTACCTCGGGCCTATTTAGGGATGCGCTCTATGATAATGAAGAAGTGGTACAATGCCGGGCCCAAATATGTTGAGATCTATATTTACGTACCTAACATATATGTTTTCAAAAGCATCTTGCATATGTTTGCATGTTAATGTTTAAGTTACATGTTATGTTAGATGATATGCCATGATTGTTAAGTTACATGTTATGTTAGATGATATGCCATAATGTTTACGTTACATGTTATGTTAGATAATACGCCATAATATTTAAGTTACGTGTTATGCTAGATGATATGCCATAATGTTTATGTTACATGTTATGTTAGATGATATGTCATGATTGTTAAGTTACATGTTATGTTAGATGATATGCCATAATGTTTACGTTACATGTTATGTTAGATAATACGCCATAATATTTAAGTTACGTGTTATGCTAGATGATATGCCATAATGTTTAAGTTACATGTTATGTTAGATGATATGCCATGATTGTTAAGTTACATGTTATGTTAGATGATATGCCATGATTGTTAAGTTACATGTTATGTTAGATGATATGCCATAATGTTTACGTTACATGTTATGTTAGATAATACGCCATAATATTTAAGTTACGTGTTATGGTAGATGATATGCCATAATGTTTAAGTTACATGTTATGTTAGATGATATGCCATGATTGTTAAGTTACATGTTATGTTAGATGATATGCCATGATTGTTAAGTTACATGTTATGTTAGATGATATGCCATGATTGTTTACGTTACATGTTATGTTAGATGATATGCCATAATGTTTAAGTTACCTGTTATGCTAGATGATATGCCATAATGTTTAAGTTACCTGTTATGTTAGATGATATGCCATGATTGTTAAGTTACATGTTATGTTAGATGATATGCCATGATTGTTAAGTTACATGTTATGTTAGATGATATGCCGTGATTGTTTACGTTACATGTTATGTTAGATGATATGCCATCATGTTTAAGTTACCTGTTATGTTAGATGATATGCCATGATTGTTAAGTTACATGTTATGTTAGATGATATGCAATGATTGTTAAGTTACATGTTATGTTAGATGATATGCCATGATTGTTTACGTTACATGTTATGTTAGATGATATGCCATAATGTTTAAGTTACCTGTTATGCTAGATGATATGCCATAATGTTTAAGTTACCTGTTATGTTAGATGATATGTCATGATGTATAAGTTACATGTTATGTTCGATGGCACGCTATGATGTTAGGTTACTAAGTTACATATGATGCCATGTATGTTACGTTTATGTTGCTTAAGCTACAAGTTAAGTTGATGATGCCATGTATGTTACATGATATATTGATTATATGTTATAAATGCCACAAGTCATGATCAATGATGATGTATGGTTTTTGTGAGTAGGACAGGATCTTACTAAGCCTATGTGCTTATAGTTTATCTTTCCCTCGTACTGCAGATAAAGGTAAGGGATGGATGAACTAAAAGGAACAGCAGGAGGGGTCAATGTGTGTGGTAGTGGCATGGTGGAGAAGATCCGTTAAGTCTACGTATACATGTATTATCTATAATGATGATGTCTATGGATGTCTTTACTTATGTCTCCCTATGATGATGATGTTATGAACCTACTAAGCCTTAAGTATCTATATATATATATGATGCATGCTTTATGTTGATAAGAAGAAGTAAAGAAGAAGTAAGAAGAAGTATCTATGCATGCTATGCTATGAAACATACTCTATGTTAAGAAGAAGTGTTAATGCATATTTATGTTTAAAAGAAAAAAAAAGTATTTAGGTCTTAAGTCTTCCGCTGTAAGAAATAAGAAGTATATATATAAAGTCTTCCGCTGTATGAAATGTATGTACGGTCGCGTCACGCGCCGCCTCTCCGGACATTTAGGGTCCCGGGAAGGGCGGGCGTGACATCGGCCCTACAAATAAAAGCAGTGACTCCAATGGGGTGGATACTCTTATTTGCATCTAAGTGTTCACCGTTACTTGGTACCAAAGCAATTATCTCGGGTTATGTGCCTTCCGATGGGGAAGGACACACGCTTTTTAATAATTTCCTATAACCATATTCGACCATGTGATCTACAAACAAACTGATCCGATGGGGTGGAAGGCACTCAGAGCCGACACGCAAGTTTGTTTGCATCACATGTCAAATCGTAATGGAGGTCGCGGAAATTTATAAAAATATCCCTCTACCACTTAGTAATTTAAAATTTAGGAATTTTCTTAGCACACGACATGCATATAAAACAATAAGCAATAAATATGAAAAAGAAATATTTTCCGACTACTATGGCCTTTGTTCTCCAATATGCCTCCCGTCGTATTGCCATCTCGTCCGCTCCTCCCTACGCCATGTACAATCCATCCGGAGATCTGAGCCGAGAAAAATTATTCTAATTTACATCCATCATTCCTATACTCTACGAAGGAGTGTACATGTAATCTAGATCGAAAGTAAACTAAAGTAAAAGAGTGGCTAAACAATGCAATACTTAATTACAAAAAATTAAATACTAGTCTCGTCAACCTCGAGGATTCAAATAATATACAATTGCACACATGCAATCACATACACATATATGGCCATAATAGTTGGATCTTATGCCTACAACCAAAAAGTTAACCTATGCACATCCTACTATTATCCGACACATATAATATATGAAAAGTGCATAAAAGTAACCGAATCCTATACACACAAAACCGAAAACCGTGGCTCTGATACCACTTGAAGGGAGGAAACTTCGCTTCCCACTTCAACTTGGTCGCTTGTTAATGGCAATCCCATTTTTGTCCCCGGATTAAAAAAAATTATTCCTTGACAAATAGGGATTACCCAAGCTACCATTCCATCGTCGTGCTATTCGATTAGAGTGGTTACTTGAACAAACTTGTTGTACAAGCAACTCACCTCTATTCTTCGATTAGCTGTGGAATAGACGATGTACGGATCGCCGATTTTTGTGTTTGTATTCAGGGTCAAAGTAAATTAGCCACATAACAAAGTATACAACATGCATAGAAAAAGAAAAGATTCATAAACAAGAATTATACCTCTTGTTATACCTCTTGATCTTCTATTGTATGTCCTTCCTCCATTTGGACGTCGTGTGGGCGATGATCTTCCAAAAGTCGAAGCCTCCTAGAAGACATTCTTCCCTTCCTTGCTCGCTCTAAACAAAGGGAAGAATGAAGCAAAACTCTTCTTCCTATCTAGAACCGACCACCAAGTCAATGGACTTGATGTTGCCGCCGGCCAAGGAGGAGAATAGGATCGCCGGCCAACCTTGAAGAAAGGTTGTTGCCGGCCAAAGGAGAAGGAGAGGGCACCGACCAAAGCTTTAGGGAGTCACTGGCCAAGGAAAATAGAAGAAGAAGAAAACTTATGCCTCCAACCTTTTTTGCCGCCGTCCCTAGGAGGAGCAAACCCTAGCAATCCAAGATTGCCACCCCAAACCCTAACCCTTGAGGCCTTGCCACCCAAGCCAAACCCTAATCTCCCTTATTGTATTCCATGCTCAAGCCTTGGCCATCCTTTTATAGAGCTAGGCTTAAGCCTCCTTTTAATCTCCACCGTCAGATCTAGAGATTTAATCTCCACCATCGGATATAAAGATTTAATCTCCACCGTTGGATCTAATGACTTAATCTCCACCGTTGGAACTAGAGATTTAATCTCCACCGTCGGATCTAGAGTTTCATTTTCCATCATCGGATTTAGGATCCATGAGGGTTTTAATAGGCTACAATAGGGACCATGAGGAGGAGTTGGATCTTGACCATCCAATGGATCAAGCCCATATAAAGTCCGATCCATTAATGATAATCCTTTCCACTAGAGGATTATCATTGATCTACCTCACCAACCCCCATAAGTTAATATGGCCTCCATATATTATTTTCACATATATCTCCCTGTGTTTAAGATCTCGAATGTCCGTCGATTAATTAATTTACTGACACTTAATTAATCAACATCTAACTCCATGAGTAGTATCACTCAACTTTATCATCATGCCGGACCATGTCCACCTGCAGGGTTTACATGATGAACCTTATGAGCTCGTCAAGGGGACATCATCATCCTAATATATAGTACACAGTTTCCTCCTATAATCAATGGTACACCATATAAATAATATAATTTCCCAACTTACTGAGCCTATCGATTTACTCTATAAATCTCGCCTATTGGTAAATCAAAGAAATAAATGCTAAGTATATATGCCCATTATTATATCTGGATTAAGAGCATATACAACAAAATATCCGAGGTCCGATTCAATTATGTAGTCAGCAATAAATCAAATCACCTCTAAGTCGGTCCTGCTCAATACACACAAAGCATACTAGTGTAATTCAATGGTCAAGACAAACCAATACCAAATTACACTACAACCATTCCAATGGTTTATCCATAACCATCTAGGTTGTGAGCCTTTACTTGTACTTTACAAGGAATTGATAACATGATCTCCCGTGTACCACTACACACTATGTTATCTACAATGTAATGTATTAGACAATATGCATAACCATAAATATGCAAACAATGATCATGTGATTCTTATTTCAAAAATAAAGATGTTCATACAAAAGATAGACTTTTCGGAATACAACCCAACAATCTCCCACTTATACTAAAAGACTATGTTGTTCTCATACTGCCATACATCTGATTCCCATTCCCTCCACATGCCTATCAAAAGCTCTTGCTAGAAGGGCCTTAGTGAGGGCCTTAGGGAAAGGATCTGCCAGTTTATCCTCTGATGCAATCTTGGCCACAAAAACTTCTCCTTGCTTTACGATTTCTTGTATCAGGTGGTACTTGCGCTCTATGTGTTTACTTGCCTTATGGGCTCGTGGTTCCTTCTGAAGGGATTTCCCTTGTCGAGTCCGTGAGGGGAAACTTTGCTTCCCCTTCACCTCGGTTGCTTGACCATGGTGATCCCTTCGATGTCCCCGTATTAAAAAAAAATTAATCCTAGACAAAAGGAATTCCCAAAGCAACCAAATCATTGTCGTGCTATTCATTTAGAGAGGTCACTTGAACAAACAAGTTGTTCAAGCGACCATCCTCTATTCTACGAGTAGCCGCGGAATAGACGATATCCGGATTGCCAGTTTTTGTGTTTATGCTCGGGATCCAAGTATTATTTAGCCATTTACAGAAATATAACATGCTTATATTTGTAAAGAAAAAACAAGCAAAGAATAAAAGAGAAAGAAGAATAGGTATACCTCTTGGTCTTTTAATGTATGACCTTCCTCCTTTTGGACGTCGTGTGGGCGACGATCCACCAAAAGTCGAAGCTCCTAGATCGCAAAACTTCCTTCCTTGCTTTTCCCAAGCAAGAGGAAGAAGAGAAACAATGTTTTTCTCCTTTCAAAATGCAACCAACAAGGAGCTATAAAAGTTCTTGCCGCCGGCCAACTAGAAGGATAAGAAAGTGGTGGAAAACTACCAAGACACCAAGGGAAACCCTATATCTTGTTTCCACCACCTAAGGAGAAGAAGAATGAGGCTTTTGGGAACCGTCCAAGGCTGGAAAAAAGCTAGGAAGGCTGCTGGATGTTGGCCCCAAGAGGAAGAAGAAGAGAGAAAGAACCTTCCTTATTTGGTGCCAACCTAGCCTCCAAACCCTAATCCCAATCCTATCTCAAATAGGATTGCTCCTTGCCGCCCAAACCCTAGCTCTCCTCCTATTCATCATGTCATCCACGACCACTCCCCATGCCCTCTTTTTATAGAGGTAGGGATAAGTCATGAATTAATCTCCTCCATTGGTTCTAGTGATTTAATCTCAACCGTCGGATCTAGAGATTTAATCTCAACCGTTGGATCTAGAGATTTAATCTCAACCGTCGGATCTTAGAGATTTGATCTCTACCAATGGATCTTAGAGTTTTGTTTCTATCGATTGGATCTAAGCATCATGAGGTGTTAATAGGCTACATTAGGGACCATGAGGAGGAGTTGGGTCTTGGCCACCCATGGATCAAGCCCACATAAAGTCCGATCCACTAATGATGATCCAATCCACTAAAGGTTCATCATTGACCTACCTCACCAACCCCCATATGATAATATGGGCTCCATATATTATTTGTATATTTTCTCCCCGTGTTTATGATCTCGAATGTTCATCGATTAATCAATTTACTGACCATTAATTAATCAACATCTAACTCCTTGAGTAGTACCACTCAACCTTTTCATCATGCTGGACCAAGTCCACCTGCAGGGTTTATATGATGAATCTTATGAGCTCCTCAAGGGGACATCATCATCCTAATATATATAGGACACAGTTTCCTCCTATAATCAACGACACACCATATAAAAAATATCATCTCCCAACTTACCGAGTCTATCGATTTAATCTATAAATCTCGCCCATTGGTAAATCAAAGAGATGAGTACTAAGTATATGTGCCCGTTATTATATCGGGATTAAGAGCATGTACTAAATAATATCTGAGGTCCGATTCGATTATGTAGTCAGCAATAAATCGAATCACCTCTATGTCGGTCCTGCTCAATACACACAAAGTGTACTAGTGTGATTCTATGGTCAAGACAAACCAATACCAAATCACACAACAACCATTCCGATGGTTGGTCCAAAGCCATCTCGGTTGTGAGCCTTTACTTATACTCTTCAAGGGGCCGATAACATGATCTCCTATGTGACACCACACACCATGTTATCTACAATGTAAAGTATGAGACAATATTGCATAACCATCAAAATATGGAAACAATGATCATGTGATTCTTATTTCAAGAATAAAAATGTTCATCGAAAAGATAGACTTTTCAGTATACATCCCTACACCTTCTAGTTTGAAATTGCACCACTATTATCACAATAAATTGTGATAGTTCTGGGCAAACCAGGAATCACATCCAAGTCCATCAAGAAGTTTCTGAGCCACACAACTTCTTTGGCTGCCTCAGAGGCTGCCACATACTCAACTTCCATGGTAGAGTCCGCCACGCATTTCTACTTGATACTCCTCCATACAATAGCTCCACCTCTCAAAGTAAACATAAAACTTGAGGTAGACTTACTGTTATCCCTATCTGATTGGAAGTCGGAATATGTGTAAACCATAGGGAGTAATTTGTGTGCCTAGTAGACTAGCATATAATCCCTTGTCCTTCTAAAGGACTTTAATATATTGTTTACCGCAGTCCAATGTCCCTCTCCTGGATTACTCTGATATCTGCTAACCATACCCATGGAAAAGCAAATATCCAGTCTCGTACATAGCATAGCATACATGAGTCTTCCTACTACCGAAGCATAATGAACCGCCTTCATCTCCTCTATCTCCTTTGATGTTCTAGGACACATCTCCTTCGATAAAGGAACTCCATGCCTGAATCGTAGAAAACCTTTCTTGGAGATCTGCATGGTAAAACGATCCGTAATGGTGTCTATGTATAAAGCTTGTGATAAGAACAACATCCTTTTCCTGCGATCCCTTATAACCTTGATCCCAAGGATGTGTCCCCCTTTTCCCAAATCCTTCATATCAAACTATTTTGACAACCATACCCTTATGTCCGATAACACCTTAACAATGTTGCCAATTAACAAAATGTCATCTACGTATAGTACAAGAAACACCACTACGTTTCCGTCAAATCTCTTGTAAACAAAAGACTCATCTAGACTTTGAATAAATCCATTATACTAGATTACTTCATCAAAGCAGATGTTCAAAGATCTTGAAGCTTGCTTCAATCCATAAATGGACTGATTAAGCTTGCACACAAGATGCTCTTTGCCCTTTGCAAAGAATCTCTCTGGTTGCTTCATATAGATGTTCTTCTCAAGACTTCCATTAAGGAAAGTTGTATTGACATCCATCTATCACACCTCATAATCCATATGAGCAGCAATAGACAAGAGAATCCGGATAGACTTAAGCATGGCTACTGGCGAAAAGGTCTCCTCATAATCGATGCCCTCTTTCTTAGTATACCCTTTCGCAACAAGCTTCGCTTTGAAGGTCTCAACCTTCCGGACTATTCCTCTCTTTCTTTTGTAGATCCACTTGCATCCAATGGCTTTTACACCATTGGGTGGTTCTACTAGCTTCCATACCTGATTTGAATCCATTGATTCTATCTTAGAATTCATCGCACTTTTCCAAGATACCGCATCTTTATCTTGGATTTCCTTTTCATATGTCGAGGGATCAGGTTCATGTTCGCCAGGGCCAAATCAGAAGATTCTTCAAAGAATATAAACCTGTCAGGTTGTCTAACAACACTCCCACTGCGATGCGATATCACCTTTGTATCCTCTGTGACACGTGGTGCAGTTACTTGTGGTATATCCTCTTGTACCGGTGGTACTGAAGATGTGACTTTCCCTCTCAATTCCTCCAGAACAATCTTACTTATGGGCTTGTGGTTCATCACATAGTCTTCCTCTAGAAATCTGATGTTCGTGCTAACGATCACCCTCTGATCTCTAGGACTATAAAACAAACCACCTTTCATTCCTCTAGGATAGCCAACGAACATGGGTACTTCTGTACGAGGTACCAACTTACCAGCATCTGCCTTCAGCATATGTGCTTTACTCCCCCAAATATGAATATGTCTCAGACTAGGCTTTCGCCTAGTCCACAATTCTGTGGGAGTAGAAGGCACTGATTTAGATGGTACCAAGTTCATAATATACATTACCGTATGTAGAGCATATCCCCAGAACAAATCTGGCAACTCAGAATAACTCATCATCGATCTAACCATCTCCACAAGAGTCATATTCCTTCGCTCTGCTACACCATTCTGCTGGGGTGTGCCAGGTGCAGACAATTGGGATTGAATCCCAGCTTCTAATAAGTAATTCCTAAACACTCCCAAAAGGTACTCACCACCACAATTAGATCATAGTGTCTTGATACTTTTACCTTGACGTTTCTCTACATCAGCCTTAAACTCTTTGAACCTGTCAAAGTATTCAGACTTGCGGCGCATCAAGTAAATGTATCCATATCTTGAATAATCGTCTATGAAAGAAACTAAATATTCAAAACCACCTCTTGCCTGGATAGACATGTTGGATCGATCGGATCGCTAGGGGGGGGGTGAATAGCGATAGAAATTTTTCGTTAAAACGCGAGTAGACACAGCGGAAGATAAAAACAAAAATAGAGACAATCGACACAAAGGTTTTACTTGGTTCATAGCCGAAGGCTACTACTCCAAGGCCCTAGTGGTCCTTGACCACGTACGGAGGGCAAACTACTAAAAAGCTCCTCCTCGTTGGAGGTAGGAGTTAGACTGATACACAAGATCATAAAAGCTCAAGGTAGAGGGACACTCCCCCTCTCCTTGATATGATTTAAAGCTCGAAATAAGAACAACTTATAAACTGAAATATGATTCAAACTTTCGTTACCGACGACTTCAAAGGATGGAGGTTGAAGCTCTAGTCGTCGTCTCGGCAGCGCTTCGTCGTAGGGATGTCGGAGAGTCGGAGCGTATCGGAAGCACTTGGAAGCTTTTTTAATTGGTGAAAAACCCTAGGACAAGCCCTCCTTTTATAGCCTTTGAGTCCCTCATCGAATGGGTCTTCAACCAATCACAAATGGACACAAAAACTCCTTGAAATGGGGTGATAAGCCTTGACTCCTCGAATCTGATCATTGACCATCAGTCGACTGATGGCCATCATCAGTCGACTGATGGCAGCATCAGTCGAGTGCTAACCTTCGGCAGTCGACTGATTGACGGCAGTCGAGTCCTCCAAGCTGGCAGTCGACTGATGCTTGCTGCAAGTCAAAGTTAGCTCAACAAAAACATAATTTCGACGGTCGTCGACCGTCCGATCTCGACCTAGGTCATCTATAGGATGTCTTTGGTCGGATTTATGCTTAAGATCATCCCGTAATGAGGATACGACCTCACTTACGCTCACACACACAAGCTTACCTCGATACTTATTGCGTCTCTTTCGCTTTTGGCCTTCCACTCGATTCCTTCGGCTCCTTCCGAAGTCACTCGAGTGTCGCCCGACCACCGCGGCTTCCTCCGGGTGTCGCTAACCTTCAACTTCAGCTTTACCACTTTTCTGCACACTCGATTCAGCTCGTGAGATAATGATATATCCTTGACTTTGAGTCTTTTGCCATAATCAAAATACAGGTTCGACTTAGGTGCCCCTGCACCAACAAGACATAGGACCACACAAATCAGAATGAACCAATTCCAACACATCTTTGCCACTATACCTCTTGGCCTTAAAAGGCATTTTGGTCATTTTAACTTCCAAGCAAGATTCGCAGGTTGGGAAATCTTCCACCACTAATAAACCCAGAGGTCCATCAGCTATTAACCTTTGAGTTCTGCTTAGGTTAATATGACCTAGCCTTTGAAGACAAGGATATGTTTGGTTCATCTTCAAAGGTTCTTTTATTTTTTTTGAATTAGAAGATGAGTTATGTACTTCTATTTGCATCGTGGGAGCTTTTGGTTCAAGAGTACATAAATTTCCTATAAATGAACCAAAATAGATAATCTCCCTATTCCTTTTTATAACAACTCTGTCATTAAAAGAAATAGAATATCCATCCATAAATAATTTAGAAAACGAAATCAAATTCTTTCTAAATAAAGTACATAAAGATAATTTTTCAGGACCAAAATTATATTCCTCTCAAAAGACAAATAAACATCTTCCACTGCAACAACCGCCATCTTCGTGGCATCGCCCAAGTAAACGATAATCTCCCCCTCAGCCAGTCGTCTGGTTTCTTGGAACCCCTCCAAAGTATTGCAGACATAATCAGTGGCTCTCGTATCTACACACCAGGTGCCGGTAGATAACACCGCTAAACATGTTTCAACGACTAGACCAAAATATATATCGTTGTTCTACTTTCGGTTGGGGCAGTCCTTCTTCCAGTGTCCAGTCTGCTTGCAAGTGAAGAACTTGCCTTTCGGCTTCTTCACTCCTCCCTGAGATCCTCCCGCCACCTTATCCCCAACTTGTTTCTTCTTCTTCTTGCCTTTTGACTTAGAAGCAGAAACCTTTTGGGCAACCAAGGCCTTAGGTTGAGCACTCTGACGAAAAACCCCTCTGCCGCCTGGAGTTCTGTTAGAAGCTCTGCCAATGAATACAATCTCTTATTCAAGTTGTAGTTCAAGAGAAACTGATCAAAACTCCTAGGTAGAGACTAGAAAATGATATCGACTTGGGTTTCCCCATCAATCTCAGCTCCAAGGACTTCCAACTCATTCAAATGAGGCATCATCTTGAGAACATGATCCCTCACGGGTGTTCCCTATATCATGGTGGTCATCATCAAGTTCCTCATGGCTTCCTACCTAGCAGCCCGATTCTAGTGTCCGAAAAGCTCTTTGAGATTGAGCATCATGTCATAAGCAGTGGGCATGGCTTGATGCTGATGTTGCAATACATTTGACATAGATGCCAAAATGTAACACCGTGCCATTACATCAGCCTGAATCCACTTCTTATAACTCTCCTTCTCCTTTTCCCCATAATCATCCACAGGCTTAGGAGGACATTCTTCGAAGAGTACATATTTACTCCCCAGCAGTCAAGACAATATCAAGATTCCTCTTCCAATCCACATAATTGGGTACAGTAAGTTTATTTTCTTTCAGTATCATAGCAAGCGGGTTGAAAGTAATTTTGAAAAACCTAAGAATCACATAGATCAAAACATTAGATTTCAAAAATTTATTGATTCCTCAAACAATAAAATTTTAAAATCAACCAACACCTTAAAACACCAAGAATATCGGATGCCATGAATGTGTGGACGTATACGAATTCTACATTTGTAAGAGGAGGTTTTACACATTAATTTTACTATCTTGTCAACCTAACTTTTTGACAAATAAAATTAATAGTTGGTTCCTCTTTGGCTCTACAAATAAAAGCAGTGACTCCGATGGGGAGGATACTCTTATATGCATCTAAGTGTTCCCCATTACTTGGTACCAAGACAATTATCTCGGGTTATGTGCTTTCCGATGGGGAAGTACACATGCTCCTTAATAATTTCCTATAACCATATTAGACCCTGTGATCTGTAAACAAACTCATCCGATGGGGTGGAAGACACTCAGAGCCGACGAACAAGTTTGTTTGCATCACAAGTCAAATCATAATGGAGGCTGTGGGAATTTATAAAAATATCCCTCTCCCACTTAGTAATTTAAAATTGAGGAATTTTCCTAGCACACGACATGCATATCAAACAATAAGCAATAAATATGAAAAGAAAATATTTTTCGACTATTATGGTTTTTGTTCTCCAATATGCCTCCCGTTGTATCGCAATCTCGTCCGCTCCTCCCTACGCCATGTGCAAGCCATCTGGAAATCCGAGCCGAGAAAAATTATTTTAATTTACATCCATCGATCTTATACTCCACGAAGGAGTGTACATGTAATCTAGATCGAAAATAAACAAAAATAAAAGAGTGGCTAAACAATGTATACTTAATTACAAAAAATTAAATACTAGCCTCGTCAACCTCGAGGATTCAAATAATATACAATTACACACATGCAATCACATACACACATTTGGCCATAATAGTTGTATCCAATGCCTGCAACCAAAAAGCTAACATACGCACATCCTACTATTATTCGGCACATATAATATATGAAAAGTGCATAAAAGTAACCGAATCCTAGACACACAAAACCGAAAATCGTGGCTCTGATACCACTTGAAGGGAGGAAACTTCGCTTCCCACTTCAACTCGGTCGCTTGTTCATGGCAATCCCATCTTCGTCCCCAGATTAAAAAAAAAATAATGCTTGACATATAGGGATTACCCAAGCTACCATTCCATCGTCATGCTATTCGATTAGAGTGGTTACTTGAACAAACTTGTTGTACAAGCAACCCACCTCTATTCTTCGATTAGCCACGGAAAAGATGATGTACGGATCGCCGGTTTTTGTGTTTGTATTTGGGGTCTAATAAATTAGCCACATAACAAAGTATACAACATGCATAGAAAAAGAAAAGATTCATAACAAGCATTATACCTCTTGTTATACCTCTTGATCTTCTATTGTTTGTCGTTCCTCCTTTTGGACGTCGTGTTGGTGACGATCTTCCAAAAGTCGAAGCCTCCAAGAACACGTTCTTCCCTTCCTTGCTTGCTTTGAACAAAGGGAAGAATAAAGCAAAACTCTTCTTCCTATCTATAACTGGCCACCAAGTCAATGGACTTGATGTTGCCGCCGGCCAAGGAGGAGAATAGGATCGCCGGCCAACCTTGAAGAAAGGTTGCTGCAGGCCAAAGGAGAAGGAGAGGGCGCCGACCAAAGCTTTAGGGAGAGAGTCACCGACCAAGGAAAAGAGGAGAATAGGAAAACCTATGCCTCCAACCTTGTTGTCGCCGACCCTAGGAAGAGCAAACCCTAGCAATCCAAGCTTACCACCCCAAACCCTAACCTTTGAAGCCTTGCTGCCCAAGCCAAACCCTAATCTCCCTTAATGTGTTCCACGCCCAAGCCTTGGCCATCCTTTTATAGAGCTTGGCTTAAGCCTCCTTTTAATCTCCATCGTCAGATCTAGGGATTTAATCTCAACCATCAGATCTAGGGATTTAATCTCAACCGTCAGATCTAGAGATTTAATCTCCACCGTAGGATCTAAAGATTTAATCTACACCGTTGGATCTAGAGATTTAATCTCCACCGTCGGATCTAGAGTTTCATTTTCCATCATCGAATCTAGGATCCATGAGGGTTTTAATAGGATACAATAGGGATCATGAGGAGGAGTTGGATCTTGACCAACCAATGGATAGAGCCCACATAAAATCCGATCCATTAATTATAATTCATTCCACTAGAGGATTATCATTGATCTACCTCACCAACCCCCGTAAGTTAATATGGGCTCCATATATTATTTGTACATAATCTCCCCGTGTTTAAGTTCTCGAATGTTCGTCGATTAATTAATTTACTGACAATTAATTAATCAACATCTAACTCCATGAGTAGTACCACTCAACCTTATCATCATGTCGGACCAAGTCCACCTGCAGGGTTTACATGATGAACCTTATGAGCTCCTCAAGGGGAAATCATCATCCTAATATATAGGATACGGTTTCCTCCTATAATCAATGACACACCATATAAATTATATCATTTCCCAACATACCAAGCCTATCGATTTACTCTATAAATCTCGCCCATTGATAAATCAAAGAAATAAATACTAAGTATATGTGCCCATTATTATATCGGGATTAAGAGCATGTGCAACATAATATCCGAGGTTCGATTCAATTATGTAGTCAGCAATAAATCGAATCACCTTTAAGTCGATCATGCTCAATACACACAAAGCATACTAGTGTAATTGAATGGTCAAGGCAAACCAATACAAAATCACACTACAACCATTCCAATGGTTTGTCCATAACCATCTAGGTTGTGAGCCTTTACTTATACTTTACAAGGAACTGATAACATTATCTCCCGTGTGACACTACACACCATGTTATCTACAATGTAATGTATTAGATAATATGCATAACCATAAATATGGAAACAATGATCATGTGACTCTTATTTCAAAAATAAAGATGTATATACGAAAGATAGACTTTTCAGTATACATCCCAACAATTTGTTGATGGGACTGAGAAATCTACAACCAACGAGCATAGGGATACGTATAGCGGATGACACAATCAAGAAGCCCGTTTGCATGCTAGCACAGGTGCTTGTGGTGATTGAGAATTTTGTGATACCCACGGACTTCATCATACTTGACACAGGACCAGATCCCCAGAATCCCATCATTCTGGGAAGGGCTTTTCTGGCAACTGCGGGAGCATGCATAGATGTGAAGGCACACTAGAACTCCCTAGAGGTAGATGGGGAGATCATCCTCTTCAGCCTTTCAGAGCATAGAGCCCCCTACCTCGACGGCTTCACATTTAGCAGAATGAAGCCGAAGCCACTAGATGAAGCTTCCAAGATGGATGAGTGGGGGTTCACTGAACCTCCATAGCCAAGTTGATAGTGGAGTGCGGTCGAGCTAAATGACCTTAAACAAAGCGCTTCTTGGGAGGCAACTCAAGTTTAGTTTAGTTTTTAGATTTCCCTTTGATTGTATTCCATGTATTTATTTAATTTTTGTTTTGATTTTCATCTCATTTAGAATTAGGAGTAGAAAAGAACTTTGCTAGGTAAAAATCAAATCCATATTAGCTTATACGGCAAAGGGTATGAGGAAATTCGGACCGTTACACAAAAATGGGAGAAAAAGGGGGACACACGGCCTGACCATGTGTTTTCCCACGGTCGTGCCCGACTTACCCAAGGCACACATGGCCTAGCCATGTGTTTTCACATGGTCATGTTGCACAAGGTTAAATAGGGTGAGTCGTGTGTTTTCACCCCATTTGCGACGTGTGCTTCGATTGCTCTTGGCCTAGCCATGTGGTTTCATCTTCCCCACCACCTAGAAGCTTTTCTAACCTCAAAGGAAGCCAGAAAAAGCAAGGATGAGGAGGACCAAGCATGTGGCACCTCGATCCAGTGCTTCGGAGCGACAAGCAAGGAGAACAAATGCCCCTCAAGCTCCGGAGGAGGGTAACGCCCTACCAACCCTTCTTTTTCACAATAATGAACATAGAGATAGATATAATATGCTTTCTACTCATAAACTCACTGCTACTAGGTACCTAGATGAAGATTTGCTAGAGTCTTTAGGGTTGTTCGGTGACATTCAAGCCCTATTTGCAAAAATGAGGGGGGGGGGGGGGAAATGATGGGAATAAGACACCCAACCTACCCTAGGATTGTTCTAGAATTTTTGAGTTCCTTAGAGGCGGAAATTTTAATGGGTAGAGAGAGCGAAGAGGGTAGGATAACTTTTATGATTTTTAACATTGAGCATGAATGGACCCTTCACCAATGGAATTCAGGCTTTGGATTTGCCGAGTGGGGGAGAGAGAAGAACCCCTATGGGGTTTAACTCTCGGTTATTTTGGACCGAGTTGACGGGGGAGCACGATTATGACCCTTCTAGGGCCAAAGCGTCGCGCCTCCAAAACCCCATCTTTCGATACCTCCACCACATCATGGCCAGTACTATATTTGGTTGTGGGGAGAGTGACGATGTAGTTAAAGCTAGCGAGCTACTTTGCCTCTGGGACATACTACAAGAAAGGAGTAGCATCGATGTAGGGTCCCACTTCATCAGACACTTAGTGAAGATGGGCAAAGCAGCACGAGGAGAGATTAATGTGGGGGGCCTACTTACCCACATTTGCCAAAGGATGGGGTATGATTACACTGCATTAGAGAGTATAGAGGGGAGCCCTAGGATCGACCTAGGAGTGTGCATGGTGATGAAAATGATTGTAGGAGAGGAACACTCCTTATGCTTTGTAAAGAAAAACCTTACCGCACCTAGGCTCCTCGACCCCGATCGTACCACCATCACTACACGCACCAACTGGCGCTTGGACCTGATAGTGGAGTCCCCTTCACATGAGGGGCCACCCACATCGGCACCCATCTCTCCCCCTTGACATCACTCTCTCTCCAGTCCACACATGCATAGTATCCCACCTAGTCCACGCCGACATGAGCCTGCACCTGCACCACCACCTTTTTCCACTTTTGAGAAGGAAGCAGATACGTCAACCTATGTCTTCTTGGAGTTCCGATCGCACCTCAACGACATATACGCCGAGCAGCAAATACAGAGGCAGCGATGGGAGGAGCAGAGTGCCTACACGTAGACAGAGTTCCAGGGTTTCCAGGAGCACTTCCAGTGGGCTGAAGAGTTCTACGACGAGGCATAATCTACTTCCAAGAGGAGGCTGCTCATCGCCAGGATGAGGCCGCCTACCGCCAGGAGATGCGATAGCACATACATGCCCAGCCGGCACAGTGGGCTAGAGAGGAGGAGCATTGAGCAGCCGCTGCATCCACCAACTCCCAGATCGACCACATGTACATGTGGCATCAGCAGCTCAGTAGCAGGTTCTCCAAGGATCCTGAGATGCCGAGGCTTCCAGACTTTCCACCTCGTCCACCATACTAGAGGTATACTTTCATTTAAGTCTGGGGGGACCCCAAATTTTATTTTGTTTCTAGCAGTAGTTTGTTTCATGGTATTTGCATTATTATTAGCATTCATTTATTCATGCATAGGTTGTTGAGTTTCTTTCAGCACTTAGTTTTTGTTATTTGTAAAGCTACCTCAGTAGTATTTTTAAAGTCTTCTTCGTGAGTTGTTTTCATGAGTAGTGTAACTTCATTTACCTCGTGGTATTTTATTTTATTGGCTATGAATGAATATTCTAGACTTACACTGGTTAGCTTCTATTTTTACACCAACACATGTTGAACACTCTGAAAGGGAGAGTCTAGTACATTCCTAGTTATGATTCAGCTCAGTAGTCTAGTACTTTGGAATACATAGGTGACCCTAAGACTGGAATTTTAGTTACTAGAGATGCTCAGATTGTGTGAGCCCATTTAGAAAAATAAAAATCCCAGTGAGCTAAAATATAAAAGAGAGAGAGAAAAATAAATGAAAAAAAAGGTAAAAAAAGAGAGATTATGAGGGATAAAAAAAATAGTTGTCGTGGGTGGAAATAGCTAGGTGCCCCTATAAGACCGAGTTAGGTTACTGGGGAAACACCTACCAATTTCTCTCAATACCGAGCATGCCTTTGAGACTTTGTGCTAGATCTAGGGAATGACCCTCGCTTTGGGCAAATAAGTGTCTAAGAGCTGGAGACCTTAGGAAATCTATAGGGTGACGACTTAACTCACCATGGAACAGGTATCCCCTAAGAATGATTCACTTAGCACGAGCACGAGCAGCTAACTTTGTGAATTTCTAGAACATATTTATTTTGCTTTGATTGCAAATATCACTTGATAAATTTAGTTAACATTCTAGTATGGAATGATATCCTTTTTAAAATTTCATGGCACTAAGGTTTGCTTGAGGACAAGCAAAGATTTAAGTCTAGGGGAAGTGATGTGAGCGAAACGTAAAGGGTTTTAGGAGTAGTTTTCGCTCACATCTCATTACGTTTTATGTTAGTTTCATGCATATGTCACTGTATTTTGCATGAATTTCTTATTTTCTAGTTCGGAGGTCTGCTCTTTATACTTTTGCATGCAGGATAGCATTTCGGGGGAAAAAGGCACACTTTCGGAGAAAAGGAATGACATTTTGCTGCTAGATGCAGAATGGGATACGGCCAGGGCGTGTGGCTACACACGGTCGTGTCCAATGGGCGAGATCAGCCACCCTATGGTCGCACACGACCTAGCCATGTGGAAACACATGGTCGTGTGGTGGCCCAGCAGATTGACACAACTAGGGTTATTTTTAGATTTTGCAGCGATCCGATGTGATGTCTATATAAGGATGGCTCTGCCCAACCCCTAGGGGGGAGGCACGATGGCTGGGATGACACATTGAAGCTTTAAAAAGCTTCGGGAACTCACAATGAGGAGGAAGAATGTCGATGAAGGTCCACGTTCTACACTTCAATGCTGGAGAGAAGGACACATAGGCATTGTAATTTCTTGTTCTTGCATTTTATTTCTGATATATTCGAACATGTACATGCCTTGTGATTATCCTGTTTTATATAAGGAGTAGTTTCTTCGATTCTAGGATTAGGGAGTAGCTTGTGTGCGCATGACATATTGGTTCAAATTAAATTCTGTTTTAGAGTTTGAATTTACAATTGGAAATTGTTTATACCCATATCTATGCGTATTTGGTTTTCTACCTACTGTGCTTAGGCGATACGAGGGATGACAACCCTCGTATCTAAGATTTAGGGAATTTTATACAAGGAACTTAGGGGTAAACCTGATCTCCTATAACCGTGGGTAGAAGGATGCGATGGAACCGGAAACGGTTCATCATAGGGATTGATTTGGCATCCTCGTGTAATCTATCCCATCCTTGTAAGGCAGAGATAGATCCTAGTAGATGCGGTGGCTCATCGGGAAAGTGTATGATGTCCCTTCCACAAAACCATAGCTAGACATTTAGACAACGCCCAGTTGACAACATGTTTTGCGACACACAAGCACAACCGAAGTCCTAGAATCCCTTTTAAAGATCTCAGCATGCTCCTTTCTTCCTCCGTGTGACACCGTATTAGAGTTTAGTCCACCGACAACCCTCGCAGTCGAAACCTTTTAGATTTTACATCCAAACAATTTCAACCACTGAACATATCGGTATTCGAATCCCAGTCCCTGTGGGATCGATAATCTTTTATTACTTGATGGCATTCATGCACTTGCGGGCGTTGAGCGCGAGCGCATGCTTTGAGTCCTCGACGACCTCTGTCACGAGATTTGAGGTCGCATTCGCATGCATCACGAGGGTAGTATTTAATTTTTGTAATTAAGTACATCATTGTTCAACAACTCTTTTATTTTAGTTTACTTTCGATCTAGATTTCATGTACACTCCTTTGTGAAGTATAGGATCAATGGATGTAAATTAAAATAATTATTCTTGGCTTGGATCTCTGGATGGCTTGTACATGGTGTATGGAGGAGCGAACAAGATGGCGATACGACGGGATGCATATTGGAAAACAAAAGCCATAACAGTTGAAAAATATTTTTTTTCATATTTATTGCTTCTTGTTTGATATGCATATTGTGTGCTTGGAAAATTCCTCATTTTAAAATTACTAAGTGGGAGAGAGATATTTTTTAAAAATTCCCATGGCCTCCATTAAAATTTGACATGTGATGCAAACAAACTTGCGCGTCGGCTCTGAGTGCCTTCCTCCCCATCGGATGAGTTTTTTTTGCAGATCACTAGGTCAAATATGGTTATAGGAAATTATTTAGGAGCGTGTGTACTTCCCCATTTGAAGGCACATAATCCGAGGTAATTTTCTTAGTATCGGGTAATGGTGAACACTTAGATGCAAATAAAAGTATCCTCCCCATCGGAGTCACTGCTTTTATTTGTAGGGCCAAAGAGGAACAAACTATTAATTTTATTTGTCAAAAAGTAAGGTTGACAGGATAATAAAATTAATGGATAAACCCTCCTCTTACAAATGTAGAATTCGTATACGTCCACACTATCGTGGCATACAATATTCTCGATGTTTTGAGGTGTTGGTTGATTTTAAAATTTTATTGTTTGAAGAATCAATAAATTTTTGAAATATAATATTTTGATCTATGCGATTCTTAGGTTTTTCAAAAATGGCTTTCAACCCACTTGATGTGAAACTAAAGGAAAATAAACTTACTGGACCAAACTATGTGGATTGGAAAAGGAATTTGGATATAGTCTTGACTGTTGAGGAGTACAAGTATGTACATCTCAAAGAGTGTCCTCATAAGTCTATGGATGATTCTATGGAAATGAAAAAAGAGAGTTATAAGAAGTGGATAAAGGCTTATGAGATGACACGGTGTTACATTTTGGCTTCTATGTCAAATGTATTGCAATATCAGCATCAAGCCATGACTACTGCTTATGACATGATGCTCAATCTCAAGGAACTTTTTGGACACCAGAATCAGAATGCTAGGCAGGAAGCCATGAAGAACTTGATGACAACCACCATGGTTGAGGGAACACCCGTGAAGGATCATGTTATCAAGATGATGGCTCATTTTAATGAGCTAGAAGTCCTTGGAGCTGAGATCGATAGGGAAACCCAGGTCGACATCATTCTCTAATCTCTACCTAGGAGTTTTGAGCAGCATCGCCTGAACTACAACATGAATAAGAGGTTGTATTCATTGGTGGAGCTTCTGATAAAACTCTAGGCGGCATAAGGGCTTTTTTGTCTGAGTGCTCAAACTCAGGCCTTGGTTGCTCAAAAGGTTTCTACTTATAAGCCGAAAGGCAAGAAGAAGAAGAAACAAAGTGGAGCAAAGGTGGCGGGAGGATCTCAAGGAGGAGTGAAGAAGCCGAAAGGCAAGTGCTTCACTTGCTAGCAGACTAGACATTGGAAGAAGGACTTCCCCAACTGGAAGAAGAACAAAGGTATATCTTTTGGTCTAGTCATTGAAACGTGTTTAGTGGTGTAATCTACCGACACCTGGTGTGTAGATATGGGAGCCACTGATCATGTCTGCAATACTTTGAAAGGGTTTCAAGAAACCAGACGACTAGCTGAGGGGGAGATTACCGTCTACATGGGCAATGCTACGAAGGTGGCGCCTATTGTAGTGGGAGATGTTTATTTATCTTTTGATAGGAATAAAACTTTGGTTCTGAGAAATTGCCTTTATGTACCTTTGTTTAGAAAGAATTTAATTGCAATTTCTAAATTATTTTTGGATGGATATTCTATTTCTTTTAATGATAAAGTTATTATAAAAAGGAATTGGGAGATTATCTATTCTGGTGCGTTGGTAGGTAATTTATACACTCTTGAACAAAAAGCTCCCACGATGCAATTAGAAGTAAATAACTCATCTTCTAAATCTAATAAGAGAAAAGGACCTTTGAAAATGAACCAAACATATCTTTGGAATTTAAGGTTAGGTCATATTAACCTAAGTAGAATTCAAAGGTTGATAGCTAATGGACCTTTGGGTTCATTAGTGGTGGAAGATTTCCCAACCTGTGAATCTTGCTTGGAAGGTAAAATGACCAAGAGGCCTTTTAAGGCCACGGGGTATAGAGCCAAAGATGTGTTGGAATTGGTTCATTCTGATTTGTGTGGTCCTATGTCTTTCCAGGCTAGTAGTGGTTTTGAATATTTTGTCTCGTTTATAGATGATTTTTCAAGATATGGATACATTTACTTGATGCGTCACAAGTCTAAATGCTTTGACATGTTCAAAGAATTCAAGGCTGATGTGGAGAAACATCAAGGTAAAAGTATCGAGACACTACGATCTGAACGTGGTGGTGAGTACCTCTTGGGAGAGTTTAGGAGTTACTTATCAAAGGCTAGGATTCAATCCCAATTGTCTGCACCTGGAACACCCTAGTAGAATGGTGTAGCAGAGCGAAGGAATAGGTCTCTTATGGAGATGGTTAGATAGATGATGAGTTAATCTGAATTATCAAAATCATTCTAGCGCTATGCTCTGGATACGATAGTATATATTCTGAACTTGGTACCATCAAAATTAGTGCCTTCTACTCTCACAGAATTGTGGACTGGGCGAAAGCCTAGTCTGAGACATATTCGGATTTGGGGGAGTCCAACACATGTGTTGAAGGTAGATGTTGGTAAATTGGAACCTCATACAGAAGTGCGCTTGTTCGTAGGCTATCCTAGAGAAACGAAAGGTGGTTTGTTCTATAGTCCTAGAGATCATAGGGGTATCATTAGCACGAATGCCCGATTTTTAAAGGAAGACTATGTGATGAACCACAAGCCCATGAGAAAGATTGTTTTGGAGAAGTTGAGAGGGGAAGTCACTACTTCAGTACCAATGGTACAAGAGGGCATGCCACAAGTGACTGTACCGCCAGTCACAGAGGATACACAGATGATACCTCATCGTATTTGGAGGGTTGTTAGACAACCTGATAGATTTATGTTATTGAGAGAATCTTATGATTTGGTCCTTGGCAAACATGAATCTGATCCCTAGACATATGATGAGGCAATCCAAGTTATAGATGCGGTATCTTGGTAAAGTGCAATGAATTATGAGATAGAATCTATGGATTCAAATCTGGTCTGGGAGCTAGTAAAACCACCTAATGGTGTAAAAACCATTGAATGCAAGTGGATCTACAAAAGAAAGAGAGGAATAGACGGGAAGGTTGAGACCTTCAAAGCAAGACTTGTTGCAAAAGCGTATACTTAGAAAGAGGGTATCGATTATGAGGAGACCTTTTCGCCGGTAGCCATACTTAAGTCTATCCGGATTCTCTTGTCTATTGCTGCTCATATGGATTATGAGGTTGGTAGATGGATGTCAAGACAGCTTTCCTTAATGGAAGTCTTGAGGAAAACATCTATATGGAGCAACTAGAGGGATTCATTGCAAACGACAAAGAGCATCATGAGTGCAAGTTTAATCGGTCCATTTATTGATTGAAGCAAGCTTCGAGATCTTGGAACATCTGCTTTGATGAAGAAATCTAGTCTTATGGATTTATTCAAAGTCCAGTGGAGTCTTGTGTATACTAGAGATGTGATAGAAATATAGTGGTATTTTTGTACTATATGTAGATGACATTTTACTAATTGACAACAATGTCAAATTATTATCAAACATAAGGGTATGGTTGTCCAAACAGTTTGATATTAAGGACTTGGGAGAAGTGGGACACATCCTTGGGATCAAGGTTATAAGGGATCGCAAGAAAAGAATGTTGTGCTTACCTCAAGCTTCATACATAGACACTATTTTCGCTCGTTTTAGCATGCAGAACACCAAGAAAAGTTTTCTACCTTTTAGGCATGGAGAACCTTTATCTAAAGAGATGTGTCCTAGAACATCAAAGGAGATAGAGGAGATGAAGATGGTTCCTTATGCTTCGGCGGTAGGAAGCCTCATGTATGTTATGTTATGTACGAGGCTGGTATCTACTTTGCCACGGGCATGGTTAGCATATATTAGAGTAATCCAGGATAAGGATATTGGACTGCGGTAAAACATCTATTGAAGTACCTGAGAAGGACTAGGGATTATATGCTGGTATACTAGGCAGATCAATTACTCCTTGTGGGTTACACAGATTCTATCTTCCAATCAGATAAAGATAACAGTAAGTCTACCTCTGGTTTTGTGTTTACTTTCGGAGGTAGAGCCATTGTATGGAAGAGTGTCAAGCTGAAATGCATGGCGGACTCTACCATGGAAGCTGAGTATGTGGCAGCCTCTGAGGAAGCCAAAGAAGTTGTATGGCTCAGGAACTTCTTGATGGACATGGATATGATTCTTGGTTTTCCCAGAACTATCACAATTTATTATGATCATAGTGGTGCAGTTGCAAACTCGAAGGAACCACGAGCTCATAAGGCAAGTAAACACATAGAGCTCAAGTACCACCTAATACGAGAGATCATAAAGCGAGGAGAAGTTCTTGTCGCCAAGATTGCATCAGAGGATAACCTGGCAAATCCTTTCACTAAGGCCTTTCCAGTTAAAGATTTTGATAGACATGTGGAGGGAATGAGAATCAGATGTATGACACTTTTATGGAATCATAGTTTTTTAGTATAAGTGGGAGATTGTTGGGATGTATACTGAAAGCCTAGCCTTTGTATAAACATCTTTATGTTTTGAAATAAGAATCACATGATCATTGTTTGCATTTTATATTTATTATATGTGTGAATCTTGTCTAATACTTTACATTGTAGATAACATGGTGTGTGGTGTCACACAGAAGATCATGTTATCGGTTCCTTGTAGAGTATAAGTAGAGGCTCACAACCGAGATGGTTTTGGACAAACCTTTGGTATGGTTGTAGTGTGATTTTGTATTGGTTTGTTTTGGCCATAGAATTACACTAGTACACTTTGTGTGTATTGAGCAGGACCGACTTAGAGGTGATTCAATTTATTATTGACTACATAATTGAATCGGACCTCGGATATTATGGTGTACATGCTCTTAATCCTGATATAACAATGGGCACATGTACTTAATATTTATTTCTTTGATTTACCAATGGGTGAGATTTATGGATTAAATCGATAGACTCGATAAGTTGGTAAATAATATTATTTACATGGTGTGTCGTTGATTATAGGAGGAAACCATGTCCTATGTATTAGGATGATGATGTCCCCTTGAGGAGCTCATAAGGATCATCATGTAAACCCTGTAGGTGGAGTTAGTCCGGCATGATGATAAAGTTGAGTGGTACTACTCATGGAGTTAGTTGTTGATTAATTAATTGTTAGTAAATTAATTAATTAACAGACATTCGATATCTTAAACACGGGGAGACATTTGTACAATTAATATATGGAGCCCATATTTAATTATGGGGGTTAGTGAGGTAGATCAATGATAATCCTCTAGTGGAATGAATTATCATTAATGGATCGGATTTTATGTGGGTCGGATCCATTAGGTGTCCAAGATCCAACTCCTCCTCATGGTCCCTATTGTAGCCTAGTAAAACCCTCAAGAAGCCTAGATCCAATGGACACGATTAAAAGGGATGCTTGGGCGAAATCTATAAATATGCCTCCAAGGCTTGAGCGGAAAGAGCATCAAAGGGATTTTAGGGTTAGGGTTTGGAGTTGGCTTTGGCTTGGGTGGCAAGGGTGTGCTTGGATTTGTCTCCTAGGGTCGCCGGAACAAGGAAGTTGAGGTGTTCCTTCTCCTTTTCTTCATTGTCGGCGCCACCCTCTCTCCCTCTCCTTTGGCCGGCGGCGCCACCCTCTCCCTCTCTTCTTTGGCCGGTGGCAAGAGTTGGGTTTTCTTCCCTTGGAGCTTTTGGCTGGCTCCCATATCCCTTCTTCCTCTCCTTGGCCGGTGGCATCATCCAAGCTAGGTTGCTTGGTGGTCGGCACTAGATAGGAGAAGAAGTGTGTTTGTTTTCTTCCCTTTGTTCGGAGCGAGCAAGGAAGGGAAGAAGGCGATCTAGGATGATTCAACTCTTGAAGGATTGTTGAACACACAACGTTCAAGAGGAGGATATGTCATATAATAGAAGATCAAGAGGTAAACACGAGGTATAATTCTTGTTTTTGTTTCTTTCTTGTTCTATGCAATATGTTTATAATTGTATGTGGTTAATTTACTTGGACTCCGTTGATATACACAAAAACCGGCGATCCGTACATCATCTATTCCATGGCTAATCGAGGAAAAGTGTTAGGTTGCTTAAACAACAAGTTTGTTCAAGCAACCACTCTAATCTAATAGCACGATGATGGATCAGTTGCTTGGGTAATCCGTCTTCGTCAAGGATCAATTTTTTAATCCGGGGACGTAGATAGGATCGCCATGCACAAGCGACCAAGTTGAAGTGGGAAGCAAAGCTTCGAACCTTCAGAGGAAATACTCCATCCGACCCTTCCAATAACGGAAGTCATCTCTGCAAAAATATGGAGGTCGGACCATGCTAAATCCCTCTTGACTAGCCATATAAATCTTGCACGAAACCAAAAAAAATAAAAATATTCCAAGACTTGGTCTTGGATTAGTTGTGAGAGATAAAACTTACGCAAAGAATAAAAATAAATAAAAAAAAGTTGCTAGACTGGTGGTTGCACCGAATCTAAGCACCCCCGCTCTGATACCAATTGAAGGACCGAAAACACACTAGAGGGGGGGGTGAATAGCATTCAAAAATCCTTCTTTTTATTTCTCTTTAAAATGTCATAAAATACAAAGTAGTCACAGTTGAATAAGAAAATAAAACACAAGTACATAGAAAATTTTACTTGGTTCACAGGCTATCGACTGCTAATTCAAGGCCTGTGATCCAAGATCATCGCCGAAGGTAAATCGACAAAAAAGATCTATTCCTCATTGGAGGTAAGAGATACGATGCATACAAAGAATATGAAGACGGTAACAAGTCTACCGCTCCACAAATTAAAGTACAAAACAAAATAAATAAACAATTATAACGACAAAAAGATGATGATGATGTGGCTTTGGTCGGAGTGATGTCGTAGAACGTTGGAGTATGCTTTGAAACATTAGCACTTGAGTTATGATTAACCTTTAGGGTTGAGTTCTGTTGGATCGAAGCGGATCGCTAGAAGGGGGCGGGTGAATAGCGATAAAACTTCTTTTTTTGTTCGTTCGTTAAAACTCGAGTAGATAATTAATTTGCAGCAGAAAGATAAGTAATAAATAAAATGAGACAAATATTTTTACTTGGTTCGTAACCTTCGGCTACTACTCCAAGGCCCTAGTGATCCATGAGCACGCACGGAGGGAAATTCACTAAAAACACTCCTCCTCGTTGGAGGTAGGAGTTTGACGATTAAAAAAAAACCTTCGAAAGAAAAGATAGACAGACAAACCCTCTCTTCTATAAATGTAAAGTGCAACGATAGAAAACCTCGATTAATAAAAGGAATTAAAATATTTAAAGAGACGACAAATTAAACTATCAACAACTAAAGAGTAGAAACTAAGCTAGGGTTGTCGACAACACTTCGTCGTAGAGTCGTCGGAGAATCGCGGAGTTGCAAAGGTTTTTCAGCACTTAGAGATGATGAAAAACCCTAGGAGAAGCCCTCCTTTTATAGCCTTTAAGCCCCTCATCGAATGGGTCTTCAACCAATAGGAATTGGGCACAAAACTCCTTGAAAAATGGTGATAAAGCTTGACTCCTCGAGGCTGATTTTTGACCATCGGTTGAACTAATTTCTTGGCCGGTTTAACTGATGGCTTAGCAGTTGAAATGATCCTTGGCCGGTTGAACTGATTTTTAGACTTTTCGACTGTAATAAAGAGTTAGCTTGAAATATAAGTGAATTCGACGGCCACTTGCCATCCGATCTCAACATAGACCTTCCTAGGAAAGTCTTGGTCGGATCGTCGCCTAAGGATGTCCCCGTATGAAGAACTCGACCTTACTTACTCTCACTCACACGAGCTTACCTCAACATTTACCTTTGAAGCCTTGCTTTCGGTCTCCACCTGATTCCTTCGGCTCCCTCCGAAGTTCTCCCGGTGTTGCCCGACCACTACGGTTCTCTCTGAGTGTCGCTGACCTTCAGCTTAGCTTAGCATTTCTGCATACTTGATTCAGCTCGTGAGATAATGACATGAGCTTAACTTTGTATCATTTGCTATAATCAAAACTCAGGTTCGACTTAGGTGCCTACTGCACTAACAATCTCCCCGTTTTTGATTTATGGCAAACCCACATACAAAGTTAAGAAAAATAAATTAAGTGCATTAAGCAAAATGAGTATGAGATATGCATGTATAAAAACTCTTTTTCAAGTGCTCCCCCTTGAGGAATCCTCCCCCTTGACCGAGGGTGAGTACTTGAGAAAGAGTTTTAACTCTCCCCCTTGATGTTTGCTACTAAAAAGACTTAAGTAACTGAATTTATTTAATATTTGCCATAGTGTTTGAAATAAGTTTTAAGTTAGGAAATCAAAAAATTGATTTCTTAACCTTGGCCTTTACTTCCATTTTGTTAACTAGTTACTTAAAGTTAAGTAATTTACTTTTTTTGTTAACAAGTTAACTAAATGTGTTAAAGTTAAGTAAGCCTTGGTCATAAAAAAATTGATCCCTTAACTTTGGCCTTTTTCTCCCCCTTTTGCCATATATCGAAAAGAGTGAGGGTGTGTGTGGAATAAAAAATAAGTATTAATTTTAAAGTCCAAGCATGTTCCACATTATTTTGAAAATCATATATTGAAAATATGTTCATCTATAAAATGTTCGACTCATATTTTACTTGATTGATATGAAAGATCAACCAGTCCGGAACAGAGTTGGTTAGTATGTATGATTATACTCCCTGGTTTATGACGATGCACTAGCTCTACATCTGGAACTAGGAGTAAGGTCCTAACATCTCACGCCCATCTACGTGGCTAAGTACACAAACACATTAGTCCTATGTGTTGTGAGATATACTGGCTCCTTAAATCTATAGGTGCATGATATCTAAGGTATGTCCTATGCTAGTTCCTTGAAAATGAAAAGTAAGAAATAGTAGTACAAAAATATAATTTGTAAGTTCCTATTCTACTATGCACATGCACAATTTTCGTCTTAATAGACTGAATTCGGCTTCGGGTAGGGGTTTAGTAAATAGGTCTGCCAAGTTAGACTTCGATTCGACGTATTCGAGTTGTATGGCTCTGTTGGCCACATGTTCTCGAATGAAATGGTGTTTGACCTCTATATGTTTGGTCCTAGAGAGACATATCGGATTCTTAGTAAGGTTAATTGAACTAATGTTATCTACGTGGAGTTTTGTGTTCGTAAAGTCTAACTTAAAAACATGGAGAGTGTGCTTCATCCAAAGAAGATGAGTGACACACTCACCCATCGCAATGTATTCGGCTTCGGTGGTAGATAAGGCAACACAGTGTTGCTTCCTACTGCACCAACTCACTAGACTCGAGATGAGAAGTTCACAACAACCACTCGTACTCTTTCTATCGAACTTACTACCGGCATAGTCCGAATCGGAGTAGCCGGTTAGTTCGAACTCGGTAGATCTAGGGTACGAAATACCGACATTAAGTGTACCCTTTAGATATCTAAGGATACGCTTGACTAGAGTTAGGTGAGACTACTTGGCACAGGTTTGGAACCTTGCGCACATACTTACTGCAAATAGGATATCAGGTCGGCTTATAGTTAAGTAAAGGAGACTCCCTATTATGCTCCTATAGTATTTTAAATCAATTGAGTTTCTGATTAAATCTTCTTCTATATTCACATTAGTTGTCATTGGAGTATTAATAATTTTAGCGTCTTGCATTCCAAAGCGTTTGATTATTTTCCTAGTATATTTGCGTTGATGTAGGTATATTCCATCTTTAGTTTGTTTAATTTGTAGACCTAAGAAGAAACTTAACTCGCCTACTAAATTTATTTCAAATTCACTTTCCATAAGTGAAATGAACTCATTTAGTAGGATTGAGTTGGTGGTTCCGAAAATAATATCATCTACGTAGATTTGGGCTATGAATATGTCTTTACCTAAGGTTTTTTCGAAAAGGGTTGGGTCAACTACACCTTGGTTAAAACCTTTGGACTTAAGATAAATCGAAAGTCTCTCGTACCAAGCTCGAGGAGCTTGTTTAAGTCCATAGAGAGCTTTCTTTAACCTAAGGACATGGTCAAGTTTGTCTAAACTTTCAAAACCGGGGGGTTGACTAACATAAACTCCTTCTTTAATGTATCCATTTAAGAATGCAGATTTCACATCCATTTGAAACAACATAAATCCTCGATGTGCTGCATACGCTAATAGCATTCGAATGGACTCTAATCTAGCTACTGGGGCATAGGTCTCATCGTAATCTAAACCTTCGACTTGACTAAACCCTTTAGCGACTAGTCTAGCCTTATTTCTAACCACTTCACCATTATCATCAAGTTTATTTTTAAACACCCACCTTGTTTCAATGATTATTTTATCTTAAGGTGGTGGTACTAATTCCCATACTTCGTTCCTAGTGAATTGAGCCAACTCTTCTTGCATTGCAATAATCCAATCGGGATCAAGAAGAGCTTGGTCAATAGTCTTGGGTTCAACTTTGGAAATTAAGGAGATTTGACTAAGGTTTCTGTATGAGGCTCTAGTTTGAGCTCCTAGATTTGGATCACCTATCACTTGGTCGATAGGATGATTCGTTTGAGTCCTAGTTGGATTTGGGTTTGAGTCTACAACTTGATCAATAGGATGACTCGTTTGAGTTCTAGTTTGGTTAGAGTCATCTATCACTTGGTCATTAGAGTGACTTGGTTGACTTAGATTAGGATTAACACTAGACCTGATCTCCGGAACAGAGTTAGGTCTAGTATAAATTGGCTCGCTAATTGGGGTTGCCGGGGGTTTTGTAGGTTCGTGTCCTTCATCAAATACTACATTAATAGTCTCTTCGACTCTAAGGGTGTCATGGTTATATACTCTATAATCTCAACTTGTAGTCGAGTATCCTAGAAAGATTCCGGTCATGGTTTTGGATGTAAATTTCCCTAGGTAATCCTTAGTGTTTAGGATATGTACTTTACACCCAAATAACCTAAAGTACTTGATGTTAGGTATTTTATCATGATAAATCTCGTATGAGGTCTTAAGGTGCCTCTTTACCATAAGGATCCTATTTTGGAAATAGCATGTCGTACTCACGGCTTCCGCCCAAAACCTATCGGGTAGGTTATACTCATTTAACATTGTCCTAGCGGCTTCTTGTAGGGTTCTATTTTTACGTTCTACTAGGCCATTTTGTTGTGGAGTTCTAGGGAAAGAGAACTCAAGGTGGTATCCATTTAGGTTACAGAATTCTGTAAACCTATGGTTCTCGAATTCACCACCATGATCAGTCCTAAGTCTTTTGATTTTAATGCTTTGTTGATTTTCTATTAATTTAAATAGGTTGATTAATTGATCTAGGGTATCACTTTTGTATTTGATGACCCTAACCCAAGTAAATCTAGAATAGTCATCAATTATGACTAACCAAAATTTACTTCCATTAAGTGACTTAGCTCCGTGTGAATCAAATAGATCCATGTGTAGGAGCTCAAGCACACTTTTGGTTCGTTCTTTATTAGTTAGTTGATGTTGTGTCCTAGATTGTTTACCTTGTTGACACACATTACATATTTTATTGTTCAAGTTATTGAGGGTAGGCAAACCTCTGACTAAGTCACTCTGACTCATCTTGTGGATGAGTCTTGGGTGTGAGTGACCGAGTCATCGGTGCCACATCCATGATTCCTCTTTCCATGTCATAAGACACTTAGTTGAGGAGTTAGTTAAGTTAATAGTGTAAATGTTGGTATTTCTAGTTCCCTTAAGAATTGTTTTAGAAGCTTCAATTGTATTAATTACACATTCATTTTCTAGAAATATGACCTTATAGTTATTATCACACAATTGTCTTACACTAAGTAAATTATATTGAAAATTTTCTACTAATAAAACATTTTGAATAACAAAATTTGAGTTGAGCTCAATATCACCTGATCCAATGATTTTGAGCTTGCCGTTATTTCCGAAGGCTACCAATCCTTGTCGTTTGAATCGAAGCTTCGAAAACTTGAGTTGATCCCGGATGATGTGTCAGGAGCAACCATTGTCCAACATCCATTGATCCTACACGCAAGGTAGTTGGATCAGATATTGGATTTATTAAAGATTGGTTGAAGATTATTAACCTAAATCATCTCACCCATGTCTACATGATCAAACACGTTAACCCTATATGTTCTTGTGAGATGACTTCAAATTTTACTTGATTTAAATTTAATGACTTAAACACTTGTCAACCTTGTGTTAGATTCGAATTTGACCTTAGGATCATCAAGTCACCTTTTCAAGATCATGGCTTCCAGGTCGTGGCGAGGCACAGAGGCCTTCTTTGATCGGAAAAATGACCACTTCCTTAGACAAAGCCATTTTCAAGAAAATAGAGACTTGACTTACCTAAGACCACTTCCTGGTATAACTAGTATAGGATACAGTGAGGTAGCTTCAACTAGTTCCGCTCGGTCAAGTGCACCAAACTAGATACGCTTTATCTAGCCCGAATAGACAAGACTCCGCTTTCCTAGCGTACTATCATCTCGCTGCGTCCTGGTACTATGTTATCAAGTATTGACGAGTTATAATCCTATCTAACCATTCTAAAAAGGAAAATCAAACTAAATAAAAAACCTAAGCATGCAATTTCTAGGTTAAAACACAAACAAGTTTCGTACTAGCTCCCCCTGGACCGTTGAATCGATTCGGTCTCTCCACATAGTAGATTTGGTCCTTGGAAACCCAGTACTGGTATGATCCTAAGTTTGAAATTAAGGTGGTCTTAGGGACCCATGCTTGGACATGTTTTTTATGTCGACTTACAATCGACATATACGACTTGTTGGTCGTATTTGAGCTAAACCATAGCCCGGCCTTGTTGTACACGACCCTTTGCGATCCAAGTAGGAGGTAAAGTCCTTTGGATCCCAAATTAAACCTTTCCAATGTATTCCTAAGATCTTCGACTTGACTCTTCAAGAGTGAGTTCTCAACTTCGAGTTTTTCAACCCGAGTTGAGTCCTCCTCTTGAACTCGACTAGTCGAAGAGGTTAGGGAGACCTCGTGTTTGAGGAGTTTAACTTCCTCAACCAGGGTCTCGACCTTGGACTCGGACTTAGCTAACTTTCTAGTTAAAAACATAATTGCACTATAAAGCGTATTAATTAGAGATCGACTTACCTTGAGTGTATATTTTGAACCGGATGTGTATCCGTGGATTGTCTTGAATATCGCTATGCAATCCGACTCGTCTTCGGTTTCTGATTCGTGTTCTGGTTCCGACTCCATCTCCGATTCAACCGGTTTAGCCATGAGGACTCGATCATCATCTTCTTCCTCGGACGCTTCTTCCCATGTAGCGTTGAGTGCCTTTTTGTATTTTGGTGCTTTGCTTTTCAGCTTTGGGAATTCGGACTTGATGTGTCCAAACCTGTTGCATTCGTAACACCTAATATTAGAACTTTTAGGCTTACCTTCGTTGGGTCAAGTGATGGTTCTCTTTCGGCCCTTGACTATCCTCCAAACTAGGTTGACTAGTTCGGCCTCCATTTTCGGGTGGACCTCCAAATCGGACTCATCCTCTTCTTCCTTCGGGGGTGGCTTGCTTGCGATTTTCTTCCTTGATCCTGCAAAAAGTGATATACCCTTCTCGCGTTCCGAGTTAGACTGCTCATGAAGTTCAAAATCAGAAAATAGTTCATCTAACCTAAGTTTCAAAAGATCCTTGGAAACCTTGTAGGCATCGACCATGGATGCACACAAGGTAGTCCTCGGAAAGGAGTTTAGGACAAACCTTCTAAGGTCGTGGTTTTCGACCTTTTGCCCGATCGCGTGTAGATTGTTGACTATGTCTTGGATGCTGGCGTGAAGTTGCATCGCAGACTCGTGTTCCTGTATTTTTAGATATATAGTTTATTAAATAAAAGATCACACTTACATACCTTGGCTTCATCGGTCCCTTCATGTAGCTCCACTAGCTTTGTCCAAAGTTCCTTTGCGCTTATGAAGGGGTCAACGCGATTTAGCTCCTCCTTGGACAAATCGCATTGGAGAATTTGAGTTTCCTTGGCGTTGGCTTCGACTTGTCATTTTGTCGCAATGATCCATTGGTCATAACCCAAGGATTCACCCACTTCGTTAGTCTGAAGTGTGAAACCCGTTTGGATTATCATCCACATCTCGATTTGGGTTTTGAGAAAGCATTCCATCCGACCTTTCCAGTAATGGAAATCATCTCCGTTGTAAAACGGAGGTCGGACGGTGCTAAAACCCTCGAGATGGGCCATTTGGAAGGGAAACCTTGCACAAAAAATACAAAAAAAACACGAAAAAGGTTCCAAGACTTCGCCTTGGATTAGTAATGTAGGAAATGAAAAGAAAAAAAAGGAATAAATGAGAAATAACCAACTAAAATAAAAGATGAGCACTTACAACCTTCGATTTCCCAGAAATGGTACTAAACGATGGTTTTTGGGGATGAAGACAGCTTGTTACGAGGGTTTACCTTGGTAAGAAATGTAGATCTCTCCTAGAGCTTTGTTTTGGTAGGTAGCCCGTGTCGTGGGTCAACTTGTACGAAACGTTATGCCCATTTAACCGTCGGCTACTCCAAAAGCGAATACTTGCAAAACAAAACCAAACGAAGAGTACCAAGACTTCGTCTTGGATTAGTAGTGCAGGAGAAAAATTTAAATGAACGAAAAACAAATCTATAAAAAATGTTAGATTGGTGGTTTCACCAAATCTAAGCGCCCCCGTCTCTGATACCAATTGTTGGATCGAAGCAGATCACTAGATGGGGGGGGGTGAATAGCGATAAAACCTTTTTTTTATTCGTTCGTTAAAACTCGAGTAGATAATTAATTTGAAGCAGAAAGATAAGCAATAATTAAAATGAGAAAAATATTTTTATTTGGTTCGTAGCCTTTGGCTACTACTCCATGGCCCTAGTAATCCTTGAGCACGCACAGAGAGAAATTCACTAAAAACACTCCTCCTCGTTGGAGGTAGGAGTTTGACAATTACAAAAAAAACCTTCGAAAGAAAAGATAGAGAGACAAACCCTCTCTTCTATTAATGTAAAGTGCAATGATAGAAAACCTCGATTAATAAAAGGAATTGCAATATTTAAAGAGACGACAAATTAAAATATCAACAACTAAAGAGTAGAAACTAAGCTAGGGTTGTCGACAGCACTTCGTCGTAGAGTCGTCGGAGAATCGCGGAGTTGCAAAGATTTTTGAGAACTTAGAGATGATGAAAAACCCTAGGAGAAGCCCTCCTTTTATAGCCTTTAAGCCCCTCATCGAATGAGTCTTCAACCAATAGGAATTGGGCACAAAACTCCTTGAAAAATGGTGATAAAGCTTGACTCCTCGAGGCTGATTTTTGACCATCGATTGAACTGATTTCTTGGCTGGTTTAACTGATGGCTCAGCAGTTGAACTGATCCTTGGCCGGTTGAACTAATGGCTTAGCAGTTGAACTAATCCTTGGCCGGTTGAACTGATTTTCAGACTTTTCGACTGTAATAAAGAGTTAGCTCGAAATATAAGTGAATTCGACGACCACTTGCCATCCGATCTCAACATAGACCTTCCTAAGGAAGTCTTGGTCGGATCATCGCCTAAGGATGTCCCCGTATGGAGGAATCAACCTTACTTACGCTCACTCACACGAGCTTACCTCAACATTTACCTTTGAAGCCTTGCTTTCGGTCTCCACATGATTCCTTCGACTCCCTCCGAAGTCCTCCCGGTGTTGCCCGACCACTACGGTTCTCTCCGAGTGTCGCAGACCTTCGGCTTAGCTTAGCTTTTCTGCATACTTGATTCAGCTCATGAGATAATGACATGAGCTTAACGTTGTATCGTTTACTATAATCAAAACTCAGGTTAGACTTAGGTGCCTACTGCACCAACAAGTTCCTCCTTTTATAGTCTTTCTAGATTCATAAATATCCTTGATTTTGTCCAAACACATGATAAGGATAGAGCCCTATCCCTTCCAATCTCGAACTCTTATCAATGAGGTGGCAAGAGGGTGAACTTTGTCTCAATCTTAAGTCTAATTCGTTGACATTAGTCAACTGGGTTCATCATCAGTCGACTGGCCCAGCCGATTGCGTTAGGTTGCCAACTCGACTAGATCATAATCTTGGTGCCAGTCGATTGTTGGAAAGTGCTTGGCAAACATACTTGATTCTCATCCAGTTTTTTACCTGTACTACAAGATTAGCATAATATATTCAAGTATATTAATAGTGACAGTCCTTTGACTATCCAATCTCGACTTTAACATTCCTCCAAAAGCCTTGGTCAGATCGACGCCTACGGTTGTCCCCATAAAGAGGATGCATCCTTACCATTTCTCTTCACACAGAGCTTACCTTGGTCCATTTGCTTAGCATCTGATTCTACAAGGCAACTCAATTCCTCCACAATTAATACATCACATAAAATAACAATATTACTTAACTTTGAACCTTTTCAATAATTAAAACCTAGGTTCGATTATCTTGGTGCCCCAGCACCAAAACAATTCAACCCACATAAATGGATTACTTCAATGTCTTGCATGCTCACTTAAACCAATCAAGTGGTACTATTATTAAAGCAACTAGTAAGTTCACCAAGTTTACTAAGTAGTTTTTTGTCCAATTGTGAAATTTCATCATAAAGCTTACAATTTCACAGTTAAATCAAATCGTCATCTAATCACGTTCCTAAGGTCTCCAGCTTCTAGGAACTTACCTACCCTAAGAGAGGGTCATCCCTCCAAAACTAGCATAAAGTCTCAAAGGTGTGTTCGGTATTGAGAGAAATTGATAGGTATTTTCCCAGTAACCTAAATCGGTCTCAAAGGGACACCTAACCATTTCCACCCAGAATAATTGTTTTCTAGCTCTTTTTTTTTCATTTTTTTCCTTCTCTAAAAAAATTGTTATTCCTCTCTTACTTACTAGAATTTCAATTTTTCCAAATGAGCTTACACAATTCGAGCATCTCCAGTAACTAAAATGCTAATTTAGAGTCACCTATGGATTCCGCAGTACTAGTCTAACTAGATGAATAATAACTAACTTGTACTAAAGCAACCATTTGGAATTCTGGTTAAGTATATGTGAAAAGTAAAAACAAACTAGTAGAACTTGTTGATCATTAATTATCATGTCAAAAGAATAGTACCTTAAGATAAGAGAAAGTGAAATGCTCATCACATCAATATGATAATACTCAATTAGCATGCACTGAAAATTACTGTGATGTCAGACAAAGTAAGAACTCAAACAACACTAATATAACCAAAATGCATGTAGATAAGAATGAAAAGATAAATAATTTCAAATCAAACAAAAATATCTAAAGCAAAAGAACCAGTAGAATAACTCCCCTAGACTTAAATTCAAACATACCTCCCAGATAGGGCTCATCGTGATGGTCGTGGAGGGACATGAGGAAGTCTCGACAATTCTAGATCTTCAGGGAATCGGGAGCTGAAGCGTTGGTGCCAAAAATAAAGATGATCAACCTACGAGTTGGTAGACTCCTCAGTAGCTCGGTGGTCCTTTTCCCGTGTGCACTGTCCACGTGAGTCACAGATGAATTGCTGCATTTCCTACCGATATTGTTGGACATGGCCATAGAATTTGTCCTCCCTCTAAAAATGACCCCTAAAGGCCTGAAACTCATTACGAGTGATAGAATGTTACTCTTCCCAATGCTTCCCCTGTGCTTGTTGCTCCGCGTGGATAGCATCGAGGTGTGTACGGAAGTCTGAGAAATCATAAGTGGACTGACTTACACAATGACCAAAAGAAGAAAAAGAATGTCATGCGAGTGTCGTCCTATGTGGTGCAGCCTCATCCCTTGGGGTAGGCGGGCTCTTATGGCCTGAAGAGTGAATGGCCGCACAAGGTGAAGGGGGTGGATAAGTGGAAGGGCCCTCCTGTGGTGAGGTCGTTGACGTGAGCAAAACATATAGGGTTTTAGGAGTAGTTTTCGTACACATCTCGTGACATTTTATCCTTGTTTCATGCATATTCTACTTTGTTTTGCATGCATTTCCTATTTTTTTGGTTGGAGATCTGCTCTTGTTGCTTTTGTATGAAGGGCTACATTTTATAGGTAAAACGACACATTTTTAGAGCAAAAACAAGGCATTCACATGGGAGAACCAAGACAGACATGATCGACCATGTGAAATCCACACAGTCATGTACAAACCACGAAGATGACCATCCCAGTAAGAAACCTAATCTATCTTACAGCAATACGTAAACTGAACGGGAAGTTGGGCTATTTTGACGTGACTAGGGTTTTTCATTGGATTTTTTAGGAGCCAACTTCACATCTATAAATAAAAAGGCATGCCCAAACCCTAGGGGGAGGGCAGATGGCTAGGATGGCAAGAAGGTGCCCTAAAAGTGCCGGAGAATCACACCGGGGACGAAGGAAGTGGTTGGAGGATCAAAATCTACGATCCATCCCCAGGGAGAATGACCAAGAGTACTCTAATTTAATTCTTAGATATCTTTACATTGTAATGATTCATTTTATAATGCCTTGTGTCTGTTCTATTTTATCTGTGGAGTAGATACTTTGATTCTAGGATTAAGGAGTAGCTTGTGTATATTGAATAAGCTAGTTCGGATATATTTTCTATTCTTGATTTATGTTAGCAATTGGTGTTTTCTGGATCGATGAAAATTATGTTTTGATTCTATATCTAGTGTGCATAGTCGATACAAGGGGTGACAACCTTTGTATCAAAGATCTAGGAGAACCAAGGAGGAACCTTGTGGTCTTCCTCCCTCCGATAATCGTAGATATCAGAATATGATAGAGTTGGAAACGAAATACGTTCCGACTCTTCATAGGGATTAATTAGGACATCCTTGTACCCAATAGCCTATCTTATTAGAAGGGCCAAAGTAAGAGAAATTAACTCTAGAAGGGTTGAGGCACCTTAGTGACAGAGGCTTCCCAACGGTATCAACCCCCTGAGCTCTGATGATCCGAAAGGTCAGCTTGGTTAGGAATAGGTAGTTCCCATGTGAAGAAAAAGTTCATCAGGCATATCTATGATGATCCTCGCACAAGATCGTAATTAGAGATTTTGGAAGCATTTAATTGATAGTATGTTCCAATAACACACAAGTGAAACTGAAGTCCTTGAATCCTCTTAGGGAACCTCAAACCTACCTTCACTTCCTCTAAGTGACACCGTACTTAAGGCAGGACTGTTGTTGACCTCACAACCCTCGTCTATAGGACATTCATTCGAAACAACAATATCCACTGGACAAACGGTACTCGAATCTCAGTTTCTGTGGGATCGATAAATCTTTTATTACTTGATGACATTCGTGTAGTTGTGAGCGTTGAGCACGAGCGCGCACTTTGAGTTCTTGATGATTCTGATCGGAGATTTGAGTTCGTGCTCGCATGCATCAAATTTTTTGCGCCATTGTTAGGGACTATCGATTCGATATCGTATCGAAAGTGGATAGTATAGATCGAACCTAGGCTAGATTTGTTTTCTTGTTTAATCTTATTTTATTTCAGTTTTATTAAGTTTTCTATTTAATTTCAGTAGTTATATTACATCTTCCTTTAGTTTAGTTTTTCTTCATTTGGTTTAGTACCTTAGATTACTTGATTTCCTATTAATAAGTAGTAGATATAATCCCAATTGCATAGCTTGGTTCATTGTATGCATAGACGATCAAGATTAGAAAATCTGCTTCCTATAAACTCAGAAATAGAATGAACTTACCATCATAGGAAAGTTGAACAGGGAAGTATGGAAGACCAAGACGCCTCTTTGGTGAACCTAGGTAGCCGACCTCTATGGGACTACACAGCCCCGAGCGCTATAGGGTATAGGCTGAGTATAGTTGGACCATTGATCACTGCTAATAACTTTAAATTAAAACCTGCACTCTTACACATGGTCTAGCATAGCCAATTCAAAGGAGCTACGACTGAACACCCGAATCGACACTTAGAGACATTTTTGGAGATATTCTCAAAACTGAAATTCAATGGAGTACCTACTGATGTGATCCATCTGAGCATATTCTCATTCTCACAGTGGGATAAGGCAAAAACATGGCTACACTCCATTCCCTCTGAAAGCATCACTACATGGGAGCAGTGTGAGCAGCAATTTATGAATAAATTCTTTCCACCAAGTAAGACTGCCCAGATGTGCCATTTGATTACTAGCTTCCGTCAGAAGGAAGGGGAGTCCTTGTTTGAAGCCTGAGATTGCTATAACGGGCTACTCTATCAATGCCCCCATCATGGTTTAGAGAGATGGCTGGTGATTCATATTTCTATAATGGGATCACATATGCTATGAAAGTCTCCCTCGATTCTACTGCAGGAGGAGCGTTAATGAATAAGACCATTGAGGAAGCGGAAGAGCTGATTGAGGAGATGGCCCAAAACCACCACCAATGGGCTTCCGAGCTTAGTCACCTAGCACCTACAGCCGGTAGATATGTTATCAACTCCATTGATCACCTAGCGGAAAGAATGGACTCATTGAGCAGACGGTTTGACTCTCTAACCTCTGCTTCTGCATGTGCGGCCAATACCTTTGAAGAGGGAGTAGCAGCATATCAGGAGGACTACTATGGAAGGCAGGGCAGCTCTGATGAGTATATTGAGCTTGTCGATCCAGTTGGCGACCACAATCAGAGGCCCAACAACCCCGGATGGAGGAACCACCCGAATTTTTCCTATAAGAATAATTCGGAGAATTTCCAACAATCGGGAGGATATGGGAAAAAACAAGGCAATGGGCAACTGCAACCACCTAACACCCGTCTGGAGAATATGATAGAAAACTTCATTCATATGCAACGGGAGGCGAACACTGAATTCTAGCTGCGACATTCACAGACAGATACAATGATTGAAGAATTAAAATTGTCTGTGAAGGATCTCGCCAACAGGGAAAAGACGCTAGAAATTTAGATGGCTCAGATTGCTAGCCAGATTGCCAGAGCACCGGAGCAACTACCAGGAATGTCAGAGGCCAACCCAGTGGAGCAGTGCAAGGCGGTGATGTTGCGGAGTGGAAGAATTCTAAAGGAAACACTGAGTAGGTTGGTTGCCGAACCTGAACCAGGACCCAAAGTAAGGGAACCTTCATGGAAGACCGGGAAGGAATAAGTCAAAAATATAGATCGGGAGACTAACACAAAAACTCAACCACCCTTGACAGTGCCCTTCCCTCAGCGACTGACCCATGCAAGGAGAGATGCAGAGTTCAGAAAATTCCTGAACATGTTAAAATCGATCTTAGTGGAAGTGTCGATACTTGAAGCTTTGCAACAAATGCCTCAATTTGGAAGATTCATGAAGGATATTCTTGCACACCATAGGAAGGTCGAGCAGTCAGAGACAGTGGCGCTCATGGAGGAATCGAGTGCTTACCTCTTGAACGAGACCACTTATAAATTAAAAGATATGGGGAGTTTCTATATTCCGTGTCATATAGGAACAACCCAAATTAACAATGCCTTCTGTGACTTGGGAGCTAGTGTGAGCTTGATGCCTTATACCTTATGCAAAAATCTAGGGTTGGGGTATTTGAAGTTCACCACCATGACATTACAGCTTGCCGACCACCCATACTGATACCCACTGGGGATTCTAGAAGATGTGCCAGTTAGAGTGGGGAATTTTACACTTCTGACAAATGTTGTGGTGATGGAAATGGAAGAGGACCCGAAGATCCCCGTCATTCTTGGACGACCATTTTTAGCCACAGTTGGAATGGTCATAGACATCAAGAATCACAAGCTGACCTTGACAGTGGGAGATGATAAGCTAGAGTTTGAGCTTACTAGTGTGGCAGGTCAGGGGCCCATGTTAGGTAACTATGTTATTCTAGATAGAGCTAAAGCAGAAGGCAAAGGAGAAAAACTAAGATGGATCGATGGAGGTTCACGGAGTCACCAGAGGCAAGCTGAAGTAAAGGAGTGAAGTTGAGCTAAAGACCTTAAACAAAGCGCTTCTTGGGAGGCAACCCATGTTTAATTTTATATGTTTTTACCTTTATTGCATTCATGTGTACAGTTTAGACATTACTTTATGGACATCAACGTCTTAGGAAATAAATTAGAGTCAGAAAGGACCTGCCAGGTAGAAAAGAGACACTTTGTTAAAGCCTCAGAAAAAGGCACAAGTGGTTGTGTGTATTCCACACGACCATGCCCCATGATTAGAAGTGCACACGACCGTGCCGAATCTAGAACTCTTTCCAAGGAGTCCCCCAGTCCATGCCGAGAGCCTACTCCTGCACCTCCTTATTTTTCTACTTTTGAGCAGGATGCAGGTACGTTTGCCTATGACTTTTATGTGTGCCGATCATGCCTCGATCACAAATATGCTAAGGAGCAGACACAGAGGCAGCGATGAGAGGAGTAGAGCATCCACACACAGACAGAGTTTCAGGGCTTACAGGAGCACTTCCAGCGGGCTGAGGAGCTCTACGGTGAGGCTCGTGTCTATTTCCAAGAGGAGGTTGCCTATCGTAAGGAGGTTCGGCAGCACATGCATGATACACAGGCACAGTGGGCTAGAAAGGAGGAGCACAGAGCAATTTCCGCATCCACCAGTTCCCAGATCGACCACATGTGCATGTGTCATCAATGGCTGAGCACCAGATTTTCCTAGGAGCTCGACATGCTGAGACTACTAGACTTCCCACCTCGGCCTCCATATTAGAGGTACTATTTCAGTTAAGTCTAGGGGGAAGGTCCCAAATTTTGATATATTTTGTTTCTAGCAGTAGCTTCTTTTCTGTCATTTGAGGTTTAGTTTTAGTTTGCCTTGATTTGTCCATGTGTAGAGTGTTTAGTTTCCTTTAAGCACTTAGTTTTTGCCACCTTTAAGTTGCCTCAGTAATATTTTTAAGATCTCTTCACGAATTGTTTCCATAGATAGATAAACTTCATTTATCTTTTGCTATTTGTTTTAGTTGCTCTAATGTATGTTCTAGACTTGCACTGGTTAGCTTTTATATTTCACTCACACTAGATGAATATTCTAAAAGGGAAAATCTATTACATACATAGTTATGATACATCCCAGTAGTCTAGTACTATGGAATCCATAGGTGACTCTAGATTTAGCATTTTAGTTATTGGAGATGCTCAGATCGTATAAGCCCATTTGAAAAAATCAAAATCCTTGTGACCATGAGCTAAAATAAAATGAGAGAGAAAATTTATGAGGGATAAAAAAAAATAGTTGTCATGGGTGGAAATGGTTAGGTGCCACTTTGAGATCGAGTTAGGTTACTGGGAGAAACACCTATCAATTTCTCTCAATACCGAGAACACCTTTAAGACTTTATGCTAGATCTAGGAAACGACCCTCGCTTAGGGCAGGTAAGTGCCTAAAAGACGAAAACCTTCGGAAAGCTATAAGATGACGACTTAACTCACTGTGGAACGAGTATCCCTTAGGAAAATCCACTTAGCACATGCACGAAAAGCTAACTTAGTGAACTTTTAGGACATATCTATTTTACTTTGATTAAAAATACCACTTGATAAATCTAGTTATCATGCTAAGTATGGAACAATACCTTTTCAAAAATTCATGGCACTGATGTTTGCTTAAGGACAAGCAAAGATCTAAGTCTGGGGGATTGATGTGAGCAAAACATATAAGATTTTAAGAGTAGTTTTTACACACATCTCATGACATTTTATCCTTGTTTCATGTATATTCTACTTTGTTTTGCATGCATTTCCTATTTTCTGGTTCGGAGATATGCTCTTGTTGCTTTTGTGTGCAGGGCGACATTTTATAGGTAAAACAACACATATTTGGAGCAAAAGGAAGGCATCCAAAGGGGAGAACAGAGGCGGACATGACCGACCATGTGAAATCCACACAGTCATGTCCAAAGCAAAAAGACGGCCATCGCAGTGCCCCACACGGTCGACCATGTGGAATTCACACGTCCGTGTGGCACTGGACTGTTTTGACGCGACTAGGGTTTTTCGTGGGATTTCTGAGGAATCGACTTCACATCTATAAATAGGAAGGCATGCCCAAACCCTAGGGGTAAGCGAGATGGCTAGGACGATAAGAAGATGCCCTAAAAAGCACCGAAGACTCACCGGGGAGGAAGGAAGCGGCTGGAGGATCGAATCTACACTCCAACGCTAGAGTCAAGAGTACTATAATTTCATTCTTAAATTTCTTTACATTGTAATGATTCATTCTATGATGCCTTGTGTCTGTTCTCTTTCATCTATGGAGTAGATACTTCGATTCTAGGATTAGGGAGTAGCTTGTGTACATTGAACATGCTAGTTCGAATATATTTTCTGTTATTGAGTTTATGTTTGCAATTGGTATTTTCTAGATCGATGAAAATTATATTTTTCTATATCTAGCACGCATAGTCGATACAAGGGGGGACAACCTTTGTATCAACAATCTAGGAGAACCAAGGAGGAACCTTGCGGTCTTCCTCCCTCTGATAATCGTAGATATCAGAATATGATAGAGTAGGAAACAAAATACATTCTGACTCTTCATAGGGATTAATTAGGACATCCTCGTACCCAATAGCTTATCTTATTTGAAGGACCAAAGTAAGAGAAATTAACTCTAGAAGGGTTGAGGGAGCTTAGTGACAGAGGGCTCCCAACGATATTAACCCCCTGAGCTCTGATGATCCGAAAGGTCAGCATGATTAGGAATAGGTAGTTCCCGTGTGAAGCAAAAGTTCATCGGGCAAATGTATGATGCTCCTCCCACAAGATTGTAATTAGAGATTTAGGAAGCATTTAATTGATAGTATGTTCTAATAATACACAAGTGAAACCGAAGTTCTAGAATCCTCTTAGGGAACCTCAAACCTACCTTCACTTTCTCCAAGTGACACCGTACTTGAGTAAGGGCTGTTGTCGACCTCGCAAACCTTGTCTATAGGACATTAACTCCAATCATCAACATCTACTGGACAAACAGTACTCGGATCTCAATCTCTGTGTGATCGATAAATCTTTTATTACTTGACGACATCCGTGTACTTGCGGGCATTGAGCGTGAGTGTGCGCTTCGAGTTTTCGATGATTCCCATTGGTGATTTGATGTCATGCTCGCGTTCATCAGCCGTAGTTAGCCTATCTAAATGTAAGGATCTTGTGCGAAGAATAATCCCAAAATGTAGCGGAAAAATTGGATCCTTCCAGAGATCTATATGTATACATTAAATTAATCGTTCTTACAACTACATCAAGTTGAGAAATTACCCTCAATATATAGCCCATCATAATCCCGAGAACAACTTTTCTTCGATGGATCTTGTTGGTGCAGTAGGCACCTAAGTCGAACCTAAGTTTTGATTATAGCAAACGATACAAAGTTAAGCATATATTGTTACCTCATGAGCTAAATCAAGTGTGCAGAAAAGTCTCAACGCTGGAGCAGAAGGCTAGCGACACCCGGAGGAAGCCGCGGTGGTCGGGCGACACTCAAGAGACTTCGGAGGGAGCCGAAGGAATTGAGTGGAAGGCCGGAAGCAAAAGAAACACGTAAGTACTGAGGTAAGCTCGTGTGTGCGAGCGTAAGTAAGGTCGTATCCTCTTTACGGGGATGATCTTAAGCGTAGATCCGACCAAAGACTTCTTATAGATGGTCTAGGTCGAGATCGGATGGTCGATGACCATCGAAATTATGTTTTTGTTGAGCTAACCTTGCCTTGCATAGCATCACCGATCGCCATTTTGAGGACTCGACGCTGCCAAACAATGATCCCGGGGTCAAGAATCGATCGATGCCGCCATCACGATCGATGATGGCCATCAGTCGACTGATGGTCAAAGGATCAGCCTCGAGTAGTCAAGAGTTATCACCATTTTTCAAGGGGTTTTTCGCCCATTTGTGATTGGCTAAAGACCCATTCGATGAGGGGTTCAAAGGCTATAAAAGGAAAGCCAAACCTAGGGTTTTTCATCAATTCAAAAGCTTCCAAGTGCTTCCGATACCCTCCGACTCTCTGACATCCCTACGACGAAGCGCTGTCGAGACGACGACTAGAGCTTCAACCTCCAACCTTTAAAGTCGTCGGTAACGAAAGTTCTAAATTGTATTTCAGTTTATTCCTTTTAGTAAAGCTTTCATTATAACGAGGAGAGGGGGAGTGTCCTTCTACCTCGGGCTTTTTGTATCCGTTTAACTCCTACCTCCAACGAGGGAGAGTTCTTTAGTAGTTTGCCCTCCGTACGTGGTCAAGGACCACTAGGGCCTTGGAGTAGTAGCCTTCGGCTACGAACCAAGTAAATCTCTTGTATCTATTGTCTCCTTTACTTTTTGTTTTGTTTATCTTTCTGCTGCATATAGGTTTTTTTTAAAAAAACGAATTCGTACTAAAAAGTTTCTAACGCTATTCACCCCCCCCTCTAGCGATCCGATCGATCCAACAATTGCTATCAGAGCCGGGGGTTGCTAAGATTTGGTGAAACCACCAATCTAGCCTTTTTACAGATTTATTTTTCTTTTAATTCTATTTTTTTATTTATTTCACTTTGTTAAGTTTTTCTCCCACACTACTAATCCAAGACGCGAGTCTTGGTACTTGCTTTCATGTTTTTGTCATTGCTAGTTTCTTCGTCTTCGTCTCCTTCGGTCTTTTGTTCTAATGGCCTATCTCGAGGCTTTTAGCACCGTCCGACCTCCGTTTTACAACGGAGATGACTTCCGTTATTGGAAGGGTCGGATGGAATGCTTTCTCAAAACCCAAATCGTTATGTGGATCATAATCCAAACGGGTTTCACACTTCCGACTAATGAAGTGGGTGACTCCTTGGATTATGATCAATGGACCATTGCGACAAAACGACAAGTCGAAGCCGACGCCAAGGCAACACAAATCCTCCAATGCGGCCTATCCAAGGAGGAGCTAAATCGCGTCGGCCCCTTCATAAGCGCAAAAGATCTTTGGACGAAACTAGTGGAGCTACATGAAGGGACCGATGAAGCCAAGGTATGTAAGCGTGATCTTCTTTTCAATAAACTATATAACGTAAAAATTGTTAGTAATATATGAGAGATGTCCTAAGGCAATCGCCTTATGTATGAACCATTTATATGATAAATGAAGATTCACTATTTGAGTATACATGTTTAATGTATTTGATTGGATCTTAAACTCATTTACTGAATGTCCACGATACGATTCACAGCATGAGAGAATTTGTGATTGGATCACAACTAGTGAGTATCTCTACATGTGTAATTGTGATGTAACGGAATTATCCCTAGTCGATGAATTGATGGATTTGGACACCATCAATTCTGTCGAGACTAGCACGAGGTATACTCCTTGGTGTATCCAAGCAGCTGATTCTCACTGGCTGGAGACATAGTGATGTCCGGAGTTGATCGTGGATGCTAGTTATGGTAACTAGTTCATTGGAGTGACCAGCCGTAAGACTTCATATGGTTCTCTGCATATATAGATATGTCCATGAAGTTTTTACTGTAGCTTAAGTGCGATGTTCCTTTGACTTGCGGTATTCAAGTCATCTTGATCATGGAGACTTATGCTTTGACATCTTAAGCAAACATCTCTAAGGAGATGTGGACCCGGGATGATTGGGTATAAGTCGATGTGATCGAAGGTGTTTGAATAGCCTATAAAGGATTCACCACTCCTTGCGAGGAGATGTATACCCATGGCCTCTCGTCGGATTGTTACTAAAGTCTTTGGCCAAAGCATTACATGTTTAGAGTAAGGTACTCTTCGATACATGTGGAGTAACTAGAATCCGTAGGACGAGGAAATGAAACTTGGGCTAGGTGTGACATAGTCAGCCTAGTGGGGACTGACACAATAGACCATGTCCTGAACCAAGTGGGTATAAGATGAGTGAAGGGAATGGGGCACGATTCATTCGAGCTACTGAAGGGTTTCAGAAATAGTTCTGGATCAACCGTTGATCTTTTCGGTTAATTGGGGATCATGATGTACTACTAGGTGCCACTCATGATCGTTCTATAATTAATGGTTAATTATAGATGGCCAACATAAACCGAGAACCTATTTGGTCACACGCACAACGAGTGTAATCCAAAGGATTTAAAACGAGCTTGAGAATGGGATTCTCAGACCGAGAGAAACTATGTTTGGTTGGACCAAAAATAAAGCGAGCATGAAATTGTTTCAGTCGCAATGGAAGCGTGGATGGGCAGTGTCTTATGAAGACATAATGGATGGACCAAAATGGTTTGGTCCTAATCCAATGGATGAGAATAAACCAAAGGGTTTGGTTTATATTAAACGAATGAACCAAAGGTTGGTTCGGTTCGTTTTAACTTAAAATAAACCATCATGGTTTGGTTTATTTTAACTTATCTTAATGGAGCGGGTTAACGGGCTTTATGGATATGATCCATTAACCATTAAGAGAATTAGTTCTCTATAAAAGTAGGCTTAAGGGATTGTTAAACCCTAACTAATCCAATCATCCAAACCCTAGCCGCCCAACACAAAGTTGCCCGACTTGTGTTGCCGCCGAACCCTAGCTCCTCAGCGGCATCGCGGCTTCCTTCCTCCTGGCGATCCTCCTTAGGTTTGGCATCAAGGTAAGCACTTGGCTTCCTTTGTTGGCGGCGCCTATCTCCTCCACCAAGCTGTCCAGTTTTAGGATAGCTTCTTCCTTCTCGTCGGGCGTCGTTTGGACGACGGTTAGTGCTCCGACAGCGGCTAACATACCGGGGATTTGATCTCCGGTAATCCTCTGAGGTGGAGGACGAAGGATTCGTCAAACGGTTGACGAATACCTCTCCGGAGAAGCGAGTTTTGAGAACTCGTTTTGGATCCGAATTTGGATTCGGATCGTGATCATCTCTCGATCACGTCGTCTTCAACACGAGGCTAGTAACCCGTACGAAGACGAAGCTCGTGACTTAGCGAAGTCATCCCGAGGAGCTTGGCGTGGATACGGATAGAGACGATTCTTACGAGGATCGTTCCGGTTGATGCCGTTCCCGCTACACGTCATACGGAAGGTATAACGTAGTTTAAAGTTCCTTTTATTGCAATTTTAATTTACGGTTATGTCTACACTTGTTGTAATAGCATGCGTGTGTTGTGTGTGTTGTAATAAATAGGAGTATTTATTATTTTTATTGCTTCCGCTGTGCTCATGTTTACGAAACATGATCGAACACACACACTCCGCGGTGCCGGAAACCCAACAGTGGTATCAGAGCCCAGGTTGTGTTTCGACATAATCGTAAAAATGGTTTTGCGATAGTCATAATGTATTTCTGGAAGTTTTCTAAATTTTGGAAATTTAGAAGTATTTATGGAAAATTTTCAATTTTGGAAAGTCTAGAAGTATTTATGGAAATCTTCCACTTTTGGAAAGTTGGAAGTATTTATGGAAATTTATATTTTCCATAAATAAAATATTTGATTAGATTCTGGAAATTTGTTTCCTAATTTAATCATGATTTGATTTGGGAAATCAAATCTTAAAATATTTAATTTCCATAAGTAGTTTTAAAGATTTAGGAAATTGGTTTCCTAAATAGATTTTCCTTAATCAAATAATTCCATGAATAAAATATGTGATTAGATTTGGAAATTTGTTTCCTAATTTAATTATGATTTGATTTGGAGAATCAAATCTTAAACATATTTTATTTCCATAAATAGTTATGACATATAAGGAAATTATATACATGACATAATTGTATGCCATGTAATTGCATTAGATGCATAACATTATGCCATGGGTGTCGTGACATGTAGATGTATGCCATGTATGCCATGCCATGTAGATAATAGTTATTTGCATGCAAAGAGGATGAGACATAAAAACCCTTAATCAATATGAAAGCCTACACCTTCCATTAATATGGTTAGAACCAGAGTTCTGTTTCTTGTTTGGGTTGTTGGACTCTCTCCAAGCCCGGCTCGAACCTGAATATGTTCAAACCATGGAATAGTTTAATACTAATATGGTAAGAGTCAGAGGTCAATCGTTGGCTTTGGTTGTTGGACTCTCTCCAAGCTGGGCTAATTGGTTGAATGCGCTCTAACCATATTAAAACTATGTCCTGATTAATGGGTTGGCTTTAACCTGGAGCATCGGTTTGTTGGACTCTCTCAGTCGATGTAAAGGGAGGTGAAGTTGGGTGCTATGCATATGATGCATACTTGTTAATGTGTTAACAACCCGATGTATGTGTGAACATTCAATTAGTTGATAGCACATTGTGATAGTTGCATATACGGGATATGAAATCGGTATAGATGATACCTACCGTCGTAGTTATGAATGGCTTGTTGGACTCTCTCCAAGGTTTTTCATAACTATGATGGATATCAGCCCATTCGGAGATGGACCTACGATCTCCCGAAGTGATTTTGGGGTTTTTGAAATTCGAAAAATGAATGGGATTTATAAATGTATATTGATGCATTTTAAAATTATCTTTCTCATATATGCTCGTTTTGTATTTCTAAGTTAAAATATTGATCATGATGTGTTTGAATTTGCGTTCCATTTTGGATTCAAATAAATTGACTGGGCCGAACTTCTTGGACTAGCTTAGAAACTTGAGAATTGTTCTCAAGGTGGAAAAGCTTGCGTATGTCCTCGAAGCGCCTCTTCCCGCCCATCCTAGTGACAATGCAACTCTGGACCAATTGTTGGCCTATCAGAAACATGTGAGTGATTCTGAACAAATGAGTTGCATCATGCTAGCCATGATGGAACCCAAGCTACGAAAGCAGCATGAGCATATGGATGCTCATATCGTAGTCCTTCATCTTTGTGAGTTGGTTGATGAGCAAGTGAGATTCGAAAGGTTCGAAGTCTCAAAGCTCCTCTTCACCTATGAGATGCTAGGAGGTTCATCTGTGGTACTACTCAATATGCTGAAGACTGTGGAGTCTTCTGAGAAGCATGAGCAGGGGACGGTGCTGTTAGTTGATTCCTCGAAGAAAGGTTCTAAGAGAAAGTCAAAGGAACAGTAGAAGGGAAAGAAGAGAAGGGCTAAGAAGGTAGAACTAGCCCAAAAGGAAACTTGCCATCATTATGGCAAGGAGAGACATTTGCGAAGAAAGTGCAAGATTTATCTTGAGTCCATGAAGAAGGATAAGGCATCGGATGCCCCATCTTCTTCAGAAATCTTCTTTATTGATTGTCATTCTATTCCCTTAGACACTTGGGTATTGGATACTGGGTGTGGCTCACATATATGTAATGACATACATGGGCTAAGGAATAAAAGAAGACTCGTCAAGGGAGAGTCAAATTTACGTGTTGGGAATGAAGCAAAGGTTGCTGCACTCGCCATCGGAACGTATTTGTTGAAACTCCCTGCAGGACTTGTCTTAGAACTGGACAATTGCTTTTATATTCCTTCGTTGATAAAGAACATCATTTCTATTTCTTGTTTAAATAGAAATGGTTTCCATTTGACGTTTAGTAACAATTATTGTTACATAACTTTGAATGGGGTTCTTTATGCGACTGGAACTTTAAGCAATGGTGTTTATACGTTGGACGTATCCAGTGACATTTGCAATATCGAAGCGAGCAACAAGCGTGCTCGAAAGGATAATCAAATAGACTCCTAAATGTGGCATTGTCATCTTGGCCATGTAAGCAAGAAACGCATGTCCGAATTACACCGATGTGGAATTCTGGAATCGTTTGAATTGGATTCATACGATACATGCGAATCATGCTTAAAAGGCAAGATGACTAAGTTACCTTTACGGAAAAGGTGAGCAGTGGGAGAGTTACTAGGTTTAGTACATCTTGATGTATGTGGACCTATGTCAACTCAAGCATTAGGAGGCTATAGCTACTTCATTACCTTCACCGATGATCACTCACGGTTTGGGTATGTGTTCTTGATGAAACACAAGTCTGAAGCCTTTGAAAGGTTCAAAGAATTCAGAAATGAAGTAGAGAAACAACATGACAAGAGTATTAAAATACTTCGATCGGATCGAGGTGGTGAATACTTAAGTCAAGAGTTTCTTGATTATCTAAGATACAATGGCATATTGTCTCAATGGACTCCGCCCTATACACCACAGCATAATGGTGTATCTGAGAGGCGTAACCGGACCTTGTTGGACATGGTCAGGTCAATGATGAATCATGCAACTCCTCCCAAGTCCTTTTGGGGTTATGCACTTCAGACAGCTGTTTACTTGTTAAACAGAATGCCTACCAAGGTAGTCTCAACTACTCCATATGAGATATGGAATGGTAAGAAACCTCATGTATCTTACTTGAAGATATGGGGTTGTCCTGCTTATGTGAAGCGGACTGTATCAGACAAACTGGATGCTAAGTTTGATAAATGTCTATTTATTGGATACCCTAAGGAAACAAGGGGTTACCAATTCTATCATCCTGTGGAACAAAAGGTGTTTGTTTCAAGGCATGCTGTGTTTCTAGAGAAAGAGTTTCTCTTGCAAGAAAGCGATTGGGAGTGTCGTCGAGCTTGAGGAGGCTCGAGAGACTCAAATGGACATTAATGAGATACTGGTGAAGCTGATGACAACTCATAGTGATGAGCAATCAATTTGGACCTATTGTAACACCACATCTTCGTAGATCCGGTAGAACACGCAATATTCACGAGAGATATGGATTTCGTAGTTTAATCGAACGACGTGTTACTCATTGATGATGAGGAGCCTACCAGTTATGAAGAAGTGCTGACAAGTTCAGAAAGGGATAAGTGGCTTGGTGCCATGAAGTCGGAAATGGATTCCATGTACGAAAACCAAGTTTGGAACTTGGTTGACCCACCTGAAGGCATAAAGCCTATAGGGTGCAAGTGGGTTTTCAAGAAGAAAACCGACATGGATGGTAATGTGATTACCTATAAGGCTAGATTGGTGGCGAAAGGATATCGTCAAAAGCAAGGTGTTGATTATGACGAAACCTATTCGCCTGTAGCTATGCTTAAATCCATTCGGATGCTCCTGGCCATAGCAGCTCATTATGATTATGAGATATGGCAGATGGATGTGAAAATAGCTTTCCTTAATGGAAACCTGCTCGAGGACGTGTATATGATACAGCCTGAGGGTTTCACATCGGTTGATAAAACCAAGGTATGCAAATTGCGACGGTCCATTTATGGATTGAAGCAAGCATCCAGGAGCTGGAATATCCGTTTTGATGAGACAATCAAAAAGTTTGATTTCTCACAAAAATCCAGACGAACCTTGTGTGTACAAGAAGGTTAGTGGGAGTGCAGTCGTGTTCCTAGTATTGTATGTCGATGACATACTACTTATAGGAAACGATGTTTCAATCTTACAGTCAGTGAAGGTTTGGTTATCCAAGACATTCTCCATGAAAGACCTGGGAGAAGCAACCTACATCCTCGGGATTAAGATCTATAGAGATAGATCGAAACGGTTGCTTGGTCTTTCGCAGTCTACATATATAGACCGAGTGCTAAAGAGGTTTAGCATGTCGGAATCCAAGAAAGGATATCTTCCCATCAGGCATGGGGTACACCTTTCGAAGTCTATGTGTCCGCGCACAGAAGACGAGAGGATTTGCATGAGTAAGATTCCCTATGCATCCGCAATAGGATCTATCATGTATGCTATGTTATGTACGAGGCCCGATGTATAAATGCGCTCACGAGTGTCACGGCGAGATACCAATGATCCAGAATGGATCATTGGTAGTATTAAGACAATCCTTAAGTACTTGAGAAGAACTAAGGATGTGTTCCTAATATATGGAGAAGGGTACATGGTGATACGTGGGTATACGGATGTCGGCTCCAGACAGACAAGGATGACTCCATGTCTTTGTCTGGGTATGTATTCACCTGGAATGGAGGCGCAATGAGTTGGAAAGGTTCCAAGCTTGACACTATAGCGGATTCTGCCACTAAGGCAGAATACATTGCAGCTTTGGAAGCAGCAAAGGAAGCGGTTTGGATCGAGAAGTTCATCTCTAAACTTGATGTGGTCTCATCAATGATCCAAACATGTACTTCGCCGCTATCATCTTATCAGAGAGATCATCAGTAGGAATGAAATACAAATCGAGAAAATTCCCACTGAAAGGAACTTAGCGGATCCTTTGACTAAAGCATTACCTCAAAGTAAGTTTGAGGGTCATGTTAGTGCTTATGGTATTGGATACCGTAGCGATTGGCATTAGGCCAAGTGGGAGTCTGTTAGTAATATATGAGAGATGTCCTAAGGCAATCGCCTTATGTATGAACCATTTATATGATAAATGAAGATTCACTATTTGAGTATACATGTTTAATGTATTTGATTGGATCTTAAACTCATTTACTGAATGTCCACGATACGATTCACAGCATAAGAGAATTTGTGATTGGATCACAACTAGTGAGTATCTCTACATGTGTAATTGTGATGTATCGGAATTATCCCTAGTCGATGAATTGATGGATTTGGACACCATCAGTTACAGCCGAGACTAGCACGAGGTATACTCCTTGGTGTATCCAAGCGGTGATTCTCCTTTGGTTTGGAGACATAGTGATGTCGGAGTTGATCGTGGATGCTAGTTATGGTAACTAGTTCATTGGAGTGACCGGTAGTAAGACTTCATATGGTTCTCTGCATATATAGATATGTCGATGAAGTTCTTCTTGTAGCTTAAGTCGATGTTCCTTTGACTTGCGGTATTCAAGTCATCTTGATCATGGAGACTTATGCTTTGACATCTTAAGCAAACATCTCTAAGGAGATGTGGACCCGGGATGATTGGGTATAAGTCGAAGTGATCGAAGGTGTTTGAATAGCCTATAAAGGATTCACCACTCCTTGCGAGGAAATGTATACCCATGGCCTCTCGTCGGATTGTTACTAAAGTCTTTGGCCAAAGCATTACATGTTTAGAGTAAGGTACTCTTCGATACATGTGGAGTAACTAGAATCCGTAGGGCGAGAAATGATACTTGGGCTAGGTGTGGCGTAGTCGGCCTAGTGAGGGGCTGACACAATAGATCATGTCTGAACCAAGTGGGTATAAGATGAGTGAAGGGAATGGGGCACGATTCATTCGAAGCATCAAGGGTTTCGTAAATAGTTCGATCAACTGCTGATCTTTTCGGTTAATTGGGGATCATGATGTACTACTAGGTGCCACTCATGATCGCTCTATAATTAATGGTTAATTATAGACGGCCAACATAAACCGAGAACCTATTTGGTCACACGACAACGAGTGTAATCCAAAGGATTTAAAACGAGCTTGAGAATGGGATTCTCGCATCGAGAGAAACTATGTTTGGTTGACCAAACATAAAGCGAGCATGAAATTGTTTCACTGCAATGGAAGCGTGGATGGGCGTGTCTTATGAAGACATAATGGATGGACCAAAATGGTTTGGTTCTAATCCAATGGATGAGAATAAACCAAAGGGTTTGGTTTATATTAAACGAATGAACCAAAGGTTGGTTCGTTCGCTTTTAACTTAAAATAAACCATCATGGTTTGGTTTATTTTAACTTATCTTAATGGAGCGGGTTAACGGGCTTTATGGATATGATCCATTAACCATTAAGAGAATTAGTTCTCTATAAAAGTGGGCTTAAGGGATTGTTAAACCCTAACTAATCCAATTGTGTTGCCGCTTGCCGCCTAGCTCCTCCAACCGGCGCCCGTAGTGGCTTCCTTCCTCCAAGCGCCGAGCTGCTGCCGAAGAGTTCCGTGATCTCCTTAGGTTTGGCATCAAGGTGAGCACTTGGCTTCCTTTGTTGGCCGGGCGCTATCTCTTCCACCAAGCTGTCCAGTTTTCTGACAGCTTCTTCCTCTCGCCGGAGCCGCTTGGACGACGGTTAGTGCCCACAGCGCTAACATACCGGGATTTGATCTCCGTAATCCTCTGAGGTGGAGGATTTGGCGATCTGGCCAAACGTTGACGAATACCTCTCCGAGAAGCGAAGTTTTGAGAACTCGCTTGGATCCGAATTTGGATTCGATCGTGATCATCTCTCGATCACGTCGTCTTCAACACGAGGCTAGTAACCCGTACGAAGACGAAGCTCGTGACTTAGCGAAGTCATCCCGAGGAGCTCGGCGTGGATACGGATAGAGACGATTCTTACGAGGATCGTTCCTGTTGATGCCGTTCCCGCTACACGTCATACGGAAGGTATAACGTAGTTTAATTTCCTTTTATCGCAATTTTAATTTACGGTTATGTCTACACTTGTTGTAAAATACGAAAAAAAAAAAAAAATTATATATGGATTAAACCCTTTAATTAATTGGGATTAATTAGGGGATTAATTGAGTTTAATTAGTGGGTTAATTGGATTTAATTAGTAATGGACTGGACCGAAATTGGACTGGGCTTGGGCTGGAAACGGGCTAAATCCGATTGGATTAGACTTGAGTTAGCTCAATCAAGGCCAGTTTTAAAAGCTTTCCCTGCTCAGATCACAAACCCAAATACGATTTCCAATTCCTTTGTTTGCGATTTCCACAGATTCCCGTCGCCTCTGGAGCCAGCTCGCCGGGTCGTTTCGCCGCCGCAGCCTTCTCGATCGCACGCGATGTCGCCCACTCCTTCGGGCATCGCCGCCGTCGCGAGCTCAGTTGCTTCCGACCGTCATCTCGCGCGATCGGTGATTTCTTCATCCTTTCTTCTTCCTCCGCGAGCCGTCGTTGCCGTCGCACTTGGTCGGAGATCCGGCCGGAGGGAGGATGCTGAGCAAGTTGGGAATGGGTGGAGGCCGATTGGGAGCTGAAAGCGCAGCGGCAGTGGGCTGCCAAGAGCGAGGGATTTCGTTGTCGATCATCATCAGAGTTAGTGTTTTGGGAGCGTGAAATGCAGTCACGAGGAGAGCTACCGGGGCAGGTTCCAATCGCTGATATATCTCGATCTATCTTCTTATTTTCATCTGCGATTGGTGATTTTGGCTGTCTTGATTGGGAAGTTTTGTTTCCTTCCTTTTTGTTGTGAGCTTCGATGATATATCGGGTCGATTGTATCAGGTGAGGAGCTTGGATCTAGATTTGTAGTAGTTTTGGTAGGTTCAGTTACTGATAGATATAAATATCGATTGTTTCTTTTTTGTTGTCCATTTCATTTCTGTGGATCGATTTCTGTTGTGTGTTCATACCTACGAGATCTAATGGACTCTGCCCATGAATTAGCATATGGTGCCGACTGGATTAGGAGGGTTAGTGCAGCTGGGTTGATTGGTTCGGATCGAGGATGTAGGTGTGTTCATAGTGTTTGTGTTGAGATCTATTCGGTGGATGTGGTTCGTAAGGTAGTATATTGAATTGATTGAGGTGGTAGTTTAATTTTGTAGTAAGCTGCCATTATAGCTCAGATTTGTGTGTTGATTCATTGGATGGTTTTATTTTAGCGATTTTCATTTTGGGTTGTTGACTGTGGTGTTGGTGGATTATGTTTGGCTATGCTTCGTTAAGGAGCTGTGAAGATTGAAGTGTTGACATTATGTTTAGATGATTGGATAGCTATGTGTGTGTGTTTAGATCTATTTACCTCAATTGATCTTGTAGATGTCGATGATCTATTGCGAGTGTGGTTATGGTGTTGCAGATTGGGATAATCAGGATTTCTAACTCATAGACGAGGAAGGGATGCGAACATAGAAACGAAGTAGTGTTAGTTTGTATATTTGTTGGATACTTGTACTATTGTATGCGAGGTTTTGGAGTTCTGGCGTGTTTGGGCTTGAGGACTATTATTTCGAGCTTTGTATCAGGTGGGTAATATCTACCTGGTCCGGTAGTTTTGATCAATTCCAGTGCATGATATTGGATATATGTTATTCTTGTTTACCTTAGATCCACTCTTATTTAATCACATGCTTGTACTGCCTTGACCTTTGAGATATATACTCTATTACTCATTGATTATCTAGCATGGATAGGAACTATAAACCCTATTATGTATTAACTGATAGATGTTCAGTAAGTACATGTGGTTAGGGTTATTTTTGTGACTTCAGATTGGGTTACTGTATTACATCACTAGGGTTAGGTGATGGTTTGGATTATGGAGTCGATTGTTATATCGTATCCGTATTAGTAGTGCATTTATGATGGATCTAGTGGTCTGTGTATAGATAAGTGTATAGTTGTCAGTATGTGACCATGGACTGGAGGTCTTAGCGTGATGGTATATCCATTATGGATTGTGTGCCTGTGTATGGTTATATGGACGATCGATTGTATATCGTTATGGACTAAAGGTCTTAGTGGGGTTGACTGTCAGATGAGTATGACTCTTTGTGCGATAGAGAGAGTCTTGTGGATTGTAGTCCTCGCATAGTTGACTTTTGTTGACCAGGTCTCCCCGTGGGATAGGGAGTGTGGCGAGGATACATGTATGGATCTATGCATCATTACACTACATGCATGCCGCTGATCGAGTCTCCTTATGGTGGAGACGTGTCGTCACCATCCCGCCTCCCGCCACTCGGGGTAGTGGTTGGTAGGTTGAGGGCGAGTAGCATTGTTATGCGCTGCTTCTCGGCCACTATGGATGGTGGTAGCCGGAGATGCGCACTGCCATCTGGAGGAGTGGTAGTTAGCGCGACTCACCCACTATTGACGGTGGTCGTGTGATGCGCTTGTCTGGTGCGGTGCCCGCTCTACTCATGGGTAGGACGAGCGCCAGCAGCAGGACCCCGTGGGTAGCATATAGCTCTATAGCGGGCTAGCTATTGTTTCATACTACCCAACTGGCCACCGAGAGTGGTGGCGGCCGAGTCGGGATAGTTGTCATGTCGTGCGGCCACCCAGGCCACACGGGTCGTGGTAGCGAGTTGGTACGCAGACACATGACCATGCATATGCATTGCTGATATATATGTATGCATGTATTTGATATATGTTTTACATATGCCTGTGAGATGCTGCATTTGATTGAGCTATGATTGTTGCACATGTTTGTTCATCATGATACATGTCATTTGCATTTTATATACTATTATGTGTTGAGCATGATATATGTGTTGGTCCAGATCGATGTATGCATTTGATTAGTGTCATGTCATAGTGTGGTATGGACTGGGTTGTTATCACAGGTGATCATATACTGTTCATATGTTGGCGTATTGGTCAGGTATGAGATTGACTTAGTATGTTATATGGGTTATGTTATTGTATATCTGTCAGGATGATATAGCTTATGGTGTTGCAGATCGCCGTGCACGCTTGGTACATTATTTTATGTTAAGTTGATCAGTTTAGTATATACATTGAGTATGACTTTACTGTAGTTATTGGTTATTGGATTTGGATATAACTGTATGTCTATTGGACTCATGCTGTATACCTGTAGATCTTCACATGTATACTTGTAGATCTATCCTTATATGTTGTTCATGCACTTTCTATATATATTACCCCTGAGTTTATACTCACCACCCCGGGACCCTGGGCTTCCTTTCGCCCAGGTAACAGGTAGAAGATTCCTTGGACGTTCGGAGCTCTGCCAGCTGATCCCATCTCACACCGGACGGATGGATATTTAATTCGCACTGTTGTATTTGGGTGGATTGTCGTTTTGTGGTTTTAGCTTGTATTGTTTCCGTATCTGTGATATACGGACGTGTTGTATGTATTTGGCTTTCGATGTGGCTTCTATGATGTTTCTTGTTGTGTCAAGTCACTCCGGAGTGCACAGTTGAGTCATTGTATATTATTTTATCTGTTGTATGTTTCCGCTGTGTTTAGTGTGTTTTGATATGTTGATATCTGCGTATATCATATTATTGTTGTGGGCCTATGGGCCTTGTATTAACCCGATATGTTGCCACGTACAGGGGAGGTGCCGTCCGTTTGCTTTTCGGCACGGCATACTCTCGGGGCGTGACACTTGTTGTAATAGCATGCGTGTGTTGTGTGTGTTGTAATAAATAGGAGTATTTATTATTTTTATTGCTTCCGCTGTGCTCATGTTTATGAAACATGATCGAACACACACACGCCGCGGTGCCGGAAACCCAACAAAAATGCAGGAACACGAGTCTGCGACCCAACTTCATGCCCGAGTCCAGGACATAATCAACAACCTACACGCAATCGGGCAAAAGGTCGAAAATCGCAACCTTATAAGGTATGTTCTAAACTCGTTTCCGAGGACTACCTTGTGGGCATCCATGGTCGATGCCTACAAGGTCTCCAAGGATCTTTCTAAAATTAGGTTAGATGAACACTTTTCCGATTTCGAATTACATGAGCAGTCCAACTCGGAACCCGAGAGGGGTATAGCCTTGTTTGCAGGATCAAAGAAGAAGAAAATCGCAAGCAAGCCACCACCAACCGAGGAGGAAGAAGAGTCCGAAGAAGAAGTTGACCCGGAGTTGACTGCCGAACTAATGAACCTAGCTCGAAGGATAGCCAAGGGACGAAAGTGAACCACAACTCGACCCAACCAAGGTAAGCCTAAAAGTTCTAATATTAGGTGTTATGAGTGTAACAGGTTTGGACATATCAAGTCCGAGTGCCCCAAGCTCAACCACCGACCACCTAAGCACAAGAAGGCCCTCAACGCGACATGGGAAGAAGCGTCATCCGAAGAAGACGAAGACCACATCTTCATGGCAAGATCGATTGAGTCAGACACGGAGACCGAACCTGAACTTGAGTCGGAACCTGAGGATGACTCGGACTACGAAGCTACCTTCAAGTCAAGCCACGGATACGCATCCGGTTCAAAAGATACCCTTAAAGTAAGTCGGACTTTATTTAATACTTTACATAATACAGTTAGGTTTTTGTCTAGGAAGTTAGCTAAGTCCGAGTCCAAGGTCGAGACCCTGGTTGAGGAGGTCAAACTCCTCAAACACAAGGTCTCCTTAACCTCTTCGACTAGTCGAGTTCAAGAGAAGGACTCAACTCGGGTTGAAAAACTCGAAGATGAGAACTCACTCTTGAAAAGTCAAGTCGTAGATCTTAGGAACACGTTGGAAAGGTTCACTTCGGGATCCAAAGGACTTGACCTCCTACTTGGATCTCAAAGGGCCGTGTACAACAAGGCTGGACTAGGGTTTAACTCAAACATGACTAATAGGTCGTATATGTCGATTGTAAGTCGACATAGGAAACATGTCCAAGCATGGGTCCCTAAGAACCTTTTGATTTCAACTCTAGGATCCAACCCGTACTGGATTCCCAAGGACGAAATCCACTATGTGGATAGACCAAACCGATTCAACGGTCTAGGGGGAGCCAGTACAAAACATGTTTGTGCTTTAACTTAGAAATTGCATGTTTTAACTTAGAAAGTTTGTGCTTTAACTTAGAAATTGCATGCTTTAACATAGAATGTTTGTGCTTTAAAACTTGTGAACTCACTTAGAACACGAACATAACCAACTAAAATTCTTCGAAAAGATTGAGCCTCGGGGAGCCTCTTTTCAAAAATATAACCAACTAAAATTCTTCGAAAAGATTGAGCCTCGGGGGAGCCTCTTTTCGAAAACATAACCAACTTCGAAAAGATTGAGCCTCGGGGAGCCTCTTTTCAAAAATAACCAGTTAGACTAGGAATAGTCTTAGGTGAGTCAAGTCATCTTTTTCTTGAAAATGGCTTTGTCTAAGGAAGTGGTCGATGATCCGATAAAAGAAGGCCCCTGTGCCTCGCCACGACCTGGAAGCCATGATCTTGAAAAGGTAAACTTGACAAGACTAGGGTTAAATCCAAATCTAACATAAAATTACTTGAACCTAAATCCACTTAATCAACTTAATTGGAAGTCATCTCAGAAAAACCACATAAGTATAACATGCTTAATCATATAGACACAGGTGTGATGACCTAGGTTTAAAAACTTACAACCTTTTTTTTTTAAAAAAAAATTATAAAAAATCTAACATCCAATCCAACCACCTTGTGTGTAGGATCAATGGATGTTGGACAGCGGTTGCTCCCGACACATGACCGGGGATCAACTCAAATTCACAAAGCTTCGATTCAAACGACAAGGATCGGTAGCCTTTGGGAATAACGGCAAGCTCAAAATCATCAGATCAGGTGATATCGAGCTTAACTCGAATTTTGTTATTAAAAATGTATTACTTGTAGAGAATTTTGAATATAACCTGCTTAGCGTAAGCCAATTATGTGACAATAACTATAAGGTCATATTTTTAGAAAATGAATGTGTAATTAAAACAAATAAAACAGCTAAAACAATACTTAAAGGAACTAGGACAAATAACATTTACACAATTAACTTAATCAAATCCTCAGCCAAATGTCTTATGACACAGGAAGAGGAATCATGGTTGTGGCACCGACGACTCGGTCACTCGCACCCAAGACTCGTCCACAAGATGAGTCAGAGTGGCTTAGTCAGAGGCTTACCCAACCTCAACAACTTGGTTAATAAAATCTGTAATGCTTGTCAACAAGGAAAACAACCTAGGACGCAACACAAGTTAACTAACCAAGAACGAACCTCAAGTGTACTTGAGCTCCTGCATATGGATCTATTCGATTCACATGGAGCCAAGCCACTCAATATAAGTCAATATTGCTTAGTCATAATTGACGACTACTCCAGGTTTACCTGGTTTAGGTTCATCAAACATAAAAATGATACCCTAGATCAATTAATCAATCTATTCAAATTAATCGAGAATCAAAAAGACCTTAAGGTTAAAAGACTTAGAAGCGATCATGGTGGTGAATTCGAAAATCAAAGGTTCACCGACTTCTGTAACCTAAATGGATACCACCATCAATTCTCTTGCCCTAGGACCCCTCAGCAAAATGACCTAGTGGAACGGAAAAACCGAACTCTACAAGAAGCCGCTAGGACCATGTTGAACGAATACGACCTACCCGATAGGTTTTGGGCAGAAGCCGTGAGTACGACATGCTATGTCCAAAATAGGATCCTTATGGTAAAAAGGCACCTTAAGACCTCGTACGAGATTTATCACGATAAAATACCTAACATCAAGTACTTTAGGGTATTTGGGTGTAAGGTACATATCCTAAACACTAAGGATTACCTAGGGAAATTTACATCCAAAACCACGACCGGAATCTTTCTAGGATACTCGACTACAAGTCGAGCTTATAGAGTATATAACCACGACACCCTTAGAGTCGAGGAGACTATCAATGTAGTATTTGATGAAGCACATGAACCTACAAAACCCCAAACCCCAAGTGTTGAGCCCATCACATACCAAACTCGCCTCCCAATTCTCGAGATCGAAGTCTAATCCACATCAACCAACTTCTCTTGTCTACAAGTGACAAGTGATCCGAGTCAAACTAGTGTTCAACCAAGTCACCACAGTGATCAAGCATTAGGTGACACAACGCCACCCCAATCTAGGATTCAGACTAACCACCCTATCGATCAAGTGATAGGAGATCCTAATCTAGGAGTTCGAACTAGAGCATCCTATAGGAACCTTAGTCAAATTTCCTTAATTTCAAAGATAGAACCCAAATAAATTGAACAAGCACTTCTTGATCCCGATTGGATTATTGCAATGCAAGAAGAGCTAGCTCAATTTACTAGGAATGAAGTGTGGGAATTAGTACCACCACCTAAAGACAAAATGATAATTGGAACAAGGTGGGTGTTTCGAAATAAGCTTGATGATAAAGGTGAAGTAGTTAGAAACAAGGCTAGGTTAGTCGCCAAAGGGTTTAGCCAAGTCGAAGGCTTAGATTACGACGAAACCTATGCCCCAGTAGCTAGACTCGAATCCATTCGAATGTTGCTAGCTTATGCCGCACATCGAGGATTTAAGCTGTTTCAAATGGATGTTAAGTCGGCATTCCTAAATGGATACATTAAAGAAAAAGTTTATGTTAGCCAACCCCCCGGATTCGAAAATCTAGATAAACCCGCCCATGTTCTAAAACTTAAGAAAGCTCTCTATGGACTTAAACAAGCTCTTCGAGCTTGGTACGAGAGACTTTCAATCCATCTTAAGTCAAAAGGGTTTAACCAAGGCTTAGTTGACCCAACTCTCTTCGTAAAAACCTTAGGTAAAGAAATATTCATAGCTCAAATTTACGTAGACGATATAATTTTTGGAACCTCTAACTCAGCCTTACTAAACGAGTTCATTTCACTCATGGAAAGTGAGTTCGAAATGAACTTGGTAGGTGAGTTAAGTTTCTTTTTAGGTCTACAAATTAAACAAACTAAGGATGGTATATACGTATATCAACAGAAATACACTAAGGAGTTAATTAAAAGATTTGGAATGCAAGACGCTAAGATAATAAACACCCCAATGGCGATTAATGTTAACATAGGAGAAGACCCTGAAAGTAAGTCCATTGACTTAAAGTACTATAGGAGCGCGATAGGAAGTCTCCTATACTTAATCATGAGTCGACAGGCATTCTATTCAGATAGTATGTGCGCCAGGTTTCAAACCTGTGCTAAGAAGTCTCACCTAACCCTAGTTAAGCGTATCCTTAGATATCTTAAGGGTACACTTAATGTCGGTATTTGGTACCCTAGATCTACGGAGTTCGAACTAATCGGCTACTCCGATTCGGATTATGCCGGTAGTAAGCTCGATAGAAAAAGTACGAGTGGTTGTTGTCAACTTCTCGTCTCGAGTCTAGTGAGTTGGTGCAGTAAGAAACAACACTGTGTTGCTTTATCTACCACCGAAGCCGAATACATCGCGATGGGTGAGTGTGTCACGCAACTTCTTTGGATGAAGCACACTCTCAACGACTTTAACTTAGATTTTACGAATACTAAACTTCACGTAGATAACATTAGTTCAATTAATCTTACAAAGAATCCGATATGTCACTCTTGGACAAAACATATAGAGGTCAAACACCATTTCATTCGAGAACATGTGGCCAACGGAGCCATACACCTCGAATACGTCGAATCGAAGTCTAACTTGGCAGATCTATTTACTAAACCCCTACCCGAAGCCGAATTTAGTCTATTAAGATGAAAATTGGGCATGTGCGTAATAGAATAGGTACATGCAAATTATATGTTCTTACTACTATTTCTTTAATTTCATTTTTATGGAACTAGCATAGGACATACCTTAGATATCATGCATCTATAGATTTAAGGAGCCAGTACATCTCACAACACATAGGACTAATGTGTTTGTGTACTTAGCCACGTAGATGGGCGTGAGATGTTAGGACCTTACTCCTGGTTCCAGATGTAGAGCTAGTGCATCGCTATGAACCACGGAGTATAATCATACATACTAACCGACTCTGACCAGGACTGGTTGATCTTACATATCAATCAAGCCAAATATGAGTCGAACATTTTATAGATGAGCTTATTTTCAGTATATTTTTTTTATATAAAAAATGGGGAACATGCTTGGACCTTAAATTTAACACTTATTTTGTTTTCCACACACCCCTTACTCTTTTCGATATATGGCAAAATGGGGAGAAAAAGGACAAAGTTAAGGGGTCAAAATAAACCAAAAGTTAAAACTTAGTTAACCTTTACCAAAAGGCCAAAGAATTCTTAACTTAAACTTATTTGTGCCATCTACATTTTACTTAAATTTATTTTATGTCGTTAATGTTTTACTTAAGGGGGAGAAAGGGCTTAACTAAAACATTTTACTAAGGCCAACTTTAAGTAATGTTAATTACTTAAAGCAACCCTCAAGGGGGAGGATTAAGGTCTTTCTTCAAGACTCATCCTCGGTCAAGGGGGAGGTTTCCTCAAGGGGGAGTACTTGAAGAAAATCCTTACTACACCAACTTAGTCTTCATATTTTTGTTTCTCATGCACATTATTACTCTTCATGCTTGCTGTTTACTTAACTTTGTATGTGGGTTTGTCATAAATCAAAAAGGGGGAGATTGTTGGTGCAGTAGGCACCTAAGTCGAACCTAAGTTTTGATTATAGCAAACGATACAAAGTTAAACATATATTGTTATCTCATGAGCTAAATCAAGTGTGCAGAAAAGTCTCAACGCTGGAGCTGAAGGCTAGCAACACCCGGAGGAAGCCGCGGTGGTCGGGCGACACTCAAGAGACTTCGGAGGGAGCCGAAGGAATTGAGTGGAAGGCCGGAAGCAAAAGCAACACGTAAGTACTGAGGTAAGCTCGTGTGTGCGAGCGTAAGTAAGGTCGTATCCTCTTTACGGGGATGATCTTAAGCGTAGATCCGACCAAAGACATCTTATAGATGGTCTAGGTCGAGATCGGATGGTCGACGACCATCGAAATTATGTTTTTGTTGAGCTAACCTTGCCTTGCAGCTAGCATCGCTTGGATCGCCGGCTTGGAGGACTCGATCGTGTCCAAACAATGATCGCTGAGTCGACCAATCGATCTCGCCATCAGTCGACTGATGATGGCCATCAGTCGACTGATGGTCAAAGGATCAGCCTCGAGTAGTCAAGAGTTATGACCATTTTTCAAGGGGTTTTGTGCCCATTTGTGATTGGCTAATGACCCATTCGATGAGGGGCTCAAAGGCTATAAAAGGAGAGCCAAACCTAGGGTTTTTCATCAATTCAAAAGCTTCCAAGTGCTTCCGATACGCTCCGACTCTCCGACATCCCTACGACGAAGCGCTGCCGAGACGACGACTAGAGCTTCAACCTCCAACCTTTAAAGTCGTCGGTAACGAAAGTTCTAAATTGTATTTCAGTTTATTCCTTTTAGTAAAGCTTTGATTATAACGAGGAGAGGGGGAGTGTCCTTCTACCTTGGGCTTTTTGTATCCGTCTAACTCCTTCCTCCAACGAGGGGGAGTTCTTTAGTAGTTTGCCCTCCGTACGTGGTCAAGGACCACTAGGGCCTTGGAGTAGTAGCCTTCGGCTACGAACCAAGTAAATCTCTTGTGTCTATTGTCTCTTTTACTTTTTGTTTTGTTTATCTTTCCGCTGCATATAAGTTTTTTTAAAAAAAATGAATTCGTACTAAAAAGTTTCTATCGCTATTCACCCCCCCTCCTAGCGATCCGATCGATCCAACTGATCTTAGTGCGATCAGGATGGTCGGGCCTCTATACTATCCACACGAACACACTTTGGAGAATCAAAGTTGTGCTAGCAACTCCACATAAGGGGTCTAGGCCAAGAAAGATTTTCAGCCAAGAAGAATGAAGAAGAAGAAGAAAGGCAATCTCTACTAAGCATCATGATCCAAAGCCCCCTTTTTATATTCATTTTATGAATATGAAAGGTTTTTGCATCCTTTTGTATTCCCTCTTCAATGCATGATTAATCTACATTAATCATGCATGATAAGAGGTTTCTTCCAACCTTTGGTTTTCCTTCTTCCATGGATGATTAATTCACATTAATCATGCATGATGAATTCATTATGAATCCATAACCCTTCATCTTCTTCAATTGATTTGATTTGAGTCTAACTCAAATTAATCCAACTTGAGTCAAACTCAAGTTTTGGCCCAATCAATGAGTCTAACTCAATGAATCCAATTCAATAGCCCAATGGTTCATTTAGTCAAACTAAAATGAACCTCATCTCCAAAACAACATGTTATTTGTGTGTGACCCAATAGGTTCTCATAACGTTGGCGATGTTTCTAAAACCCCTTTTAGAAACATAAGCAATGAGTGACATCTAACAATGCATCATTGCTACCCAAGTGAGGAGAATGTTGAGATCTGACATCACCTTTTTGTGACTATTATCTTGTATGTTTCAATCCTTCTATCCTTGATATCTAGATTGATCAATGAGGCATAGCTCATGTCATCATATTATCAATCTTTGTGTTTCTTGATACCTAAGAAGACTACACCAATCAAACGAGCTCAATATCTAATATTGACTTATTTGAGTATGACCATGCATTTTAGTAGTCCTACTTTATCAAGGGGACCACAGATATCACCTCCGTAATATGAAAGGGATAGATCCCATCTACATCACTCACATCTCTCCACATAATTCATTGCATACCCAGTGATCGACTTTATAGTCCACCTTGTTATAGGTGATGTTTGACGATACCAAAGTATACAACTCCTTATGTATGGAACCGTAGTGATTTAAGGTCTAAGGACTATTCATACCAATAGTCACTATGAGAATATCTATGACACTCATATGACGATCCATGAAACATTCTCATGGCGGGTCAATTCAGTACATATTCTCTAATATATACCCATGTGTTAACTTGATATCCTATATCCATGACTTATGAGATTAAGTCATCAGTTGACCTACATGCTAGTCTCAACGTATTAATATTATCCTTGTATATTAATACTCGACTAGGAACAATTATGAGTAGTGTTCCATATATCTACAGTATCCCACTATTAAGTCACCATCTTGATATGTTGTAGACTAGAACCAACTACCCTAGGATATTATTATATTTATTCAAATGGCACATCAATAAAGTAAATATAATAACTGTAAACTTTGCCTTTATTATGAAATATAATACAAAAGTTCTCTTACCAATCATCTCATAATTGATACTTAGGGCTAATACTAATAATCTCCCACTAGCACTAATACCAATCACTGAAATATCTAAAACCCAGTGACCTAGTGTGACCATCTTGCTCCCTCTGTGCCAAAGCCTTGGTCAAAGGGTCTGCAATGTTAACATCGGTCGGTATTCTATATATCCACACATCTCCTCTATCGATGATCTCTTGAATGATATGGAACCACCGTAGTATGTGTTTGGGTCGTTGATGAGAGCAAGGTTCCTTAACCTATGTAATAGCCCTATTGTTATCACAATTGAGGTCTGTTGAAATGAATGTGGCTGAGTAGAGGGAGGTGAATAACCCTCAAACGTCGTATGGTGGAATACGAACGTTCACGTGCGTCGCTTGTCTATAATTGTCATTAGCGCAGCGAAAACAATAGAAACAAATAGAAATACTAACAACAAAACAAGCATAGACAATACACCAAGATATACGTGGTTCGGAACCGAATGGTTCCTACTCCACGGGCGAGCTCACCGAGCTCTAGTTATGTGCACGACACTAACTAAACTCCTTCTCGACAACACGTCGGAGGTGGAGAAACCTCGTACAAGAAATTACAATAGTAATATAGAAATACAAGCTAAAATACAAAGACAATACAAAAGAGAACTTTTACACAATTTATTTGATCACTAGCTTGTTGCTTGCTTTGGTTGGCTCTTGAAGGAGTGGAATGTAGCAGCAATTCCCCTTCAAAGTCTCCCTTAAAGTCTTAGCAAAATCCTCCATCTTGAGCTCCATTTATAACCTGCATCAAGCTGATTTCGCACCCATCAGTCGACTGATCGTTACCATCAGTCGATTGGTCCGGTAACCGTTGTCTCACAAATGCAAGATCCACGCTGGCCAAAACCCAATGGATCCATGATCAGTCGACTGATCATGCCCATCAGTGGACTGATGATCCCATCAGTCGAGTGGTCGCGACGATGACTCCACTGGAAGACCTTTTGTGGCCGCAAACACCTCGATCAGTCGACTAATATCCCTTATCAGTCGACTGATGGTGTTGTCAGTCGACTGCCCTCCTTCGACAGTCGACTGTTGGCAAGAATCTGGTCGGTCGAACCCTAGTCGACTTGGAACAGTTGACTTGCACCTATGCCAGTCGACTGATGTAGGGTAAAACCTCAAACACCAAGTTGATTGAGCATTCGACTGTCGGGTAAACCCTCAAACACCAAGTTTGAGCATCCGACACTCAGTCTTAGCCATTTGGCCAAGTCCACCTCATCCCTCATGGAGTTCCCTATCGAAGCTCTCTTCCCTCAGCCTATGTCCCTCGGATGTGCCAAGTGCAGGACTTCGCAACACCATCCTTCGCATCTCTTGCCCTCGAAGTATGCTTCCCTTGGGCCTCACTCCATTCGCTCCCTATCCGGCGGTCCCTCGGATGCACCAAGCGCACGGCTTCGCAATGCTTTGGATTTTTCCACACCAAGCCCCATGCTTGGATTTTCCATGCCAACTCCATGTTGGACTTTCCTATGACAATCCCATGTCATAAGTTTTGTCTATCATCAAAATACTGCTCGAGTCAAACTCGAGTCAGCCCGGGCCGATTGCACCAACAATCTCCCCCTTTTTGATGATTATAAAAACTATCCCTCAAGTCTACCAATTATCCCTAATTGGCAATTCTCACATCCCAATGAGAATTCCAAACCCACTTGGTAACTTCGCCCCTTTTTTGACATTACATTAAAAAAGGCCCTTAAGGGTGTCAATGTCTCAAATCCCAATGAGATCTTACAATCTTCCCCTTGGCATGCCCTCAATCTTTCTAGTGATAATCCCATATCACTTAAGAGAGGCAACCCAATTTTCCTCCCATAAGGAAAAGTACACATCCATCTTCCCATGATGGATACCTCCCCCTTGAGGCTTGCTCCCCCTTGACCATTGCACCAACAAGGTCCTTGGAGAGTCCCTAAGCCAAAAGGAACATTAACCTATCAAAATTAAGGCAAAGTTCAACAATGAACTCTCATCCACCGTAAAATTGATACTCTCCCTAAACACTTCTCCTAATCCATATCCAATGGATTTCCCCCTTTCTAATGCTCTCCATAACATGTCCTAGGGTTAGGAGTGGTTAGGGGACCAAAACATAGCTGAACACGGGCCTAACCACCATGGTTTACCCGAAATCAACAGTATCAGTCAACTGAATCACATATCAGTCAACTCCTTCCCATATCAGTCGACTGGCCTCCCTAGCAATTGACTAATAACAACATTTTGCATTTTTCTGATTTTCATAAATGAATTTCTAATATTCGTAAATAAATATACATAAGTTAAAAAATCTTGAAATTTTGTCTGTATATTACTTATTACAATCATAATGGGTGAAAAATATTAAAAAATTATTTTACCCACAAAATAGTGAGATTGAAACAAAGTTCAAAAGTTAAGAAAAGCTTCAATATTGAGCCCTCTTTGTATCATCTCATTCAATGGTGATTGCTATCAAAAGATAGACTTCACCAAGATTTTTCAAAATTTTTTTGAAACCTTTAATTCCTTTTTCCTAAACATCTCACTTGTATCTAGATGTGTAAACCACATATAAGTCAAATAATCTAGTGAGATGTGAGTTTTTGTTCTTTAATGGTCTCATGCATATTATAAGGCAAGTCTACTTGATTCCCTTATGCATGGGACTTCATGTCATGCCTATGGTCCTTAAATCAATTTTATTTTTTGCATGATATGATTATGGCATATATATGATATAAATAAGCATGTGCCAAAATCATGATGTCATGTCATGTGAATGAAATTTTAGCATACATGACATATAAAACTAAGTCTAAAACATGATCATGACATTTTTAGAGATAAAAATGAAAATGATGTCATGTCATGGAAAGGCAAATAAATCATGGCAAGTAAAATATACTAAGGTATAAAATACATAAGTGTTAAATCCAAATTTCCATTTCGAGGAATTAATTCTATTTTTCCTTAATACCATTATCTCCCAACTGTGCCATAAACCCAAAATGGCACACCAATACCTCTAAAACCTAATCATGCCAATTTAATCATTTTTTAACTTCTCAAAGCATATTGGCACATGCTAATGTGTCAACTCATCATGGCTAGGTTAACTACCCATCCACTTAGGATTGACACACCCTAACCCATCTAGCGTGAATCGATCACGCTCCTAGGAACCCAATATCTATTGGAGCTCCTTGGGTTAACAAGGTATTCCCTTGGGATAACTTCCCTAGATACCTCCCTAATGACCCTTTTAGGCTTTGAAGCCATAGTCTTTTGGGTCATTCCTAAGTCAAACCTAGGGGTAACTCCTCCTTTGACCTTCTTAATGGTTTTCTTGATTTTTTTTAAGTCCTTAGCCACTAAGCAAACACCATGGCTAGTCTTAGGGATTACTTCCCTATTAGCCTTGGTTTTCCTAGACCTAGATGTTGTTCTATAATCAAATGGAACATTATGGTAGGACATGTTGGACTTTCCGAGCTGCAAAAACCGCTTTTTGCATTGTAGAAACCCCGAAAGTCCGACCACGGATCCGTGCGAAGATATATTAAAATAAAAACATGTATGTGCTAAGTAAACGTAGATCTACCTTATATCTAGAAGTTGAGAGTATTACCCTCGTAGCGACGCCCTTCGCTTATCCCGCTCGTCCAAATGCTTCGCCGGAACTCGAGAGTGTCAAGTGCACACTCCTCTATTAGTATCCACACAAGCAATAGGTGGAGAAAACACAACCTTGAGTGTGCCAGCACCCTTTGGATGGTTCAGCCAAGATGAGGTTGGGAGAGCAAGCTTGAGAGGAAGATGATCCAAGGAAGAAGATGAAGTTGGAGTATAACTCAGAAAATGAATTCACCCATGATGAATAGTGGCCGGCCACTTCAAGTTGGGGGGTTACATGCATGCATGTAACTCTAAGAGCCAATGGCTCTTGGTCTCCCTCATGAGGTGGCACCACATGATAAGTCCATGATGATGTGGAGCATCATCATTGGCCGGCCATGCCAAGTCATTATCATGACATGGCATTTGGTCAAGTCAAACTTGACCTTTCATCTTTCCTCTCAAGTCAAGTCAAACTTGACCTCTTATCTCCCATGGTTGATCAAATCCAACCATTTGATTCAAGTCAATTTAATTCAATGAATCTCTATTCATTAATTTAAATTCATTTGATGAATCAAATTTAAATTAGACTCATTCAACACTTGAATCAAATTGAGTCCAACTCAATTAGTCTAATTTGGATTACTCTTAATCCAATTTGGTTCATCCCATCAACCTAATCCTCATGGTTCATCATATGAATCTAATCTCCATCTAATTTCCCTTTGTGTGTGACCCTATAGGTTCTTGTAACATTGGCAATGTCCCTAAACCGATTTAGGAATATAAGAAATGAGCGGTATCTAGCAACACATCATTGCTACCCAAGTTACAAGAATGTTGAGCTCCAACATCACCTTTGTGACTACTAATTGTGACTCTCACAATATGCGACAATATCCCTCTATCCCTGATATCTAGATTGACCAATTGAGGCATACACTATGTCATCCTCGGTACAATCTATATCTTGAACTCCAAGTAGACTCACTCTAATCAAATGAGCTCAATATCTCATATTGACTCATTTGGGCATGGCCATGCACTTCGTGGTCTCACGCTATCAAGAATAACGATGTCACTCCCGTCATATAGGAGGGATAGATCCCATCTACATCACTCACATCCCTCCGCAAAATTTGTTACATACTCAGTAATCGCCTTTATAGTCCACCCTTTTACGGGTGACGTTTGACGAAGCCAAAGTATGAAACTCCTTATGTAGGGAACCATGGTGACTTCTAGTCTAAGGACTAATAGTCATACTAATAGTCACATTAGAAAGTATATGACACTCATATAACGATCCATGATACTTTCTCATGGTGGGTCATTCAGTATACATTCTCCAATGCATACCAATGTGTCAACTTGATATCTCATATCTATGACTTGTGAGATCAAGTCATCGTGTTGACCAACATGCTAGTCTCTACACAATAACATTGTCCCTGAATGTTAATACTTGACTAGGAATGATTAAGAGTAGTGTTCTCTATATCATCTCATTATCGATTCTACCAATCGATTGATATAGATAAGAACCTACTACTCAAGGATGTTATTATACTTAGTTATTTGGCACCAATACAAGTAAATATAATAACCATGCCTTTGTAAATAGGAATATGATACAATAAAGTCCATACAACAATCATCACATGATTGGCTCTAGGGCTTTCACTAACAGGACATAGGTTTGTGACCCAAACCTTTCTTGCCCTTAGACCGTTCTTGAACCTTAGGCCTTAACTTTTGGGCATTTGACCCTTGAATAAAAGTTTCTATAATCTTAAGGGTCTTTTCCATTTTCTCAAGTCTTGATCTCAATACTTGGTTTTCTAATTCTAATTTTCCTAATTTTGATTTTTCATTAGGTTTTTGGGAAGGCCTCTTCTTCTTAGGCATGTGCCTAGACTTTTTGGGATTAATACCCAAATTTTCTTCTATTCTTCTAATTGATTCCCTAGGTAAAATAGTTCTAGTGATATTGGTCCTAAGTTTATCCTTAGATAAATTTACATGCTTAGCACCTAAACAATAAACCTTATTATTTCTACTAGCATGCTTTTCATTAATAATTGCAAGAGAACTAAAATAATTCCTAGCATGCATGTTAACCCTAGAAATTGAAGGTGTATTAATTAAATTTGCCTTAGGGTTAGCTTTAGAAGCTCTCCCTACATGAGATGCCCCTTCTTGCATTTTCTTCCCCCTAGGGCATTGGCTTCGGTAGTGTCCCCGTTGGTTGCATTTGAAGCACATAATGTTCTCTTTGCTTCTAGTTATGGGGACTCCGACATTCTTTGACTTTTGGTTGACTTTTGTTGTCGGTACCTTCTCCTTAGCCAATTTAGGGCATTTACCCTTGTAATGCCCTTTCTCCCTACACTCAAAACATATTATATGATCTTTATTATTAATTATAATGCATGAGTTACGTAGGGAGGTGGTGGAAGCCTCTTTGTCACTTCTTCCGGAGGTAGATGCTTCGTCTTGACTTTGCTTCGGTATGAAAGGCCTCTCCTCCCCCTCAATGCTAGAGGTGGAGGTTTCCACCAAGTCATCAATATCTTCTAATGTGGATGACAATTCTTCAACATCCTCGGATCCGAATGTTGATGGGCACTCTTCCTCTTCATGGACCAATGTGGCCTCTTCATGAAATCTTATCACCTTGTCCCATAGGTCCTTATCATCCCTAAAATTACCTATCCTAGACTAAATGTTGTTAGGGATCAAATGACTAAGTAATTTGATTACCTTGAGATTTGTCTTGAAGTCCTTGATTTGGTCTTGGGTCCACCTTGACTTCTCAATTTGCCTATTGCTTTCATCCCTAGGCAATTCGAAACCATTTTCTAAGATTAGCATAAAGTCAAAATTGGTTTCTAGATATACCTCCATTTTTCTTCTCCACCATTGAAAATCTCCTTCGAAATTTGGTGGTTGGAGGTTGTAGTCGGCCATCTTGTAGTGCTTGTGTCAGTGGTTAGTCCTCGACAAGCTACTAGCTCTGATACCACTTGTTTAAAATGTATGTGGCCGGCTAGAGGGGGGTGAATAGCCCTCAATCATCGTACGATGGAATATGATTGTTCGTGTGAGTCGCTTGTCTACAATTGTCGTTAGCACAGCGGAAATAATAGAAACAAATAGAAATTATAACAACAACACAAGCACACACAATACACCAAGATATACATGGTTCAGAACCGAATGGTTCCTACTCCACGGGCGAGCTCACTGAGCTCTAGTTATGCACACGACACTAACTAAACTTTTTCTCGACAACACGTTGGAGGTGGAGAAACCTCGTACAAGCAATTACAACAGTAATATAGAAATACAAGCTAAGATACAAAGACAATACAAAAGAGAACTTTTACACAATTGCTTTGATCGCTTGCTTGTTGCTTGCTTTGGTTGGCTCTTGAAGGACTGGAATGCAGCATCAATTCCCCTTCAAATTCTCCCTTAAAGTCTTGGAAAAATACTCCATCTTGAGCTCCATTTATAATTTGCATCAAGCTGATTTCGCACCCATCAGTCGACTGATCGTGACCATCAGTCGACTGGTCCTGTAGCCGTTGTCTCACAACGGCCATATCCACACTGGCCAAAACCCAATGGATCCATCATCAATCTACTGATCATGCCCATTAGTCGACTGATGATCTCATCAGCTGAGTGGTCACGCCGAGGACTCGACTGGAAGTCCTTCTGTGGCAGCAAACACCCCGATTAGTCGACTGATATCCCTTATAAATCGACTACCCTCCCTCGGCAGTCGACTGTTGGCCAGAATCTAGTCAGTCGAACACCAGTTGAACCCTAGTCGACTTGTAGCAGTCGACTGGTACCTCTGCCAGTGGACTGATGTCGGGTAAAACCTCAAACATTAATTTGTTTGATCATCCGACCGTCGAGTAAACCCTCAAACACCAAGTTTGAGCATTCGACACTCAGTCTTAGCCACTTGGTCAAGTCCACCTCATCCCTCATGGAGTTCCCCATCGAAGCTCTTTTACCTCGACCTACGTCCCTTGGATGCGCCAAGCACACAACTTCACAATGTCATCCTTCGCGTCTCTTGACCTCGAAGTATGATTCCCTTGGGCCTCACTCCATTCGTTCCCTGTCCGGCAGTCCCTCAAATACACCAAGTGCACGACTTCGCAATGCCATCCTTCACCGACTCAAGGACCCCGAGCCTAGTGAACTTGCCAAGTCCTCAAGACTTCCCAAATGCACCAAGCACACAACTTCACAATCCTTTGGATTTTTCCACACCAAGCCCCATGCTTGGATTTTCCATGCCAACTCCATGTTGGACTTTCCTATGACAATCCCATGTCATAAGTTTTGTCTATTATCAAAATACTGCTCGAGTCAAACTCGAGTCAACCCGGGGTGATTGCACCAACAAAGGTTTATAGGGCTCAGTATACTAGGAACAACACCAAGCTCAAAAATAAACTTCTTGATCCAAACAATCTCTTTTGTTGCAGCTGAAGCAACAATATACTTGACCTCTGTAGTAAAATAAGCTATTGTATCTTGCTTTGAACTCTTCTAGCTCACAACACCACCTTTTCAGCAAATTACATAGCCTGACTATGATCTGGAATCATCCTTGTCTGTTTGGAAGCTTACATCGCTGTAACCCTTTACAACGAGCTCCTCCTATCCTCCAAATATCAAGAAATAATCTTCTGTTCTTCTCAAGTACCTAAGAATATTCTTGTCTTTTATCCAGTGACCTTCACCTAGACTGACTAGTATCTGCTCATCATGCTTAATGCATACGAGATGTCGGGGCGAGTACACAACATGCCCTACATGATAGACCCTATAGCAGATGCATAAGAAATCTGATCCATGCGATCCCTTTCTTCCTTAGAAGATAGGCATTGAGCCTTCGAAAGGCTAACACCATGTGAGATGATTCAGTTGAAGGTGATTAAGGCTTACAAGAAGCCTAGGAGAGTCATTAGAAAGGTATCAAGGGATGTTATCCCTAGTGAATACCTAGAATATCCAAGGAGCTCCAATACGTATTGGGTTCCTAGGAGTGTAATTCTTTCACGCTAAATAAGTATAGGGTGTGTCAACTTTAACCAGAAAGGTAGTTAATCTAACTATAGTGGATTTTCCATTTTAGAGCATTTTCTAGGTATATTGATACTTTGAAAATGAATTTAGAATTTTATCCTAAAATATTTTAGGATGTGCCAAGAGAAATAATGGAAGTTTTAAAAGTTAATCATAATTGGCACAATTAGGTTAGAATCAATGTGTGTCAAGTTGGGCTTTTGGCACACTTGAGAGAGTTGGATTGTCATTTTGGCAAAATTGGTATTTGATATAATTTTAGATAATGGCAATTAGGTTCAAAACTTGGGTATTCTTATACCTTTGTATTCTATTTATTTGTCATGCTTTGATTGCCATATTTTATGTCATGACATCATGTATCACATGAATATTTAAAATATGTCATGATTAATATTTAGGTTATTTCTATCATATCATGACATCATGTATCAATGGCAACATTTTAAATTATGCAATCAATATATGTCATGATCCTAACTCATGCATTATGTTATCAAATTGAATTTAAGGACAAATGACATTATTTGACATCCTAGGTAAGGAGATCAAATGGATATGCCTAGATACAATGCATGAACCCTTAGTGTAAAGAAGAACAAAACCCACATCTCATGAAAGTTTTAGGAAGACATGTGTGTGTATTAAAATACTCTAGACACATATAAGATCTTAGGAAAATGAGTCAGGTTCAATGTGCTTGTACTGTACATCAAAATAAACTCGAACTCATTAAAACATATAATTAAATCATGAGGAAAGATAATGTACAAGTCATGTACACTTAGCCCATTGACCATGATTGAAAATAGATTTTGAAAATAATTTTGATTATTTTAGAAGACCTTGGTGAAGTATATCGTTTGATAGCAATCACCATTGAGGATATTGATACAAGTTAGGCAAAAACATTAAAGTTTTCAATGGTTTTGAATTTTCTATCATTCTTTCAAAATAATGGGTATTTCATATAAAATTATTTTCAACCATAGTATTTAGCATAAGTAATGTGTGTATGAAATTTCAAGATTTTTCAAAAATCATGGAATAACTTATGCATTTTTGAATTCCGTGTTAAAAAGTCTTATTTTTGAAATTGCATAAACTAGTTGACTGCCTCATGCACCAGTTGACTGGTGGTGGTGTCAGTCGACTAGTTACTGACATAGTCGTTTGATGAGTCTGATTTTGGCTAAACAAGATTTATTTAGCTAATTATCAGCACCTCTAAGTACTCTAAGCACTCATAATCCTATAATATGCTTAGACAAACATTGAAAGGGTGATATTTTCATTGAAAAAGATTAGAAGAGTGAATTAGGGTGAAAATAAAATTTTAAGGGATTTTAAAAAATCTGAAAAATTTTGAAAATAAGTTTTTATTTAGGAGGAGCTTTGAAAAATTTTGAAAATTCCTTAAAAATTTTGAAAATGAGTTTTTATTCAGAGGGAGTGTTAAAAAGTTTGAAAATTTTTAAAGTATGAAATTTTTTGAAAAGTTATAAATATTGTTTGAAATTTATTATAAAGCTTAAATTAAGTTGTTGAAATCAAATTTGCGGGTGAAAATTTTAAAACTTAATTTTTTAGCTTGAAAATTTCTTATTTCAACTCTCCACTATATTTTGTTGGTATTTTAAATTTAATCCTTATTTTGATGTATGCCAAATGGGGAGAAAGAGATATAAAGTTAGAGATTTAAAGAAAAATTTATTTATTGAAAGAAAGTTGCAAAAATTTGATAAGGACCTATGCATCTCATACATGGTTTAATTTATGCATCTATTGTACGTGTCAATATTTGGATATTGATATTTGATTCTCCTAACTTTAACTGGTGTATTGTCATACATTAAAAAGGGGGAGATTGTTGATGCAGTGAGCATCACTCCTTAGTTTTGATGTATGAACGACAGTTAAATGTTAGGATTCACTTGTGTTCTAATATCAGTGTTAAGTGTCCAGGCTCAACAGGAAGTCTTACTAGGTCATGTTGACTGGATACTAGGCATGTATCTTGACAGATCAGGAAGACCGAACACTAGACATGAAGTCCAGATGGGTTGTGTGGATCGGACATTTGGCATGAAGACCAGTTGGGTCAGGAGACCGGACAATCGTAAAAAGTCCAACTGGGTCCGACAGATCAGATAGCTAGTGGAAGCCCTAGTGGGTCAGATCGAATGTCAAGAGTGGTAAGTCCGGCAGGTAGTCGACAGGTAAGCCTTGAGTGAAGAGGTGAGGTCGAGTCGTCTATAGGGGGACAAAGCTAGGCATCGATCCGAAGAAAAATCCGCATGAGACTTAGTAGTCGAGATCGAGCAGTATTACTACTGCGGTTGCATTTCATATTATCTATTTGTGTTAATCCTTTTGTGCAGGGATCAGTCGACTGGATGGATTCAAGTAGACTAGATACCTATTTGGCAGGATTAGCTAGTGATTAATCAAAGATCATGCGACACAGATGGAAAGGGTTTCAGTCAACTGAAGGGTTTAAGTCGACTGAAGAGGCAAATTTCCCGAGGCAGAGTCGAGTGACGTGGAGTCGATTGGGGAGGTTTCAGTCGACTGGAAGACCACGAATTCCATATCGACAGGCTAATGTGGAGTCGACTGGAAGCCATTCCAGTCGACTGGAAAAGGTTTATAAAATATGAGCTCGACCAGATCCGAGTAACACATCCAATCTACGTCGAAGCGCTATCGAAATCAAATCTCATCCACTAAAGCTAAGACGATCTTCCGAAACTCAGAGCAAATTTCAACCATCTACTTAATGTCGGTATAAGCTATTGTTTACTTTCTTTTTCGCTTATGTACTTAATTTCATAGAGTGGTTAGTGTGTTACCCATCTCTAACATTTGTAAAAAGCGAAACCCTCTGAAGTCGAGAGTTCTTGAGTTGGAGGGCATTTAGTGAATTTCCCAATGAGGTAGCTCTTGGAAAACTTACGGGCCTTGGACTAACAACCCGATTAGGGTTGTGAACCAAGTAAAACAAATAGTGTCGTTACTTTAATTTCCACTGCATACTCGTATAGTTTTAATTATTCTAAATAGTTTTAAAAATTAAAATAAATTTTTAAAACCTCCGAGATTGACCCCCCACTCTCAGAAAAACACGATGCTACACTAAGGTAATCTCGTGTGTGAGAGAATGTAAGGTCGGGTCCTCCGTATGGAGACATCCTGGTGGGATGTATACTGAAAGTCTAGTCTTTTTATGAACATTTTCATTTTGAAATAAGAATCACATGATCATTGTTTGTATTTTATATTTATTATATGTGTGCATCTTATCTAATACTTTACATTGTAGATAACATGGTGTGTGGTGTCACACAGAGGATCATGTTATCAGTTCCTAGTAGAGTCTAAGTAGAGGCTCACAACCAAGATGGTTTTGGACAAACCATTGGCATGGTTGTAGTGTAATTTGGTATTGGTTTATCTTGACCATAGAATTACACTAGTACACTTTGTGTGTATTGAGCAGGACCGAATTAGAGGTGATTCAATTTATTGTTGACTACATAATTGAATCAGACCTCAGATATTATAGTGTACATGCTCTTAATCCCGATATAATAACAGACACATGTACATAATATTTATTTCTTTAATTTGCCAATGAGCGAGATTTATGTGTTGAATCGATAGGCTCGGTAAGTTAGGAAATAATATTATTTACATGGTATGTCGTTGATTATAGGAGGAAACCGTGTCCTATGTATTAGGATGATGATGTCCCCTTGAGGAGCTCAAAAGGATCATCATGTAAATCCTACAGGTGGACTTGGTCCAGCATGATGATAAGGTTGAGTGGTACTACTCATGGAGTTAGATGTTAATTAATTAATTGTTAGTAAATTAATTAATTAATGGGCATTCGATAACTTAAACACGGGGAGATCTTTGTTCAATTAATATATGGAACCCATATTTAATTATGGGGGTTGGTGAGGTAGATCAATGATAATCCTCTAGTGGAATGTATTATCATTAATGGATCGGTTTTTATGTGGGTTGGATCCATTGGGTGGCCAAGATCCAGCTCCTCCTTAAGGTCCCTATTGTAGCCTATTAAAACCCTCACGAAGCCTAGATCCAATAGACACGATTAAAATGAGGCTTGGGCGAAATCTATAAATAGGAGGCAAGGCTTGGGCGTCAACAAGTTTCTTTAGAGGCTAGGGTTTGCTTCCAAGGCTTGGGCGGCAAGCAAGGTGTTGGCGTGGAAGGCTTAGGGCTAGGGTTTGGCTTCTCCTTGTGGGCGGCGACAACCTAGGGATTTTCTTCTCCTTCCCATCTCTTTGGGTGCCACCATCTCTTCCTTGTCTTAGGGTCAGCGGCAAGAGGTTGAGGGTTTGGCCTTTCTTCTTTCTCTCTTGGTCAGCACCTCTCCTTCTTCCTCTCCTTGGCCGGCGGCAACAACCAAGCTAGGTGGCTTGGTGGTTGGCACTAGATAGGAGAAGAAGAGTTTGGTAATCTTCCCTTGTTCGGAGCGAGCAAGGAAGGGAAGATACAAGATCTAGGAGGCTTCAATTCTTGGACGATCGTTGCCCACATAACGTTCAAGAAGAGGATAGGTCATATAATAGAAGATCAAGAGGTAAACAAGAGGTAAAATTCTTGTTTTAGTTTCCTTTTGTTCTATGTAATTGTTTACAATTGTATGATCATGGACCCCGATGATAAACACAAAAATCGGCGATCCATACATCATCTATTTCGCGGCTAATCGAGGAAAAGAGTTAGGTTGCTCGAACAACAAGTTTATTCAAGCGACCACTCAAATCGAATAGCACGATGATACATCGGTTGCTTGGGTAATCCATTTTCATCCGGGTTATTTTTTTTAATTTGAGGATGCAAGATAGGATCTCCTTGTACAAGCGACCGAAGCGAAGCTTCAATCCTTCACATCCATAGGCGGCGATCCGGCTAAGACTTGCCATGAAAGGTCTAAGTCGAGATCGGACGGTAGAATAAGTGTGCCATCAAATTTGTTTGAGATTATGGGATCATGTGCAGTAGAATAAGTGAATAATTTTTTTTTATTACATCCCAGACAACCCCTGGGGCTAGGAAAAGTTGGTTTGGCATAATCGCATGAAAAACACACAAGGAGAAGGAGAAGTTATACCTTCGGGATTCTTTTGAATCCGTCGAAACCACAAGCAAGACCAACGGGTCTTGCCTCTATCAGTACCCATGCCGGGATCACTTGAGACACCTCCTAGAGTAGCAAGTCTTTGTCTCTGATTGGTGCTATCCAACCGGCGGAGACAAGGGAAGAGGAGAGAGGAGAGAGCAATGATGGCTACTAAGGGAGAAAACCTAAAACAAAACCTTAGCCTAAGATTATCAAGGGATATATTTATATATCTCTTGATTAAGTCATCTCAGGAGGCTTAAACGAAACATATCTTACAATAATTATCTCATAATTAAGGTAAGAACAATAAAAAAAACTTCCATAAGTGAAATCTCCAAAATTGATGGAGACGCGACACGACCATGTGGATTCACACGACTTAGTCGTGTGGATTCACATGGTCTTGTGTTTTCACATGGCCTGGCCGTGTGTCATTCTGGGTGCAGCCCAGACTTTGGTCATTTTGGGGTAGATTCAGGCACGACACCATGCTAGGTTAGGCACGACCGTGTGAGGCTCTGTATGGTCCGTTTGACTTTGTTTAAGTGTGATATAGGCGTGCAAAGTCTGACAAAGCCATAGGAGGTTCCATAGCCTCTGTTTCACACTCCCTTGGTCTGGTCCAACCATACATATCCTCTCTTAACAAGAATATCATTCTCAGACTTGTTTTACATCTTGAGATCACCCATAGTGTGTGTGACCCAATAGGTTCCAGGTTATGTTGGTCATTCAAAATTAACCTCTTAATTATGAATAGATCATGAGTGGCACCTAGCAGTACATCATGACCCCCAATTGATCGAAAAGTCTAAATCGACTTCAGAACATTTTCTAAACCCTTCAGCAACTTCAGTTGTTCATGCCTTGTTCCTTTCACTCATCTTATACCCACTTGGTTCAGGACATGGTCTCTGTGTTCGTCCCCAATAGGCTGACTATGTCACACCTAGCCCAAGTTAATTTTCTTGTCCTGTGGATTTGAGTTACTCCTACATGTTCCCAAGAAAACCATCTTCTTAACATGTTTTCTCTGGCTAGAGACTTGTGAGTAACAATCCTGACAAGAGGCCTAGGATATACATCTCCTTTATCAGTAGTGGTGAATCCTCTATAGGATATTCAAACACCTTCGATCACTTTAACTTTTACCCAATCATCCCAGAGTTACACCTACTATGTAGAATGCTAAGAAGAAGTCAAAGTACAAGTTGCCATGATCAAGGTGACTTTAATACCTCAAGTCTGAGGAAGCTCGTACTCAGGCTGCAATGAGATTTTCAACGACATATAGAACCAAATGAAGTCTCAGAGCAGGTGATGCACACAAATGCGATCTCAAATCTCATGATGGAGACCGTCGAGGACTCGAAGAGCACGCTGGCGCTCAATACTTGTAAGTGCACGAATGTCGTCAAGTAATAAAAAGATTATCGATCCCACAGGGACTGAGATTTTAGTACCAATTTGTTAAGTGGATGTTATTGTTCGGAATTCAGTTCTAATGGTTGTGATTGCGAGGGTTGTCGGTGGTCCTAACTCAATACAGTGTCACACGGAAGAAGAAAAGGCTTGCTGTGAGTCTTTGGAAGGAATTCTAGGATTTCGGTTTCGCTTGTGTGTCGCAAAACATGCTATCAATTGGGTGTTGTCTAAACGTCTAACTATGGCCTTGTGGAAGGGACATCATACACTCCCCCGATTAGCCTTCGCATCTATTGGGAGCTATCTCTGCCTTACCAAGTTGACCCTTGGCGTTAGGACGGGATAGGTGGTATAAGGATGCTAAATCAATCCCTGAGACAAATCGTTTCCAACTCTATCGCACCCTTCTATCCACAGTTACAGGAGATGAGGCCAACTGCTAGGTTCCTTCTTAATTCTCCTAAATCTTAGATACGAGAGTTGTCACCCCTTGTATTGGCTAGCAGAGTCGATAGAAAACCAAAACACATAGATATCGGTCTAAACTAATAGCAATTGCAAATACAAACTCAAGAACAGAATTTAATTTGGAATAACATGTTCTACGCACACAAACTACTCCCTAATCCTAGAATCGAAGAATCTACTCCATAAATATGAGAGGAGAAACACAAAGCAAGATCATATTCGTATAAACAATGGATATTATGCAAAGAATACAAAGTACAATACAATGTGGCTCTTCTCTCTGACGTTGAAGTGTAGAACTTGGATCTCTGGCGGCTTTCTTCCTCCACATTGCAAGTTCCCGAAGCTTTTTAGGGTGTCAGAGTGTTGTCCCATTCATCGTGCTTCCTTCCTAGGATTTGGGCGTAGCCTCCTTTATATAGACATCAGCTTGGATCTCCCCGAAACCTGGAAAAAAACCTACTCGCATTGGAATCGCACACAACCACACTGTCGTGTTGATCCACATGGCCAGGATGTGTGTGGCGTTGTGGTGCAAGCCGTGTGTTCTCACAAGGCCAGAGTGTGTGTCATTCTATTCTAGCTGACAAATATCTTCATTTTGCTCTAAAAGTGTGCCATTTCCCCCGTATAATGTTGTCCTGCACACAAAAGTACAATGAGCAGATCTCCGAACCATAAAACAAAAAATGCATGCAAAAAAAAGTAAAATATGCATGAAACAAACATAAAATGAAATGAGATGTGAGCGAAAACTACTCTTAAAACCCTATATGTTTTGCTCACATCAATTCCCCCAGACATAGATCTTTGCTTGTCATCAAGAAAACTCAGTGCCATGAAATTTTAAAAAGATATTGTTCCATACTTAGCATGTTAACTAGATTTATCAAGTGGTATTTGCAATCAAAGCAAAATAGATATGTTCTAGAAATTCACTAAGTTAGCTTCTTGTGCTCATGATAAACAAATCTTCTTAGGGGATACTCGTTCCATGGTAAATTAAGTCGTCATCCTATAGCTTTCCTAAGGTCTTCGACTCTTAGGTACTTACCTTCCCAAAGAGAAGGTCATTCCCTAGATCTAGCACAAAGTCTCAAAGGCATGCTCAGTATTGAGAGAAATTGGTAGGTGTTTCCCCAGTAACCTAACTCGGTCTCAAAGAGGCAACTAACCATTTCCACCCACGATAACTATTTTTTTTTATCCCTCATAATCTTTTTTTTTTTTCTACTCATAGAGATTTTGATTTTTCCAAATGGGCTTACACAATCTGAGCATCTCCAGTTACTAAAATGCTAAACTTAGGGTCACCTATAGATTCCAAAGTACTAGACTATTGAGATGAATGATAACTAGGTACATACTAGACTCTCCCTTTCAGAATGTTCGTCATGTGTAGGTGTAAAAATAAAAGCTAACCAGTGTAAGACTAGAACATTCATTAGAGAAAATAAAATAAAATACCACCAGGTAAATGAAGTTAAGATACCCATGGAAAAAGTCATGAAGAAAACTTTAGCAATACTACTGAGGTAGCTTAAAGATAGAAAAAATTAATTACTGAAGAAACTAAAAACTCTATGTATGAAAAAATGAATGTTAACTGAAAATGCTATTGACAGAAAAGAAACTACTGCTAGAAACAAAATAAATCAAGAGTTGGGCCCCCCCAGACTTAAGCGAAGCATACCTCTAGTATGGTGGACAAGGTGGAAAATTCAGTAGCCTCGGGATCTCGGGGTCCTAGGAGAATCTAGTGTTGAGCTGCTGATTCCACATGTACATGTGGTCGAACTGAGAGGTGGTGGATGCAGCGGCCACTCGGTGCTCCTCCTCCCTAGCCCACTATGCCTGTTGGACATGCATGTGTTGTTGCATCTCCTGGCAGTATGTGGCCTCCTCCTGACAACGGGCAATCTCCTCCTGAAAGTATACGTGGGCCTTGTCATAGAACTCCTCGACCCATTGAAAGTGCTCCCGGAAGCCCTAAAACTCTGCCTGCGTGTAGACGCTCTTCTCCTCTCATCACTGCCTCTGCATCTGCTGCTCAGTATATATGTCGTCAAGGTGCAATTGAAACTCCAAAAAATCATAGGCAGATGTACCTACATCCTGCTCAAAAGTTGTAAAAGGTGGTGGTGCTGGTGCATACTCATGTCGACGTGTACTAGGTGGCCTCCTATGCAAGCGTGGACTTGAGGGAGAGTGATGTAAAGGGGGAGAGATGCGTGTCAATGTTGATGGTCCATCATATGGTGAGGACTCCACTATCAGGTATAAGCGCCAGTTGGCCCATGTGGTGATGGTGGTACGATCGAGGTCGGGGAGACTAAGGGATTATAGGTTTTCCTTACAAAGCACAAGGAGTGTCCCTCTCTCATTATCATCTTCATGGCCATACACACTCCTAAGTCAATCCTAGGGCTCCCCTCTAGACTATCTAGCTCACTGTAGTCGTACCTCATCCTATGGAAAATGTGGGTAAGTAGGCCCCCCACAATAATATCTCCTCTCGTCTCTTTGCCAATTTTCACTGTGTCTAATGAAATGGGACCCTACATCAATGCTACTCCTTTCTTGTAGCATGTCCCATAAGCAAAGCAGCTCACTTGCTCTCACTACACCTTCACTCTCCCTACGACCAAAAATAGTATTTGTCATAATTTGGTGTAGGTACTGGAAAATGGGATTTTGGAGGCACGATGCTTTGGCCCTAGAAGGGTCGTACACGTGCTCTCTTGTCAATTCGATCCAAAAGATCCGAGAGTTAAACCCAATAGGGGTTCTTCTCTCTCCCCCACTAGGCAAGCCAAAACATGTGTTCCATTGGTGTAATGTCCATTCATGCTCAGTTTTAAATAACCTAAAGGTAATCCTACCCTCTTCACTCTCTCTAGCCGTTAAAACCTCAACTTCTAAATAACTTAAAAACTCTAAAACTATCCTAGGGTAGGTTGGGTCTCTTATCCCCATTATCTCTCCCCACCCCATTTTTACAAATAGGGATTGAATATCACCCAGCAAATCTAGGGATTCTAATAAATCTTCATCAAGATACCTAGTTGTGGTGATTATTCTAGTAGCAAGCATGTCATATCTATCCCTATGCTCATTATTTCGAAAAAGAAGGGTTGGAAGAGCATTACCTTCCTCCGGAGCTTGAGGGGCGTCCGTTCTCCTTGTTCTTTGCTCCGAAGCATCGGATCGAGATGTCACTTGCTTAGTCCTCCTCATCCTTGCTTCTTTTGGGCTTCCTTGAGGTTGGAAAGGCTTCTAGGTGGTAGGGAAGAGGGATTCACACAGCTAGGGAAAAAGGAATCAAAGCACACAGCGTATTTGGGGCAAAAACACATGGTGCATTCTATTTAACTTTTGCATGACACGACTGTGTGAAAACACATGGCCAAGCCGTGTGCACCGCTGGAAGGTGGGACATGACCGTGTGAAAACACATAGCCAGGCCGTGTGCCCCCTGTTTCCTTCTCAGAGTACACAATGGTCGACTTCTCCTTACTCGCTCAGTCGTGTAGGTTCAAAGTGATTTTTATTTTTACCTAGCAGGTTATTTCTAGTTCTAATTCATATTAAAAATGCTAAATGAATGTAATCCAAAGTTCAAATTAAACAAACGAAAGAAAACATAAAAACTAAACTTGGGTTGCCTTCTAAGGAGCGCTTTGTTTAAGGTCTTTTAGCTCGACCCTACTCCATTGTCTCAACTTGGCTCCGGAGGTTCTGTGAACTTCCATTCATTCGTCTTAGGAACCTTATATACGGTTTCCTCCTTAGCTCTAGATAGAATCACGTGCTTCCCTGATGCGGGTCCATGACTTTCCGTACTAGTAGGCTCAAATTCCATCTTATCCTCTCCTACTTTTAGGGTCAGCTTGTGATTACTGACATCAATGACCATTCTGGTAGTTGCTAAAAATGGTTGCACAAGGATGACAGGTATCTTCGGATCCTCTTCCATCTCCATGACCATAGAGTCAGTTGGAAGTGTAAAGTTTCCCACCTTTACAAGCACATCTTCTAGAATCCCCAGTGGGTATCGGTATGTGTGGTCAGTAAGTTGTAATGTCATAGTGGTGAACTTTAAATTTCCCAACCCTAGCTTTTTGCATAAGATATAGGGCATCAGGCTCACACTCGCACCCAAGTCAAAAAAGGCTTTGGTAATCATGGTTGTCCCTATATAACATGAAATATAGAAACTCCCCGAATCTTTTATTTTCTGAGTGGTCTCGTTCCAGAGATAAGCACTTGATTCCTCCGTGAGGGCCACTATTTCATACTTTTCGACCTTCCTAGGAGGCGCTAGAATATCTTTCATGAATCTTGCGAATTGGATCATTTGGTGAAGCACTTCGAGTGTCGACACCTCTACTGAGATCGACTTTAGCATGTCTAGAAATTTATTGAACTCAGCATCCTTCTTTGCATTGGTCAACCGTTGTGGGAATGGTACAGTAAGGGGTGGTTGAGTATTACGGCAGGTTCCCAATTTATTTCTACGACTTCTTCCTTCTCGACCTCCCTCAAAGGATCTCGTATTTTGGGTCCTGGCTCCTCTACAGCAACTGACCGACCCGACATCTCTTTCAGGATCCTTCTGCTTCGCAACATCACTGCCTTGCACTGCTCTATTGGATTTACCTTCGATTTCTTGGCAATTTCCCTAGTACCCTGGAGATCTAGTTGGCAATCTGAGCTACTTGAATTTCTAGCAACTTTTGCCTGTTGAAAAGATCCCTTACAGACGATCCTAACTCTTCGATCATCGTATTCGTCTGCGAATGTCGCCGCTGAAATACAATATTCGCATCCCGTTGCATCCGAATGAAGTTCTCTATCATATTCTCCAGACGGGTGTCAGGTGGTTGTGGCTACCCATTTCCTCCTGATTGTTGGAAATTTCCCGAGTTATTCCTATAAGAAAATTTTGGGTGGTTGATAATAGTATTTTTGTGTCGTGGTACAATTTTAAATTAATTACCGAACCCCCTAACTACACTAATATAGCATAGTGGATAGCCCTGATCATTTCCCAACAAGTGTAATCGATAGAACAGTAAACTTAGGATCACTTATTATTGCTTGGGGTTTTCTATTGAAGATTGAGGGTTTGGGTTTTAAAAGACTAATCCTACTGAACGAAAAAAAAATGCACGAAATTAAATCAACAAAAACTAAAAAAGGAAATAATCTGATCAACCCAAGATAGGCCGGTGAATGAAAAAGTTCCTCTGGCTAAGTCCAACGAAGCTCGATCGAGACTCCGCAAATGGCAATGGATGTGGGATGGTGCAAACTTTTGAATCCAGTAATTTGATGGATGCTCCGAACTCTCGCAGATCCCGATTGAGCTCGAAGAAGTGTGGTCGGGATGGAACTCCTCCTTGAATCCGAAGGAGAAGGGGGATGAGCTGTGGAGATGGAGGACATCGCCGAAATCTCTCGATGAAGTGGTTCCACCTCGAATCCGTGGAGGAAAATGAATGGAAGCAAGGTGGAGGCGACTGCTAGGGCTCAAGGGAGGAAAAGATTTAACTAGCAACCAAATAAAATAAGCAATGCATTAACGAAATCTACTGCATGAACATGAGGTAAAGTAAAGCATGAAACTAAATCTAATCTAATGGACTACAACCTAATTACTCTAAGAAGCATTTCACCGAACAATATGTAAGCATCAAAGAAATTAAACTAAATACGTGCAATTTAAAACATGGAAGGTAAATTCGATTACAAACATTCAATAAATAAAAACAAAGAAACAATCTAACGAAATCTTGTTGTCCAAAATTTAGAATAGGGCTGAAGTTAGAGCTGGTTGGAGCTGTGAAAGAGCTACCGGTGGTGCTGTGGAGTGCCTGAGCGAGATGTAATCGAAGGGTTACTGGAGTTGTTGAATGGTTGTCGGAGATGGGAAAATGAAGGTGAGAACAAAGGGGAATCCCCACTTCGGTGATCAGTGACAACAGAGGAAGAGGTAGTGGAGAAACGTCCGATGAAATTCACCCGACGTTGCGGGTTGTGCTGCGGAGTGGCTGTCGGTGGTAGAGGTGTGATGGAGGGGACCATCGGTCACCGGAGAAGGAGGGAATCCCCTTTCCTCTTCGGCGATGGGCGGGGAAGGGGAGTGTGTCCGCTGGCATCGTGTGATGGAGGAAGAAGGAACTCTACGATGCTCAATGGATCGACAATGGTGAAAATGTTGGTTTTTAAAGCCCCTTTTCCTTGGCCGTCCGATCCAAGCCCCTTTCAATCTCCGCCATCTAATAGAGCTAGGTTAATTGAATCTGATTAATCCATGAACTAGGCAATGCATCCAACTGTTGTCATCAATCCAACTCTAAATGGATGGATATGATCGACCTCAAAGGTCGATCACGATCAACTTGATCTGGATGGAAGGTAGAGACGTGTGGATCTGAGTGTATCAATCAGATCTCTCCAGATTTAAATAGATGGCTCAAATCAATCAGATCTCATTGAACAGTCAGGATTAAACAGACACGAGCTCTTTGATTGAATTGCTTCTGATCTAGATGAAGGGCTCAGATTCCTCCAGCTCAAAATGTCCTTTATGACCTTAGATGAATCCATATTTGATCCAATTTAAGTCTAGTATAGTGGCTCATCTCGATCTCCTACAATTAAGATGTAAATTTTGCATATATGTCCATAATTATGGAGAATTTTTAATAAGGTCCAAAAATAAATCCAACTCATAAAACATACAAATAATCGATAATTAATCACTAGAGAGGATTAAAACAGTGATATTAAGGACCAAAATAACACGACAAAATGGTAGTTATCAATTCCCCCATACTTATTCTTGCACGTCCCGAGCAAGTAAAGAAAATTAAAAGTAAATTGAAAATATATTTCCCTAGCAATTCCCAATCATACATAGAAAATTGTGAAAGAAAGTTACCTAGGATTGTCAATTCTCAAAGACTCAAGCAATCATGGACTCAAATCTTTCACAGGTTAACAAACATGGTGACTTCAATCCATCATGAATATACTAAGAATGATTAAGCCTCACAAGGTAAGTGATGGTTTCACTCGGTCTCATAAGCATGTAATAGTGGAGTTCACTCAAGCTACTCATGGTTTATGAACTACCATATGCTTGCTTTTCTTCTATCTTCACCACTATATACACATAAGAATGCACAATCACTGAAGGGTTATTAAGAATGTAAGGGAAACATGAATACAAGAAAAATGACAATATGTGCGAAAGGAAAGAAAGATAAGAAATGAAATAGCTAAAGAAATGCAAGAAGAAGATATGGAAATACTGGAATGCTACATAGATGAGTACAAGAAAGCATTTCCCTAAAATTTTTCTTCCAACCCAATAAACATGTAAACAACCCTTATCACATTCTTCAATACAAATCTACTCATGATATACAATAAATCTCTCAATGATTGCAACAAGGGATGTCGTTAACAAAAATACTATCACACATAAATAAAAATGGCACAACATGTCAAAATTTTCACAATAATTTTTTTTTATTTCATGGGCACCCAATTTATTTTTTTTTAACTTTTTTTTTCAGCTATTTTTTAAACTTTTTTTTTCAACATGTAGTGCACTTCCCTATGGTTCTACATCAAGCTCAGCTAAAAAGATAAAGAGCATGGTTAACTCATGGTGATCAAGTACGACTTGCCAATGATAACACTAAATTTCCCTGAGCTACTCTCTCCCCCACACTTAAACTTTTGTCCATCCTGGGCAAAACACTCATCATGAAACATCCAATATTCCGCATCCAACAAAATGGAAATAGAAAGAAATGACATGATGGAAGCATAGAAAGACAGTAGAATAACTAATGAAAATGACATGGCGTATGATAAGAAAATTATTTGAGTAGCATGTGCCAACAAAAGTAGTAAAAGGAAACAAGTGTGATAACCTTCATAGTAATTATGCAAACCTATTGTTGTGTGGTCTCGAAAGAATCAAAGTAAGTTCTAGAGTTACAATAACCACAAGTGCACCACACACAAGCAATAAAAATAGGCTCAATCCTTACTAGGTAAACAAAAATAATCAACTCAGTCTATCAACATAGAATCCATCACCAAGTAGTAATCACAAGCAATCAAATAATCCATTCAAGTCAATAAATCTCAAAAATCGACAATCAAATTTAACTAGCTTACACGACTTCTAAGAAGATATAAAGGAATGCATAGGAAATTTATTTGAAAATTTGAAAAAACAAAAACTCAACAACCAAAACATAACAACTAAAATAAAAACAAATGAAGTAAAAGAAATGTATATACAAAGAAAAAGAAAAGAGATAGGAAAAGGAATGAACTCCCCTAGGGTCCTTGTGGTTCGAGGCAGTTCAGGAGTACTAGCCAGGCTTGGAGTGGAGTGGATCTAGTGGAAGTGAGCGTCTTCTTCATGTGGTCTATGTTGTAAAGTCTAGCTCCCTCCATCATCATCTTCGTGAAGGTACTTCTAGGTGGATGAGAATAATTCCAGTGTAAAATCCAACCCAGTAGTAGAATAATAAGAGCTAAGATGAACTCCACTCCTTTCACTATCGTCTTCTTAAAGACTATCTCAGGTGGTCAGAGATGATTTATTTGGAGCAACTAGTCTGGAAGTTGGACTGCTATATTTGGTGTTGGGGCCTTGTTCAGCAGAAATATGGGAGGCTTAGGCTGTAATAGGAGTGTCCAGTCTGGGGCTCTCCAACTATCCATCACTCCTATAGAAATCATCTTGATATCTTCAGAGCAATTCTAGTCAGGCTTATCAGGTAGTTGCATAGCTGAACAAAATAATTCTACAGACACTGTCTCCTTTACAACATCATCAACCTCAATATAAGTAACAATATCTGCTATATCTAAAATATCATGTGCAACATTAACAATATCACAAGTAGGAGTAACAGTATCATCTACAAAAATATTTGCACTCTTATCAACAATAACATCAACATCATCCACAACTTCATTACCGTAGCACATAGAAATATTGGAGTCCTGTAGAGTTGTAGGATCATAAACTTGGCTATCACATACTCCACAATCCATCTCCTCTAGCGCGTCAATATCCACAGAAATGGTAGCTGACGAAGGCTGAATGAATCCTTGTGCTTGCATTTGCTGGGACTGCTGTGAGCTATTAAGCATTGGAATATTTTGGATCTCAGGTGATGGCCTCTGACATGCTGGTAAGGGATGATAGGAATATTGTGAATTTACAGCCATGACCTAAATAAGATCTCTAGCCTGAGTAGGAGTCTTGTTGACAAGGCCCCTCCACTAGCTACATCAAGCATACACCTGTCCATAGGAAATAATCCATCATAGAAGTGAAGGATGAGTAGGTGATCGCTAATTTGGTGATGGGGGCAACTAGCACACAATCTTTTGAATATCTCCCAATACTCATGTAGAGTCTCTCCTATCATTTGCTCAATACCACAAATGCTCTTTCGAATTTCTATGGTCTTGGATGCAGGGAAAAACTTTTCTAAAAAGGCTTTCTTCATTTCACTCCAACATGTAATAGAGCCAGGAGGAAGATTATAGATCCAATCCTTTTCCCTATCTGATAAAGAGAATAGAAATACTCTGAGCATAATATCCTCCTGTGATTTACTTCGTGGCTTCATTACTGAGCATACCATATAAAATTCTTGCAAGTGCCTAATTGGATCATCGCTAGAATAACCATGGAATTTCAGAAGCAAATGTACAATTTCAAAGAATTCAACATCCACATTTAATTCAGGAAACTGAATGCAAAAAAGATTGATAAGCAACATCTGGTGCGGTGAGTTCCCTGATAGTTCTGTTAATCCCTAAATCATCAACCTGATGAAAGCCTCCTAATCAATGATAAAGGGATCCATGATCAAAGAAATTTCCTGTTCTTTCCTGAAATACTAACAAACAATATCAAAAGACACAGGAAGTATACATGATAAAATACATGGATATATAACGGAATAAAAGACTGAAGCCCAAAATAAAAGTTTTTGAGTTTTGATTTTTTTTTAGAAAAATAAACAATCCTAAGTTTACTAAGCATCATTACACTCCCCGGCACCGGCACCAAAAATTGATAACAGTATTTTGTCTCATGGTACCATTTCAAATTAATTACCGAACCCCCTAACTACACTAATATATCATAGTGGATAGCCCGAATCATTTCCCAATGAGTGTAATCGATAGAACAGTAAACTTAGGATCACTAATTATTTCTTTGGCTTTTCTATTGAAGATTGGGGGTTTGGGTTTAAAAAGACTAATCCTACTGAACGAAAAGACAATGCACGAAATTAAATCAACAAAAACTGAAAGTGGAAATAATCTGATCAACCCAAGATAGGCCCGGTGAATGAACAAGTTCCTCCGGCTAAGTCCAACAAAGCTCGATCGAGACTCCGCAAACGACAATGGATGTGGGATGGTGCAAACTTCTGAATCCAGTAGTTTCATGGATGCTCCAAACTCTTGAGGATCCAGTTGAGCTCGAAAAAGTGTCGTCGGGATGAAACTCCTCCCCAAATCCGAAGGAGAAGGGGGATGAGTTATGGAGATGGAGGACGTCATCGAAATCTCTCGATGAAGCAGTTCCTCCTCGAATCCATGGAGGAAAATGGATGGAAGCAAGGTGAATGCGGCAGCTAGGGCTTAAGGGAGGAAAAGATTTAACTGACAACCAAATAAAATAAGCAATGCATCAACGAAATCTACTGCATGAACATGAGCTAAAGTAAAGCATGAAACTAAATCTAATCTAATGGACTACAACCTAATTACTCTAAGAAGCATTTCACCGAACAATATGTAAGCATGAAAGAAATTAAACTTAATACGTGCAATTCAAAACATGGAAGGTAAATTTGATTACAAACATTCAACAAACAAAAACAAAGAAACAATCAAACGAAATCTTGTTGTCCAAAATCTGGAATAGGGTTGAAGTTGGGTTTTGGTGTGAAAGGTCTTGGTCTTGTGGAGTGGGTGGCGAGATCTGTCGAAGGGCTGCTGGAGCTATTGAATGGCAGTCGGATGGGGTGAATGAAGGTGAGAATGGAGGGGAGTCCCCACTCCGGTGATCGGCGACAACAAAGGAAGCGACAGTGAAGAAATGTCGGGTGAAATCCACCCGACATTGCCGGCTGTGCTGTAGAGTGGCTACTGGCAGTAGAGGCGTGATGGAGGAGACCACCGGTCATTGGAGAAGGAGGGAATCCCCTTTCCTCTCCAGTGACCAGCGGAGAAGGGGAGAGTGTTCACCGGCGTCGCGCGATTGAGGAAGAAGGAACTCTGCGCTACGCGATGGATCGGTCATGGTGAAAATGTTGGTTTTTAAAGCCCCTTTTCCTTGGTCATCCGGTCCAAGCCCATTTCAATCTCAATCATCCAATAGAGCTAGGTTAATTGAATCTGATTAATCCATGAACTTGGCAATGCATCCAACGGTTGTGATCAATCCAACTCTAAATGGATGGATCTGATTAATCTGAAAGGACGATCACGATCAACTTGATCTAGATGGTAGGTTGAGATGTGAGGATCTGAGTGTATGGATCGGATCTCTCCAAATTTAAATATATGGCTCAGATCAATCAGATCTCATCGGATGGTCAAGATTAAACAAATCTGAGCTCTTTGATTGAATTGCTTCTGATATGGATAATGGGCTCAGATTCCTCCAGCTCAAAATCTCCTTTATGCCCTTAGATGAAGCCATATTTGATCCAATTTGAGTCTAGTCTAGTGGCTCATCTCGATCTCCTACAATTAAGATGTAAAATTTTAATATAAGTCGAAAATTAAGGAGAATTTACAATAAGGTCTAAAAATAAATCCAACTCATAAAACATGCAAATTATTGATAATTAATCACTAAAGAGGACTAAAACAGTGATATTAAGGACCAAAATAACATGACAAAATGGTAATTATCAGTGGTTCATCCATCTGGGATTGTAAGTACTGGAGTATGGGTTGTTGGCCCTTTGATTTTTATCGCCAACCGCATCGACATGTTCGATCTGCTCTTCTAAGCCAACCTGCCCTCCATAGTAATCCTCCCGATACATTGCTACTCCTTTTCCAATGTAATTGACTGCACATGCCAAAACTGGATTTAGAGAGTCGAACCATCTACTAAGTGCGTCCATCCTCGCTGACATGTGGTCCACTGAGTTGACAGCATATCATCCCGCGGCAGGAGTTGGGTGACTATGTTTGGAAGCCCATTGACGGTGGTTCTAGGCCACCTCTTCTATTAGCTCCTTCGCTTCCTTTATAGTCTTGTTCATAAGTGCTCCTCCTTCGGTAGAATTGAGAGACATCTTTGTGGCATACGTGTCCCATTATAGAAGATGTGGATCACCAGCCACCTTTCCAGTCCATGATGGGGGCATTGGTAGAGTAGCCCCTTGTAGTTATCCCAGGCTTCAAATAGGGACTCCCCTTCCTTCTGACGGAAGATCATTATTAGATGGCCCATGTGAGCAGTCTTGCTTGGTGGGAAGTATTTATTCAAGAACTACTGCTCGCATTGCTCCCATGTAGTAATGCTTCCCGAAGGTAGGGAGTGAAGTCATGCCTTAGCCTTATCCCGTAATGAGAACGGGAATAGGCTCAGGCTGATCGCATCTGTAGGGACTCCATTGATCTTCCTTGTTGAGCAGATTTTCAAAAATATCTCCAGGTGTCGGTTCGGGTCTTCAGTTGCAGCTCCCCCGAATTGACTCTGCTGGACCATGTGTATGAGTGATAGTTTCAACTCAAAGTTGTTTGCCGAATTGGACAGTCCAGCTATACTCGGCCTAAATCCTCTAGCACTAGGGGCCGCGTAATCCCGCAAAGGTCGGCTACCTATATCCACCTCGGATGCAACTTGATCATCCATCCTCTTCTATTCAGCTCTCCGGCGATGATAGGTTCGTTCGATTTGTAGATCGATCGGAATTAGGCCTCTCAATCTTAGGCATCTAAGAATACGAAGAACGGAGCCACAAAATTAGGAGTATTACTTAATACTTAATTAAAACAGAAAATAAACTGAACTAAATACTGAATCAAATTTAGAAAAGCTAATTATAAAATAAAACATAAAACTACTACTAAAATAAAAAAAAAACAAATTCTAGATATGGGAAATCTAAAACTGAAGTAAATAAAATAAAATAAAAAGAAAAGAGAGTAATAAAAGTAAAGCAAGAAAATAAATCTAATCCTAAGTCTGATCCAATTATCCACTTCTTGATACGATATCGAATCAATCAGTCCCCGGCAATGACACCAAAAACTTGATGCACGTGAACACGACCTCAAATATTGCAATGGAGACCGTTGAGGACTCGAAGCACGCTCTCGCGCTCAACGCCCGCAAGTGCACAGATGTCATCAAGTAAAAAAAAGATTATCGATCCCACAGGGACTGAGAATCGAGTACTGATTTGTTAAGTGGACGTTATTGTTCGGAATTCAGTTCTAATGGTTGTGATTGTGAGGGTTGTCGACGGTCCTAACTCAATACGGTGTCACACGGAAGAAGAAAAGGCTTGCTGTGAGTCTTTGGATGGAATTCTAGGATTTCAATTTCGCTTGTATGTTACAAAACATGCTATCAATTGAGTGTTGTCTAAACATCTAACTATGGTCGTGTGGAAGAGACATCATACACCCCCTGATGAGCCTTCGCATCTATCGGGAGCTATCTCTGCCTTTCCAGGTCGACCCCTGGCATTAGGATGAGAGAGGTGGTACGAGGCTGCCAAATCAATCCCTATGAAGAATCATTTCCAATTCTATCACACCCTTCTATCCACAGTTAGAGGAGATGAGGCCAACCCCTAGGTTCCTCCTTAATTCTCCTAAATCTTAGATACGAGGGTTGTCACGCCTCGTATCGGCTAGCACAATAGATAGAAAACCAAAACACATAGATATCGATCTAAACTAATACCAATTGCAAATACAAACTCAAGAACAAAATTTAATTTGGAACAACATATTCTATGCACACAAACTACTCCCTAATCCTAGAGTTGAAGAATCTACTCCATAAATATGAGTGGAGAAACACAAAGCTTGATCATATTCGTATAAAACAATGGATATTATGCAAAGAATAGAAATTACAATGCAATGTGGCTCTTCTCTCCAGCATTGAAGTGTAGAACTTGGATCTCCGGTGGCTTTCTTCCTCCCCGTTACGAGTTCCCAAAGCTTTTTAGGGCGTCGGAGTGCCATCCCATCCATCGTGCCGTCTTCCTAGGGTTTAGCCTCCTTTATATAGATATCAACATGGATCTCCTCAAAACCTGGAAAATAACTGACTCATGTCGGAATTGCATAGTGCCACACGCCTGTGTGGATCCACACAGTCAGGCCGTGTGTGGCGCTGTGGCACAGGTCGTGTGTTTTCATAGGGACAGGGTGTGTGCCATTCTTTTCTAGCTGCCAAATGTCTTTTTTTTTCCTCAAAAGTGCGTCATTTTCCTAGTATAATGTTGTCCTACACACAAAAGTACAATGAGCAGATCTCCGAACCAGATCATTGGAAATGCATGCAAAATAAAGTAAATTATGCATGAAACAAACATAAAAAGAAATGAGATGTGAGCGAAAACTACTCCTAAAACCCTATATGTTTTGCTCACATCAGCAGGCCACTCCAATGAACTAGTTACCATAACTTGCATCCACATGTTCTCTTTCAGCATCTCTATGCTTCCATTCAGTGAGTACCGAATGCTTGGACAAACCATGGAGCATAATGATGTGAGCAAAACATATAGAATTTTAGGAGTAGTTTTTGCTCACATCTCATTACATTTTATGTTTGTTTCATGGTTATTTTACTTTGTTTTGTATGCATTTCCTATTTTCTAGTTCGGAGATCTACACTTTGTACTTTTGTGTGCAGGATAGCATTTCATGGGGAAAACGGTGGATTTTCATAGCAAAAGAAGGACATTTTGCAGCTGGACACAGAAGGTGACATGGCCAGGGCATGTGGCTACACACGACCGTGTCCCAGGGTCGAAGTTGGCAACCATGGAGCCACACACAGCCTGGCCATGTTGAAACACATGGTCGTGTGGCGCTTCACGATTCCGATGTGAGTCGGTTATTTTCTAGGTTTTAGAGAGATCTAGGATGATGTCTATATAAAGGAGGCTACACCCAAACTCTAGGGAGAGGTAGGAAAGCCGGGACCGCACTCCGACGACCTAAAAAGCTTCGAGAACTCGCAACGGGGAGGAAAAAAGCCATCGAAGATCCAAATTTTGCACTTCAACATTGGAGAGAAGAGTCACATCGCATTGTAAATTCTATTCTTTACATAATTTCTATTGTTTATACGAACATGATCCTGCTTTGTGTTTCTCCTCTCTTATTTATGGAGTAGACTGTTTGATTCTAGGACTAGGGAGTAGTATATGTTGAGTTAGAACTTGTTGGTTCAAATATTTTTTTTGTTTTTGAATTTATATTTATAATTGGCGTTTGGTTTAGCGCTATAACTATCATTTTGGTTTTCTATCTACTGTGCTAGCCGATACGAGGGGTGACAACCCTCATATCTAAGATTTAGGAGAATTAAGGAGGAACCTAGGGGTTGGCCTCATCTCCCATAATCGTGGGTAGAAGGATGCGATAGAGTAGGAAATGTGGCCCGTTTTCGACTCGTTACAAGGATTGATTCAGCATCCTCGTACTGACTATCCTGTCCTAAGTCCAGGGGTCCACCTGGTAATGGCAGAGGTAGCTTCTGATAGATGCGAAGGCTCATCAGGGGAGTGTATGATGTCCTTTCCACAAAATCGTAGCTAGAAACCTAGATAAAACCCAATTGACAACGTGTTCTACGACACAAACAAAACCGAAATCCTAGAATCCCTTTCAAAGGCTTGCAACTAATTTCTTTCTTCTTTCGTGTGACACCATATTGAGTTGGGACCGCCGTCAACCCTCACAATCATAACCCTTAGATCTAAATTTCGAACAATAACCTCCACTTACAAAATCGATAATCGAATCTCAGTCCCTGTAGGATCGGTAATCGTTTTACTACTTGACGACATCCGTGTACTTGCGGGCATTGAGCGCAAGCGCACACTTCGATTCCTCGACAGTCTCCGTCGCAAGAATTTGAGGTTGCATTTGAGTGCATCAAGTTTTTGGCGCCATTGTTGGGTACTGATTGATTCGATATCGAATCAAGAAGCGGATAATTTGATCGGACTTAAGGTAGATTTATTTACTTGCTTTACTTTTATTTCTTTGGTTTATTTATATTTACTTCAGTTTTAGATTTTTAATATCTAGATTAAGTTTAGATTTATTTCAGTAATTACGTTGCATTAACTTTTAGTTAAATTTTTTTGCATTTGATTTAGTATTTTAGACTATTTTCTATTTTAATTAAGTATTAACTAATACTCTTAATTTTGTGGCTCGGTTCTACGTATGCTTAGATGCCCAAGATCAGGAGACCTAATTTCGATCGATCTAGAAATTGAATGAATCTATCATCGCTGAAGATCTTAACAAAAGTGGATGGAGGACCAAGCCACATCCGAAGTGAATATAGGTAGCCGACCTTTGTGGGATTACACATCCCCTAGTGGTAGAGGCTTTAAGTCGAGTATAGTTGGACCATCCATTTTAGCAAATAACTTTGAGCTGAAATTGACACACATACAACTGCAACTGAAGACCCGAACCGACACCTGGAGTCATTTTTGGAAATCTGCTAAACAATGATGATAAATGGAGTCCCTATAGACGCGATCCGCCTGAGCCTATTCCCATTTTCATTGCGGGATAAGGCTAAGGTAAGGCTTCAATCCTTGCCTTCAGGAAGCATTACTACATGGGAGCAATGTGAGTAGCAGTTATTGAATAAATACTTCCCACCTAGCAAGACTACTCGCATGCACCATCTAATAACTGTTGGGATGTATACTGAAAGCCTAGCTCTTTTGTATGAACATCTTTATTTTGAAATAAGAATCACATGATCATTGTTTGCATATTTTTATGATTATGAAAAATTGTCTAATACTTTATATTGTAGATAACATGGTGCTTGGGTGTGGCACAGAAGATCATGTTATTAGTCACTTGTAGAGTATAAGTAAAGGCTCACAGCGAAGATGGTTTTAGACAATCCATTGGCATGGTTGTAGTGTAGCTTGGTATTGTTTTGTCTTGAACATAAAGTTACACTAGTACACTTAGGTGTATTGAGCAGGACCGACATAGAGGTGATTCAATTTGTTGCTGACTACATAATTGAATCGGACCTCGGATATTATGTTGTACATGCTCTTAATCCCGATATAATAACGGGCACATGTACTTAGTATTTATTTCTTTGATTTACCAGAGGGTGAGATTTCTATGGATTAAATCAATATGCCCGGTAAGTTGGGAAATGATATTATTTACATGGTGTGCCGTTGATTATAGGAGGAATCTGTGTCCTATGTATTAGGTTGATGATGTCCCCTTGAGGAGCTCATAAGGTTAATCATGTAAACCCTGCATCTTAACTTAGTCAACATGATGATAAGTTTGAGTGGTACTACTCGAGGAGTTAGATGTTAATTAATTGATGGTCAGTAAAAAAATTAATTGACGGACATTTGATATCTTAAATACGGGGAGATGGATGTACAAATAATATATGGAGCCCATATTAATTTATGGGGGTTGGTGAGGTAGTTTAATGATGATCCTCTAGTGGAATGGAACATCATTGATGGATCAAGTTTGTGTGGTTCCGATCCATCGAGTTGCCAAGATCCAACTCCTCCTCATGGTCCCTATCGTAGCCTAATATAAACCTCATGAAGTCTAGATCAAATGATGGAAAACAAATCTCTAAATCCGACGGTTGGGATTAAATCCCTAGATCCGACGGTTGAGATTAAATCTCTAGATCCGACGGTTGGGATTAAAACCCTAGAACCGACGGTTGAGATTAAATCTCTAGATCCAACGGTTGAGATTAAAACCCTAGTACCGACGGTGGAGATTAAACCAAGGCCTAAACCTAACTCTATATATAAGGGAGCATGGGTTGGGCGGCAATAAGTTTTTTGGATGATGGAAATTAGGGTTAAGCCTCTCTTTTCTTGGGCGGCAAGAAACCCTAAGGAGGAAACCCTAATTAGGGTTTGGCTCCTTGGGTTGGGCGGCCATGGTGAGGAAAGGAGAGTGGGTGGCAACTTGTGGAAGAGTTCTTCTTCTTCCTAGGGAAGGTCGCCGGTTCTAGATCTCCTCCTTCCACCATGGTTGGGCGGCAAGAAATTGGAAGAGGCTAGGGTTAGGGTTTAGTCCATGATGGTGGGCGGCAACCCTTCTTCCTCCTTCCTCCTTGGTTTGGCCGGCGCCCAAGCTTCACCCTTCTTTCTATGGATTAGGTTGGTTTGGGAAATTAGGGTTTGCCCTTCCATTAGTGGGCGGCAAGAAACCCTAGAGTTTTCCTTTCCTTGGTTGGGCGGCTAGGTTATGGAGGGGAAAGTGGGCGGCAACTATAGGAGAGGATATCTTCTTCTTCTTCCTAGGGTGTTGCTGGCTCCTAGATCTTTTCCCTCTACATTGGTCGGTGCTCAACCTATTCCTCTCATCCTCTTCTTGTTCTCTTTGGACTGGCAGCAAACATCATGCTTGGAGCTTGATGGTTGGTCCTAGATAAGAGATGAGTTTTGTTTCCATTTTGTTTTCTCTATTCTTGGGGCCGGCGGGATCAATCCTTTGTGGATTGGTGGTTGGCTCAAGCAAGAAGGGAAAGAGAGTTCTTCATTCTTTGGATTAAAGAAGATCTAGGAAGCTTCAACATGTGGAGGATCTTCGCCCACACGAAGTCTACAAGGAGGTTAGGACATACGATAGAAGATCAAGAGGTATAAAATTTTTACAACTTTTATTATTGTTCTTTGCATGTTCTTATTGGTATGATAGCTTATGTTCTTTATGTTAGTATATGTTGATTATACTAGTTTACATTTGTATGTTTTTGTATAATCATGGACCCCGAATAAGAAATACAAAAACCGGCGATCCGTTCGTCGTCTCATCCGCGGCTAATTGACTAGAAGAGTTTGGTTGCTTGAACAACTAGTTTGTTCAAGCGATTGCTCGAGTCGTTGGCACGACGACGAATTGGTTGTGCTTAGGAAACTCATCCCATCCGGATTAGTTTTTCATTAGCAAAAATTTTAATCCGGGGACATGGGAGCCTATTAGCATTCCAAGGAATAGCACGATCCCAAGAAATGGTATCAGAGCCACGGTTTCCGGTTTTGTGTGTTTTGGATTCGGTTACTTTCACGCACTTATCATATATTGTGTATACCGGATAATAGTAGGATGTGCGTAGGCTAACTTTTTGGTTGTAGGCATAAGATCCAACTATTATGGCTATATATGTGTGTATGTGATTGCATGTGTGTGTGATTGTATATTATTTGAATCCTCGGGGTTGACGAGGCTAAATTAGTATTTAATTTTTGTAATTGAATATGGCATTGTTTAGCCACTCATTATTTTATTTTACTTTCGATCTAGATTTCATGTACACTCCCTCGTGGAGTATAGGATCGATGGATGTAAAATAAAATTGGTTTTATTCTCGGCTCGGATCTCCGGTTGGCTCGTACATGGCGTAGGAGGAGCGGACGAGGTGGCGACACGACGGAACGCATATTGGAGAACAATGCCATAATAGTTGGAAAAATTCTGATTTTTCCATATTTATTGCTGATTTGTTTTATATGCAAGTTGTGTGTGCTTGAAAATTCCTCATTTTCAATTTACTAAGTGGGAGAGGGATATTTTAATTAATTCCCGCGACCTCCATTACAATTTGACATGTGATGAAACAAACTTGCGTGTCGGCTCTGAGTGCCTTCCTCCCTGCGGATGAGTTTGTTTGCGGATCACTAGGTCAAATAATGGTTATAGGAAATTATATAGGAGTGTGTGTACTTCCATAGCGGTAAGGCACATAATCCAAAATAATTCCCTTAGTACCGTGTAATGGTGCACACTTAGATGCAAATAAAAAGTAGTTTTATTTGTAGGGCCAAAGAGGAACCAACTATTAATTTTATTTGTCAAAAGTAAGGTTGACAAGATAATAAAATTAATGGGTTAAACCTCCTCTTACAAATGTAGAATTCGTATACGTCCACACTATCGTGGCATGCGATATTCTCGGTGTTTGAGGTGTTGGTTGATTTCAAAATTTTATTGTTTGAGGAATCAATAATTTTTATTGAAATCTACAGTAATAATAAGCATGTTATGTGTGCTTGAAAATTCCTCATTTTCAATTTACTAAGTGGGAGAGGGATATTTTAATTAATTCCCGCGGCCTCCATTACAATTTGACGTGTGATGCAACAAACTTGTGTGTCGGCTTTGAGTGCCTTCCTCCCTGTGGATGAGTTTGTTTGCGGATCACTAGGTCAAATAATGGTTATAGGAAATTATCTAGGAGCGTGTGTACTGCCACAGCGGTAAGGCACATAATCCGAAATAATTTCCTTAGTATCGTGTAATGGTGCACACTTAGATGCAAATATAAAGTATCCTCCCCATCGGAGTCACTGCTTTTATTTGTAGGGCCAAAGAGGAACCAACTATTAATTTTATTTGTCAAAAAGTAAGGTTGACAAGATAATAAAATTAATGGGTAAAACCTCCTCTTACAAATGAAGAATTCGTATACATCCACACTACGTGGCATGAGATATTCTCGGTGTTTTGAGGTGTTGGTTGATTTCGAAATTTTATTGTTTGAGGAATCAATAATTTTTTGAAATCTAAAGTAATGATCTATGTGATTCTTAGGACTTTCAAAATTGACTTTCAGTCCACTTACTGTGAGACTAAAGGAAATAAACTTACTGTATCCAAATAATATTGATTGGAAAAGATTCTAGATATTGTCTTATCTGCTAAGGAGTACAAGTATGCACTCTTCAAAGAGTGTCCTCAAGCCATCATTGCTCAAAAGGGTTTCTACTTCTAAGCCGAAAGGCAAGAAGAAGAAGAAACAAGGTGAAGCAAAGATGGTCGGAGGATCTCAGGGAAGAGTGAAGAAGCCGAAACGCAAGTACTTCACTTGCAAGCAGGATGGACATTCGAAGAAGGACTGTCCCAATTCAAAACAGAACAAAGGTATATCTTTTGGACTAGTCATTGAAACATGATTAGCGGTGATATCTACTGGCACCTGGTGGGTAGATACGAGAGCCACTAATCATGTCTGCAACAATTTGCAGGGGTTCCAGGAAACCCGATGTCTAGCTAAAGGAGAGATTACCATTTACTTGGGCAATGCCATGATGGTGGCGGCTATTGTAGTGGGAGAAGTTTTATTTATCTCTTGAAAATAATAAAACTTTGGTTCTGGAAAATTCCCTTTATGTACCATTATTTAGAAAGAATTTAGTTTCAGTTTCTAAATTATTATGGATGGATATTCTATTTCTTTTAATGATAGAGTTGTTATAAAAAGGAATAGGGAGAATATCTATTCAGGTACATTGATAGGAAATTTGAACCAAAACCTCCCACGATGCAAATTGAAGTTAATAACTCATCTTCTAATTCCAATAAGAGAAAAGAACCTTCGAAGATGAACCAAACATATCTTTGGCTTCTTAGGCTTGGTCACATTAACCTAAGCAGAATTCAAAGGTTGATAGATGATGGACCTTTGGGTTCATTAGTGGTGGAGGATCTCCAAACCTATGAATCTTGCTTGGAGGGTAAGATGACCAAGAGGCCTTTTTAAGGCCAAGGGGTATTGAGCCAAAGATGTGCTAGAAATGGTTCATTCTGATTTGTGTGGTCCTATGACTATCTAGGCAAGAGGTGGTCTTGAATATTTCGTCTCTTTTATAGAAAATTATTCAAGATATGGATGACACTACGATCTGATCGTGGTGGTGAGAACCTCTTGGGAGAGTTTAGGAACTACTTATCAGAGGTTGGGATTTAATCCCAATTGACTACACCTGGCACACCCCAGCAGAACGATGTAGCAGAGCGAAGGAATAGGACTCTTATGGAGATGATTATATCGATGATGAGTTATTCTGACTTGTTTTATAGTCCTAGAGATCAGAGAGTGATCGTTAACACGAACGCTAAATTTCTAGAGGAAGACTATGTGATAAGCCACAAGCCCAAGAGTAAAATTGTTCTGGAGGAGTTAAAAAGGGAAGTCACTTCTTTAGTACCACCGGTACAAGAGGATATACCACATGTCACTGCACTGTGTGTCACAAAGGATACACAGATGATACCTCGTCGTAGTGGGAGGGTTGTTAGACAGCCTCTTAGATTCATGTTTTTGGGTGAATCTTCTGATTTGGTCCCTAGCAAACATGAACCTGATCCCTAGACATACGACGAGACAATCCAAGATATAAATACGGCATCTTGGCAAAGTGCAATGAATACTGAGATTGAATCTATGGATTCAAGTCAGGTCTGGGAGCTCTTATGCATTGCAGCTCATATGGATTATGAGGTGTGGCAGATGGATGTCAAGACAACTTTCCTTAATGGAAGTCTTGAGGAAAACATCTATATGAAGCAACCAGAGGGATTCATTGCTAAGGGCAAAGAGCGTATTGTATGTAAGCTTAATCGGTCCGTTTATGGACTGAAGCAAGCTTTGAGGTCTTGGAACATTCGTTTTGATGAGGTAAATCCAGACTTATGGATTTATTCAAAGTCCAGATGAGTCTTGTGTATACAAGAGATGTGACAGAAACATAGTGGTATTTCTTGTACTATACATATATAATATTTTGGTAGTTGGCAACAATATCAGAGTGTTATCAGACGTAAGGGTATGGTTGTCCAAACAGTTTTGAAGGACTTGGGAGAAGTGGGTCACGACCTTGGGATCAAGGTTGTTGTGCTTATCCCAAGCTTCATACATAGACATGATTTTGGATCGTTTTAGCATGCAGAACTCCAAGAAGGGTTTTCTACCCTTCAGGTATGGAGTTACTTTATCTAAGGAGATGTGTCCTAGATCATTTGAGGTGATAAAGGAGCTGAAGGCGGTTCCTTATGCTTCGGCAGTAGGAAGCCTCATGTATGCTATGTACGAGACAAGATATCTACTTTTCCGTGGGCATGGTTAGTAGATATCAGAGTAATCTAGGACAGGGACATTGGACTACGGTAAAAGCATATATTGTAGTGCCTGAGAAGGACTAGGGATTATATGCTAGTTTATCGGGCAGACCAATTACTCCCTGTGGGTTGCATGGATTGCAATTTCCAATCAGATAGGGATAACAGTAAGTCTACCTCAGGTTTTGTGTTTACTTTAGGAGGTGGAGCCATTGTATGGAGGAGTGCCCAGCAGAAATGCGTGGCGGACTCCACCATGGAAGTTGAGTATGTGGTAGCCTGTGAGGCAGCCAAAGAAGTTGTGTGGCTTAGGAACTTCCTGATGGACTTGGATGTGATTCTTGGTTTGCCCAGAACTATCACAATTAATTGTGATAATAATAGTGCAGTTGCAAACTCGAAGGAACCACGAGCCCATAAAACCAGTAAACACATAGAGTGCAAGTACCACCTGATACGAGAAATCATAAAGGAGGTAGAAGTTCATGTCGCCTAGATTGCATTAGAGGATGACCTGGTAGACCCTTTCACTAAGGCCCTTCTAGCGAGAGCTTTGATAAGCATGTGGAGGGAAGGGGAATCAGATGTATGGCAGTATGATGACAGCATAGTCTTTTAGTATAAGTGGGAGATTGTTGGGATGTATACTTAAAGCCTAGCTCTTTTGTATGAACATCTTTATTTTGAAATAAGAATCACATGATCATTGTTTGCATATTTTTATGATTATGCAAAATTGTCTAATACTTTATATTGTAGATAACATGGTGCTTGGGTGTGGCACAGAAGATCATGTTATCAGTCCCTTATAGAGTATAAGTAAAGGCTCACAGCCAAGATGGTTTTGGACAAACCATTGGCATGGTTGTAGTGTAGCTTGGTATTGTTTTGTCTTGAACATAAAGTTACACTAGTACACTTAGGTGTATTGAGCAGGACCGACATAGAGGTGATTCAATTTGTTGCTGACTACATAATTGAATCGGACCTCGGATATTATGTTGTACATGCTCTTAATCCCGATATAATAACGGACACAAGTACTTAGTATTTATTTCTTTGATTTACCAGAGGGTGAGATTTCTATGGATTAAATCAATATGCCCGGTAAGTTGGGAAATGATATTATTTACATGGTGTGCCGTTGATTATAGGAGGAATCCGTGTCCTATGTATTAGGTTGATGATGTCCCCTTGAGGAGCTCATAAGGTTCATCATGTAAACCCTGTAGGTTGACTTAGTCAACATGATGATAAGGTTGAGTGGTACTACTCGAGGAGTTAGATGTTAATTAATTGATGGTCAGTAAAATAATTAATTGACGGACATTCGATATCTTAAATACGGGAAGATGGATTTACAAATAATATATGGAGCCCATATTAATTTATGTGGGTTGGTGAGGTAGTTCAATGATGATCCTCTAGTGGAATGGAACATCTTTGATGGATCAAGTTTGTGTGGTTCCGATCCATCGGGTGGCCAATATCCAACTCCTCCTCATGGTCCCTATCGTAGCCTAATATAAACCTCATGAAGTCTAGATCAAATGATGGAAAACAAATCTCTAAATCCGACGGTTGGGATTAAATCCCTAGATCCGACGGTTGAGATTAAATCTCTAGATCCGACGGTTGGGATTAAAACCCTAGAACCGACGGTTGAGATTAAATCTCTAGATCCGACGGTTGAGATTAAAATCCTAGAACCGACGGTGGAGATTAAACCAAGGCCTAAACCTAAGTATTTATATAAGGGAGCATGGGTTGGGCGGCTATAAGTTTTTTGGATGATGGAAATTAGGGTTTAGCCTCTCTTTGCTTGGGCGGCAAGAAACCCTAAGGAGGAAACCCTAATTAGGGTTTGGCTCCTTGGGTTGGGCGGCCATGGTGAGGAAAGGAGAGTGGGCGGCAACTTGTGGAAGAGTTCTTCTTCTTCCTAGGGAAGGTCGCCGGTTCTAGATCTCCTCCTTCCACCATGGTTGGGCGGCAAGAAATAGGAAGAGGCTAGGGTTAGGGTTTAGTCCATGATGGTGGGCGGCAACCCTTCTTCGTCCTTCCTCCTTGGTTTGGCCGGCGCCCAAGCTTCACCCTTCTTTCTATGGATTAGGTTGGTTTGGGAAATTAGGGTTTGCCCTTCCATTAGTGGGCGGCAAGAAACCCTAGAGTTTTCCTTTCCTTGGTTGGGCGGCTAGGTTATGGAGGGGAAAGTGGCCGGCAACTATAGGAGAGGATATCTTCTTCTTCTTCTTAGGGTGTTGCCGGCTCCTTGATCTTTTCCCTCTACCTTGGTCGGCTCTCAACCTATTCCTCTCATCCTCTTCTTGTTCTCTTTGGACTGGCGGGAAACATCATGCTTGGAGCTTGATGGTTGGTCCTAGATAAGAGATGAGTTTTGTTTCCATTTTGTTCTCTCTATTCTTGGGGCCGGCGGGATCAATCCTTTGTGGATTGGTGGTTGGCTCAAGCAAGAAGGGAAAGAGAGTTCTTCATTCTTTGGATTGAAGAAGATCTAGGAAGCTTCAACATGTGGAGGATCTTCGCCCACACGAAGTCTACAAGGAGGTTAGGACATACGATAGAAGATCAAGAGGTATAAAAGTTTTACAACTTTTATTATTGTTCTTTGCATGTTCTTATTGATATGCTAGCTTATGTTCTTTATGTTAGTATATGTTGATTATACTAGTTTACATTTGTATGTATTTGTATAATCATGGACCCCGAATAAGAAACACAAAAACCGGCAATCCGTCCGTCGTCTCTTCCGCGGCTAATCGACTAGAAGAATTTGGTTGCTTGAACAACTAGTTTGTTCAAGCGATTGCTCGAGTCGTTGGCACAACGACGAATTGGTTGTGCTTAGGAAACTCATCCCATCTGGATTAGTTTTTCATTAGTGAAAATTTTAATCCGGGGACATGGGAGCCTATGAACATTCCGAGGAATAGCACGATCCCAACAATAACGAGCTTCCGTCAGAAAGAAGGGGAGCCTGGGATCACTACAAGGGGCTACTCTACCAATGCCCCCACCATGGACTGGAAAGGTGGATCGTGATCCCCATCTTCTATAATGGGATCATGTACGCCACTAAGATGTCCCTCGATTCTGCTGCAGGATGAGCACTTATGAACAAGACTATCAAGGAAGCGGAGGAGCTAATAGAAGAGGTGGCCCAGAACCACCATCAATGGACTTCCGAATGTAGTCACCCAACTCCTACCCCGGGACGATATGTTGTCAACTTCGTGGACTAAATAACTGTGAGGTTGGACGTGCTTAGCAGATGGTTGTCTCTTTCAATCCTATTTCTGCATGTGCGACCAATGACATTAGAGAAGGAGCAGCAGCGTATTGGGAGGACTACTATGGAGGGTCAGGTGGATCCGAAGAGCAGATTGAGCATGTCGACGCGGTTGGTGACTATAATCAAAGGTCCAACAGCCCATACTCCAGTACTTACAATCCCGGATGGAAGAACCAACCAAACTTTTCCTACCGGAATAACTCAGGGAACTTCCAATCGTCAGGAGGGTATGGGCAACAACAAGGCAATGTGTGTTAGAGATCTTTGGAAGGCTAGAGGGGGTTGAATAGCCTCTTTCCGAATTCTACAAGAAATGTTAGCGGAAGAAAAATACTAAACAAAATCAAGAAGCTAAACACAAATGCTAACATGAAGCCTTTTACGTGGTCTGGAGATAAAGCTCCTTCTCCACCGCGATCCTTAAGGTGGATCGACCCAAGCAATTCCACTAAGAAGCTTTTCTTACAAGACCCTCCTCTTCTTACAAAAGATGAAGATGAAGATTAGAGAGGAGGGGAATGAAAATCACTTTGAATGCTTAGGAAAAAAACGTGGGAGCTTGAGAGTATGGTTGGAATGTAAGCACTAGCTCACTCAAGCACCACAAACCCTCTTTTTATAGAGAGAGGGTTATTTTTTCTATTGAGCCTCAATCAGTCAACTGATGTACAACATCAGTCGATTGCCATCGTAGACAATGACTTCTAACGAGTTGAATCTGCGGAAATACACAGTCGTCATTTCCAATGATAGCCTGATCAGTCGACTGATCACTTCATCAGTTGACTAATGAAGCGATCAGTCGAGTGATCTCCACAAGGAGTCGAGTGAGACTCCATTATGTGCTCGATGTCGACTTGATCAATCGACGGGAAGTATTGGTAGTCGACTGATTGCGGCATCAGTCGATTGCCAGCTCTTGGCAGTCGACTGCTCGTCAAGTTTTCAGCCTGACTCAATTGAGCACCTTATCAGTCGACTGCTATATCATATCAGTCGACTGATACTCGTCAAGTATGAGTAATTCATACTTGAATTGACTCTCTAGACCTAGACTTAACCTTCTAGTTCTTCCTTTAGCCTTTTGCCTCCAGGATCCCTTTGAGTCTACGACTTATTCATCCTTTGCGCTTGCTTCCAAGAGCTTCCTTCGATTTCATCATGTCTTGGGTTTCTCTTTGAAAAGTACGTTTGGACTTTACGCTGGCAAGACTGCATGCTTGGACTTATGCTACCAAGACTTGCCTTTGGACTTCCTTTTCCACGGTCTGCTTGGACTTTACGCCGCCAAGACTACATGCTTGGTCTTATGCCACCAAGCCCTTTCCTTGGACATCTTTTGTCAAGATCACACTTGGACTTTTCCTTTACCAAGTCTTCATACTTGGATTTTTCCTATCACTTAAACATGTTCACAATTAGATCACAAAATATTGTCTAACTTAGATGATTATTCAAACATCAAAACATATAAATGCTTGGGGCATTGTTGCACAAACAATCTCCCACTTTTTGATGTTTGACAATCATTTAAGTTAAGTCTTTAAAATATGCACATAATCATATTTCCAATATGAATTCTAACTTAAACATTCCTTCTCCCCCTTTGACATACATCAAAAAGAAAAGAATTCATGCAAAAATAAGTTTCATGAAAGAATTGAATTTGTTATATCTTGAACTAAGCTATAAGATCGATATGAGGTTCCCCCTTAATCCAAGACATGGTTCATGATGTGTGAATAACATGTGGAGCCAAGCATAACAAAAGATAGAAAGTTAAGTCCTAACTTTTCACCAACAATATAAATTTAGGGGATGAAAAGATTTATATTATGAAGCTCCCCCCTAAAATATTGCATCAAATAGTCCTAAAACTTCTTTTTTACTAAAGATTATCAAACCATAGTTTTAGGACACTTAAGAGCGCACTCAAGACCAAGAAATAAGGCTAAATTGCAGAAAAACCAGAATTATCGATCATTGAATTCTGATTGATTGCCACACTAAAGCCCTTTTGGAGTTTTATTAATTTAAATGCTCCAAAAAATTAATGAAACATCGAAAAATCACAAAATTTTGTGTACACATTTCTGAAATCATTTTCTCTCAAGGAAAAATAATTTAAAAAATATATATTTTTCATATTTTGAAAATGATACAATTTTGAAACCAAGCAAAAGCTTTAAGTATTTTGTAAACTTTGTATCACTTTTGCTTAGCAATTAAAAACTGTTTTTCAAAGTATGATAAACATAGTTTAAATTATGTTTTATTTGACATTTCATATCATATTCTTGGAGTTATATGAACATTAATTGTACATAAGCCTTCCTAATGATTGGTCCAATGAAGGATTAATGTCTCTAGATGACACTTGGTTCATAGTAATGCATCATAACAAGCATGATGACCCAAGTGCATCTTCCTAACATCTCGCATGTTGTCTAAGTGGCTCAATACAAAAATCATGGTTTCTTAGGTGTTTTGTGAGATGCTTAAAGGTATAAATTCTAGAATTTCTATAGGATCATGCAAACCTAGACCTCTATTCTACTAAGCACATTCCAAGTTCTCTCCTAAGTGATGAATATTCCTCTTCGGGGAGAGCCTTAGTGAATATGTCAGCTAAGTTGGACATAGATTCTATGTAATTAAGTTCATTGTCCCCCTTAGCCACATGATCTCTAATGAAGTGATGCTTCACTTCAATGTGCTTAGTCCTAGCTAGAGTGATGTACCAGTTTTTTGATCAAATTTATGGTACTCACATTATCACAATAAACTTTTACATTGGAGTAGTGTAGCTCATAATCCTTTAATGTGTGTCTCATCCAAAGTAATTAAGCCACACAACCTCCCATAGCCACATATTCGGCCTCGGTGGTTGACAAAGCAACACAAGGTTGCTTTCTACTACTCCAACTTACAAGGGAGGATCCAAAAAATTGACATCCTCCACTAGTACTCTTCCGATCCAACTTGCAACCGACATAGTCAGAGTCGGTGTACCCAACTAAATCAAAAGACTTAGTCCTAGGGTACCAAAGTCCTACATTTAGTGTGCCCTTGATATACCTTAAGATTCTTTTTATGGTCACTAAAGGAGACTCTTTGGCACATGATTGGTACCTTGCACACATACCTACTGCAAATAATATATCGGGTCTACTAGCGGTTAGGTACAAAAGGCTACCAATCATACTCCTATAGAGTTTAAGGTCAATTTGTTTTCCTTCAAGATCATTATTTATTTTTGTATTAGTTGCCATTGGGGTTGACACTACTTTAGCATTTTCCAAACCAAATTTCTTAATCATTTCCTTAGCATATTTGGTTTGGTATACATAAATTCCTTCATTTGTTTGTTTGACTTGTAGACCTAGGAAGAAATTTAGTACCCCAACTAGACTCATCTCAAACTCATTCTTCATATTTTTGATGAAGTCTTGAAGGAGCTCATCATTTGTTGACCCAAAGATAATGTCATCTACATATACTTGGGCTACAAAGATGTCCTTAGACTTTGATTTAATGAAGAGAGTTTGGTCTACTTGGCCCCTTCTGAACCTCTTAGAGACCAAGAAAGATGACAATCTTTCATACCAAGGCCAGGAAGCTTGTTTCAAACCGTATAAAGCCTTTTTAAGCTTGAATACATGGTTTGGATAGTCTATGCTTTCAAACCCGGGAGGTTGTTCTACATATACTTTCTCCTTAATGAACCCATTTAGGAATGCCGACTTTACATCCATTTGATGGAGTTTAAAGCTCATGTAAGAGGCATATCCTAGTGGGATTCTAATCGACCCTAACCTAGCAACCGGGGCATATGTTTCATCATAATCAAGTCCTTCAACTTGATTGATTATATTGCCTTGATCATCTAGTTTGTTCCTAAAAACCCATCTTGTAGTAATGATGGTACTATCATTAGGTCAAGGAACTAACTCCCATACTTGACTCCTTTCAAATTTAGTCAATTAATCTTGCATTGCTAAGATCCAATCCGGATCAAGTAATGCATCATTGATTGTTTTGGGCTCAATTTGGAAGATGAAGGCTATATGACTAGAGAGAACTCTATGAAATAACCTAGTCCTAACACCTTGAGATAATTCACCTACAACTTGATCTAGAGGATGATTTTGATGAACTCTTATTGTTCTAGGAGGTGTGTTTAATTTATTTTGATCATGATTATCCTCAACCCTCATTTCATCATCGGAATCACCACTTACTCCCACTTGATTTGACTGTCCTCCTAGATCATTACCCCCTAAAGTTAAATCTTTAAATTTTTGGGTAATTTCTTGACTTTTGTCATTGATATCATTATCAATGGGGGATTTCCTAGGGTAAGTATTAGAGGTTTCATCAAATTGGACATTTGAAGATTCCTCAACCTTTTGAGTTCTTTTATTATAAACTCTATATCCTACACTAGTGGATGAGTATCCAACTAGGATTCCCTCATCCGCATTGGATTCAAATTTACCGAGGTTGTCTTTGCTGTTTAAAATGTAAACTTTGCATCCAAAGACTTTGAAATAGTGAATTGTTGGAATTGTACCATTCCATAATTCAAATGAGGTTTTTCCTGCAAACCTATGAATTAAAACCCAGCAAGAGGTATTGACCGCTTTCGCCCACAAGTAGCTAGGTAGAGAATATGCATTAAGCATAGTCCTAGCCGCTTCTTGTAGGGCACGATTTTTTCTTTCCACCACCCCATTTTGTTGAGGTGTTCTAGGACATGAAAATTCGTGCTTGTACCCTTGTTCTAGGCAAAATTTTGAGAAGTTAGAATTCTCAAATTCTTCACCATGATCACTACGGATCCGGTTGATTTTGAGATTCTTTTCATTCTCTACTCTTTTGCTAAAGCCTATGATTATTCTTAGAGTTTCATCCTTATGTTTCATGAAGAATACCCAAGTAAATCTAGAAAAATCATCTACTATAACTAGACAATATTTACTACCAATCATGGAGGGAGTACTATGACAATCAAATAAATCAACATGCAAGAGTTCTAGAGGTAATGCGGTACTAAGTAAAGTTTTACCTTTGTGTGATGATCTTGATTACTTTCCTTCTTGGCATGCATCACACATTTTGTCCTTAAGATACTTGACTTTTGGCAACCCCTTGACTAGCTTCATCTTGGCTATTTTGGCAATGTTTTTCATGTTGATGTTGTTGGGTTTTTCCGAGCCGCAAAAACCGCTTTTTGCGTTGCGGAAACCTCGGAAGCCCCCGGCCACGGATCCGTGCGAAGAAGTATTAAAACAAAACATGTATGTGCTTGTATAAAAACCCTAGATCTACCTTAGATCTAAGAGATAAGAGCGTTACCCTCGATGCGATGCCCTTCGCAAATCCCGCTCGTCCAAAAGTCCGCCGGAACTCGAGAGTGTCAAGTGCACACTCCTCTATGGTATCCACACAAGCAATAGGTGGAAGAAAAACACACTTGAGTGTGCTAGCACTCCTAGGGTGTCTCGGCAAGATGAGGAAGGAGAGGGAGAGAGCTTGAGGGAAGAGTTCCAAGGTTGAAGATGAAGTCAATTAGCCACCAAAAATCAATACACCATCTAATGGAGTGGCCGGCCACTTCATGGAGGGGGGTTACATGCATGCATGTAACTCCCATGACCCTTGATCTCCCTCATGATGTGGCATCAATTGATAAAGTCAATGATGATGTGGAGCATCATCATTGGCCGCCCATGCCAAGTCATCATCATGACATGGCATTTGGTCAAGTCAAACTTGACCTTTCATCTTCCCTCTCAAGTCAAGTCAAACTTGACCTCTAATCTCCCATGGTTGATCAAATCTAACCACTTGACTCAAGTCTATTTAATTTAATGAATCTCTATTCATTAATTTAAATTGATTTGATGAATCAAATCTCAATTAGACTCATTCAACACTTGAATCAACTTTAGTCTAACTCAATTAGTCTAATTTGGATTACTCTTAATCCAATTTGGTTCATCCCATGAACCTAATCCTCATGGTTCATCATATAAATACGTAACTGGAAGTGTGACCCTATAGGTTCTTGTAACGTTGGCAATGTCCCTAAACCGATTTAGGAACATAAGCAATGAGCGGTGTCTAGCAACACATCATTGCTACCCAAGTTACAAGAATGTTGAGCTCCAACATCACCTTTGTGACTACTAATTGTGACTCTCACAATATGTGACAATGTCCCTCTATCCTTGACATCTAGATTGACCAATCGAGGCATAGACCGTGTCATCCTCGGTACAAGCTAAATCTTGAACTCCAAGTAGACTCACTCTAATCAAATGAGCTCAATATCTCATATTGACTCATTTGGGCATGGCCATGCACTTCGTGGTCTCACTCTATCAAGAATATCGATGTCACCCCCGTCATATAGGAGGGATAGATCCCATCTACATCACTCACATCCCTCCGCATAATTCGTTACATACCCGATGTCGCCTTTATAGTCCACCCATTTACGGGTGGACGTTTGTGAAAGCCAAAGTATGCAACTCCTTATGTAGAGAACCATGGTGACTTCAGGTCTAAGGACTAATAGTCATACTAATAGCCACATGAGAAAGTATATGACACTCATATAACGATTCATGATACTTTCTCATGGCGGGTCATTCAGTATACATTCTCCAATGCATACCCATGTGTCAACTTGATATCTCATATCCATGACTTGTGAGATCAAGTCATCTTGTTGACCTACATGCTAGTCTCTACGCATTAACATTGTCTCTGAATGTTAATACTCGACTAGGAATGATTAAGAGTAGTGTTCTCTATATCATCTCATTATCGATTCAACCAATCGATTGATATAGATAAGAACCTACTACTCAAGGACATTATTATATTTAGTTATTTGGCACCAATACAAGTAAATATAATAACCATGCCTTAATAAATAGGAATATGATACAATAAAGTCCATACAACAATCATCATATGATTGGCTCTAGGGCTTTCACTAACAATCTCCCACTAGCACTAGTGCCAATCACCGTAGTATCTAATACCCAATGACCTAGTGTGACCATCATGCTTTTTCTGTGCCAAAGCCTTGGTCAAGGGATCTGCGATGTTAGCCTCTGTGGGTACTCTGCAAATCTTCACATCTCCTCTATCGATGATCTCTCGAATGAGATGGAAGCGCCGTAGTATGTGTTTGGTCTGCTGGTGTGAGCGAGGTTCCTTAGCCTGTGCAATCGCTCCATTGTTGTCACAATAGAGCTCTATAGGATCTGCAATGCTAGGAACCACCCCAAGCTCAGTAATGAACTTGCGGATCCAAACTGCCTCCTTTGCTGCCTCAGATGCAGCGATATACTCGGCCTCTGTTGTAGAATCAGCAACTGTGTCCTGCTTCGAACTCTTCCAGCTCACAGCGCCACCATTCAAGCAAAACACGAACCCTGACTGCGATCTGTAATCATCCTGGTCAGTTTGGAAGCTGGCATCGCTGTAACCCTTTACAGCTAGCTCCTCATCGCCTCCAAATATCAAGAAATATTCTTTAGTCCTTCTCAAATACTTAAGAATATTCTTGACTGCTATCCAGTGATGCTGACCTGGATCTGACTGGTATCTACTCGTCATGCTCAAAGCATACGAGACATCAGGACGAGTACACAACATGGCGTACATGATAGATCCTATAGCAGATGCGTAAGGGATCTTATCCATGCGGTCTCTCTCCTCTCTAGAAGAGGGACTTTGAGTCTTCGAAAGACTCACACCATGTGACATCGGCAGAAGTCCTTTCTTGGAATTCTGCATGGCAAACCGAAGTAATACCGTGTCAATGTATGTACTCTGACTTAGGCCAAGCAATCTCTTAGATCTATCTCTATAGATCTTGATGCCTAGAATACAGGCTGCTTCACCTAAGTCCTTCATTGAGAAGCACGTCCCCAGCCAAGTCTTCACGCGGTGCGAAGGGATGTCATTCCCAATGAGTAGTATGTCATCCACATACTGATACAAGGAAGACAAGCTTGTATTCCCATTAACCCTCTTGTAGACACACGGGTTCATCTTCATTCTTGATGAAACCAAACTGTTTGATCGCATCATCGAATCGAAGATTCCCGGCTCGAAGCTTGCTTTAGCCCATAAATGGACCTTTGCAGCTTGCATACCTTCCCAGTATGCTGTGGATCTACAAAACCCTCAGGTTGTGTCATGTACACATCCTCGAGTAAGTTTCCATTCATAAACGCGGTTTTGACATCCATCTGCCAGATCTCATAATCGTGGTATGCTGCAATAGCAAGCAAGATCCGAATGGACTTAAACATCGGTTTCATCATAGTCAATACCATGAATTTGCTTGAAACCTTTAGCCACCAATCGGCCCTTATAGGTATGCGTAAGTCCATCCATGTCAGTCTTTCTCCTAAAGACCCACTTACACCCAATGGGTTTGACCCCTTCTGGTGGATCAACCAAAGTCCATACTTGGTTAGTGTACATGGATTCCATCTCGGATCTCATGGCGCGTAGCCATTTCTGAATCTGGGCTCATCACTTCGATAGGAGGTAGGCTCATTCTCAATGAGCATAACGTCATCATGGTCAGACAAGAGAAATGAGTATCTCTCAGGCTGACGACGTACCCTATCAGACCTGCGAAGAGGTAGGTCTACTTGAACAGGTGGTTGTTCCACAACTCTTTGTGCAACAACCTCTTCACCCACAACACTTTGTGGTTCCTGTTCAACCTCCATCAAGGCCTCAGTGCTATGGTCCTTATCTTGAATTTCTTCAAGATCGAAGGTACTCCCACTAGTTTTTCTAGAAACAAAATCCCTTTCTAGAAAAACCCCAGTCTTTGCCACAAACACTTTGTGCTGACTGGGAATGTAGAAGTAATATCCCTTTGTAGACTTGGGATATCCAACAAAATAGCACCTATCAGATTTGGGTCCCAGTTTGTCTGAGACTTGACGTCGAACGTAAGCCTCACAACCCCAAATCCTCATAAAAGACATCTTGGGATTTTTCCCTGTCCATATCGTATATGGTGTCTTTACCACAGCCTTGGATGGTACACGGTTAAGGGTAAAGGCTGCTGTGTCCAGAGCATATCCCCAAAAGGATATAGGAAGATCTGTGTGACTCATCATAGATCGTACCATATCCAATAGGGTACGATTCCTCCTTTCGGATACACCATTCCACTGTGGTGTTCCAGGAGGAGTGAGTTGGGATAGAATCCCACACTCAGCTAGATAGTCACGAAACTCATGGCTAAGGTATTCACCACCTCGATCTGATCGAAGTATCTTAATACTCTTGCCAAGCTGGTTTTGTACTTCATTCTTGAATTCTTTGAACTTTTCAAAGGATTCAGATTTATGTGTCCTAAGATACACATAACCATATCTACTGAAGTCATCAGTAAATGTAATGAAGTACCTGTAACCACCTCTAGCAGCAACATTGAAAGGACCACATACATCACTATGTATAAGTCCTAACAAATCTGTTGCTCTTTCGCTATGTCCACTAAAGGGAGTCTTGGTCATCTTGCCTAAAAGGCAAGAATCGCATGTCTCATATGATTCAAAATCAAATGAGTCTAGCAGCCCATCCTTATGGAGCTGAGATAAGCGACTCTCATTTATGTGACCTAAGCGACAATGCCAGAGATAGGTTTGGTTCAACTCATTTGATTTGAACCTCTTGGTACTTATGTTATAGATAGGGCTCTCTAAGTCTAGAAAGTAGAGTCCGTTCATTAGAGGTGCACTACAATAGAACATATCATTTAAATAAACTGAACAACATTTGTTCTTTATTATAAATGAAAACCCTTTCTTGTCCAAACAAGAAACTGAAATGATGTTCTTAGTTAAAGCAGGCACATAACAACATTCTTCTAATTCTAGTACAAGCCCAGAGGGCAGAGATAGATCATAAGTTCCTACAGCGACAGCAGCAACCCTTGCTCCATTGCCTACTCGTAGGTCCACCTCGCCCTTTGTCAATGCCTTGCTATTTCTCAGCCCCTGCACATTGGTACAAATGTGAGATGCACATCCGGTATCTAATACCCATGATGAAGAAATAGATAGATTGACTTCTATAACATTTATACCTGAAGTAGAAGTCTCACTTCTCTTCTTCTTAAGATCTTCCAGGTATGCCTTGCAGTTACGCTTCCAATGTCCTGCTTCCTTGCAGAAGAAGCAAGCCCCTTCCTTGGCTACCCCTCCTTTGGGTTTAAGTTCTTTGCCTTTGCCCTTGGTTTGGGACTTTCCCTTACCTTTAGGCTTGCCCTTGCCTTTCTTTTTCTGCACCATCAAAATGGTGTCAGATTTACCCTTCTTAAGGTTAAGCTCTGCAGTTCTCAACATGCTGAGCATTTCAGGCAATGGCTTATCAATTTCATTCATGTTATAATTCATGACAAATTGATCGAAGGCTCTTGGCAAAGATTGCAAGATTAGGTCAGTGGCCAGCTCTTGGCCAAGTGGGAATCCCAGCCTTTGTAGGTTTTCTACGTACCCAATCATCTTGAGTACATATGTACCTACGGGAGTCCCTTCTTGCATTTTGGACCCAAATAATGCCTTAGAGACTTCATATCTCTCATGCCTAGCTTGTCCTTGATATAGTTGACGAAGATGTCCAACCATATCATAAGCATTCATGATCTCGTGTTGCTTCTGAAGCTCAGAGTTCATGGTCGCGAGCATTAGACATGACACATCTAATGCATCATCTTGATGCTTCTTGTAAGCATCTTTGTCAGCTCGCGAGGCATTGGTAGGAGGTGCCTCCGGAATGGGCTGCTCCAGGACGTACAACTTCCTTTCTTGGGTGAGAACAATTCTCAGGTTCCTGTACCAGTCCAGGAAATTTGCTCCATTGAGCTTGTCCTTCTCAAGGACAGATCGCAGAGAGAGAGTGTTCGTGTTTGTTGACATAGTAATCTACAACATACAATGCAGAGGATTAATATCATATTCCTTTTATCATTTAATTAGGCCTTTAATCAAATGATGCTCCCACTAAATTATAGGAATTTTATAGAATCGAGTTATGGATGTGGTCAAACCACTTTTACTAGATTCATACAAACTAGCTATAATTCTTGCGGAACAAGATCCACATCATACTAAGCCTTGAGTTAGCTTTGGCTAAATCGCCCAAGACTTAGTACGATCGGTGGGTAACACATTAGCGATTACATCTCTATGCAACTCTTGTTTATAGGATTAAGACCCACATTTACAAAAGACCTTGAGTTAGCTTTGGCTAAATCGCCCAAGATTTAGTGTAAATGCGATCTTAACCTATCTTTCCAACGATTGGAATATGCCTATAGTTCTACTCGATCCAATTGAGTTAACTAGTTTTGCTCAATCTAATTGAGCTTACTCTAACCCGAGTCGTGATAGGCGGGACCAAGATTGTCCCTCCGCACCCTACCAAGATAATATGCGTTGCTCTGCTTTGGCAGATTCAACAACAAATGATCGAGGTAGTGATGGGTATCGAGGCTCAGTAGGCATTTTCGAGTTGATTCGATTATGATCTAATCTAATCGTAATGTGTATCTTATACGCATTTAGGCCTTTATTATCCTATATTAGCATGCATCATATACATACATTTATTATTCTAGCATGCATCATATACATACAAGAAAATTAACCTAGCATGCATCATATACATACAAACATGTTTCTACTAGCATGCATCACATACATACAAGCAAAATCAATTAAATATACATATATATATATCAACATATATATATATCATTAAATGTGATATAGTCATGGCCCTACTACGATCTTCTCAAGCCAATGAGAAGATCGGACGGTCAACCTAAGGCTAGCGGCTTCTCCAAGCGCTTCCTTTGACCGCCATGTGTCGTCGTCACCCTTCTCGTAAGCTCGTCTTCAAGTGGACTTTCCACCGCTCCATTTTTGTACATATTACAAATGTGAAACTCGAGTTACATTCGAGTCTAAAACTATTTATAACTAGAATATTAAAGAATAGGTCTGACGGCCAGTCATAAACACTTTACAACACGCCTGACCACAAAAGCGGCAGTATTATGAATTACAACACATAATCCAATCCAATTGGGTTATTGGGCCATGACAATCACAGAATTATACATAATTCTAAATTATGTATTTTTTACAGAAATTTCTATAATTTTTCTTAATTTATTTTGAATTTATGAGTCAACTCTCCGTAACGGTCCCGCTAAGCGGTTTCCGGGCGCGATCGCGGGACATGGCCCCTTTCGGGGATAGGGGCAGCGCCCCTACTCGCAAAATAAACTTTGCGAGTGTCCCTACAATGATCTTACAGCGACTTAAGTCGCTGTCCCAAAAACCTAAAGCGAGAACTCGCCGATTCGGAGAGTTTTTCTCGACGGTTGAAGCCTACGAGTGTCCCAACACTCGTTGCTTCGACTCTACGAGAAAAATACCCAAAAATTCTATAAAATAAGAAAATTTACAGAAAAATATAAATCTGTAATTTTTATATCTAATATAAAAACAACAAAAACGAAACACATACATGCTTCATGCGTGGCTCGATACCCTTTGTTGGGTTTTTCGAGCCGCAAAAACCGCTTTTTGCGTTGCGGAAACCTCGGAAGCCCCCGGCCACGGATCCGTGCGAAGAAGTATTAAAACAAAACATGTATGTGCTTGTATAAAAACCCTAGATCTACCTTAGATCTAAGAGATAAGAGCGTTACCCTCGATGCGATGCCCTTCGCAAATCCCGCTCGTCCAAAAGTCCGCCGGAACTCGAGAGTGTCAAGTGCACACTCCTCTATGGTATCCACACAAGCAATAGGTGGAAGAAAAACACACTTGAGTGTGCTAGCACTCCTAGGGTGTCTCGGCAAGATGAGGAAGGAGAGGGAGAGAGCTTGAGGGAAGAGTTCCAAGGTTGAAGATGAAGTCAATTAGCCACCAAAAATCAATACACCATCTAATGGAGTGGCCGGCCACTTCATGGAGGGGGGTTACATGCATGCATGTAACTCCCATGACCCTTGATCTCCCTCATGATGTGGCATCAATTGACAAAGTCAATGATTATGTGGAGCATCATCATTGGCCGCCCATGCCAAGTCATCACCATGACATGGCATTTGGTCAAGTCAAACTTGACCTTTCATCTTCCCTCTCAAGTCAAGTCAAACTTGACCTCTAATCTCCCATGGTTGATTAAATCTAACCACTTGACTCAAGTCAATTTAATTTAATGAATCTTTATTCATTAATTTAAATTGATTTGATGAATCAAATCTCAATTAGACTCATTCAACACTTGAATCAACTTGAGTCTAACTCAATTAGTCTAATTTGGATTACTCTTAATCCAATTTGGTTCATCCCATGAACCTAATCCTCATGGTTCATCATATGAACCTAATCTCCATCTAATTGCTCTTATGTGTGTGACCCTATAGGTTCTTGTAACGTTGGCAATGTCCCTAAACCGATTTAGGAACATAAGCAATGAGCGGTATCTAGCAACACATCATTGCTACCCAAGTTACAAGAATGTTGAGCTCCATCACCTTTGTGACTACTAATTGTGACTCTCACAATATGTGACAATGTCCTCTATCCTTGACATCTAGATTGACCAATCGAGGCATAGACCGTGTCATCCTCGGTACAATCTAAATCTTGAACTCAAGTAGACTCACTCTAATCAAATGAGCTCAATATCTCATATTGACTCATTTGGGCATAACCATGCGCCGTGGTCTCACTCTATCAAGAATATCGATGTCACCCCGTCATATAGGAGGGATAGATCCATCTACATCACTCACATCCCTCGCATAATTATTACATACCCGATGTCGCCTTTATAGTCCACCCATTTACGGGTGACGTTTGTGAACCAAAGTATGCAACTCCTTATGTAGGAACCATGGTGACTTGTCTAAGGACTAATAGTCATACTAATAGCCACATGAGAAAGTATATATGACACTCATATAACGATCCATGATACTTTCTCATGGCGGGTCATTGGTATACATTCTCGATGCATACCCATGTGTATCGACTTGATATCTCATATCCATGACTTGTGAGATCAAGTCATCTTGTTGACCTACATGCTAGTCTCTACGCATTAACATTGTCACGAATGTTAGTACTCGACTAGGAATGATTAAGAGTAGTGTTCTCTATATCATCTCATTATCGATTCAACCAATCGATTGATATAGATAAGAACCTACTACTCAAGGACATTATTATATTTAGTTATTTGGCACCAATACAAGTAAATATAATAACCATGCCTTTATAAATAGGAATATGATACAATAAAGTCCATACAACAATCATCATATGATTGGCTCTAGGGCTTTCACTAACAATCTCCCACTAGCACTAGTGCCAATCACCGTAGTATCTAATACCCAATGACCTAGTGTGACCATCATGCTTTTTACGTACAAAGCCTTGGTCGAGGATCTGCGATGTTAGCCTCTGTGGGTACTCTGCAAATCTTCACATCTCCTCTATCGATGATCTCTCGAATGAGATGGGCGCCATAGTATGTGTTTGGTCATTTGGTGTGGCGAGGTTCCTTAGCTGATCGCTCCATTGTTGTCACAATAGAGCTCTATAGGATCTGCAATGCTAGGAACCACCCCAAGCTCAGTAATGAACTTGCGGATCCAAACTGCCTCCTTTGCTGCCTCAGATGCAGCGATATACTCGGCCTCTGTTGTAGAATCAGCAACTGTGTCCTGCTTCGAACTCTTCCAGCTCACAACGCCACCATTCAAGCAAAACACGAACCCTGACTGCGATCTGTAATCATCCTGGTCAGTTTGGAAGCTGGCATCGCTGTAACCCTTTACAGCTAGCTCCTCATCGCCTCCAAATATCAAGAAATATTCTTTAGTCCTTCTCAAGTACTTAAGAATATTCTTGACTGCTATCCAGTGACACTCACCTGGATCTGACTGGTACCTACTCGTCATGCTCAAAGCATACGAGACATCGTGACAGTACACACATACATGGCGTGATAGATCCTATAGCGGATCGTAAGGGATCTTATCCATGCGGTCTCTCTCCTCTCTAGAAGAGGGACTTTGAGTCTTGAAAGACTCACACCATGTGACATCGGCGAAGTCCTTTCTTAGAATTACGCATGGCAAAGAGTAATACCGTGTCATGTATGTACTCGACTTAGGCCAAGCAATCTCTTAGATCTATCTCTATAGATCTTGATGCCTAGAATACAGTTGCTTCACCTAAGTCCTTCATTGAGAAGCACGCGTCTGACCAAGTCTTCCGCGATGTAGCGAAGGGATGTCATTCCCAATGAGTAGTATGTCATCCACATCTGATACAAGGAAGACAATCTGTATTCCCATTAACCCTCTTGTAGACACGAGGTTCATCTTCATTCTTGATGAAACCAAACTGTTTGATCGCATCATCGAATCGAAGATTCGGCTCAGAAGCTTGCTTTAGCCCATAAATGGACCTTTGCAGCTTGCATACCTTCCCAGTATGCTGTGGATCTACAAAACCCTCAGGTTGTGTCATGTACACATCCTCGAGTAAGTTTCCATTCAGAAACGCGGTTTTGACATCCATCTGCCAGATCTCATAATCGTGGTATGCTGCAATAGCAAGCAAGATCCGAATGGACATAAACATCGCCACTGGAGAAAAGGTTTCATCATAGTCAATACCATGAATTTGCTTGAAACCTTTAGCCACCAATCGACCCTTATAGGTATGCGTAAGTCCATCCATATCAGTCTTTCTCCTAAAGACCCACTTACACCCAATGGGTTTGACCCCTTCAGGTGGATCAACCAAAGTCCATACTTGGTTAGTGTACATGGATTCCATCTCGGATCTCATGGCGTCTAGCCATTTCTCAGAATCTGGGCTCATCACAGCTTCCTGATAGGAGGTAGGCTCATTCTCAATGAGCATAACGTCATCATGGTCAGACAAGAGAAATGAGTATCTCTCAGGCTGACGACATACCCTATCAGACCTGCGAAGAGGTAGGTCTACTTGAACAGGTGGTTGTTCCACAACTCTTTGTGCAACAACCTCTTCACCCACAACACTTTGTGGTTCCTGTTCAACCTCCATCAAGGCCTCAGTGCTATGGTCCTTATCTTGAATTTCATCAAGATTGAAGGTACTCCCACTAGTTTTTCTAGAAACAAAATCCCTTTCTAGAAAAACCCCAGTCTTTGCCACAAACACTTTGTGCTGACTGGGAATGTAGAAGTAATATCCCTTTGTAGACTTGGGATATCCAACAAAATAGCACCTATCAGATTTGGGTCCCAGTTTGTCTGAGACTTGACGTCGAACGTAAGCCTCACAACCCCAAATCCTCATAAAAGATATCTTGGGATTTTTCCCTGTCCATATCGTATATGGTGTCTTTACCACAACCTTGGATGGTACACGGTTAAGGGTAAAGGCTGCTGTGTCCAGAGCATATCCCCAAAAGGATATAGGAAGATCTGTGTGACTCATCATAGATCGTACCATATCCAATAGGGTACGATTCCTCCTTTCGGATACACCATTCCACTGTGGTGTTCCAGGAGGAGTGAGTTGGGATAGAATCCCACACTCAGCTAGATAGTCACGAAACTCATGGCTAAGGTATTCACCACCTCGATCTAATCGAAGTATCTTAATACTCTTGCCAAGCTGGTTTTGTACTTCATTCTTGAATTCTTTGAACTTTTCAAAGGATTCAGATTTATGTGTCGTACGATACACATAACCATATCTACTGAAGTCATCAGTAAATGTAATGAAGTACCTGTAACCACCTCTAGCAGCAACATTGAAAGGACCACATACATCACTATGTATAAGTCCCAACAAATCTGTTGCTCTTTCGCTATGTCCACTAAAGGGAGTCTTGGTCATCTTGCCTAAAAGGCAAGAATCGCATGTCTCATATGATTCAAAATCAAATGAGTCTAGCAGCCCATCCTTATGGAGCTGAGATAAGCGACTCTCATTTATGTGACCTAAGCGACAATGCAAGAGATAGGTTTGGTTTAACTCATTTGATTTGATCCTCTTGGTACTTATGTTATAGATAGGGCTCTCTAAGTCTAGAAAGTAGAGTCCGTTCATTAGAGGTGCACTACAATAGAACATATCATTTAAATAAACTGAACAACATTTGTTCTTTATTATAAATGAAAAACCTTTCTTGTCCAAACAAGAAACTGAAATGATGTTCTTAGTTAAAGCAGGCACATAACAACATTCTTCTAATTCTAGTACAAGCCCAGAGGGCAGAGATAGATCATAAGTTCCTACAGCGACAGCAGCAACCCTTGCTCCATTGCCTACTCGTAGGTCCACCTCGCCCTTTGTCAATGCCTTGCTATTTCTCAGCCCCTGCACATTGGTACAAATGTGAGATGCACATCCGGTATCTAATACCCATGATGAAGAAATAGATAGATTGACTTCTATAACATTTATACCTGAAGTAGAAGTCTCACTTCTCTTCTTCTTAAGATCTTCCAGGTATGCCTTGCAGTTACGCTTCCAGTGTCCTGCTTCCTTGCAGAAGAAGCAAGCCCCTTCCTTGGCTACCCCTCCTTTGGGTTTAAGTTCTTTGCCTTTGCCCTTGGTTTGGGACTTTCCCTTACCTTTAGGCTTGCCCTTGCCTTTCTTTTTCTGCACCATCAAAATGGTGTCAGATTTACCCTTCTTAAGGTTAAGCTCTGCAGTTCTCAACATGCTGAGCATTTCAGGCAATGGCTTATCAATTTCATTCATGTTATAATTCATGACAAATTGATCGAAGGCTCTTGGCAAAGATTGCAAGATTAGGTCAGTGGCCAACTCTTGGCCAAGTGGGAATCCCAGCCTTTGTAGGTTTTCTACGTACCCAATCATTTTGAGTACATATGTACCTACGGGAGTCCCGTCTTGCATTTTGGACCCAAATAATGCCTTAGAGACTTCATATCTCTCATGCCTAGCTTGTCTTTGTTAGTGCATATAAGATCCACATATCTCCACAATGGTATGATATTGTCCACTTTGGGCCCAAGCCCTCATGGTTTTGTTTTTGGGCTTTACCCAAAAGGCCTCATACCAATGGAGATATCTTTTTTCTTATAAGCACATGATCTTTTCCATGTCTTACCAATGTGGGACTTTGATTGTATTCCCCATACTCCCAACAATCCCCCCCTCAAACGAAGGACCACATTGGGCCCCCCCTCAAGCCTATCCCTCCTCGAAGGATTTTCTCTGCTTGATGTCCGATCTTCAACCCACCAGGACTTCCTGCCAGTTGTTCGGTCCCCCCGACCCAACTAGACTTCCTTCCTGATGTCTGGTTCTCTTGATCCGGACGTGGGAGCTCAACTTCCTTCGTTCGAGGTTCATGGCTTGACATGGACCATGGCTCTGATACCAATTGTTAGTGCATATAAGATCCACATATCTCCACAATGGTATGATATTGTCCACTTTGGGCCCAAGCCCTCATGGTTTTGTTTTTGGGCTTTACCCAAAAGGCCTCATACCAATGGAGATATCTTTTTTCTTATAAGCACATGATCTTTTCCATGTCTTACCAATGTGGGACTTTGATTGTATTCCCCATACTCCCAACAGTCTTTGATATAGTTGACGAAGATGTCCAACCATATCATAAGCATTCATGAACTCGTGTTGCTTCTGAAGCTCAGAGTTCATGGTCGCGAGCATTAGACATGACACATCTAATGCATCATCTTGATGCTTCTTGTAAGCATCTTTGTCAGCTCGTGAGGCATTGGCAGGAGGTGCCTCCGGAATGGGCTGCTCCAGGACGTACAGCTTCCTTTCTTGGGTGAGAACAATTCTCAGGTTCCTGTACCAGTCCAGGAAATTTGCTCCATTGAGCTTGTCCTTCTCAAGGACAGATCGCAGAGAGAGAGTGTTCGTGTTTGTTGACATAGTAATCTACAACATACAATGCAGAGGATTAATATCATATTCCTTTTATCATTTAATTAGGCCTTTAATCAAATGATGCTCCCACTAAATTATAGGAATTTTGTAGAATCGAGTTATGGATGTGGTCAAACCACTTTTACTAGATTCATACAAACTAGCTATAATTCTTGCGGGACAAGATCCACATCATACTAAGCCTTGAGTTAGCTTTGGCTAAATCGCCCAAGACTTAGTACGATCGGTGGGTAACACATTACCGATTACATCTCTATGCAACTCTTGTTTATAGGATTAAGACCCACATTTACAAAAGACCTTGAGTTAGCTTTGGCTAAATCGCCCAAGATTTAGTGTAAATGCGATCTTAACCTATCTTTCCAACGATTGGAATATGCCTATAGTTCTACTCGATCCAATTGAGTTAACTAGTTTTGCTCAATCTAATTGAGCTTACTCTAACCAGTCGTGATAGGCGGGACCAAGATTGTCCCTCCGCACCCTACCAAGATAATATCGTTGCTCTGCTTTGGCGATTCAACAACAACAAATGATCGAGGTAGTGATGGGTATCAAGGCTCTCATTGAGGCATTTTCGAGTTGATTCGATTATGATCTAATCTAATCGTAATGTGTATCTTATACGCATTTAGGCCTTTATTATCCTATATTAGCATGAATCATATACATACATTAATTATTCTAGCATGCATCATATACATACAAGAAAATTAACCTAGCATGCATCATATACATACAAACATGTTTCTACTAGCATGCATCACATACATAAAAGCAAAATCAATTAAATATACATATATATATATCAACATATATATATATCATTAAATGTGATATAGTCATGGCCCTACTACGATCTTCTCAAGCCAATGAGAAGATCGGACGGTCAACCTAAGGCTAGCGGCTTCTCCAAGCGCTTCCTTTGACCGCCATGTGTCGTCGTCACCCTTCTCGTAAGCTCGTCTTCAAGTGGACTTTCCACCGCTCCATTTTTGTACATTACAAATACGAAACTCGAGTTACATTCGAGTCTAAAACTATTTATAACTAGAATATTAAAAGAATAGGTGCGGCAGGTCGCAAACACTTTACAACACGCCTGACCACAAAGCGCGCAGCGTGAGTATTATGAATTACAACACACTTAATCCAATCCAATTGGGTTATTGGGCCATGACAATCACAGAATTATACATAATTCTAAATTATGTATTTTTTACAGAAATTTCTATAATTTTTCTTAATTTATTTCGAATTTATGAGTCAACTCTCCGTAACGGTCCCTCTAAGCGGTTTCCAGCGATCGCGGGACATGGCCCTTTCGGGGATAGGGGCAGCGCCCTACTGCATAAAATAAACTTCGAGTGTCCCTACAATGATCTTACAGCGACTTAAGTCACTGTCCAAAAAACCTAAAGCGAGAACTCGCCGATTCGGAGAGTTTTTCTCGACACATGAAGCCTACGAGTGTCCCAACACTCGTTGCTTCGACTCTACGAGAAAAATACCCAAAAATTCTATAAAATAAGAAAATTTACAGAAACATATAAATCTGTAATTTTTATATCTAATATAAAAACAACAAAACGAAACACATACATGCTTCGACGCGTGGCTCGATACCCTTTGTTGGGTTTTTCCGAGCCACAAAACCGCTTTTTGCGTTGCGGAAACCTCGGAAGCCCGGCCCGCGGATCCGTCGAAGAAGTATTAAAACAAAACATGTATGTGCTTGTATAAAAACCCTAGATCTACCTTAGATCTAAGAGATAAGAGCGTTACCCTCGATGCGATGCCCTTCGCAAATCCCGCTCGTCAAAGTCCGGAACTCGAGAGTGTCAAGTGCACACTCCTCTATGGTATCCACACAAGCAATAGGTGGAAGAAAAACACACTTGAGTGTGCTAGCACTCCTAGGTGTCTCGGCAAGATGAGGAAGGAGAGGAGAGCTTGAGGAAGAGTTCCAAGGTTGAAGATGAAGTCAATTAGCCACCAAAAATCAATACACCATCTAATGGGTGGCGGCCACTTCATGGAGAGTTACATGCATGCATGTAACTCCCATGACCCTTGATCTCCCTCATGATGTGGCATCAATTGACAAAGTCAATGATGATGTGGAGCATCATCATTGGCCGCCATGCCAAGTCATCACCATGACATGGCATTTGGTCAAGTCAAACTTGACCTTTCATCTTCCCTCTCAAGTCAAGTCAAACTTGACCTCTAATCTCCATGGTTGATCAAATATAACCACTTGACTCAAGTCAATTTAATTTAATGAATCTCTATTCATTAATTTAAATTGATTTGATGAATCAAATCTCAATTAGACTCATTCAACACTTGAATCAACTTGAGTCTAACTCAATTAGTCTAATTTGGATTACTCTTAATCCAATTTGGTTCATCCCATGAACCTAATCCTCATGGTTCATCATATGAACCTAATCTCCATCTAATTGCTCTTATGTGTGTGACCCTATAGGTTCTTGTAGCGTTGGCAATGTCCTAAACGATTTAGGAACATAAGCGATAGCGGTATCTAGCAACACATCATTGCTACCCAAGTTACAAGAATGTTGAGCTCCAACATCACCTTTGTGACTACTAATTGTGACTCTCACAATATGTGACAATGTCCCTCTATCCTTGACATCTAGATTGACCAATCGAGGCATAGGCCGTGTCATCCTCGGTACAATCTAAATCTTGAACTCCAAGTAGACTCACTCTAATCAAATGAGCTCAATATCTCATATTGACTCATTTGGGCATGGCCATGCACTTCGTGGTCTCACTCTATCAAGAATATCGATGTCACCCGTCATATAGGAGGATAGATCCATCTACATCACTCACATCCCTCACGCGTAATTCGTTACATACCCAGTAATCGCCTTTATAGTCCACCCATTTACGGGTGACGTTTGACGAAACCAAAGTATGCAATTCATTATGTAGGGAACCATGGTGACTTCAGGTCTAAGGACTAATAGTCATACTAATAGCCACATGAGAAAGTATATGACACTCATATAACGATCCATGATACTTTCTCATGGCGGGTCATTCAGTATACATTCTCCAATGCATACCCATGTGTCAACTTGATATCTCATATCCATGACTTGTGAGATCAAGTCATCTTGTTGACCTACATGCTAGTCTCTACGCATTAACATTGTCCCTGAATGTTAATACTCGACTAGGAATGATTAAGAGTAGTGTTCTCTATATCATCTCATTATCGATTCAACCAATCGATTGATATAGATAAGAACCTACTACTCAAGGACATTATTATATTTAGTTATTTGGCACCAATACAAGTAAATATAATAACCATGCCTTAATAAATAGGAATATGATACAATAAAGTCCATACAACAATCATCATATGATTGGCTCTAGGGCTTTCACTAACAGATGTGCCCTAGCCTCCTATGTCATAGCCAACTCTCTTCTTCTTTTGCAATAAGACACTTAGTAGAAGCGTTAGTAGGATAGGATAAATCAGCATAGTATATATTTGATTTCCTAAAACCTACTAACATGCAATCATTTTGATTTTTGTGTCTTATGAAGCATTTAGAAGAATCAAATTAAACATCAAAATTGGCATCACATAATTGACTTACACTAAGCAAATTAAAGTTCATATTTTTGACTAATAATACATTGTGAATTGCAAGGTTTGAGGATACCTCAATTATCCCTTTTCCTAGGATCTTAAGTTTACCACTATTTCCAAAAGACACCTTTCCTTTGCTAATGTGGTTGATTGTTGAGAATTTTCTCTCATCACCGGTCATGTGTTTTGAGCAACCACTATCAACAATCCATAAACTTGGTCCTTCTACCTATACAACATGAAAAATGCAATTCTTAGGTAGCCAAATTTTAGGTCCGGTAGCATCAATTAAAAATTTCTTAGGGACCCAAGCCTTTATAACCTTGCTCCTAACGATTGATTTTCTACTCACAAGGGATGTAAAGACTACCTCCTTCTTTTTAGGCCTATATCCTATGCCGGCCTTGTTATAAATGACCCTTTGGTCCCTAAGAATCATATCAAGATATTTTGACCCATTTGTAAATTTCTCTAAGCATGCTCTTAGGTTACCTATTTCTTTTCCAAGTTCATCATTCTCATTCATAAATGAACATGCATCATCACAAGAAATTTCTACATTCTTAATGGATCTAATTTCTACTTTTAAATCCTTAATCCTAGACTTTGATTTATTTAGTGGATTTTGAAGGCATGCAATAGTTTTAAATAGTAATTCTATTCTAGGGGAGTCCTTTACTTCATCGTCACTAGATGATGATTCGTCGCTTAAGGAGGAGGATGACTCTTCACTTGAGCTATCCTCCAAGGCCATGAGTGTCATGTTTCTTGTGACATGGCAAAGTTCTTCATCATCGGAGTAATCTTCTATGCTTTGTGTATCCCAAGTTTGGGCTATCATGGCCTCCTTCTTCTTCTTCTCCTTCTTGTCCTTCTTCTTCTTTTCTTTTTCCTCCTTTTTTTTTAGTTTCAGACAATTTGGCTTGATATGACCTATTTTGTTGCAACCATAGCAAGTAACGTTAGAAGTAGGAATTGAACTAGTAGAATTTTTACCTTTGGAGAATTGGAACATCCTCCTCACATCCTTCTTGGTGAGTTTCCTTGACCTCCCACCAAACTTCTTTACATAATGGGCCACCTCACTTGCCGATAGCTCTTCATCACTACTAGATGACTCCTCAGATTCGGATGAGGAAGAGACTTCTTTCTTCTCCTTCTTCTTCTTGTCCTTCTTTCCTGCAAAAAGAGCTACACCTTTCTCCTTGGAGGAAGTGTTAGCTTGCTCGTGCAACTCAAATTCACAAAAGAGTTCATCTAATTTAACCAAAGAAAGATCCCTAGACACCTTATAAGCATCTACCATTGATGCCCATAAGGTTGTTCTAGGGAAGGCTTGGAGAGTATACCTCACAAGGCCTCGATTTTCGACCTTCTCACCTATCACATGTAGTCTGTTGACTACCTCCTTGCAGCGACCGTGCATTTGGCTCATGATCTCATTGGTCTTCATTGCGAAGCTTTAGAGTTGGCCTATCAAGAGGTCCCTCTTGCCTCTCCTTGTCTCCTTTGATCCTTCATTCAATTCGATGAGCTTCTCCCAAATCTCTTTAGCAGAGTTGAAGGGGATAACTTTGGACAATTGCTCCTTTGATAGACCACATTGGAGTGTGGTCATTGCCTTTGCATTTGCTTGCGCCTTCTTTGCCATCTCTCTTGTCCAATCCTTTGTTGGTATTGGCATTCCGAATTCGTCGACCAGCTTCTCGAAACCATCTACAATGCTAAATCAATTTTTAATATCATTCATAAGGTAGTATTCCATCCTACCATTCCAATATTCGAAGTCATTGCCATCAAAGTATGGAGGCCTCGTCGTGCTATACCCCTCTTGGAATGCCATCGTGCTTCGGTTGATAGTTAGATCCTCAGATGTGATCTTGGCTCTGATATCACTTGTTAGAGATCTTTGGAAGGCTAGAGGGGGTGAATAGCCTCATTTCGAATTCTACAATAAATGTTAGCCAAAGCAAAATACTAAACAAAATCAAGAAGCTAAACACAAACGCAAACACGAAGGCTTTTGCATAGTTCAGGGATAAAGCTCCTACTCCACGGTGATCCTTAATGTTGATCAACCCAAGCAATTCCACTAAGAAGCTTTTTTTACAAGTGTTGGAACGTCGGTGGCCGGCTAGAGGGGGGTGAATAGCCCTCTTCGTACGATGATGGTAATTGCTTCGTTGATTGTCTACAAATTCTATTAGCGTAACGGAAACAAAAACTAGATAAGCAATTAAGACAAGGTAAAAAAAGAATAGATGCAAACGCTAACACCGTGATGTAACGTGGTTCATGGCCCTTGCCACTAATCCACGACCGATTCGTCCAAGGTGAATCATGCCTACACAATTCCACTAATCTCTCCTTTGCACAAAGCTAGGTGGAGGTAACCTTTCTCACACAAGATCTCTCCTCTTACAATATAATAGAAATAAGCTCAAGGAAGAGGATTGAAAATGTTTTGGCACTTGAGAAAAGGTTTAGAGTAGAAGCATTAGGCTCCCAAAGTGTCCAAAGGCCCCATTTTATAGAGAAGAACTCATTCTTCCCGTTGGGCGCCTGGTAGTCGACTGATGCCTCGATCAGTCGATAGATCTTGTAGTCGTTGCCCAATAACTACTTCTTCCACATTGGATTTCTTCCAACGGCTCCCACATCAGTCGACTGATGGAGCTAACAGTCGAGTGTCGGAAGCGAACACTCGACTGATCAACATTCTGTGCCAAAAATCATTTCGATAAATCGACTGCTGCCTTCATCAATAGACTGTTGGTTTTGGCAGTCGACTGACAACCCTTGGCGATCGCTAGACTAAACTGACTCGAACACCGATCAGTCATTGACATGGAGCGCCGATCAGCAAGGTCATGCCGGATTGGTGATGTCGAGAAATCCCATCCGACACTTAGCCAAATGGCAAAGTTTCACCTACGATTTACCCCGTCCCGGGTTAAAATCGCTGACTCTCATTCCCTTGGAGTCCCTCGCCTTCAAAGTTTTCTTCGTCCGGCCATGTCCCTCGGATGGCCAAGAGCACGGCTTCACTGTGCCATCCTTCGCGTCTCGCCCTGAAGTCTACTTCCTCCGGCTTCACTCCAATGCTCCTCGTCCAACGGTCCCTCGGATGCACTAAGCGCACGACTTCCGGAATGCATCTTTGACCGACTCAAAGATTGAGTCATGAGAGGTGAAAGTCGCCAATGCTCAATGTGAGAATTACTAAATCATGCAAGACTCCAATGCACATATCAAAACCATATCAAACCTAACTTAAACCCTTTGCCACACACATCAAAACTATATCACTGGATTGATTGCCCTAACAATCTCCCCTTTTTGATGTGTGGCAATCCGTTTAAGTTAGGTAAAAACAATTACATAAAACATAAGGTAAGAATTCATGTAAATAAAAACATGAGTATCCAACTCCCCCTTAAACATGCAACTCCCCCTTAAGACATGCTAAATTTTCCCTTTTAGCATTATTCCCTTAAACCTATCAATTCTCCCCCTTTGACACCATCAAAAACATTAACATAATGCCATAATCCAAGGCATCAAAGTCTAAGGGTAGAAAAACCATCAAAACATCTTGAAAACACTGAAATTAGGCTGTGAACAGTGCCACCAGTCGACTGAATCGGACATCAGTCGACTGGCACACTGGTTTTAGCAATTTCTGATTTTTGGACCGAAATTCAGAAATACACCAAAAATTCCATAAAATTCAAAAACTTGTGAAATTTTGAAAACACATTTCTTTTAAAGTCCTTTATTATTGAAAAATGAGTTTTCATAAAAATTACTTATATTTTCAATGATTTGACAAAAATCCAAAAGTTTCAAAAACAACTAGTATTTGATCAAGTTTGTATCAATTTTAATACCTAGTTTTGCTTTAGATTGTTTCAAAACATGAAAACACAGATTTTAAAGTAAGGAATGGTTTTGAAAACATATGAAATATCCAACCATGATCTTTGGGCAATATGTCTATTAATTAAACACATGCTTTCCCCATGATTGGTCTATTATTGCTCTATTAATACACTTAATGACCCATCTAAATGTCATAAGCATTAGTGGACCATTTGTATCATCCTAACATCTCACCCATGCTATGTTTTCAATCAAGATTATCCTTATGGTGAGTGTGAGATGTTCCTAAAGGTATTTATATACTTAACCTTTAAATTCATGCATTTCTACCCTTGGTGAAGTATCATCTTAAAAACCCAAACATGAACATCCATCAAGAATTATCAATCATGATCATAAATCATCAATCATTGCATATCATGATTATATATTATAAAATTGAGCATGAATCATGATTTAAACTTTCAATTTATGGGTTATGCATTATCATCACCCAACACTATGTTAAAAATTTATAACCCATACCATCCTAAGTCAACCATTCAATATGATTTAAGTAAAATCCTCATGCTTCACTATCCTAGAGTTTTCCTAACCCTTAAGGATGGATTTAGGAACCCAATATAAGTTCTTTCCTATGGGGTTCACTAAATATTCTTTAAGGATTCATTTTCTAGCTATTGTTTTAGTTTTGGCTTGACCCCTAGCAATTAAACAATGATAGGCCTTTTCATTTTTGTTTCCCTTATATCCTAGGCCTTTCCTATTAAAGCTTGCCCTTTGGCTCCCTATTATCATGTTCAAAGTATTGGAGCCTATAGTGAATTTTTCTATGGCCTTAGTTAAATGGTCTACCTTTTCTATTAAAACTCTATTTTCGTCCATACATGCATCACTAACATTAAAAGGTAAGTAATTATCATGTGAGCATGCTGTTGGAATCGAGGTTCGCTAGAGGGGGGGTGAATAGCGAGTTGAAAACTCTAACTCATATTCTACTACAAAACAGCGAATTACGTAGCGGAAATAGAAAACAAAGCACAAAGCACAAACACAACCAATACACAGGTATTTATGTGGTTCGGAACTCAGTAGTTCCTACTCCACGGGCAGCTCAAAAGGAAAGTCTACTATGAATGGATCGAAATGATTCCGAAGGTAAAAACTTCATCTCTTACAAGCTTACAATGCAATAAATATAATCAAGAATAGTAAGCTAAGAAGTTAAAACAAGTTACAGATCGTTGTTCGACTTCTTGCATTGAAGATGAAGTTGTAGCACTTGCAAGAAGATGATTGACAGTAGTTGTGAGCACTTGTTGGAGAGGAGGCGAGATGAGAGCAAGACTTTCACTTCTTCTCCTTCAGAATGAATCACAGGAAGCTTGTATCACTCAAAATGAAAACTGGAGCCCAAGAGCTACTTCTCTTGTTCTTCAGCAAAGCTTTTATCTTCCTTCATTAGAACCTTAGAAATCATGCCCGATCAAAATCTGACCACCTGAGCTTATCCCCGTAACCACCTCCAACCTCTGGTGGTTCTCTAGGAAAGGAACCTGCTCCTCCAACCGAAAATCATTGCGTTTGAATCTTTACAGGAAATGCAAGTATCCCATTGTTGCCTCACAGTCGAGCCCGCAGTCGGGTCTGACTCGCGTCTGTGCTCAAAAAACACTTGTCAGTCGAGCCCGCAACCAAGCCGGGCTCGATTCTGTGACCGTATCTATAGCTACTAGTCGAGCCGCTACCAAATCGACTCGACTGGTATAGGGTTTAGAGTTTGGTGATCAGAGTATACAGTCGAGCCTGCAGTTGAGCTGGGCTTGGTTCTGTGCTGTTCCACGTAGTGAGCAGTCGAGCTAGTAGTCGATTCTGTGATATACCAAATGATACGTAGTCAAGCTGGCAGTCTAGGCAGCTCGATTTTATGCCTTTGTACAAGAGTGCCAGTCGAGTTGACCCCCATGGTGGCTCGACTAATGCGGTAAATATTTGAAGCACATGAGTATCTTCCCTAGTAAGCTGCCACTCCTAGAGTTTCAAGCACCCTAGTAAGAGACCAAGCACGTTACGATGCCTTCTCCAACTAACGAATGCTCTAAGTACCTTAGACAAAGACCGAGCGTGCTACGATGCCCTTCTTGCCTAACCAGTACTCCATGTACCCTAGACAAAGAACGAGCACGTTACAGTGCCCTCTTTGTCTAACGAGTACTCCCAGTACCCTAGCCAAAGAACGAGCATGTTATGGTGCCCTCTTTGTCTAACAAGTACTCCCAGTACCATAGGCAAAGAACGAGCACATTACGGTGCCCTCTTTGTCTAACGAGTATTGGGCCCTTGTACCCTAGTAAAAGAGCGAGCACGTTACTGTGCCCTCTCTTACTAACGAGTACACTAGCTAGTGACCGAGCACTCCCTTGTGCCCTCTCTAACTCCAATGGAGAACGAGCACATTACTATGCCCTCTCCATCACCAAGCTTCTGGACCTCCGACCAGCTTTTACTCTTCCTATACCAAGGTTCCCCTTTGGATTTCCATCCATACCAAGGCTTACCCTTGGATTTCTCATGCATACCAAGGCTTACCCTTGGATTTCTCCCATGATCTAATATCACTCTAAACATCTAACTTAGTGACCTTAGGTTTCTATCAGTCGAGATAATGTCTTGACTACACTCTAGCTCAAACTAGATTTCTATTTCCTTGTCTTAAACCTTATTGTTAAACATTGAAACATTAGATGGGCTTGATTACTCTAACAATCTCCCCCTTTTTGATGTTTGACAACATGGTTTAAGTTTAGGTGATATAAATATAGTTCATCTCAATTTCTAAAATATAGCATGACGTCTAGAAATATTTTATATCATAAATTTATCATTCATGTAATAGGGATGATATAACTTGGAGTGCAGAAATTTCACATGTAATAGAGATGGGCAGAAATTTCAATTTAACTCCATTTGAATAATATCACAAATATCCATTTGAATAATATCACAAATATCACAAAAACTTGTACCCATACTCTTCCCCTTTGGCAAACAACAAAAAAATCATGGGGAATAAGTTCCTCCCCCTAAAACTCACTTTCCCAGGCTGTATATACAATTCCTGGGCCACCTATAGTAATCCCGAGCCACATATAGTAATCCTTATGACATTAGTTTGATACTTCACTTCACATTGGGGTATATGAACTGGAAAAAAAAAATCTTTGAACACTTTCTCAACACAAATGAGAATACCCAGAAATCTTTAAACACACTTAGATCTTTTCTAGGCTTGGGGTATAAAATATAGGGAAAGCTCCCACTAATACTCTGGACTTCCCAAACCGTAGCTCCCCCTCAATCAAACATTCTTTTAGGGTTGATTAGGTGCACACTTAATGATTGCACTAACAATGGTGGGATGGAGTCAAGACTCGGGTTGTTCGGGTGCCACTAACAATGATTGCACACACAACAAGAAGTTTGATAGACACTAACCGACTCAACCACACACAACCAATAACAGATCATACAACAAAAATAGAATGAACAAAAAGTTGACGTTTCAAAAAATTGTTTCACAAAAACTGTTTAACAAGAACAATAATAGTTTGAAGTATAAACACAAAGACACATATCCATAGTGCAACCATCCTAGATGATTGACACAATTGGAGATCTTAACGTGATTCTATTTGTTGGCTGGTGTAGAAGGTTCCTCCGAGCTACTTGTCCAATTGATCAAGATATCTTTGATTTCCATTTGCTCTCAAAGGATTTAATCTTGAGTGTATTGGATTTGAGTCAATCGCTGGTTGGTTTGTAGATGGAAATCTGATATTATCATGGTGATTGTGTTCACAAAAGTCTCATGGGCTTCATGAAGTTGAGATAGCTGCTCCGTGATAGTGGTCAAGTGTTCATCTTGGTTAGGAGCCGGGTGGTGTGGTTCTTCAGCAGGAAGAGCAGGTTCTTCCTCAATATCCATATGCTCCCCAACTTGATGGCCATCCTTCTACTGAATCTCTCTTGTAGGGGTGCGAATCATGCTTGCTAGAAATAAATTTCTCCAATGGATATAGTCCAGCCTTTTCACCTCCCTCACTTTTCCCCTGGATGTGTTTATGCCTAGGGACTCTAATCAGAAAGTGAGGATGTGACCAAAAGGCATATAAACCTTTTTCTTGACTGGAATGGAGAAATGGACAATGCACAAAAACATGTTCAAAGCTATGTTAAAATCAAGGTGGTTTTTGAGAAGGTGGAGAGCCAATAAATGATGTGGCCTAACTTTGGCTTGCCCTTTGGTGACTATGAGCAAAATGCATCCGACAATGACTTTGTATAAGATGTTGTCAGGAGTTGTTAGTGTCATGGATGACACAAAATTAACTCCTTCATCTCTAGGACGTCTAAATAAGGATTCGTGGATGGAATTGAGGTCAAAGCCTACTAAATTTTCAGGAAGAGTTGGATAGCATTCTAGGTTAGAGGAGGACTCTCTACATCCTAGAAATGATCTCCAGATGGCTGGAGTAAGAGTGATATCCATTTTGGCTACCCTCGACTTATAGATAAGCCTATTTTCAGTGGGTTGTAGGTTGTTATAGAATTCGACAAGTAAGTCTTCATTGATATCGTGATCGCAGTAGACTAACTTACTGAGTCTATAGTGCTCAACCATCTCTCTAACATATGGTGCATTATTGGAGAAGAAATGACCATTTATGGACCGGATGCTTAGGTGTTCAAACTCGTGGGTCCTAAAGGTGTGCAAATGATATTTCGAGGGAAAACAATGGTCCGAGCAAGGCCTCTCTCGTGAGGGCCTAGAGGTGGAGGACTCAGGCTTCTTTCTTTTTAGTCTAAAATGTCATGTGTCAAATATGTCATGCACACAAGATTAACCCATGAATGAATGCAAGGAATGAAATGATGCATGTCATGTGGGGAAAGTAATTATCCACTTAGATACCCTCTAAAATTATAAGGAGAGTAAGGAAAAAGTCTTACTTGGGTGCCATAGAACCAAGAACAAGAGCTTGCTGCAGAAGAAGAAGTTTTCCTACTAGAACCCAAGTTGTGGTCGAGTGGTCAGAGATTAGGGTTAGGGTTAAGAGAAAATGGCAAGGAGAAGGAAGAAGATCCTTACCCTAGACTAGAGAAGGCTTGTTTTGAGGGTGTAAAGCTTGGACGGAGATGAAGAGCTCAACTGGCACTCGTCGTAGTCGGGAGGGCATGATTGTGGAGAAGAAAAATCACGGAAAGAAGGGGTTCCCATTTAAATCTGTGAGACATCAGTCGAGGCGATGAGTGGGTCGACTCAACTGGTAACATCAGTCGAGGCGACGATCAAGGTGCACTTGGTTCTGAGTGTGATCGAGCCGCCGAGGCTCCAAATGGCGCACTCGATTCTTAGTCGAAAACTCGCACTACCAAGGCAGGGTCGAGTCTGTCTCGGTTGATAGGCTTAAAAAATTGGGTTTCAATATCTAAACACTTCAACTGAGTTTTGTGTAATTCCTAAGGCTTAAGTAAGTGTTAAAAACCCTTGATATGATAACCTAACACACTTTTTGATTGTTTTAAACATTTGGTATCTATGTTCTTTGTCTCAAAGAGGATCCAACCAATTTTACTTGGTTGGAATGTCTAGTTATGATCTTGGAACCACAAACACAAGAATGTGTCATGGTATTCCCCATAACTAGTCACATTAGTGATTTTTATCTTGTCAACCTCTCTATCTCAGGGATGCAATGAGCATGTGAAATAGAGTGGTTGATCCCATCAACTCACCCCATCTCTAGCAATACAAAAATAGTTTTGTCATTCTTATCGTTTTTGTGAGATGATCCCAGGTCTTCCCAATTTAAATTCCCATTTCTCTTCTTAAATGAATTTTTTTTATATTAACCTAATATCATGGAGGGATCCTCCTTCATTGGGCAACATACATGCCCAACTCTCTTCTCAAATGGCTAAACTCATTTTCGGGAAGAGGTTTTGTGAATATGTCGGCTAGGTTAGACTTGGACTCAACATGGCTGAATTCAATGTCTCCCCTAGCTACATGATCTCTAATGAAGTGATGCCTCACTTCAATGTTCTTGGTCCTTGAGTGATGAACCATATTTTTGGTGAGATGTATCGTGCTAATGTTATCACATAGCACTTGTACATTCCTATAGGTCAGTCCATAATCTTGTAAGGTGTGTGTTAGCCATATCAATTGTGATACACATTCTCCCATAGCTACATATTCAGCTTCGGTTGTGGAAAGTGCTACACAGTGTTGTTTACGGCTTGACCAACTAACCAAGGCTGATCCTAAGAAATGACAGCCCCAACTAGTGCTTTTCCTATCCAACTTGCATCCGTCATAGTCGGAGTCGGTATAGCCAACTAAATCAAAAGATTCAGTCTAAGGGTACCACAATCCTACATTGATAGTGCCTTTTAAGTATCTCATAATTCTTTTTACAGCAATCATGTGAGACTCCTTAGCACAAGATTGAAATCTAGCACACATACCAAAAGCGAATAAAATATCAGGTCGACTCGCTGTTAAGTACAATAAACTCCCTATGATACTCCTATAATTTTTCAAATCCACTGCCTTCCCTTTCTCATCACTATCTAAACGAGTATTGACAACTATAGGTGTGCCTACTTCCTCCATACGAAACCTTTTCAGTAACTCCATTGTGTACTTAGATTGATGTATAAAAATCCCTTCCTTTGTTTGCTTTATCTCAAGTCCTAGAAAGGAGGAGGGTTGCGTTAGGTTGCCAGCCAGCATTAAACTAAGGAAAATGTTCAATGAATGGATCATCAAACTATTGTGATAATGCTAGGTTGTTCCCCAGAAGGAACGCATTACAGGGTTCGACTGTAATGTCTCGGCAAGGACCGCTACATTTTTAGAACTCGGGTGTAGTGAAAAATATACTAGAGTTCACGTTGAAGGGTCCGACTGCAACGTATCGGCAAGGACCGCTACATCTCTATGAGAACTTGGGTGTAGTGTTAAATAAGCAAGAGTTCTCACACAAAGGTTGGGTAAGTACAAATATTATAGAAAAACTAGTAGTCTAAGATTTGGTACATGGAACATAGGAACCCTCACTGGTAAAACAATGGAGATAGTAGATACGATGATTAGAAGAAAAATTAATATTGTATGTGTACAAGAGACAAAATGGGTTGGTGAGAAGGCAAAGATGATAGATAACTCGGGTTTTAAGTTATGGTATACAGGCAAGAGTAAAACAAGAAATGGAGTGCATATTATTGTTGATAATTCATTAAAGGATGAAGTTGTAGGAGTAATTAGAAAGGGGGATAGAATTATAGCTCTCAAAATAGTAGTGGAGAAAGAAACTATAAACGTAATTAGTGTATATGCACCTCAAATAGGATTAGATGAAAATACCAAATTAAGGTTTTGGGAGGACTTGGATGAAGTATTACAAAATATTCCGTCAAATGAGATGATTTTAATAGGAGGTGATTTAAATGGGCATGTCAGAGTGAAAAATGACGAATATGAGAGGGTACATGGGGGTTATGGCTTTGGAACAAGAAATGAAGAAGGTAAAACTTAGTAAATGATGAAGAAATAAAAGAGCGGTGGAAGAGATATTTTTATCAACTTTTTAATGAAGGTTTAGGAGACCAACTTAATTTAGGTAATTTAAGTAGGTTAAATGAGTATAGAAATTTAAATTTTTATCGTAGAATTCAAATTTCAGAAGTAGAACAAGCTTTAAATGGAATGCAAAATGGAAAAGCCGTTGGACCAGATGATATTCCGATAGAGGTATGGAAGTGTCTAGGGAAACAAGGTATTGAATGGCTTATAAAATTATTTAACAAGATATTGAAAACAAAAAGGATGCCTGATCAATGGAGGATAAGTATCATAATTCCCTTATATAAGAATAAGGGAGACATACAAACTTGTGAAAACTATAGGGGTATTAAACTAATGAGTCATACCATGAAACTTTGGGAAAAAGTAATAGAAATAGAATAAGGAAGGAGACCATGGTTCTCGAAAATCAATTTGGATTCATGCCAGGAAGGTCGACAATAGAAGCTATACATCTTCTCAGACAACTAATTGAAAAGTATAGAGAGCAAAAGCAGGATCTACACATGGTATTCATTGATTTAGAAAAAGCTTATGATAGAGTTCCAAGAGAAATAATATGGAGAATTTTAGAAAAAAGAGGTGTTAGTGTAACATATATTGAACTAATTAAGGATATGTATAAGGAAGTAACGACCAGAGTAAATACTTCAGGTGGATTAACTTAAGCATTTCCAATAAAGATAGGGTTACATCAAGGATCAGCTTTAAGTCCCTATCTTTTTACACTAATCATGGACGAACTCACTGGACACATTCATGACACATTACCATGGTGCATGTTGTTTGTAGATGATATTGTTTTAGTAGATGAGACACGTGAAGGAGTAAATGCTAAACTAGAATCTTGGCGTGAAAAACTAGAAGTGAAAGGTTTTAAGCATAGTAGAGTAAAGACAGAATATATGGAATTTAAATTTAGCAATATTAGATGTAATGAAACAAGTGTTAAGATAGGAGATGATGAGTTGTCTGGAATTGAGAGCTTTAAATATTTAGGATCATTTTTGCAAGATGATGGAGGGATTGAGAGAGATGTCTTACATAGAATACAAGCAGGATGGTTGAAATGGAGGAAAGCATCGGGTATTTTATGTGATCGTAAAGTGCCTCTAAAACTTAAAGGGAAGTTCTACAAAACAGCAATTAGACCTGCTATGTTATATGGAGTTGAATGTTGGGCTACGACTCGAGCATATGAGCAAAAGATGAGAGTTGCAGAGATGAGGATGTTAAGGTGGATGTTTGGACATACGAGGATGGACAGAATAAGAAATGAGAGCATTAGAGAAAAAGTTGGTGTTGCATCTATTGAAGGAAAGCTCCGAGAGACATGTTTAAGGTGGTACGGACATGTACTTAGACGACCAATAAATGCTCTAGTTAGGCGATGTGAAACGATACCAAATATACACATCAAATGAGGAAGAGGAAGACCAAAAAAGACTTGGTTAGCAACAATAAAACAAGATAAAATTTATTTAAATATAGATGATGATATAGTAGGGGATAGAGTCCAATGGCGTAGAAGGATCCATATAGCCGACCCCACCCAGTGGGATAAGGCTTTGTTATTGTTGTATCTCAAGTCCTAGAAAGAAGGTCAATTCTCCTACTAGACTCATCTCAAATTCACTTTTCATGTGAGATAATCCCTATTGTTTGAGCCACAGATTATGTCATCAACATAAACCTGATCTACAAATATGTATTCACCATCCTTTTCAAGAATAGTATGAGATATATATGTCCTCTCCTAAAACCTTTCTCAATTAGGAAGGTTGACAACCGCTCATACCAAGCACGAGGTGCTTGTTTAAGCCCATAAAGAGCCTTTTTTAGTTTGTACACGTGGTCTGAGAATTGTGCATTCTCAAATCCTGGGGGTTGTTCAACATAGACTTCCTCCTTGATGACTCTATTCAAGAAGGCTAACTTCACATCCATTTGATATAGTTTGAAGCCTTTGTATGTTACATAAGCAAGCATTAGTCTTATGGATTCTAACCTTGTTACAGGAGCATAAGTCTCATCATAGTCTAACCCCTCAATTTGGTTGTAGCCTTTGGCTACTAACCTTGCCTTATTTCTAACTATTTCTCCTCTTTGATTTCTCTTATTCTTAAATACCCATTTAGTCCCAATAATAGAGGTTTGACTAGGTCTAAGGATTAAATCCCAAACTTGATTTCTCTCAAACTAGCCTAACTCATCTTGTATTGCAATGATCCATTCTGGATCAAGTAAAGCTTCATCCACTAATTTTGGTTCAATCTCAGAAATCAAGGCAACTTCATTTCCTTCATTTCTAAAAAATGATCTAGTCTTCACCCCATGTTGGATGCCTCCAATAATTTGGTTTTGGGGATGGTTAGTAGCATTCCTAGTGGATCTTGTTACTTGAGGTGGTTCAGGTATTACTGAAATCTGTTCAGATTCTCCAACCTCAAGTGATGACCCTTGAGCTCTCACTCTCTCTTCATCAGAATCCACTCTTTCTTCCCCTATAGGGTTGCTATCTTCCAATTCCAGCTTTCTCAATTCTAGCTCAAACTCCACCAATTTTCTGTCCGAATCAATACTCATTCCTTTTTCTTCAAACACAACATTAGTTGAGTCTTTTACTAGCTTAGTCCTATGGTTGTAGACTCTATAAGCTTTGCTAGTGAGGGAATATCCAACAAGGATACCCTCATCAGCTTTTGCAAAAATGTTTCATAAATGATCCTTGGTATTTAGGATATACATAGTACAACCAAATACCCTAAGGTGCTTGATTGTTGGTGGCTTTCCAAACCAAAGTTCATGTGGTGTTTTTCTTAAGAATCTATGTATCAAAACCCGGTTTTGAACATAGCACACAGTGTTAACTACTTCAGCCCATAGGAAGTTTGGTAATTGGTATTCGATTAGAATACTCCTAGCTGCCTCTTGCAAGGCTCTATTTCTCCTTTCTACAACACCATTTTGCTGTGGTGTTCTAGGTGTGGAGAATTCATGTTTGTATCCTTTCACTAAACAAAAGTCCTTAAGTTTAGCATTTTTAAACTCTCCTCCATGATCACTTTTAATGATTTTAATTGTTGAGTTTTTCTCATTCTCAACTCTTCTACAAAAGAAAATGAAGGTTTCTACTGTTTGGTCTTTATGTTTAAGAAAATAAGTCCAAGTATATCTAGTGTAATCATCCACAATAACCAAGCAATATCTACTACCATTGATAGATCTAATAGTGCTAGTATCAAACAAATCCATGTATAGTAAATCTAATGCTTGTAAAGAAGTTAAAGAATTCTTCCCTTTGTGGGAAGATCTCACTTGCTTTCCTTTTTGGCACGCCCCACAAACCCTATCCTTCTCGTAGGTGATTGAGGGCAGTCCTCTTAGAAGTTCCTTCTTGGCCAAATTCTTGATGTTCTTCATGTTGACATGGGCCAATCTCCTGTGCCATAACCAAGACTCTTCTTCCTTGGATATGTAACACTTAAAAGACAAGTTAGTATCACTACTAAATCTAACTTGATAAATATTTTCCTTCCTATATCCTATTAGCATGGTTTCATTGGTGTCACTGTGGATCACAAGGCATTGAGTTGAGTGAAACTCAACCCTATACCCTGCACCACACAATTAACTTACACTCAACAAGTTAAATGCCATCCCTTTAACTAACAATACATTTCTAATTACAAATTTTTCAGAAATGTTAATGTTACCTACTCCTACAACCTTCAATTTACCAGTTTTACCAAAGAAAACTGTACCTCAGTCTTTGGCATGAATTAAGGAAAACAAAGAGGAGTTCCCTGTCATATGTTTGGATCACCCGCTGTCCACAAACCATGTAGTTGGACACTCCCCCTTGATAGGTCCTTGCTAAACACGGAAAATTTGGTCTTTCGGAACCCACAAGTTGGTTCCCTCTGCATCTACTACAAACTTCCTAGGAATCCAATCCTTAGAACTTCTAATAAAATGTGATATAGTAGAAATAAAACCAGCAGTGATAGTTCTACCATTACCAAATTTAGACCTAGCAGTTCTTGCATTAACAGATTTTCCTTTAGCAGTTTTAGATCTAGATGCAAGTTTCCTAGACACTAAGGACATAAAACTAAGTTCCTTTTGTTGTGAATTGAACCCTAGTCCATCCTTGTTATAGACTGCACGTTGGGCTCCTAAGATCATGTTTAATGTCTTTGATCCATTGGTAAATTTCTCACGTGTGCACTTGAGATCTTCCACCTGTGCCTTCAAGGATGTATTCTCATCCTTGATCTCCTCCAAATGAGGATTTCCAGCACCACTGTCATTCGACAGTGTATTAGTATTCTTAATTAGTTCTAATTCAGTTTTCAGTAATTTAACCTTAGTTTTGGATTTTTTTCAGATCATTTTTCAAGCAAGCAATAGTTTCATACAATTTATCTATATGGGGAGAGTTTACTTGATCATCATCCGAAGATGATGATGAAGAGTCCGAATTTGATTGCTCCCCATCAGAATGCTTCATCTCTCCATCCAAATCTGAATATTCAGAATTCTCCAATGCCATGAGAGCCTTTTTCTTTGCTCCCTTCTCCTCACTTTCTTCTTTCGATGAGGAGGATGAGGATGAAGTATCATCCCAAGTAGCCTTCAATGCTTTCTTCCTCTTGGCCTTTTCTTTCTTCTTTTTGTACATAGGGCATTCACTTTTGAAGTGACCTTTCCTATGACAATGAAAGCACTCTACATCAGATTTATCCTGATTAATTTTAGAACTTTTACCATTCTATTTGTTTGTGAAGTATTTCTTCACATCCTTCTTGTTGTATTTTTGGCTTCTTCTCATCAATCTCCTCACAAAGTTAGCCATCTCGCTAGAGGATGACTCATCATCTCCATCCTAATCTGATAATGAAGAGGAGGAAGAAGCTTCCTTCTTCTTCTTCTTCTTCTTCTTGCTCTCCTTGCTGCGATATCCTGCAATAAAAGCTAGACCCTTCTCCTTTGGGCTTCGATTAGCTTGTTCATGCAATTCCAATTCACAAAACAATTCATCAATCTTAATTGTTGAAAGATCCCTTGATACTTTGTAGGCATCCACTATAGATGACCACAAAGTATTCCTAGGGAAGGATTTGAGTACATACCTGGCTAAATCCCTATTCTCAATAGCCTCTCCAACAGAATGGAGGACATTGAGTATTTCTTTAAACCTACCATGCAGTTCACTTACAGTTTCAGTCTCCTTCATGCTGAAATTCTGAAGTTGGTTCAAGTAGAGATCCCTCTTCGTTGTCCTTGAATCTCTAGTTCCTTCATGTAGCTCCATCAACTTCTTCTAAAGTTCTTGAGCACTATTGAAGGGGCCAACATTGTTGAGTTGGTCCTTGGCTAAACCACACTATAGAGTTATGGTTGCTTTGGCATTGGCATAGGCTCTTCGCTTCTGTTTCGCCGACCATAAAGAAGACACCAAAACCCTTCCTTTGTTGTCGGTTGTTGGTGAGAATCCCTCTGCGACGGAGAACCACATACCCATGTCCATCATCAAGTAGTATTCCATCCAGCTCTTCCAATACTAGATGTTTTGGCCATCAAAATATGGGGGTCGAGTTGTGTTGAATCCCTCTTGCGTTGTCATTCCTTGATACTCTGGCGGAGGTAAATCTGGTGCAGAGCCCAAGCTCTGATACCACTTGTAGGGATCGAGGCTCGCTAGAGGGGGGGGGTGAAAAGTGAGTTGAAAAATCTAACTCAAATTCTACTACAAAATAGCGGATTACGTAGTGGAAATAGAAAACAAAGCACAAACACAACCAATACACAGATATTTATGTGGTTCGGAACTCAGTAGTTCCTACTCCACGGGCAACTCAAAAGGAATGTCTAATATGAATGGATCGGAATGATTCTGGAGGTGAAAACTTCACCTCTTACAAGATTACAATGCAATAAATATAATCAAGAACAGTAAACTAAGAAGTTAAAACAAGTTACAGATCGCGTTTGACTTCTTGTGTTGAAGATGAAGTTGTAGCACTTGCAAGAACATGATTGATAGCAGTTGTGAGCACTTGTTGGAGAGGAGGCGAGATGAGAGCAAGACTTTCACTTCTTCTCTTTTAGAATGAATCACCGGAAGCTTGTATCACTCAAAATGAAAACTGGAGCCCAAGAACTGCTTCTCTTGTTCTTCAGCAAAGCTTTTATCTTCCTCCATTAGAACACTAGAAATCATGCCCCACCAAAATCTGACCACCTTAGCTTGTCCCCGTAACCACCTCCAACCTCTTGTGGTTCGCCAGGAAAGGAACCTACTCCTCCAATCGGAAATCATCACATTTGAATCTTTACTCGAAATGGAAGCATCCCATTGCCGCCTCCGCAGTCGAGCCTGTAGTCGAGTCTGACTCACGTCTGTGCTCGAAAAACACCTATCAATCGATCCTGCAATCGAGCCGGGCTCGATTCTGTGATCGAATCTATAGCTACCAGTCAGCCACTACCAAATTGACTAGACTGGTATATGGTTTAGAGTTTGGCGATCAGAGTATACAGTCGAGCCCGCAGTTGAGCTGGGCTTGGTTTTGTACTATTCCACGTAGTGAGCAGTCGAGCTGGTAGTCGAGCCAGCTCAATTCTGTGCTATACGAAACGATAAGTAGTCGAGTTGGCAGTCGAGCCAGCTCAATTCTGTGCCTTAATTCAAGAGTGCCAGTCGAGCTGACCGCCATGGTGGCTTGACTAATGTGGTAAATATTTGAAGAACATGAGTATCTTTCCTAGTAAGCTGCCACGCCTAGAGTTTCAAGCACCCTAGTAAGAGACCAATCATGTTGCGGTGCCTTCACCAACTAACGAATGCTCTAAGTACCTTAGACAAAGATCGAGCGCGCTACGACGCCCTTCTTGCCTAACGAGTACTCAATGTACCCTAGGCAAAGAACGAGCACGTTACGGTGCCCTTTTTGTCTAACGAGTACTCCTAGTACCCTAGCCAAAGAACAAGCACGTTACATTGCCCTTTTTCTCTAACAAGTACTCCCAGTTGTTGGACTTTCCGAGCCGCAAAAACCGCTTTTTGTATTGCATAACCCCAGAAGTCCGGCCAAAAATCCGTGCGAAGATATATTAAAATAAAAACATGTATGTGCTAAGTAAACCTAGATCTACCTTAGATCTAGAAGTTGAGAGTATTACCCTCGTAGCGACGCCCTTTTCTTATCCCGCTCGTCCAAACATTTCGTCGAAACTCAAGAGAGTCAAGTGAACACTCCTCTATTGGTATCCACGCAGACAAATGGTGGAGAAAAATACCTTAGAGTGTGCTAACACCCTTTAGGAATTTTGGCAAGATGAGGGGAAGGGAGAGCTTGAGAAGGTGATCTAAGGAAGAAGATGAAGTTGGTGTTACTTAAAATCAATTGCATCTCATCAAGAAGTGGCCGACCACTTTTACCTTGGGGGGGGGGGGGGGGGGTTACATGCATGCATGTAACTCTAAGAACCAATGGCTCTTGGTCTCCCTCATGAGGTTGCACAATATGATAAGTCAATGATGATGTGGAGGCCGGCCATGCCAAGTCATCATCATGACATGGCATTTGGTTATGTCAAACTTGACCTTTCATCTTCCCTCTCAAAGGCAAGTCAAACTTAACCTCTTATCTCCCATGGTTGATCAAATCCAACCATTTGATTCAAGTCAATTTAATTTAATGAATCTCTATTCATTAATTTAAATTTATTTGATGAATCAAATCTAAATTAGACTCAATCAACACTTGAATCAACTTGAGTCTAACTCAATTAGTCTAATTTGGATTACTCTTAATCTAATTTGGTTCATCCCATGAACCTAATCCTCATGGTTCATCATATGAACCTAATCTCCATCTAATTGCCCTTTGTGTGTGACCCTATAGGTTCTTATAACGTTGGCAATGTCCCTAAACCAATTTATGAACATAAGCAATGAGCGGTATCTAGCAACACATCGTTGCTACCCAAGTTACAAGAATGTTGAGCTCCAACATCACCTTTGTGACTACTAATTGTGACTCTCATAATATGTGACAATGTCCCTCTATCCTTGACATCTAGATTGAGAAAATGAGGCATAGATCGTGTAATCCTCGGTACAATCTATATCTTGAACTCCAAGTAGACTCACTCTAATCAAATGAGCTCAATATCTCGTATTGACTCATTTGGGAATAGTCATGCACTTCGTGGTCTCACTCTATCAAGAATAACGTTGTCTCTCCTGTCATATAGGAGGGATTGATCCCATCTACATCACTCACATCACTCCGCATAATTTGTCTCATACCCAGTAATCGCCTTTATAGTCCACCATTTACAGGTGACGTTTGACGAAGCCAAAGTATGCAACTCCTTATGTAGGTAACCATGGTGACTTCAAGTCTAAGGACTAATAGTCATACTATAGCCACATGAGAAAGTATATTACAATCATATAACGATCCATGATACTTTCTCATGGCGGGTCATTCAGTATACATTTTCCAATGCATACCCATGTGTCAACTTGATATCTCATATCCATGACTTGTGAGATCAAGTCATTGTGTCGACCTACATGCTAGTATCTACGCATTAACATTGTCCCTGAATGTTAAAACTTGACTAGGAATGATTAAGAGTAGTGTTTTCTATATCATCTCATTATCGATTCAACCAATCGATTGATATAGATAAGAACCTACTACTCAAAGACGTTATTATATTTAGTTATTTGGCACCAATACAAGTAAATATAATAACCATGCCTTTATAAATAGGAATATGATACAATAAAGTTCATACAACAATCATCACATGATTGACTCTAGGGCTTTCACTAACAATCTCCCACTAGCACTAGTGCCAATCACTGTAGTATCTAATACCCAATGACCTAGTGTGACCATCATATTTTTTCTTTGCCAAAGCCTTGGTCAAGGGATCTGTGATGTTATCCTTTATGGGTACTATGGAAATCTTCACATCTCCTCTATCGATAATCTCTCGAATGAGATGGAAGCGTCGTAGTATGTGTTTAGTCCACTGGTGTGAGCGAGGTTCCTTAGCCTATGCAATCGCTCTATTGTTGTCACAATAGAGCTCTATGGGATCTGCTATGCTAGGAACCACCCCAAGCTCAGTAATGAACATGCGGATCCAAACTGCCTCCTTTGCTGCCTCAGATGCAGCAATATACTCGGCTTCTGTTGTAGAATCAACAACTGTGTCCTGCTTCGATCTCATCCAGCTCACAGCGCCACCATTCAAGCAAAACACGAACCCTGACTGCGATCTATAATCATCATGGTTAGTTTGGAAGCTGGCATCGCTGTAACCCTTTACAGCTACCTCCTCATCACCTCCAAATATCAAGAAATATTCTTTACTCCTTCTCAAGTACTTAAGAACATTCTTGACTGCTATCCAGTGACGCTCACCTGGATCTGACTGGTATCTACTCGTCATGCTCAAAGCATACGAGACATCAGGATGAGTACATAGCATGGCTTACATGATAGATCCTATAGTTGATGGATAAGGGATCTTATCCATGCGGTCTCTCTCCTCTCTAGAAGAGCGACTTTGAGTCTTCGAAAGACTCACATCATGTGACATCGACAGAAGTCCCTTCTTGGAATTCTGCATGGCAAATCATAGTAATACCGTGTCAATGTATGTACTCTGACTTAGGCAAAGCAATCTCTTTGATCTATCTCTATAGATCTTGATGCCTAGAATACACGTTGCTTCACCTAATTCCTTCATTGAGAAACACGTCCCACGCCAAGTCTTCACAGACTGTAGCGAAGGGATGTCATTCCCAATGAGTAGTATGTCATCCACATATAATACAAGGAAGACAACTATGTTCCCCTTAACCCTCTTGTAGACACAGGGTTCATCTTCATTCTTGATGAAACCAAACTGTTTGATCGCATCATCGAATCGAAGATTCCAGCTCCGAGAAGCTTACTTTAGCCCATAAATGGACCTTTGCAGCTTGCATACTTTCCCAGTATGTTGTGGATCGTCAAAACCCTCAGGTTGTGTCATATACACATCCTCGAGTAAGTTGCCATTTAGAAATGCAGTTTTGACATCCATCTGCCAGATCTCATAATCGTGGTACACTGCAATAGCAAGCAATATTCGAATGGACTTAAACATCGCCACTGGAGAAAAGGTTTCGTCATAGTCAATACCATGAATTTGCTTGAAACCTTTAGCCACCAATCGACCCTTATAGGTATGCATAAGTCCATCCTTGTCAGTCTTTCTCCTAAAGACCCACTTACACCCATTGGGTTTGACCCCTTCAGGTGGATCAACCAAACTCCATACTTGGTTGGTGTACATGGATTCCATCTCGGATCTCAAGGCCTCTAGCCATTTCTCAGAATCTGGGCTCATCATAGTTTCCTGATAGGAGGTAGGCTCATTCTCAATGAGCATAACGTCATCATGGTCAGACAAGAGAAATGAGTATCTCTCAGGCTGACAACGTACCCTATCAGACCTGCGAAGAGGTAGGTCTACCTGAACAGGTGGTTGTTCCACAACTCTTTGTGCAACAATCTCATCAGCCACAACACTTTGTGGTTCCTGTTCAACCTCCATCAAGCACTCAGTGTTATGGTCCTTATCTTGAATTTCTTCAAGATCGAATGTACTCCCACTAATTTTTCTAGAAACAAAATCCCTTTCTAGAAAAACCCTAGTCTTTGTTACAAACACTTTGTGCTGACTGGGAATGTAGAAGTAATATCCCTTTGTATCCTTGGGATATCCAACAAAATAGCACCTATCAGATTTGGGTCCCAGTTTTTCTGAGACTTGACGTCGAATGTAAGCCTAACAACTCCAAATCCTCATGAAAGACATCTTGGGATTTCTCTCTATCCATATTGTATTTGGTGTCTTTATCATAGCCTTGGATGGTACACGGTTAAGGGTAAAGGCTGCTGTGTCTAGAGCATATCCCCAAAAGGATATAGGAAGATCTGTGTGACTCATCATAGATCGTACCATATCTAATAGGGTACGATTCCTCCTTTCGGATACACCATTCCACTGTGATGTTCCAGGAGGAGTGAGTTGGGATAGAATCCCACACTCAGCTAGATAGTCACGAAACTCATGGCTAAGGTATTCTCCACCTCAATCTGATTGAAGTATCTTAATACTCTTGCCAAGCTTGTTTTGTACTACATTCTTGAATTCGTTGAACTTTTCAGAGGATTATGATTTATGTGACATGAGATACACATAACCATATCTACTGAAGTCATCAGTAAATATAATGAAGTACCTGTAACCACCTCTAGCTGCAACATTGAAAGGGCCACATACATCACTACGTATAAGTCCTAACAAGTTTGTTGCTCTTTCACTGTGTCCACTAAAGGGAGTCTTGGTCATCTTGCCTAACGGGCAAGACTCGCATGTCTCATATGATCCAAAATCAAATGAGTATAGCAGTCCATCCTTATGGAGCTGAGATAAGCGACTCTCATTTATGTGACCTAAGCGAAAATGTCAGAGATAGGTTTGGTTTAACTCATTTGACTTGAACCTTTTAGTACTTTTGTTATAGATAGGGCTTTCTAAGTCTAGAAAGTAGAGTCTGTTCATTAGAGGTGCACTACAATAGAACATATCATTTAAATAAACTGAACAACATTTGTTCTTTATTATAAATGTAAATCCTTTCTTATCGAAACAAGAAACCGAAATTATGTTCTTAGTTAAGGCAGGCACATAACAACATTCATCTAATTCTAGTACAAGCCCAGAGGGCAGAGATAGATCATAAGTTCCTACAGCAACAGCAGCAACCCTTGCTCCATTGCCTACTCGTAGGTCCACCTCGCCCTTTGTCAATGCCTTGCTATTTCTCAGCGCCTGCACATTGGTATAAATGTGAGATGCACATCCGATATCTAATACCCATGATGAAGAAATAGATAGATTGACTTCTATAACATTTATACCTGAAGTAGAAGTCTCACTTCTCTTCTTTTTAACATCTTCCAGGTATGCCTTGCAGTTACGCTTCCAGTGTCCAACTTCCTTGCAGTTGAAGCAAGCCCCTTCCTTGGCTACCCCTCCTTTGGGTTTCAGTTCCTTGCCTTTGCCTTTGGCTTTGGCCTTTCCCTTACCTTTCTTCTTTCGCACCATCAAAATGGAGTTAGATTTTCCCTTTTTAAGGATGAGCTCAGCAGTTCTCAACATGCTGAGCATCTCAGGCAATGGCTTATCAATTTCATTCATGTTGTAATTCATGACAAATTGATTGTAGCTTTGCGGCAAAGACTGCAAGATCAAGTCAGTGGCTAGCTCTTGGCCAAGGGGGAATCCCAATCTCTGTAGGTTTTCTACGTACCCAATCATCTTGAGTACATATGGACCTACGGGAGTCCCATCTTGCATTTTGGAACCAAACAATGCCTTAGAGACTTCATATCTCTCGTGCCTTGCTTGTCCTTGATATAGTTGACGAACATGTTCAACCATATCATAAGCATTCATGAACTCATGTTGCTTCTGAAGCTCAGAGTTCATAGTCACGAGCATTAGACATGACACATCTAATGCATCATCTTGATGTTTCTTGTAAGCATCTTTGTTAGCCCATGAGGACGTGGCAGAAGGTGCCTTCGGAATAGGCTGCTCCAGGACATACAGTTTCCTTTCTTGGGTGAGAACGATTCTCAGGTTCTTGTACCAGTCCAGAAAATTTGCTCCATTGAGCTTGTCCTTCTCAAGGACATAACGCAGAGAGAGAGTGTTTTGTCGACATAGTAATCTACAACATACAATGCAGAGAATTAATATCATATTTCTTTTATCATTTAATTAGACCTTTAATCAAATGATGCTCCCACTGAATTATAGGAATTTTGTAGAATCGAGTTATGGATGTGGTGAAACCACATTACTAGATCATACAAACTAGCTATAATTCCTACGAGAAAAGATCCACATCATACTAAGCCTTGAGTTAGCTTTGGGTAAATCGCCCAAGACTTAGTACGATTGGTGGGAAACACGTTACCGATCACATCTCTATGCAACTCTTGTTTATAGAATCAAGACCCACATTTACAAAAGGCCTTGAGTTAGCTTTGGCTAAATCGCCCAAGATTTAGTGTAAATGCGTTCTTATCCTATCTTTCCAACCGTTGGAATATGTGTATAGTTCTACTCGATCCAATTGAGTTAACTAGTTTTACTAAATCTAATTGAGCTTACTCTAACCCAAGCCGTGATAGGCGAGACCAAGATTGTCCCTCCGCACCATACCAAGATAATATGCGTTGCTCTGCTTTGGCAGATTCAACAACTACAAATGATCGAGGTTGTGATGGGTATCAAGGACTTGGTAGCCATTTACGAGTTGATTCGATTAAGATATAATCTAATCGTAATGTGTATCATATACACATTGAGGCCTTTATTATCCTATATTAGCAAGCATCACATACATACAAGCATTATTCTAGCATGCATCATATACATACACGCATTATTCTACTACCATGCATCATATACATACAAGCAAAATCAAATATATATATATATATAAATCAACATATATATATATATATATAATTAACTGTGATGTGGTCATGGCCCTACTACGATCTTCTCAAGCCAATGAGAAGATCGGACGGTCAACCTAGGGCTAGCGGCTTCTCCTAGCGCTTCCTTTGACCGACATGTGTCGTCGGCACCCTTCTAGTAACTTCGTCTACAAGTGGACATTCCACCGCTCCATTTTGTACATTACAAATATGAAACTCGAGTTACATTCAAGTCTAAAACTATTTACAACTAGAATTTCAAAAGAAGAGGTACGACGCACAAGTCGCACACACTATACAACACGCACAACCACAAAAATGGCACGCAGGACGTATTATAAATTACAACACATCATCATCCAATCATATTGGGGTTCTTGGGACATGACAATCACAGAATTATACATAATTCTAAATTATGTATTTTTACAGAAAATTTCTATAGTTATTCCTATTTTTTTTCAATTTTATGAGTCATCTCTCCGTAACGGTCCCGCTAAGTGGTTTCCGCGCGCGATTGCGGGACAAGGCCCCTTTTGGGGATAGGGGCAGCGCCCCTAATCGCAAAATAAACTTTGCGAGTGTCCCTACTACGATATTACAATGACTTAAGTCACTGTGCCAAAAAACTAAAGCGAGAACTCGCCGTTTCGAAGAGTTTTTCTCGATGGTTGAAGCCTACAAGTGTCCCAACACTCGTTGCTTCGACTCTTTGAGAAAAATACCCAAAAATTTGATAAAAATAGGAAATTTACAGAAACATAAAAATCTATAATTTTTATATCTAATACAAAAACTACAAAAATGAAACACATACATTCTTCGCACGTGGCTCTGATACCACTGTTGGACATTTCGAGCCGCAAAAACCGCTTTTTGCGTTGCGGAAACCCCGAAAGTCCGGGCACGGATCCGTGCGAAGATATATTAAAATAAAAATATATATGTGCTAAGTAAACCTAGATCTACCTTAGATCTACAAGTTGAGAGTATTAGCCTCGTAGCGACGCCCTTCGCTTATCCCGCTCGTCCAAACGTTTTGTCGGAACTCAAGAGTGTCAAGTGAACACTCCTCTATTAGTATCTGCACGGACAAATGGTGGAGATAAATACCTTAGAGTGTGCTAGCACCCTTTAGAAATTTCGGCAAGATGAGAGGATGGGAGAGCTTGAGATGGTGATCCAAGGAAGAAAATGAAGTTGGAGTTACTCAAAATCAATTACATCTCATCAAGAAGTGGTCGACCACTTTTACCTTGGGGGGGGGGGGGGGGGTTACATGCATGCATGTAACTCCAAGAGCCAATGGCTCTTGGTCTCCTACATGAGGTGGCACCATATGATAAGTCAATGATGATGTGGAACATCATCATTGGCCGGCCATGCCAAGTCATCATCATGACATGACATTTGGTCAAGTCAAACTTGACCTTTCATCTCCCCTCTCAAGTCAAGTCAAACTTGACCTCTTATCTCCCATGGTTGATCAAATCCAACAATTTGATTCAAGTCAATTTAATTTAATGAATCTCTATTCATTAATTTAAATTGATTTGATGAATCAAATCTAAATTAGACTCATTCAACACTTGAATCAACTTGAGTCTAACTCAATTAGTCTAATTTGGATTACTCTTAATCCAATTTGGTTCATCCCATGCACCTAATCCTCATGGTTCATCATATGGAGCTAATCTTTATCTAATTGCCCTTTGTGTGTAACCCTATAGGTTCTTGTAACGTTGGCAATGTCCCAAAACTGATTTAGGAACATAAGCAATGAGCGGTATCTAGTAACACATCATTTCTACCCAAGTTACAAGAATGTTGAGCTCCAACATCACCTTTGTGACTACTAATTGTGAATATCATAATATGTGACAATGTCCCTCTATCCTTGACATCTAGGTTGACCAAATGAGGCATAGACCGTGTCATCCTCGATACAATCTATATCTTGAACTCCAAGTAGACTCACTCTAATCGAATGAGCTCAATATCTCATATTGACACATTTGGGCATGGCCATGCACTTCGTGGTCTCACTCTATCAAGAATAACGATGTCTCTCCCATCATATAGGAGGGATAGATCCCATCTACATCACTCACATCCCTCCGCATAATTTGTCACATACCCAGTAATCGCCTTTATAGTCCACCCATTTACGGGTAACGTTTGACGAAGCCAAAGTATGCAACTCCTTATGTAGGCAACCATGGTGACTTCAAGTCTAAGGACTAATAGTCATACTATTAGCCACATGAGAAAGTATATGACAATCATATAACGATCCATGTTACTTTCTCATGGCGGGTCATTCAGTATACATTCTCCAATGCATACCCATGTGTCAACTTGGTATCTCATATCCATGACTTGTGAGATCAAGTCATCGTGTTGACCTACATGCTAGTCTCTACGCATTAACATTGTCCCTGAATATTAATACTTGACTAGGAATGATTAAGAGTAGTGTTCTCTATATCATCTCATTATCGATTCAACCAATCGATTGATATAATAAAGTCCATACAACAATCATCACATGATTGGCTCTAGGTCTTTCACTAACACCAGTACCCTAGCCAAAGAACGAGCACGTTACAGTGTCCTCTCTGTCTAACGAGTATTGGGCCCATGTACCCTAGTAAGAGAGCGAGCACGTTACTGTGCCCTCTCTTACTAACGAGTACACTAGCTAGAGATCGAGCACTCCCTTGTGCCCTCTCTAACTACAATGGAGAACGAGCACGTTAATATGCCCTCTCCATCACCAAGCTTCCGGACCTCCGGCCAGCTTGTACTCTTCCTTTACCAAGGTTCCCCTTTAGATTTCCATCCATACCAAGGCTTACCCTATATTTCTCATCCATACCTTGGCATACCTTTGGATTTCTCCCAATGTCTAATGTCACTCTAAACATCTAACATAGTGACCTTAGGTTTGTATCAGTCGAGGTAATGTCTTGACTACACTCTAGCTCAAACTAGTTTTTTATTTCCTTGACTTAAACATTGTTGTTAAACATTGAAACATTAGATGGGCTTGATTGCTCTAACACATGCATCATTGATACTAGAAGAAACATTATCATTAATTTTTAAACATGATTTTTCTTGCTTTTCTTCTAGGGCCTTAATTTCATTTTTCATGCTTTAGTTTTCCTTTTTAGCCCTAAATAATTCCTTAGTTAAGCTAGAAATCATTAACATAATTTTCTTGGGAGGGAGATTTGTTACCTCACTTACCAAATCCCCTTTCGATGATCAGGATAAAGATGAGGATGCTCCCCCTTCACTCGAGCTCTCCTCCTCGCTAGTGCTTCTTTCTTCTTCCTAGGAAGAGGTGGAATCCAAATCGTCTATCCCCATAAGAGAAAGATTTGTGACAAAGGCATTTTCTTCCTCCAATGATGAAGATGGAGGATCATCCCATGTCCTTGTTGTTGGGATGTATACTGAAAAGTATATATTTTGTATCTTTATTTTTTAAATAAGAATCACATGATCATTGTTTGCATATTTGTTGTTATGCATATTGTCTGATACATTACATTTTAGATAACATGGTGTGTAGTGTTACACGGGAGATCATGTTATCAGTTCCTTGTAAAGTATAAGTAAAGGCTCACAACCGAGAGGTTTTTGGACAAACCATTGGTATGGTTGTAGTGTGATTTGGTATTGGTTTGTCTTGACCATGGAATTACACTAGTACACTTTGTGTGTATTGAGCAGGACCGACTTAGAGGTGATTCAATTTATTGCTGATTACACAATTGAATCGGACCTCGGATATTATGGTGTACATGATCTTAATCCTGATATAATAACGGACACATGTACTTAGTATTTATTTCTTTGATTTACCAATGGGCGAGATTTATAGATTAAATCGATAGGCTCGGTATGTTGAGAAATGATATTATTTACATGGTGTGTCATTGATTATAGGAGGAAACCATGTCCTATATATTAGAATGATGATGTCCCCTTGAGGAGCTCATAAGAATCATCATGTAAACCCTGCAGGTGGACTTGGTCCGGCATGATGATGAGGTTGAGTGGTACTACTCATGGAGTTAGATATTGATTAATTAATTGTCAGTAAATTAATTAATTGACGGACATTCAAGATCTTAAACATGGGAAGATATTTGTACAATTAATATATGGAGCTCATATTTATTTATGGGGATTGGTGCGGTAGATCAATGATAAACATCTAGTGGAATGGATTATCATTAATGGATCGTACTTTATGTGGACTAGATCCATTGGGTGGTCAAGATCCAACACCTCCTCATGGTACCTATTGTAGCCTATTTAAAACCTCATGAAAGCGTAGATCCGACGGTGGAGAAAGAAAGCCTAGATCCGACGGTGGAGATTCAAAGGAGGCTTAAGCCTAACTCTATAAAAGGAGGGCCTAGGCTTGGGCGTGGAATGAGAATTTTGGTTCAAGGGTTTTGGTTTTTGGCGTGAGAGGCTAGAGCTGGTTTTAGGGTTTTGCTTACTTGGTTTGGGCAGCAACCTACCTAGGGTTTTGCTTCCTTGGTTTGGGCGGCACACCTTCTCCCATCTCATTGTCGACGCAGCACCTTCATCCTCTCCCTTGGCCGCCGACAAGAGTTAGACTTTCTTCCCTTGGAGCTCTTGGCCGGCACCCATCATCATCTCCATTTCCCTCTCCTTGGGGGCCAGCGGCAACAACAAATAGGAGGAAGAGGTTTGATCTTCCTAGAAAGGGTTTGTGTCCAGAACTAGATAGGAGAAGAAGGGAGCTTATTATCTTCCTTTGTTCGGAGCGAACAAGGAAAGGAAGATATGTGATCTAGGAGGCTTCATCTCTTAGAGGATCGTTGCCCACACAATGTCCAAGAGGAGGATAGGACATACGATAGAAGACAAAGAGGTAAACAAGAGGTATAATTCTTATTTTGGTTTCCTTTTGTTCCTTTGTATGATGTATGTAATTGCATGTGGCTAATTTACTTGGACCCCGAAGATAAACACAAAAACTGGCGATCCGTAAATCATCTATTCCGCGGCTAATCGAGGAAAAGAGTTAGGTTGCTTGAACAACAAGTTTATTCAAGAAACCACTCTAATTGAATAGCATGATGATGGATCGGTTGCTTGTGTAATCTGTCTTCGTCTTGGATTAATTTTTTTAATCCAAGGACATAGATGGGATCGCCATGCACAAGTGACCGAGGTGCGAAGCAAAGCTTCGGTTCCACACCCTTCAAGTGGTATCAGAGCCACGATTTTCGATTTTATGTGTTTAGGATTCAGTTACTTTTATGCACTTATCATATATTGTATGTGTCGGATGATAGTAGGATGTGCGTAGGCTAACTTTTTGGTTGCAGGCATAAGATCCAACTATTATGGTCATATGTGTGTGTATGTGATTGGATGTGTGTAATTGTAATATTATTTGAATCCTTAGGGTTGACGAGGTTAGTATTTAATTTTTGTAATTAAGTACGACAATGTTTAGCCACTCTTTAATTTAGTTTACTTTCGATCTAGATTTCATGTACACTCCTTTGTGGAGTATAGGATCGATGGATGTAAATTAAAATAATTTTTCTCGGCTCGGATCTCCGGATGGCTTGTACATGGAGTAGGGAGGAGCAGACGAGATGGTGATACGACGGGAGGCATATTGGAGAACAAAAGCCATAATAGTTGGAAAATTTTTTTTTTTCATTTTTATTGCTTCTTTTTTGATATGCATGTCGTGTGCTAGGAAAATTCCTCATTTTAAATTACTAAGTGCGAGAGGGATATTTTTTTTTAAATTCCCATGACCTCTATTACGATTTGACAAGTGATGCAAACAAACTTGCGTGTCGACTCTGAGTGCCTTCCACCCTATCGGATGAGTTTGTTATGCGGATCACAGGGTTAAATATGGTTATAGGAAATTATTTAGAAGCATGTGTACTTCCCCATCGGAAGGCACATAATCTGAGATAATTTCCTTGGTATCGAGTAATGGTACACACTTAGATGCAAATAAGAGTATCCTCCCCATCGGAGTCACTACTATTATTTGTAGGGCCGAAGAGGAATCAACTATTAATTTTATTTGTCAAAAAGTTAGGTTGACAAGATAATAAAATCAATGGGTAAAACCTCTTCTTACAAATGTAAAATTTGTATACGTCCACACTATCGTGGCATATGATATTCTCGGTGTATTGAGGTGTTGGTTGATTTTAAAATTTTATTGTTTGAGGAATCAATAATTTTTTTGAAATCTAAAGTTTTGATCTATATATTTCTTAGGTTTTTCAAAAATGACTTTCAATCCACTTGCTGTGATACTAAAGGAGAATAAACTTACTGGACGCAATTACGTTGATTGGAAAAGGAATCTTGATATTGTCTTGACTGCTGAGAAGTACAATATGTACTCTTTGAAGAGTGTCCTCCTAAGCCTGCGAATGATTCTGGGGAAAAGGAGAAACAGAGTTATAAAAAGTGGATTAAGGCTGATGAGATGGCGCGGTGTTACATTTTGGCTTTTATGTCAAATGTATTGCAACATCAGCATCAAACCATGCCCACTGCTTATGACATGATGCTGAATCTCAAGGAACTTTTCGGACACCATAATCGGGCTGCAAGGCAGGAAGCCATGAGGAACTTGATGACAACCACTATGATCGAGGGAACACCCGTGAGAAATCATGTTCTCAAGATGATGGCTCATTTGAATGAGCTGAAAGTCCTTGGAGCTAAGATCGATGGGGAAACCCATATCGATATCATTCTCTAGGAGTTTTGAGCAGTTCCACCTGAACTACAACATGAATAAGAGGTTGTATTTGTTGGCGGAGCTTCTGACAGAACTCTAGGTGGTAGAGGGGCTTATTCGTCAAAGTGCTCAGGCTCAGGCCATGGTTGCTCGTAAGGTTTTAAATTCTAAGCCGGAAGGCAAGAAGAAGAAGAAACAAGGTGGAGCAAAGGTGGCGGGAGGATCTCAGGGAGGAGTGAAGAAGCCGAAAGGCAATGCTTCACTTGCAAGCAGACTGGACATCGGAAGAAGGACTGCCCCAACCAGAACCAGAACAAAGGTATATCTTTTGGTCTAGTTGTTGAAACATGTTTAGCATTGTTTTCTACCGGCACCTAGTGTGTAGATACAGGAGCCACTGATCATGTCTGCAATACTTTGTAGGGGTTCCAGGAAAACAGATGACTAGCTGAGGGGGAGATTACCGTTTACTTGGGCGATGCCACGAAGGTGGCGACTATTGCAGTGGTAGATATTTATTTATCTTTTGATAGGAATAAAACTTTGGTTCTAAAAAATTGCCTTTATGTACCTTTATTTAGAAAGAATTTGATTTCGGTTTCTAAATTATTTTTGGATGGATATTCTATTTCTTTTAATGATAGAGTTGTTATAAAAAGGAATAGTGAGATTATTTGTTCTAGTGCATTGATAGGAAATTTATATACCCTTGAACCAAAAGTTCCCACGATGCAAATAGAAGTAAATAACTTATCTTCTAAATTTAGTAAAAGAAAAGAACATTCGAAAATGAACCAAACATATCTTTGGCATCTAAGGTTAGGTCATATTAACCTATGTAGAATTCAAAGGTTGATAGCTGATGGACCTCTGGGTTCATTAGTGGTGGAAGATTTCCCAACCTGTGAATCTTGCCTGGAAGGTAAAATGACCAAGAGGTCTTTTAAGGCCAAGGGGTATAGAGCCAAAGAATTGTTGGAATTGGTTTATTCTGATTTGTGTGGTCCTATGTCTATTCAGGCTAGAGGTGGTTTTGAATATTTCATCTCTTTTATAGATGATTATTCAAGATATGGATACATTTACTTGATGTGCCGCAAGTCTGAATGCTTTGACAGGTTCAAAGAATTTAAGGTTGATGTGGAGAAATGTCAAGGTAAAAGTATCACGACACTACGATCTGATTATGGTGGTGAGTACCTCTTGAAAGAGTTTAGGAATTACTTATCAGAGGCTATGATTCAATCCCAATTGTCTACACCTGGCACACCCCAGCAGAATGGTGTAGCGGAGCGAAGGAATAGGACTCTTATGGAGATGGTTAGATCCATGATGAGTTATTATGAGTTGCCAGATTTGTTCTGGGGGTATGCTCTGGATACGATAGTGTATATTATGAACTTTGTACCATCTAAATCAGTGCCTTCTACTCCCACAGCATTGTGGACTGGGCGAAAGCCTAGTCTGAGACATATTCAGATTTGGGGGAGTCCAACACATGTGCTGAAGGCAGATGCTGGTATGTTGGAACCTCATACAGAAGTGCGCATGTTCATAGGATATCCTAGAGGAACGAAAGGTGGTTTGTTCTATGGTTCTAGAGATCAGAGGGTGATCGTTAGCACGAACGCCAGATTTTTAGAGGAAGACTATGTGATGAACCACAAGCCCATGAGTAAGATTGTTCTGGAGGAATTGAGAGGGGAAGTCACTACTTCAGTACCACCGGTACAAGAGGATATACCACAAGTGACTGCACCACATGTCATAGAGGATACACATGTGATACTTCATCGTAATGGGAGGGTTGTTAGACAGCCTGATAGATTTATGTTCTTGGGAGAATCTTCTGATTTGGTCCCTGGCGAACATGAACCTGATCCCTAGACATATGATGAGGCAATCCAAGATTAAGATGCAGTATTTTGGCAAAGTGCGATGAATTTTGAGATAGAATCTATGGATTCAAATCAAGTCTGGGAGCTAGTAGAACCACCCAATGGTGTAAAAACCATTAGATGCAAGTGGATCTACAAAAGAAAAAAAAAGGAATAGACGGGAAGGTTGAGACCTTCAAAGCAAGGCTTGTTGCGAAAGGGTATGCTCAGAAAGAGGGTATCGATTATGAGGGGACTTTTTTGCTGGTAGTCATGCTTAAGTCTATCCGAATTCTCTTATGTATTGCTGCTCATATGGATTATGAGGTGTGCTAGATGGATGTCAAGACAGCTTTCCTTAATGGAAGTCTTAAGAAAAACATCTATATGGAGCAACCAGAGGGGTTCATTGCAAAGGGCAAAGAGCATCTTGTGTGCAAGCTTCTTCGGTCCATTTATGGATTGAAGCAAGCTTCGAGGTCTTGAAACATCCTCTTTGATGAGGTAATCTAGTCTTATGGATTTATTCAAAGTCCGGATGAGTCTTGTGTATACAAGAGATGTGACAGAAACGTAGTGGTATTTCTTCTACAATACGTAGATGATATTTTGTTAATTGGCAACAATGTCAAGGTGTTATCAGACGTAAGGGTATTGTTGTCCAAATAGTTTGATATGAAGGACTTGGGAGAAGTGGGACACATCCTTGGGATCAAGGTTATAAGGGATCCCAGGAAAAGGATGTTGTGCTTGTCTCAAGCTTTATACATAGACACTACTTTTGCTCGTTTTAGCATACAGAACTTCAAGAAAGGTTTTCTACCTTATAGGCATGGAGTACCTTTATCTAAAGAGATGTGTCTTAGAACATCAAAGGAGATAGAGGAGATGAAGGCGGTTCCTTATGCTTCGGCGGTAGGAAGCCTCGTGCATGCTATGTTATGTATTAGGCCAGATATCTGCTTTACTGTGGGCATGGTTAGCTGATATCAGAGTAATCCAAGACAGGGACATTGGACTACGGTAAAGCATATATTGAAGTACTTGAGAAGGTCTAGGGATTATATGCTGGTATACCAGGCAGATCAATTACTCCCTATGGGTTTACACAGATTCTGACTTCCAATCACATAGGGATAACAGTAAGTCTACCTCAGGTTTTGTGTTTACTTTGGGAGGTGGAGCCATTGTATGGAGGAGTGTCAAGAAGAAATGTGTGGCAGACTCCACCATGGAAGCTGAGTATGTGGCAGCCTATGAGGCAGCGAAAGAAGTTGAATGGCTCTGGCACTTCTTGATGGACTTGGATGTGATTCCTGGTTTGCCCAGAACTATCACAATTTATTGTGAAAATAGTGGTGCAATTGCAAACTCGAAGGAACCACGAGCCCATAAGGTAAGTAAATACATAGAGTGCAAGTACCACCTGATACGAGAGATCGTAAAGAGGGTAGAAGTTGTTGTCGCCAAGATTGTATCAGAGGATAACCTGGTAGATCCTTTCACTAAGGCCTTTCTAGCGAGAGCTTTTGATAGGCATGTGGAGGGAATGGGAATCAGATGTATAGAAGTATAAGGGTAGCATAGTCTTTTAGTATAAGTGGGAGATTGTTGGGATTTATACTGAAAAGTCTATATTTTGTATGAATATCTTTATTTTTTAAATAAGAATCACATGATCATTATTTACATATTTATGGTTATGCATATTGGCTGATACATTACCTTGTAGATAACATGGTGTGTAGTGTCACACGGGAGATCATGTTATCAATTCCTTGTAAAGTATAAGTAAAGGCTCACATCCGAGATGGTTTTGGACAAACCATTGGTATAGTTGTAGTGTGATTTGGTATTAGTTTGTCTTGACCATAGAATTACACTAGTACACTTTGTGTGTATTGAGCAGGACCGACTTAGAGGTGATTCAATTTATTGCTGACTACATAATTGAATCGGACCTCAGATATTATGGTTTACATGCTCTTAATCCCGATATAATAACGGGCACATGCACTTACTATTTATTTCTTTGATTTACCAATAGGCGAGATTTATAGATTAAATCGATAGACTCGGTATGTTGGGAAATGATATTATTTACATGATGTGCCTTTGATTATAAGAGGAAACTGTGTCCTATATATTTGGATGATGATGTCCCCTTGAGGAGCTCATAAGGATCATCATGTAAACCCTGCAGGTGGACTTGGTCCGGCATGATGATGAGGTTGAGTGGTACTACTCATGGAGTTAGATGTTGATTAATTAATTGTCAGTAAATTAATTAATTGACGGACATTCGAGATCTTAAACACGCGGAGATATTTGTACAATTAATATATGGAGCACATATTTATTTATGGGGGTTGGTGAGGTAGATCAATGATAAACCACTAGTGGAATGGATTATCATTAATGGATCGGACTTTATGTGGGCTAGATCCATTGGGTGGCCAAGATCCAACTCCTCCTCACGGTCCCTATAGTAGCCTATTAAAAACCTCATGAAAGCCTAGATCTGACGGTGGAGATTCAAAGGTGGCTTATGCCTAACTTTATAAAAGGAGGGCCTAGGCTTGGGTGTGGGATGAGAATTTTGGTTCAAGGGTTTTGGTTTTTGGCATGTTAGGCTTGGGAGGCTAGAGGTGGTTCTAGGGTTTTGCTTCGTTGGTTTGGGCGGCAACCTACCTAGGATTTTGCTTCCTTAGTTTGGGTGGCACACCTTCTCCCATCTCATTGTCAGCGCACCACCTTCATCCTCTCCCTTGGTCGGCGGCAAGAGTTAGTCTTTCTTCCCTTGGAGCACTTGGCCGACGCCCATCATCATCTCCATCTCCCTCTCCTTGGTGGCCGGCGGCAACAACAAACAGGAGGAAGAGGTTTGATCTTCCTCTAAAGGGTTTGTGTCCGGAACTAGATAGGAGAAGAAGGGAGCTTATTATCTTCCTTTGTTCGGAGCGAACAAGGAAAGGAAGATACGTGATCTAGGAGGCTTCATCTCTTGGAGGATCGTTGCCCACACAACATTCAAGACGAGGATAGGACATACGATAGAAGACCAAGAGGTAAACAAGAGGTATAATTCTTGTTTTGGTTTCCTTTTGTCTCTTTGTATGATGTAAATAATTGCATGTGGCTAATTTTCATGGAGCCCGAAGATAAACACAAAAACTGACGATCTGTACATCATCTATTCCGTGGCTAATCGAGGAAAATAGTTAGGTTGCTTGAACAACAAGTATGTTCAAGAAACCACTCTAATTGAATAGCACGATGATGGATCGGTTGCTTGGGTAATCCGTCTTCATCTTGGATTAATTTTTTTAAATCCGGGGACGTAGATGTAACGCCCGTAAAAAGTCTCCAGCAATTTTACGAGGATTTTTGGCTTTACGATAATGGGCCTTATGGGGGTTTTTCGAAAATAAAAGGAAATGGCCAAAAAGAGATGCAAGGCCTAGGAATTGAACCCCAAAACTCTAGAGATAGCCAAGCCCTATAGATGTACCCCCTAACCATAAGCCCAATAGGATTACATCATTAAGAGAAGAGGGGAATTATAGATAAGGGTGATGAGGGTAAATGAAGGGGCATGGAAAAGAAAAGAGGAACTTCCCTTCCTCCCTTTATAAAGAAGAAGGAAGTTCCCATTTGGCCACTTCTTCCTCTCCTCTTCATCCTCACCGAAACCACCTTGCTCCCCCTCTCCATTTTCACCTTTGGCCGAAATCCCTCCAAGCAAGAAGAAGGCTAGGGTTGTCTTCCATTAGGTCATCTTCCAACTAAAAAGCAAAGCGAAGGATGTAAGATTTCCTCACCTGCAGTATATTAGTTTTGTAGGATGAATTACATGAAAGAATAAGAGTTTGGAGCTTCATATGTTCGGCCAACTAATGTCTTGGGCTAGGATTCATGGAATATGCTATTAGGGAAACCTTTTATATGTTGTATGCTCCAAGTAGGGATCCTTAGGTGACAAAAGTCCAAGGGTTTTAACCCTATATGTTTCGGCCACCAAGGGTTTAGGGTTAGGGTTTCATGAAGAGCTCCCCCTTATGATGTTAGGTTATGATATATGCCTACATGAATAGATTTAGGTGATAAAAATCCAAAGATCTTAACCCTACAAGTTTCGGCCAAACCATGAAATCAGGGTTAGGGTTGCATGAAAATATTTCTAAGGATACTATGATAGGTTATAAGGCTTCATGAATGAATTTTAGGGCACAAACCCAAGCTTGAGCCCCTCACAAGTTTCGGCCAACCCATGAAAATAGGGTTAGGGTTGCATGAAAATATTTCTAAGGATACTATGATAGGTTATAAGGCTTCATGAATGAATTTTAGGGGACAAACCCATGCTTGAGCCCCTCACAAGTTTCGGCCAACTCATGAAATTAGGGTTAGGGTTGCATGAAAATATTTCTAATGGTGCTATGATAGGTTATAAGGCTTCATTAATGAGTTTTAGGGGACAAACCCAAGCTTGAGCCCTTCACAAGTTTCGGCCAACCAAGGAAACTAGGGTTAGGGTTGCAAGAAAAAGGCTTCTAAGAGAACTAGGGGATGTTGTATGCCTCATGTAGGAGTTTTAGGTGATGAACAAGCTTTGTGATTAATATGCCATGAATATGGCAAAGAAATAGGCTTCATGTTATGATGTAATGTGCCTTGAAATATGCTTAGGTGATGAACATGTTTTTTTATGATTTAATATGCCTTGAATATGCCTAGGAAACATGCTACATGTTATGATGTAATGTGCCATGAAATATGCTTAGGTGATGAACATGTTTTTATGATTTAATATGCCTTGAATATGCCTAAGAAACATGCTAAATGTTTATGGTGTAATGTGCCACGCAATATGCTTGTGTGATGAACATGTTTATACTTTAGGACCCCTTTAGGGTACTCTTATGTTATGAATGCATGTGTCCTTATGATAAGATGGAGATGCTTCCCTTTCAAGTAGGGATCAAGAGCTCTCCTTATGATAAGATGGAGATGCTTCCCTTTCAAGTAGGGATCAAGAGCTCTTCTTAAGATAAGATAAAGTGGAGATGCTCCCCTTTCAAGTAGGGATCAAGAGCTCTCCTTATGACAAGATAAGATTAAGATGCTTCCCTTTTTATGTTGGGGATCAAGAGCATTTTTTATGAAAGGAATTAAGTATTTTACTTTGTAAGAGGTTAAGTACCTGACCCGTTAGGTGGTCGTTAATCAAATCCATAGGGACATAAGAAGACGTAAGAGGTCTTGCCCTGGTAAGACGTAAGAGGTCTTGCTCTGGTAGGTCTGGTGGCTCGCTACCCCAGCCTATTAGGGAACGCACATTATGTGGTACTTGACCTGGGGCCCCCCAAACAAGTTATGATGATATTGAAGAATCTATATGTATATGTTTTGAAAAGAAAAGACTTTTATGAAATTGTGTATGCTTATGTTAAAGATTATGAATGCTTACAAACTCGTCCTTTATGCATTTTAGATGCTATGAAGTTATGATGATATTGAAGTATCTATATGTATATGTTTTGAAAAGAAAAGACTTTTATGAAATTGTGTATGCTTATGTTAATGATTATGAATGCTTACGAACTCGTCCTTTATGCATTTTAGATGCTATGAAGTTATGATGATATTGAAGTATCTATATGTATATGTTTTGAAAAGAAAAGACTTTTATGAAATTGTGTATGCTTATGTTAAAGATTATGAATGCTTACGAACTCGTCCTCTATGGATTTTAGATGCTATGAAGTTATGATGCTTGCAGTAGTTTAAGAATACTTGTGATTTTGTGCCTTATGCAAGTTTAGGATTTATTCCATTATAAATGTTTATGCTCAAGTTAAAAAAAAATGCTTATGAGTATGTCCTTTATGCATTTTAGATGCTATGAAGTTATGATGCTTACAGTAGTTTAAGAATGCTTGTGATTATGTACCTTATGCATGGTTAGGATTTATATCATTATAAATGTTTATGCTCAAGTTAAAAAAATGCTTATGAGTATGTCCTTTATGCATTTTAGATGCTATGAAGTTATGATGCTTACAGTAGTTTAAGAATGCTTGTGATTATGTACCTTATGCATGTTTAGGATTTATATCCTTATAAATGTTTATGCTCAAGTTAAAAATGCTTATGATTATGTCCTTTATGCATGTTAGACTCTATGAAGTTATGATGCTTGCAGTAGTTTAAGAATACTTGTGATTTTGTGCCTTATGCATGTCTAGGATTTATGTCATTATAAATGTTTATGCTCAAGTTAAAAATGCTTATGATTATGTTCTTGAAGAATGTTAGATTTTACTAAGTTATAATGCTTATAGTAAGAACATGTGGGGTTTATGTACTTCCTGCATGTCTAAGATTTATATCACGAATGCTTATGTTTAGATTATGCCCTACTTGGTGTTAATTATGCTCAGCATGCTGATGTAAACTCTATGCCATGCTTAGGTTTCATTACATGCTATGTTGTTGATTAGTGTTACTACTGAATACTTAGGCCATTTATGCTAGCATGCTTATGTTTCTAAATGCTTGATGAAGTTCGTGTTTTTTGAGAGTAGGTAAGAATCTTACTAAGCTTTATGCTTATATTTTATGTTGTCCATATACTGTAGATCAAGGAAACCTGAACTAGAGGAGGTAGCAGGAAGGGCCCAGTGTGTGTGATAGTGGCATGGTGGAGAAAGACCCTACTACTATCTGCTTATATTTATATGCTCAATTAACAACTTAAGACCTTGCTTCCGCTTATAAGACTTGTGAATTATTAGTACCATGTTGGATATTACTTAGTTATGTTATTGTTCAATTACTTAAGAAAGTTGATATGATAGAACTCACGAATGGATCCTTATGATGGGCATGTTATGAAATGAGATAAGATATGGTAACATGCTAACTATGAATAAGATAGGTGATGCATGTAGAAAAGAAGGTTTATGCCATGATAACATGCTTAAGTAAATGGTGAAATGATCCATGTGTATTATGTTTTAAAAGAAAAAAAAAGAAAGGGGTAAAAGTAGCGCCGCCCTGAGAGCAGATAAGGGCGGGCGTTATAGTAGATGGGATCGCCATGCACAAGTGACCGAGGTGCGAAGCGAAGCTTTGGTTCCACACCCTTCTCTTGGTTTGAGTGCTTTGACCTTCTTCTCCTTTTCTTTTTCCTTGGACTTCTTCTCTTCTTCATTTGTCTTGCTCTTCTTCTTCTTTTCTTCTTTTCTTCTTCTTTGTTCCTTGCTCTTGTTCAAAAGGGGACAATCATCCCTCATGTGTCCCTCTTGTTTGCAATTATAGCAATTGAACTTCCTCTTGTTCCTTCTCCTATCATAAGATTTGTTAAATTTAAAATTTCTTAAAGCAAGCTTTACCTTCCTTACCATATAAGCATCTTCATTGCTATTAATGGAGGATGAGGAGGATGCTTCATCGAAGGAGGAAGGTGGCGTCTCCTTCTTCTTCTTCCCCTTGTCGGCCATTAGTGCCACTCCCCTTGATGGCTTGATGTTTGGTTCTTCACATATTCCCTCAAGTCTAGTTTCATGTAGCTCCATGGTAGAGAAGAATTCTTCTAGGGTGCTCACTTCTAAATTCTTTGAAATATAGAAGGAGTCCACGATAGAGCTCCACTTTGAGGACCGGGGAAAAGGCATCTATAGCCTTCATGACCATATCCCGATTTGATAGCTTCTCACATACACTTGACAAACCGGTTATAATTTCCTTGAAACAAGAATGTAAAGAAAGTACCTTTTCTCCTTTTTCTAGTTTAATGTCGTTGAGTTGGGAGCGCAGAAGGTCCCTTCTTGCAAGCTTAGCATCGAAGGTGCCTTCATAAAGTTCTACCAATCTTTCCCAGATATCCATGGCGCTTGCACACTCTCCAATCTGGTTGATCTCTTGTTGGGGGAGCACATTGAAGAGATGGTTCTTGGCCTTTGAATTTGCAAGGTGCTCTTCCCTTTGCTTTTTAGTCCACCATGACTTCTCTATTGGTTCACCATCTTTGTCCCTAGGCATCTCAAAACCGTTTTCCATTATAAGCATAATATCGAAATCGGTTTCAAAGAATACCTCCATTCTCTTTTTCCACCAAGCGAATTTGCCTTCAAATTTTGGTGGGTGAATGTTGGAGCCGGCCATCGTTGTTGTTGTGCTTGTTGCAGCGGTGAGTCCGGTAACAAGCGACTTGGCTCTGATAACACTTGTTGGAACGTCGGTGGCCGGCTAGAGAGGGGTGAATAGCCCTCTTCGTATAATGATAGTAATTGCTTCGTTGATTGTCTACAAATTCTATTAGCACAACAAAAACAAAAACTAGGCAAGCAATTAAGACAAGGTAAAGAAAGAATAGATGCAAACGCTAATACCGCAATGTAACATGGTTCACGACCCTTGCTGCTAATCCACGACCTATTCGTCTAAGGTGAATCACGCCTACACAATTCCACTAATCTCTCCTTTGCACAAAGCTAGGTGGAGGTAACCTTTCTTACACAAGATCTCTCCTCTTACAATATAATAGAAATAAGCTCAAGGAAGAGGATTGAAAACATTTGGGCACTTGAGAAGATGTTTAGAGTAGAAGCATTAGGCTCCCCAAGTGTCAAAAGGCCCCATTTTATAGAGAAGAACTCATTCTTCCCGTTGGGCGCCTGGCAGTCGACTAATGCCCAGATCAGTCGACTGATCCTGTAGCCGTTGCCAAATAATGGCTTCTTCCACGTTGTATTTCTTCCAACGGCTCCCACATCAGTCAACTGATCATACCATCAGTGGACTGATGGAGCTAATAGTCGAGTGCTAGAAGTGAGCACTCGACTGATCAACATTCTGTGCCCAAAACCTTTGTGATCCGTCAACTGCTGCCATCAGCGGTCGACTGATGGTTTTGGCAATCGACTGCCAACCCTTTGAAGTTGACTGCTAGGACACAAACCTGACTCGAACATGAGTCGAGTCACAGTCGACTTGAAGAAGTCGACTGCTAGGTTATGGCAGTCGACTGATGTCTGGAAATCCCATCCGACACTTATCCAAATGGCCAAGTTTCACCTACAATCTATCCTGTCCCGGGTTACAATCGCTCAATCTCATTCCCTTGGAGTCCCTCGCCTTCGAAGTTGTCTTCGTTCGGCCACATCCCTCGGATGCGCCAAGCGCATGGCTTCATAGTGCCATCCTTCGCGTCTCGCCCTGATGTATACTTCCTCCGGCTTCACTCCAATGCTCCTCGTCTGGCGGTCCCTCGAATGCACCAAGTGCACGGCTTCCATAATGCATCTTTCACCGACTCAAAGACCGAGTCATGAAAGGTGAAACTCGCCAATGCTCCATGTGCGAATTACTAAGTTCTGCAAGACTCCGACGCACATATCAAAACCATATCAAACCTAACTTAAACCCTTTTCCACACACAACAAAACCATATTGTTGGTGTAATCGGCCAAGGTCACGATTGACCAGGACTCGAGCTTGACTCGAGAGATGTTTTGATGTTCGATAAAAACATATGACAATGTAATTGTCATGGGAAATTCCAAGTCTTGGGTACTTGGCATGGAAAGTCCAAGTGGGACACTTGGCATTTGGGAAAGTCCAAGCATGGGTGTTGGCAATGGAAAGTCTGTTAGTGAAAGCCCTAGAGTCGATCATGTAATGATTATTGTATGGACTTGTTGTATCATATTCCTATTTATAAATGCATGGTTATTATATTTACTTGTATTGGTGCCAAATAACTAGGTATAATAACGTCCTTGAGTAGAAGGTTCTTATCTATATCAATCGATTGGTTGAATCGATAATGAGATGATATAGAGAACACTACTCTTAATCATTCCTAGTCAAATATTAACATTCAAGGACAATGTTAACGCAAAGAGACTAGCATATAGGTCAACTCAATGACTTGATCTCACAAGTCATGGATATGTGATATCAAGTTGACACATGGGTATGCATTGGATAATGTATACTGAATGACCCACCATGAGAAAGTATCATGGATTGTTATTTGAGTGTCATATACTTTCTCATGTGACTATTAGTATGACTATTAGTCCTTGGACCTGAAGTCACCATGGTTCCCTACATAAGGAGTTGCATACGTTGGCTTCGTCAAACGTCACCTATAAATGGGTGGACTATAAAGGCGATTACTGGGTATGTAACAAATTATGCGGAGAGATGTGAGTGATGTAGATGGGATCTATCCCTCCTATATGACGGGAGTGACATCGTTATTCTTGATAGAGTGAGATAACTAAGTGCATGACCATGTCCAAATGAGCCAATATGAGATATTGAGCTCTTTTGATTAGAGTGAGTTTACTTAGAGTTCAAGATATAGATTGTACCGAGGATGACACGGTCTATGCCTCAATTGGTCAATCTAGATGTCAAGGATAGAGGGACATTGTCACATATTGTGAGAGTCATAATTAGTAGCCACAAAGGTGATGTTGGATCTCAACATTCTTGTAACTTGGGTAGCAATGATGTGTTGCTAGATACCGCTCATTGCTTATGTTCCTAAATCGATTTAGGAGCATTGCCAATGTTACAAGAACCTATAGGGTCACACAAAAAGGGAAATTAGATGGAGATTAGGTTCATATGAAGAACCATGAGGATTAGGTTCATGGGATGAACCAAATTCGATTAAGAGTAATCCAAATTAGACTAATTGAGTTGGACTCAAGTTGATTCAAGTGTTGAATGAGTCTAATTTAGATTTTATTCATCGAGTCAATTTACACTAATGAATTGAGATTCATTAAATCAAATTGACTTGAATCAAATGGTTGGATTTAATCAACCATGGGAGAAAAGAGGTTAAGTTTGACTTGACTTGAGAGGGAAGATAAATGGTCAATTTTGACTTGACCAATTTCCATGTGATGGTGACTTGGCATGGGGCCGGCCAATGATACTGCTCCACATCATCATGGACACATCATGGGGTGCCACCTCATGAGGGAGACCAAGAGCCATTGGCTCTTGGAGTTACATGCATGCATGTAACCCCCTTATAGTGGGTTATGAAAGTGTGAAGTTAAGTTGTGTAACTTCATCTTCTTCCTCATCTCTTCCCCGAAGATCTCTCCCTAATCTTCCTCATCTTGCCGTGAGCCTCCAAGGGGTGCTAGCACACTCTAGGTTGCTTTTCTTCACCTATTGCTTGTGTGGATACCAATAGAGGAGTGTACACTTGACACTCTCGAGTTCCGACGAGCCGTTTGGACAAGCAGGATAAGCAAAGGGCATCGCATCAAGGGTAAAACTCTTAACATGTAGATCTAGAGTTGATCTAAGGTTTTTAAACACGTACATATAGTTTTGTTTATCTTCGCACAGATCCGTGGTCGACTTTCGGGATTTCTGCAACGTAAAAAGCAGTTTTTGCGGCTCGGATTTTCAACAGTGGTATTAGAGCCACGTGCGAAGCATGTATGTGTTTTAGTTTTGTAGTTTTTGTATTAGATATAAAAATTACAAATATGTAAGTTTCTGTAAATTTCATATTTTTATAGAATTTTTGGGTATTTTTCTCGAAGAGTCGAAGCAACAAGTGTTGGGACACTTGTAGGCTTCAACCACTAAGAAAAACTCTCCGAAACAGTGAATTCTCGCTTTAGGTTTTCTGGACAGTGACTTAAGTCAATGTAATATCAAGATGGGACACTCGAAAAGTTCATTTTGCGAGTAGGGGTGGTGCCCCTAACCCCGAAAGGGGCATTGTCCCGCGATCGTGCCCGGAAATCGCTTAGCGGGACCGTTATAGAGATGTGACTCATAAAATTGGAAGAAAATAGGAAAAATTATAGATATTTCTGTAAAATACATAATTTAGAATTATCTATAATTCTGTGATGGTCATGTCCTAAGAACCCCAATGTTATTGGATAAATGTGTTGTAATTCATAATACGGCTTGTGGGCCATTTTTGTGGTTGTGTATGTTGTATAGGGTATGCGACCTACGCGTCGTGCCTCTTCTTTTAAAATTCCTGTTGTAAATAGTTTTAGACTCGAATGTAACTCGAGTTTCATGTTTGTAATGTACAAAAATGGAGCGGTGGAAGGTCCACTAGTTGACGGAGTTAAGAGGAGGGAGCTGACGACACATGGCGATCAAAGGAGGCGCTTGGAGAAGCCGCTAACCCTAGGTTGACCGTCCGATCTTCTCATTGGCTTGATGCATGCTAGTAAATTTTGCTTGTTGTGTATGTGATGCATGCTAGTAAATTTTTCTTGTACGTATATGATGCATGCTAGGATATTTTGCTTGTATGTATATGATGCATGCTAGTATATTGCTTGTATGTATGTGATGTATGCTAGTGTAGGGTAATAAAGGCCTTGATGCATATATGATACACATTCACGATTAGATTAGATCTTAATCGAATCAACTCAAAAATGCCTACCAAGTTTTGATACCCATCACTACCTCAATCATTTGTTGTTGTTGAATCTGCTAAAGAAAAGCAACGCATATTATCTTGGTAGGGTGCGGAGGGACAATCTTGGTCTCGCCTATCATAGCTTGGGTGAGAAAAAGCTCAATTAAATTGAGTAAAATTAGTTAACTCAATTGGATCGAGTAAAACTATAGGCATATTCCAACCATTGGAAAGGTAGAAGAAGGTTACTTTTACACTAAATCTTGGGCGATTTATCCAAAGCTAACTCAAGGCGTAGTATGATGTGGATCTTATCCCGCTAGAATTATAGCTAATTTGTATGAATCTAGTAATGTGGTTTGACCACATTCATAACTCGATTCTACAAAAGTTCTATAATTCAGTGGGAGCATCATTTGATTAAAGGCCTAATTAAATGATAAATGGAATATGATATTAATTTTTGCATTGTGTATGTTGTAGATTACCATCTTGACAAACAAGGACACTCTTTCCCTGCGTTCTGTCCTTGAGAAGGACAAGCTCAATGGAGCAAATTTCCTGGACTGGTACAGGAATCTGAGAATAGTTCTCACCCAAGAAAGAAAACTGTACGTCCAGGAGCAACTCATTACGGAGGCACCTCCCACCACTGCCTCGCGAGTTGACAAAGATGCTTACAAGAAGCATCAAGATGATGCAATAGATGTTTCATGCCTCATGCTCGCGACCATGAACTCTGAGCTTCAGAAGCAACATGAGTTCATGAATGCTTATAATATGGATGAACATCTTCATCCACTGTATCAAGAGACAAGCAAGGCATTAGAGATATGATGTAACGCCCGTAAAAAGTCTCCAGCAATTTTACGAGGATTTTTGTCTTTACGATAATGGGCTTTATGGGGGTTTTCCGAAAATAAAAGGAAATGGCCAAAAAGAGATGCAAGGCCTAGGAATTGAACCCCAAACCTCTAGAGATAGCCAAGCCCTATAGATGTACCCCCTAACCATAAGCCCAATAGGATTACATCATTAAGAGAAGAGGGGAATTATAGATAAGGGTGATGAGGGTAAATGAAGGGGCATGGAAAAGAAAAGAGGAACTTCCCTTCCTCCCTTTATAAAGAAGAAGGAAGTTCCCATTTGGCCACTTCTTCCTCTCCTCTTCATCCTCACCGAAACAACCTTGCTCCCCCTCTCCATTTGCACCTTTGGCCGAAATCCCTCCAAGCAAGAAGAAGGCTAGGGTTGGCTTCCATTAGGTCATCTTCCAACTAAAAAGCAAAGCGAAGGATGTAAGATTTCCTCACCGCAAAGATATTAGTTTTGTAGGATGAAATACATGAAAGAATAAGAGTTTGGAGCTTCATATGTTCGGCCAACTAATGTCTTGGGCTAGGATTCATGGAATATGCTATTAGGGAAACCTTTTATATGTTGTATGCTCCAAGTAGGGATCCTTAGGTAACAAAAGTCCAAGGGTTTTAACCCTATATGTTTCGGCCACCAAGGGTTTAGGGTTAGGGTTTCATGAATAGCTCCCCCTTATGAAGTTAGGTTATGATATATGCCTACATGAATAGATTTAGGTGATAAAAATCCAAAGATCTTAACCCTACAAGTTTCGGCCAAACCATGAAATCAGGGTTAGGGTTGCATGAAAATATTTCTAAAGATACTATGATAGGTTATAAGGCTTCATGAATGAATTTTAGGGGACAAACCCAAGCTTGAGCCCCTCACAAGTTTCGGCCAACCCATGAAATTAGGGTTAGGGTTGTATGAAAATATTTCTAAGGATACTATGATAGGTTATAAGGCTTCATGAATGAATTTTAGGGGACAAACCCAAGCTTGAGCCCTTCACAAGTTTCGGCCAACCAAGGAAACTAGGGTTAGGGTTGCAAGAAAAAGGCTTCTAAGGGAACTAGGGGATGTTGTATGCCTCATGTAGGAGTTTTAGGTGATGAACATGCTTTATGATTTAATATGCCTTGAATATGCCTAGGAACCATGCTACATGTTATGATGTAATGTGCCATGAAATAAGCTTAGGTGATGAACATGTTTTCATGATTTAATATGCCTAGGAAACATGCTACATGTTATGTTGTAATGTGCCATGAAATATGCTTAGGTGATGAACATTTTTTTATGATTTAATATGCCTTGAATATGCCTAAGAAAAATACTAGAGATGCTTCCCTTTCAAGTAGGGATCAAGAGCTCTCCTTATGATAAGATGGAGATGCTTCCCTTTCAAGTAGAGATCAAGAGCTCTCCTTAAGATAAGATAAAGTGGAGATGCTTCCCTTTCAAGTAGGGATCAAGAGCTCTCCTTATGACAAGATAAGATTAAGATGCTTCCCTTTTTATGTTGAGGATCAAGAGCATTCTTTATACTATGACAAGAAAAGAAAGGAATTAAGTATTTTACTTTGTAAGAGGTTAACTACCCGACCCGTCAGGTGGTCGTTAATCAAATCCATAGGGGCATAAGAAGACGTAAGAGGTCTTGCCCTGGTAAGACGTAAGAGGTCTTTCTCTGGTAGGTCTGGTGGCTCGCTACCCCAGCCTATTAGGGAAGGCGCATTATGTGGTACTTAACCTGGGGCCCCCCAAACAAGTTATGATGATATTGAAGTATCTATATGTATATGTTTTGAAAAGAAAAGACTTTTATGAAATTGTGTATGCTTATGTTAAAGATTATGAATGCTTACGAACTCGTCTTCTTTGCATTTTAGATGCTATGAAGTTATGATGCTTGCAGTAGTTTAAGAATACTTGTGATTTTGTGCCTTATGCAAGTTTAGGATTTGTGCCATTATAAATGTTTATGCTCAAGTTAAAAAAAAATGCTTATGAGTATGTCCTTTATGCATTTTAGATGCTATGAAGTTATGATGCTTACAGTAGTTTAAGAATGCTTGTGATTATGTACCTTATGCATGTTTAGGATTTATATCATTATTAATGTTTATGCTCAAGTTAAAAATGCTTATGATTATGTCCTTTATGCATGTTAGACTCTATGAAGTTATGATGCTTGCAGTAGTTTAAGAATACTTGTGATTTTGTGCCTTATGCATGTCTAGGATTTATGTCATTATAAATGTTTATGCTCAAGTTAAAAAGGCTTATGATTATGTTCTTGAAGCATGTTAGATTTTACTAAGTTATAATGCTTATAGTAAGAACATTTGGGGTTTATGTACTTCCTGCATGTCTAAGATTTATATCATGAATGCTTATGTTTAGATTATGCCCTGCTTGGTGTTAATTATGCTTAGCATGCTGATGTAAACTCTATGCCATGCTTAGGTTTCATTACATGGTATGTTGTTGATTAGTGTTACTATGGAATACTTAGGCCATTTATGCTAGCATGCTTATGTTTCTAATTGCTTGATGAAGTTCGTGTTTTTTTGTGAGTAGGCAAGAATCTTACTAAGCTTTATGCTTATAGTTTATGTTGTCCATATATTGCAGATTAAGGAAACCTGAACTAGAGGAGGTAGCAGGAAGGGCCCAGTGTGTGTGATAGTGGCATGGTGGAGAAAGACCCTACTACTATCTGCTTATATTTATATGCTCAATTAACAACTTAAGACCTTGCTTCCGCTTTTAAGACTTGTGAATTATTAGTACCATGTTGGATATTGCTTAGTTATGTTATTGTTCAATTACTTAAGAAAGTTGATATGATAGAACTCACGAATGGATCCTTATGATGGGCATGTTATGAAATGAGATAAGATATGGTAACATGCTAACTATGAATAAGATAGGTGATGCATGTAGAAAAGAAGGTTTATGCCATGATAACATGCTTAAGTAAATGGTGAAATGATCCATTTGTATTATGTTTTAAAAGAGAAAAAAAAAAGAAAGGGGTAAAAAGTAGCGCCGCCCTGAGAGCAGATATGGGCGGGCGTTACAGGTGGTATCAGAGCGGGTTCACCTTTCCACTATCACACATCAAGCCTCCATCCTGCTATTTCCAAGTAAGTAATTTTATGCATACTTAAGTTTCCATTATAATGAAGAATGTTTTCTATCTAGAATGAAATAATACCTTATCTTGCTTTAGTAGAATGGACTCACACTTGAGATTTAGATAGAAATAATACCTCGTCCTGTTTAGTATAATAGAATCCTAGTTGTGACTTAGATAGTATACCTGACCAAGCTTTATACGATGGAAACATGACTCCAACCTAGAACACTAGAAAGGATACCTTACCTTGTTTATTATATGGGATGTTAGATGTGTTAGTTAAAGCCCTAGAACCAATCATGTGATGGTTGAATAGGGAACATTTTGTATCATATTCTATAAAGGCAAAGGATTGGTTATTATATTTACATCTTTCTTGTGCCAGCTAATTTAAATATAATAATGCCCTAGAAAAGTAGGTTCTTATCTACAGCACATCAATTGGCAGAATTGATTATGAGAGGCTGTAGAGAACACTTTCCTAAATGTTCCTAGTTGAGTATTAATATGCAAGGGCAATATTAATACATAAAGACTAGCATGTAGGTCAATTGATGACTTGATCTCACAAGTCATGGATATATGATATCAAGTTGACACATGGGTATATATTGGAGAATATATACTGAACTGACCCGCCATGAGAAAGTTTCATGGATCGTTATATGAGTGTCATAAACTTTCTCATGTGACTATTGGTATGAATAGTCCTTAGACCCAAGTCACTATGGTTCCTACATAAGGAGTTATGTACTTTGGTATCACAAACGCCACCCGAATGGGTGGACCATAAAGGCGACATCGGGTATGTAACAAATTATGCGGAGGGATGTGAGTGATGTAGATGGGATCTATCCCTTCCATATGACGGGAGTGATATCGGTGGGCCCCTTGATTGAGTAGAACTACTAAAACGCATGGCCATGCTCGAATGAGTCAATATGAGATATTGAGCTCATTTGTTTGAGTTAGTTTAGTGGATCAAGAAACACATAGATTGATCGAGGATGACACGTCTATGCCTCATTGATCAACTGATATCAAGGATAGAAGGACACGGTCATATATTATAGTAGTCACGGAAAGGTTAGTCGGATCTTGACTTATCTCGTAACTTGGGTAGCAATGATGTATTGCTAGATGCCGCTCATTGCTTGTGTATCTAAAAGAGTTTAGGTCCACTGCCAACGTTATGAGAGCCTATAGGGTCACACACAAAGAGCATGATAATTAGAGGAATTAGAGTATTCTAGTTTGACTAGAATAATATGGGAATAAGCTTAAGTACAAAATGGTTTTTGGACTTTAAGCTTAATGAGAATTTTAGCTAATTGATTTAATGAGATTAATTCAATATGTTACCTTATTGATTTAATAAGATTAATTCAATATGATAACATAAGCTTAATTGAATTAATAAGATTAATTCAATATGCATGCATGCCACATAAGCATGCCACCTAAGCATCCACCTAAGCTAGTTAAGGTGGAAGGAAACAAAATGGTTTTGTCTCCTTAAGTGGCCGGCCAAACAAGGAAGCCAAATCCTTTTTGAGTGTGTCTCAATGCAATGGATTGCATTGAATGTGAAGGAGGTGGAAGGGTTTTTCCAACCCTATAAAAGGCTCCATGGAGTGGCCGGCCATAGAGTGTTTTTGGTGTTGTGGTTGTGAGAAAGCTTGGTGGAAGCTTTAGTTGTGTGGGTTTGTGAGTGTAGGCTAGCAAGAAGAGGAGTCTTCTTCTTCCTTTCTCCTTTTCCCTCTCTTCCTCTCCTTTAGGGACTTCTCTAGCAAGAAGTAAAGGAGAGCTCTTCTAGTTTTCCTTTTGTGAGACAAGAGCGTGCTCGTGTGGATACGTATAGAGGCACGGACACTTGAACGTGCTAAAGATCCAACAAACCGAAAGGAAAAGCGGGATTAACAAGGGCACGCAACAAAGGTAATCCTCTCCTATAAGATAGGTTTGGTTTAGAGAAATTTATTTTATACGAGTTTGCTTTCGCATGGATCACTTGGAAGGGATCCTATTTTCCATTGCGCATATGCCATTTGACATACGAGATTTCCCCTACAGTGGTATCAGAGCCACTTGCGAAAGATCGTATAAAAATAGGTTTTCTCTATTTTATATGTGATATAGAAGTAGGATAAATTTTATTATGAGTTGATAATTGCATTAGCAAATTTTCAAACATAATAAAATATCCAATGTCTTTTAAAAGTTAAAATGACATGGTGCATGGTTATGGCCTAGTCCCAAAAAGTTTGTGATTGTGTGTTGTAATTCTTAATACGGCCTGCGTGTCGTGCCTTTCTCCTAATATTCTTGTTGTAAAATTAGTTTTAGACTCGAATGTAACTCGAGTATTTCTCCTTTTGTAATGTACAAAACAAGGATGGAGGGTCCATTGGAAGATGAGGTTACAAGGAGGAAGTCAACACACAAGACAACCAAAAGGAAGCACTTAGGAGAAGATGCTATCCCTAGGTTGACCAATCAATCTTTTCATTGGCTTGAGAAGATTGTAGAATAAGGGCCATAACCATGACACGTTAGTTTAATATGTATGTGATGCATGTTAGTTTAGTTTGTATGTGATGCATGATTAGTTTAGCTTATATGTGATGTATGCTAATATGTATATGATATATGTTTATTTCTTAATAAGTCTAAACGATATGCCTACCAAAGTTGGTACTCACTACTTCCTCGATCATTTGTTATTGGGTTTGCCAAAGCAAAGCAATGCATTTTATCTTGGAGGGGTGCGAGTGGACAATCGTGATGTCCCGCTATCAGTCTTGGTTAAGACTTAATTAAGTGTTTTCTTAATTGGTTAAGAAAGTAGAGGCATATATTAGCTTTGAACATAAGTGTTAACATTAGTTTTGTGTGATTTCCGAACATCAGCTTTGTCTTAGAAGTGGTCGTTGCTCCGATATCCAAGAAGGCCCCTGTGCCTCGCCACAGCCTGGAAGCTGGTTTAGGAATAAACACTAAACTAATCTAAAACTTAAACAAAGCTATTAAAGAGTTACATCAGATGTAATTGGCAAAAGATTGCCTACCTAATTATACTACGTCTTGGGCGATTAGCCAAAGCTAACTCAAGACGAATTATGATGTGGATCTTTATCCCATATAAATTTATAGCTAAGTAGTAGCTATGAGAATTTAGTGGGAGCCTCATTTAATTAAAGGCCTAATTAAATGATTTAGGTATGATACTTAACTTTGCATTTTAATGTTGTAGATCACCATGTCATCTAACACGACACACCCCCTCAACTTGCGATCTGTCCTTGAGAAGGACAAGCTCAATGGAGCAAACTTTCTTGACTGGTATAGGAACTTGAGGATTATCCTCAAGCAAGAACGCAAACTGTATGTCCTAGAGCAGTCTACCCCTGAAACACCCGCCCATGCGGCCACTCGTGCTGAAAAGGATGCTTATAAGAAGCATCAAGATGACGCATTAGATGTGTCATGTCTTATGCTTGCCACCATGAACTCTGAGCTTCAGAAGCAACATGAGAACATGGATGCCTATGATATGGTTGAGCATTTGAAACAACTATATCAAGGACAAGCTAGGCACGAGCGTTTTGAAGTGTCTAAGGCTCTTTTTGCATGCAAGATGCAAGAAGGAACACCTGTAGGAACTCACGTACTCAAAATGATTGGGTACGTTGAGAACCTTGAAAGACTAGGTTTTCCACTGAGCCAAGAATTGGCAACTGATGTTATCCTGCAATCGTTGCCGGAAGCATACAATCAATTCGTCATGAATTATAACATGAATGAAATTGATAAACCTTTGCCTGAGATTCTCAGCATGTTGAGAACTGCTGAACCAAATCTCAAGAAGAAAGTTAGTAATGTACTAATGGTCAAGAAGGACAAAGGTAAGCGCAAAGGCAAGGGTAAGACCCAAGCCAAAGGCAAGGCCAATTCATCCACTTCAAAGGGTAAAGGTAAAGTACCTAAGGAAGGGGACTGCTTCCATTGCAGTGAGACTGGACACTGGAAGCGGAACTGCAAAGTCTACCTTGAGGAAGTAAAGAACAAGAGAAGTGGGACTTCTGCCTCAGGTATACACGTTATAGAAGTTAATCTATCTATTTCTTCTACATGGGTATTAGATACCGGATGTGCATCTCACATTTGTACTAATGTGCAGGGACTGAGACATAGTAGAATAATGGCAAAAGTTGAAGTGGACCTACTGGTAGTATGGCAATGAAACATAAGTCTTTGTCTTTGCCCACTGGGCTTATCTTAGAACTAGAGGAGTGCTTCTATGTACCCGTATTAACAAAGAACATAATTTCTGTATCTTGTTTAGACAAGAAAAACTTTTCTTTTATAATAAAGGACAAATGTTGTTCCATTTATTTAAATGAAATGTTCTATTGTAATGCACCACTTATGAATGGTCTCTATGTTCTAGATTTAGATAACCCAATTTATAACGTAAATACCAAACGGTTCAAATCGAATGATTTGAACCAGACATATCTCTGGCACTGTCGCCTAGGTCACATAAATGAAAAACGCATATCCCAACTCCATAAAGATGGATTATTGGACTCATTTGATTTTGAATCATATGAGGTATGCGAGTCTTGTCTTTTAGGAAAGATGACTAAAACTCCATTTAGTGGACATGGCGAGAGAGCGACGGATTTGTTAGGACTCATACATACTGATGTATGTGGCCCTTTCAATGTCGAAGCCAGAGGAGGCTATAAGTACTTTATTACTTTCACTGATGATATGAGTAGATTTGGCTACTTATATTTGATGAGACATAAAGTCAGAATCCTTTGAAAAGTTCAAAGAATTCAAGAATGAAGTACAAAACTAACTTGGTAAGCGTATTAAGCTACTTCGATCAGATCGAGGTGGTGAATACCTTAGTCAAGAGTTTCGTGATCACCTGGCTGAGTGTGGGATAATATCCCAACTCACTCCACCTGGAACACCACAATGGAATGGTGTATCTGAGAGGAGAAATCGTACTCTATTAGATATGGTACGATCAATGATGAGCCAGACTGATCTACCTACTTCCTTTTGGGGTTTAGCTCTAGAGACAGCCGCTTTCACACTTAATCGCATTCCATCAAAAGCCGTAGAAAAGACACCATATACGATATGGACCGGGAAGAGTCCCAAAATGTCTTTTATAAAGATTTGGGGTTGTGAAGCTTACGTTAGACGTCAAGTCTCAGATAAACTAGGACCCAAATCAGATAAGTGTTATTTTGTAGGATATCCCATGGAAACTAAGGGATATTACTTTTACAATCCCACACTTGGGAAGGTGTTTGTTGCCAGAAATGCTGTCTTTCTAGAAAGAGAATTTATTTCTAGAAATACTAGTGGGAGTAAAATTCATCTTGAAGAAGTTCAAGATAATGATAACACTAAGGCTTCGATGGAAAATGAACAGGAACCACAAAGTGTTGTGGATGAGGAAATTGTTGCCCAAAGAGTTGTGGAGCAAACACCTATTCAAGTAGACCAACCTCTTCGTAGATCTGATAGGATCCGTCGTCAACCTGAGAGATATTCTTTTCTCTTGACTGACAACGGTGATGTATTGCTTATCAATCTTGACGAGCCTACATCCTATAAAGAAGCTATGATGAGCCCAGATTCCGAGAAATGGCTAGAGGCCATGAGATCCGAAATGGAATCCATGTACACTAACCAAGTATGGACTTTGGTTGATCCACCTGAAGGGGTAAAACCCATTGGGTGTAAGTGGGTCTTTAAAGTAAAGATTGACATGGATGGTAATAAGCATACCTATAAAGGTAGATTGGTGGCTAAAGGATTCAAACAAATTCATGGTATTGACTATGAAGAAACCTTTTCACCAGTTGCGATGCTTAAATCCATTCGGATCATACTTGCTATTGTAGCCTACCATGATTATGAGATCTAGCAGATGGATGTCAAAACCGCTTTTCTGAATGGAAAGCTACTCGAGGATGTGTACATGACACAGCCTGAGGGTTTTGAAGATCCAAAGCATCCTGGAAAGGTATGCAAACTGCAAAGGTCCATTTATGGACTAAAGCAAGCCTCTCGAAGCTGGAATCTTCGATTCGATGATGCAATCAAAGAGTTTGGTTTCATCAAGAATGAAGATGAGCCTTGTGTCTACAAGAGAAATAGTGGGAGCACAGTTGTATTTCTTGTCTTGTATGTAGATGACATACTTCTCATCGGAAATGATATTCCCTCACTCCAGTCTGTGAAGATGTGGTTAGGGAATTGTTTCTCGATGAAGGACTTAGGTGAAGCTGCCTATATTCTAGGCATCAAGATCTATAGAGATAGATCTAGAAGATTACTTGGCCTAAGTCAGAGTACATACATTGATAAAGTGCTAGATCGTTTTGCTATGCAAAATTCTAAGAAAGGGTTTATGCCTTTATCACATGGTGTGAGTCTTTCGAAGACTCAATGTCCCTCTTCTAAGGAGGAGAGAGATCGCATGGATAAGATCCCTTATGCATCAGCTATAGGGTCTATCATGTACGCCATGCTTTGTACTCGTCCTGACGTCTCGTATGCTTTGAGCATGACGAGTAGATACCAGTCAGATCCAGGTGAGAGTCACTGGATAGCAGTCAAAAATATTCTTAAGTACTTACGAAGAACGAAAGAATATTTCCTGATATTTGGAGGCAATGAGGAGCTAACTGTAAAGGGTTACAGTGATGCAAGCTTCCAAACAGACAAGGATGACTATAGATCGCAATCGGGGTACGTGTTTTGCCTGAATGGTGGAGCTGTGAGCTGGAAGAGTTCGAAGCAGGACACGATTCTTGATTCTACAATCAGAGTATATTGCGATCTCGATGCAAAGAAAGGAGGCTGTTTGGCTCCGCAAGTTCATCAGTGAACTTGGGGTAGTTCCTAGCATTGCAGATCCAATAGACCTCTATTGTGACAACAATGGGGCTATTGCACAGGCTAAGGAACCTCGATCACATCAGCGGACCAAACACATACTGCGGCGCTTCCATCTCATTCGAGAGATCATCGATAGAGGAGATGTGAGGATATGCAGAGTACCTAAACGGAAGCTAACATCGCAGATCCGATGGTCACACTAGGTCACTAGGTATTAGATATCATAGTGATTGGTACTAGTGCTAGTGGGAGATTGTTAGTTAAAGCCCTAGAACCAATCATGTGATTGTTGAATAGGGAACATTTTGTATCATATTCTATAAAGGCAAAGGATTGGTTATTATATTTACATCTTGCTTGTGCCAGCTAATTTAAATATAATAATGCCCTAGAAAAGTAGGTTCTTATCTACAACACATCAATTGGCAGAATTGATTATGAGAGGCTGTAGAGAACACTTTCCTAAATGTTCCTAGTCAAGTATTAATATGCAAGGGCAATATTAATACATAAAGACTAGCATGTAGGTCAATTGATGACTTGATCTCACAAGTCATGGATATATGATATCAAGTTGACACATGGGTATATATTGGAGAATATATACTGAACTGACCCGCCATGAGAAAGTTTCATGGATCGTTATATGAGTGTCATAAACTTTCTCATGTGACTATTGGTATGAATAGTCCTTAGACCTGAAGTCACTACGGTTCCCTACATAAGGAGTTATGTACTTTGGTATCGCATCAGCGTCACCCGTAGGTGGACCATAAAAGCGATTCTTGGGTATGTAACAAATTATGCGGAGGGATGTGAGTGATGTAGATGGGATCTATCCCTTCCATATATGGCCAGAGTGATATCGGTGGGCCTTGATTGAGTAGAACTACTAAAACGCATGGCCATGCTCGAATGAGTCAATATGAGATATTGAGCTCATTTGTTTGAGTTAGTTTACTCAGGGATCAAGAAACACATAGATTGATCGAGGATGACACGGTCTATGCCTCATTGATCAATCTGATATCAAGGATAGAAGGACACGGTCATATATTATAGTAGTCACGGAAAGGATAGTCGAATCTTGACTTATCTCGTAACTTGGGTAGCAATGATGTATTGCTAGATGCCGCTCATTGCTTGTGTATCTAAAAGAGTTTAGATCCACTGCCAACGTTATGAGAGCCTATAGGGTCACACACAAAGAGCATGATAATTAGAGGAATTAGAGTATTCTAGTTTGACTAGAATAATATGGGAATAAGCTTAAGTACAAAATGGTTTTTGGACTTTAAGCTTAATGAGAATTTTAGCTAATTGATTTAATGAGATTAATTCAATATGTTACCTTATTGATTTAATAAGATTAATTCAATATGATAACATAAGCTTAATTGAATTAATAAGATTAATTCAACATGCATGAATGCCACATAAGCATGCCACATAAGCATGCCACCTAAGCATCCACCTAAGCTAGTTAAGGTGGAAGGAAACAAAATGGTTTTGTCTCCTTAAGTGGCCGGCCAAACAAGGAAGCCAAATCCCTTTTGGTGTCTCAATGCAATGGATTGCATTGAATGTGAAGGAGGTGGAAGGGTTTTTCCAACCCTATAAAAGGCTCCATGGAGTGGCCGGCCATAGAGAGTTTTTGGTGTTGTGGTTGTGAGAAAGCTTGGTGGAAGCTTTAGTTGTGTGGGTTTGTGAGTGTAGGCTAGCAAGAAGAGGAGTCTTCTTCTTCCTTTCTCCTTTTCCCTCTCTTCCTCTCCTTTAGGGACTTCTCTAGCAAGAAGTAAAGGAGAGCTCTTCTAGTTTTCCTTTTGTGAGACAAGAGCGTGCTCGTGTGGATACGTATAGAGGCACGGACACTTGAACGTGCTAAAGATCCAACAAACCGAAAGGAAAAGCGGGATTAACAAGGGCACGCAACAAAGGTAATCCTCTCCTATAAGATAGGTTTGGTTTAGAGAAATTTATTTTATACGAGTTTGCTTTCGCATGGATCACTTGGAAGGGATCCTATTTTCCGTTGCGCATATGCCATTTGGCATACGAGATTTCCCTACAAGATGCTTGTATAGGAGTAGAAATTATAATAACACCTTAATTAAATTATTTATTTATCACTTAGATAACATGAACGGGAGACGTAGTGCTAGAGGGAATGACTCAGCACCCCCACCAGATTCGATGCATGTGGTTACCGAGCTACAACGTCAGGTCGCAGAACAATAACTGGTTATCAATGCTCTCACGAATCAACAAGGGAACCCTAGCACCACGCCAGGGGCGTAGAACGTAACTCCTAATACGACCACTATGATGCAAGCACCGCTAATCAATACCACCACCGGGGCCCGGCCCGAAGCCTATCTAATTCAGTGGCAGAGGCTGAAGCCAGAAAATTTCACTGGTGCCGGTGAACCATGGGATGCCCAAGCCTGGTTCAAAACAGTTGAGAGCATCGTGGAGCTGCTGGATTGGCCCGAGCACGAAAAGATAAAATGTGCCTCGTTTTGTCTTTCCGGAGATGCAAGGATGTGGTGGGAGAGAGTCAAAGCAAAGAGACAAGTAAATCAAATGAGGTGGACAGATTTTGAAGCAGAGTTCTTCGAGGAGTTCTTTCAGAGACGGATCACAAATAAGCACTACGATGAGTTCCTCGAATTCCGACAAGGCGATCTATGAGTTAGTGAAGCTATGAAAAGGTTCAACCGACTGACACGTCTCTGCCCCGAGTTAGTCGGTACTGAAAGGGAGAGGATCAGACTCCTGCTGAAAATGTTGCAACCTGAGATAGACCTGAATGTGGTCGGCGGAGTCAATCGACCCCAGACCGCCGAAGAGCTATTCAGTAGTGCACTGGTCACTGAGCACTACCTGAACAACATTAGTCGGCAGAGTAAGGTGCGGACCGGAGATCCGAAATCTCATAATACTAGCTGGAAGAGGGATCGCAGTGGCAAGAAGAAACTGTTGGATTTCCGGCACCACGGCGTGTGTGTGTTCGATCATGTTTCGTAAACATGAACACAGCGGAAGCAATAAAAATAATAAATACTCCTATTTATTACAACACACACAACACACGCATGCTATTACAACAAGTGTAGACATAACCGTAAATTAAAATTTGCAATAAAAGGAAATTAAACTACGTTATACCTTCCGTATGACGTGTAGCGGGAACGGCATCAACCGGAATGATCCTCGTAAGAATCGTCTCTATCCGTATCCACGCCGAGCTCCTCGGGATGACTTCGCTAAGTCACGAGCTTCGTCTTCGTATGGGTTACTAGCCTCGTGTTGAAGACGACGTGATCGAGAGATGATCACGATCCGAATCCAAATTCGGATCCTAAAACGAGTTCTCAAAACTCGCTCTCCGGAGAGGTATTCGTCAACCGTTTGACGAATCCTTTGTCCTCCACCTCAGAGGATTACCGGAGATCAAATCCCCGGTAAGTTAGCCGCTGTCGGAGCACTAACCGTCGTCTAAACGACGCTCCGACGAGAGGAGGAGAAGCTGTCCAGAAAACTGGACAGCTTGGTGGAGGAGTAGGCGCCGACCAAAACAAGGAGAGAAAAGCCTCACCTTGATGCCAAACCTATAGGAGATCACCGGAGGGTCGCCGGAGGTTCACCGGCTGAAGCTTGGTCGCCGGCAACAAGTTGGACGGCGGCACAAGGCTGTTGGCGCCGAATTCACCAAGGAGGTGGGCGGCAACTATGTGTTGGGCGGCCAAAAAATAGATTAGGTATTAGGGTTAGGGTTTAATCCCTATTTTATAGAGAACTAATTCTCTTAATGGTTAATGGATCATATCCATAAAGCCCGTTAACCCGCTCCATTAGGATAAGTCAAAATAAACCAAACCATGATGGTTTATTTTAAGTTAAAACGAACCGAACCAACCTTTGGTTCATTCGTTTAATATAAACCAAACCCTTTGGTTTATTCTCATCCATTGGATTAGAACCAAACCATTTTGGTCCATCCATTATGTCTTCATAAGACACGGCCCATCCACGCTTCCATTGCGACTGAAACAATTTCATGCTCGCTTTATGTTTGGTCCAACCAAACATAGTTTCTCTCGGTCTGAGAATCCCATTCTCAAGCTCGTTTTAAATCCTTTGGATTACACTCGTTGTGCGTGTGACCAAATAGGTTCTCGGTTTATGTTGGCCGTCTATAATTAACCATTAATTATAGAACGATCATGAGTGGCACCTAGTAGTACATCATGATCCCCAATTAACCGAAAAGATCAACGGTTGATCCAAAACTATTTCTGAAACCCTTCAGTAGCTCGAATGAATCGTGCCCCATTCCCTTCACTCATCTTATACCCACTTGGTTCAGGACATGGTCTATTGTGTCAGTCCCCACTAGGCTGACTACGTCACACCTAGCCCAAGTATCATTTCTTCGTCCTACGGATTCTAGTTACTCCACATGTATCGAAGAGTACCTTACTCTAAACATGTAATGCTTTGGCCAAAGACTTTAGTAACAATCCGACGAGAGGCCATGGGTATACATCTCCTCGCAAGGAGTGGTGAATCCTTTATAGGCTATTCAAACACCTTCGATCACTTCGACTTATACCCAATCATCTCGGGTCCACATCTCCTTAGAGATGTTTGCTTAAGATGTCAAAGCATAAGTCTCCATGATCAAGATGACTTGAATACCGCAAGTCAAAGGAACATCGCACTTAAGCCACAGTAAGAACTTCATTGACATATCTATATATATGCAGAGAACCATATGAAGTCTTACGGCTGGTCACTCCAATGAACTAGTTACCATAACTAGCATCCACGATTAACTCCGGACATCACTATGTCTCCAGCCAGTGAGAATCAGCTGCTTGGATACACCAAGGAGTATACCTCGTGCTAGTCTCAACAGAATTGATGGTGTCCAGATCCATCAATTCATCGACTAGGGATAATTTCGATACATCACAATTACACATGTAGAGATACTCACTAGTTGTGATCCAATCACAAATTCTCTCATGCTGTGAATCGTATCGTGGACATTCAGTAAATGAGTTTAAGATCCAATCAAATACATAAAACATGTATACTCAAATAGTGAATCTTCATTTATCATATAAATGGTTCATACATAAAGCGATTGCCTTAGGGCATCTCTCATATATTACTAACAGACTCCCACTTGGCCTAATGCCAATCGCTACGGTATCCAATACCATAAGCTCTAACATGACCCTCAAACTTACTTTGAGGTAATGCTTTAGTCAAAGGATCCGCTAAGTTCCTTTCAGTGGGAATTTTCTCGATTTGTATTTCGTTCCTACTTATCATCTCTCTGATAAGATGATAGCGGCAAAGCACATGTTTGGATCCTTAATGAGACCACATCAAGTTCATAGATGAACTTATTGATCCAAACCGCTTCCTTTGCTGCTTCCAAAGCTGCAACGTATTCTGCCTTAGTGGCAGAATCCGCTATAGTGTCAAGCTTGGAACCTTTCCAACTTATTGCGCCTCCATTTTAGGTGAATACATACCCAGACTTAGACATGGAATCATCCTTGTCTATCTGGAGCTGGCTTCCGTATACCCACGTATCACCATGTACCCTTCTCCATATATTAGAAGTGCATCCTTAGTTCTTCTCAAGCACTTAAGGATCGTCTTAACAGCCACCCAATGATCCATTCCTGGATCAGACTGGTATCTGCTCGTGACACTCAGAGCATACGATACATCGGGCCTTGTACATAACATAGCATACATGATAGATCCTATTGCGGATGCATAGGGAATCTTACTCATGCAAATCCTCTCGTCTTCTGTGCCCGGACACATAGACTTCGAAAGGTGTACCCCATGCCTGATGGGTAGGAAACCTTTCTTGGATTCCGGCATACTAAACCTCTTTAGCACTCGGTCTATATATGTAGACTGTGAAAGACCAAGCAACCGTTTCAATCTATCTCTATAGATCTTAATCCCGAGGATGTAGGTTGCTTCTCCCAGGTCTTTCATGGAGAATGTCTTGGATAACCAAACCTTAACTGACTGTAAGATTGACACATCGTTTCCTATAAGTAATATGTCATCGACATACAATACTAGGAACACGACTGCACTCCCACTAACCTTCTTGTACACACAAGGTTCGTCTGGATTTTGTGAGAAATCAAACTTTTTGATCGTCTCATCAAAATGGATATTCCAGCTCCTGGATGCTTGCTTCAATCCATAAATGGACCGTCGCAATTTGCATACCTTGGTTTTATCAACCGATGTGAAACCCTCAGGCTGTATCATATACACGTCCTCGAGCAGGTTTCCATAAAGGAAAGCTGTTTTCACATCCATCTGCCATATCTCATAATCATAATGAGCCGCTATGGCCAGGAGCATCCTAATGGATTTAAGCAGAGCTACAGGCGAATAGGTTTCGTCATAATCAACACCTTGCTTTTGACGATATCCTTTCGCCACCAATCTAGCCTTATAGGTAATCACATTACCATCCATGTCGGTTTTCTTCTTGAAAACCCACTTGCACCCTATAGGCTTTATGCCTTCAGGTGGGTCAACCAAGTTCCAAACTTGGTTTTCGTACATGGAATCCATTACCGACTTTATGGCACCAAGCCACTTATCCCTTTCTGAACTTGTCAGCACTTCTTCATAACTGGTAGGCTCCTCATCATCAATGAGTAACACGTCGTTCGATTCACTTACGAGAAATCCATATCTCTCAGGAATATTGCGTGTTCTACCAGATCTACGAAGATGTGGTGTTACAATAGGTCCAGCCGATTGCTCATCTCTATGAGTTGTCGGCTGTTGTGCTTCACCAGGTATCTCATCAATGTCTATTTGAGTCTCTCGAGCCTCCTCAAGCTCAACGACACTCCCACTGTTTTCTTGCAAGAGAAAATCTTTCTCTAGAAACACAGCATGCCTTGAAACAAACACCTTTTGTTCCACAGGATGATAGAATTGGTAACCCCTTGTTTCCTTAGGGTATCCAACAAATAGACATTTATCAGACTTAGCATCCAATTTTTCTGATACAGTCCGCTTCACATAAGCAGGACAACCCCATATCTTCAAGTAAGATACATGAGGTCTCTTACTATTCCATATCTCATATGGAGTAGTTGAGACTACCTTGGTTGGCATTCTGTTTAACAAGTAAACAGTTGTCTGAAGTGCATAGCCCCAAAAGGACTTGGGAAGAGTTGCATGATTCATCATTGACCTGACCATGTCCAACAAGGTCCGGTTACGCCTCTCAGATACACCATTATGCTGTGGTGTATAGGGCGGAGTCCATTGAGACAATATATCATTGTCTCTTAGATAATCAAGAAACTCTTGACTTAAGTATTCACCACCTCGATCCGATCGAAGTATTTTAATACTCTTGTCATATTGTTTCTCTACTTCATTTCTGAATTCTTTGAACCTTTCAAAGGCTTCAGACTTGTGTTTCATCAAGAACACATACCTAAACCGTGAGTGATCATCGGTGAAGGTAATGAAGTAGCTATAGCCTCCTAATGCTTGAGTTGACATAGGTCCACATACATCAGTATGTATTAGACCTAGTAACTCTCCCACTCGTTCACCTTTTCCAGTAAAGGTAACTTAGTCATCTTGCCTTTTAAGCATGATTCGCATGTATCGTATGAATCCAATTCAAACGATTCCAGAATTCCACATCGGTGTAATTCGGACATGCGTTTCTTGCTTATATGGCCAAGACGAAAATGCCACATATAGGAGTCTATTTGATTATCCTTTCGAGCACGCATGTTGCTCGCTTCGATATTGAAAATGTCATTGGATACGTCCAACGTATAAACACCATTGCTTAAAGTTCCAGTCCCTTAAAGAACTCCATTCAAAGTTATGTAACAACAATTGTTACTAAAAGTCAAATGGTACCCATTTCTATTTAAACAAGAAATAGAAATGATGTTCTTTATCAACGAAGGAACATAAAAGCAATTGTCTAGTTCTAAGACAAGTCCTACAGGGAGTTCCAACAAATACGTTCCGATGGCGAGTGCAGCAACCGTTGCTCCATTCCCAACACGTAAATTTGACTCTCCCTTGACGAGTCTTCTTCTATTCCTTAGCCCATGTATGTCATTACATATATGTGAGCCACACCCAGTATCAAATACCCAAGTGTCTGAGGAAATAGAATGACAATCAATAAAGAAGATTTCTGAAGAAGATGGGGCATCCGATGCCTTATCCTTCTTCACGGACTCAAGATAAATCTTGCACTTTCTTCGCAAATAGCTCTCCTTGCCATAATGATGGCAAGTTTACTTTTGTGCTAGTTCTACCTTCTTAGCCTTTCTCTTCTTTCCCTTATTCTGTTCCTTTGACTTCCTCTTAGAACCTTTCTTCGAGGAATCAACTAATAGCATCGTCCCCTGCTCATGCTTCTCAGAAGACTCCACAGTCTTCAGCATACTGAGCAGTACCACAGATGAACCTCCTAGCATCTCAGAGGTGAAGAGGAGCTTTGAGACTTCAAACCTTTCGAATCTCACTTGCTCATCAACCAACTCACAAAGATGAAGGACTACGATATGAGCATCCATATGCTCATGCTGCTTTCGTAGATTGGGTTCCATCGTGGCTAGCATGATGCAACTCATTTGTTCAGAATCACTCACATGTTTCTGATAGGACAACAATTGGTCCAGAGTTGCATCGTCACTAGGACGGGCGGGAAGAGGCGCTTCGAGGACATTTGCAAGCTTTTCAACCTTGAGAACAATTCTCAAGCTTCTAAGCCAGTCCATGAAGCTCGGCCCAGTCAATTTATTCGAATCCAAAATGGAACGCAATTCAAAGACATCATGATCAATCTTAGAAATACAAAACGAGCATATATGAGAAAGATGATTTTAAAATGCATCAATATACATTTATAAATCCCATTCATTTTTCGAATTCAAAAAACCCTTAAAATCACTTCGGGAGATCGTAGGTCCATCTCCGAATGGGCTGATATCCATCATAGATAAGAACAACCTTGGAGTGAGTCCAACAAGCCATTCTTAGCTATGATGGTGGGTATCAAGTATACCGATTACATATCATGTATATGTAACTATCACAATGTGCTATCAACTAATTGAATGTTTACACATACATTGGGTTGTTAACACATTAACAAGTATGCATCATATGCATAGCACCCAACTTCACCTCTCTTCACATCGACCTTGGAGTGAGTCCAACAAATCGATGCTCCAAGTTAAAGCCGACCCATTAATCGCGAAATAGTTTTAATATGGTTAGAGCGCATTCAACCAATTAGCCAGGCTTGGAGTGAGTCCAACAACCCAAACTAACGATTGACCTCTGACTCTTACCATATTAGAGTTAAACTATTCCAATGATTTGAACATGTTCAGGTTCGAGCCGGGCTTGGAGTGAGTCCAACAACCCAAACAAGAAACAGAACTCTGGTTCTAACCATATTAATGGAAGGTGTAGGCTTTAATATTGAGTTAGGGTTTTTATGTCTCATCCTCTTTGCATGCAAATAACTATTATCTACATGGCATGGCATACATGGCATACATCTACATGTCACGACACGCATGGCATAATGTTATGCATCTAATGCAATTACATGGCATACAATTATGTCATGTATATATTTCCTTATATGTCATAACTATTTATGGAAATAAAATATGTTTAAGATTTGATTCTCCAAATCAAATCATAATTAAATTAGGAAACAAATTTCCAAATCTAATCACATATTTTATTCATGGAATTATTTGATTAAGGAAAATCTATTTAGGAAACCAATTTCCTAAATCATTAAAACTACTTATGGAAATAAAATATTTTAAGATTTGATTTCCCAAATCAAATCATGATTAAATTAGGAAACAAATTTCCAGAATCTAATCAAATATTTTATTTATGGAAAATATCAATTTTCATAAATACTTCCAACTTTCCAAAAGTGGAAGATTTCCATAAATACTTCTAGACTTTCCAAAATTGAAAAATTTCCATAAATACTTCTAAATTTCCAAAATTAGAAAATTTCCAGAAATACATTATGACTATCGCAAAACCATTTTACGATTATGTCGAAACACAACCTGGGCTCTGATACCACTGTTGGGTTTCCGGCACCGCGGCGTGTGTGTGTTCGATCATGTTTCGCAAACATGAGCACAGCGGAAGCAATAAAAATAATAAATACTCCTATTTATTACAACACACACAACACACGCATGCTATTACAACAAGTGTAGACATAACCGTAAATTAAAATTTGCAATAAAAGGAAATTAAACTACGTTATACCTTCCGTATGACGTGTAGCGGGAACGGCATCAACCGGAACGATCCTCGTAAGAATCGTCTCTATCCGTATCCACGCCGAGCTCCTCGGGATGACTTCGCTAAGTCACGAGCTTCGTCTTCGTACGGGTTACTAGCCTCGTGTTGAAGACGACGTGATCGAGAGATGATCACGATCCGAATCCAAATTCGGATCCTAAACGAGTTCTCAAAACTCGCTTCTCCGGAGAGGTATTCGTCAACCGTTTGACGAATCCTTCGTCCTCCACCTCAGAGGATTACCGGAGATCAAATCCCCGGTATGTTAGCCGCTGTCGGAGCACTAACCGTCGTCCAAACGACGCTCCGACGAGAGGAGGAGAAGCTGTCCAGAAAACTGGACAGCTTGGTGGAGGAGTAGGCGCCGGCCAAAACAAGGAGAGAAAAGCCTCACCTTGATGCCAAACCTATAGGAGATCACCGGAGGGTCGCCAGAGGTTCACCGGCTGAAGCTTGGTTGCCGGCAACAAGTTGGACGGCGGCACAAGTGGTTGGGCGGCGGCACAAGGCTGTTGGCGCCGAATTCACCAAGGAGGTGGGCGGCAACTATGTGTTGGGCGGCCAAAAAATAGATTAGGTATTAGGGTTAGGGTTTAATCCCTATTTTATAGAGAACTAATTCTCTTAATGGTTAATGGATCATATCCATAAAGCCCGTTAAGCCGCTCCATTAGGATAAGTCAAAATAAACCAAACCATGATGGTTTATTTTAAGTTAAAACGAACCGAACCAACCTTTGGTTCATTCGTTTAATATAAACCAAACATTTTGGTTTATTCTCATCCATTGGATTAGAACCAAACCATTTTGGTCCATCCATTATGTCTTCATAAGACACGGCCCATCCACGCTTCCATTGCGACAGAAACAATTATTTGCTTGCGGATCACTAGGTCAAATAATGGTTATAGGAAATTATTTAGGAGCGTGTGTACTTCCCCATCGATAAGGCACATAATCTTAGATAATTCCCTTAGTATCGTGTAATGGTGCACACTTAGATGCAAATAAAAGGTATCCTCCCCATCGGAGTCACTGCTTTTATTTGTAGGGAGAAAGAGGAACCAACTATTAATTTTATTTGTCAAAAAGTAAGGTTGACAAGATAATAAAATTAAAGGGTTAAACCTCCTCTTACAAATGTAGAATTCGTATACGTCCACACTATCGTGGCATGCGATATTCTCGGTGTTTTGAGGTGTTCCTTGATTTCGAAATGTTATTGTTTGAGGTATCAATAATTTTTTGAAATCTAAAGTAATGATCTATGTGATTCTTAGGATTTTCAAAATGACTTTCAGTCCACTTACTATGATACTAAAGTAAATAAACTTACTGTACCCAAATAATGTTGATTGAAAAAGAATCTAGATATTGTCTTATCTGCTAAGGAGTACAAGTATGCACTCTTCGAAGAGTGTCCTCAAGCCATGGTTGCTCAAAAAGGTTTCTACTTCTAAGCCGAAAGGCAAGAAGAAGGAGAAACAAGGTGGAGCAAAGGTGGTGGGAGGATCTCAGGGAGGAGTGAAGAAGCCGAAAGGCAAGTACTTCACTAACAAGCAGGATGGACATTGGAAGAAGGACTGTCCCAATCCAAAGTAGAACAAAGGTATATCCTTTGGACTAGTCGTTGAAATATGATTAGCGGTGTTATCTACCAGCACCTGGTGTGTAGATACGGGAGCCACTAATCATATCTGCAATACTTTGCAGGGGTTCCAGGAAACCCGACGACTAGCTAAGGGAGAGATTACCGTCTTCATGGGCAATGCTTCAAAGGTGGCGGCTATTGCAGTGGGAGACATTTATTTATCTTTTGATAGGAATAAAGTTTTGATTTTGAGAAATTGTCTTTATGTACTTACTTTTAGAAAGAATCTAATTTCAACTTCTAAATTGTTTCTGGATGGATATTCTGTTTCTTTTAATGACAAAGTTGTTATATAAAGGAATAGGGAGATTATGTATTCTGGTACATTGGTTGGCAATTTGTACACTCTTGAACTGAAAACTCCCACGATGCATATAGAAGTGAATAACTCATCTTCTAAGTCTAATAAGAGAAAAGAACCTTCGAAAATGAACCAGACATATCTTTGGCAACTAAGACTTTGTCATATTAACCTGAGTAGAATTCAAAGGTTGATAGCTGATGGACCCTTGGGTTAATTAGTGGTGGAAGATCTCCCAACCTGCGAGTCTTGCTTGGAAGGTAAGATGACCAAGAGGCCTTTTAAGGCTAAGGGGTATAGAGCCAAAGATGTATTGGAATTGGTTCATTCTGATTTGTGCGGTCCTATGTCTATCCAGGCTAGAGGTGACTTTGAATACTTTGTCTCTTTTATAGATAATTATTCAAGGTATGGATACATTTACTTGATGCGCCGCAAGTCTGAATGCTTTGACAGGTTCAATGAATTCAAGGCTGATGTGGAGAACCGTCAAGGTAAAAGTATCAAGACACTATGATCTGATCGTGGTGGCGACTACCTCTTGGGAGAGTTTAGGAGTTACTTATCAGAGGTTGGGATTCAATCCCAATTGTCCGCACCTGGCACACCCCAGCAGAATGGTGTGGTGGAGCGAAGGAATAGGACTCTTATGGAGATGGTCAGATCGATGATGAGTTATTCTGAGTTACCTGATTCGTTCTGGGGGTTTGCTCTAGAAACGACAGCACACATTCTGAACTTGGTTCCATCTAAGTCAGTACCCTCTATTCCCACAGAATTGTGGACTAGGCGAAAGTCTAGTCTAAGACATATTCGGATTTGGGGTAGTCCAACACATGTGCTGAAGGGAGATGCTGGTAAGTTGGAATCTCGTACAGAAGTACGCTTATTTGTTGGCTACCCTAAGGGAACGATGGGTAGTTTGTTCTATAGTCCTAGAGATCATAAGGTGATCATGAGTACGATTGCCAGATTTCTAGAGGAGGACTATGTGATGAACCACAAGCCCACAAGTAGGATTGTTCTCGAGGAGTTGACAGGGGAAGTCCCGACTTCAGTACCACCGGTACAAGAGGAAATACCATAAGTGACTGCACCGCGGGTCACTGAGCATACACAGGAGGCACCTCGTCGTAGTGGGAGGGTTGTTAGACAACCAGAGAGATTCATGTTCTTGGGAGAGTCTTCGGACTTAGTCCCTGGTAAACATAAACCTGATCCCTGGAAATATGACGAGGCACTCCAAGATAGAGTTGCGGTATCTTGGCAAAGAGTGATGAATTCAGAGATAGAATCTACGGATTCTAATCATGTCTGGGAGCTAGTAGAACCACCCGATGGTGTGAAAGCCATTGGATGCAAGTGGATCTACAAGAGAAAGAGAGGAGTAGATGGGAAGGTTGAGACCTTCAAAGCTAGGCTTGTTGCGAAAGAGTACACTCAGAAAGAGGGTATCGATTATGAGGAGACCTTTTCTCCGGTAGCTATGCTTAAGTCTATCTGGATTCTCTTATCTATTGCTGCTCATGAAGATTATGAGATTTGGCAGATGGATGTCAAGACAACTTTCCTTAACGAAAGTCTTGAGGAAAACATCTATATGAAGCAACCAGAGGGATTCATTGCAAAGGGAAAAGAGCATCTTGTGTGTAAGCTTAATCGGTCCATTTATGGATTGAAGCAAGCTTCTAGATCTTGGAACATCCGCTTTGATGAGGTAATCCAGTCATGTGGATTTATTCAAAGTCCGGATGAGCCTTGTGTATACAAGAGATGTGATGGAAACGTAGTGGTATTTCTTGTACTATACGTAGATGACATTTTGTTAGTTGGAAACAATATCAGAGTGTTATCAGACATAAGGGTATGGTTGTCCAAACAGTTTGATATGAAGGACTTGGGAGAAGTGGGACACATCCTTGGGATCAAGGTAATAAGGGATCGCAAGAAAAGGATGTTGTGCTTATCTCAAGCATCATACATTGACACTATCCTGGATCATTTTAGCATGTAGAACTCCAAGAAAGGTTTTCTACCTTTTAGGCATGGAGTACCTTTATCTAAAGAGATGTGTCCCAAAACATCAAAGGAGATAGAGGAGATTAAGGTGGTTCCTTATGCTTCGGTAGTAGGAAGCCTCATGTAGCTGCATGGCATGATCGTGATATCAGAGTAATCCTAGACAGGGACATTGGACTGCGGTAAAGCATATATTGAAGTACCTGAGAAGGACTAGGGATTATATGTTGGTTTACCGGGCAGATCAATTAGTCCCTGTGGGTTACACGGATTCTGATTTCCAATCAGATAGGGACAACAGTAAGTCTACCTTGGGGTTTGTGTTTACTTTTGGAGGTGGAGCCATAGTATGGAGGAGTGTCAAGCAAAAATGCGTGGCGGACTCTACCATGGAAGCTGAGTATGTGGCAGCCTCTGAGGCAGCTAAGGAAGCTGTATGGCTCAGGAACTTCTTGATAGACTTGGATGTGATTCCTGATTTGCCCAGAACTATTACAATTTATTGTGATAATAATGGTGCAGTTGCAAACTCGAAGGAGCCACGAGCCCATAAGGCTAGTAAACACATAGAGCGCAAGTACCACCTGATACGAGAAATCGTAAAGGAGGTCGAAGTTGTGTTCGCCTAGATTGCATCAGAGGATGACCTGGTAGACCCTTTCACTAAGGCCCTTCTAGCGAGAGCTTTGATAGGCATGTGGAGGGAAGGGGAATCAGATGTATGGCAGTATGAGGACAGCATAGTCTTTTAATATAAGTGGGAGATTGTTTGAAGATATACTGAAAGCCTAGCTCTTTTTGTATGAACATTTTTATTTTGAAATAAGAATCACATGATCATTGTTTTCACTTTATATTTATTATATGTGTGCATATTGTCTAATACTTTACATTGTAGATAACATGGTGCTTGGTGTGGCACAGAAGATCATGTTATCAGTCCCTTGTAGAATATAAGTAGAGGCTCACAACCAATATGGTTTTGGGCAAACCATTGGCATGGTTGTAGTGTATCTTGGTATTGTTTTATCTTGAACATAGAGTTACACTAGTACACTTAGGTGTATTGAGCAGGACCGACATAGAGGTGATTCAATTTATTGCTGACTACATAATTGAATCGTACCTCAGATATTATGTTGTTCATGCTTTTAATCCCGATATAATAACGGGCACATGTACTTAGTATTTATTTTTTTGATTTACCAAAGGGTGAGATTTATAAGGATTAAATCAATATGCCCGGTAAGTTGGGAAATGATATTATTTGTTGGTGCAGTGGGCACCAAAGTCGAACCGGTATTTTGATTATGGCAAAAGGCTCAATAGTTAAGGGTATATTTGTTATCTTACGAGCTCAATTAAGTGTGCAGAAATGCTAAAGTTGAGCGGAAGGTCTGCGACACCCGGTGGGAACCGAGGTGGTCGGGCAACGCCAGAGGGACTTCGGAGGAAGCCGAGGTACTCGGGTGAAGACCAGAAGCGAGGCTACAAGGTAAGCTCGTGTGAAAGCGAAGCAAGGTCGTTAAGCGTAGATCCGACCCAATACCTCCAATGGAAGGTCTAGGTCGAGATCAGATGGTTAGAACCATCGTACTTTATATTTTAAGCTAACTTGTATCATCCAAAACCCTTTGACTACGGTCAAGCTGCTAGTCAAGTTCCAGCCTCGAGAAGAGCTCGAATTTCAAGGGGGTGAATTTGGACTTGACTCGTGTTTTGGTACAAAGGGTGATGTGGCATCAAGGTGGACATCCAAACCATCACCAAGCTTCCTTGTGGTGGACGCCCAAGATAAGGTGAGTTGGCACAAGATGGTTGGCTCCCATGATGTGGCACAAGTTGAATGGCTCCAACAAGTTGGCGCCCAAGGAGGTTGGAGGTGGCACAAGGTGGTTGGATGAAACACCTCATCCTCAAGTTGGCGCCCAAGGAGGTTGGAGGTGGCACAAGGTGGTTGGATGAAACACCTCATCCTTGAGTTGGCGCACAAGGAGGTTGGAGGTGGCACAAGGTGGTTGGATGAAACACCTCATCCTTGAGTTGGGATAAGAACCTCACCTTGGACACTACCTATGTCTAAATTCATAGATCAATATCCATAAATAGACATGTTCAAGCCAAGCAAAAAAGATAAGAATTCAAGAGCTCTCACACGCGTCGTAACGCCGCTACTACTACTCACATTTGCTACGACGAAGTCGACAACTAAAGCTACATCTTCTACTTATAAGAGTTGTCGGTATATTTATTTAAGTTCTACTTCTTTAAATTGTCTTTGTGCCTTAATTGTAACAAGGAAAGTGTCCTTTGCCTTGATTTCTTTATGTCGTTGCTCCTACGCAGAGAGTGGTTTTAGTGAATTGCCCTGTGACGTGATCAAGGATCACTAGGGCCGTGGATTAGCAATCGAAGATTGTGAACCACGTAAAAATATCTTGTCTACTTTATATTTCCGCTGCATTCTCTACTTGCTTTTTACTTATTGCAAAGTTTTTAACGACACCGTATCGCTATTCACCCCCTCTAGCGACACTTTCGATCCAACAATTGGTATCGAGTAGGCGCTAAGATTCGTGAAACCACCAATCTAGCTTTGTTTTCTTTTTTTACAGATTTTTATTTATTTATTTCTGTTTTCGTATAATTATTTCACTTGCTTATCTTCTCCTACATATAGAATTGCATTAGAGGCTTTAGAATCGGATAAGGTTGTCCTTGGGTTAGATCCGAGTAAGGTTGTCCTCCGAACTTCAACGACATTCGCATTTGATTGTTTATTTCTTTTGCAAGTTACATTTTATATATCCTTTTTACTTCCTACTAATCCAAGACGAAAGTCTTGGAATATTCTTTCGTGTGTGTTTTGCAAGATTCTTTTCGTCGTTTCTTCTTCTTGTTTTTAAATGGCCCATCTCGAAGGGTTTAGCCGCCGACCCCCGTTTACAACGGTAATGACTTTCGTTATTGGAAGGGTCGGATGGAATGCTTTCTTAAAACCCAAATCGAGATGTGGATCGTAATCCAAACCGGTTTCACACTTCCTATTAATGAAGATGGTGAATCTTTGGGTTACGATCAATGGTCAAATTCCATGAAAAAACAAGTAGAAGCCGATGCCAAGGCAACTCAAATCTTGCAATGTGGGTTGTCCAAGGAAGAGTTCAACCGCGGCCCTTCATTAGTGCAAAGGACTTATGGACCAAGCTAGTGGAACTACACGAAGGCACCGACGACACGAAGGTATGTAAAAGAGATTTACTTTTAAATAAATTGTATAACTTGAAAATGCAGGAAAACGAGACCGCAACTAAACTACATGCTCGTATCCAAGACATCGTCAACCAACTCCATGCCATCGGACAAAAGGTCAAGAATCGCGACCTTATCAGGTATTCTCTTAACTCGTTTCCTAGGACCACCTTGTGGGCATCCATGGTCGATGCCTACAAGGTCTCCAAGGACCTTTCTAAAATTAGGTTAGACGAATTGTTTTCGGAACTTGAATTACATGTGCAAACTAACTTGGTCCAGGCCGAGAAGAGTATTGCGTTAGTTGCAGGTTCCAAGAAGAAGAAGCCGCAAGCAAGCCACCCCAAGGAAGAAGGCGAAGTCGAATCGGAAGTAGACTCGAAATAGAATCGAACTAGTCAATCTAGTTGGAAGATGATCAAGAGGCAAAAACGACCAACAACTCAAGGTAAGCCTAAACCTAATTCAAATACTTCTAATATTAGATGCAATGATTGAAACAGCTTCGGTCACATCAAGTCCTAGTGCCCAAAGCTAAAGAATAACGCATCAAATACCAAGAAAGCGCTAAACGCTACTGGGGAGGAGTTGTCGGAGGAAGAAGACGATATACAAGCTCTAATGGCCAAGCCGACCGAGCACGACTCAAACCAAGAAGAGTCCGAGTCCGAATCCGATGATGAGCTTCCATTCAAGACAAGCCACGGATCCGTATCCGGTTCAAAAGAATCATTAAGGGTAAGTCGGTCGTTACTTAATACTTTGTATGGTGCAATTAAATTTTTAAATAAGAAACTAACTAAGTCCGAGTCCAAGGTCGAGACCCTAATTGAGGAGGTTAACCTTCTCAAACATGAGGTCTCCCTAACCTCTTCGACTACTCGTATTCAAGAGGAGGACTCAACTAAAGTTTAAAAGCTTGAAGTTGAGAACTCGCTTTTGAAAACACAATTCGAAGACCTTAGTAACACTTTTGAAAGGTTCACTTTGGGATCCAATGGACTTGACCTCTTACATGGATCACAAAGGGCCGTGTACAACAAGGCGGACTCGGGTTTAACTCAAATACAACCAATAAGTCATATATGTCTATAGTAAACCAACATAAGAAAAATGTCCAAGCATGGGTCCCTAAGACCACTTTGATTTCAACTTTAGGATCTAACATGTATTGGGTTCCCAAGGACCAAATTCACTATGTGAATAGACCCACTCGATTCAATGGTCCAGTTGGAGCCAATACAAAATGTATTTTTGTTAAGTCTTAGAAATTGCATGCTTAGTTTTTCCTTTATTTTTAGAATGGTTAGATAGGACTCATAACCAACTAAAATCCTGCGAAAAGATTGAGCCTCGGGGAGCCTCTTTTCAAAAATAAACCAACTAAAATCCTACGAAAAGATTGAGCCTCGGGGAGCCTCTTTTCAAAAATAACTAGTTAGACCAAGACGTAGTCTCAAGTAAGTCGAGTTATCAATTTCTTGAAATTAGCTTTGTCTAAGGAAGTGGTCGTTGTTCCGATCAAAGAAGGCCTCTGTGCCTCGCCACGACCTGGAAGCTAATCTCTTGAAAAGATTACTTGATGAGCTTAGACTAAATCCGAATCTAACCTAATGTTGGTTAATTTAAATTCATTAAAATTAATCAAGTAAAATTGAAAGTCATCTCACAATAACACATAGGAATAACATGTTTTGATCATGTAGATATTGGTGAGATGATTTAGGTTTAAAAAACTTACAAACAACCCTTTAGTAATTCCAATATCCGACCCAACTACCTTATGTGTAGGATCCTTATGGTAAAGAGGCACCAAAAGACCTCGTACGAGATTTATCACGATAAAATACCGAACATCAAGTACTTTAGGGTATTTGGATGCAAGGTACATATCTTAAACACTAAGGATTACCTAGGGAAATTCAAATCCAAAACCTCATCGAACCTTTCTAGGATACTCAACCACCAAGAGAGCTTATAGGGTATACAATCACGACACTCTTAGAGTCGAAGAAACCATTAATATAGTTTTCGACGAAGGACACGAACCCGTTCAATCCTTAACAAAACCAACTAGCAAATCAACTTATAGCGAACCCGACTCTGATCTTGAACTTGAATCTCGTCCTAACCCAAGTCATCCTATCGACCAAGTGATAGATGACTCTAACCCAAGTCAAACTAGAACTCACCCAAGTCATCCTATCGACCAAGTGATAGATGACCCTAACCCGAGTCACACTAAGACTCAAACAAATCATCCTATCAATCAAGTTATAGGTGATCCAAATTTAGGGGTTCGAACTAGAGCTTCATATCGAAACCTTAGTCAAATCTCGTTAATTTCCAAAATCGAACCCAAAACTATTGAACAAGCACTTCTTGATCCCGACTGGATTATTGCTATGCAAGAAGAGCTAGCACAATTCACTAGAAATGAAGTCTGGGAATTAGTACCACCACCTAAAGAAAAATCAATTATTGGAACAAGGTGGGTATTTCGAAATAAACTTGATGATAAAGGTGAAGTAGTTAGAAATAAAGCTAGGTTAGTCGCAAAAGGGTTTAGTCAAGTCGAAGGTTTAGATTACGATGAGACCTACGCCCCAGTAGCCAGACTAGAGTCCATCCGAATGTTGTTAGCATATGCTGCACATCGAGGTTTTAAATTGTTTCAAATGGATGTCAAGTCAGCATTTTTGAATGGATACATTAAGGAAGAAGTTTACGCTACCAACCTCCCGGATTCGAAAATCTAGATAAACCTGACCATGTCCTTAGACTTAAGAAAGCCCTATATGGACTCAAACAAGCCCCAAGAGCTTGGTACGAAAGGCTTTCGATCTATCTTAAGTCCAAAGGATTCAACCAAGGTTTAGTCGACCCAACCTTATTCGTTAAAACCGTAGGAAAAGAAATCTTTATAGCCCAAATCTATGTAGATGATATAATTTTTGGAACTACCAACTCGATCCTGCTAAACGAATTCATCTCACTTATGGAAAGTGAATTTGAAATGAATTTAGTGGGAGAGTTAAGTTTTTTCTTAGGTTTACAAATTAAATAAACTAAAGATGGAATTTATTTACATCAACAAAAATATACTAAGGACTTAATAAATCGATTTGGAATGCAAGATGCTAAAATAATCAATACACCTATGGCAACTAATGTTAATATAAACGAAGATGTAGAAGGAAAACCCGTTGACCTAAAATACTATAGGAGCGCAATAGGAAGTCTCCTATACTTAACCGCGAGCCGACCCGACATTTTATTCGCGGTAAGTATGTGCGCAAGGTTACAAACCTGTGCCAAGGAGTCTCACCTAACCCTAGTCAAGCGTATCCTTAGATATCTAAAGGGCACGCTAAACGAGGTATTTGGTACCCTAGATCTACCGAGTTTAATCTAATCGGCTACCGACTCGACTATGCGGTAGTAAACTCGATAGAAAGAGCACGAGTGGTTGTTGTCAAATCCTCTACCGAGTCTAGTAAGTCGTGCAAGAGGAAGCAAGATTGCGTTGCCTTATCTACCACCGGCCAATACGCTTGCGATGGGTGAGTGTGTCTCTCACCTCGTGGATGAAGCACACTCTCCAAGACTTTAGCTTAATCTTTAACAACATTAAAACCTACATAGATAACATTAGTTCAATTAACTTAACTAAAAATCCAATATGTCATTCTAGGACAAAACATATAGAAGTTAAACACCACTTCATTAGGGAACATGTAACTAATGGAACTATACAACTAGAGTATGTTGAGTCCAAATCAAACCTAGCGGACATCTTCACCAAACCACTACCCGTCAATTTAGTTTATTAAGACGAAAGTTAGGTATGTGCGTAATAGAGTAGGATTTAAATTTTTCTATATATGTACTCTACTTCTTTTTATGAAATTAGCCTAAGTCTTACCTTAGAAATCATATACCTATAGATTTAAGGAGCCAACACATCTCACAACACATAGGACTAATGTGTTTGTGTACTTAGCCACGTAGACGGGCGTGAGATGTTAGGACCTTACTCACAGTTCAGACGTAGATTCAGTGCATCGACATGAACCATGGAGTATAATTATTTAAAATTCATCAACTCCTTCAAGACTTATTGATCATTCTATATCAATCAAGTCCAACCGGAGTTGTACATTTTAGATGAACATATTTTCAAGCTTATTATTATTTAAAAAAATATATATATATATTTATATTGGGAACTTGCTTGGACTTACAAACCCTAAAATATATTTACAAACTTTTTGAGTTAAGGCAAAAGGGGGAGAAAGTCACAAAAGTAAGGAAGAAAGTAAACAAAATTATTACCTTTTATATTAAGTAATTCCGTTTACTTAAGCAACTATTAAGGGGGAGTAAAAATTATTTTTCAAGAACTCACCTTCGGTCAAGGGGGAGGTTACCTCAAAGGGGAGAACTTGAAACAATAATATTTCTCATTCATATTTAATCTTTATGCTAGCTCATTCATATTTAATCTTTATGCTAGCTCATTCATGCTTAATCATTATGCTAGCTCATTCATATTTAATCTTTATGCTAGCTCATTCATGCTTAATCATTATGCTAGCTTACTGTTATGCTTAATTTTTCCTTAACTTTTGTGTCGGTTTGCCATGAATCAAAAAGGGGGAGATTGTTGGTGCAGTGGGCACCAAAGTCGAACCGGTATTTTGATTATGGAAAAAGGCTCAATAGTTAAGGGTATATTTGTTATCTTACGAGCTCAATTAAGTGTGCAGAAATGCTAAAGTTGAGCGGAAGGTCTGCGACACCCGGTGGGAACCGAGGTGGTCGGGCAACGCCAGAGGGACTTCGGAGGAAGCCGAGGTACTCGGGTGAAGACCGGAAGCGAGGCTACAAGGTAAGCTCGAAAGCGCAAGGTCGCGTAGCGATCCGACCCAATACCTCCAATGGAAGGTCTAGGTCGAGATCGGATGGTTAGAACCATCGTACTTTATATTTTAAGCTAACTTGTATCATAGTCAAAACCCTTTGACTACCAACTGCTAGTCAAGTTCCACCTCGAGAAGAGCTCAATTTCAAGGGGGTGAATTTGGACTTGACTCGTGTTTTGGTACAAAGGGTGATGTGGCATCAAGGTGGACATCCAAACCATCACCAAGCTTCCTTGTGGTGGACGTCCAAGATAAGGTGAGTTGGCACAAGATGGTTGGCTCCCATGATGTGGCACAAGTTGAATGGCTCCAACAAGTTGGCGCCCAAGGAGGTTGGAGGTGGCACAAGGTGGTTGGATGAAACACCTCATCCTCAAGTTGGCGCCCAAGGAGGTTGGAGGTGGCACAAGGTGGTTGGATGAAACACCTCATCCTTGAGTTGGCGCACAAGGAGGTTGGAGGTGGCACAAGGTGGTTGGATGAAACACCTCATCCTTGAGTTGGCGCAAAGGATGTGGATGAACAAGTCTTGGGGGATAAGAACCTCACCTTGGACACTACCTATGTCTAAATTCATAGATCAATATCCATAAATAGACATGTTCAAGCCAAGCAAAAAATAAGAATTCAAGAGCTCTCAACACGCCGTCGTAACGCCGCTACTACTACTCACATTTGCTACGACGAAGTGCCGCCGACAACGAAAGCTACATCTTCTACTTATAAGAGTTGTCGGTATATTTATTTAAGTTCTACTTCTTTAAATTGTCTTTGTGCCTTAATCGTAACAAGGAAAGGGGGAGTGTCCCTTTGCCTTGATTTCTTTTTGTAATCGTTGCTCCTACTTCCAACGAAGAGGAGTGGTTTTAGTGAATTGCCCTCCGTACGTGATCAAGGATCACTAGGGCCGTGGATTAGCAATCGAAAGATTGTGAACCACGTAAAAATATCTTGTCTACTTTATATTTCCGCTGTGCATTCTCTACTTGCTTTTTACTTATTGCAAAAGTTTTTAACGACACCGTATCGCTATGGAACCACGTCAATAGCTTGTGCGGCAAGAAACCCTAAGGAGGAAACCCTATGGAGATAAGGGTTTGGTTCTTTGGTTGGGCGGCTAGGGTTTGGAAGCTAAGGTGGGCGACAACTTTAGGAGAGGTGTTCTTCTTCTTCCTAAGGTGTGGCCGGCTCCTACCTCTTCTTCCCTCTACGTTGGTCAGGGCTAAATCGATTCCTCTTCTCCTCTTCTTTTCCTCATGGCCGACGACATAAAGGAGCTAGGGATTGTTCCCTTGTTCGGTTCCTTGGTTGGCCATCTTGTTCTCTCTATTCTTGGGGCCGGCGGCATCAATCCTTTGTGGCTTGGTGGTTGGCTCAAGCAAGAAGGGAAGGAGAATTCTTCTTTCTTTTGATTGAAGAAGATCTAGGAAGCTTCAACTTGTAGAGGATCTTCGCCCACACGAAGTCTACAAGGAGGTCAGGACATACGATAGAAGATCAAGAGGTATAAAAGTTTTACAAGTTTTATTATTGATCTTTGCATGTTCTTATTAATATGTTTATATGTGTTGATTATACATGTCTACATCCATATGCATTTGTATAATCATGGACCCCGAAGATAAACACAAAAATCGGTGATCCGTCCATCGTCTCTTCCGCGGCTATCCGACTAGAAGAGCTTGGTTGCTTGAACAACTAGTTTGTTCAAGCGATCGCTCAAGTCGTTAGCACGACGACGAATTGGTTGAGCTTAGGAAACTCACCCATCCGGATTAGTTTTCATTAGCGAAAATTTTAATCCGCGGATATGGGAGCCAATGAGCCTCCAAGCACAATGCCATCTAACAGGGACTCCTGTAGGTCTATATGAACTCAAGATGATTGGGTACATAGAGAACCTACAGAGGTTGGGATTCTCACTTGGCCAAGTGTGTTGGATCGAAAGTGTCGCTAGAGGGGGGGGGTGAATAGCGATACGGTGTCGTTAAAAACTTTTGCAATAAGTAAAAAGCAAGTAGAGAATGCACAGCGGAAATATAAAGTAGACAAGATATTTTTACGTGGTTCACAATCTTTCGATTGCTAATCCACGGCCCTAGTGATCCTTGATCACGTACGGAGGGCAATTCACTAAAACCACTCCTCCTCGTTGGAGGTAGGAGCAACGATTACAAAAATAAATCAAGGCAAAGGGACACTCCCCCTTTCCTTGTTACGATTAAAGCACAAAGACAATTTAAAGAAGTAGAACTTAAATAAATATACCGACAACTCTTATAAGTAGAAGATATAGCTTTCGTTGTCGGCGGCACTTCGTCGTAGCAAATGTGAGTAGTAGTAGCGGCGTTACGACGGCGTGTTGAGAGCTCTTGAATTCTTGTTATTTGCTTGGCTTGAACATGTCTATTTATGGATATTGATCTATGAATTTAGACATAGGTAGTTTCCAAGGTGAGGTTCTTATCCCCACACAAGGATGAGGTGTTTCAACCAACCACCTTGTGCCACCTCAAGGAAGCCTTCACGCCAAGAAGAAGAAGCCATCCAACTTGTGCCACATCATGGGAGCCAACCATCTTGTGCCACCTCAAGGAGGCCTTCACGCCAAGAAGAAGAAGCCATCCAACTTGTGCCACATCAAGGGAGCCAACCATCTTGTGCCACCTCAAGGAGGCCTTCACGCCAAGAAGAAGAAGCCATCCAACTTGTGCCACATCATGGGAGCCAACCATCTTGTGCCACCTCAAGGAGGCCTTCACGCCAACTCAAGGATGAGGTCCAAGCTTGGTGATGGTTTGGATGTCCACCTTGATGCCACATCACCCTTTGTACCAAAACACGAGTCAAGTCCAAATTCACCCCCTGTCCAGCGATTCTCGAGGCTGGAACTAGACTAGCAGTTGACTGTAGTAGACGACTGGTCAAAGGGTTTTGGACTGCAGTACAAGTTAGCTTAAAATATAAAGTACGATGGTTCTAACCAACTGATCTCGACCTAGACCTTCCATTGGAGGTATTGGGTCGGATCTACGCTTAACGACCTTGCTTCGCTTTCACACGAGCTTACCTTGTAGCCTCGCTTCCGGTCTTCACCCGAGTACCTCGGCTTCCTCCGAAGTCCCTCTGGCGTTGCCCGACCACCTCGGTTCCCACCGGGTGTCGCAGACCTTCCGCTCAACTTGAGCATTTCTGCACACTTAATTGAGCTCGTAAGATAACAAATATACCCTTAACTATTGAGCCTTTTGCCATAATCAAAATACCGGTTCGACTTTGGTGCCCACTGCACCAACAATCTCCCCCTTTTTGATTCATGGCAAACCGACACAAAAGTTAAGGAAAAATTAAGCATAACAGTAAGCTAGCATAATGATTAAGCATGAATGAGCTAGCATAAAGATTAAATATGAATGAGCTAGCATAAAGATTAAACATGAATGAGCTAGCATAAAGATTAAATATGAATGAGCTAGCATAAAGATTAAGCATGAGTGAGAAATATTATTGTTTCAAGTTCTCCCCTTTGAGGTAACCTCCCCCTTGACCGAAGGTGAGTTCTTGAAAAATAATTTTTACTCCCCCTTAATAGTTGCTTAAGTAAACGGAATTACTTAATATAAAAGGTAATAATTTTGTTTACTTTCTTCCTTACTTTTGTGACTTTCTCCCCCTTTTGCCTTAACTCAAAAAGTTTGTAAATATATTTTAGGGTTTGTAAGTCCAAGCAAGTTCCCAATAATTTTGTTTACTTTCTTCCTTACTTTTGTGACTTTCTCCCCCTTTTGCCTTAACTCAAAAAGTTTGTAAATATATTTTAGGGTTTGTAAGTCCAAGTAAGTTCCCAATATAAATATATATATATTTTTTTTTTAAAATAATAATAAGCTTGAAAATATGTACATCTAAAATGTACAACTCCGGTTGGACTTGATTGATATAGAATGATCAATAAGTGCTTGTTCAATAGTTTTGGGTTCGATTTTGGAAATTAACGAGATTTGACTAAGGTTTCGATATGAAGCTCTAGTTCGAACCCCTAAATTTGGATCACCTATAACTTGATTGATAGGATGATTTGTTTGAGTCTTAGTGTGACTCGGGTTAGGGTCATCTATCACTTGGTCGATAGGATGACTTGGGTGAGTTCTAGTTTGACTTGGGTTAGAGTCATCTATCACTTGGTCGATAGGATGACTTGGGTTAGGACGAGATTCAAGTTCAAGATCAGAGTCGGGTTCGCTATAAGTTGATTTGCTAGTTGGTTTTGTTAAGGATTGAACGGGTTCGTGTCCTTCGTCGAAAACTATATTAATGGTTTCTTCGACTCTTATGTGTAGGATCAATGGAATTACTAAAGGGTTGTTTGTAAGTTTTTAAACCTAAATCATCTCACCAATATCTACATGATCAAAACATGTTATTCCTATGTGTTACTGTGAGATGACTTTCAATTTTACTTGATTAATTTTAATGAATTTAAATTAACCAACATTAGGTTAGATTCGGATTTAGTCTAAGCTCATCAAGTAATCTTTTCAAGAGATTAGCTTCCAGGTCGTGGCGAGGCACAGAGGCCTTCTTTGATCGGAACAACGACCACTTCCTTAGACAAAGCTAATTTCAAGAAATTGATAACTCGACTTACTTGAGACTACGTCTTGGTCTAACTAGTTATTTTGAAAAGAGGCTCCCCGAGGCTCAATCTTTTCGTAGGATTTTTGTTTGTTTATTTTTGTATAGAGGCTCACCGATGATCTTTCTTTTCGCAGGATTTTATTTGGTTATGAGTCCTATCTAACCATTCTAAAAATAAAGGAAAAACTATGCATGCAATTTCTAAGACTTAACAAAAATACATTTTGTATTGGCTCCCGCTGGACCATTGAATCGAGTGGGTCTATTCACATAGTGAATTTGGTCCTTGGGAACCCAATACATGTTAGATCCTAAAGTTGAAATCAAAGTGGTCTTAGGGACCCATGCTTGGACATTTTTCTTATGTTGGTTTACTATAGACATATATGACTTATTGGTTGTATTTGAGTTAAACCCGAGTCCGGCCTTGTTGTACACGGCCCTTTGTGATCCAAGTAAGAGGTCAAGTCCCTTGGATCCCAAAGTGAACCTTTCCAACGTGTTCCTAAGGTCTTCGACTTGTGTTTTCAAAAGCGAGTTCTCAACTTCAAGCTTTTCAACTTGAGTTGAGTCCTCCTCTTGAATACAAGTAGTCGAAGAGGTTAGGGAGACCTCATGTTTGAGGAGGTTAACCTCCTCAATTAGGGTCTCGACCTTGGACTCGGACTTAGCTAGTTTCTTATTTAAAAATTTAATTGCACCATACAAAGTATTAAGTAACGACTTACCCTTAATGATTCTTTTGAACCGGATACGGATCCGTGGCTTGTCTTGAATGGAAGCTCATCATCGGATTCGACTCGGACTCTTCTTGATTTCGAGTCGAGTCGCCGTCGGCTTGGATATCGTCTTCTTCCTCCGACAACTCCTCCCAAGTAGCGTTTAGCGCTTTCTTGGTCTTTGATGCGTTATTCTTTAGCTTTGGGCACTCGGACTTGATGTGACCAAACTCGCATCTAAAATTAGAAGTATTTGAATTAGGTTTAGGCTTACCTTGAGTTGTTGGTCGTTTTCGTCTCTTGATCATCTTCCGAACTAGATTGACTAGTTCGGATTCTATTTCGGAGTCTACTTCCGATTCGGACTCGTCTTCTTCCTTCTGGCTTGCTTTGGGCTTCTTCTTCTTGGAACACTGCAACTAACGCAATACTCTTCTCGGCCCGACCACGTTAGTTTGCTCATGTAATTCAAGTTCGAAAACAATTCGCCTAACCTAATTTTAGAAAGGTCCTTGGAGACCTTGTAGGCATCGACCATGGATGCCCACAAGGTGGTCCTAGGAAACGAGTTAAGAGAATACGATAAGGTCGCGATTCTCGACCTTTTGTCCGATGGCATGGAGTTGGTTGACGATGTCTTGGATACGAGCATGTAGTTGAGTTGCGGTCTCGTTTTCCTGCATTTTCAAGTTATACAATTTATTTAAAAGTAAGTCTCTTTTACATACCTTCGTGTCGTCGGTGCCTTCGTGTAGTTCCACTAGCTTGGTCCATAAGTCCTTTGCACTAATGAAGGGGCCGATGCGGTTGAGCTCTTCCTTGGACAACCCACATTGCAAGATTTGAGTTGCCTTGGCATCGGCTTCTACTTGTTTTTCATGGAATTTGACCATTGATCGTAACCCAAAGATTCACCATCTTCATTAATAGGAAGTGTGAAACCGGTTTGGATTACGATCCACATCTCGATTTGGGTTTTAAGAAAGCATTCCATCCGACCCTTCCAATAACGAAAGTCATTACCGTTGTAAAACGGGGGTCGGGCGGTGCTAAACCCTTCGAGATGGGCCATTTAAAAACAAGAAGAAGAACGACGAAAAGAATCTTGCAAAACACACACGGAAAGAATATTCCAAGACTTTCGTCTTGGATTAGTAAAAGGGAAGTAAAAAGATATATAAAATGTAACTTGCAAAAGAAATAAACAATCAAATGCGAATGTCGTTGAAGTTCCGGAGGACAACCTTACTCGGGATCTAACCCGAAGGACAACCTTATCCGGATCCTAAAGCCTCTAATGCAATTCTATATGTAGGAGAAGATAAGCAAGTGAAATAATTATACGAAAACAGAAATAAATAAATAAAAAAATCTGTGAAAAAAAAAAAACAAAGCTAGATTGGTGGTTTCACCGAATCTTAGCGCCCCCGGCTCTGATACCAATTGTTGGATCGAAAGTGTCGCTAGAGGGGGGGGTGAATAGCGATACGATGTCGTTAAAAAACTTTTGCAATAAGTAAAAGCAAGTAGAGAATGCAGCGGAAATATAAAGTAGACAAGATATTTTTACGTGGTTCACAATCTTTCGATTGCTAATCCACGGCCCTAGTGATCCTTGATCACGTACGGAGGGCAATTCACTAAAACCACTCCTCCTCGTTGGAGGTAGGAGCAACGATTACAAAAATAAATCAAGGCAAAGGGACACTCCCCCTTTCCTTGTTACGATTAAAGCACAAAGACAATTTAAAGAAGTAGAACTTAAATAAATATACCGACAACTCTTATAAGTAGAAGATGTAGCTTTCGTTGTCGGCGGCACTTCGTAGCAAATGTGAGTAGTAGTAGCGGCGTTCTGAGCTCTTGAATTCTTGTTATTTGCTTGGCTTGAACATGTCTATTTATGGATATTGATCTATGAATTTAGACATAGGTAGTGTCCAAGGTGAGGTTCTTATCCCCACACAAGGATGAGGTGTTTCAACCAACCACCTTGTGCCACCTCAAGGAAGCCTTCACGCCAAGAAGAAGAAGCCATCCAACTTGTGCCACATCATGGGAGCCAACCATCTTGTGCCACCTCAAGGAGGCCTTCACGCCAAGAAGAAGAAGCCATCCAACTTGTGCCACATCAAGGGAGCCAACCATCTTGTGCCACCTCAAGGAGGCCTTCACGCCAAGAAGAAGAAGCCATCCAACTTGTGCCACATCATGGGAGCCAACCATCTTGTGCCACCTCAAGGAGGCCTTCACGCCAACTCAAGGATGAGGTCCAAGCTTGGTGATGGTTTGGATGTCCACCTTGATGCCACATCACCCTTTGTACCAAAACACGAGTCAAGTCCAAATTCACCCCCTGTCCAGCGATTCTCGAGGCTGGAACTAGACTAGCAGTTGACTGTAGTAGACGACTGGTCAAAGGGTTTTGGATTGCAGTACAAGTTAGCTTAAAATATAAAGTACGATGGTTCTAACCATCTGATCTCGACCTAGACCTTCCATTGGAGGTATTGGGTCGGATCTACGCTTAACGACCTTGCTTCGCTTTCACACGAGCTTACCTTGTAGCCTCGCTTCCGGTCTTCACCCGAGTACCTCGGCTTCCTCCGAAGTCCCTCTGGCGTTGCCCGACCACCTCGGTTCCCACCGGGTGTCGCAGACCTTCCGCTCAACTTTAGCATTTCTGCACACTTAATTGAGCTCGTAAGATAACAAATATACCCTTAACTATTGAGCCTTTTGCCATAATCAAAATACCGGTTCGACTTTGGTGCCCACTGCACCAACAAAGTGTTGGCCACTGACTTGATCTTGCAATCTTTTCCACAAAACTACAATAAATTTATCATGAATTACCACTTGAATGAAATTGATAAGTCACTGCCTGATATGCTCAGCATGTTGAGAATTGTTGAGCTCAACCTTAAGAAGGAAAAACCTGACTCCATTTTGATGGTGCAAAAGAAGAAAGGTAAGGGAAATCCTAAAGGTAAGGGAAAGTCCCAAGCCAAGGGCATAGGCAAGGCACTGAAACCGAAAGGAGGGGTGGCCAAGGAAGGGACTTGCTTCCACTATAAGGAAGCTGGACACTGGAAGCGTAACTGCAAAGCATACCTGGAAGATTTTAAGAAGAAGATAAGTGAGACTTCTACTTAAGGTATAAATGTTATAGAAGTCAATCTATCTATTTCTTCATCATCATTATTAGATACCGGATGTGCATCTTGCATTTGTACCAATGTGCCGGTGCTGAGAAATAGCAGGGCATTGACGAAGGGCGAGGTGGACCTACGAGTAGGCAATGGAGCAAGGGTTGCTGCTATTGCTGTAGGAACTTATTTTCTATCTCTGCCCTCTGGGCGTGTACTAGAACTAGATGAATGTTGTTATGTTCCTGCTTTGACTAAGAACATAATTTCAGTTTCTTGTTTGGACAAGAAAGGCTTTTCATTTATAATAAAGAACAAATGTTGTTCAGTTTATTTAAATGATATGTTCTATTGTAGTACATTTCTTATGAACAAACTCTACATTCTAGACTTAGAGAGCCCCATTTATAACATATGTACCAAAAGGTTCAAGTCAAATGAGTTAAACCAAACCTATCTCTGGCATTGTTGCTTAGGTCACATAAATGAGAGTCGCTTATCCCAGCTCCATAAGGATGGACTACTGGACTCATTTGATTTTGAATCATATGAGACATGCGAGTCTTGCCTTCTAGGCAAGATGACTAAGAGTCCCTTTAGTGGACACAGTGAGAGAGCAACAGACTTGTTAGGGCTTATACATAGTGATGAATGTGGCCCTTTCAATATTGCTACTAGACGTGGTTATAGGTACTTCATTACATTTACTGATGACTTCAATAGATATAGTTATGTGTATCTGATGACACATAAATCAGAATCCTTTGAAAAGTTCAAAGAATTCAATAATGAAGTACAAAATCAGCTTGGCAAGAATATTAAGATACTTCGATCAGATCGATGTGGAGAATACCTTAGCCATGAGTTTCGTGACTATCTAGCTGAGTGTGGGATTCTATCCCAACTCACTCCTCCTGAAAAACCACGGTGGAATGGTGTATCCGAAAAGAGGAATCGTACCCTATTAGATATGGTACGATCTATGATGAGTCACACAAATCTTCCTATATCCTTTTGGGGATATGCTCTAGACACAACAGCCTTCACACTTAACCATGTACCATCCAAGACTGTGATAAAGACACCATATACAATATGGACAGGGAGAAATCCCAAGATGTCTTTCATTAGGATTTGGGGTTGTGAGGCTTACGTTCGACGTAAAGTCTCAGAAAAACTGGGACCCAAATTCGATAAGTTCTATTTTGTTAGATATCCCAAGGAAAAGAAGGGATATTACTTCTACATTCCCAGTCAGCACAAAGTGTTTGTGGCAAAGACTGGGGTATTTCTAGAAAGAGATTTTGTTTCTAGAAAAACTAGTGGGAGTACATTCGATCTTGAAGAAATTCAAGATAGGGACCATAGCACTAAGGCCTTGATGGAGGTTGAACAGGAACCACAAAGTGTTGTGGGTGATGAGATTGTTGCATAGAGAGTTGTGGAACAACCACCTGTTCAGGTAGACCTACCTCTTCGTAGATCTGATAGGGTACGTCGTCAGCCTGAGAGATACTCATTTCTCTTGTCTGACTATGATGGCATTATGCTCATTGAGAATGAGCCTACCTCCTATCAGGAAGCTGTGATGAGCCCAGATTCTGAGAAATGGCTAGAGGCCATGAGATACGAGATGGAATCCATCTTCACCAAGCAAGTATGGACTTTGGTTGATCCACCTGAAGGCATCAAACCCATTAGGTGTAAGTGGTTCTTTAAGAGAAAGACTGACATGGATGGACTTACACATACCTATAAGGGTCGATTGGTGGCTAAAGGTTTCAAGCAAATTCATGGTATTGACTATGATAAAACCTTTTCTCCAGTGGCGATATTTAAGTCCATTGGGATCATGCTTGTTATTGAATCATACCATGATTATGAGATCTAACATACGGATGTCAAAACCGCGTTTCTAAATGGAAACTTGCTCGAGGATGTGTACATGACATAGCTTGAGGGTTTTGTAGATCCACAGCATACTAGGAAAGTATGCAAGCTGCAAAGGTACATTAATTGGTTAAAGCAAGCTTCTCAAAGTTGGAATCTTCAATTCGATGATGCGATCAAACAGTTTGGTTTCATCAAGAATGGAGATGAACCCTGTGTCTACAAGAGAGTTAATGGAAACACAGTTGTCTTCCTTGTATTGTATGTGGATGACAAACTAATCATTGGGAATGACATCCCTTCACTATAGTCTGTGAAGACTTGGCTGGGGACGTGCTTCTCAATGAAGGACTTAGGTGAAGCAACCTGTATTCTAGGCATCAAGATCTATAGAGATAGATCTAAGAGACTGCTTGGCCTAAGTCAGAGTACATATACTGACACGATATTACTACGGTTTGCCATGCAGAATTTCAAAAAGGGACTTCTATCGATGTCACATGGTGTGAGTCTTTCGAAACCTCAAAGTCCCTCTTCTAAAGAGGAGAGAGACCGCATGGATAAGATCCCTTATGCATCGGCCATAGGATCTATCATGTATGCCATGCTATGTACTCATCCTGATGTCTCGTATGCTTTGAGCATGACGAGTAGATACCAGTCAATTATAGGTTAGCATCACTAGATAGCAGTCAAAAATATTCTTAAGTACTTGAGAAGGACTAAAGAATATTTCTTGATATTTGGAGGCAATAAGGAGCTAGCTGTAAAGGGTTACAACGATGCCAGCTTCCAAACTGACCAAGATGATTATAAATTATAGTCAGGGTTCGTGTTTTGCTTGAATGGTGGCGTTGTGAGCTGGAAGAGTTCGAAGCAGGACACAGTTGCTGATTCTACAATAGAGGTCGAGTATATCGTTGCATTAGAGGCAGCAAAGAAGGCAATTTGGATCCGCAAGTTCATTACTGAGCTTGGGGTGGTTAATAGCATAGAAGATCCTATAGATCTCTATTGTGACAACAATGGAGCGATTGCGCAGACTAAGGAACTTCGCTCACACCAGCGGACCAAACACATACTACGATGCTTCCATCTCTTTTGAGAGATTATCGATAGAGGAGATATGAAGATTTGCAGAGTACCCAAAGAGGCTAACATCACAAATCCCTTGACCAAGGATTTGGCACAGAAAAAGCATGATGGTCACACTAGGTCATGTTAGTAATATATGAGAGATGTCCTAAGGCAATCGCCTTATGTATGAACCATTTATATGATAAATGAAGATTCACTATTTGAGTATACATGTTTTATGTATTTGATTGGATCTTAAACTCATTTACTGAATGTCCACGATACGATTCACAGCATGAGAGAATTTGTGATTGGATCACAACTAGTGAGTATCTCTACATGTGTAATTGTGATGTATCGAAATTATCCCTAGTCGATGAATTGATGGATATGGACACCATCAATTCTGTTGAGACTAGCACGAGGTATACTCCTTGGTGTATCCAAGCAGCTGATTCTCACGGGCTGGAGACATTGTGATGTCCGGAGTTAATCGTGGATGCTAGTTATGGTAACTAGTTCATTGGAGTGACCAGCCGTAAGACTTCATATGGTTCTCTGCATATATAGATATGTCAATGAAGTTCTTACTGTGGCTTAAGTGCGATGTTCCTTAGACTTGCGGTATCCAAGTCATCTTGATCATGGAGACTTATGCTTTGACATCTTAAGCAAACATCTCTAAGGAGATGTGGACCCGGGATGATTGGGTATAAGTCGAAGTGATCGAAGGTGTTTGAATATCTTATAAAGGATTCACCACTCCATGCGAGGGGATGTATACCCATGGCCTCTCGTCGGATTGTTACTAAAGTCTTTGGCCAAAGCATTACATGTTTAGAGTAAGGTACTCTTCGATACATGTGGAGTAACTAGAATCCGTAGGACGAGGAAATGATACTTGGGCTAGGTGTGACGTAGTCAGCCTAGTGGGGACTGACACAATAGACCATGTCCTGAACCAAGTGGGTATAAGATGAGTGAAGGGAATGGGGCACGACTCATTCGAGCTGCTGAAGGGTTCCAGAAATAGTTCTGGATCAACCGTTGATCTTTTCGGTTAATTGGGGATCATTATGTACTACTAGGTGCCACTCATGATCATTCTATAATTAATGGTTAATTATAGACGGCCAACATAAACCGAGAACCTATTTTGTCACACGCTCAACGAGCGTAATCCGAAGGATTTAAAACGAGCTTGAGAATGGGATTCTCAGACCGAGAGAAACTAGGTTTGGTTGGACCAAACATAAAGCGAGCATGAAATCGTTTCAGTCGCAATGGAAGCGTGGATGGGCCGAGTCTTGTGAAGACGTAATGGATGAACCAAAATGGTTTGGTTCTAATCCAATGGATAAGAATAAACCAAAGGGTTTGGTTTATTTTAAACGAATGAACCAAAAGTTGGTTCGGTTCATTTTAACTTAAAATAAACCATCATGGTTCGGTTTATTTTAACTTATCTTAATGGAGCGGGTTAACGGGCCTAATGGTTATGATCCAATAACCATTAAGAGAATTAATTCTCTATAAAAGAGGGCTTAAGGAATAATTAAGCCCTAATCCAAGCCCTAGCAAAAGTTGCCGCCCACCCCATTGAAGGAGTTTTTCGGCGCCAACCCTAAGCTTGCCGCCCAGCTCCTTGTGCCACCGTCCAGCTCCTTGCCGGCGTCCAAGCTTCAGCCGGTGAACCCTCCGGCGACCCTCCGGTGATCTTCTTAGGCCTCGGTGAAAAGGTGAGCACTTGGCTTCCTTGTTTTGGCCGGCGCCTACTCCTCCACCAAGCTGTCCAGTTTTCTGGACAGCTTCTTCTCATCTCGTCGGAGCGTCGTTTGGACGACGGTTAGAGCTCCGACAGTGGATAACTTACCGGGCATTCGATCTCCGGTAATCCTCTGAGGTGGAGGACGAAGGATTCATCAATTGGTTGACGAATACCACTCCGGAGAAGCGAGTTTTGAGAACTCGTATTAGGATCCGAATTTGGATTTTGATCGTGATCATCTCTCGATCACGTCATCTTCAACACGAGGCTAGTAACCCGTATGAAGACGAAACTCATGGCTTAACGAAGTCATCACGAGGAACTCGGCGTGGATACGGATAGAGACGATTCTAGCGAGGATCGTTCCGGTTGATGCCGTTCCCGCTACACGTCATACGAAAGGTATAACGTAGATAAATTTTCTTTTATTGCAAATTTAAATTTTCGGTTATGTCTACACTTGTTGTAATATGCATGCGTGTGTTGTGTGTGTTGTAATAAATGTAGATTTATTATTTTTATTGCTTCCCCTGTGTTCATGTTTACGAAACGAGATCGAACACACACACGTCGCGGTGCCGAAAACCCAACAGTGGTATCAGAGCCCAGGTTGTGTTTCGACATAATCGTAAAAATGGTTTTATGATAGTCATAATGTATTTCTGGAAATTTTCTAATTTTGGAAATTTAGAAGTTTTTATGAAAATTTTTCAATTTTGGAAAGTCTATAAGTATTTATGGAAATATTCCACTTTTGGAAAGATGGAAGTATTTTTGGAAATTGATATTTTTCATAAATAAAATATTTGATTAGATTCTGGAAATTTGTTTCCTAATTTAATCATGATTTGATTTGGGAAATCAAATCTTAAAATATTTTATTTCCATAAGTAGTTTTAATGATTTAGGAAATTGGTTTCCTAAATAGATTTTCCTTAATCAAATAATTCCATGAATAAAATATGTCATTAGATTTGGAAATTTGTTTCCTAATTTAATTATGATTTGATTTGGAGAATCAAATCTTAAACATATTTTATTTCCATAAATAGTTATGACATATAAGGAAATTATATACATGACATAATTGTATGCCATGTAATTGCATTAGATGCATAACATTATGCCATGCGTGTCGTGACATGTAGATGTATGCTATGTATGTCATGTCATGTAGATAATAGTTATTTGCATGCAAAGAGGATGAGGCATAAAAATCCTTAAACAATATTAAAGCCTACACCTTCCATTAATATGGTTAGAACCAGAGTTCCGTTTCTTGTTTGGGTTGTTGGACTCTCTCCAAGCCCGGCTCGAACCCGAACATGTTCAAACCATGGAATAGTTTAATACTAATATGGTAAGAGTCGAGGTCAATCGTTAGCTTTGGTTGTTGGACTCTCTCAAGCTGGGCTAATTGGTTGAATGCGCTCTAACCATATTAAAACTATTTCCGATTAATGGGTTGGCTTTAACACGGAGCATCGGCTTGTTGGACTCTCTCGAGTCGATGTAAAGGGAGGTGAAGTTGGGTGCTATGCATATGATGCATACTTGTTAATGTGTTAACAACCCGATGTATGTGTGAACATTCAATTAGTTGATAGCACATTGTGATAGTTGCATATACGTGATATGCAATCGGTATAGTTGATACCTACCGTCGTAGTTATGAATGGCTTGTTGGACTCTCTCCAAGGTTGTTCATAACTATGATGGATATCAGCCCATTCGGAGATGGACCTACAATCTCCCGAAGTGATTTTGGGGTTTTTGAAATTCAAAAAATGAATGGGATTTATAAATGTATATTGATGCATTTTAAAAATCATCATTATCATATATGCTCGTTTTGTATTTCTAAGATTGATCATGATGTGTTTGAATTTGCGTTCCATTTTAGATTCAAATAAATTGACTGGGCCGAACTTCTTGGACTAGCTTAGAAACTTGAGAATTGTTCTCAAGGTGGAAAAGCTTGCGTATGTCCTCGAAGCACCTCTTCCCGCCCATCCTAGTGACGATGCAACTCTGGACCAATTGTTGGCCTATCAGAAACATGTGAGTGATTCTGAACAAATGAGTTGCATCATGCTAGCCGCGATGGAACCCAAGCTACGAAAGCAGCATGAGCATATGGATGCTCATATCGTAGTCCTTCATCTATGTGAGTTGGTTGATGAGCAAGTGAGATTCGAAAGGTTCGAAGTCTCAAAGCTCCTCTTCACCTCTGAGATGCTAGAAGGTTCATCTGTGGTACTGCTCAATATGTTGAAGACTGTGGAGTCTTCTGAGAAGCATGAGCAGGGGACGGTCCTATTAGTTGATTCCTCGAAGAAAGGTTCTAAGAGGAAGTCAAAGGAACAGCAGAAGGGAAAGAAGAGAAAGGCTAAGAAGGTAGAACTAGCATAAAAGGAAACTTGCCATCATTATGGCAAGGAGAGCCATTTGCGAAGAAAGTGCAAGATTTATCTTGAGTCCGTGAAGAAGAATAAGGCATCGGATGCCCCATCTTCTTCAGATATCTTCGTTATTGATTATCATTCTATTTCCTCAAAACACTTGGGTATTGGATACTGGGTGTGGCTCACATATATGTAATGACATACATGGGCTAAGGAATAGAAGAAGACTCGTCAAGGGAGAGTCAAATTTGCGTGTTGGGAATGGAGCAAAGGTTGCTGCAGTCGCCATTGGAACACATTTGTTGAAACTCCCTACAGGACTTGTCTTAGAACTGGACAATTGCTTTTATGTTCCTTCGTTGATAAAGAACATCATTTCTATTTCTTGTTCAAATAGAAATGGGTACCATTTGACTTTTAGTAACAATTGTTGTTACATAACTTTGAATGGAGTTCTTTATGGGACTGGAACTTTAATCAATGGTGTTTATACATTGGACGTATCCAGTGACATCTTCAATATCGAAGCGAGCAACACGTGTGCTCAAAAGGATAATCAAATAGACTCCTATATGTGGCATTGTCGTCTTGGCCATGTAAGCAAGAAACGCATGTCCGAATTACACAAATGTGGAATTCTGGAATCGTTTGAATTGGATTCATACGATACATGCAAATCTTGCTTAAAAGGCAAGATGACTAAGTTACCTTTTACTGGAAAAGGTGAACGAGTGGGAGAGTTAGTAGGTCTAATACATACTGATGTATGTGGATTTATGTCAACTAAAGCATTAGGAGGCTATAGCTACTTCATTACCTTCACCGATGATCACTCACGGTTTGGGTATGTCTTCTTGATGAAACACAAGTTTGAAGCTTTTGAAAGGTTCAATGAATTCAGAAATGAAGTAGAGAAACAACATGATAAGAGTATTAAAATACTTCGATCGGATCGAGGTGGTGAATACTTGATTCAGGAGTTTCTTGATTACCTAAGAGACAATGATATATTGTCTCAATGGACTCCGCCCTATACACCACAGCATAATGGTGTATCTGAGAGGTGTAACCGGACCTTGTTGGACATGGTCAGGTCAATGATGAATCATGCGACTCTTCCCAAGTCCTTTTGGGGCTATACACTTCAGACAGCTGTTTACTTGTTAAACAGAATGCCTACCAAGGTAGTCTCAACTACTCCATATAAGATATGGAATAGTAAGAAACGTCATGTATCTTACTTGAAGATATGGGGTTGTCCTGCTTATGTGAAGCGAACATTATCAGACAAATTGGATGCTAAGTCTGATAAATGTCTATTTATTGGATACCCTAAGGAAACAAGGGGTTACCAATTCTATCATCTTGTGGAACAAAAGGTGTTTGTTTCAAGGCATGCTGTGTTTCTAGAGAAAGAGTTTCTCTTGCAAGAAAACAGTGGGAGTGTCATCGAGCTTGAGGAGACTCGAGAGACTCAAATAGACATTGATGAGATACCTGGTGAAGCACAACAGCCGACAACTCATAGTGATGAGCAATCGGCTGGACCTATTGTAATACCACATCTTCGTAGATCTGGTAGAACACGCAATATTCCCGAGAGACATGGATTTCTCGTAAGTGAATCGAACGACGTGTTACTCATTGATGATGAGGAGCCTACCAGTTATGAAGAAGTGCTGACAAGTTCAGAAAGGGATAAGTGGCTTGGTGCCATGAAGTCGGAAATAGATTCCATGTATGAAAACCAAGTTTGGAACTTGGTTGACCCACCTGAAGGCATAATGCCTATAGGGTGCAAGTGGGTTTTCAAGAAGAAAACCGTCATGGATGGTAATGTGATTACGTATAAGGCTAGATTGGTGGCGAAAGGATATCGTCAAAAGCAAGGTGTTGATTATGACGAAACCTATTCGCCTGTAGCTATGCTTAAATACATTCGGATGCTCCTGGCCATAGCGGCTCATTATGATTATGAGATATGGCAGATGGATGTGAAAACAACTTTCCTTAATGGAAACCTGCTCGAGGACGTGTATATGATACAGCCTGAGGGTTTCACATCGGTTGATAAAACCAAGGTATGTAAATTGCGACGGTCCATTTATGGATTGAAGCAAGCATCCAGGAGCTGGAATATCCGTTTTGATGAGACCATCAAAAAGTTTGATTTCTCACAAAATCCAGACGAACCTTGTGTGTACAAGAAGGTTAGTGGGAGTGCAGTCGTGTTCCTAGTATTATATGTTGATGACATATTACTTATAGGAAACGATGTTTCAATCTTACAGTCAGTTAAGGTTTGGTTATCCATGACATTCTCCATGAAAGACCTGGGAGAAGCAACCTACATCCTCGGGATTAAGATCTATAGAGATAGATCAAAACGGTTGCTTGGTCTTTCAAAGTCTACATATATAGACTGAGTGCTTAAGAGGTTTAGCATGTCGGAATCTAAGAAAGGTTTCCTACCCATCAGGCATGGGGTACACCTTTCGAAGTCTATGTGTCCGCGCACAGAAGACGAGAGGATTTGCATGAGTAAGATTCTCTATGCATCCGCAATAGGATCTATCATGTATGCTATATTATGTACGAGGCCCGATGTATCGTATGCTCTGAGTGTCATGAGCAGATACCAGTCTGATCCAGGAATGGATCATTGGGTGGCTGTTAAGACGATCCTTATGTACTTAAGAAGAACTAAAGATGTGTTCCTAATATATGGAGAAAGGTACATGGTGATACATGGGCATACGGATGCCAGCTCCAGACAGACAAGGATGATTCCATGGGAATGTATTCACCTAGAATGGAGGCGCAATAAGTTGGAAAGGTTCCAAGCTTAACACTATAGCGGATTCTTCCACTAAGGAAGAATACGTTGCAGCTTTGGAAGCAGCAAAGGAAGTGGTTTAGATCAAGAAGTTCATCTATGAACTTGATGTGGTCTCATCAATGATCCAAACATGTGCTTCGCCGCTATCATCTTATCATAGAGATCATCAGTAGGAACGAAATACAAATCGAGAAAATTCCCAGTAAAAGAAACTTAGCGGATCCTTTGACTAAGGCATTACCTCAAAATAAGTTTGAGGGTCATGTTAGAGCTTATGGTATTGGATACCGTAGCGATTGGCATTAGGCCAAGTGGGAGTCTGTTAGTAATATATGAGAGTTGTCCTAAGGCAATCGCCTTATGTATGAACCATTTATATGATAAATGAAGATTCACTATTTGAGTATACATGTTTTATGTATTTGATTGGATCTTAAACTCATTTACTGAATGTCCACGATATGATTCACAGCATGAGAGAATATGTGATTGGATCACAACTAGTGAGTATCTCTACATGTGTAATTGTGATGTATCGAAATTATCCCTAGTCGATGAATTGATGGATATGGACACCATCAATTCTGTCGAGACTAGCACGAGGTATACTCCTTGGTGTATCCAAGCAGCTGATTCTCACTAGCTGGAGACATTGTGATGTCCGGAGTTAATTGTGGATGCTAGTTATGGTAACTAGTTCATTGGAGTGACCAGCCGTAAGACTTCATATGGTTCTCTGCATATATAGATATGTCAATGAAGTTCTTACTGTGGCTTAAGTGCGATGTTCCTTTGACTTGCTGTATTCAAGTCATCTTGATCATGGAGACTTATGCTTTGACATCTTAAGCAAACATCTCCGAGGAGATGTGGACCTAGGATGATTGGGTATAAGTCGAAGTGATCGAAGGTGTTTGAATAGCCTATAAAGGATTCACCACTCCATGCGAGGGGATGTATACCCATGGCCTCTCGTCGGATTGTTACTAAAGTCTTTGGCCAAACCATTACATGTTTAGAGTAAGGTACTCTTCGATACATGTAGAGTAACTAGAATCCCTAGGATGAGGAAATGATACTTGGGCTACGTGTGACGTAGTTAGCCTAGTGGGGACTGACACAATAGACCATGTCCTGAACCAAGTGGGTATAAGATGAGTGAAGGGAATGGGGCACGACTCATTGGAGCTGTTGAAGGGTTCCCGAAATAGTTCTGGATCAACCGTTGATCTTTTCGGTTAATTGGGGATAATGATGTACTACTAGGTGCCACTCATGATCGTTCTATAATTAATGGTTAATTATAGACGGTCAACATAAACCGAGAACCTATTTTGTCACACTCACAACGAGCGTAATCCGAAGGATTTAAAACGAGCTTGAGAATGGGATTCTCAGACCGAGAGAAACTAGGTTTGGTTGGACCAAACATAAAGCGAGCATGAAATCGTTTCAGTCGCAATGGAAGCGTGGATGGGCCGAGTCTTGTGAAGACGTAATGGATGAACCAAAATGGTTTGGTTCTAATCCAATGGATAAGAATAAACCAAAGGGTTTGGTATATTTTAAATGAATGAACCAAAAGTTGGTTCGGTTCATTTTAACTTAAAATAAACCATCATGGTTCGGTTTATTTTAACTTATCTTAATGGAGAGGGTTAACGGGCCTAATGGTTATGATCCAATAACCATTAAGAGAATTAATTCTCTATAAAAGAGGGCTTAAGGAATAATTAAGCCCTAATCCTGTCGGGTGGGTCGCTTCGGAGGCTCATTGGCTCCCATGTCCCCGGATTAAAATTTTCACTGATGAAAGGATTAATCCGGATGAGATGAGCTTCCTTAGCAACACCATTTCGTCATCGTGCTAACAACTTGAGTGGTCGCTCGAACAAACTATTTGTTCAAGCAACTCTACTCTTCTAGTTGATTAGCCGCGGAAGAGACGACGGACGGATCGCCAGTTTTTGTGTTTGTCTTCGGGGTCCATGATTATACAATATATTTGCACATACACACACATGCATAATCAAAACAAATAAGAACATGCTCAGATCTATACATATGTCCTATCGAAGATCCTCCACGAGTAGAAGCCTTCTAGATCGAGTTCTCCTCTACCTTTGTGAACAAAGAGAAAATGAACAAATACTAGAACCGACCACAAATTGAGAATTTAGTGCAAATGGCCAAGGAGCAATGGATGATGCGCCGGCCAACTTCAAGAAGAGTTGCCGCCGGCCACTTGGAGAATAGGGAGGAGTAGATAACCGGCTACCTATGGAAGGAGAACCGCCGGCCAAGGAAGAAGGTAGAGGCTTTGATGATGGGCGCCGGCCAAGGGAAGAATGAAGGAAGTGGGTGCCGGCAACAACCTTGGATGAAGATGATTGCCGCCCACCGTAGCTCCAAACCCTAGCCGCCCAACTTCTTTCCAAACCCTAATTCCAATTCAAATCACTTAGTTGCCGCCCAACCCTAAGCCATCTATATATAGAGTAGGGCCTAAACCTCCTTTAATCTCCACCGTCGGATCTAGGGATTTAATCTCCACCGTCGGATCTAGGGTTTTATCCCAACCGTCGGATCTAGGGTTTAATCCCAACCGTCGGATCTAGGATTTCATCCCAACCTTCGGATCTAGGGTTTCATCCCAACCGTCGGATCTAGGGTTTCATCCCAACCGTTGGTTCTAGGGTTTTATCCCAACCGTCGGATCTAGGGATTTAATCCTAACCGTCGATTCTAGGGTTTCATCCTAACCATCGGATCTTAGGGATTTAATCCCAACCGTTGGTTCTAGGTTTTGTTTTACATTCTTGGATCTAGACTTCCTAAGGATTATATTAGGCTACGATAGGGACCATAAAGAGGAGTTGCGTCTTGGCCACCCGATGGATCGGAACCACACAAACTTGATCCATCAATGATGTTCCATTCTACTAGAGGATCATCATTGAACTACCTCACCAACCCCTATAAATCAATATGGGCTCCATATATTATTTGTACATTATTCTCCCCGTGTTTAAGATATCGAATGTCCGTCAATTAATTGATTTACTGACCATCAATTAATTAACATCTAATTCCTCGAGTAGTACCACTCAACCTTATCATCATGTTGACTAAGTCAACCAGCTGGGTTTACATGATGAACCTTATGAGCTCCTCAAGGGGACATCATCAACCTAATATATAGGACACGGTTTCCTCCTATAATCAACGGCACACCATGTAAATAATATTATTTCCCAACTTATCGGGCATATTGATTTAATCCATCTAAATCTCACCCACTGGTAAAACAAAAAAATAAATACTAAGTACATGTGCCCGTTATTATATCGGGATTAAGAGCATGTACAACATAATATCCGAGGTCCGATTCAATTATGTAGTCAGTACTAAATTGAATCACCTCTATGTCGGTCCTACTCAATACACCTAAGTGTACTAGTGTAACTCTAAGTTCAAGATAAAACAATACCAAGCTACACTACAACCATGCCAATGGTTTGTCCAAAACCATCTTGGTTGTGAGCCTTTACTTATATTTTACAAGGTACTGATAACATGATCTTCTGTGCCACACCAAGCACCATATTATCTACAATGTAAAATTTTAGACAATATGCACACATATATAATGAATATATAAAATGCAAACAATAATCATGTGATTCTTATTTCAAAATAAAATTTTCATACAAAAAGAGCTAGGCTTTCAGTATACATTCCAACAATCTCCCACTTATACTAAAAGACTATGCCGTCATCACTTTGCCATACATCTGATCCCCATGTCCTCCACATGCCTATCAAACGCTTTCGCTGGAAGGGCCTTAGTGAATGGATCCGCCAGGTTATCCTCTGATGCAATCTTGGCGACAGCAACTTCTCCTCGCTTTACGATCTCTCGTATGAGGTGGTACTTGCGCTCTATGTGTTTACTCGCCTTATGGGCTCGTGGTTCCTTCGAGTTTGCAACTGCCCCACTATTATCACAATAAATTGTGATCGTTCTGGGCAAACCAGGAATCACATCCAAGTCCATCAAGAAGTTCCTGAGCTATACAACTTCCTTAGCTGCCTCAAAGGCTGCCACATACTCAGCTTCTATGGTAGAGTCCGCCATGCATTTCTGCTTGACACTCCTCCATACTATGGCTCCACCTCCAAAAGTAAACACAAACCCCGAGGTAGACTTACTCTTGTCCCTATTTGATTGGAAATCCGAATCCGTGTAACCCACAGGGACTAATTGATCTGCCCGGTAAACCAGCATATAATCCCTAGTCCTTCTCAGGTACTTCAATATATGCTTTACCGCAGTCCAATGTCCCTGTCCAGGATTACTCTGATATCTGCTAACCATGCCCACGGCAAAGCAGATATCCGGTCTCGTATATAGCATAGCATACATAAGGCTTCCTACTGCCGAAGCATAAGGAACCGCCTTCATGTCCTCTATCTCCTTTGATGTTCTGGGACACATCTCTTTAGATAAAGGAACTCCATGCCTGAAAGGTAGGAAACCTTTCTTGGAGTTCTGCATGCTAAAACGAGCAAGGATAGTGTCAATGTATGAAGCTTGAGATAAGCACAACATCCTTTTCTTGCGATCCCTTATAACTTTGATCCCAAGGATGTGTCGTACTTCTCCCAAGTCCTTCATATCAAACTGTTTGGACAACCATACCCTTACGTCTGATAACACTTTGATATTTTTTCCAACTAACAAAATGTCATCTACGTATAGTACAAGAAACACCACTACGTTTCCGTCACATCTCTTGTATACACAAGGCTCATCCGGACTTTGAATAAATCCATATGACTGGATTACCTCATCAAAACGGATGTTCCAAGATCTAGAAGCTTGCTTCAATCCATAAATGGACCGATTAAACTTACATACAAGATGCTCTTTGCCTTTAGCAATGAACCCCTCTGGTTGGCGCATATAGATGTTCTCCTCAAGACTTCCGTTAAGGAAAGCTGTCTTAACATCCATCTTTCAAATCTCATAATCCATATGAGCAGCTATAGAAAAAAGAATCCGGATAGACTTAAGCATAGCTACCGGCGAAAAGGTCTCCTCATAATCAATACCCTCTTTCTGAGTATACCCTTTCGCAACAAGCCTAGCTTTGAAGGTTTCAACCTTCCCGTCTACTCCTCTCTTTCTCTTGTAGATCCACTTGCATCCAATGGTTTTTACACCATCGGGTGGCTCTACTAGCTCCCAGACCTGATTAGAATCCATAGATTCTATCTCTGAATTCATCGCTTTTTGCCAAGATACTGCATCTCTATCTTGGATTGCCTCGTCATATGTCCAGGGATCAGGTTCATGTTCACCAGGGACTAAGTCCGAAGACTCTCCCAAAAACATGAATCTGTCGGGTTGTCTAACAACCCTCCCACTATGACGAGGTGCCTCATGTGTATGCTCTGTGTCACGCGGTGCAGTGACTTGTGGTGTCTCCTCTTGTACCGGTGGTACTGATGTCGGGACTTCCCCTGTCATCTCCTCAAGAACAATCCTACTCGTGGGCTTGTGATTCATCACATAGTCTTCCTCTAGAAATCTGGCATTCATACTCACAATCACCTTCTGATCTCTAGGACTATAGAATAAACCACCCTTCGTTCCCTTAGGGTAGCCAACAAACAAGCGCACTTCTGTATGAGATTCCAACTTACCAGCATCTCCCTTCAGCACATGTGCTGGACTACCCCAAATCCGAATATCTCTTAGACTAGGCTTTCGCCCACCCACAACTCAGGAGTAGAGGTCGACTTAGATGGAACGGTTCGTAATGTGTGTCACGCTTCCAGAGCAAACCCCCAGAACGAATCAGGTAACTCAGAATAACTCATCATCGATCTGACCATCTCCATAAGAGTCCTATTCCTTTGCTCCGCTACACCATTCTGCTGGGGTGTGCTAGGTGCAGAAAATTGGGATTGAAGCCCAGCCTCTGATAAGTAACTCCTAAACTCTCCCAAGAGGTACTCGCCACCACGATCAGATCGTAATATCTTGATACTTTTACCTTGACGGTTCTCCACATCAGCCTTGAATTCTTTGAACTTGTCAAAGCATTTAGACTTGCGGTGCATCAAGTAAATGTATCCATACCTTGAATAATCGTCTATAAATGAGACGAAGTATTCAAAGCCACCTCTTGCCTGGATAGACATAGGACCGCACTGTTGGGTTTCCGGCACCGCGGCGTGTGTGTATTCGATCATGTTTCGTAAACATGAGCACAACGGAAGCAATAAAAATAATAAATACTCCTATTTATTACAACACACACAACACACGCATGCTATTACAACAAGTGTAGACATAACCGTAAATTAAAATTTGCAATAAAAGGAAATTAAACTATGTTATACCTTCCGTATGACGTGTAGCGGGAACGGAATCAACCGGAACGATCCTCGTAAGAATCGTCTCTATCCGTATCCACGCCGAGCTCCTCGGGATGACTTCGCTAAGTCACGAGCTTCGTCTTCGTACGGGTTACTAGCCTCGTGTTGAAGACGACGTGATCGAGAGATGATCACGATCCGAATCCAAATTCGGATCCAAAACGAGTTCTCAAAACTCGCTTCTCCGGAGAGGTGTTCGTCAACCGTTTGACGAATCCTTCGTCCTCCACCTCAGAGGATTACCGGAGATCAAATCCCCGGTAAGTTAGCCGCTGTCGGAGCACTAACCGTTGTCCAAACGACGCTCCGACGAGAGGAGGAGAAGCTGTCCAGAAAACTGGACAGCTTGGTGGAGGAGTAGGCGCCGGCCAAAACAAGGAGAGAAAAGGCTCACCTTGATGCCGAACCTATAGGAGATCACCGGAGGGTCGCCGGAGGTTCACCGGCTGGAGCTTGGACGTCGGCAAGGAGCTGGACGGCGCCACCATAAGCTGGGCGGCAACAATGTGTTGGGCGGCAACAACATGTTGGGAGGCTAGGGTTTGGATTAGTCTTAGGGTTAGGGTTTAAGCCCTATTTTATAGAGAACTAATTCTCTTAATGGTTAATGGATCATATCCATAAAGCCCGTTAACCCGCTCCATTAAGATAAGTTAAAATAAACCAAACCATGATGGTTTATTTTAAGTTAAAACGAACCGAACCAACCTTTGGTTCATTCGTTTAATATAAACCAAACCCTTTGATTTATTCTCATCCATTGGATTAGAACCAAACCATTTTGGTTCATCCATTATGTCTTCATAAGACACGGCCCATCCAAGCTTCCATTGCGACTGAAACAATTTCATGCTCGCTTTATGTTTGGTCCAACCAAACATAGTTTCTCCCGGTCTGAGAATCCCATTCTCAAGCTCGTTTTAAATCCTTTGGATTACACTCGTTGTGCGTGTGACCAAATAGGTTCTCGGTTTATGTTGGCCATCTATAATTAACCATTAATTATAGAACGATCATGAGTGGCACCTAGTAGTACATCATGATCCCCAATTAATCGAAAAGATCAACGGTTGATCCAGAACTATTTCTGAAACCCTTCAGTAGCTCGAATGAATCGTGCCCCATTCCCTTCACTCATCTTATACCCACTTGGTTCAGGACATGGTCTATTGTGTCAGTCCCCACTAGGCTGACTACGTCACACCTAGCCCAAGTATCATTTCCTCATCCTACGGATTCTAGTTACTCCACATGTATCGAAGAGTACTTTACTCTAAACATGTAATGCTTTGGCCAAAGACTTTAGTAACAATCCGACGAGAGGCCATGGGTATACATCTCCTCGCAAGGAGTGGTGAATCCTTTATAGGCTATTCAAACACCTTCGATCACTTCGACTTATACCCAATCATCCTAGGTCCACATCTCCTCGGAGATGTTTGCTTAAGATGTCAAAGCATAAGTCTCCATGATCAAGATGACTTGAATACCGCAAGTCAAAGGAACATCGCACTTAAGCCACAGTAAGAACTTCATTGACATATCTATATATGCAGAGAACCATATGAAGTCTTACTACCGGTCACTCCAATGAACTAGTTACCATAACTAGCATCCACGATTAACTCCGGACATCACTATGTCTCCAGCCAGTGAGAATCAGCTGCTTGGATACACCAAGGAGTATACCTCGTGCTAGTCTCGACAGAATTGATGGTGTCCAAATCCATCAATTCATCAACTAGGGATAATTCCGATACATCACAATTACACATGTAGAGATACTCACTAGTTGTGATCCAATCACAAATTCTCTCATGCTGTGAATCATATCGTGGACATTCAGTAAATGAGTTTAAGATCCAATCAAATACATTAAACATGTATACTCAAATAGTGAATCTTCATTTATCATATAAATGGTTCATACATAAGGCGATTGCCTTAGGACATCTCTCATATATTACTAATAGACTCCCACTTGGCCTAATGCCAATCGCTACGGTATCCAATACCATAAGCTCTAACATGACCCTCAAACTTACTTTGAGGTAATGCTTTAGTCAAAGGATCCGCTAAGTTCCTTTAGTGGGAATTTTCTCGATTTGTATTTCATTCCTACTGATGATCTCTCTGATAAGATGATAGCGGCGAAGCAAATGTTTGGATCATTGATGAGACCACATCAAGTTCATAGATGAACTACTTGATCCAAACCGCTTCCTTTGCTGCTTCCAAAGCTGCAACGTATTCTGCCTTAGTGGTAGAATCCACTATAGTGTCAAGCTTGGAACCTTTCCAACTTATTGCGCCTCCATTCTAGGTGAATACATACCCAGACTAAGACATGGAATCATCCTTGTCTGTCTGGATCTGGCATCCGTATACCCACGTATCACCATGTACCCTTCTCCATATGTTAGGAACGTATCCTTAGTTCTTCTCAAGTACTTAAGGATCATCTTAACAGCCGCCCAATGATCCATTCCTAGATCGGATTAGTATCTGCTCGTGACACTCAGAGCGTACGATACATCGGGCCTCGTACATAACATAGCATACATGATAGATCCTATTGCGGATGCATAGGGAATCTTACTCATGCAAATCCTCTCGTCTTCTGTGCGCGGACACATAGACTTCGAAAGGTGTACCCCATGCTTGATGGGTAGGAAACCTTTCTTGGATTCCGACATGCTAAACCTCTTTAGCACTCGGTCTATATATGTAGACTGCGAAAGACCAAGCAACCGTTTCGATCTATCTCTATAGATCTCAATCCCAAGGATGTATGTTGCTTCTCCCAGGTCTTTCATGGAGAATGTCTTGGATAACCAAACCTTAACTGACTGTAAGATTGACACATCGTTTCCTATAAGTAATATGTCATCGACATACAATACTAGGAACACGACTGCACTCCCACTAACCTTCTTGTACACACAAGGTTCGTCTGGATTTTGTGAGAAATCAAACTTTTGATCGCCTCATCAAAACGGATATTCCAGCTCCTGGATGCTTGCTTCAATCCATAAATGGATCGTCGCAATTTGCATACCTTGGTTTTATCAACCGATGTGAAACCCTCAGGCTGTATCATATACACGTCCTCGAGCAAGTTTCCATTAAGGAAAGTCGCTTACATCCATCCGCCATATCTCATAATCGTAATGAGTCGCTATGGCCAGGAGCATCCGAATGGATTTAAGCATAGCTACAAAGTAATAGGTTTCATCATAATCAACACCTTGCTTTTGACGATATCCTTTCGCCACCAATCTAGCCTTATAGGTAATCACATTACCATCCAAGTCGTTTTTCTTCTTAAAAACCCACTTGCACCCTATAGGCTTTATGCCTTCAGGTGGGTCAACCAAGTTCCAAACTTGGTTTTCGTACATGGAATCCATTTCCGACTTCATGGCACCAAGCCACTTATCCCTTTCTGAACTTGTCAGCACTTCTTTATAACTGTAGGCTCTCATCATCAATGAGTAACACGCCGCTCGATTCACTTACGAAATCCATATCTCTCAGAATATCGTGTTCTACCAGATCTACGAAGATGTGGTGTTTCAATAGGTCCATTGCTCATCACTATGAGTTGCCTACCGCTGTGCTTCACCAGGTATCTCATCAATGTCTATTTGAGTCTCTCGAGCCTCCTCAAGCTCGACGACACTCCCACTATTTTCTTGCAAGAGAAACTCTTTCTCTAGAAACACAGCATGCCTTGAAACAAACACCTTTTGTTCCACAGGATGATAGAATTGGTAACCCCTTGTTTCCTTAGGGTATCAAATAAATAGACATTTATCAGACTTAGCATCCAGTTTGTCTGATACAGTCCGCTTCACATAAGCAGGACAACCCCATATCTTCAAGTAAGATACATGAGGTTTCTTACCAGCCCATATCTCATATGGAGTAGTAGAGACTACCTTGGTAGGCATTCTGTTTAACAAGTAAACAGCTGTCTGAAGTGCATAACCCCAAAAGGACTTGGGAAGAGTCGCATGATTCATCATTGACCTGACCATGTCCAACAAGGTCCGGTTACGCCTCTCAGATACACCATTATGCTGTGGTGTATAGGGCGGAGTCCATTGAGACAATATGTCATTGTCTCTTAGATAATCAAGAAACTCTTGACTTAAGTATTCACCACCTCGATCCAATCGAAGTATTTTAATACTTTTGTCATGTTGTTTCTCTACTTCATTTCTGAATTCTTTGAACCTTTCAAAGGCTTCAGACTTGTGTTTCATCAAGAACACATACCCAAACCGTGAGTGATCATCGGTGAAGGTAATGAAGTAGCTATAGCCTCCTAAAGCTTGAGTTGACGTAGGTCCACATACATCAGTATGTACTAGACCTAGTAACTCTCCCACTCGTTCACCTTTTCCAGTAAAAGGTAACTTAGTCATCTTGCCTTTTAAGCATGATTCGCATGTATCGTATGAATCCTATTCAAACGATTCCAGAATTCCACATCGGTGTAATTCGGACATGCATTTCTTGCTTATATGGCCAAGACGACAATGCCACATATAGGAGTCTATTTGATTATCCTTTCGAGCACGCGTGTTGCTTGCTTCGATTATCAAAGATGTCACTGGATACGTCCAACGTATAAACACCATTGCTTAAAGTTCCAGTCCCATAAAGAACTCCATTCAAAGTTATGTAACAACAATTGTTACTAAAAGTCAAATGGCACCCATTTCTATTTAAACAAGAAATAGAAATGATGTTCTTTATCAACGAAGGAACATAAAAGAAATTGTCCAGTTCTAAGACAAGTCCTGCAGGGAGTTTCAACAAATACGTTCCGATGGCGAGTGCAGCAACCGTTGCTCCATTCCCAACACGTAAATTTTACTCTCCCCTTGACGAGTCTTCTTCTATTCCTTAGCCCATGTATGTCATTACATATATGTGAGCCACACCCAGTATCGAATACCCAAGTGTCTGAGGAAATAGAATGACAATCAATAAAGAAGATTTCTAAAGAAGATGGGGCATCCGATGCCTTATCCTTCTTCACGGACTCAAGATGAATCTTGCACTTTCTTCGCAAATGGCTCTCCTTGCCATAATGATGGCAAGTTTCCTTTTGTGCTAGTTCTACCTTCTTAGCCCTTCTCTTCTTTCCCTTCTGATGTTCCTTTGACTCCCTCTTAGAACCTTTCTTCGAGGAATCAACTAACAACACTGTCCCCTACTCATGCTTCTCAAAAGGCTCCACAGTCTTCAACATGTTGAGCAGTACCACAGATGAACCTCCTTGCATCTCAGAGGTGAAGAGGAGCTTGGAGACTTCGAACCTTTCGAATCTCACTTGCTCATCAACCAACTCACAGAGATGAAGGACTACGATATGAGCATCCATATGCTCACGCTGCTTTCGTAGCTTGGGTTCCATCGCGGCTAGCATGATGCAACTCATTTGTTCAGAATCACTCACATGTTTCTGATAGGCCAACAATTGGTCCAAAGTTGCATCGTCACTAGGACGGGCGGGAAGAGGCGCTTCGAGGACATTTGCAAGCTTTTCAACCTTGAGAACAATTCTCAAGTTTCTAAGCCAGTCCAAGAAGTTCGGCCCAGTCAATTTATTTGAATCCAAAATGGAACGCAAATTCAAACACATCATGATCAATATATTAACTTAGAAATACAAAACGAGCATATATGAGAAAATGATTTTAAAATGCATCAATATACATTTATAAATCCCATTCATTTTTCGAATTTTAAAAAACCCAAAATCACTTCGGGAGATTGTAGGTCCATCTCCGAATGGGCTGATATCCATCATAGTTATGAACAACCTTGGAGAGAGTCCAACAAGCCATTCATAACTACGACGGTAGGTATCATCTATACCGATTGCATATCATGTATATGCAACTATCACAATGTGCTATCAACTAATTGAATGTTCACACATACATCGGGTTGTTAACACATTAACAAGTATGCATCATATGCATAGCACCCAACTTCACCTCCCTTTACATCGACCTTGGAGAGAGTCCAACAAGCCGATGCTCCAGGTTAAAGCCAACCCATTAATCGGGACATAGTTTTAATATGGTTAGAGCGCATTCAACCAATTAGCCCAGCTTGGAGAGAGTCCAACAACCAAAGCTAACGATTGACCTCTGACTCTTACCATATTAGTATTAAACTATTCCATGGTTTGAACATATTCAGGTTCTAGCCGGGCATGCAGAGAGTCCAACAACCCAAACAAGAAATGTAACTCGGTTCTAACCATATTAATGGAAGGTGTAGGCTTTAATATTGATTAAGGGTTTTATGTCTCATCCTCTTTGCATGCAAATAACTATTATCTACATGGCATGGCATACATGGCATACATCTACATGTCACGACACGCATGGCATAATGTTATGCATCTAATGCAATTACATGGCATACATTTATGTCATGTCTATATTTCCTTATATGTCATAACTATTTATGGAAATAAAATATGTTTAAGATTTGATTCTCCAAATCAAATCATAATTAAATTAGGAAACAAATTTCCAAATCTAATCACATATTTTATTCATGGAATTATTTGATTAAGGAAAATCTATTTAGGAAACCAATTTCTAAATCATTAAAACTACTTATGGAAATAAAATATTTTAAGATTTGATTTCAAATCAAATCATGATTAAATTAGGAAACAAATTTCCAATCTAATCAAATATTTTATTTATGGAAAATATCAATTTCCATAAATACTTCCAACTTTCCAAAAGTGGAAGATTTCCATAAATACTTCTAGACTTTCCAAAATTGAAAAATTTCCATAAATACTTCTAAATTTCCAAAATTTAGAAAATTTCCAGAAATACATTATGACTATCGCAAAACCATTTTTACAATTATGTCGAAACACAACCTGGGCTCTGATACCACTATTGGGTTTCTAGTACCGCGGCGTGTGTGTGTTCGATCATGTTTCGTAAACATGAGCACAGCGGAAGCAATAAAAATAATAAATAATCCTATTTATTACAACACACACAACACACGCATGCTATTACAACAAGTGTAGACATAACCGTAAATTAAAATTTGCAATAAAAGGAAATAAAACTACGTTATACCTTCCGTATGACGTGTAGCGGGAACGGCATCAACCGGAACGATCCTCGTAAGAATCGTCTCTATCCGTATCCACGCCGAGCTCCTCGGGATGACTTCGCTAAGTCACGAGCCGCCTTCGACAGGTTACTAGCCTCGTGTTGAAGACGACGTGATCGAGAGATGATCACGATCCGAATCCAAATTCGATCCAAAACGAAGTTCTCAAAACTCGCTTTCCGAGAGGTGTTCACAACCGCTTGATTTAATCCTTCGCCCTCCACCTCAGAGGATTACCGGAGATCAAATCCCCGTATGTTAGCCGCTGTCGAGCACTAACCGCCGCCCAAACGACGCCCGACGAGGAGAAGCTGTCCAGAAAACTGGACAGCTTGGTGGAGGAGTAGGCGCCGGCCAAAACAAGGAGAGAAAAGGCTCACCTTGATGCCGAACCTATAGGAGATCACCGGAGGGTCGCCGGAGGTTCACCGGCTGGAGCTTGGACGCCGGCAAGGAGCTGGACGGCGCCACCATAAGCTGGGCGGCAACAATGTGTTGGGCGGCAACAACATGTTGGGCAGCTAGGGTTTGGATTAGTCTTAGGGTTAGGGTTTAAGCCCTATTTTATAGAGAACTAATTCTCTTAATGGTTAATGGATCATATCCATAAAGCCCGTTAACCCGCTCCATTATGATGAGTTAAAATAAACCAAACCATGATGGTTTATTTTAAGTTAAAACGAACTGAACCAACCTTTGGTTCATTCGTTTAATATAAACCAAACCCTTTGGTTTATTCTCATCCATTGGATTAGAACCAAACCATTTTGGTTCATCCATTATGTCTTCATAAGACACGGCCCATCCACGCTTCAATTGCGACTAAAACAATTTCATGCTCGCTTTATGTTTGGTCCAACCAAACATAGTTTCTCCCGGTCTGAGAATCCCATTCTCAAGCTCGTTTTAAATCCTTTGGATTACACTCGTTGTGCGTGTGACCAAATAGGTTCTCGGTTTATGTTGGCCGTCTATAATTAACCATTAATTATAGAACGATCATGAGTGGCACCTAGTAGTACATCATGATCCCCAATTAACCTAAAAGATCAACTGCTAATCCGTAACTATTTCTCAAACCCTTCAAAGAGCTCGAATGAATCGTGCCCCATTCCCTTCACTCATCTTATACCCACTTGGTTCAGACATGGTCTATTGTGTCACCCTCACTAGGTCGACTCACGCCACACCTAGCCCAAGTATCATTTCCTCGTCCTACGGATTCTAGTTACTCCACATGTATCGAAGAGTACTTTACTCTAAACATGTAATGCTTTGGCCAAAGACTTTAGTAACAATCCGACGAGAGGCCATGGGTATACATCTCCTCGCAAGGAGTGGTGAATCCTTTATAGGCTATTCAAAAACCTTCGATCACTTCGACTTATACCCAATCATCCCGGGTCCACATCTCCTTAGAGATGTTTGCTTAAGATGTCAAAGCATAAGTCTCCATGATCAAGATGACTTGAATACCGCAAGTCAAAGGAACATCGCACTTAAGCCACAGTAAGAACTTCATTGACATATCTATATATGCAGAGAACCATATGAAGTCTTACGGCTAGTCACTCCAATGAACTAGTTACCATAACTAGCATTCACGATTAACTCCGGACATCACTATGTCTCCAGCCAGTGAGAATCAGCTGCTTGGATACACCAAGGAGTATACCTCGTGCTAGTCTCGACAGAATTGATGGTGTCCAAATCCATCAATTCATCAACTAGGGATAATTCCGATACATCACAATTACACATGTAGGGATACACACTAATTGTGATCCAATCACAAATTCTCTCATGCTGTGAATCGTATCGTGGACATTCAGTAAATGAGTTTAAGATCCAATCAAATACATTAAACATGTATACTCAAATAGTGAATCTTCATTTATCATATAAATGGTTCATACATAAGGCGATTGCCTTAGGACATCTCTCATATATTACTAAGACGCACAAATCAGAATGAACCAATTCTAACACATCTTTGGCTTTATACCCCTTGTCCTTGAAAGGCCTCTTGGTCATTTTACCTTCCAAGCAAGATTCGCAGGTTGGGAGATCCTCCACCACTAATGAACCCAAAGGTCCATCAGCTATCAACCTTTGAATTCTACTTAGGTTAATATGACCAAGCCTTAGATGCCAAAGATATGTTTGGTTCATTTGCGAAGGTTCTTTTCTCTTATTAGATTTAGAAGATGAGTTATTTACTTCTATTTGTATCGTGGGAGTTTTTGGTTCAATAGAATATAAATTGCCAACCAATGTACAAGAACAGATAATCTCCCTATTCCTTTTTATAACCACCTTGTCATTAAAAGAAACAGAATATCCATCCAAAAACAATTTAGAAACTGAAATTAAATTCTTTCTAAAAGTAGGTACATAAAGACAATTTCTTAAAACCAAAAATTTATTCCTATCAAAAGATAAATAAACGTCTCCCACTGCAATAGCCGCCACCTTTGAAGCATTGCCCATGAAGACGGTAATCTCTCCCTCAGCTAGTCGTCGGGTTTCGAACCCCGCAAAGGAATTGCAGACATGATCGCTGGCTCTCAGATCTACACACCGTGCAATCGTAGATAACACCGCTAAACATGTTTCAACAACTAAACAAGAAGATATACCTTTGTTCTTTCGCGAGAGATACACGCTTTCCAATGTCCAGTCTCATTGCAAGTGAAGCACTTGCCTTTCGGCTTCTTCACTCCTGCCTGAGGTCCTCCTTCCACTTTCTTCGCTCCACCTTGCTTCTTCTTCTTCTTACCTTTCGGTTTAGAGGAAGAAACCTTCTGAGCGACCATGGCTTGAGAACTCTGACGAAAAATCCCCTTTGCCACTCGAGTTCACGAAGCGCCAACGAATACAACCTCTTGTTCATGTTGTAGTTGAGGCGAATCGCCAAAACTCCTAGGCAAAGATCGAGAATGATATCGACTGGGTTTCCCATCGATCTCACCTCCGAGGACTTCCATCTCATTAAGATGAGCCATCATCTTGAGAACATGATCCCTAACGGTGTTCCTCGACCATGGAGGTCGCCATCAAGTTTCATAGCCTCTTGCCTAGCCGCCTACTCGATGTCCGAAAAGTTCCTTGAGATTGAACATCATGTCATAAGTGGCTATGGCTCGATGTCGATGTTGCAAAGACATTTGACATAGATGCCAAAATGTAACACCGCGCCATCTCATCCGCCTTTAACCCATTTCTTATAACGTTCTATCTCCTTTCATCGAGTCATCCGAGGGCTTAGAGGATGACTCAAGAGTACAAATTTGTACTCTTCCAGCTTAAGACAATATCCGTGTTTCTTTTCCAATCCATGGAGTGTGGACCAGTCAGTTTGTTTTCTTTTAAAATGAGAGCAAGTGGGTTGAAAGCCATTTGAATATCCTAAACTCACAATGATCAAAATATTAGATTTCAAATATTATTGATTCCTAAAAACAATAAAATCCCGAAATCAACCAACACCTCAAAACACCGAGAATATCGTGATGCCACAATAGTGTGGACGTATACGAATTCCACATTTGTAAGAGGAGGTTTTACCCATTAATTTTATTATCTTGTCAACCTTACTTTTTGACAAATAAAATTAATAGTTGGTTCCTCTTTAGCCCTACAAATAAAAGCAGTGACTCCGATGGGGAGGATACCTTTATTTGTATCTAAGTGTGCACCATTACACGGTACTAAGGGAATTATTTCGGATTATGTGCCTTACCGATGGGGAAGTACACACGCTCCTAAATAATTTCCTATAACCATTATTTGACCTAGTGATCCGCAAACAAACCCATCCGATGGGGAGGAAGGCACTCAAAGCCAACGCACAAGTTTGTTGCATCACACGTCAAATTGTAATGGAAGTCGCGGGAATTAATTAAAATATCCCTCTCCCACTTAGTAAATTGCAATCGAGGAATTTTAAACATACACAACATGCATATAAAACAAATAAGCAATAAATATGGAAAAAACAGAATTTTTCCAACTATTATGGCATTGTCCTCCAATATGCATCCCGTCGTGTCGCCACCTCGTCCGCTCCATCTTTTCCCGTGCGCAAGTCACCAAAGAGTTCCGAGCCGAGATAAATCATTTTATTTACATCCATCGATCCTATACTCCACGAAGAAGTGTACAAATAATCTAGATCGAAAGTAAACTAAAATGATCGGCTAAACAATGTCGTATTTAATTACAAAAATTAAATACTAATCTAGCCTCGTCAACCCCGAGGATTCAAATAATAAATTTTTACACACATCCATTCACATACACACACATGGCCATAATAGTCGGATCTTATGCCTGCAACCAAAGAGTTAAACTACGCATATCCTACTATTATCCGGCACATATAATATATGAAAAAGTGCATAAAAAATTAACCGAATCCTAAACACACAAAACCGGAAACCGTGGCTCGATACAATTGTAGGTGGATGCTTCGAGGCTCATTGGCTTCTATGTCCCCGGATTAAAATTTTCACTAATGAAAGAATTAATCCGGATGGGATGAGCTTACTTAGCACAACCATTTCGTTGTCGTGCTAACAACTTGAGTGGTCGCGTGAACAAACCAGTGGTTCAAGCAATACAACTCTTCTAGTTGGTTAGCCGCTGAAGAGACGACGATGGATCGCTTTTTGTGTTTGTCTTCGGGTCCATGATTATACAATATATATTCACACACACACATGCATAATCAAAACAAATAAGAACATGCTCAGATCTGTACATAAAGTTAAAATAACTTTATACTTATCTCTTCTCCTATCTCTTCTCGGACGACGTAGGACGAAGATCCTCCACGCAGCAGAAGCTTAGCAATACGTAACTGAACGGGATGTCCACTGTGAACAAAGAGAAAAATGAACAAATACCTCTCCTATCTAGAACCGACCACCAAATTGGAGAATTTGGTGCAACCGCTGGTCAAGGAGCAATGGATGATGCGTCGGCCAACTTCAAGAAGAGTTGGCGCCGGCCACTTGGAGAATAGGGAGGAGTAGATAACCGGCTACCTATGGAAGGAGAACCGCCGGCCAAGGAAGAAGGTAGAGGCTTAGATGATCGGCGCCGGCCAAGGGAAGAATGAAGGAAGTGGGCGCCGGCAACAACCTTGGATGAAGATGATTGCCGCCCACCCTAGCTCCAAACCCTAGCCGCCCAACTTCTTTCCAAACCCTAATTCCAATTCAAATCACTTAGTTGCTGCCCAACCCTAAGCCATCTATATATAGAGTAGGGCCTAAACCTCCTTTAATCTCCACCGTCGGATCTAGGGATTTAATCTCCACCGTCGGATCTAGGGTTTTATCCCAACCGTCGGATCTAGGGTTTAATCCCAACCGTCGGATCTAGGATTTCATCCCAACCGTCGGAACTAGGGTTTCATCCCAACCGTCGGATCTAGGGTTTCATCCCAACCGTTGGTTCTAGGGTTTTATCCCAACCGTCGGATCTAGGGATTTAATCCTAACCGTCGATTCTAGGGTTTCATCCTAACCATCGGATCTTAGGGATTTAATCCCAACCGTTGGTTCTAGGTTTTGTTTTACATTCTTGGATCTAGACTTCATAAGGATTATATTAGGCTACGATAGGGACCATAAGGAGGAGTTGGGTCTTGGCCACCCGATGGATCGGAACCACACAAACTTGATCCATCAATGATGTTCCATTCCACTAGAGGATCATCATTGAACTACCTCACCAACCCCCATAAATCAATATGGGCTCCATATATTATTTGTACATTAATCTCCCCTTGTTTAAGATATCGAATGTAGATCAATTAATTGATTTACTGACCATCAATTAATTAACATCTAATTCCTCGAGTAGTACCACTCAACCTTATCATCATGTTGACTAAGTCAACCAGCTGGGTTTACATGATGAACCTTATGAGCTCCTCAAAGGGACATCATCAACCTAATATATAGGACACGGTTTCCTCCTATAATCAACGGCACACCATGTAAATAATATTATTTCTCAACTTACCGGGCATATTGATTTAATCCATCTAAATCTCACGCACTGGTAAATCAAAGAAATAAATACTAAGTACATGTGCCCGTTATTATATCGGGATTAAGAGCATGTACAACATAATATCCGAGGTCCGATTCAATTATGTAGTCAGTACTAAATTGAATCATCTCTATGTCGGTCCTACTCAATACACCTAAGTGTATTAGTGTAACTCTAAGTTCAAGATAAAACAATACCAAGCTACACTACAACCATGCCAATGGTTTGTCCAAAACCATCTTGGTTGTGAGCCTTTACTTATATTTTACAAGGTACTGATAACATGATCTTCTGTGCCACACCAAGCACCATGTTATCTACAATGTAAAATATTAGACAATATGCACACATATATAATGAATATATAAAATGCAAACAATGATCATGTGATTCTTATTTCAAAATAAAATGTTCATACAAAAAGAGATAGACTTTCAGTATAAATTCCAACAAATCCATGCCCTAGAAAAAGTTGCCGCCCACCCCATTGAAGGAGTTTTTCGGCGCCAACCCTATGCTTGCCGCCCAGCTCCTTGTGCCACCGTCCAGCTCCTTGCCGGCGTCCAAGCTTCAGCCGGTGAACCCTCCGGCGACCCTCCGGTGATCTTATTAGGCCTCGGTGAAAAGGTGAGCACTTGGCTTCCTTGTTTTGGCCGGCGCCTACTCCTCCACCAAGCTGTCCAGTTTTCTGGACAGCTTCTTCTCCTCTCGTCGGAGCGTCGTTTGGACGACGGTTAGAGCTCCGACAGTGGATAACTTACTGGGGATTCGATCTCCGGTAATCCTCTGAGGTGGAGGACGAAGGATTCGTCAATTGGTTGACGAATACCTCTCTGGAGAAGCGAGTTTTGAGAACTCGTATTAGGATCCGAATTTGGATTCGGATCGTGATCATCTCTCGATCACGTCGTCTTCAACACGAGGCTAGTAACCCGTACGAAGATGAATCTCGTGGCTTAGCGAAGTTATCCCGAGGAACTCGGCGTGGATACGGATAGACACGATTCTAGCGAGGATCGTTCCGGTTGATGCCGTTCCCGCTACACATCATACGAAAGGTATAACGTAGATAAATTTTCTTTTATTGCAAATTTAAATTTATGGTTATGTCTACACTGGTTGTAATATGCATGCGTGTGTTGTGTGTGTTGTAATAAATGTAGATTTATTATTTTTATTGCTTCCCCTGTGTTCATGTTTACGAAACGTGATCGAACACACACACGCCGCGGTGTCGGAAACCCAACAGTGGTATCAGAGCCCAGGTTGTGTTTCGACATAATCGTAAAAATGGTTTTGCGATAGTCATAATGTATTTCTGGAAATTTTCTAATTTTGGAAATTTAGAAGTTTTTATGAAAAATTTTCAATTTTGGAAAGTCTATAAGTATTTATGGAAATATTCCACTTTTGGAAAGATGGAAGTATTTTTGGAAATTGATATTTTTCATAAATAAAATATTTGATTAGATTCTAGAAATTTGTTTCCTAATTTAATCATGATTTGATTTGGGAAATCAAATCTTAAAATATTTTATTTCCATAAGTAGTTTTAATGATTTAGGAAATTGGTTTCCTAAATAGATTTTCCTTAATCAAATAATTCCATGAATAAAATATGTCATTAGATTTGGAAATTTGTTTCCTAATTTAATTATGATTTGATTTGGAGAATCAAATCTTAAACATATTTTATTTCCATAAATAGTTATGACATATAAGGAAATTATATACATGACATAATTGTATGTCATGTAATTGCATTAGATGCATAACATTATGTCATGCGGGTCGTGACATGTAGATGTATGCCATGTATGTCATGTCATGTAGATAATAGTTATTTGCATGCAAAGAGGATGAGACATAAAAATCCTTAAACAATATTAAAGCCTACACCTTCCATTAATATGGTTAGAACCAGAGTTCCGTTTCTTGTTTGGGTTGTTGGACTCTCTCCAAGCCCGGCTCGAACCCGAACATGTTCAAACCATGAAATAGTTTAATACTAATATGGTAAGAGTCAGAGGTCAATCATTAGCTTTGGTTGTTGGACTCTCTCCAAGCTGGGCTAATTGGTTGAATGCGCTCTAACCATATTAAAACTCTTTCCCGATTAATGGGTTGGCTTTAACCTGGAGCATCGGCTTGTTGGACTCTCTCCAAGGTCGATGTAAAGGGAGGTGAAGTTGGGTGCTATGCATATGATGCATACTTGTTAATGTGTTAACAACCCGATGTATGTGTGAACATTCAATTAGTTGATAGCACATTGTGATAGTTGCATATACGTGATATGCAATCGGTATAGTTGATACCTACCGTCGTAGTTATGAATGGCTTGTTGGACTCTCTCCAAGGTTGTTTGTAACTATGATGGATATCAGCCCATTCGGAGATGGACCTACAATCTCCCGAAGTGATTTTGGGGTTTTTGAAATTCGAAAAATGAATGGGATTTATAAATGTATATTGATGCATTTTAAAAATCATCTTTATCATATATGCTCATTTTGTATTTCTAAGAATGATCATGATGTGTTTGAATTTGCGTTCCATTTTGGATTCAAATAAATTGACTGGGCCGAACTTCTTGGACTAGCTTAGAAACTTGAGAATTGTTCTCAAGGTGGAAAAGCTTGCGTATGTCCTCGAAGCGCCTCTTCCCGCCCATCCTAGTGACGATGCAACTCTGGACCAATTGTTGGCCTATCAGAAACATGTGAGTGATTCTGAACAAATGAGTTGCATCATGCTAGCCGCGATGGAACCCAAGCTACGAAAGTAGCATGAGAATATGGATGCTCATATCGTAGTCCTTCATCTTTGTGAGTTGGTTGATGAGCAAGTGAGATTCGAAAGGTTCGAAGTCTCAAAGCTCCTCTTCACCTCTGAGATGCTAGGAGGTTCATCTGTGGTACTGCTCAATATGCTGAAGACTGTGGAGTCTTCTGAGAAGCATGAGCAGGGGACGGTGCTGTTAGTTGATTCCTCGAAGAAAGGTTCTAAGAGGAAGTCAAAGGAACAGCAGAAGGGAAAGAAGAGAAAGGCTAAGAAGGTAGAACTAGCACAAAAGGAAACTTGCCATCATTATGGCAAGGAGAGCCATTTGCGAAGAAAGTGCAAGATTTATCTTGAGTCCGTGAAGAAGAATAAGGCATCGGATGCCCCATCTTCTTCAGATATCTTCGTTATTAATTATCATTCTATTTCCTCAAAACACTTGGGTATTGGATACTGGGTGTGGCTCACATATATGTAATGACATACATGGGCTAAGGAATAGAAGAAGACTCGTCAAGGGAGAGTCAAATTTGCGTGTTGGGAATGGAGCAAAGGTTGTTGCAGTCGCCATTGGAACACATTTGTTGAAACTCCCTACAGGACTTGTCTTAGAACTGGACAATTGCTTTTATGTTCCTTCGTTGATAAAGAACATCATTTCTATTTCTTGTTCAAATAGAAATGGGTACCATTTGACTTTTAGTAACAATTGTTGTTACATAACTTTGAATGGAGTTCTTTATGGGACTGGAACTTTAAGCAATGGTGTTTATACATTGGACGTATCCAGTGACATCTTCAATATCGAAGCGAGCAACACGCGTGCTCAAAAGGATAATCAAATAGACTCCTATATGTGGCATTGTCGTCTTGGCCATGTAAGCAAGTAACGCATGTCCGAATTACACAAATGTGGAATTCTGGAATCGTTTGAATTGGATTCATACGATACATGCGAATCATGCTTAAAAGGCAAGATGACTAAGTTACCTTTTACTGGAAAAGGTGAACGAGTGGGAGAGTTACTAGGTCTAATACATACTGATGTATGTGGATTTATGTCAACTCAAGCATTAGGAGGCTATAACTACTTCATTACCTTCACCGTTGATCACTCACGGTTGGGGTATGTGTTCTTGATGAAACACAAGTTTGAAGCTTTTGAAAGGTTCAAAGAATTCAGAAATGAAGTAGAGAAACAACATGATAAGAGTAATAAAATACTTCGATCGGATCGAGGTGGTGAATACTTGAGTCAGGAGTTTCTTGATTACCTAAGAGACAATGGTATATTGTCTCAATGGACTCCGCCCTATACACCACAGCATAATGGTGTATCTGAGAGGCGTAACTGGACCTTGTTGGACATGGTCAGGTCAATGATGAATCATGCGACTCTTCCCAAGTCCTTTTGGGGCTATGCACTTCAGACAACTGTTTACTTGTTAAACAGAATGCCTACTAAGGTAGTCTCAACTACTCCATATGAGATATGGAATAGTAAGAAACGTCATGTATCTTACTTGAAGATATGGGGTTGTCCTGCTTATGTAAAGCGAACAGTATCAGACAAATTGGATGCTAAGTCTGATAAATGTCTATTTATTGGATACCCTAAGGAAACAAGGGGTTACCAATTCTATCATCTTGTGGAACAAAAGGTGTTTGTTTCAAGGCATGCTGTGTTTCTAGAGAAAGAGTTTCTCTTGCAAGAAAACAGTGGGAGTGTCGTCGAGCTTGAGGAGGCTCGAGAGACTCAAATAGACATTGATGAGATACCTGGTGAAGCACAACAGATAACTCATAGTGATGAGCAATCTACCGGACTTATTGTAAGACCACATCTTCGTAGATCCGTAGAACACAATATTCCCAGAGATATGGATTTCTCGTAAGTGAATCGAACGACGTGTTACTCATTGATGATGAGGAGCCTACCAGTTATGAAGAAGTGCTGACAAGTTCAGAAAGGGATAAGTGGCTTGGTGCCATGAAGTCGGAAATGGATTCCATGTATGAAAACCTAGTTTGGAACTTGGTTGACCCACCTGAAGGCATAATGCCTATAGGGTGCAAGTGGGTTTTCAAGAAGAAAACCGTCATGGATGGTAATGTGATTACCTATAAGGCTAGATTGGTGGCGAAAGGATATCGTCAAAAGCAAGGTGTTGATTATGACGAAACCTATTCGCCTGTAGCTATGCTTAAATACATTCGGATGCTCCTGGCCATAGCGGCTCATTATGATTATGAGATATGGCAGATGGATGTGAAAACAGCTTTCCTTAATGGAAACCTACTCGAGGACGTGTATATGATACAGCCTGAGGGTTTCACATCGGTTGATAAAACCAAGGTATGTAAATTGCGACGGTCCATTTATGGATTGAAGCAAGCATCCAGGAGCTGGAATTTCCGTTTTGATGAGACCATCAAAAAGTTTGATTTCTCACAAAATCCAGACGAACCTTGTGTGTACAAGAAGGTTAGTGGGAGTGCAGTCGTGTTCCTAGTATTATATGTTGATGACATATTACTTATAGGAAACGATGTTTCAATCTTACAGTCAGTTAAGGTTTGGTTATCCATGACATTCTCCATGAAAGACCTGGGAGAAGCAACCTACATCCTCGGGATTAAGATCTATAGAGATAGATCGAAACGGTTGCTTGGTCTTCTTTCAGTGCTACATATATAGACCTAGCATGTCGGAATCCAAGAAAGGTTTCCTACCCATCAGGCATGGGGTACACCTTTCGAAGTCTATGTGTCCGCGCACAGAAGACGAGAGGATTTGCATGAGTAAGATTCTCAATGCATCCGCAATAGGATCTATCATGTATGCTATGTTATGTACGAGGCCCGATGTATCGTATGCTCTGAGTGTCATGAGCAGATACCAGTCTGATCCAGGAATGGATCATTGGGTGGCTGTTAAGACGATCCTTATGTACTTAAGAAGAACTAAGGATGTGTTCCTAATATATGGAGAAAGGTACATGGTGATACGTGGGTATACGGATGCCAGCTCCAGACAGACAAGGATGATTCCATGGGAATGTATTCACCTAGAATAGAGGCGCAATAAGTTGGAAAGGTTCCAAGCTTAACACTATAGCGGATTCTTCCACTAAGGCGAATCGCTTGCGTTGCGAAGCTCAAGAAGTTCATCTATGAACTTGATGTGGTCTCATCAATGATCCAAACATGTGCTTCGCCGCTATCATCTTATCAGAGAGATCATCAGTAGGAACGAAATACAAATCGAGAAAATTCCCACTAAAAGAAACTTAGCGGATCCTTTGACTAAGGCATTACCTCAAAATAAGTTTGAGGGTCATGTTAGAGCTTATGGTATTGGATACCGTAGCGATTGGCATTAGGCCAAGTGGGAGTCTGTTAGTAATATATGAGAGTTGTCCTAAGGCAATCGCCTTATGTATGAACCATTTATATGATAAATGAAGATTCACTATTTGAGTATACATGTTTTATGTATTTTATTGGATCTTAAACTCATTTACTGAATGTCCACGATACGATTCACAGCATGAGAGAATTTGTGATTGGATCACAACTAGTGAGTATCTCTACATGTGTAATTGTGATGTATCGAAATTATCCCTAGTCGATGAATTGATGGATATGGACACCATCAATTCTGTCGAGACTAGCACGAGGTATACTCCTTGGTGTATCCAAGCAGCTGATTCTCACTGGCTGGAGACATTGTGATGTCCGGAGTTAATTGTGGATGCTAGTTATGGTAACTAGTTCATTGGAGTGACCAGCCGTAAGACTTCATATGGTTCTCTGCATATATAGATATGTCAATGAAGTTCTTACTGTGGCTTAAGTGCGATGTTCCTTAGACTTGCGGTATTCAAGTCATCTTGATCATGGAGACTTATGCTTTGACATCTTAAGCAAACATCTCTAAGGAGATGTGGACTCGGGATGATTGGGTATAAGTCAAAGTGATCGAAGGTGTTTGAATAGCCTATAAAGGATTCACCACTCCATGCGAGGGGATGTATACCCATGGCCTCTCGTCGGATTGTTACTAAAGTCTTTGGCCAAAGTATTACATGTTTAGAGTAAGGTACTCTTCGATACATGTGGAGTAACTAGAATCCGTAGGACGAGGAAATGATACTTGGGCTAGGTGTGACGTAGTCAGCCTAGTGGGGACTGACACAATAGACCATGTCCTGAACCAAGTGGGTATAAGATGAGTGAACGGAATGGGGCACGACTCATTCGAGCTGCTGAAGGGTTCCAGAAATAGTTCTGGATCAACCGTTGATCTTTTCGGTTAATTGGGGATCATGATGTACTACTAGGTGCCACTCATGATCATTCTATAATTAATGGTTAATTATAGACGGCCAACATAAAGCGAGAACCTATTTTGTCACACGCACAACGAGCATAATCCGAAGGATTTAAAACGAGCTTGAGAATGGGATTCTCAGACCGAGAGAAACTAGGTTTGGTTGAACCAAACATAAAGCGAGCATGAAATCGTTTCAGTCGCAATGGATGCGTGGAGGGCCGAGTCTTGTGAAGACGTAATGGATGAACCAAAATGGTTTTGTTCTAATCCAATGGATAAGAATAAACCAAAGGGTTTGGTTTATTTTAAATGAATGAACCAAAAGTTGGTTCGGTTCATTTTAACTTAAAATAAACCATCATGGTTCTGTTTATTTTAACTTATCTTAATGGAGCGGGTTAACGGGCCTAATGGTTATGATCCAATAACCATTAAGAGAATTAATTCTCTATAAAAGAGGGCTTAAGGAATAATTAAGCCCTAATCCTGTCGGGTGGGTCGCTTCGGAGGCTCATTGGCTCCCATGTCGCCGGATTAAAATTTTCACTGATGAAAGGATTAATCCGGATGAGATGAGCTTCCTTAGCAACACCATTTCGTCGTCGTGCTAACAACTTGAGTGGTCGCTCGAACAAACTAGTTGTTCAAGCAACTCTACTCTTCTAGTTGATTAGCCGCGGAAGAGACGACGGACGGATCGCCGGTTTTTGTGTTTGTCTTCGGGGTCCATGATTATACAATATATTTGCACACACACACACATGCATAATCAAAACAAATAAGAACATGCTCAGATCTGTACATAAAGTTAAAATAACTTTATACCTCACGATCTTCTACCGTATGTCCTATCCTTCTCGTGGACGACGTGTGGACGAAGATCCTCCACGAGTAGAAGCCTTCTAGATCGAGTTCTCCTCTATCTTGTCCGCTGTGAACAAAGAGAAAAATGAACAAATACCTCTCCTATCTAGAACCGACCACCAAATTGGAGAATTTGGTGCAACCGCCGGTCAAGGAGCAATGGATGATGCGCCGGCCAACTTCAAGAAGAGTTGCCGCCGGCCACTTGGAGAATAGGGAGGAGTAGATAACCGGCTACCTATGGAAGGAGAACCGCCAGCCAAGGAAGAAGGTAGAGGCTTAGATGATGGGCGCCGGCCAAGGGAAGAATGAAGGAAGTGGGCGCCGGCAACAACCTTGGATGAAGATGATTGCTTCCCACCCTATCTCCAAACCCTAGCCGCCCAACTTCTTTCCAAACCCTAATTCCAATTCAAATCACTTAGTTTCCGGCCAACTCTAACCCATCTATATATAGAGTAGGGCCTAAACCTCCTTTAATCTCCACCGTCGGATCTAGGGATTTAATCTCCACCGTCGGATCTAGGGTTTTATCCCAACCGTCGGATCTAGGGTTTAATCCCAACCGTCGGATCTAGGATTTCATCCCAACCGTCGGATCTAGGGTTTCATCCCAACCGTCGGATCTAGGGTTTCATCCCAACCGTTGGTTCTAGGGTTTTATCCCAACCGTCGGATCTAGGGATTTAATCCTAACCGTCGATTCTAGGGTTTCATCCTAACCATCGGATCTTAGGGATTTAATCCCAACCGTTGGTTCTATGTTTTGTTTTACATTCTTGGATCTAGACTTCATAAGGATTATATTAGGCTACGATAGGGACCATAAGGAGGAGTTGGGTCTTGGCCACCCGATGGATCGGAACCACACAAACTTGATCCATCAATGATGTTCCATTCCACTAGAGGATCATCATTGAACTACCTCACCAACCCCCATAAATCAATATGGGCTCCATATATTATTTGTACATTAATCTCCCCGTGTTTAAGATATCGAATGTTCGTCAAATAATTGATTTACTGACCATCAATTAATTAACATCTAATTCCTCGAGTAGTACCACTCAACCTTATCATCATGTTGACTAAGTCAACCAGCTGGGTTTACATGATGAACCTTATGAGCTCCTCAAGGGGACATCATCAACCTAATATATAGGACACGGTTTCCTCCTATAATCAACGGCACACCATGTAAATAATATTATTTCCCAACTTACCGGGCATATTGATTTAATCCATCTAAATCTCACCCACTGGTAAATCAAAGAAATAAATACTAAGTACATGTGCCCGTTATTATATCGGGATTAAGAGCATGTACAACATAATATCCGAGGTCCGATTCAATTATGTAGTCAGTACTAAATTGAATCACCTCTATGTCGGTCCTACTCAATACACCTAAGTGTACTAGTGTAACTCTAAGTTCAAGATAAAACAATACCAAGCTACACTACAACCATGCCAATGGTTTGTCCAAAACCATCTTGGTTGTGAGCCTTTACTTATATTTTATAAGGTACTGATAACATGATCTTCTGTGCCACACCAAGCACCATGTTATCTACAATGTAAAATATTAGACAATATGCACACATATATAATGAATATATAAAATGCAAACAATGATCATGTGATTCTTATTTCAAAATAAAATGTTCATACAAAAAGAGCTAGGCTTTCAGTATACATTCCAACAATCTCCCACTTATACTAAAAGACTATGCCGTCATCACTCTGCCATACATCTGATCCCCATGTCCTCCACATGCCTATCAAACGCTTTCGCTGGAAGGGCCTTAGTGAATGGATCTGCTAGGTTATCCTCTGATGCAATCTTGGCGACAACAACTTCTCCTCGCTTTACGATCTCTCGTATGAGGTGGTACTTGCGCTCTATGTGTTTACTCGCCTTATGGGCTCGTGGTTCCTTCGAGTTTGCAACTACACCACTATTATCACAATAAATTGTGATAGTTCTGGGCAAACCAGGAATCACATCCAAGTCCATCAAGAAGTTCCTGAGCCATCTGACTTCCTTGGTGCCTCGGAGGTCGCCACATACTCGGCTTCCATGGTAGAGTCCGCCATGCATTTACCTTGACACTCCTCCATACTATGGCTCCACCTCCAAAAGTAAACACAAACCCCAGGTAGACTTACTCTTGTCCCTATCGATTGGAAATCAATCGTGTAACCCACGGGGACTAATTGATCTGCCTTAAACCGGATATAATCCCTAGTCCTTCTCAGGTACTTCAATATATGCTTTACCGCAGTCCAATGTCCCTGTCCAGGATTACTCTGATATCTGCTAACCATGCCCACGACAAAGCAGATATCCGGTCTCATACATAGCATAGCATACATAAGGCTTCCTACTGCCGAAGCATAAGGAACCGCCTTCATGTCCTCTATCTCCTTTGATGTTCTGGGACACATCTCTTTAGATAAAGGAACTCCATGCCTGAAAGGTAGGAAACCTTTCTTAGAGTTATGCATGCTAAAACGAGCAAGGATAGTGTCAATGTATGAAGCTTGAGATAAGCACAACATCCTTTTCTTGCGATCCCTTATAACTTTGATCCCAAGGATGTGTCCTACTTCTCCCAAGTCCTTCATATCAAACTATTTGGACAACCATACCCTTATGTCTGATAACACATTGATATTGTTGCCAACTAACAAAATGTCATCTACGTATAGTACAAGAAACACCACTACGTTTCCGTCACATCTCTTGTATACACAAGGCTCATCCGGACTTTGAATAAATCCATATGACTGGATTACCTCATCAAAATGGATGTTCCAAGATCTAGAAGCTTGCTTCAATCCATAAATGGACCGATTAAGCTTACATACAAGATGCTCTTTGCCTTTAGCAATGAACCCCTCTGGTTGGCGCATATAGATGTTCTCCTCAAGACTTCCGTTAAGGAAAGCTGTCTTGACATCCATCTGTCAAATCTCATAATCCATATGAGAAGCTATAGATAAGAGAATCCGGATAGACTTAAGGATAGCTACCGGCGAAAAGGTCTCCTCATAATCGATACCCTCTTTCTGAGTATACCCTTTCGCAACAAGCCTAGCTTTGAAGGTTTCAACCTTCCCGTCTACTCCTCTCTTTCTCTTGTAGATCCACTTGCATCCAATGGTTTTTACACCATCGGGTGGCTCTACTAGCTCCCAGACCTGATTAGAATCCATAGATTCTATCTCTGAATTCATCGCTTTTTGCCAAGATACTGCATCTCTATCTTGGATTGCCTCGTCATATGTCCAGGGATTAGGTTCATGTTCACCAGGGACTAAGTCCGAAGACTCTCCCAAAAACATGAATCTGTCGGGTTGTCTAACAACCCTCCCACTACGACGAGGTGCCTCCTGTGTATGCTCTGTGACATGCGGTGCAGTGACTTGTGGTGTCTCCTCTTGTACCGGTGGTACTGAAGTCGGGACTTCCCCTGTCATCTCCTCAAGAACAATCCTACTCGTGGGCTTGTGATTCGTCACATAGTCTTCCTCTAGAAATCTGGCATTCGTACTCACGATCACCTTCTGATCTCTAGGACTATAGAATAAACCACCCTTCGTTCCCTTAGGGTAGCCAACAAACAAGCGCACACATTTGAGATTCCAACTTACCAAGATCTCCCTTCAAAGACATGTGGACTACCCCAAATCCGAATATGTCTTAGACTAGGCTTTCGCCCAGTCCACAACTCTGTGGGAGTAGAGGGTACTGACTTAGATGGAACCAAGTTCAGAATGTGTGCTGCTATTTCCAGAGCAAACCCCCAGAATGAATCAGGTAACTCAGAATAACTCATCATCGATCTGACCATCTCCATAAGAGTCCTATTCCTTCGCTCCGCTACACCATTCTGCTGGGGTGTGCCAGGTGCAGACAATTGGGATTGAATCCCAGCCTCTGATAAGTAACTCCTAAACTCTCCCAAGAGGTACTCGCCACCACGATCAGATCGTAATGTCTTGATACTTTTACCTTGACGGTTCTCCACTTCAGCCTTGAATTCTTTGAACTTGTCAAAACATTTAGACTTGCGGTGCATCAAGTAAATGTATCCATACCTTGAATAATCATCTATAAATGAGACGAAGTATTCAAAGCCACCTCTTGCCTGGATAGACATAGGACCGCACAAATCAGAATGAACCAATTCTAACACATCTTTGGCTTTATACCCCTTGGCCTTGAAAGGCCTCTTGGTCATTTTACCTTCCAAGCAAGATTCGCTGGTTGGGAGATCCTCCACCACTAATGAACCCAAAGATCCATCAGCTATCAACCTTTGAATTCTACTTAGGTTAATATGACCAAGCCTTAGATGCCAAAGATATGTTTGGTTCATTTGCGAAGGTTCTTTTCTCTTATTAGATTTAGAAGATGAGTTATTTACTTCTATTTGTATCGTGGGAGTTTTTGGTTCAATAGAATATAAATTGCCAACCAATGTACCAGAACAGATAATCTCCCTATTCCTTTTTATAACCACCTTGTCATTAAAAGAAATAGAATATCCATCCAAAAACAATTTAGAAACTGAAATTAAATTCTTTCTAAAAGTAGATACATAAAGACAATTTCATAAAACCAAAAATTTATTCCTATCAAAAGATAAATAAACGTCTCCCACTGCAATAGCCGCCACCTTTGAAGCATTGCCCATGAAGACGGTAATCTCTCCCTCAGCTAGTCGTCGGGTTTCCTGGAACCCCTGCAAGGAATTGCAGACATGGTCAGTGGCTCCTGTATCTACACACCAGGCACTGGTAGATAACACTGCTAAACATGTTTCAACAACTAAACAAGAAGATATACCTTTGTTCTTTCGGCGAGGACAGTCCGCCTTCCAATGTCCAGTCTGCTTGCAAGTGAAGCACTTGCCTTTCGGCTTCTTCACTCCTGCCTGAGGTCCTCCTACCACTTTCTTCGCTCCACCTTGCTTCTTCTTCTTCTTACCTTTCGGTTTAGAGGAAGAAACCTTCTGAGCGACCATGGCTTGAGAACTCGAAAAGCCCTCTGCTGGAGTTTGGGTTACATCGGAAGCTCCAACAAATACAACCTCTTGTTCATGTTGTAGTTGAGGCAGAACTGCTCAAAACTCCTAGGCAAAGACTGGAGAATGATATCGACCTGGGTTTCCCCATCGATCTCAGCTCCGAGGACTTCCATCTCATTAAGATGAGCCATCATCTTGAGAACATGATCCCTAACGGGTGTTCCCTCGACCATGGAGGTCGTCATCAAGTTTCTCATAGCCTCCTGCCTAGCCGCCCTACTCTGATGTCCGAAAAGTTCCTTGAGATTGAACATCATGTCATAAGCAGTGGCTATGGCCTGATGCTGATGTTGCAGCACATTTGACATAGATGCCAAAGTGTAACACTGCGCCATCTCATCTGCCTTAACCCATTTCTTATAACGTTCTATCTCCTTTTCATCAGAGTCATCTGAGGGCTTAGGAGGACAGACCTCGAAGAGTACAAATTTGTACTCTTCCGCAGTTAAGACAATATCCAGGATTCTTTTCCAATCAATGTAGTTTGGACCAGTAAGTTTGTTTTCTTTTAAAATTACAGCAAGTGGGTTGAAAGCCATTTGTAAATCCTAAAAATCACAATGATCAAAATATTAGATTTCAAATATTATTGATTCCTCAAAACAATAAAATCCCGAAATCAACCAACACCTCAAAACACCGAGAATATCGCATGCCACGATAGTGTGGACGTATACGAATTCCACATTTGTAAGAGGAGGTTTTACCCATTAATTTTATTATCTTGTCAACCTTACTTTTTGACAAATAAAATTAATAGTTGGTTCCTCTTTAGCCCTACAAATAAAAGCAGTGACTCCAATGGGGAGGATACCTTTATTTGTATCTAAGTGTGCACCATTACACGATACTAAGGGAATTATTTCGGATTATATGCCTTACCGATGGGGAAGTACACACGCTCCTAAATAATTTCATATACCCATTATTTGACCTAGTGATCCGCAAACAAACCCATCCGATGGGGAGGAAGGCACTCAAAGCCAACGCGCAAGTTTGTTGCATCACACGTCAAATTGTAATGGAGGCCGCGGGAATTAATTAAAATATCCCTCTCCCACTTAGTAAATTGCAATCGAGGAATTTTAAACATACACAACATGAATATAAAACAAATAAGCAATAAATAGGGAAAAAATATAATTTTTCCAACTATTATGGCATTGTCGTCCAATATGCATCCGGTCGTGTCGCCACCTCGTCCGCTCCATCTTTTCCCGTGCGCAAGTCACCAAAGAGTTCCGAGCCGAGATAAATCATTTTATTTACATCCATCGATCCTATACTCTACGAAGGAGTGTACAAATAATCTAGATCAAAAGTAAACTAAAATGATCGGCTAAACAATGCCATATTTAATTACAAAAATTAAATACTAATCTAGCCTCGTCAACCCCGAGGATTCAAATAATAAATTTTTACACACATCCATTCACATACACACACATGGCCATAATAGTCGGATCTTATGCCTGCAACCAAAGAGTTAAACTACGCATATCCTACTATTATCCGGCACATATAATATATGAAAAAGTGCATAAAAAATTAACCGAATCCTAAACATACAAAACCGGAAACCGTGGCTCTGATACCAAATGTAGGTGGGTCGCTTCGGAGGCTCATTGGCTCCCATGTCCCCGGATTAAAATTTTCACTGATGAAAAGATTAATCCGGATGAGATGAGCTTTCTTAGCAACACCATTTTGTCGTCGTGCTAACAACTAGAGTGGTCGCTCGAACAAACTAGTTGTTCAAGCAACTCTACTCTTCTAGTTGATTAGCCGCGGAAGAGACGACGGATGGATCGCCGGTTTTTGTGTTTGTCTTCGGGGTCCATGATTATAAAATATATTTGCACACACACACATGCATAATCAAAACAAATAAGAACATGCTCAGATCTGTACATAAAATTAAAATAACTTTATACCTCACGATCTTCTACCGTATGTCCTATCCTTCTCGTGGACGACGTGTGGACGAAGATCCTCCACGAGTAGAAGCCTTCAAGATCGAGTTCTCCTCTACCTTGTCCGCTGTGAACAAAGAGAAAAATGAACAAATACCTCTCCTATCTAGAACCGACCACCAAATTGGAGAATTTGGTGCAACCGCCGGTCAAGGAGCAATGGATGATGCGCCGGCCAACTTCAAGAAGAGTTACCGCCGGCCACTTGGAGAATAGAGAGGAGTAGATAACCGGATACCTATGGAAGGAGAACCGCCGGCCAAGGAAGAAGGTAGAGGCTTAGATGATGGGCGCCGGCCAAGGGAAGAATGAAGGAAGTGGGCGCCGGCAACAACCTTGGATGAAGATTATTATCGCCCACCCTAGATCCAAACCCTAGCCGCCCAACTTCTTTCCAAACCCTAATTCCAATTCAAATCACTTAGTTGCCACCCAACCCTAAGCCATCTATATATAGAGTAGGGCCTAAACCTCCTTTAATCTCCACCGTCGGATCTAGGGATTTAATCTCCACCGTCGGATCTAGGGTTTCATCCCAACCGTCGGATCTAGGGTTTCATCCCAACCGTCGGATCTAGGGTTTCATCCCAACCGTTGGTTCTAGGGTTTTATCCCAACCGTCGGATCTAGGGATTTAATCCTAACTGTCGATTCTAGGGTTTCATCCTAACCATCGGATGTTAGGGATTTAATCCCAACGGTTGGTTCTAGGTTTTGTTTTACATTCTTGGATCTAGACATCATAAGGATTATATTAGGCTATGATAGGGACCATAAAGAGGAGTTGGGTCTTGGCCACCCGATGGATCGGAACCACACAAACTTGATCCATCAATGATGTTCCATTCCACTAGAGGATCATCATTGAACTACCTCACCAACCCCCATAAATCAATATGGGCTCCATATATTATTTGTACATTAATCTCTCCGTGTTTAAGATATCGAATGTCTGTCAATTAATTGATTTACTGACCATCAATTAATTAACATCTAATTCCTCGAGTAGTACCACTCAACCTTATCATCATGTTGACTAAGTCAACCAGCTGGGTTTACATGATGAACCTTATGAGCTCCTCAAGGGGACATCATCAACCTAATATATAGGACACGGTTTCCTCCTATAATCAACGGCACACCATGTAAATAATATTATTTCCCAACTTACCGGGCATATTGATTTAATCCATCTAAATCTCACCCACTGGTAAATCAAAGAAATAAATACTAAGTACATGTGCCCGTTATTATATCGGGATTAAAAGCATGTACAACATAATATCCGAGGTCCGATTCAATTATGTAGTCAGTACTAAATTGAATCACCTCTATGTCGGTGCTACTCAATACACCTAAGTGTACTAGTGTAACTCTAAGTTCAAGATAAAACAATACCAAGCTACACTACAACCATGCCAATGGTTTGTCCAAAACCATCTTGGTTGTGAGCCTTTACTTATATTTTACAAGGTACTGATAACATGATCTTCTGTGCCACACCAAGCACCATGTTTTCTACAATGTAAAATATTAGACAATATGCACACATATATAATGAATATATAAAATGCAAACAATGATCATGTGATTCTTATTTCAAAATAAAATGTTCATACAAAAAGAGCTAGGCTTTCAGTATAAATTCCAACAAATCCAAGCCCTAGGAAAAGTTGCCGCCCACCCCATTGAAGGAGTTTTTCGGCGATAACCCTAAGCTTGCCGCCCAGCTCCTTGTGCCACCGTCCAACTCCTTGCCGGCATCCAAGCTTCAGCCGGTGAACCCTCCGGCGACCCTCCGGTGATCTTCTTAGGCCTCGGTGAAAGGGTGAGCACTTGGCTTCCTTGTTTTGGCCGGCGCCTACTCCTCCACCAAGCTGTCCAATTTTCTGGACAGCTTCTTCTCCTCTCGTCGGAGCATCGTTTGGACGACGGTTAGAGCTCCGACAGTGGATAACTTACCGGGGATTCGATCTCTGGTAATCCTCTGAGGTGGAGGACGAAGGATTCGTCAATTGGTTGACGAATACCTCTCTGGAGAAGCGAGTTTTGAGAACTCGTATTAGGATCCGAATTTGGATTCGGATCGTGATCATCTCTCGATCACGTCGTCTTCAACACGAGGCTAGTAACCCGTACGAAGACGAAGCTCGTGGCTTAGCGAAGTCATCCCGAGGAACTCGGCGTGGATTCAGATAGAGACGATTCTAGCGAGGATCGTTCCGGTTGATGCCGTTCCCGCTACACGTCATACGAAAGGTATAACGTAGATAAATTTCCTTTTATTGCAAATTTAAATTTACGGTTATGTCTACACTTGTTGTAATATGCATGTGTGTGTTGTGTGTGTTGTAATAAATGTAGATTTATTATTTTTATTGCTTCCCCTGTGTTCATGTTTACGAAACGTGATCTCACACACACACGCCGCGGTGCCGGAAACCCAACAGTGGTATCAGAGCCCAGGTTGTGTTTCGACATAATCGTAAAAATGGTTTTGCGATAGTCATAATGTATTTCTGGAAATTTTCTAATTTTGGAAATTTAGAAGTTTTTATGAAAATTTTTCAATTTTGGAAAGTCTATAAGTATTTATGGAAATATTCCACTTTTGGAAAGATGGAAGTATTTTTGGAAATTGATATTTTTCATAAATAAAATATTTGATTAGATTCTGGAAATTTGTTTCCTAATTTAATCATGATTTGATTTGGGAAATCAAATCTTAAAATATTTTATTTCCATAAGTAGTTTTAATGATTTAGGAAATTGGTTTCCTAAATAGATTTTCCTTAATCAAATAATTCCATGAATAAAATATGTCATTAGATTTGGAAATTTGTTTCCTAATTTAATTATGATTTGATTTGGAGAATCAAATCTTAAACATATTTTATTTCCATAAATAGTTATGACATATAAGGAAATTATATACATGACATAATTGTATGCCATGTAATTGCATTAGATGCATAACATTATGCCATGCGTGTCGTGACATGTAGATGTATGCCATGTATGTCATGTCATGTAGATAATAGTTATTTGCATGCAAAGAGGATGAGACATAAAAATCCTTAAACAATATTAAAGCCTACACCTTCCATTAATATGGTTAGAACCAGAGTTCCGTTTCTTGTTTGGGTTGTTGGACTCTCTCCAAGCTCGGCTCGAACCCGAACATGTTCAAACCATGGAATAGTTTAATACTAATATGGTAAGAGTCAGAGGTCAATCGTTAGCTTTGGTTGTTGGACTCTCTCCAAGCTGGGCTAATTGGTTGAATGCGCTCTAACCATATTAAAACTATTTCCGATTAATGGGTTGGCTTTAACAAGCATCGGCTTGTTGGACTCTCTCAAGGTCGATGTAAAGGGAGGTGAAGTTGGGTGCTATGCATATGATGCATACTTGTTAATGTGTTAACAACCCGATGTATGTGTGAACATTCAATTAGTTGATAGCACATTGTGATAGTTGCATATACGTGATATGCAATCGGTATAGTTGATACCTACCGTCGTAGTTATGAATGGCTTGTTGGACTCTCTCCAAGGTTGTTCATAACTATGATGGATATCAGCCCATTCGGAGATGGACCTACAATCTCTCGAAGTGATTTTGGGGTTTTTGAAATTCGAAAAATGAATGGGATTTATAAATGTATATTGATGCATTTTAAAAATCATCTTTATCATATATGCTCGTTTTGTATTTCTAAGAATGATCATGATGTGTTTGAATTTGCGTTCCATTTTGGATTCAAATAAATTGACTGGGCCGAACTTCTTGGACTAGCTTAGAAACTTGAGAATTGTTCTCAAGGTGGAAAAGCTTGCGTATGTCCTCGAAGCACCTCTTCCCGCCCATCCTAGTGACGATGCAACTCTGGACCAATTGTTGGCCTATCAGAAACATGTGAGTGATTCTGAACAAATGAGTTGCATCATGCTAGCCGCGATGGAACCCAAGCTACGAAAGCAGCATGAGCATATGGATGCTCATATCGTAGTCTTTCATCTTTGTGAGTTGGTTGATGAGCAAGTGAGATTCAAAAGGTTCGAAGTCTCAAAGCTCCTCTTCACCTCTGAGATGTTAGAAGGTTCATCTGTGGTACTGCTCAATATGCTGAAGACTGTGGAGTCTTCTGAGAAGCATGAGCAGGGGACGATGCTATTAGTTGATTCCTCGAAGAAAGGTTCTAAGAGGAAGTCAAAGGAACAACAGAAGGGAAAGAAGAGAAAGGCTAAGAAGGTAGAACTAGCACAAAAGGAAACTTGCCATCATTATGGCAAGGAGAGCCATTTGCGAAGAAAGTGCAAGATTTATCTTGAGTCCGTGAAGAAGAATAAGGCATCGGATGCCCCATCTTCTTCAGATATCTTCGTTATTGATTATCATTCTATTTCCTCAAAACACTTGGGTATTGGATACTGGGTGTGGCTCACATATATGTAATGACATACATGGGCTAAGGAATAGAAGAAGACTCGTCAAGGGAGAGTCAAATTTGCATGTTGGGAATGGAGCAAAGGTTGTTGCAGTCGCCATTGGAACACATTTGTTGAAACTCCCTACAAGACTTGTCTTAGAACTGGACAATTTCTTTTATGTTCCTTCGTTGATAAAGAACATCATTTCTATTTCTTGTTCAAATAGAAATGGGTACCATTTGACTTTTAGTAACAATTGTTGTTACATAACTTTGAATGGAGTTCTTTATGGGACTGGAACTTTAAGCAATGGTGTTTATACATTGGACGTATCCAGTGACATCTTCAATATCGAAGCGAGCAACACGCGTGCTCAAAAGGATAATCAAATAGACTCCTATATGTGGCATTGTCGTCTTGGCCATGTAAGCAAGAAACGCATGTCCGAATTACACAAATGTGGAATTCTGGAATCGTTTGAATTGGATTCATACGATACATGCGAATCATGCTTAAAAGACAAGATGACTAAGTTACCTTTTACTGGAAAAGGTGAACGAGTGGGAGACTTAATAGGTCTAATACATACTGATGTATGTGGATTTATGTCAACTCAAGCATTAGGAGGCTATAGCTACTTCATTACCTTCACCGATGATCACTCACGGTTTGGGTATGTGTTCTTGATGAAACACAAGTTTGAAGCTTTTGAAAGGTTCAAAGAATTCAGAAATGAAGTAGAGAAACAAGATGATAAGAGTATTAAAATACTTCGATCTGATCGAGGTGGTGAATACTTGAGTCAGGAGTTTCTTGATTACCTAAGAGACAATGGTATATTGTCTTAATGGACTCCGCCCTATACACCACAGCATAATGGTGTATCTGAGAGGCGTAATCGGACCTTGTTGGACATGGTCAGGTCAATGATGAATCATGCGACTCTTCCCAAGTCCTTTTGGGGCTATTCACTTCAGACAGCTGTTTACTTGTTAAAAAGAATGTCTACCAAGGTAGTCTCAACTACTCCATATGAGATATGGAATAGTAAGAAACATCATGTATCTTACTTGAAGATATAGGGTTGTCCTGCTTATGTGAAGCGAACAGTATCAGACAAATTGGATGCTAAGTCTGATAAATGTCTATTTATTGGATACCCTAAGGAAACAAGGGGTTACCAATTCTATCATCTTGTGGAACAAAAGGTGTTTGTTTCAAGGCATGCTGTGTTTCTAGAGAAAGAGTTTCTCTTGCAAGAAAACAGTGGGAGTGTCGTCGAGCATGAGGAGGCTCGAGAGACTCAAATAGACATTGATGAGATACCTGGTGAAGCACAACAGCCGACAACTCATAGTGATGAGCAATCGGCTGGACCTATTGTAACACCACATCTTCGTAGATCTGGTAGAACACGCAATATTCTCGAGAGATATGGATTTCTCGTAAGTGAATCGAACGACGTGTTACTCATTGATGATGAGGAGCCTACCAGTTATGAAGAAGTGCTGACAAGTTCAGAAAGGGATAAGTGGCTTGGTGCCATGAAGTCGGAAATGGATTCCATGTATGAAAACCAAGTTTGGAACTTGGTTGACCCACCTGAAGGCATAATGCCTATAGGGTGCAAGTGGGTTTTCAAGAAGAAAACCGACATGGATGGTAATGTGATTACCTATAAGGCTAGATTGGTGGCGAAAGGATATCGTCAAAAGCAAGGTGTTGATTATGACGAAACCTATTCGCCTGTAGCTATGCTTAAATACATTCGGATGCTCCTGGCCATAGCGGCTCATTATGATTATGAGATATGGTAGATGGATGTGAAAACAACTTTCCTTAATGGAAACCTGCTCGAGGACGTGTATATGATACAGCCTGAGGGTTTCACATCGGTTGATAAAACCAAGGTATGTAAATTGCGACGGTCCATTTTTGGATTGAAGCAAGCATCCAGGAGATGGAATATCCGTTTTGATGAGACCATCAAAAAGTTTGATTTCTCACAAAATCCAGACGAACCTTGTGTGTACAAGAAGGTTAGTGGGAGTGCAGTCGTGTTCCTAGTATTATATGTTGATGAGATATTACTTATAGGAAACGATGTTTCAATCTTACAGTCAGTTAAGATTTGGTTATCCATGACATTCTCCATGAAAGACCTAGGAGAAGCAACCTACATCCTCGGGATTAAGATCTATAGAGATAGATTGAAACGGTTGCTTGGTCTTTCGCAGTCTACATATATAGACTGAGTGCTAAAGAGGTTTAGCATGTCGGAATCCAAGAAAGGTTTCCTACCCATCAGGCATGGGGTACACCTTTCGAAGTCTATGTGTCCGCCACAGAAGACGAGAGGATTTGCATGAGTAAGATTCTCTATGCATCCGCAATAGGATCTATCATGTATGCTATGTTATGTACGAGGCCCGATGTATCGTATGCTCTGAGTGTCATGAGCAGATACCAATCTGATCCAGGAATGGATCATTGGATGGCTGTTAAGACGATCCTTATGTACTTAAGAAGAACTAAGGATGTGTTCCTAATATATGGAGAAAGGTACATGGTGATACGTGGGTATACGGATGCCAGCTCCAGACAGACAAGGATGATTCCATGGGAATGTATTCACCTAGAATGGAGGCGCAATAAGTTGGAAAGGTTCCAAGCTTAACACTATAGCGGATTCTTCCACTAAGGCAGAATACGTTGCAGCTTTGAAGCAGCAAAGGAAGCGGTTTAGATCAAGAAGTTCATCTATGAACTTGATGTGGTCTCATCAATGATCCAAACATGTGCTTCGCCGCTATCATCTTATCAGAGAGATCATCAGTAGGAACGAAATACAAATCGAGAAAATTCCCACTAAAAGAAACTTAGCGGATCCTTTGACTAAGGCATTACCTCAAAATAAGTTTGAGGGTCATGTTAGAGCTTATGGTATTGGATACCGTAGCGATTGACATTAGGCCAAGTGGGAGTCTGTTAGTAATATATGAGAGTTGTCCTATGACAATCGCCTTATGTATGAACCATTTATATGATAAATGAAGATTCACTATTTGAGTATACATGTTTTATGTATTTGATTGGATCTTAAACTCATTTACTGAATGTCCACGATACGATTCACAGCATGAGAGAATTTGTGATTGGATCACAACTAGTGAGTATCTCTACATGTGTAATTGTGATGTATCGAAATTATCCCTAGTCGATGAATTGATGGATATGGACACCATCAATTCTGTCGAGACTAGCACGAGGTATACTCCTTGGTGTATCCAAGCAGCTGATTCTCACTGGCTGGAGACATTGTGATGTCCGGAGTTAATCGTGGATGCTAGTTATGGTAACTAGTTCATTGGAGTGACCAGCCGTAAGACTTCATATGGTTCTCTGCATATATAGATATGTCAATGAAGTTCTTACTGTGGCTTAAGTGCGATGTTCCTTAGACTTGCGGTATTCAAGTCATCTTGATCATGGAGACTTATGCTTTGACATCTTAAGCAAACATCTCTAAGGAGATGTGGACTCGGGATGATTGGATATAAGTCGAAGTGATCGAAGGTGTTTGAATAGCCTATAAAGGATTCACCACTCCATGCGAGGGGATGTATACCCTTGGCCTCTCGTCGGATTGTTACTAATGTCTTTGGCCAAAGCATTACATGTTTAGAGTAAGGTACTCTTCGATACATGTGGAGTAACTAGAATCCGTAGGACGAGGAAATGATACTTGGGCTAGGTGTGACGTAGTCAGCCTAGTGGGGACTGACACAATAGACCATGTCCTGAACCAAGTGGGTATAAGATGAGTGAAGGGAATGGGGCATGACTCATTCGAGCTGCTGAAGGGTTCCAGAAATAGTTCTGGATCAACCGTTGATCTTTTCGGTTAATTGGGGATCATGATGTACTACTAGGTGCCACTCATGATCGTTCTATAATTAATGGTTAATTATAGATGGCCAACATAAAGCGAGAACCTATTTTGTCACACGCACAACAAGCGTAATCCGAAGGATTTAAAACGAGCTTGAGAATGGGATTCTCAGACCGAGAGAAACTAGGTTTGGTTGGACCAAACATAAAGCGAGCATGAAATCATTTCAGTCGCAATGGAAGCGTGGATGGGCCGAGTCTTGTGAAGACGTAATGGATGAACCAAAATGGTTTGGTTCTAATCCAATGGATAAGAATAAACCAAAGGGTTTGGTTTATTTTAAACGAATGAACCAAAAGTTGGTTCGGTTCATTTTAACTTAAAATAAACCATCATGGTTCTGTTTATTTTAACTTATCTTAATGGAGCGGGTTAACGGGCCTAATGGTTATGATCCAATAACCATTAAGAGAATTAATTCTCTATAAAAGAGGGCTTAAGGAATAATTAAGCCCTAATCCAAGCCCTAGCAAAAGTTGTTTCCCACCCCATTGAAGGAGTTTTTCGGCGCCAACCCTAAGCTTGCCGCCCAGCTCCTTGTGCCACCATCCAGCTCCTTGCCGGCGTCCAAGCTTCAGCCGGTGAACCCTCCGGCGACCCTCCGGTGATCTTCTTAGGCCTCGGTGAAAAGGTGAGCACTTGGCTTCCTTGTTTTGGCCGGCGCCTACTCCTCCACCAAGCTGTCCAGTTTTCTGGACAGCTTCTTCTCCTCTCGTCGGAGCGTCGTTTGGACGACGGTTAGAGCTCCGACAGCGGATAACTTACCGGGGATTCGATCTCCGGTAATCCTCTGAGGTGGAGGACGAAGGATTCGTTAATTGGTTGACGAATACCTCTCCGGAGAAGCGAGTTTTGAGAACTCGTATTAGGATCCGAATTTGGAATCGGATCGTGATCATTTCTCGATCACGTCGTCTTCAACACGAGGCTAGTAACCCGTACAAAGACGAAGCTCGTGGCTTAGCAAAGTCATCCCGAGGAACTCGACGTGGATACGGATAGAGACGATTCTAGCGTGGATCATTCCGGTTGATGCCATTCCCGCTACACGTCATACGAAAGGTATAACGTAGACAAATTTCCTTTTATTGCAAATTTAAATTTACGGTTATGTCTACACTTGTTGTAATATGCATGCGTGTGTTGTGTGTGTTGTAATAAATGTAGATTTATTATTTTTATTGATTCCGCTGTGTTCATGTTTATGAAACGTGATCGAACACACACACGCCGCGGTGCCGGAAACCCAACAGGTCATTGGGTATTAGATACTACAGTGATTGACACTAGTGCTAGTGGGAGATTTTTAGTGAAAGCCCTAGAGCTAATCATGTGATGATTGTTGTATGGACTTGTTGTAACATATTCCTATTTATAAAGGCATGGTTATTATATTTACTTGTATTGGTGCCAAATAACTAAGTAGAAGATTCTTATCTATATCAATCGATTGGTAGAATCGATAATGAGATGATATAGAGAACACTACTCTTAATCATTCCTAGTCAATTATTAACATTCAGGAACAAGTTTAACGCAAAGAGACTAGCATGTAGGTCAACTCGATTACTTGATCTCACAAGTCATGGATATGTGATATCAAGTTGACACATGGGTATGCATTGGAGAATGTATACTAAATGTCCCGCCATGAGAAAGTATCATGGATCGTTATATGAGTGTCATATACTTTCTCATGTGACTATTAGTATGACTATTAGTCCTTGGACCTGAAGTCACCATGGTTCCCTACATAAGGAGTTGCATGCTTTGGCTTCGTCAAACATCACCCGTAAATGGGTGGACTATAAAGGTGATTACTGAGTATGTAACCAATTATGCGAAGGGATGTGAGTGATGTAGATGGATCTATCCCTCCTATATGACAGGAGTGACATCATTATTCTTAATAGAGTGAGATAACTAAGTGCATGGTCATGCCCAAATGAGTCAATATGAGATATTGAGCTCATTTGATTAGAGTGAGTCTACATGGAGTTCAAGATATAGATTGTACCGAGGATGACACAGTCTATGCCTCAATTGGTCAATCTAGATGTCAAGGATAGAGGGACATTGTCACATATTGTGAGAGTCACAATTAGTAGTCACAGAGGTGATGTTGGATCTCAACATTCTTGTAACTTGAGTAGCAATGATGTGTTGCTAGATACCGCTCATCGCTTATGTTCCTAAATCAGTTTTGGAGCATTGCCAATGTTACAAGAACCTATAGGGTCACACACAAAGGGAAATTAGATGGAGATTAGGTTCATATGATGAACCATGAGGATTAGGTTCATGGGATGAACCAAATTGGATTAAGAGTAATCCAAATTAGACTAATTGAGTTGGACTCAAGTTGATTCAAGTGTTGAATGAGTCTAATTTATATTTGATTCATCTAGTCAATTTAAACTAATGAATTGAAATTCATTAAATCAAATTGACTTGAATCAAATGGTTGGATTTGATCAACCATGGGAGATAAGAGGTTAAGTTTGACTTGACTTGAGAGGGAAGATGAATGATCAATTTTGACTTGACCAATTGCCATGTCATGGGGTCTTGGCATGGGGCCAGCCAATGATGATGCTCCACATCATCATGGACACATCATGGGGTGCCACATCATGAGGGAGACAAAGAGCCATTGGCTCTTGGAGTTACATGCATTCATGTAACCCCCTTACAGTGGGTTGTGAAAGTGTGAAGTTAAGTTGTGTAACTTCATCTTTTTCCACATCTCTTCCCTCAAGCCCTCTCCCAAATCTTCCTCATCCTGCCGTGAGCCTCCAAGGGGTGCTAGCACACTCTAGGTTGCTTTTCTCCACCTATTTCTTGTGTGGATACCAATAGAGGAGTGTACACTTGACACTCTCGAGTTTCGGCAAGCCGTTTGGACGAGCAGGATAAGCGAAGGGCATCGCATCAAGGCTAAAACTCTTAACATGTAGATCTAGAGTAGATCTAAGGTTTTTAAACACGTACATGTAGTTTTGTTTATCTTTGCACAGATCCGTGGCCGACTTCCGGGGTTTCCAAAATGCAAAAAGCAGTTTTTACGGCTCGAATTTTCAACAAAGTCCAACATTAGTTGGCAAGGAAAATTCCAAGCATGGGTCTTGGCATGGAAAGTCCAACATGGGTTGGCAAGGGAAAGTCCAAGCTTGAGTCTTGGCATTTGAGAAGCCCAAGGGATTTATATTGGCGGCGTAAAGTCCAAGCGGGAGTCTTGGCAGCATAAGTCCAATGGTTGGCGGCGTAAAGTCCAAGCGGAGTCTTGGCAATGTAAGTCCAATGTGTCTTGGCGGTGTAGACACCGTTAGCATGACATAGTCGATGGAAGCATCTAAAGGCTAGCACAATGGATGAACAAGTCATGGATGACTTGGTGGGATCCGAGAGGCATGAGGCTGACGGAGATTGCTAGAAGGCTTAGGTCTAAGCTAAGGGTGGTCTAGCAAGTATGGAGGAACCATACTTGGGTTAAAACCTGATGTTTGAGGTGTGCTAATCGAGTGGCGTGAGTCAACTAGGATTTAACTACGGTAATTGGTCTAGCAATCGACTGCCAGAGGTTAGCAGTCGACTGCCAGAGGTGGGCAGTCGACTAATTGGCCGATCAGTCGACTGATCGTGTGATCAATTGACTGGTGCTCAATTTTTCGGGCACAGAATGGAGTCTGATTCGACTGCTGGGGTTAGCAGTCGAGTGGTGGCTCGATCAGCTGACTGATGGACATGATCAATTGACTGATGATGGATCCATTGGGTCTTTCCAGCGTGGATCTAGTCATTGTCTCACGACAACAGTGGCATCAGTCGACTGATGGTCCCAAGCAGTTGACTGATCGGTATCCAACACAGGTTAAAGCTTTAAATAAAGCTCATGAAGGAGGAAAATGCAATGGTTCTTTGAGGAGTTTTTAGGGTGAATTGCTAGTGTAATTCAGGGTCTCCAAGTGCCACTCAACCAACCAAACAAGAAAGCTCTCAAAAGATTGATTATAAAGTTTTCTTTGCATATCTTTTGTTGTATTGACTTGTATTTGCTTGTTGTATTTAGTATTACTGTTGTAATCATTTGTATGAGGTTTATCATCCTCCGACTTGTGTCGAGAAGGAGTGTTAGTATAGTGGTGTGTTTGTGGCATCGCTAGAGCTCTTTAGAGCTCGATCCGTGGATTAGGAACCGTTCGGTTCCGAATCACGTTATATTCTTATGTTCGTGTTTGCCTTGTTTCTTGTTATTGCTATTATCTATATTTTGCTACGCATAATGAGTTTTGTAGAGACAAACGCAAATGAAATCCATCACGCTACGAAAATGAGCTATTCACCTCCCCTCTAGCTTCCAAGGATCCCCTACAAGTGGTATCAGAACGAGGCCGCTCTTTAAGTTTAACAACTAAGGGAGCACGCTAGAGGGTAAAGATGGGGTTAGAAGAACAACTAGATTGGGACATCAGCACACCGATGCCCTACACCCTATATGGAAAAGAAGGTTTCAATTCTTGGAAGAAAAGAATTGAAGATTTTATTATGATGAGAGATTTTGAGGAGTGGTCCATTTTGATGGAAGGATTCGAATATCCAAAAGGACCAAAGGGTGGCTTCCTCAAGAAAAAGAGATGGATCGAAGAGCAAGTCCAAGTCTTTGAGAAAAATGATAATGTAATGAAGTTTTTAATTGATTTAATACCTAACAATATTTTGTGTTTGTTAGGTAATTATGTAGATTCCAAGGAGCTTCGGAGCCAAGTGGTCAAGCTCCATGAAAGTCCATCACCGGTCCAAGAGGAAGGGACCGAAGAGGCAAATGCATCATCCTCACAAGGAAGTGAGGACTTGGAGGTTGAGAGACCATCAACATCCAAGGAGGAAGAGGAAGTAAAATCGGAGGAGACCTCCACCTCTAGGATTGAGGGGGAGGAGATTAGATCACCGGAGCAACATCAAGAAGAAGCTTCAACATTCGGTCAAGATGAAGAAACTCAAAATTCGATTTCGGCCTCCATTTACTTAGGTAACTCAAACACCTCAATTCAAAATAAAAATAATATTTGAATTTAAATGCCAGTTCTCCAACCATCAAAAGCAAGGAACACATTATTTGTTTCAAATGCCAACAACCGGGACACTACCGGAGTCAATGCTCTATGGAGAATAAGAAGACCCAAAATGGAGCATCAGATGTAGGGGGAGCTAAGGCTAACCCTAAGGTATATTTTAATAATGCTCTTTCTAATTTAAATGTCAAGAAGCATGCTAGAAGTAATGTAAACAATCTTGCTATTGTTCATAAGGAGCATGCTATTAGAAATAACAAGTATTTTTGTCTAGGTGCTAAGAGTGTAAACATTAGGAATAAGGAGAAATTTGAGACTAATGTCCCTAAAAATATTTTACCTAGGAAATCCATCAAGAAAATAGAAGAACACCTAGGTCTTAATCCTAAATGGACTAGGCATATGCCTAGAGGAAATGCTAATGCCCAAAGATAAAATGAAAAATCAAAAATTGGGAAATTGGAGATGGAAAATCAAGTCTTGAGGTCAAGACTTGAGAAACTAGAAGAGACCCTTAGGAATATACAAAATCAATTTAAAGGGTCAAATGATCAAAAGTCTAGGTCCAAGAGTCAAAGTCAACGCCTAGGACCTAAGAGACAAAAGTCAACCAAGGGCAAGCAAGGTTTGGGTCACAAACCTAAGCCTAAGGTGGCTTATCATAGTGTTCCATTTGATTATGGAACACAAACTAGGTCTAGGAAGGCCAAGGTCAATAGGGAAGTCATCCCTAGAGTTGACCAAGGTATGTGCCTAGTGGCTAGGGTTTCAAGGAAACCTAGAGAACCCACTAAGAAGGTTGCAAGGGGAGTTAACCCTAGAGTCAACCTAGGTAAGACCACAATGACCAAGGCTAACAAGCCTAGGAGGGTCATTAGGAAGGTATCTAGGGAGGTTATCCCTAAGGAATACCTAATTAACCCTAGAAGATCAAATAGGTTTTGGGTTCTAAGAGCACGATTGATTCACGCTAGATGGGTTTAGGGTGTGCCAACTTTAAATGGAAGGGTAGTTAACCTCACCATGGTAAAGGTGGCACTTTAGGTTATTTTCAAGGTTATAGATACCTTGGAAATAGGTTTGATGATCCTAAACGATTTTAGGATGTGCCTGTTAGTTAAAGCCCTAGAACCAATCATGTGATGGTTGAATAGGGAACATTTTGTATCATATTCTATAAAGGCAATGGATTGGTTATTATATTTACATCTTGCTTGTGCCAGCTAATTTAAATATAATAATGCCCTAGAAAAGTAGGTTCTTATCTACAGCACATCAATTGGCAGAATTGATTATGAGAGGCTGTAGAGAACACTTTCCTAAATGTTCCTAGTCGAGTATTAATATGCAAGGGCAATATTAATACATAAAGACTAGCATGTAGGTCAATTGATGACTTGATCTCACAATTCATGGATATATGATATCAAGTTGACACATGGGTATATATTGGAGAATATATACTGAACTGACCCGCCATGAGAAAGTTTCATGGATCGTTATATGAGTGTCATAAACTTTCTCATGTGACTATTGGTATGAATAGTCCTTAGACCTGAAGTCACTATGGTTCCCTACATAAGGAGTTATGTACTTTGGTATCGTCAAACGTCACCCGTAACAGGGTGGACCATAAAGGCGATTACTGGGTATGTAACAAATTATGCGGAGGGATGTGAGTGATGTAGATGGGATCTATCCCTTCCATATGACGGGAGTGATATCGGTGGGCCCCTTGATTGAGTAGAACTACTAAAACGCATGGCCATGCTCGAATGAGTCAATATGAGATATTGAGCTCATTTGTTTGAGTTAGTTTACTCAGGGATCAAGAAACACATAGATTGATCGAGGATGACACGGTCTATGCCTCATTGATCAATCTGATATCAAGGATAGAAGGACACGGTCATATATTATAGTAGTCACGGAAAGGTTAGTCGGATCTTGACTTATCTCGTAACTTGGGTAGCAATGATGTATTGCTTGATGCCGCTCATTGCTTGTGTATCTAAAAGAGTTTAGGTCCACTGCCAACGTTATGAGAGCCTATAGGGTCACACACAAAGAGCATGATAATTAGAGGAATTAGAGTATTCTAGTTTGACTAGAATAATTTGGGAATAAGCTTAAGTACAAAATGGGTTTTGGACTTTAAGCTTAATGAGAATTTTAGCTAATTGATTTAATGAGATTAATTCAATATGTTACCTTATTGATTTAATAAGATTAATTCAATATGATAACATAAGCTTAATTGAATTAATAAGATTAATTCAATATGATAACATAAGCTTAATTGAATTAATAAGATTAATTCAACATGCATGAATGCCACATAAGCATGCCACATAAGCATGCCACATAAGCATGCCACCTAAGCATCCACCTAAGCTAGATAAGGTGGAAGGGGACAAAATGGTTTTTGTCTCCTTAAGTGGCCGGCCAAAACAAAAGGGGTCTCAATGCAATGGATTGCATTAAATTGTAGGAGGTGAAAGGGTTTTGCCAACCCTATAAAAGGCCCCATGGAGTGGCCGGCCAAAGTATCATTTGGATTGTGATTGTGGTGTGGTTGTGAGAGAGAGCTTGAGAAGCTTGGTGGAAGCTTTGGTTGTGTGGCTTTGTGAGTGTAGGCTAGCAAGAAGAGTTGTCTTCTTCCTCCTTTCTCTTCTTCCCTAGATTCCTCTCCTTTAGGGACTTCTCTAGCAAGAAGTAAAGGAGAGCTCTTCTAGTTTCTCTTGTGAGACAAGAGCTTGCTCGTGTGGATACGTATAGAGGCACGGACACTTGAACGTGCTAAAGATCCAACAAACCGAAAGGAAAAGCGGGATTAACAAGGGCACGCAACAAAGGTAATCCTATCCTATAAGATAGGTTTGGTTTAGAGAAATTTATTTTATACGAGTTTGCTTTCGCATGGATCACTTGGAAGGGATCCTATTTTCCGTTGCGCATATGCCATTTGGCATAAAAGAATTCCCTACAGTGGTATCAGAGCCACTTGCGAAAGATCGTATAAAAATAGGTTTTCTCTATTTTATATGTGATATAGAAGTAGGATAAATTTTATTATGAGTTGATAATTGCATTAGCAAATTTTCAAACATAATAAAATATCCAATGTCTTTTAAAAGTTAAAATGACATGGTGCATGGTTATGGCCTAGTCCCAAAAAGTTTGTGATTGTGTGTTGTAATTCTTAATACGGCCTGCGTGTCGTGCCTTTCTCCTAATATTCTTGTTGTAAAATTAGTTTTAGACTCGAATGTAACTCGAGTATTTCTCCTTTTGTAATGTACAAAACAAGGATGGAGGGTCCATTGGAAGATGAGGTTACAAGGAGGAAGTCAACACACAAGACAACCAAAAGGAAGCACTTAGGAGAAGATGCTATCCCTAGGTTGACCAATCAATCTTTTCATTGGCTTGAGAAGATTGTAGAATAAGGGCCATAACCATGACACGTTAGTTTAATATGTATGTGATGCATGTTAGTTTAGCTTGTATGTGATGCATGATTAGTTTAGCTTATATGTGATGTATGCTAATATGTATATGATACATGTTTATTTCTTAATAAGTCTAAACGATATGCCTACCAAAGTTGGTACTCACTACTTCCTCGATCATTTGTTATTGGGTTTGCCAAAGCAAAGCAATGCATTTTATCTTGGAGGTGCAGTGGACAATCGTGATGTCCCGCTATCAGTCTTAGTTAAGACTTAATTAAGTGTTTTCTTAATTGGTTAAGAAAGTAGAGGCATATATTAGCTTTGAACATAAGTGTTAACATTAGTTTTGTGTGATTTAGAACATCGGCTTTGTCTTAGAAGTGGTCGTTGCTTGATATCCAAGAAGGCCCTGTGCCTCGCCACACTGGAAGTCGTTTAGGAATAAACACTAAACTAATCTAAAACTTAACCAAAGCTATTAAAGAGTTACATCAGATGTAATTGGCAAAAGATTGCCTACCTAATTATACTACGTCTTGGGCGATTAGCCAAAGCTAACTCAAGACGAATTATGATGTGGATCTTTATCCCATATAAATTTATAGCTAAATAGTAGCTATGAGAATTTAGTGGGAGCCTCATTTAATTAAAGGCCTAATTAAATGATTTAGGTCTGATACTTAACTTTGCATTTTAATGTTGTAGATCACCATGTCATCTAACACGACACACCCCCTCAACTTGCGATCTGTCCTTGAGAAGGACAAGCTCAATGGAGCACACTTTCTTGACTGGTATAGGAACTTGAGGATTATCCTCAAGCAAGAACGCAAACTATATGTCCTAGAGCAGGCTACCTGAAATACCCGCCCCTACTACCCACTGTCTTTGAAAAGGATGCTTATAAGAAGCATCAAGATGACGCATTAGATGTGTCATGTCTTATGCTTGCCACCATGAACTCTGAGCTTCAGAAGCAACATGAGAACATGGATGCCTATGATATGGTTGAGCACTTGAAACAACTATATCAAGGACAAGCTAGGCACGAGCGTTTTGAAGTGTCTAAGGCTCTTTTTGCATGCAAGATGCAAGAAGGAACACCTGTAGGAACTCACGTACTCAAAATGATTGGGTACGTTGAGAACCTTGAAAGACTAGGTTTTCCAGCGAGCCAAGAATTGGCAACGATGTTATCTGCAATGTCGTTGCGGAAGCATACAATCAATTCGTCATGAATTATAACATGAATGAAATTGATAAACCTTTGCACTGAGATTCTCGGCATGTTAGAAGCTAGCGAACCAAATCTCAAGAAGAAAGTTAGTAATGTACTAATGGTCAAGAAGGACAAAGGTAGCGCAAAGGCAAGGGTAAGACCAAGCCAAAAGCAAGGCCAATTCATCCAATTCAAAGGGTAAAGGTAAAGTACCTAAGGAAGGGGATCGCTTCCATTGCGGTAAGATCGACACCGAAGGAATCGCAAAGTCTACCTTGAGGAAGTAAAGAACAAGAGAAGTGGGACTTCTGCCTCAGGTATACACGTTATAGAAGTTAATCTATCTATTTCTTCTACATGGGTATTAGATACCGGATGTGCATCTCACATTTGTACTAATGTGCGAGGATCGAGAAATAGTAGAATAATGGCAAAGGGCAAGTGGACCTACAGTAGGCAATAATGGCGCAAAGTTCTTCTTTGTAGTGTAGGAACATATTCTTTGTCTTTGCCCACTGGGCTTATCTTAGAACTAGAGGAGTGCTTTTATGTACCTGCATTGACAAAGAACATAATCTCTGTATCATGTTTAGACAAGAAAAACTTTTCTTTTATAATAAAGGACAAATGTTGTTCCATTTATTTAAAGGAAATGTTCTATTGTAATGCACCACTTATGAATGGTCTCTATGTTCTAGATTTAGAAAACCCAATTTATAACGTAAATACCAAACGGTTCAAATCGAATGATTTGAACGGACATATCTCGCAGCATCGCCTAGGTCACATAAATGAAAAACGCATATCCCAACTCCATAAAGATGGATTATTGGACTCATTTGATTTTGAATCATATGAGGTATGCGAGTCTTGTCTTTTAGGAAAGATGACTAAAACTCCATTTAGTGGACATGGCGAGAGAGCGACGGATTTGTTAGGACTCATACATACTGATGTATGTGGCCCTTTCAATGTCGAAGCCAGGAGGCTATAAGTACTTTATTACTTTGATGATATGAGTAGATTTGGCTACTTATATTTGATGAGACATAAGTCGAGAATCCTTTGAAAAGTTCAAAGAATTCAAGAATGAAGTACAAAACCAACTTGGTAAGCGTATTAAGCTACTTCGATCAGATCGAGGTGGTGAATACCTTAGTCAAGAGTTTCGTGATCACCTGGCTAAGTGTGGGATAATATCCCAACTCACTCCACCTGGAACACCACAATGGAATGGTGTATCTGAGAGGAGAAATCGTACTCTATTAGATATGGTACAATCAATGATGAGCCAGACTGATCTACCTACTTCCTTTTGGGGTTTAGCTCTAGAGACAGCCGCTTTCACACTTAATCGCGTTCCATCAAAAGCCGTAGAAAAGACACCATATACGATATGGACCGGGAAGAGTCCCAAAATGTCTTTTATAAAGATTTGGGGTTGTGAAGCTTACATTAGACGTCAAGTCTCAGATAAACTAGGACCCAAATCAGATAAGTGTTATTTTGTAGGATATCCCAAGGAAACTAAGGGATATTACTTTTACAATCCCACACTTGGCAAGGTGTTTGTTGCCAGAAATGCTTTCTTTCTAGAAAGAGAATTTATTTCTAGAAATACTAGTGGGAGTAAAATTCATCTTGAAGAAGTTCAAGATGATGATAACACTAAGGCTTCGATGGAAAATGAACAGGCACCACAAAGTGTTGTGGATGAGGAATTTGTTGCCCAAAGAGTTGTGGAGCAAACACCTGTTCAAGTAGACCAACCTCTTCGTAGATCTAATAGGATCCGTCGTCAACCCGAGAGATATTCTTTTCTCTTGACTGACAACGGTGAAGTATTGCTTGTCGATCTTGACGAGCCTACATCCTATCAAGAAGCTATGATGAGCCCAGATTCCGAGAAATGGCTAGAGGCCATGAGATCCGAAATGGAATCCATGTACACTAACCAAGTATGGACTTTGGTTGATCCACGAAGGGTAAAACCCATTGGGTGTAAGTGGGTCTTTAAAGTAAAATGACATGGATGGTAATAAGCATACCTATAAAGGTAGATTGGTGGCTAAAGGATTCAAACAAATTCATGGTATTGACTATGATGAAACCTTTTCACCAGTTGCGATGCTTAAATCCATTCGGATCATACTTGCTATTATAGCCTACCATGATTATGAGATCTGGCAGATGGATGTCAAAACCACTTTTCTGAATGGAAAGCTACTCGAGGATGTGTACATGACACACCGAGGGTTTTGAAGATCCAAAGCATCTGGAAAGGTATCAACCGCAAAGGTCCATTTATGGACTAAAGCAAGCCTCTCGTGGAATCTTCGATTCGATGATGCAATCAAAGAGTTTGGTTTCATCAAGAATGAAGATGAGCCTTGTGTCTACAAGAGAAATAGTGGGAGCACAGTTGTATTTCTTGTCTTGTATGTAGATGACATACTTCTCATCGGAAATGACATTCCCTCACTCCAGTCTGTGAAGATGTGGTTAGGGAATTGTTTCTCGATGAAGGACTTAGGTGAAGCTGCCTATATTCTAGGCATCAAGATCTATAGAGATAGATCTAGAAGATTACTTGGCCTAAGTCAGAGTACATACATTGATAAAGTGCTAGATCGTTTTGCTATGCAAAATTCTAAGAAAGGGTTTCTACCTTTATCACATGGTGTGAGTCTTTCGAAGACTCAATGTCCCTCTTCTAAGGAGGAGAGAGATCGCATGGATAAGATCCCTTATGCATCAGCTATAGGGTCTATCATGTACGCCATGCTTTGTACTCGTCCTGACGTCTCATATGCTTTGAGCATGACGAGTAGATACCAGTCAGATCCAGGTGAGAGTCAGCTTTGGATAGCAGTCAAAAATATTCTTAAGTACGTACGAAGAACGAAAGAATATTTCCTGATATTTGGAGGCAATGAGGAGCTAACTGTAAAGGGTTACAGTGATGCAAGCTTCCAAACAGACAAGGATGACTATAGATCGCAATCGGGGTACGTGTTTTGCCTGAATGGTGGGTGGAGCTGTGGAAGAGTTCGGCAGACACGCGATTCTTGATTCTACAATGAAGCGAGTATATTGCGGCATCGATGCAGAAAGGAGGTCGTTTGGCTCAGTTCATCGATGAACTTGGGGTAGTTCCTAGCATTGCAGATCCAATAGACCTCTATTGTGACAACAATGGGGCTGTATCTGAGGCTAAGGAACCTCGATCACATCGGCGGACCAAACACACATCTTTGCGGCGCTTCCATCTCATTGAGATCATCGATAGAGGAGATGTGAGGATATCTGCAGTGCAAACGAAGCTAACATCGCAGATCCATTGACCAAGGCTTTGGCGGAGGAAGCATGATGGTCACACTAGGTCACTAGGTATTAGATATCATAGTGATTGGTACTAGTGCTAGTGGGAGATTGTTAGTTAAAGCCCTAGAACCAATCATGTGATGGTTGAATAGGGAACATTTTGTATCATATTCTATAAAGGCAAAGGATTGGTTATTATATTTACATCTTGCTTGTGCAAGCTAATTTAAATATAATAATGCCCTAGAAAAGTAGGTTCTTATCTACAGCACATCAATTGGCAGAATTGATTATGAGAGGCTGTAGAGAACACTTTCCTAAATGTTCCTAGTCGAGTATTAATATGCAAGGGCAATATTAATACATAAAGACTATCATGTAGGTCAATTGATGACTTGATCTCACAAGTCATGGATATATGATATCAAGTTGACACATGGGTATATATTGGAGAATATATACTGAACTGACCCGCCATGAGAAAGTTTCATGGATCGTTATATGAGTGTCATAAACTTTCTCATGTGACTATTGGTATGAATAGTCCTTAGACCTGAAGTCACTATGGTTCCCTACATAAGGAGTTATGTACTTTGGTATCGTCAAACGTCACCCGTAACAGGGTGGACCATAAAGGCGATTACTGGGTATATAACAAATTATGCGGAGGGATGTGAGTGATGTAGATGGGATCTATCCCTCTCATATGACGAGAGTGATATCGGTGGGCCCCTTGATTGAGTAGAACTACTAAAACGCATGGCCATGCTCGAATGAGTCAATATGAGATATTGAGCTCATTTGTTTGAGTTAGTTTACTCAGGGATCAAGAAACACATAGATTGATCGAGGATGACACGGTCTATGCCTCATTGATCAATCGATATCAAGGATAGAAGGACACGGTCATATATTATAGTAGTCACGGAAGGTTAGTCGGATCTTGACTTATCTGTAACAGGTAGCAATGATGTATTGCTAGATGCCGCTCATTGCTTGTGTATCTAAAGAGTTTAGGTCCACTTTGCCAGCGTTATGAGAGCCTATAGGGTCACACACAAAGAGCATGATAATTAGAGGAATTAGAGTATTCTAGTTTGACTAGAATAATTTGGGAATAAGCTTAAGTACAAAATGGTTTTGGACTTTAAGCTTAATGAGAATTTTAGCTAATTGATTTAATGAGATTAATTCAATATGTTACCTTATTGATTTAATAAGATTAATTCAATATGATAACATAAGCTTAATTGAATTAATAAGATTAATTCAATATGATAACATAAGCTTAATTGAATTAATAAGATTAATTCAACATGCATGAATGCCACATAAGCATGCCACATAAGCATGCCACATAAGCATGCCACCTAAGCATCCACCTAAGCTAGATAAGGTGGAAGGGGACAAAATGGTTTTTGTCTCCTTAAGTGGCCGGCCAAAACAACAGGGGTCTCAATGCAATGGATTGCATTAAATTGTAGGAGGTGAAAGGGTTTTGCCAACCCTATAAAAGGCCCCATGGAGTGGCCGGCCAAAGTATCATTTGGATTGTGATTGTGGTGTGGTTGTGAGAGAGAGCTTGAGAAGCTTGGTGGAAGCTTTGGTTGTGTGGCTTTGTGAGTGTAGGCTAGCAAGAAGAGTAGTCTTCTTCCTCCTTTCTCTTCTTCCCTAGATTCCTCTCCTTTAGGGACTTCTCTAGCAAGAAGTAAAGGAGAGCTCTTCTAGTTTCTCTTGTGAGACAAGAGCTTGCTCGTGTGGATACGTATAGAGGCACGGACACTTGAACGTGCTAAAGATCCAACAAACCGAAAGGAAAAGCGGGATTAACAAGGGCACGCAACAAAGGTAATCCTCTCCTATAAGATAGGTTTGGTTTAGAGAAATTTATTTTATACGAGTTTGCTTTCGCATGGATCACTTGGAAGGGATCCTATTTTCCGTTGCGCATATGCCATTTGGCATACGAGTTTCCCTACAGTGCCAATACAATTTTAGAATTAAGAAAAATCAATTAAATTGGCACGATTTAAGATTAGAGGTCATAGTTTGTCATTTTGGGTTTTTGGCACATTTTGGGAAATTTAGGTAATATGGAAAAATACACTTAATTATATCAAATGGCAACTAATATTAAAATTTAGGTATTATTATACCTATACATTTTGTTTGTCATTCCTTGATTGTCATATAACATGTCGTGACATCATATCTATTTTTAAATTATTTAATATGTCATGATCATGTTTAGGATTAAGGATTAATGTCATGTGTTTTTAGATTATATCATATGCCATGACATCATGATCATTGACCATGATTTACTTATGTTATCATTTATGCCATGATCATTCATGCATCTAAATTGATTAAAATTGAGTTAAGGACTTTGGCATGACTTGAAGTTTCATTTATAAGGGAATCAAGTAGGGTTGCCTTAGAAAAATGCATGAAACCCTATATTAGGAGAACAAAACCCACATCTCACATCACACTGACATGTATGTGTATTTATACACCCTAGATACATGTGAGATGTTAGGATATGAGTTAAGTTCAAGGTGCATAGTTTTTGCATCTAGATGAACTAATACTGATCTTATCTTAATGGTCGATCATTGGGAAAGCTTGTGTACAAGTCATGTACATTAAGCCCAAGGAATATGATCCAATATAGATTTTCAAAAATATTTTAAAATCACTTTAGAAAAACTTGGTGAAGTCTATCTTTTGATAGCAATCACCATTGATGAAGTTGATACAAAGTGAGCCAAAACTTAGAAGTTTTTCTTCACTTTTAAATTTTGTATCAATTTCGATATTTTATGGGTAAAATACTTTTCTATCATTTTTCACCCATTGTATTAGTCATAAGTATTATACGTACGAATTTTCACATTTTTTTGTTATACATATAATTATTTATGAATTTCTGAAATTCAACTCTGATAATTGAAATTTGAAAATTTCAATTATCAGTAGATTTCCCTTGGTGGCAGTCGACTGATGAGAGTGGCAGTCGACTGATCTCTGATAAAGTCGATTGCCAAGGTTGAATTCGAGAAAACAAGGTGTGTTAGCCCAATTTCAGCTACAGTTAAGGTCCCTAACCACTTCTAACCCTAGGATATGCTTTAGGAAGCATTATAAAGGGTGCAAATTCATTGGATATGGATTATAAGGGTGTTAGGGTGATGTATCAAATTTAAGGTTTTGGAAAGTTCAATGTTGAATTTCTAACCTTATTTTTGATGGTTTTGAGTTCCTATTGGCTGAGGGACTTCCCAAGGACAATGTTGGTGCAATGGTTAAGGGGAAGCAAGCCTTTAAGGGGAGGTATCAATCATGGGATGATGGATGCCATTTTTCCTCATGAGGAGGAAAATGGGATTTTGATACCCAATTCGGAAATGGGGAGAGTGTAATAGGATTGCCTCTCTTGAGTGATATGAGACTTGTCACTAGGAAGATGGTAGACATCCTAGGTATTTTTGGACCAAGGGGGAGATTGTAAGATCTCATTGGGACATGAGACATTGACCTTCTTGAAGAGAACCTTTTTGATGTTAGTCAAAAAGGGGGAGAATTTATTGGGCCAATGACATCAATTAGGAATATTGATGGGGATGTTTGGTTTGAGTTAGATGGTCTAACTCAATGGTTTGTTTGTTTCTTGTCAAACACCAAAAAGGGGGAGATTGTTGGTGCAATCGACCTAGGTCACGATTGGCCAAGACTCCAGCTTGACTCGAGAGATGTTTTTTTAGGGGATCGATGTGTATGTGTTGGCCAGCTAGAGGGGGGTGAATAGCCCTCTTTAGTTCGATGGTGGAATTTGCTTGTCTACAAAGAATATTAGTGCAACGGAAAATAAAACAAGACAAGCAAATAGAAATAAGAATACAAATGCTAACACAAAGTCGTAACGTGGTTCACGTCCTCGCTGCTAATCCATGACCCCGATTTGTCCTCGGTGAATCACTCCGCAACCAATCCACTATTGGTCTCTCCCTTTAGCCAATGCAAGGTGGAGGTAAACCCTTACAACTCAAGAACACTCCTTCTTTTACAATAGATGTGAATGATGTTGGGATGTATACTGAAAAGTCTATTTTTTGTATGAACTACTTTATTTTTGAAATAAGAATCACATGATCATTGTTTGCATACTTATTGTAATGCATATTGTCTAATACATTACATTGTAGATAACATGGTGTGTGGTGTGACACGGGAGATCATGTTATCAGCTCCTTGTAAAGTATAAGTATAAGCTCACAACCGAGATGACTTTGGACAAACCATTGGTATGGTTGTAGTGTAATTTGGTATTGGTTTGTCTTGACTATAGAATCACACTAGTGCACTTTGTGTGTATTGAGCAGGACTGACTTAGAGGTGATTCGATTTATTGCTGACTACATAATTGAATCGGACCTCAGATATTATTTTATACATGCTCTTAATCCCGATATAATAATGGGCACATATACTTAGTATTAAATTCTTTGATTTACCAATGGGCGAGATTTATAGATTAAATCGATAGGCTAGGTAAGTTGGGAAATGATATTATTTATATGGTGTCCCATTGATTATAGAAGGAAACCATGTCCTATATATTAGGATGATGATGTCCCCTTGAGAAGCTCATAAGGTTCATCATGTAAACCCTGCAGGTGGACTTGGTCTGGCATGATGAAAAGGTTGAGTGGTACTACTCATGGAGTTAGATGTGGATTAATTAATGGTCAGTAAATTAATTAATTGACGGACATTCGAGATCTTAAACACAGGGAGAAAATGTACAAATAATATATGGAGCCCATATTAACTTATGGGGGATGGTGAGGTAGATCAATGATGATCCTCTAGTGGAATGGATTATCATTAATGGATCGGACTTTATGTGGGCTTGATCGATTGGGTGGCCAAGATCCAACTCTTTCTCATGGTTTCTATTGTATCCTATTAAAAACCTCATGAAAGCCTAGATCCAATGGATGAAAACAAAACTCTAGATCCAACGGTAGAGATTAAATCTCTAGATCCGACGGTTGAAATTAAATCTCTAGATCCGACGGTTGAGATTAAATCCCTAGAACCAATGGTGGAGATTAAAACAAGGCTTATCCCTAACTTTATAAAAGGAGAGCCTTGGGGTGGGTGGTAACTTGATGGATGAGGATTAGGGTTTGCTTCCCTTGGCCGGCAAGGAATCCTATTTAGGTTAGGATTGTGTTTGGGCGGCTAGGGTTTTGGGTGTTGGAGTAGGCGACAACAAGAGGAGAAGTTGCTTTCATCTTCTTCCTAAGGTGTTGCCGGCAACCTATCCTTCTTCCCGTTGTTTTGGCCGGTGCTCAACCTATCCTTCTTCCCCTCTTCTTTGGCCGGCAATTAGAAGAGCTAGGGTTAGGGTTTTGGGCGGCCACAAGGAGAAGGGTTGGTTTCTTTTCTCTTCTCCAAGTGTTGGCCGGCGCCAATGCACTCATTGATTCTCCTTTGGCCGGTACCCATACTCCATGTTCTCTTCCTTGGCCGGCAGCAACATCGAGTCTATTGACTTGGTCGCCGGTTCTAGAAAGGAAGAAGAGTTTTGTTTTATGATCTTCCTTTGTTCAGAGTGAACAAGGAAAGGAAGATTGGTGATCTAGGAGGCTTCGACTTTTGGAAGATCGTCACCCACACGACATCCAAAAGAAAGAAGGACATACAATAGAAGATCAAGAGGTATAACAAGAGGTATAATCTTGTTTATTTTGATTAGTGTTCTTTTGTAATTATATGCATGTTGTATGTGATTGTTTACTTTATGTATGTGGTTTAATATACTTGGACCCCGAACATAAACACAAAAGTCGGCAATCCGTACATCGTCTATTCCGCGACTATTCGTAGAATAGAGGTTGGTTGCTTGAACAACAAGTTTGTTCAAGTAACTACTCTAATCGAATAGCACGACGATGAAACGGTTGCATGGGTGATCCCTTTTGTCTACGATTAAATTTTTTTAATCCGGGGACGTTGATGGGATCGCCATGAACAAGCGACCGAGTTGAAATGGGAAGCGAAGTTTCTCCACCTTCATGTGGAATAAGAGCTTCGGTTACGGACAAAAACCCTTCAAAAGACACTAGAAGAAGGAGTTTAACACTTGTGGAGCACTTGGATGATGATTTGGAATATAAGCATTAGCTATCCAAAAGCCCACACACTCTCTTTTTATAGAGAGGGTTGATTTCTTCCCGTTGCCCGCCATCAGTAGACTGCTGTCCTTGGCAGTCGACTGCTACCACTACAACGGCCTCCGAACACGTCAGATCCCGACCATTGTAGTCCAATAGAACCCTTGGCAGTCGACTGATGTATCTATCAGTCGACTGATGCCTCGTAGTCAACTACCCAGTCGCCTACGAGAGATTCTGTGCCCAAATCCCTCTCGACCAATCGACTGCTGCCATCATCAGTCGACTGCCAACATATGGCAGTTGACTGCTGGGCCAAAAACCCATCAGTCGGATACCAGTCGAACCCCGTTCGACTTAGAGCAGTCGACTGATGTCGGGAAATCTCTTCCGACACTTAGCCAAATGACCAAGTTTCACGTAATAACACTACCCCTTCCCGGGTTACATTCGCTCACTCTCATCCCTTGATGTCCCTCCACTTTCAAGTTGTCTTCGTCTGGCCATGTCCCTCGGATGTGCCAAGCACACGGCTCTGTAGCGCCATCCTTTGCGTCTCGCCCTGAAGTCTACTTCCTCCAGCTCCACTCCAAGCTCCTCGTCCGGCGGTCGCTCGGATGCTCCAAGTGCACGACTTCCACAAAGCCATCCTCACCGACTCAAGGACCGAGTCATGAGAGGTGAAACTCGCCAAGGCTCCATGTGCAAATTACTAAGTCCTACAAGACTCCAACACAGATATCAAATCACAATAACAACCTAACTTAAACCCTTTGCCACACACATCAAAACCATATCACGACAAGAGATTGCCCTAACAATCTCCCCCTTTTTAATATGTGGCAATCCGTTTAAGTTAGGTAAAACATTTGATAAAATATTAAGGAAAGAAAGCATGTAAATAACATGATTAGCAACTCTCCCCCTTAATACATGAAACTCCCCCTAAATACATTCCCCCTTAATTAAACATATATCTTTCTCCCCCTTTGACACCACCAAAAAGATTAAACAGGGTTTATATGACATGACATCAAGTCTAGAGAGAAGAAAAAAATCAAAAACACTTAAAAACCTGATAAAATTATGTTACTATGCTCGTGCACAGTACATCAGTCAACTTCTATCAGCATGGCAGTCGACTGGCACAAGGAAATCAGGATTTCTGATTTTCTGGACAAAATTCAAAAATGCACTATAAATTCCAAAAAATTAAAAAAAATAGTGAAATTTGGAGAACATATTTCTTGTAAGTATATATATCAATGAAAAATAGTTTTTCATGAAAAATCATTATATTTTCAATGATTTTCCAAAAATCCAAAAGCTTAAAAAACAACTACTGTTTTGATCAAGTTTGTATCCATTTTAACACCTAGTTTTGCTTTGGATTGTTTCAAAACATGAACACATAGATTTCAAAGTAAGAAATTGTTTTGAAAACTTATGAAATATCCAACCATGATCTTTAGGCAATATGTATATGAATTAAACATAAGCTTTCCCCATGATTGGTCTATTATTGCTATTTTGACACTTTAAATGACCATCTAAATGCCATAGGCATTAGTGGACATTTGTATCATCATAACATCTCACTCATGCTATGTTTTCAATCAAGGTAGCCTATGATGAGTGTGAGATGTATCCTAAAGGTATTTGTATATACTTAACCATTATTTTCATGCAATTCTATCAAGGTTAAGTATCATCCTAGCATCCCACATGATCATAAAGACATATATGAATTAATTTTATATTATGATCATGAAACACATGTATTCATCAATTAATACTCATGTATTAGGTATGAATTATGATAAAAATTCAAATATCACCTAAAGCATGAATTCAACTCTATTTCCCATGATTATATGGCAAATATCAAGATCATAAATTGTGATTGCAAACATACATGACAATTTCATTAATTATCATTATTTAAGCATTATTATCTATTTATGGGCACATTATCATCACCCAACACTATTTCAAAAATATTGTCCCGCCATCCTAAGTCAACCAAAATATTATATAGATAAATTCCATATGGTTGACTATCCTAGGGTTTTCCTAACCCTTAAGGATGGATTTAGGAACCCAAAATAAATTCTTTCCTCTGGGGTTCACTAAAAATTCCTTAGGGATCCATTTTCTAGCTATTATTTTTTTTTTATCTTGACCTCTAGCAATTAAGCATTTATAGGCCTTTTCATTTTTATTTTCTTTATATCCTAGGCCTTTCTTATTGAAACTTGCCCTTTGGCACCCTATAATCATGTTAAGAGTGTTGGAGACTATTGTAAACTTTTCTAGGGCTTTGGTCAAATGATCTACCTTTTCCCTTAAAGCCCTATTTTCTTCAATGCATGCATCATTGACATCAAAGGGCATATATTCATGTGAGCATGCATCATTAAGATTAGAAGAAATATTTTCATTAACATATAAGCATGCTTTTTCTAGTTTTTCTTCTAAGTCCTTAATTTGATCTAGCATGCATTTATTTTTCTTCTTTGCCCTAATCTAGTCCTTAGTGAGGCTAGAAATCATGGAAACTATTTTACTAGGTGAGAGATTCGTTACCATAGTCTCCATGTCTTCCTCTTCTTCGGATGAGGATGGTGAAGAAGCTCCCTCTTCACTAGAGCTCTCCTCACTTGTGCTTGATCCTTCATTTTCGGAAGAGGATGAGTCTAGGTCGTCAAATGCCATCATAGCAAGGTTGGTGACAAAGACATTCTCCTCTTCCGATGATGATGATGATGATGAAGAGGGGTCATCCCAAGTCCTTGCTTTTAGTGCCTTGGCCTTCCCTTTTTCTTTGGCTTTCTTCTCTTCTTCCTTCTTCTTGCTCCCCTTCTTCTTCTTATTTTCTTCTTTCTTTTTCTTCTCCTCTTTGCTCTTGTTCAAGAGGGGACAATTGTCCCTTATATGTCCCTCTCTTTGGCAATTATAACAAATCACCTTCCCCCTTGGTCTTCTCCTCCTATCATTAGAATTATTAAATTTAAAATTTTTTAAAGCACGCCTTACCTTCCTTACCATGTAAGCTTCTTCCGTGCTATCCATGGAGGAGGATGAGGATGCTTCATCGGAGGAGGAGGAGTTCTCCATCTTCTTCTTCCCTTTGTTAGCCATCAAGGCTACTCCTCTTGAAGGTTGAAACCTTGGCTCTTCTACTATTCCTTCGAGCCTTGTTTCGTAGAGCTCCATAGTTGAGAAGAACTCCTCCAAGGTGCTCACTACTAAATTCTTGGACATGTAGAAGGAGTCCACCATTGAGATCCATTTTGATGACCAGGGAAAGGCATCAATTGCTTTCTTGATCATGTCCCGGTTCGAAAGTGTTTCTCCTACACTCGTTAGCCCAATTAGAATTTCTTTGAATCTAGAATGTAAGGAGGTTACCTTTTCTCCCTTTTCAAGCTTGATATTTGTTAGTTGGGAGCGGAGGAGGTCTCTTCTTGCAAGCTTGGCCTCCGAAGTGCCTTCATGAAGCTCTAATAGCTTCTTCCACATCTCCTTGGCACTTGCACACTCCCCTATCCTATTCACTTCTTGTTGGGGGAGTACATTGTAGAGGTGGTGCTTGGCCTTTGAATTCAGCAAGTACTCCTCTCTTTGTCTTTTATTCCACCTTGATTTCTCCAATGGCTCCCCTTCTTCATTCCTAGGCATTTCGAAAACGTTTTCCATAATTAATAGAATTTCAAAATAAATTTCGAAAAATACCTCCATTCTCTTTTTCCACCAAGAGAATTCTCCTTCAAACTTTGGTGGGTGAATGTTGGAGCCGACTATTCTTGAATGTGCTTGTTGTGGCGGTTAGTCCTCGACAAGCTTTTCTTGGCTCTGATACCACTTGTAGGGGATCGATGTGTATGTGTTGGTCGGCACGGGGGGGGGGGGGGGGGGGTGAAAAGCCCTGATTAGTTCGAAGGTGGAATTTGCTCATCTACAAAGAATATTAGCGCAACGGAAAACAAAATAAGACAAGCAAATAGAAATAATAATACAAACGCTAACACAAAGTCGTAACGTGGTTCACGGCCTCGCCGCTAATCCACGACCCCGATTCGTCCACGGTGAATCAATCCACAACCAATCCACTATTCGTCTCTCCCTTTAGCCAATGCAAGGTGGAGGTAAACCCTTACAACTCAAGAACACTCCTTCTTTTACAATAGATGTGAAAGACACTAGAAGAAGGAGTTTAACACTTGTGGAGAACTTGGATGATGATTTGGAATATAAGCATTAGCCATCCAAAATCCCACACCCTCTCTTTTTATAGAGAGGATTGATTTCTTCCCGTTGGCCGCAATCAGCCGACTACTGTCCTTGGAAGTCGACTACTGCCACTACAACGACCTCCGAACACGTCAGATCCGGACCATTGTAGTCCAACGGAACACTTGGTAGTGGACTGATGTATCCATCAGTCGACTGATGCCTCGTAGTCGACTGCCCAGTCAACTACGAGAGGTTCTGTGCCCAAAACCCTCTCGACCAGTCGACTGCTGCCATCATCAGTCGACTGATGGTCTTGGCAGTCGACTGCTGAGCCAAAAACCCATCAGTCGATACCAGTCGAACCCCGTTCGACTCAGAGTAGTCGACTGTCATTCAATGGCAGTCGACTGATGTCGGTAAATCTCATCCGACACTTAGCCAAATGGCCAAGTTTAACCTAAGAGCACTACCCCTTCCCGGGTTACATTCGCTCACTCTCATCCCTTGAAGTCCCTCGCCTTTGAAGTTGTCTTCGTCCGGCCACGTCCCTCGGATGCGCCAAGCGCACAGCTCTACAGTGCCATCCTTTGCGTCTCACCCTGAATTCTACTTCCTCCAGCTTCACTCAAAGCTCCTCATCCAGCGGTCCCTCGGATGCTGCAAGCGCACGACTTCCGCAAAGCCATCCATCACCGACTCAAGGACCGAGTAATGAGAGGTGAAACTCGCCAAGGCTCGATGTGCGAATTAGTAAGTCCTACAAGACTCCAAAGCACATATCAAATCACAATAAAAACCTAACTTAAACCCTATGCCACACACATCAAAACCATATCACAGCAAGAGATTGCCCTAACAGTTTTGATGTTCGACAAAAACATATGACAATGTAATTGTCATGGGAAAGTCGAAGTCTTGGGTACTTGGCATGGAATGTCCAAGTGGGACACTTGACATTTGGGAAAGTCCAAGCATGGGTCTTGGCAATGGAAAGTCCAACATGAGTTGGAAAGGAAAAGTCCAAGCATGGGTCTTGGCATGGAAAGTCCAACATGGGTTGGCAAGGGAAAGTCCAAGCTTGAGTCTTGGCATTTGAGAAGTCCAAGGGGTCGATATTTGCGGTGTAAAGTCTAAGCGGGAGTCTTGGCAGCATAAGTCCAATGGTTGGCAGCGTAAAGTCCAAGCGGAGTCTTGGTAGTGTAAGTCCAATGTGCCTAGGCAGTGTAGACACCGTTAGCATGACATAGCTGATGGATGCATCTAAAGGCTAGCGCAATAGATGAACAAGTCATGGATGACTTGGAGGGATCCGAGAGGTGTGAGGCTGACGGAGATGGCTAGAAGGCTTAGGTCTAGGCTAAGGGTGGTCTAGCAAGTATAGAGGAACCATACTTGGGTTAAAACCTCATGTTTGAGTTATGCCAGTCGACTGATGTCATGTGGAAGTCGACTGGCATGAGTCAACTAGGGTTTGACTGTGGGAATTAGCCAAGCAGTCGACTGCCAGAGGTGGCCAGTCCACTGATTGGCCGATCAGTCGACTAATCATGTGATCAGTCGACTAGTGCTCTGTTTATCGGGCACAGAATGGAGTCTAACTTGACTGCTGGGGTTAGCAGTCGAGTGGTGGCTCAATCAGTCGACTGATGGACACGATCAGTCGACTGATGATGGATCTGCTGGATCTTTCCAGTGTGGATCTAGCCGTTGTCTCACGACAACAGTGGCATCAGTCGACTGATGGTCCCGAGCAATCGAAAGATTGGCGATATATAGCACAAGTTAAAGCTTTAAATGGAGCTCATGAAGGAGGAAAATGCAATGGTTCTTTGAGGAGTTTTTTGGGCGAATTACTGGTGTAATTCAAGGTCTCCAAGTGCCACTCAACCATCCAAATAAGCAAGCTCTCAAAAGATTGATTGTAAAGTTTTCTTTGCATTTATTTTATTGTATTCACTTGTTGTCTTTAGTTTTACTGTTGTAATAATTTGTACGAGGTTTCTCTACCTTCGACTTATGTCGAGAAGGAGTATTTGCATAGTGGTGTGTTTGTGGCATCGCTAGAGCTCTTTAGAGCTCGATCCGTGAAGTAGGAACCATTCGGTTCCGAACCACGTTATATTCTTGTGTTCGTGTTTGCCTTGTTTCTTGTTATTGCTATTATCTATATTCCACTGCGCATAACGAGTTTGTAGAGACGAATGCAAATGAAATCCTATGAAAATGTGCTATTCACCCCCCCCCCCCTTTAGCTTCCAAGGATCCCCTACACATATCACTGGGTTGATTGCCCTAACAACAAGACCCTCCTCTTCATACAAAAGATGAAGATGAAGATTAGAGATGAGGGGAATGAAAATCACTTTGAAAGCTTAGGGAAAAAATGTTGGAGCTTGAGAGTATGGTTGGAATGTAAGCACTAGCCCACTCAAGCACCCCAAACCCTCTTTTTATAGAGAGAGGGCTATTTTTCCCGTTGAGCCTCGATCAGTCGACTTATGTACAACATCAGTTGGGTGTCGTCATAGACAACGACTTCTGACGAGACGAATCTATGGGGATACACAACCGTCATTTCCAACGGTAGCCTGATCAGTCGACTGATGAAGCAATCAGTCGAGTGATACCCATGAGAAGTCGAGTGAGACTCCATTCTGTGCTCGATGTCGACTTGATCAGTCAACTTCTAGTATTGGCAGTCGACTAATTGCGGCATCAGTCGACTGGCAGCTCTTGGCAGTTGACTGCTCGTCATGTTTTCAACCTAACTCAGTCGAGCACCTTATCAGTCGATTGCTACATTGTATCAATCGACTAATACTCGTCAAGTATGAGTAATTCATACTTGAATTGACTCTCTAGACCTAGACTTAACCTTCTAGCTCTTCCTTTAGCCTTGCACCTCTAGGATCCCTCTGAGTCCGCGACTTGTTCATCCTTTGTGCTTGATTCCAAGAGCTTCCTTCGGTTTCGTCATGTCTTGGGTTTCTCTTTACCAAAGTACGCTTGGACTTTACGCCGCTAAGACTACATGCTTAGACTTATGCTGCCAAGACTTGCCTTTGGACTTCCTTTGCCAAGGTCCGCTTGGACTTTATGCCGCCAAGACTACATGCTTGCTCTTACGCCGCCAAACCCTTTCCTTGGACTTCTTTTGCCAATATCACACTTGGACTTTTCCTTTACCAAGTCTTCATACTTGGATTTTTCCTGTCACTTAAATATGTTCACAATTAGATCATAAAACATTGCCTAACTTAGATGATTATTCAAACATCAAAACATATAAATGCTTGGGGCATTGTTGCACTAACAACCACAGAAGTCTAGGCTAGAATTGATGATGGAAGACTTCATTGCTACCCAAACAAAGGCCAATGAAAAGTTTCGACCCCAACATCAGAAAACAGAAGAGTCACTTAAGGATTTGAAGGCCACTGTTAAAGGTCTTGCAAGTCACACAAGGATGTTGAAAACACAAGTGGCCCAAATAGTCCAAACCATGTTGCAACCTATGGATAGTTCCCCATCATTACCCAAGTCGAGGCAAGTTAAGGAGGAGGGAATATACGGTGAAAGAGTAGGTCAGAAGAACAAATCCACCAAGGGGTGTGCATCCATGATTTCCACCCTACCCAACCAAGCTGAAATTGAAGATAAAATTCCACCATAGCTTGAGGACCCTGGTGAATTTGTTTTCCCCTGCTCGGTTTATGGGGAAAGCTTTGATGAAGCGTTGTGAGACTTGGCGTCATCAGTAAGTGTGATGTCCTATGCATACTATCTGAAGATCGGACTAAATAGGATCCAACCATTGAACCTTGGTATTCTTATGGGAGAGAACTCAGTCAAGGAACCCATCGGCATGCTAGCACATGTTCCTGTGGTCATTGAAAATTTTGTGATACACATAGATTTTATTATATTGGACACATGACCAAATCCCCAAAATCCCATCATTTTGGGAAAACCCTTTCTGGCGACTCCAGGAGCATTAATAGATGTAAAGGTGCACAAGATCTCCTAAGAGGTAGACGGGGAGATCATCATTTTCAATCTGTCAGAGTGTAGAGCACCCTTCCTAGATGGCTACACTTTCAGTAGGGTAGAGTCGAACCCACCGGATGTCAACTCCAAGATGGATGAATGGAGGATCACAGAACCTCCAGAGCCAAGTTAAGACAATGGAGTAGGGTCGAGCTAAAAGACATTAAATAAAGCCATTCTTGGGAGGCAACCCAAGTTTTGTTTTTAGGTGTTCTTTTCATTGTATTGCATTTATTTGTTTAATTTGAACTTTGGATTCCATTAATTTAGCATTTTTAAAATGAATTGGGACTAGAAAGAACCTGCTAGGTAAAATAAAAATCACTTTAAACCCACATGACTGAGCGAGTAAGGAGAATTTGTAGGGTCGATATGTTGGCCGGCTAGAGGGGGGTGAATAGCCCTCAATCGTCATACAGTGGAATAAGATCGTTATCGTTGCGTGCTCTTCTACAATTTGTCGTTAGCACAGTGGAAACAATAGAAACAATAATAATACTAACAACAATACAAGCATACGAAAACACACACGATATACGTGGTTCGGAACTGAATGGTTCCTACTCCACGGGTGAGCTCACCGAGCTCTAGTTATGCGCACGACACTAACTAAACTCCTCGACAATACGTCGGAGGTGGAGAAACCTCTCACAAGCTATTACAACAGTAATACTACAAGAAATACAAAGACACTAAGAAATACAAGTAAAGAACGCTTTACAACTCTTTGCTTTGAAACCTTTCTTGTTGCTTGCTTTGGATGGCTCTTGAAGGACTGGAATGCAGGAGGAATTCCCATCCAATAGCTTCCATAAAGTCTTGGCAAAATCCTCCCACTTGAGCTCCATTTATAACCTGCATCAAGCTATTTTTACGCCCAGCAATCGATTGTCAAAAGGCCCCAGTCGACTGCCCCTGTAGTCGTTGTCTCACAACGGCCTAATCCACGTTGGATAAGTTCCAACAGATCACCTACCAATCGACTGATCATGTCCATCAGTCAACTGGTGACCTAGTAGTCGGCTGCCCAGTCGGCTATGGAGCATTCTGTGCTCGCGATATTCCCATCAGTCGACTGCTGTCGACATCAGTCGACTGCCAGTCCATGGTAGTCTACTGCCAAGCACAAAACCGCAGTCACTAGTCGAACCTTAGTCGACTCAGAGCATTCGATTGGCACCTATGCTAGTCTACTGATGTCGAGTAAAACCTCAAACACCAAGTTGTTTGAGCATCCGATCGTCGGGTAAACCCTCAAACACCAAGTTTGAGTATCCAACACTCAGTCATAGCCACTTGGTCAAGTCCACCTCATCCCTCATGGAGTTCCACACCGAAGCTCTCTTCCCTCGGCCTACGTCCCTCGGATTCGCCAAGCGCATGACTTCGCAACTCCATCCTTCACGTCTCAAGCTCTAGAAGTATGCTTCCCTTAGGCCTCACTCCATTGACTCCCCTTCCGGCGGTCCCTCAGATGCATCAAGCGCATGACTTCGCATTGCCATCCTTCACCGACTCAAGGACCTCGAGCCTAGTGGCCTTACCAAGTTCTCAAGACTACCTAAATGCACCAAACCCACGGCTTCACAATGCATTTCTCACCCAGCACCAAGCGCATGGCTTCGCAATGCTTTGGACTTTTCAACACCAAGCTCCATGCTTGGATGTTCCATGTCAACCCCATGTTGGACTTTCCCATGACAATCCCATGTCATGAGTTTTGTCTATCATCAAAATACTATAAAAATACTGCTCGAGTCAAATTCGAGTCAACCTGGGCCGATTGCACCAACAATCTCCCACTTTTTTATGATTGACAAAACTACCATCTCAAGTCTACCAATTCTCCCATATTGGCAATTCTCATATCCCAATGAGAATTCCAACGAACCCTAATTGGTAACTTGGTAACTTCTCCCCCTTTTTGACACTACATCAAAAAGTTCCTCCCCAAGGGTATGAATGTCTCATATCCCAATGAGATCTTACAATCTCTCCCTTAGAGGAACACATGCCTGCAATCTTTTTAGTGATCCCATATCACTTAAGAGAGGCAACCCAATTTTCCTCCCATGAGGAAATACACATCCATCTTCCCATGATGGATACCTCCCCCTAGAGGCTTGCTCCCCCTTGACCATTGCACCAACAATGTCCTTGGAGAGTCCCTAAGCCAATAGGAACATTTAACCAATCAAAATTAAAGGTTGAACTCTCATCCACCTTAAAGTTGATACTTTCCCTAAACACTTCTCCTAATCCATATCCAATGGATTTCCACCCTTTCTTATGCTCTCCCAAGCATGTCCTAGGGTCAGGTGTAAAATACCAGAAAAAAATAATAATAAAATAAAAGAAATGTTGGGTAATTAGGAGAATACCCTATGGAATTTTTCCCGAAAGTTTTTTTCAGGAATTTTTCTGGACTAGAATGGAGATTCCTAATACCCTCTTTGCTATGAAGGGGTTAAAGGGCTTAACGAGTCTGAAATTCATTCTGTTATCTGCCAAATCTCACCCGTTCATTAACGGAGCCATCCGCGCCGCTGACTTTAATTCTTTTTTGGCGAGCATTTCCCGATCGCGATATTCCTTATCTCTTCCGCGACCATAAACTCCCCGATAAATTTCTTCTCTCCGCACGAATAGAATCTCGCTTTCTCTCCTCCTCCGCGTGACTTCCTCGACTCCTGCCGATCGGAGTTCGTCGGCTCCTCTGCGCGAGTGGACGGCGATAGGCGAAGGTGCTCGCGGACAGACTCGAGCAATGAAGGAGGCTTGCGATTTGGGGGCTTGGGTCAACGACGATGACACGATGCTTGGGTAGGGAAGACAGCGACTGGCTGTCGGAGCCGAAGGTTCTAGTGTGAGCTAGAGCAGTTCATCGGGGGGGGTGGGGGGGGGTCGTTGATTTCGCCAGTGAGCAGAGTCATCGGTTGTAGGCTTGGACCGACGACAGCGTCACTTGCGCTCGATTTCACGCTATCGAAGGTGGGTTTGGTTCGATCGAAGTGGAGGCTACGCTGGTGGTCGCCGGAGCAAGGTAAGGCGTGGACTTTGGAGTCCTCTGGATTTGCCGCAGCTAAAACCGAATTTTTGTTGTTTCGGGAAGCAACGTTTCTGTGGGTTGTCAGTCATTGGGGTTTCTCACTATCGATCAGCGTCGGAGCTAGGGCACCGGAGATCGTGGTAGGCGAATAGGGCAGCGACATTTCTGTGGGCTGCCGATCAATGAGGATCTTGCTACTGCCATTGAGGTTTCAATTGTCGTAAGCAAAACCAGTTTCCCCTCGTGTGCTATGAATCTAGTTCGATTAATTTGATGGACAGGGAGATGAGTGCTTAATGAGGTGTTGATAGGTTTTGGGCAGTAATTTGGTGGGTGAAAGGAAGCTGCTAGGTTTTGGGGATTGGCTGCCGGTGAAGTTGATTTTAGGTATACTCCCAGTTGCTTCCTCTTCTCTTCTATTTAGCATTGTTATTTTGGATTTATGTAGTTGTTCTTATGTTGTCTACCGGATGAGGAGGGTGGTTTTGTGTTGTTGCGATCGGTGTTGGAGTTTTGGTCGATTGGGATTGTGAGGGGAGGAATGGAAGAGTGTTGGTTTTGACGAAGTGTGTCAATAGTTAAATCCCTAATTGAAATGGCTGTAAAAGGTTGTAGGTTAGCATACTTGTTAACCGAGAATGATGGATGTTAATTATAGAATTAATTATGGTAGGGAGGCAGCTGTGATTTAAGTGATGTGTTTATGAATTAAATTTATACCTGATTCTGTTGGTGAAACTATTGCAATAGGTTGGGGGTAAAAGGTTAAATCTTTATGAGATTAACTTTGTTAAGTCAGATATAGAATTGGATGAGGGAGTTTTCACTTTTTCTAATTGAAACCAATGGATTTAAAATAAATGGTCAAGTATGGCTAATTGGGGTTTCTAAATCGTATTCGATAAGGGATACCAATATATGGATAATGTAGTAGCTAATTCGTATTGATGTTGTATGCTTTCCCTGAATGATAATTGATGATATTTACAGGACGTGGATACGAGACGGGTCCGCGACCATGAGGATTATTCGAGCTTCGTATCAGGTGGGTAATTCCTACCTTGGTCAGGTAGATTTAATGCATACAGATTTAGATGCATGATCCTCTTATATGATTATGTTACCTTGACCCTGCTCTTATTATATTTGCTTGAACTTATCATTGGATGTATTTATGCTCAATTGTTGATATCACATATTTTCTATCATTATTTAGGAGTTATAGATGTGATATAAATTGGCCTAGATGTTTAGCAAGGTGTAAATGTTAGTACGGGGGATGACCCAAATTTATAAATTGGCAAAAAGGACATCCGTGGGTAGGTAATGCCCTAAATGTAGGATTTATTTCCAATACCATATGTTGCATACTTGTTACCAACCATGTGTTGTGTAATGGTTAAGTGAAGGGTGATTAGCGTGTAGTTACGGATCGGTGTTCCTAGCTTGATATGATCATTCGAATACGTCTCTTTATAGGATAAAGAGTGCGTCGATCAGTTGAGTACGACTCTCTATTGGATAGAGAGTTATGATCAGTCAAGTATGACTCTCTACAGGATAGAGAGTGCGTAGATCAGTTGAGGTCGACTCTCTATTGGATAGAGAGTTATGATCAGTTGAGTACGACTCTCTATAGGATAGAGAGTCCGTCGATCAGTTGAGTACAACTCTCTACGGGATAGAGAGTGTATTGATCAGATGGGTACGACTCTTTGTTGAACAGAGAGTCTGTGGTAGATGGTTGTACGTGTGACAACATACTCATGTCATTTGCATGCATTCTGACGACATAGTCTCCCTTGGGGTTGAGAGAGTCGTCAGTCATCTTGCCTCCCAGAGCACTCCCCGAGGAGTAACTGGTGTGAGGGTAGAGCATCTGTTGTGCCGCACTCTACCAATATAGACGGTGGTAGTTGGAGTTGCGTGCAGTTGTCCTGGGTGCGTGGTACTCGACCACTCATTGGTAGTGTTAGTCGGAGTGGCCATTAGCTGCGACCCCCGTTGTGTAGCGAGCTTTTTACACTCATTTGCTACTTGATCATACTACCAACTCGGCCACTCTAGAGTAGTGTTGGTGTGAGTTGGGACAGTTGTCATGTCGTGCCACCTAGGCCATACTGGGGTCGTGGTAGCGAGTAGGGGTGAACAGGCATGATCATGCATGCTGCATTGCCATATCTGATGGCACTTTGCATATTACCATATATATATACATATATGCATGTATATATATATATATATATGGATGGTTGAGATTAATATATATATATATATATATATATAGATGCAGTCTATATATATATGATTATTGTGATGTTGCATTTGATTGTACTATGCTTGCTGCATTTGGTTGTACATCATATTCATGCATGCTTCTTGCATATGTTATACTGTTGTGTTGGATACTGGTATATGTGTTAGACAAACCATTAGATACCTTGACTTGTAGCTTGAGTATATTGTGAGTTGATCTTACTATTCGTGTTATATATATGTTGGATATATGTTCAGGTTGGATCAGAGTAGCATAGCAGACTTCAAGTATGTCTGTATTTTACGTTGTTCATTTGGTTAGATGGTATATGCTTGTATTTATATACTATGCTGATATACCTATTGTACCTCTAGATTATATTGTTGAAATACATGTGATATTACATATATGCATGTTTTTCTATTACCTGCTGAGTTTTACTCACCACCCCCACGGACCCTGGGTTTTTCTGTCACCCAGGTAACAGGTAGAAGTCTTTGTGATGTCTTGGAGCACCGCTGGCTGACATCTCATCTCACCTCCGAGGCTCCCGTGTTTGTTTTGGGCTTTCCATACATGGTGTTATGTATTTAGAGTTTTCCTGATGTACTATGTTGTAGATTCGGATTTTGTTGAGGTTACGTGTTGTTGTGATGTGTTAGTCATAGCGGTATGCATGTGTGTAGCTTGTTGTATTATGTTTCCACTGTGCTTTGAGTAGTTGTTGTATTTACTGTATATGTTATGTTGTTATTGTGGGCCTACGAGCCTTGTATTAACCCAAATATTGTCAAGTACAGGGGAGATGTTGTCCGTTTGATTTTCGGGTCAGCATCCTCTCGGGGCATGACAACTTTAGTGCTATCAGAGCCCAAGGTTATGCGATGCCATATAATGTTATTTTTGAGTCGAGTCTTGGATTCTTGGGAGTCGATTTGTTCGGTTTTGGTTTTATAAGATGAGATGCACAGCGGCCTGAGCTCCAAGAAGCACGAGGTAAGAATCCCTAATAACTTATAGTTTAGTAGATATCTATCTAAACTTGATCAATAAGTGTATACAGTTAGAGTTATTATACCTGTACAGACTCGTAGTAGAAGTCACCCACCGAGGTGACTAATCGGAGTAACCGTTAGGGTTTATACTCCCGGTTTTGTTGACTATGCATTTAGATTCTTATAACAGGGAATAGCCTGTAGTATGTTGGTTATTATTCGTAATCGTGGTATTAGTTGACCTCGAGAATGACCTGTTAAGTCTGTGAGTCTTGAACCTGTGTCGAAAAGGTGATTTACTTTTAAGAGCCGACTGATACTAAGTCGGAAAATAGGGGTCAAGTCGTCACATTTCTTGTGGAAATCAGAGACTACAGTCTTAGAGATTTTTACTAATTATGCTAGTCAGATCATTACCTGTTGGGTAATGAACATGACAAGTAGACTATTGTTGATGCAGGTAGCGGAAGACTAGTTTACAGTGTTTTATAGGGATTTTTATTCCTGAGTTATTCGTACTAGGTTGTATAACTTTGAAAGTACTTTTGAGTACTTGACTTATGTTATACAGAGAAAGTAGAGTTGTTTGCATACCATTATCAGGATCAAGCTGGTATTTGGTGGAAAATGTAGAAAATGACCTTCGGGAAATAAAACATCACTTGATCATGGTTTAGTGATGTTGAAAGAGAGTATTTTCCCGCGTCATTTCAGTGACACATTGTATGGAATTCTTGAGCTTTAAGTAGGGTGATCGTCGATAATAGGAATACCATGCAGAGTCATCAGACTTACAAAGTTACGCTGACCTAATAGCTCAGGAATGCAAATGAATGTTATAAGCCACCAAGAGTTATTGGCTTATAGTTGGATTGGGATGCCGGGATCTTCTATCAGATCCTGTCGGAAGATGTTGGAATGAGAAGTCTTCGACTGTTGAATAAAGGAGCAAGATCATAGTCATAGGCTTTGAGCTATTTTCAAATTATAGAAGACCAACCGCAGATCATCAGGATGTTCTCGTGGATATCAGCAAAAATCAGAATAAAGACTTCGAAGGGATTGTGTGTGTGCAGTGCATATCACGAAGAAACGTGAAGTGAGATTGTCCGTTGGATCAGTTCATCTGTTGCTATTGTGAGCAACCAGTACAGTGGAGGAGGTGTACTTTGAAGACTCAGTTGAAGACTATCAATGGTATTCCGGGAGGAAGATGCATTGTCTCAACAACAGAGATCAGCACAGAAGATTGAGTGATCTCATCAGCAGCAACCTACTACCTCAGGCGTGGTTGGAGTTCCATGATACTTCCCTTCAAGAGAAGTGACTTATGCAGCAGTATCAGCAGAAGTCATCGTAGAAGACTCATGCAGACAAAAATAGTTACCCCTGAATATGATTTGATTAGTACAGAGGAGAGAGTATACGATGATGGTCATATCTATTCTGTATTCTACAGTTGTAGTTTGTAGGATTTAGGGATGGATCAGATGATCTAGGAAAAAAATCCCCGAGGCATTCATCGCAGAAATGCGACCGCTTTGTCGTGGACTATTGAATCTGATCTTTTCTCTTCAGAGAAAGGCCGAGACCTGTGTGGAGTCTTTTGGATCGGATCACTAGATATTTGATCGTTCAGGGTATTACTCTAGTTTTACCCTCTGGATTAATATATTGAAAGATGCTTGTAGTTTACAGGTATCTTTGTCTAGAAAATACTCAGTTTGGATTAGAAGGGTTCCTATACATCGACTTATGGGTCGGTGGTATCTCTACCATGAGGTGAGATGTTTACCAACAATTAAGTAGTTATGGGATGCCCTTAGACTTTGATAGACATACTTTTACTATAGACATATCTTTACGGATGGTCAAATTGTTGGAAGTATGGTACGATATGTCTCTCGGATGTGCGTATAATCTGAGAGTATTCGAATGTAATTTTGGATGAACTCCTAGGCTTGCCGTTGCATAGGCAAGTGGAGTAGGCGATCGAAATGATTGCGGAAATAGTTCTGATATCGAAGATCACAGACCGAGTGATAGTTTTGTTGGTATCAGTATTGTTAAATACTATAGAAATTAGAAGAACGTAAGTTGTGATTATAGGAGATGTTGGAGGAGATATTTATATGTCCCAGCATTCCTCCTTGAGAAGATCCGGAACTCTTTGTTGAAAGAGAGATGGACCTTTGAAAGTATGCATCGATTATCGATGATGGAATGCGATAGTTGTTGAAAGTAAGGATCCTTCGTTGAGGATGAATGATCAACTTAGATCAGCCAATAACGCCTGTGTATACTCTAGGGTTGGTTTACGACTAGAGTGTTGATATCGTAGTGACATGGCGTCATACAATTATCATTGTCGTTGTGATGATTGATATATCATCAGCCTAGAGTAAAGAGGATGCAGATGTGTAGAGACGACAATTTCATACTTAGTATGGATTTTATGAGTTTTGATTAAGTTGTTTGACTAATTAACGATTTAGTTGCCCCTGGATTTGAGAATCGTGTATTCGGAGCACGATTAGATCAGGTTGTGGTTGTTGGAGTTGCTTAACTTAGCCATTGTTGATTATGGTAGTTGGATGTTGCGCACTCGACCACCGTAGATGGTGATTTGCCTTGTGTGGTTTGGTTATTATGGTAGATGTGGATAGAATGTTTTAACATTACTATACCACGGACTTGCTTGACAAAGGTAATGATGGAAATCATTTAGTCGGAAGCTGGTGAAACCAGTTTACATGATCTAAATGGCGATTAACTTTTACACGAGTATTAGTTAATCCTTCTGGAGTGAATAAAAAGATGATGTATGCAGATGCGTCATTTCAAGGATCGGAACGATTACGATGCAGTTGAATGAGGCATATCTTATGCCTATGTCAGTTAAGAAACTACGAGATAGTCTGTCATATAGATGATGCGACATTAGTAGTTATTATCTGGATTTGTAGTTGTATGGAGTAGAGGTGCTCATGGAGTTTTGACTAGCTACTGGGTAGCTACTATATAGTGGATGGAGCACGAACAGTTACAACTTGAGAGATTGATCGCTATAATCTTCCATGCACTTACAGAGTGTGTGGTAGAGTGGATTTTGGATGGTAAATGGACTTCTCTTGTGAGAAGATAATTTTCTGTCTCCAATATGGATGTGTGTTCTGGACATGCATCCACTTATGGAGGAGTGGCTACAGGAAGCACATCATTAAAGATTTGTTATGCATCATGGTGGTACTCGGATGTACCGAGATTTGAAATGCTTATACTGGTAGGAACGGTATGAAGAGAGATACCGCAGACTTTCTTACTAGGTATTTACTATACCAGCAGGTGATGGTTGAACATTAGAGACTCGCTGGATTGCTCCAAGAAATTTCAATTCCGGAATGAAAGTGGGAGCATATCATGATTGATTGTGTTACGGGATTGCCTAGAACCCGTAAAGGACGTGATACGATTTGGGTGATTGTGGATCGACTGACCAAATCAGCTCATTTCCTTCCTATTCGTTGGTCGTACTCATTGGACCATCCGGCAGCGTTGTATTACTGAAAGATTATCAGATTACGTGGGGTACTTTTAAGTACCATATCGGATAGAGATTTATAATTTACCTCGTGATTTTGGCAGATTCTGCACCAGACTATGGGCACAGAGCTTCGGCTTAGTGCAACGTTTCATCTGTAGACATATAAACAATTTGAGTGTATCATTTAGACATTGGAGGATCTATTCAGATCTTGTGTCATGGATTATGGAGGTGTAGCTTATCGGTAAGCTTTACCTCGGGCGCTTGTGGGTGTTCACAACGTATTTCATGTTTCTATGCTGAGGAAATATGTATCGCATTCTGATCATGTTCTGAAAGAGGTACCAGTCCCACCTCAGTCTAATGCAACCTATGAGAAGATTCCAGTATGGATTCCTAGTCGCAAGGAGTGTCAGTTGCGGAACAAAATCATCCGACTCATAAAGGTTGAATGACAACATCATACAGATGAGGAGGCTACGTGAGAGCTGGAAGATACTATCCGAGCTCGATAGCCTCATCTGTTCACATGAGGTAAGTGATAGTTCAAGAAATTCTTGGATATATCATCGCATTTAAGTACGAAATTTGGGGACCAAGTTTTAATAAGTGGGGGAGAATGTAAAATACAAGAAAAAAATAATAATAAAATAAAAGAAATGTTGGGTAATTAGGAGAATACCCTATGGAATTTTTCCAAAAAAATTTTTTTAGGAATTTTTCTGGACTCGAATGGAGATTCCTAATACCCTCTTTGCTATGAAGGGGTTAAAGGGCTTAACGATTCTGAAATTCAACTCGTTATCTGCCAAATCCAACCCGTTCATTAACGGAGTCGTCCGCGCCACTGACTTTAATTCTTTTACGGCGAGTGTTTCCCAATCGCGATATTCCTTATCTCTTCCGCGACCACAGATTCTCGATCAATTTCTTCTCTTCGCACGAACAGAATCTCGCTTTCTCTCCTCCTCCGCGTGACTTCCTCGACTCCTGTTGGCTGGAGTTCATCGCCTCCTCTGTGCGAGTGGACGGCGGCAGGAGAAGGTGCTCACGGACAGACCAGAGCAACGAAGGAGGCTCACGATTTGGGGGCTTGGGTCGACGGCGATGGTACGATGCTCGGGTAGGTAAGACGACGACTGGCTGTCCGAGCTGGAGTTTCCAGTGTGATCTAGAGCAGTGCATCAGGGGGGGGGCGATGATTTCGCCGGTGAGCAGAGTCATCGGTTGGAGGCTTGGACCGACGACAACGTCACTTATGCTCGATTTCACGCTGTCGAAGGTGGGTTTGGTCTGATCGATGCGGAGGCTACGCTGGTGGTCGCCGGAGAAAGGTAAGGCATGGACATTTCTTACAGTAGACGGGACTTTGGAGTCCTCTGGATTTCCCGTGGCTAAACCCAAATTTTTGTAGTTTTGGGCAACAACGTTTCTGTGGGTTGCTGGTCATTGGGGTTTTTCACTGTCGATCAGCGCCGGAGCTAGGGCACCGGAGATCGTGGCAGGCGAATAGGGTAGCGACATTTCACTGGGCTGCCGATCAGTGGGGATATTGCTAATGCCATTGAGGTTTCAATTGTGGTAAGAAAAATCAGTTTCCCCTCGTGTGCTATGAATCCATTTCAATTAATTTGATGGACAGGGAGATGAGTGCTTAAAGAGGTGTTGATAGGTTTTGGGCAGTAAGTTCGTGGGTGAAAGGAAGCTGCTAGGTTTTGGGGATTGGCTGCCAGTAAAGTTGATTTCAGGTATACTCCCGATTGCTTCCTCTTATCTACTATTTAGCATGGTTATTTTGGATTTATGTAGTTGTTCTTATGTTGTCTACAGGATGAGGGGGGTGGTTCTGTGTTGTTGCGATCGGTGTTGGAGTTTTGGCCGATTGGGATTGTGTAGGGAGGAATGGAAGAGTGTTGGTTTTGACGAAGTGTGTCAATAGTTAAATCCCTAATTGAAATGGCTATAAACGGTTGTAGGTTAGCATACATGTTAATCGAGAATGATGGATGTTAATTATAGAATTAATTATAGTAGGGAGGCAGCTGTGATTTAAGTGTTGTGTTTATGATTTAAATTTATAACTGATTTTGTTGGTGATACTATTACAATAGGTTGGGGGTAAAAGGTTAAATCTTTATGAGATTAACTTTGTTAAGTCGGATATAGAATTGGATGAGGGAGTTAGCACTTTTGCTAATTGAAACCGATGGATTTAAAATAAATGGTCAAGTCTGGCTAATTGGGGTTTCTAAATCGTATTCGATAAGGGATACAGATATGTGGATAACGTAGTAGCTAATTCGTATTGTTGTTGTATGCTTTCGCTGAATGATAATTGATGATATTTGCAGGACGTGGATACGAGACGGGTCCGCGACCATGAGGATTATTCGAGCTTAGTATTAGGTGGGTAATTTTTACCCTGGTCACGTAGATTTAATGGATACAGATTTAGATGCATGATCCTCTTATATGATCATGTTACCTTAACCCTGCTCTTATTATCTTATGCTTGAACTTATCGTTGGATGTATTTATACTCAATTGTTGATATCAAATATTCCCTATCATGATTTAGGAGTTATAGATGTGATATAAATTGGCCTAAATGTTTAGCAGGGTGTAAATGTTAATACGGGGGATGACCCAAATTTATAAATTGGCAAAAAGGTCATCCATGGGTAAGTAATGCCCTAAATATAGGATTTATTTCCAATACTGTATGTTGCATACTTGTTACCAACCATGTGTTGTGTAATTGTTAAGTGAAGGGTGATTAGCGTGTCACTACGGACCGGTGGTCCTAGCTTGATATGATCAGTCGAGTACGACTCTCTAAAGGATAGAGAGCGCGTCGATTAGTTGAGTACGACTCTCTATTGGATAGAGAGTTATGATCAGTCATGTACGACTCTCTACAGGATAGAGAGTGTGTAGATCAGTTGAGTATGACTCTCTATTGGATAGAGAGTTATGATCAATTGAGTACGACTCTCTACACGATAGAGAGTCCGTCGATCTGTTGAGTACGACTCTCTACAGGATAGAGAGTGTATTGATCAGATGGGTACGACTCTTTGTTGAACAGAGAGTCTGTGGTAGATGGTTGTACGTGTGACAACATACTCATGTCATTTGCATGCATTCTGACGACATAGTCTCCCTTGGGGTTGAGAGAGTCGTCAGTCATCTTGCCTCCCAGAGCACTCCCCGAGGAGTAACTGGTGTGAGGGTAGAGCATCTGTTGTGCCGCACTCTACCACTATAGACGGTGGTAGTTGGAGTTGCGTGCAGTTGTCCTGGGTGCGTGGTACTCGACCACTCATTGGTAGTGTTAGTCGGAGTGGCCAGCAGCAGGGGCCCCCATTGTGTAGCAAGCTCTTTACTCTCATATGCTACTTGATCATACTACCCACTTGGCCACTCTAGAGCAGTGGTTGGTGTGAGTTGGGACAGTTGTCATGTCGTGCCACCTAGGCCACACTGGGGTCGTGGTAGCGAGTAGGGGTGAGCTGGTATGACCATGCATGCTGCATTACCGTATCTGATGGCGCTTTGCATATTACCATATATATATACATATATGCATGTATATATATATATAGATGCAGTCTATATATATATAATTATTGTGATGTTGCATTTGATTGCACTATGCTTGCCGCATTTGGTTGTACATCATATTCATGCATGCTTCTTGCATATGTTATACGGTTGTGTCAGATACTGGTATATATGTTGGACAGACCATTAGATACCTTGACCTGTAGCTTGAGTATATTATGAATTTATCTTCCTCTTCCTGTTATATATATGTTGGATATATGTTCAGGTTGGATCAGAGTAACATTGCAGACTTCGAGTATGTCTGCATTTTACGTTGTTTATTTGGTTAGACGGTATATGCTTGTATTTATATACTTTGATGATATACCTTTTGTACCTCTAGATTATGTTGTTGAAATACATGTGATATTACATATATTCATGTTTTTCTATTACCTACTGAGTTTTACTCACCACCCCCATAGACCCTAGGTTTTTCTGTCGCCCAGGTAACAGATAGAAGTCTTCGTGATGTCTTGGAGCACCACTGGCTGACATCTCATCTCACCTCCCAGGCTCCCGTGTTTGTTTTGGGCTTTTTGTACATGGTGTTATGTATTTGGAGTTTTCCTGATGTACTATGTTGTAGATTCAGATTTTGTCGAGGTTTTGTGTTGTTGTGATGTGTTAGTCATTCTGGTATGCATGTGTGTAGCTTGTTTTATTATGTTTCCGATGTGCTTTGAGTAGTTGTTGTATTTACTATATATGTTATGTTGTTATTGTGGGCCTACGGGCCTTGTATTAACCCGAAATGTTGCCACGTACAGGGGAGATGTTGTCCGTTTGATTTTCGGCTCGGCATCCTCTCGGGGAGTGACATTTGGAGTGGTTAGAAAACCTTAACCTAACTGAACATGGGCCTAACCAATAAGGTTTACCCGAAATCAGCTTTGGCAGTCGACTGAATTAAGAAACCAATCGGTGACACCCCATCGTGATCGGCCCTACAAAGGTCGGTAATGATAATCTAATTTGACAAAATGAATTTCTGAAATCCATAAGTAAATATACATAGTTTTAAAAATATTGAAAATGCATACGTATAATATTTATCACAAACACTATGGGTGAAAAATATTTGAAAATTATTTTACCCACTAAATTAGGAGATTGATACAACGTCCAAAAGTTAAGAAAAGCTTCAATATTAAGCCCTCTTTGTATCATCCCATTAAATGGTGATTGCAATCAAAAGATAGACTTCACCAAGGTTTTCTAAAATATTTTTGCAATGTTTTCAAAACCTTTAATTCATTTTCTCTAAACATCTCACTTGTATCTAGATGTGCAAAAACACATACAAGTCAAATTTGTAGGGGATCGATTGGCCGGCTAGAGGGGGGTGACTAGCCCTCGTTCATTGGATGTCGTATTTTGCTCGTCTACAAAACGTTAGCGCAAGCGGAATATGCAAATAAAAATAAATAAAGACAAGCAAATAAACAAACAATACAAACACCGAGATGTAACGTGGTTCACGGCTACGCCGCTAATCCACGGTCCGATTCGTCCACGGTGAATCACTCCGCAATCTATCCACTAGATCTCTCCTTTGCACAAAGCTAGGTGGAGGTATCCTCTTTACAATCTCTCTTCTTACAATAGAATGGAAATAAAACAAGTAAGAAGAGTGGAAGAACACTTAGAGCACTTTGGGAGCAAATTGGAGCATGAGCATTAGCCTCCCAAACCCCCACCCCCTTCCTTTTTGTAGAGGAAGAGGGTTTCTTCCCGTTGACACAGGATCAGTCGACTGATGCCCTCGATCAGTCGACTGATCCCGTAGTCGTTGCCCAATAACGGTCGCTTTCCATGTTGGATTCCATCCAACGGTATTGGCATCAGTCGACTGATCTTGCCATCAGTCGACTGATACTCGATTAGTCGAGTGCTCAATGGAGTCGACTCCATTCTGTGCCTGTGCACAGTGCCATCAATCGACTACCATTCCACAGCGTTCGGTTGTATCGACATCGATCAGCTAAGCACTAAAGCTGGTTTTATACGGTCGATCGATGTCGACTCGGGCGATCATTGCCATTCCTGTCGGTCGGCGACACTTGGCCAAATGGCCAAGTTTCACCTAAGAGCTACCCCTTCCTATGTTACATTCGCTCACTCTCATCTCTCGGAGTCCCTCGCCTTCGAAGTTCTCTTCGTTCTCGGCCACATCCCTTGGCAGCATCAGGCGCACGGCTCTGCAATGCTCCTTCGCGTCTCTTGCCTCGAAGTCTACATCCTCCGACTTCACTCCAAACTTCTCGTCCGGCGGTCCCTCGGATGCTCCGAGAGCACGACTTCCGCAAAGCTATTCTTCACCGACTCAAGGCACGAGTCATGATATGTGAAACTCGCCATGGCTCCATGTGCGAATTACTAAGCCCTGCACGACTTCAACGCACATATCAAATCATAATAACAACCTAACTTAAACCCTTTGCCACACACATCAAAACCTTATCATGGCAAGAGATTGCCCTAACAATCTCCCCCTTTTTGATGTGTGGCAATCCGTTTAAGTTAGGTAAAAATATTTGATATAAATTTTAAAGGAAAGAAAGCATGTAAACATGAACATTATATAGCAACATGCAACTCCCCCTTAATCCATGAAACTCTCTCTACAAATTATCAATTTTCTCCCCCTATCATAATTTACTTAAACATAATTATTTCTCCCCCTTTGACACCATCAAAAAGATTAACACTAAGTTAAAAACTCATGGCATCAAGTATAATAGAAGGAAAAAAATACCAAAAAATTGCTCTAAAACCTGAATTCGACCTCAACTAGTCTGATTTATAGGCCATCAGTCGACTGGTTCAGATACCAGTCGACTGGCACATGATTTTCAGGATTTCCTGATTTTTGGACCGAATTTCAGAAATGCATTAAAAATTCCAGAAAATTTGAAAAATCATGAAATTTGGGGAACATATTTCTTTTAAGTATATCTATCAGTGAAAAATAGGTTTTCATGAAAAATCATTATATTTCCACGTATTTGACAAAAATCCAAAAGCTTTAAAAACTACTAGGTTTTTGATCATAAGAGTATCCATTTTAACACCTAGTCTTGCTTTGAATTGTTTCAAAACATGAATACATAGATTTTAGATTAAGAAATTGTTTTGAAAACATATGAAATATCCAACCATGATCTTTGGACAATATTTCTATGAATTAAACATAAGTCTTCCCCATGATTGGTCTATTATTGCTATTTTGATACTTTAAATGACCATCTAAATGCCATAGGCATTAGTGGACATTTGTATCATCCTAACATCTCACCCATGCTAAGTTTTCAATCAAAGTAGCCTATGGTGAGTGTGAGATGCATCCTAGGGGGGGTTTGTATATACTTAACCATTATATTCATACAATTCTATCAAGATTAAGTATCAACCTATTAATCCTCATGATCATAAAGGCATATATGAATGAATTACACATTATGATCATTAAACACATGTATTCATCAAATAATAATCATGCATTAGGTATTATATCATCATAATGAGCAAAGTATCACCTAAAGCATGATTTAACCCTATTTCTCATGATTATGTGCCAAATATCAATAGCATAAATCATGATTGCAAACATGTGTAGGAATTACTTCAATCATCATGATTTAAGCATTATTATCTATTTATGGGTACGTTATCATCACCCAACACTATTTAAAAATATTGTCCCGTCATCCTAAGTCAACCAAAATATGATATAGGTCAATTGCATATGGTTGACTACCCTAGGGTTTTTCTAACCCTTAAGGATGGATTTTGGAACCCAAAATAAGTTCTTTCCTATTGGTTTCACTAAAACCTCCTTAGGGATCCATTTTCTAGCAATTACTTTCTTTTTATCTTGTCCCCTAGCTATTAAACATTTATAGGCCTTTTCATTTTTCTTTTCTTTATAACCTAGGCCCTTTTTGTTAAAGCTAGCTCTTTGGCTCCCTATTATCATGTTCAATGTATTTGAGCCAATGGTGAACTTTTCTAGGGCTTTGGTTAAATAATCTACTTTCTCTCTTAAAGCCCTATTTTCTTCTATGCATGCATCATTAACACCCAAAGGCATATAGTCATGTGAACATGCATCATTTAAGCTAGAAGAAATATCATTATTATTTAAGCATGCATTTTCTAGCTTATTTTCCAATGCCTTAATTTGATTAAGCATGCTTTTATTTTTCTTTTTCATTCCAAATAAGTCCTTAGTTAAACTAGAAATTATGGAAACTATTATCTTAGGAGAGGCATTCATTACCATAGTTTTCATGTCCTCTTCTTCTTCGGATGATGAGGATGTAGAAGCTCCCCCTTCATTTGAGCTCTCCCCACTTGAGCTTGATTCTTCATTTTCAGTGGAGGAGGAGTCAATCCGAGTCAAGAAGAGCCATTAGTGCTAGGTTGGAATAGACATGCTCTTCTTCTTCGGATGAGGATGAGGAAGCAAGGTCATCCCATGTCTTTGCTTTGAGAGCCATGGCCTTTCCTTTTTCCTTGGCCTTCTTTTCTTCTTCCTTTTTCTTCTTGCTCCCCTTCTTCTTCTTCTTTTCTTCCTTCTTTTTTCCATTCCTCTTTGCTCTTGTTTAGGAGGGGACAATTGTCCCTTATGTGTCCCTCCCCTTGACAATTGTAACAAATGATCTTCCCCCTTGGTCTTTTATTCCTATCATGAGATTTATCAAGTTTAAAATTCTTAAATGCACGTCTTACCTTCCTTACCATGTAGGCTTCTTCCGTGCTATCCATGGAGGAGGTAGAAACTTCATCATCGGAGGAGGAGGAGGTGATCTCTATCTTCTTCTTCCCCTTGTTTGCCATCAAGGCTACTCCTCTTGAGGGTTGAATTCTAGGCTCTTCTTGTATTCCTTCAAGCCTCGTTTCGTGGAGCTCCATGGTTGAGAAGAATTCCTCCAAGGTACTTACTTCCAAGTTCTTGGAGATGTAAAACGAATCCACCATGGAGCTCCATCTTGAGGACCGGGGATAGGCATCTATGGCCTTCATTACCATATCCCGGTTGGAGAGCTTTTCTCCTACACTTGTTAGCCCAATTAATATTTCTTTAAATCTAGAATGTAGGGAAGTTACCTTTTCTCCCTTTTCTAATTTGATGTTTGAGAGTTGGGAGCGGAGGAGGTCTCTCCTAGCTAGCTTGGCCTCGGATGTGCCTTCATGGAGTTCTACAAGCTTTTCCCACATCTCTTTGGCGCTAGCACATTCTCCGATCCGGTTGATCTCTTGTTGAGGGATCACATTGAGAAGATGATGTTTTGCCTTTGAGTTTGCAAGGTGCTCCTCTCTTTGCTTCTTAGTCCAATGTGATTTTTCAATTGGTTCACCCCTTTCATCCCTAGGCAACTCGAAACCATTTTCCATTATAAGCATAATATCAAAATCGGTCTCGAAGAATACCTCCATTCTCTTTTTCCACCAAGAGAATTCGCCGTCGAACTTCGGTGGGTGGATGTTTGAGCCGGCCATTTTTGATGTAGAGCTTGTTGCGGCGGTTAGTCCGGTGACAAGCAACCTTTCTCTGATACCACTTGTAGGGGATCGATTGGCCGGCTAGAGGGGGGTGAATAGCCCTCGTTCGTTGGATGTCGTATTTTGCTCGTCTACAAAATGTTAGCGCAAGCGGAATATGCAAATACAAATAAATAAAGACAAACAAATAAACAAACAATACAAACACCGAGATGTAACGTGGTTCACGGCTACGCCGCTAATCCACAGTCCGATTCGTCCACGGTGAATCACTCAGCAATCTATCCACTAGATCTCTCCTTTGCACAAAGCTAGGTGGAGGTAACCTCTTTACAATCTCTCTTCTTAAAATAGAATGGAAATAAAACAAGTAAGAAGAGTGGAAGAACACTTAGAGGACTTTGGGAGAAAATTAGAGCATGAGCATTAGCCTCCCAAACCCCCACCCCCTTCCTTTTTATAGAGGAAGAGGGTTTCTTCCCGTTGCCCAATAACGGCCGCTTTCCACGTTGGATTCCATCCAACGGTATTGGCATCAGTCGACGGATCTTACCATCTGTCAAATGATACTCGATCAGTCGAGTGCTCAATGGAGTCGACTCCATTCTGTGCTCGTGCAGAGTGCCATCAGTCGACTGTCATTCCATGGCGATCAGCGCGATCCATAGCGATCGGCGTCAAGCACTAAAGCTGGTTTTATACCACGATCGATCGACCATCGACTCGGAAGCGATCATTGCCATTCCCTGTCAGTCGACTGGTGTCGGGAAAACCCATACGACACTTGGCCAATTGGCCAAGTTTCACCTAAGAGCTACCCCTTGCTGGGTTACATTCGCTCACTCTCATCTCTCGGAGTCCCTCGCCTTCGAAGTTCTCTTCGTTCTCGGCCACGTCCCTCGGCAGCATCAGGCGCACGACTCTGCAATGCTCCTTCGCGTCTCTTACCTCGAAGTCTACATCCTCCGGCTTCACTCCAAACTTCTCGTCCGGCGGTCCCTCGGATGCTCCGAGCGCACGACTTCCGCAAAGCTATTCTTCACCGACTCAAGGCACGAGTCATGATATGTGAAACTCGCCATGGCTCCATGTGCGAATTACTAAGCCCTGCATGACTTCAACGCACATATCAAATCACAATAACAACCTAACTTAAACCCTTTGCCACACACATCAAAACCTTATCATGGCAAGAGATTGCCCTAACAAAATTGTTGGAGAGATGTGGGTTTTTGTTCTTTAATGGTCTCATGCATATTCTAAGGCAATATTATTTGATTCCCATCAAATTATGCCATAGTTTTTAATTCATTTTTAATTATATGCATGATGATGATTATGGCATAGATATGATATCGATAGAAGTATATACCAAAATCATGATGTCATGGCATGTGAAAGATATTTTAGCATACATGACATAAAAAATAAGTCAAAACATGATCATGTCATTTCTAGAGATAAAAATGAAAATGATGTCATGACATAGCAAGACAAATAAATCAAGGCAAGTAAAATATACTAAGGTATAAAATACCTAAGTGTTAAATCCAAATTGCCATTTCTAGGAATTAATTCTATTTTGCCTTAAAACCATTATCTCCCAAGTGTGCCATAAACCAAAAATGGAACACTCATACCTCTAAGGCCTATTTGTGCCAATTTAATCATTTTTCAACTTCTCAAACATATTGACACATCCTAATGTGCCAACTCACCATGGCTAGGTTATCTACCCATCCATTTAGGGTTGACACACCCTAACCCATCTAGCGTGAATCGATCACGCTTCTAGGAACCCAATACCTATTGGAGCTCCTTGGGTTAACAAGGTATTCACTAGGGATAACTTCCCTAGATACCTTCCTAATGACCCTTTTAGGCTTTAAAGTCATAGTCTTTTGGGTCTTTCCTAAGTCAACTCTAGGGGTAACTCCCCCTTTGACCTTCTTAGTGGCTACATTTGATTTCATTGAGGTCTTAGCCACTAAGCAAACACCATGGCTACACTTAGGGATGACTTCCCTATTAGCCTTAGTTTTTCTAGACCTAGAAATTGTTCCATAATTAAATGGAATATTATGGTAAGTCTTCTTGGGCTTAGGTTTATGACCCAAACCTTCCTTGCCCTTAGACCATTTTTGAAACCTAGGTCTTGACTTTTGGTTATTTGACCCTTGAATTGAATTTTCGATAATCCGAAGGGTTTTCTCCATTCTCTCAAGCCTTGACCTCAAGACTTCGTTTTCTAGCTCTAATTTTCCCAATTTCAAATTTTCATTTATCTTTTGGGAAATGTTCTTCCTCTTAGGCATATGCCTAGACTTTTTGGGATTAATACCCAAAATTTCTTCTATTCTTCTAATTGACTCCCTAGGCAAGATAGTTATAGTGTTATTGGTCCTTGGTTTGTCCTTAGATATATGAACATTCTTGACACCTAAACAATAAACCTTATTATTTCTACTAGCATGCTTTTCATTAATAATTGCAAGAGAACTAAAATAGTTTTTAGCATGCTTTTTAACTTTAGGAATTGAAGGTGCATTAATTAAATTTAACTTAGGGTTAGCTTGGGAAGCTCCCCCTACATGAGATACACCTTCTCGCCCTTTCTTCCTCCCCCTAGGGCATTGGCTTCGGTAATTCCCCTTTTGATTATATTTAAAGCACACAATGTGCTCTTTGCTCTTAATTGTGGGGACTCCGCCATTTTTTACTTTTGGTGTCGATTGAACCTTCTCCTTAGCCAATTTAGGGCATTTACTCTTGTAATGCCCTTTCTCCCTACACTCAAAGCATATTATATGATCTTTATTTAAAATCATAATACTTGAGTTACCTAAGGAGGTGGTGGAGGCCTCTTCACTTCTTCCGGAGGTAAAAGCTTCATTTTGATCTTGCTCCGGAATGGAAATCCTTTCCTCCCCTTAAATGCTAGAGGTAGAGGTCTCAACCAAATCATCAACATCTTCAAATGTGGTGGGTGATTCTTCCTCGACATTCTCCTCTACTTGTGTCGGTTGGGAATTCTCTTGGAATTTCATTACTTTATCCCATAATTCCTTTGCATCCATAAAATTACCCAACCTAGACCAAACGTTGTTAGGAATCAAATCACTAAGTAATTCGATTACCTTGAGATTTTTCTCGAAGTCCTTGATTTGGTCTTGGGTCCACCTTAACTTCTCAATTTTCCTATTTCTTTTATCCCTTGGCAATTCGAAACCATTTTCTAAGATTAGCATGAAATCGAAATCGGTTTCGAGAAATACCTCCATTTTTCTTCTCCACCATAGAAAATCTCCATCGAATTTTGGTGGTTGGAGATTGTAGCCGGCCATCTTGTAGTGCTTGTGTTGGCGGTTAGTCCTCGAAAAATGACTTGGCTCTGATACTACTTGTAGGGTCAATATATTAGCCGGCTAGAGGGGGGTGAATAGCCCTCAATCGTCGTATGGTGGAATACGATCATTCTGATTGCGTGCTCGTCTACAATTTGTCATTAGCGCAGAGGAAACAATAGAAACAATAATAATACAAACAATAATACAAGCATATGCAAACACATACGATATACGTGGTTCGTAACTGAATGGTTCCTACTCCATGGGAGAGCTCACCGAGCTCTAGTTATGCGCATGACACTAACTAAACTCCTTCTTGACTACACGTCGGAGGTGGAGAAACCTCTCACAAGCTATTACAATAGTAATACTACAAGAAGGACAAAGACACTAAGAAATACAAGTAAAAATGCTTTACAACTCTTTGCTTTGAAACCTTTCTTGTTGCTTGCTTTGGATGGCTCTTGAAGGATTGGAATGCAGTAGCAATTCCCCTCCAATAGCTTCCTTAAAGTCCTGGCAAAATCCTCCAACTTGAGCTCCATTTATAACCTGTATCAAGCTGTTTTCGTGCCCAGCAATCGACTGCCAAAAGGCCCCAGTCGACTACTCCTGTAGTCGTTGTCTCACAACGGCCAGATCCACGTTGGATAAGTTCCAACGGATCACCTACCAGTCGACTGATCATGTCCATCAGTCGACTGGTGACCTAGTAGTCGACTGCCTAGTCGGCTACGGAGTGTTCTGTGCTCGCGACATTCCCATCGACCAATCGCCATCCTTGGCGATCGATCGATTGACATCGATCATTGCCGATCCATGGCGATCATCGCTAAGCACAAAACCGCATCTAACACCGATCAAACCTTAGTCCTTCGGAAGCGATCGGGCACCTATGCCAGTCGACTCATGTCGGGTAAAACCTCAAACACCAAGTTGTTCGAGCATCCGACCGTCGGGTAAACACTCAAACACCAAGTTTGAGCATCCGACACTCAGTCTTAGCCACTTGGCCAAGTCCACCTCATCCCTTATGGAGTTCCCCACCAAAGCTCTCTTCCCTCGGCCTACGTCCCTCAGATGCGCCAAGAGCATAGCTTCGCAATGCCATCCTTCATGTCTCATGCCCTAGAAGTATTCTTCCCTTGGGCCTCACTCCATTCGCTCCCCGTCCGGCGGTCCCTCGGATGCATCAAGCGCACGACTTCGCAATGTCATCCTTCACCAACTCAAGGACCCCGAGCCTAGTCGACTTACAAAGTCCTCAAGACTTCCCAAATGCACCAAGCACATGGCTTCGCAATGCATTTCTCACCAAGCACCAAGCGCATGACTTCGCAATGCTTTGGACTCTTCAACACCAAGCTCCATGCTTGGATTTTCCATGCCATCATCATGTTGGATTTTCCCATGATAATCTCATGTCATGAGTTTTGTCTATTATCAAAATACTATCAAAATACTGCTCGAGTCAAACTTGAGTCAACCTGGGCCGATTGCACCAATAGAATTTGGACCGTTGTGCACTGTGAGAAAGAAACGAGGGACACACGGCCTGGTCGTGTGTTTTCACATGACCATGTCCCGACCCTCAGCGGCACACACGACCTGATCGTGTGTTTTCAGACGGCCATAGCGCATGAGGTTTGAGAGGCCAAGCAGTGCATTTTTACCCCAAATGCATTGTGTGCTTTGATTCCTCTTGCCCTAGCCGTGTGAATCCTTCTTCCCCACCAACTAAATGCCTTTCCAACCTTCACAGAAGCCCAAAAGAAGGATGAGGAGGAGCAAGCAAGTGACATCTCGATTCGGTGCTTCGAAGTGAAGAACAAGGAGATGTGACGCCCCTTAAGCTCCAGAGGAAGGCAATGCTCTTCCAACCCTTCTTTTTCTAAATAATGAGCATAGGGAGAGATTTGATATGCTTTCTCCTAGAAGAATCACCGCTACTAGGTATCTTCATAAGGATGTCTTAGAGACCCTAGGTTTGTTTGGTGATATTCAAGCCCTATTTGCAAAAATGGGGTGGAGAGAGATAATGGGGATAAGACACCCAACCTGCCGTAGGATAGTTTTAGAGTTTTTAAGTTCTTTAGAAGCTGATGTTTTAACGGGTAGAGAGAACGAAGAGGGTAGGATTACCTTTAGGTTATTCAACATTGAGCATGAATGGACACTACACTAATGGAACACATGCTTTGCCTTGCCTAGTGGGGGAGAGAGAAGAACCCCTATTGGGTTTAACTCTCAGATCTTTTGGACCGAATTCACAGGAGAACATGCTTACGACCCTTATAGGGCCAAAGCATCGCGCCTCCAAAACCCCATTTTCGATACCTACACCAAATCATTGCAAGTACTATTTTGGTCGTGGGGAGAGTGATGGTGTAGTGCAAGCTAGTAAGCTGCTTTGCTTGTGGGACATGCTATAAGAAAGGAGTAGCATTGATGTAGGGTCCCATTTCATTAGACACCTAGTGAAAATGGGCAAAGCAGCGAGAGGAGAGATCATTGTGGGGGGCCTACTTACCCACATTTGCCATAGGATGGGGTATGACTACACTGTGCTAGATAGCATAGAGGGGAGCCCTAGGATCGACTTAGGAGTGTGTTTGGCTATAAAAATGATAGTGAGAGAGAGACACTCCTTGTGTTCTGTAAGGAAAAATCTATCATCCCTTAGGCTCCCCGACCCCGATCATACCACCATCACCACACGCACCAACTGGCATTTAGACCTGATAGTCTATGATGAGACTTATGCCCCTATAGCAAGGTTAGAATCCATAAGACTAATGCTTGCTTATGCATCATACAAAGGCTTCAAACTATATCAAATGGATGTGAAGTCAACCTTCTTGAATGTAGTGATCAAGGAGGAAGTCTAACCCACGGGGTTTGAGAATGCACAATTCCAAGACCATGTGTACATCGACGCCCATCTATTCCACTGTACACCACTCTCCCTTCAGTCCATGCATGTATAGAAGCCCACCTAGTCCACATCAACATGAGCCTACACCTACACCACCACCTTTTTCTACTTTTGAGCAGGATGCAGGTACATCTACCTATGATTTTTTGGAGTTCCGATCGTGCCTCGACAACATATATGCCGAGCAGCAGATATAGAGGTAGCGATGGGAGGAGCAAAGCGCTTACACACAGGCAGAGTTTTAGGGCTTTCGGGAGAACTTCCAGGGGGATGAAGAGTTCAACTACAAGGCCCGCGTCTACTTCCAAGAGGAGCTTGCCCGTCGCCGAGATGAGGCCACCTACCACCAGGAGATGCGGTAGCACATGCATGCCCAGTAGGTACAGTGGGCCCGGGAGGAGGAGAGCTGAGGCGGTGATTTGCATCCACCGACTCTCGGATTAACCACATGTACATGTGAGCACCAAGTTTACCGGGGGCGACATGCAGGGAGACTGTCGAACTTCTCACCTCGACCACCATATTAGAGGTACAGTCTCATATAAGTCTAGGGGGACCCCAAGTTTTGATTTATTTTGTTTCTAACAATAGTTTTTTTTCTTTCATTTGCATTTTTTTATTAGTTAGCATTCATTTATTCATACATAGAGTTTTTAGTTTCGTTAGTACTTAATTTTTTCTATCTTTAAGCTACCTCAATAGTATTTTTAGAATGTTTGTTTCATGAGTTGTTTCCATGGGTAGCTTAACTTCATTTACCTCGTGGTATTTTATTTTATTTTCTCTAATGAATGTTCTAGTCTTATACTGGTTAGCTTTTATATTTACACCTACACATGATGAACATTCTGAAAGGGAGAGTCTAGTACGTATCTATCTTTGATTCATCTCAGTAGTCTAGTACTTTGGAATCCACAGGTGATCCTAAGTTTAGCATTTTAGTTACTGGAGATGCTCAGATTATGGAAACCCATTAGAAAAAATCAAAATCCTTAATTCTATAAAAAAAGACAGTTGTCATGGGTGGAAATGGTTAGGTGCCCCTTTGAGACCGAGCTAGGTTACTGGAGAAACACCTACCAATTTCTCTCAATACCGAGCATGCATTTGAGACTTTGTGCTAGATCTAGGGAACGACCCTCGCTTTAGGCAGTGCCTAAGAGCTAGAGACCATAGGAAAGCTATAGGATGATGACTTAACATACCATGGAACTAGTATCCCCTAAGAAGATTCGCTTAGAACGAGCACGAGGAGATAACTTAGTGAATTTCTAGAACATCTCTATTTTGCTTTGATTGCAAATACCACTTGATAAATCTAGTTAACATGCTAAGTATGGAACAATACCCTTTTAAAAATTTCATGGCACTGAGGTTTGCTCGAGGACGAGCAAAGACTTAAGTCTGGGGGAATTGATGTGAGAAAAACATATAGGGTTTTAGGAGTAGTTTTCGCTCACATCTCATTACATTTTATATTTGTTTCATACATATTTTACTTTGTTTTACATGCATTTTCTATTTTCTGGTTCGAAGATATGCTATTTGTACTTTTGTGTGAAGGATAGCATTTAATGGGGGAAAACAGTGCATTTTAAGAGAAAAAGAAGGACATTTTGCAGCTGGACGCAAAAGGGGACATGACCAGGGCGTGTGGCTACACACAACCATGACCTAGGGTCAAAGTTGGCCACCATGGTGCCACACATGGCCTTGCTGTGTGGAAACACACGACCGTGTTGCGCTTCACGATTTCGATGCGAGTCGGTTATTTTTTAGGTTTTAGAGAAATCCACGCTGATGTCTATATAAAGGAGGCTATGTCCAAACCCTAGGGAGAGGCAGGACTGCCAGGGCGGCACTCTGACGCCCTAAAAAGCTTCGGGAACTCGCAACGGGGAGGAAGAAAGCCGCCAGAGATCCAAATTCTGCACTTCAATGTCAGAGAGAAGAGTCATATCATATTGTAAATTCTGTTCTTTATGTAATTTCCATTGTTTATATGAACATGATCGTGCTTTGTATTTCTCTTCTCTTATTTATGGAGCAGACTCTTCGATTCTAGGACTAGGGAGTAGTTTTGTTGAGTTAGAATATGTTGGTTCAAATATCTTTTCATTCTTGAATTTATATTTGCAATTGGCGTTTGATTTAGCGCTATAACTATCATTTTGGTTTTCTATCTACTGTGCTAGTCAATACGAGGGGTGACAACCCTCGAATCTAAGATTTAGGAGAATTAAGGAGAAACCTAGGGGTTGGCCTCATCTCTCGTAATCGTGGGTAGAAGGATGCGATAGAGTAGAAAACACGTCCCATTTTCGACTCGTCACAGGGATCGATTCAGCATCCTCGTACCGACTATCCTGTCCTAAGTTCAAGGGTCGACTAGGTAATGGTAGAGGCAGCTTTCGATAGATGAGAAGGCTCATCGGGGGAGTGTATGATGTCCTTTCCACAAAATCATAGCTAGAAACCTACACAAAACCCAATTGACAACATGTTCTACGACACACAAACAAAACCGAAATCCTAGAATCCCTTTCAAAGACTCGCAACTAGTTTCTTTCTTCTTCCGTGTGACACCGTATTGAGTTGGTGTTGGGATGTATACTAAAAGCCTAGTCTTTGTATGGACATCTTCATTTTGAAATAAGAATCACATGATCATTGTTTACATATTTATAGTTATGCATATTATCTAATACTTTACATTGTAGATAACATTGTGTGTGGTGTCACACAGAGGATCATGTTATCAATTTCTTGTAGAGTATAAGTAGAGGTTCACAAACAAGATGGTCTTGGACAAACCATTGGCATGGTTGTAGTATAATTTGGTATTGGTTTATCTTAACCATAGAATTACACTAGTACACTTTGTGTCTATTGAGCAGGACCGACTTAGAGGTGATTAAATTTATTGTTGACTACATAATTGAATCGGACCTCGGATATTATGGTGTACATGCTCTTAATCCCGATATAATAGCGGGCACATGTACTTAATATTTATTTCTTTGATTTACCAATGGCCGAGATTTATGGGTTAAATCAATAGGCCCGGTAAGTTTGGAAATGATATTATTTACATGGTGTGCCATTGATTATAGGAGGAAACCGTGTCCTATGTATTAGGATGATGATGTCCCCTTAAGGAGCTCATAAGGATCATCATGTAAATTCCTGCAGGTAAACTTTGTCCAGCATGATGATAAAGTTGAGTGGTACTACTCATGGAGTTAGCTGTTAATAATTAATTAATTAACGGATATTCGATATCTTAAACATGGGGAGATATTCGTATAATTAATATATGGAGCCCATATTTAATTATGAGGGTTGGTGTGGTAAATCAATGATAATTCTCTAGTGGAATGGATTATCATTAATGGATCGGATTTTATGTAGGTCGGATCCATTGGGTGGCCAAGATTCAACTCCTCCTCATGGTCCCTATTGTAGCCTATTAAAACCCTAAAGAAGCCTATATTCAACGAACACGATTAAAAGGAGGCTTGGGAAAAATATATATAAGGAGTAGAGGAGCCTTGGGCGGCAAGAATAATCTTGGAAGATTATGTTGGGTTTCCGACACTGCGGTGAGTGTGTGTTCAAACAAGTTTCGTAAACATGTGCACAGCGGAAGAAATAAAAATAATAAATCTAATTTATTACAACACACACACCACACGCATTCATAGTACAACATGTGTAGACATAATCTTAGTTTCAAATTTTTCAATAAAATGAAATTTATTCTACGTATACCTTACATATCACGTGTAGCGGGAAAGACATCAACCGGAGCGATCCTCACTAGAATCGCCTCTATCCGGATCCATGCCGAGTATCTTCGGGATTACTTCACAAAGTCAAGAGCCTCGTCTTCGTATGAGTCACTAGCCTCGTGTCGAAGACGATGTGATCGAGAGAAGATCACAATCCGAATCAAAATTCGAATTCAAAACGAGTCCTCAAAAACTCGCTTCTTCGGAGAGGTATTTGTTGGTGCAACAATGCCCCAAGCATTTATATATTTTGATGTTTGGATAATCATCTAAGTTAGGCAATGTTTTGTGATCTAATTGTAAACATGTTTAAGTGACAGGAAAATCCAAGTATGAAGACTTGGTAAAAGACAAGTCCAAGTGTGATCTTGGCAAAGAGAAGTCAAAGGAAAGGTCTTGGTCTTGGCAGCGTAAGTCCAAGCATGTAGTCTTGGCTGCGTAAAGTCCAAGCAATCCTTAGAAAAGAAAGACCAAAGGAAATTCTTGGCAGCATAAGTCCAAGCATATAGTCTTGGCGGCGTAAAGTCTAAGCGTACTTTGGCAAAGAAGAAAACCAAAGCATGACGAAACCGATGGAAGCTTTTGAAGGCAAGCGCATGGATGGAGTCATGGACTCAAAGAAATCCTGGAGGTGCAAGGCTGATGGAGAAGCTAGAAGGTTAAGTCTAGGCTTAGGTTATATTTTCAAGTATGAATTAGTCATACTTGGGGTGTGCCAGTGGACTGGAACATGGTGTCAGTCGAACTGGCCCTTAAAATGCAGCATTAGAGGTTGGAAGCGCATTAGCGATCGGGTTATCCGGTCGAATCGATGAGAGTCGACTTCGGTTCGCGCATACAGCTAGCGATCGGCCATTATTGGTCGACTACCTAAACAGAATGGCGTGGCCGATCGCCGCCGGCTACGGCGATATCGATCGAGGCACTCATTGGCGGATCGATAATCTTCGCGTTGCAGATGCCGACTGTAAATCCTGCGAATCTGGCTGTTCAGAAGCCATTAGAATCGACGGCAGTCGACTGATGTAAGTCATCAGTCGACTGATAGACCTCCAACGGGAAAAAGAGGCTCTTTCCTATAAAAAGAGCCCAAGGGGAGCAAGAAGGGGCTAATGCATATATTCTGATCATTCTTCTAAGCTCCCACAAGTTTTCCAAGCTTTCTAAGTGTATTAATCTCCCTCCTTCTCTCAAATCTTCATTGTCATCTTTTGTAAGAAGAGGAGGTCTTTGTAAAGAGAAAGCTTCTTAGTGGAATTGCTTGGGTTGATCCACCTTAAGGATCGCCGTGGATTAGGAGCGTTATCTCCGAACCACGTAAAGACCTTGTTAGCATTGTTTGTGTGTTTTTACATATATTATTTTTGCTTGCTTCTGCTAATCTCTTTGTAGAAATCAAAAAGCGCTATTCACCCCCCCTCTAGCTTCCAAACGATCACCTACAAGTGGTATCAGAGCCCGGATCGCATCGGAAGATCTAACCATCAACCGGAGCATGGTATTTCAAGAGGGATATAGCACGACAAGGCCTCCGTTTTTCGACGGCAACGACTTCGGCTATTGGAAAGGTAGGATGGAATACTATCTCATGAATGACATAGAAAATTGGTTTAGTATTGTAGATGGATTCAAAAAGCCGGTCGACGAATTCGGAGCACAACTACTGACAAAAGATTGGACAAGAGAGATGGCCAAGAAAGCACAAGCAAATGCAAAAGCAACGACCACACTTCAATGTGTTCTATCCAAGGAGAAACTCACTAAGGTCGGGCCCTTCAACTCCGCAAAAGAGCTTTGGGAGAAGCTCATTGAACTCAACGAAGGATCCAAAGAGACAAGAAGGGCCAAGAGGGATCTTTTGATTGGCCAACTCCAAAGCTTCACTATGAAGACAAACGAGACCGTGAGTCAAATGCACGGGTGTTTCAAAGAAGTAGTCAACGGACTACACGTTATAGGTGAAAAGGTCGACAACCGTGACCTTGTAAGGTATGTATTGCAAGCTTTCCCTAGGACCACCTTATGGGCCTCAATGGTAGATGCCTATAAGGTCTCTAGGGATCTTTCATTAGTCAAGTTAGATAAACTTTTTTGTGAATTTCAATTACATGAACAAGCTAACACTTCATCCAAAGAGAAGGGTATAGCTCTTTTTATAGGAAAGAAGGAGAAGAAGAAGAAGGAGAAGAAGGAAGTGTCCTCCTCATCCAAATCCGATGAAGACTCATCAAGTAGTGAAGATGAGTTATCGGCAAGCGAGGTGGCGCATTACGTCAAGAAGTTTGGTGGGAAGTCAAGGAGACTCACCAAGAAAGATGTGAAGAGGATGTTCCAATCCTCAAGAGGTAAATCTTCAAATAATTTAAATTCTTCATCTAATGTAACTTGCTATGGTTGTAATAAGAAAGGGCACATCAAGCCAAATTGCCCGGAACTAAAGAAAAAAGAGGAGAAAGAAAAGAAGCATAAGGAGAAGAAGGAAAAGAAGAAGAAAGAAGCAATGGTGGCACAAACATGGGACACTCTAAGTATGGAGGAGTCTTTCGACGATGAGGAAGTATGCCATGCCACCCGGAACCTAGCTCTTATGGCATTAGAGGAAGAAGCCACGAGCTCAAGCGAGGAGTCCTCTTCATCTTCAAGTGATGAATCATCATCAAGTGATGATGATGAGGTAAACAACTCACCTAAAATAGATTTACTTTATAAGACTATTGCATGTTTACAAAATGCTTTAAATAGATCAAAAATTAGGGTTAAGGATCTAAAATTAGAAATCAAATCACTCAAAAGTGTAGATGCATCATGTTGCAAACAATCTAGTGATATTGATGAATGTACTCTTAGGGATGAAAATGATGAGTTAAGAAAAGAAATAGGTAAATTAAGAGCATGCCTAGAAAAATTCACTAATGGTTCTAAATATCTAGATATGATTATTAAAAATCAAAGGGAAATTTACAATAAGGCCGGATTAGGATATAAACCTAAGGAGAAAGAGGTAGCATTTGCATCCCTTGTTAGTAGAAAAACAATGATTAAAAGCAAGGGGAGAAAGGCATGGGTACCAAAGAAATTCATAATTGATGCTAGTGGTCCTAAGATTTGGGTACCTAAGGATTGTGTTTTTCATGTGACATAGGTAGAAGAACCAAGCTTGTGGATAGTTGATAGTGGGTGCTCAAAGCATATGACCGGGAATGAGAGAAAATTCTCCACTATCAACCACACTAGCAAAGGAAAAGTGTCATTTGGTAATAGCAGCAAACTTAAAATTTTAGGAAAGGGCACCATTGAGGTATCTCCAAATCTTTCCATTCATAAAGTTCTATTAGTTAAAAATATGAAATTTAATTTACTTAGTGTAAGTCAATTATGTGATGCAAACATTGATGTTAAATTTGATTCCTCAAAATGTTTTATAAGACACAAAACTATAAACGATTGCATGGTAGTAGGCTTTAGGAAATCAAATATATATTATGTTGATTTATCCTATGCTACTAATCCTTCCACTAAGTGTCTTATTGCAAAAGAGGAAGAAAGTTGGCTTTGGCATAGGAGGCTAGGACACATAAACATGAAGAATATAGCCAAAATAGCAAAATTGAAGCTAGTCAAAGGGTTGCCTAGAGTCAAATTTCTCAAGGACAAGATGTGTGATGCTTGCCAAGAGGGGAAACAATCAAAAACATCACACAAAGGTAAAAATTTACTTAGTACTGCTTTACCATTAGAATTACTACATATGGATTTATTTGATTGCCATAGTACCCCATCTATAATTGGTAGTAAATATTGCTTGGTAAAAGTAGATGATTTTTCTAGATTTACTTGGGTGTTTTTCTTGAAAAATAAAGATGAAACCTTAGGAATAATCATAGGATTTAGCAAAAGAGTAGAAAATGAAAGAAAACTCAAAATCAACCGGATCCGTAGTGATCATGGTGGAGAATTTGAGAATTCCAATTTTTCAAATTTTTGCTTAGAACAAGGGTACAAGCATGAATTTTCTTGTCCTATAACACCTCAACAAAATGGGGTTGTGGAAAGAAAAAATCGTGCCCTACAAGAAGCGGCTAGGACAATGCTTAATGCATATTCCTTACCTAGCTACTTGTGGGCGGAAGCGGTTAATACCGCTTGCTATATCCAAAATAGGGTATTGATTCATAGGTTTTTAGGAAAAACACCATTTGAATTGTGGAATCGTACAATTCCAACAATTCATTATTTTAAGGTCTTTGGATGCAAAGTTTATATCTTAAATACCAAAGACAACCTAAGTAAGTTTGAGTCCAAAACGGATGAAGGAATCCTAGTTGGATACTCATCCACTAGTGTAGGATATAGAGTTTACAATAAAAGGACTCAAAAGATTGAAGAATCTTCAAATGTTCAATTTGATGAAACTTTAAATACATACCCTAGGAAATTCCCTATTGATGATGATATAAATACTGAAAATCAAGAAATTACCAAACAATTTCAAGACTTAAACTTAGGGGGTAATGATCAAGGGGGAGGATTGAATCAAGGGGGAGTAAGGGATGATTCCGATGATGAGCATAGGATTGAGGTTGATCATGATCAAACTCCATCTAACACACCTCCTAGAACCATAAGATTTCATCAAAGTCACCCTTTAGATCAAATTGTGGGTGAATTATCTCAAGGAGTTAGGACTAGGTCATTCCATAGGGATCCTACTAGTCATATTGCTCTAATCTCTCAAATTGAGCCCAAAACAATTAAAGATGCATTACTTGATCCGGATTGGATCTTAGCAATGCAAGATGAATTAGCTCAATTTGAAAGGAGTCAAGTATGGGAGTTAGTTCCTAGACCAAGTGAAAACACTATTATTACTATAAGATGGGTCTTTAGGAACAAACTAGATGACCAAGGGAATATCACTAGAAATAAAGCACGATTAGTTGCAAGGGGTTTTAATCAAGTTGAAGGACTTGATTATGATGAAACATATGCCCCGGTTGCTAGGTTAGAGTCCATTAGAATACTTTTAGCATATGCCTCCTATATGGGTTTCAAACTCCATCAAATGGATGTCAAATCGGCATTCCTAAATGGGTTTATTAAGGAAGAGGTGTATGTAGAACAACCTCCCGGGTTTGAAAATATGGACTACCCAAACCATGTATACAAGCTTAGGAAAGCCTTATATGGTTTGAAACAAGCTCCCCGGGCTTGGTATGAAAGATTGTCATCTTTCCTAATCTCTAAGGATTTCAAAAGGAGTAGTATAGATCAAACTCTCTTTATAAAGTCAACATCTAAGGACATCTTTGTAGCCCAAGTGTATGTTGATGACATTATCTTTGGGTCAACAAATGATGAACTTCTTCAAGACTTCATTCAAAATATGGAAAAAGAGTTTGAGATGAGTCTAGTTGGAGAATTAAATTTCTTTCTAGGATTGCAAGTTAAACAAACAAGTGAAGGAATTTACATTTATCAAACCAAATATGCTAAGGAAATGATTAAGAAATTTGGTTGGAAAATGCTAAGGTAGTGTCAACTCCAATAACAACCAATACTAAAATAGATAGTGATAGTGAAGGAAAACAAATAGATCTTACCCTTTATAGGAGCATGATTGGTAGCCTCTTGTATTTAACCGCTAGTAGACCCGACATATTATTTGCGGTTGGTATGTGTGCTAGGTATCAATCATGTGCTAAGGAATCTCATTTAGTTGTCGTTAAGAGAATTTTAAGATATGTTAAAGGCACACTAAATGTAGGTCTATGGTACCCTAGGACTAGGTCTTTTGATTTGGTTCGGTACACCGATTCCGATTATGCCGGTTGCAAATTGGATCAGAAGAGTACTAGTGGTGGATGTCAATTCCTTGGGTCCTCCCTATTGAGTTGGAGTAGTAGGAAGCAACCTTGTGTTGCTTTATCCACCACCGAGGCCGAATATGTGGCTATGGGTGGTTGTGTAGCTCAATTATTATGGATGAAACATACCTTAGAAGATTATGAGCTATCTTACTCCAACATGAAAGTATTTTGTGATAATGTGAGCACCATTAACTTGACCAAGAATCCAGTGCATCACCCTAGGACAAAGCACATTGAAGTGAAACATCACTTCATTAGAGACCATGTGGCTATGGGGGACATTGAGCTTAATTACATTGAATCTAAGTCCAACCTAGCCGACATCTTTACCAAGCCTCTCCTCGAAATAGAATTTCATCACTTAGGAGAGAACTTGGAATGTGCTTTGTAGAATAGAAATGTAGGTTTGCATGATCCTATAGAAATACTAGGATTTATACCTTTAACCATCTCACAAAATACTTAGGAAACCATGATGTGTGTATTGAGCCACCTAGACAACATGTGAGATGTTAGAAAGATGCACTTGGATCATCATGCTTGTTATGATGCATTACTATGAACCAAAGTGTCATCTAGAGACATTAATCCTTCATTGGACCAATCATTGGGAAGACCTATGTACAATCAATGTGCATATAGCTCCAAGAATATGATTGGAAATATCAAATAAAATAAAATTTAAACTATGTCTATCAAATCTTGAGAAACAATTTCCTATTGATAAGCCAAAGTGATACAATGTTTTGTAAAAATATCATAACTTTTGCAAAATCTCAAGATTGTGTCAATATCAAAATCTAGAGGTGATATAATTTTAAAATAATTTTTCCTTGATAGGAAATGTTCTAAAAATATTACCCACAAAATTTCGTGATTTTTTGATCTTTATTGAATTAATTATGAATTTTTTAATCTGGCCGAAAAGGCTATCAGACTGATATCAGTCGACTGGTACCTGACGCCAGTTCGACTGATATGACGATATTGAACCGGGCTTACCCGGTTCGTTATCAGTTCGACTGCCATTTATGGCAGTCGACTGACGCGCATCGTTAAATAATCGTCAGATGATCGTCGGCCGATCGATGTCTATCGATTCGACCGCCATTTATAGCGATCGGGATCGACGATAAAGAATCATTCGTATGCGACATTGTGCGGTTCGATCGATCCCCATCGCCGATCATTCGACTAACCGCAATGATCGATGTCGCAATTTTTAGGGCTTTCCACCGGTTCGACTCGCCAAACCATCCTGATTTTCTCTCCTCTTCCTCTTCCGACGAACCTCCACCGTGCCGTTTAGCCGATTCTCCCTCGCTTTTCCGGCGTCTTCACCGACTGGTGGTCCCATTTGGAGTGCTCTCCAACTCGAGGACCTTCTCTTGTCACTCCATTCGCGCTCTAGTTTCCAGTCACTCGGCTAGGGTTCCGTGCTCCGACACTGCTCTTTGTTCACCATGCCGCCTAGGTATATTTTCATTCCTGATCAATGTTTGTTTGCTCCTATGATTGTATTTCACTAACCCATGCTTGTCTTGTTGTCTCTGTCCATGCATCATCAACCTGCATTGTGCATATTTTTCTTGTGTTGTCTTTTCACACATTTAGACTTAAGCACTTTGCTACTAAGAGTACACGGGCACCTCCGACCAACGAGGGCCCATCAAACCCTCGACCCCCTGTCGATCCTCGATTTCCAAACTCCACACTTGAAAGTGCTTTCAATAAAAACAAATTCCAACTTATTCCACCTAGATCAATGGATCCCAATTTTCTTAAAGACTACTGTTTTGACATTGTTCAAGTCATTCAACATTACAAACTTGAGTCTTTAGTCTTTTGTGAACATCATGTTAAAATCACTCTTCTCTCTGAATTTTTCAACAACCTACGACCGGCTGGAGATGGGAGATACCGGACTCGCGTTGCTCAGTGAGATCTGGATTTCAGTCCCCAGATCTGGACTGATTTTCTCGGTTGTCTCTCTTCTGAGAATGATTTCATCTTATATCCATCTTGGAGTGAACCTCTTCCACCTCCTTTTGAGAAGATTTCTTTGGATTCCCTTCACACTACTTTCTATCATTCTCCTCGACCTTTGAACACTAATCTATTTCAATCACAAGAACTTTCTGCCTCTGACAATGTCCTTTATAAGGTCATTGCTCATTGTCTTCTCCCTATAGTTACTCGTGGTTTGGCTTTGGTTCGCCCTCCACACTTACTTCTCATGCATTTCTTTCGTTCATACTTAGAAATCAATATTGGCCTCAATACCTTCCATTGCATCACTCATTTCATAAGGCCAAACAATGGGAAGGTTCATATTCCTTTTGGAAATGTCCTTACTCAATGGCTCAGCTCCGTAGGCATTGATGTCAATATAGGAGTCATTAAAGTCATGAATAGAAAATATGATCAGATGACTCGACGGAGTTTCTCCTTGCCGGGCCTGAAGGCCGACAGAGGATCCATTTTCTGGGACCTAGCACGACGACTAGTAGGTGGCGCTTCGGCACCAGAGGATGCCGCACGAAGGAGTTCTTTGAAGGTGTTCTTGAGGTGTTATTCGAGGAGCGGTCACGAGGCTAGCTGCAGGCGATACTGTTATGCCAGATCCATCCTTCGCTTCCCGTTTCGATGCTTTTGTGGAGCGGGTAGACACACGCTTTGAGGAGCTACGCTTAGAGCATCAGGAGCTTCGCCGAGAGCATCAGGAGCTCCTCTCCCTCGTGAGAGGGGTGCATCTGCAGCAGTAGGACATCTTGGCGATTCTTCGCCCTGCTGCACCTGGACACCCACCTCACGATGGATCGTCGTCTGCACCGATGGATGCTAAGGACGACGATCGTTAGCTCGCTTATTTTTTTTATTTTTCTTTTTGGCCGTATGTACGGCATAAACTCCTACTTGTGTCATACCTTTTGATTAATGAAATGAAATTTTGTCCTTGCTTTAATTCATTTCTATTAGTGTCTACAACTTGTTATTTGTCAAGTTTAGAAGTTGAGCATATAGTACGAAGTTATGAATATTGATACGATACAATTACACTTTTTGTGTCATAATCTTGTTATTTTGAATATCGTATCAATCCATTAATCTGATGAGCATATTTTTCGTCTAATATTTTTCATATGTTATATTAGTCGAATAAAATGTGTATGACGAGTTTCGTGATTTTTTGACACCCACGGAATTTTCTACGCATTTTCAAACCTTGACTGAAAAATTCAATTTTCAGTTTTGTCTGATATCAGTCGACTGCCGTTATTGGCAGTCGACTGCCAAGGCCGGTAGTTGACTGATCCCTATTCCAGTTGAACCGGTGACACTGTTTTGGAATAGACAACATTTTTTCATCGGTTAAAAGGTTCAATTTTGGACAATATATGATTTCCACAGTATATACATGATAACTTGTACGGAAAGGCGGATTTTCTTGGTGCACTGGTTTAGGGGGAGCTACATCCCTAATTTCTATAATTGTTGGTGCAAGGCTACGACATATTTTCTTATGCTATTGCTTATGCCTTGCTTCACATGTTATTTCCCCATCATGAAACATGTCTTGGATTTAGAGGGAGCTTCATATCAATTTTATACCTTTGTTCAAAGATATGTCAATTCTTCCTGCACTTATTGGATTAACTTTTCTCTTTTTGTTCTATGTCAAAGGGGGAGAAGGGTTATTTAAGTGAGAATTCATATTGAAATATGTTTATATGTATGTGTTAAAGACCTAACTTAAATGATTGCCAAACATCAAAAATGGGGAGATTGTTAGTGCAACAATGCCCCAAGCATTTATATATTTTGATGTTTGGATAATCATCTAAGTTAGGCAATGTTTTGTGATCTAATTGTAAACATGTTTAAGTGACAGGAAAATCCAAGTTTGAAGACTTGGTAAAAGACAAGTCCAAGTGTGATCTTGGCAAAGAGAAGTCAAAGGAAAGGTCTTAGTCTTGGCAGCGTAAGTCCAAGCATGTAGTCTTGGCTGCGTAAAGTCCAAGCAGCCCTTGGAAAAGAAAGACCAAAGGAAAGTCTTGGCGGCATAAGTCCAAGCATGTAGTCTTGGCGGCGTAAAGTCCAAGCGTACTTTGGCAAAGAAGAAAACCAAAGCATGACGAAACCGAAGGAAGCTTTTGAAAGCAAGCGCATGGATGGAGTCATGGACTCAAAGAAATCCTGAAGGTGCAAGGCTGATGGAAAAGCTAGAAGATTAAGTCTAGGCTTAGGTTATGTTTTCAAGTATGAATTAGTCATACTTGGGGTATGCCAGTCGACTAGAACATGGTGTCGGTCGAACTGGCCCTTAAAATGCAGCATTAGAGGTTGGAAGGATCATTAGCGATCGTGGGGGTTATCCGGTCGAGCGATGAGAGTCGACTCGACTGACCGCGCATCTAAGCTAGCGATCGTCGCCATTATTGGCGCCGATCACTAACAGAATGGCCCGTAGCCGAATGGCTACGGCTAGGCGATGTCGAATCACTACTATTGGCGTCGATCGATAATCTTCCGTTAGATGGCGATTGCAAATCCCGAATCCGATCGCTGTGTTAGAATCGAGATCGGCGATGTAAGTCATCAGTCGACTGATAGACCTCCAACGGGAAAAAGAGGCTCTTTCCTATAAAAAGAGCCCAAGGGGAGCAAGAAGGGGCTAATGCATATATTTTGATCATTCTTCTAAGCTCCCACAAGTTTTCCAAGCTTTCTAAGTGTATTAATCTCCCTCCTCTCAAATCTTCATTGTCATCTTTTGTAAGAAGAGGAGGTCTTTGTAAAGAGAAAGCTTCTTAGTGGAATTGCTTGGGTTGATCCACCTTAAGGATCGCCGTGGAGTAGGAGCGTTATCTCCGAACCACGTAAAGGCCTTTTTAGCATTGTTTGTGTGTTTTTACATATACTATTTTGGCTTGCTTCCACTAATCTCTTTGTAGAAATCGAAAAGCGCTATTCACCCCCCCCTCTAGCTTCCAAACGATCACCTACAGTATTCGCCAACCGTTTGACTAATCCTTCATCCTCCACCTCTTAGGATTACCAGAGATCGAATCCCCAGAAAAGTAGCCACTGTGGGAGCTCCAAATGTCGTCCAAACGATGCTCCGACACGAAATAAACAAGCTGTCTAGAAAACTGGACAGCATTGGTGGAGGATTAGCGCCGGCCAAATAAGGAAGCTAGATGCTCACCTTGTCGCCGGAGCCAAGGAAGATCACCGTAGGGTCGCCGGAGGATCGTCGGCTGTAGCTTGGACGCCGACAAGGATCTTGGATGGCGGCACAAGGGTGGGCGGTGGCTAGGGTATGGGCCGACCACAAGAGGAGAAAAGGGAGGGGGCGGCAACTTGGATTAGGGCTCTCATTAAACCCTTGAGCCCTATTTTATAGAGAAAAAATTCTCCTAATGGTTATTGGTTCATAACCAAAATCCGTTAACCCGCTCCATTAATTTAAGTTAAAATAAACCAAACCATTTGCTCTATTTTAAGTTAAAACGAACCGAACCAACTTTGGTTCGTTCGTTTAAAACAAACCAAACCCCTTTGGTTTATTCTCCACCATTGGATTAGAACCAAATAATTTGGTTCATCCATCATGTCTTCATAAGACACGGCCCATGCACGCTTCTATTGAGCCTAAAACGATTTCATGCTCGCTCCTTGTTTGGTCCAACCAAACCTAGTTTCTCTCAGTCTTAGAATCTCATTTTCAAGCTTGTTTTAAATCATTCGGATTACGCTCGTTGTGCGTGTGACCAAATAGGTTCTTGATTTATGTTGGTCATCTATAATTAACCATTAATTATAGAACGATCATGAGTGGCACCTAGTAGTACATCATGATCCCAAATTAACCGAAAAGATCAACGGTTAATCAAGAACTATTTCTGAAACCTTTCAGCAACTCCAATGAATCATGCTCCATTCCCTTCACTCATCTTATACCCACATGGTTCAGGACATGGTCTATTGTGTCAGTCCCCACTAGGTTGACTACGTCACACTTAGCCTAAGTATCATTTCCTCATCCTACGGATTCTAGTTACTGCACATGTATTCAAGAGTACATTACTCTAAACATGTAATGCTTTGGCCAAAGACTTTAGTAACAATCCAACGAGAGGTCATGGGTATACATCTCCTTGCAAGGAGTGGTGAATCCTTTATAGGCTATTAAAATATCTTCGATCACTTCGACTTATACCCAATCATCCCGGGTCCACATCTCCTAGGAGATGCTTGCTTAAGATGTCAAAGCATAAGTCTTCATGACAAAGATGACTTGAATACCGCAAGTCAAAGGAACATCGCACTTAAACTACAGTAAGAACTTCATTGACATATCTATAAATGCAGAGAACCATATGAAGTCTTACGACTGGTCACTCCAATGAACTAGTTACCATAACTAGCATCCACGATTAACTCCGGACATCACAATGTCTCCAGCCAGTGAGAATCAGCTGCTTGGATACACCAAGGAGTATACCTCGTGCTAGTCTCAACAGATTTGATGGTGTCCGAATCCATCAATTCATCGACTTGGGATAATTTCGATACATCACAATTACACATGTAGAGATACTCAATAGTTGTGATCCAATCACAAATTCTCTCATGTTGTGAATCGTATCGTGGACATTCAGTAAATGAGTACTTAAGATCTAATCAAATACATGAGAACATGTATACTAAAATAGTGAATCTTCATTTATCATATAAATGGTTCTAACATAAGGCGATTGCCTTAGGACATCTCTCACATATTACTAACAAACTCCCAATTGGCCTAATGTCAATCGCTACGGTATCCAATTCCATAGGTTCTAACATGACCCTCAAACTTACTATGAGGTAATGTCTTAGTCAAAGGATCCTCTAAGTTCCTTTCAGTGGGGATTTTCTCAATTTGTATTTCCTTCCTACTAATGATCTCTATGATCAGATGATAGCGACGAAGCACATGTTTGGATCATTGATGAGACCTTGGCTCTTTTGCCTGTGCAATTGCTCCATTGTTGTCGCAGTACACCGGTATTGCTTCAACAATGGCTGGAACCACACCAAGTTCATAAATGAACTTCTTGATCCAAACCGCTTCCTTTGCTGCTTCCGAAGTTGCAATGTATTCTGCCTCAGTGGTAGAATCCGCTACAGTATCTTGTTTGGAACTTTTCAAACTCACTGCGCCCCCATTCAAGGTGAACACGTATCTAGACTGAGACCTGGAATCATCCTTGTCTGTCTGGAAGCTGACATCCGTATACCTGCATATCACCATGTCCCCTTCTCCATATATTAGGAACACATCCTTACTTCTTCTCAAGTACTTAAATATTGTCTTAACAGCCGCCCAATGATCCATTCCTGGATCAGACTGATATCTACTCATGACACTCAGAGCATACGATACATCGGGCCTCGTACATAACATAGCATACATGATAGATCCTATTGCGGATGCATAGGGAATCTTACTCATGCAAATCCTCTCGTCTTCTGTGCACCAACACATAGACTTTGAAAGGTGTATCCCATGCCTGATGGGTAGGAAACCTTTCTTGGATTACGACATGCTAAACCTCTTTAGCACTCGGTCTATATTTGTTGACTGCGAAAGACCAAGCAACCGTTTCGATCTATCTCTATAGATCTTAATCTCGATGATGTAGGTTGCTTCTCCTAGGTCTTTCATGGAGAATGTCTTGGAACACCAAATCTTAACTGACTGTAAGACTGAAACATCGTTTCCTATGAGTAATACGTCATCGACATACAATACTAGGAAGCCGACTGCACTCCCACTAACCTTCTTGTCCCACTAACCTTCTTGTACACACAAGGTTCGTCTGGATTTTGTGAGAAATCAAACCTTTTGATTGTCTCATCAAAACAGATATTCTAGCTCCTGGATGCTTGCTTCAATCCATATATGGACCGTCGCAATTTGCATACCTTGGTTTTATCAACCGATGTGAAACCCTGAGGTTATATCATATACACATCCTCGAGCAGGTTTCCATTAAGGAAAGCTATTTTGACATCCATCTGCCATATCTCATAATCATAATGAGCCTCTATGGCCAGGAGCATCCGAATTGATTTAAGCATAGCAACAGGCGAATAGGTTTCTTCATAATCAACACCTTGTTTTTGACGATATCCTTTCGCCACCAATCTAGCCTTATAGGTAATCACATTACCATCCATGTCGGTTTTCTTCTTGAAAATCCACTTGCACCCTATAGGCTTGATGCCTTCAGGTGGGTAAACCAAGTTACAAACTTGGTTTTCATACATGGAATTCATTTCCGACTTCATGGCTTCAAGCCACTTATCCCTTTCTGAACTTGTCAGAACTTATTCATAACTGGTAGGCTCCTCATCATCAATGAGTAACACATCGTTCGATTCACTTACGTGAAATACATATCTCTCAGGAATATTGCGTGTTCTACCAGATCTACGAATATGTGGTGTTTCAATAGGTCCAGCCGATTGCTCATCACTATGAGTTATCGACTGTTGTGCTTCACCAGGTATCTCATCAATGTATATTTGAGTCTCTCGAGCCTCCTCAAGCTCGACGACACTCCCACTGTTTTCTTACAAGAGAAACTCTTTCTCTAGAAACACAACAATCCTTGAAACAAATACCTTTTGTTCCACAGGATGATAGAATTGGTAATCCCTTGTTTCCTTAGGGTATCCCATAAATAGACATTTATCAGACTTAGTATCCAATTTATCTGATACAGTCGGCTTCACATAAGCAGGACAACCCCATATCTTCAAGTAAGATACATGAGGTTTCTTACTATTCCATATCTCATATGGAGTAGCGAAGACTACCTTGGTTGGCATTCTGTTTAACAAGTAAACAACTGTCTGAAGCGCATAGCCCCAAAAGGACTTGGGAAGATTCGCATGATTCATCATTGACCTGACCATGTCAAACAAGGTCCGGTTACGCCTCTCAGATACACCATTATGCTGTGGTGTATATGGTGGAGTCCATTGAGACAATATACCATTGTCTCTTAGATAATCTAGAAACTCTTGACTTAAGTATTCACCACCTCGATCCGACTGAAGTATTTTAATACTCTTGTCATGTTGTTTCTCTACTTCATTTCTGAATTCTTTAAACCTTTCAAAGGCTTCATACTTTTGTTTCATCAAGAACACATACCCAAATCGTGAGTGATCATCGGTGAAGGTAATGAAATAGCTATAGCCTCCTAAAGCTTGAGTTGACATAGGTCCACATACATCAGTATGTATTAGACCTAGAAACTCTCCCACTCGTTCACCTTTTCCTATAAAAGGTAACTTAGTCATCTTGCCTTTTAAGCATGATTCACATGTATCGTATGAATCCAATTTAAACGATTTCAGAATTCCACATCGGTGTAATTCGGACATGCATTTTTTGCTTGTATGGCCAAGACGACAATGCCACATGTAGGAGTCTAATTGATTATCCTTTCTAGCACGCTTGTTTCTCACTTCGATATTGAAAATGTCACTGGATATGTCCAACATATAAACACCATTGCTCAAAGTTCCAGTTCCATAAAATACGCCATTCAAAGTTATATTACAACAACTGTTACTAAACGTCAAATGGTAACCATTTCTATTTAAGCAGGAAATAGAAACAATATTCTTTATTGGAGAAGGAACATAATAGCAATTGTCTAGTTCTAAGACTAGTCCACTAGGGAGCTTCAGCAAATAAGTTCAGATGGCGACCGCAACAACCTTTGCTCCATTGCCAACTCACAAATTTGACTCCCCTCTGACGAGTCTTCTTCTATTCCTTAGCCCCTGTATGTCATTACATATATGTGACCCACACCAAATATACAATATCTAAGTATCTAAGAAAATAGAATGACAATCAATAACGAAGATACCTGAAGAGGATGGGGCATCGGATGCCTTCTTCTTCTTCACGGACTCAAGATAAATCTTGCAGTTTCTTCGGTAGTGGCTTTCCTTGCCATAATGATGGCAAGTGCCCTTTTGTGCTGGTTCTACCTTCTTAGCCTTCTTGTTCTTCCCTTTCTTCTGTGTTGGGTTTCCGGCACCGCGGTGAGTATGTGTTCGAACATGTTTCGCAAACATGTGCACAGCGGAAGAAATAAAAATAATAAATCTATATTTATTACAATACACACATCACACGCATGCATTGTACAACATGTGTAGACATGACCATAAATTTAAATTTGCAATAAAATGAAATTTAACTACGTATACCTTTCATATCACGTGTAGCGGGAACGACATCAACCGGAACGATCCTCGCTAGAATCGTCTCTATCCGTATCCACGCCGAGTATCTTCGGGATGACTTCACAAAGTCACGAGCTTCATCTTCGTACGGGTTACTAGCCTCGTGTTGAAGACGACGTGATCGAGAAAGGATCATGATCCGAATCCAAATTCGGATCCAAAGACGAGTCCTCAAAACTCGCTTCTCCGGAGAGGTATTCGTCAACCGTTTGACGAATCCTTCGTCCTCCACCTCTAAGGATTACCGGAGATCGAATCCCCGATAAGTATACCGCTGTCGGAGCTCCAAACGTCGTCCAAACGACGCTCCGACGAGAGGAAAACAAGCTGTCCAGAAAAACTGGACAGCTTTGGTGGAGGAGTAGGGGCCGGGCAAAAGAAGGGTGGAAGCTCACCTTATTACCGAACCCAAGGGAGATCACCGGAGCACCAACCGGCAGTAGCTCGACGCCGGCAAGAGGGAAGATCAGCACCTTTTGGATGCCGGTTGGAGCTTGATGGTGGGTGGCGGCAAGTGGAGGTGTTGGCGCCGAAATCACAAAGGGGAGGTGGGTGGCAACTCTTAGGTTAGGGTTTTGGATTGGATTAGGGCTTAACAAACCCTTAAGCCCTCTTTTATAGAAAACTAATTCTCTTAATGGTTATTGGATCATAACCATAAGGCCCGTTAACCGGCTCCATTAATATAAGTTAAAATAAACCAAACCATGATGGTTTATTTTAAGTTAAAACAAACCGAACCAACTTTTGGTCCATTCGTTTAAAATAAACCAAACCCTTTGGTTTATTCTCCACCATTGGATTAGAACCAAACCATTTTGGTTCTTTCATCATGTCTTCATAAGACATGGCCCATCCACGGTTCCATTGCGACTGAAACGATTTCATGCTCGCTTCTTGTTTGGTCCAACCAAACCTAGTTTCTCTCGGTCTGAGAATCCCATTCTCAAGCTCGTTTTAAATCCTTCGGATTATGCTCATTGTGCGTGTTGCCAAATAGGTTCTCGGTTTATGTTGGCCATCTATAATTAACCATTAATTATAGAACGATCATGAGTGGCACCTAGTAGTACATCATGATACCCAATTAACCGAAAAGATCAACGGTTGATCCAGAACTATTTCTGAAACCCTTCAGCAGCTCGAATGAATCGTGCCCCATTCCCTTCACTCATCTTATACCCACTTGGTTCAGGACATGGTCTATAGTGTCAGTCCCCACTAGGCTGACTACGTCACACCTAGCCCAAGTATCATTTCCTAGTCCTACGGATTCTAATTACTGCACATGTATCGAAGAGTACCTTATTCTAAACATGTAATGCTTTGGCCAAAGACTTTAGTAACAATACGACGAGAGGCCATGGATATACATCTCCTGGCAAGGAGTGGTGAATCCTTTATAGGCTATTCAAACACCTTCGATCACTTCGACTTATACCCAAACATCCCAGGTCCACATCTCCACAGAGATGCTTGCTTAAGATGTCAAAGCATAAGTCTTTATGATCAAGATTACTTGAATACCGCAAGTCAAAGGAACATCGCACTTAAGCTGCAGTAAGAACTTCATTGAAATATCTATATATGCAGAGAACCATATGAAGTCTTACGGCTGGTCACTCCAATGAACTAGTTACCATAACTAGCATCCACGATTAACTCCGGACATCACAATGTCTCTGGCCAGTGAGAATCAGCTGCTTGGATACACCAAGGAGTATACCTAGTGCTAGTCTCGACAGAATTGATGGTGTCCAAATCCATCAATTCATCGACTAGGGATAATTCCGATACATCACAATTACACATGTAGAGATACTCACTAGTTGTGATCCAATCACAAATTCTCTCGTCCTGTGAGTCGTATCGCGGACATTCAGTAAATGAGTTTAAGATCCAATCAAATACATGAAATCATGTATACTCAAATAGTGAATCTTCATTTATCATATAAATGGTTCATACATAAGACGATTGCCTTAGGACATCTCTCATATATTACTAACAGACTCCCACTTGGCCTAATGCCAATCGCTATGGTATCCAATACCATAAGCTGTAACATGACCCTCAAACTTACTTTGAGGTAATGCCTTAGTCAAAGGATCCACTAAGTTCCTTTCAGTGGGGATTTTCTCGATTTGTATTTCTTTCCTACTGATGATCTCTCTGATAAGATGATAGCGGCGAAGCACATGTTTGGATCGTTGATGAGACCTTGGCTCTTTCGCCTGTGCAATTGCTCCATTGTTGTCACAGTAGACCGATATTGCTTCGACAATGGCTGGAATCACACCAAGTTCATAAATGAACTTCTTGATCCAAACCGCTTCGTTTTCTTCTTCCAAAACTGCAATGTATTTTGCCTCAGTGGTAAAATCCGCTACAGTGTCTTGTTTGGAACTTTTCCAACTCAATGCGCCGCTATTCAAGGTGAACACATATCCAGACTGAGACCTGGAATCATCCTTGTCTGTTTGGAAGCTGGCATCCATATACCCGCGTATCACCATGTCCCCTTCTCCATATATTAGGAACACATCCTTAGTTCTTCTTAAGTACTTAAGGATCGTCTTAACAGCCACCCAATGATCCATTCCTGGATCAGACTGGTATCTGCTCGTGACACTGGGAACATACGATACATCGGGCCTCGTACATAACATAACATACATGATAGATCCTATTGCGGATGCATAGGGAATCTTACTCATGCAAATCCTCTCGTCTTCTGTGCGCGAACACATAGACTTCGAAAGGTGTACCCCATGCCTGATGGGTAGGAAACCTTTGTTGGATTCCGACATGCTAAACCTCTTTAGCACTCGGTCTATATATGTAGATTGCGAAAGACAAAGCAACTGTTTCGATCTATCTCTATAGATCTTAATCCCGAGGATATAGGTTGCTTCTCCCAGGTCTTTCATGGAGAATGTCTTGGATAACCAAACCTTAACTGACTGTAAGATTGAAACATCATTTCCTATAAATAATATGTCATTGACATACAATACTAGGAACACGACTACACTCCCACTAACCTTCTTGTACACACAAGGTTCGTCTGGATTTTGTGAGAAATCAAACTTTTTGATTGTCTCATCAAAACGGATATTCCAGCTCCTGGATGCTTGCTTCAATCCATATATGGACCGTCGCAATTTGCATACCTTGGTTTTATCAACCGATCTGAAACCCTCAGGTTGTATCATATACACGTCCTCGAGCATGTTTCCATTAAGGAAAGTTGTTTTCACATCCATCTGCCATATCTCATAATCATAATGAGCCGCTATGGCCAGGAGCATCCGAATGGATTTAAGCATAGCTACAGGTGAATAGGTTTCGTCATAATCAACACCTTGTTTTTGACGATATCCTTTCGCCACTAATCTAGCTTTATAGGTAATCACATTACCATCCATGTCGGTTTTCTTCTTGAAAACCAACTTGCACCCTATAGGCTTGATGCCTTCAGGTGGGGCAACCAAGTTCCAAACTTGGTTTTCATACATGGAATCCATTTTCGACTTCATGGCTTCAAGCCACTTATCCCTTTCTGAACTTGTCAGCACTTCTTTATAATTGGTAGGCTCCTCATCATCAATGAGTAACACGTCGTTTGATTCACTTACGAGAAATCCATATCTCTCAGGAATATTGCATGTTCTACCAGATCTACGAAGATGTGGTGTTATAGTAGGTCCAGTCGATTGCTCATCACTATGAGTTATCGGCTGTTGTGCTTCACCAGGTATCTCATCAATGTCTATTTGAGTCTCTCGAGCCTCCTCAAGCTCGATGACACTCCCACTGTTTTCTTGCACGAGAAACTCTTTCTCTAGAAACACAGCATACCTTGAAACAAATACCTTTTGTTCCACAGGATGATAGAATTGGTAAGCCCTTGTTTCCTTATGGTATCCAATAAATAGACATTTATCAGACTTAGCATCCAATTTATCTGATACAGTCCGCTTCACATAAGCAGGACAACCCCATATCTTCAAGTAAGATACATGAGGTTTCTTACCATTCCATATCTCATATAGAGTAGTAGAGACTACCTTGGTTGGCATTCTATTTAACAAGTAAACAACTGTCTGAAGTGCCTAGCCCCAAAAGGACTTGGGAAGATTCGCATGATTCATCATTGACCTGACCATGTCCAACAAGATCCGGTTACGCCTCTCAGATACACCATTATGCTGTGGTGTATATGGCGGAGTCCATTGAGACAATATACCATTGTCTCTTAGATAATAAAGAAACTCTTCACTTAAGTATTCACCACCTCGATCCGATCGAAGTATTTTAATACTCTTGTCATGTTGTTTCTCTACTTCATTTCTGAATTCTTTGAACCTTTCAAAGGCTTCAAACTTGTGTTTCATCAAGAACACATACCCAAACCGTGAGTGATCACCGGTGAAGGTAATGAAGTAGCTATAGCCTCCTAAAGCTTGAGTTGACATAGGTCCACATACATCAGTATGTATCAGACCTAGTAACTCTCCCACTCATTCACCTTTTCCTGAAAAAAAGGTAACTTAGTCATCTTGCCTTTTAAGCATGATTCACTTGTATCGTATGAATCCAATTCAAACAATTTCAGAATTCCACATCGGCGTAATTCGGACATGCGTTTCTTGCTTACATGGCCAAGACGACAATGCCACATGTAGGAGTCTAATTGATTATCCTTTCGAGCATGCTTGTTGCTCGCTTCGATATTGAAAACATCACTGGATATGTCCAACGTATAAACACCATTGCTTAATGTTTTAGTCCCATAAAGAACTCCATTCAATGTTATGTAACAACAATTGTTACTAAAAGCCAAATGGTACCCATTCCTATTTAAACAAGAAATAGAAATGATGTTCTTTATCAATGAAGGAACATAAAAGCAATTGTCCAGTTCTAAGACAAGTCTTGCAGAGAGTTTCAACAAATACGTTCCGATGGCGAGTGCAGCAACCTTTGCTCCATTCCCAACACGTAAATTTGACTCTCCCTTGACGAGTCTTCTTCTATTCCTTGGCCCATGTATGTCATTACATATATGTGAGCCACACCCAGTATCCAATACCCAAGTGTCTGAGGTGTAACGCCCGCCCTTTTCCAGACCCTGAATGTCTGGAGGGGCGGCGCGTGACGCGACCGTACATACTTACATTACATACAACGGAAGACTTTATGCATACTTCTTAATTCTTACAGCGGAAGACTTTAGACATTTTTTTTTTCTTTTTAAAACATAACCATGCATTGACATATATATATATATATATATACTTCTTCTTCTTCACATAGAGCATGCATCATAGCATATATAGATACTTCTTCTTACTTCTTCTTTACTTCTTCTTATTAGCATAGAACATGCATCATAACATAGATAGGTACTTAGTGCTTAGTTCAAGTTCTTAAACGACACCATCATAAGCAGGCATAATAAGGACATCCATAGACATCATCTTCATAGGTAAACACATATATATGTAGACCTAACGGATCTTCTCCACCATGCCACTACCACACACATTTGGCCTCTCCTGCTGCTCCCATTAGTTTATCCATCCCTTACCCTTATCTGCAGCACGAGGGAAAGATAAACTATAAGCACATAGGCTTAGTAAGATCCTGTCCTACTAACAAAACCAAACATCGACAATAATCATGCCATGTAGCATTCATAACATATAAGCAATATAATGTGTAACATACATGGCATCATCAACTTAACATGTAGCATAAGTAACATACTTAAATATAACATGTGTCATCCATAACTTAGCGGCATAACATGAATATATGCTTAACCAACATAACATGCATCGTATGTAACTTAGTAACATAAACATCATAGCATATCCTCAAACATAACAGGTAACGTATATAACATAAGCATGTAAACATTCCTAACATATCATCAAACATAACATGTAAACATATATAACATAAGCATGTAAACATAGACATCATATCATATCATCAAGCATAACATGTAATCATAAACATCATATCGTATCATCAAACATAACATGTAAACATAGCATCATATCATATCATCAAACATAACATGTAACGTATCTAACATAAGCATGTAAACATAACAATCAGCAGGTAAACATATGCAGGATGTTTTGAAAACATATATTTTAGGTACGTAAACATAAATCTCAACATATTTGGGCCCGGCATTGTACCACTTCTTCATTATCATAGCGCGCATCCCTAAATAGGCCCGAGGTAGCAAGTCTCGAACCTAATAGGTTTCTAGGCCCGAGTCTTATTCCATCGACCTAGGGGCAATCGTCATAGCGTAGAAGCCCATCCTAGGCCCGAGTCTTACTCCATCGACCTAAGGCATCTTGGAGCCCATCCCGTACTAGGCCCGAATCTTATTTCATCGACCTAGGGGCAATCATACATAGAAGCCCATCCTAGGCTCGAGTCTTATTCCATCGACCTAGGGCATCTTAGGAGCCCATCCCTTCTTGGACCTTGTTAAGGTCTTGGTACAAGCCATGCAGAAGGTAAAATACTTATATGCTTATTTGTACAACATAGCTTATTTCATTAACAAAGCATGGCATAATTCATTTCATAACACATCATGCTTCATTTCATTAACATAGCATAGCATACTTCATTTCATAACACATCATGCTTCATTGCATTAACATAGCATAGCATACTTCATTTCATAACACATCATGCTTCATTGCATTAACATAGCATAGCATACTTCATTTCATAACACATCATGCTTCATTTCATTAACATAGTATAGCATACTTCATTTCATAACACATCATGCTTCATTTCATTAACATAGCATAGCATACTTCATTTCATAACATATTTCAAATATCGCATACACATAGACATGGCATAAGGCATGGCATCAAAGTAAGTAAACACTAACCTAAGGCATGTTATCTTCATCTAGCATTATTTAATATCACAAGTCAGCATGAATTCACCCTACATAAAACACATGTTAACCTATTCATTTAACTTAACAACAACTTCATATGCACATAAAACTTGGATTAGACTTCATTTAATCATCCAAGGTTCATGGTGGCCGAATGGTCCATAGGGTTTTCTAGGGTTATCTTTTAACCTAATTCATTCAAAGATAACAACAACTTCATTTGCATAAAGAACATGGATTAAAACTTCATTTAGTCACCCAAAAGCATAGGTTGGCCGAATGGTCCATAGGGTTTTCTAGGGTTATCTTTTAACCTAATTCATTTCAACTCCTAACATCATCATATAGTTACCAAAACATAGCATGAAACTTCATTGAAACCCTAAAAGCATGGCTTGGCCGAATGGGTCTTGGTGGCCATTAGGGTTAGCTTTGTCCTAATTCATTTTAACTCCTAACATCATCATATAGTTACCAAAACATAGCATGAAACTTCATTGAAACCCTAAAAGCATGGCTTGGCCGAATGGGTCTTGGTGGCCATTAGGGTTAGCTTTTGTCCTAATTCATTTTAACTCCTAACATCATCATATAGTTACCAAAACATAGCATGAAACTTCATTGAAACCCTAAAAGCATGGCTTGGCCGAATGGGTCTTGGTGGCCATTAGGGTTAGCTTTTGTCCTAATTCATTTTAACTCCTAACATCATCATATAGTTACCAAAACATAGCATGAAACTTCATTGAAACCCTAAAAGCATGGCTTGGCCGAATGGGTCTTGGTGGCCATTAGGGTTAGCTTTTGACCTAAACCCTTTTTCCATCCTACATCATCATCTAGTTACTAAAACATAGCATATAACTTCATGGAAACCTAAAATCATAGCTTGGCCGAATATAACATATAGATTTCTTTTATAAAACATCAAACGAAGCTACTCGTATGCGGTGAGGATACTTACATCCTTCGCTTTGCTTTGGGTGGTGAAGATGACCTAAGGAAGATCAAAACCTAGCCTTCTCTTGCTTGGATAGGGTTCGGCCAAAGGTGGAGAGGGAGCTAGAATTCGGTGAGAAGAAGAAGAAGAGAGGAAGTGGCAAATTAGAACCTTCCCTCTTCTTTATAAAGGGAGGAAGAGAAGTTTCTCTTCTCTTCTTCCATGCCTCTTCATTTACCTTTATCTCACTTATCTATAATCCCCCCCCTTCATCTAATGATGTAGTCCTATTGGGCTTCTGGTTAGTGGGTGCATCTATAGGGTTTGGCTATCTCTAGAGGTTTGGGGTTCAATTCCTAGGCCTTGCACCCCTTTTTGGCTTATTTCTTTTATTTTTGGAAAAAAACCCACATAAAGCCCATGATCATCAAGCCAAAATTTCTTGTAAAATTGCTAGGAATTTTACGGGTGTTACAATCCTTCATACCTTTTAAAAGTTTCGTCCTCGAAACTTTAGAACAATTCTGGGTACTTCTGCTTCATGTCCTCTTCGCGTTCCCAGGTAGCTTCCTCGTACCGTTGATTCTGCCACAGGACCTTTACTAAGGGCACCTCTTTGTTCCTTAGTCTCTTGACTCCTCGGTCTAATATTTGGATTGGCCGACTTTCAATACTCAGGTCCTCTTAAACTTGTACTGTTTGTGGCTCGATCACTTGGTCCGCTTTGGAAATGCATTTCTTGAGTACAGAGACATGGAACACGTTGTGAATAGCCGACATCTCTTGAGGCAGCTCTAGCTTGTAAGCTACCTTGCCAATCCTCTGCAATATCGGATACGGTCCCACGTAGCGTGGACTCAGTTTACCCTTCCTTCCGAATCTCATCACTCCTTTCATAGGAGCCACTTTGAGGAATACTAGGTCCCCAACCGAATTCTAGCGGTCTCGCGCATATCCGCATAGCTCTTTTGTCGGCTCTGAGCAGTTTCAATTCTCTGACGGATGTTACGTATAGCTCGGGTGGTGTTGTCGATGAAGTCCGTCTGGAGTCCCATCCTCTTCTTTTCACCACCCTCGTACCAGCATATGGGAGATCTACATTTCCTCCCGTATAGAGCCTCGTAGGGTGTCATCCCAATAGTAGCTTGATAGCTATTGTTGTAGGCAAATTCTGCCAAACATAAGTATCGGCACGACTACCTTTGAAATCAGGCGTACGGGCTCGTAACATATCCTCGATGATTCACCCATTCGGTCTGTCCGTGTGCAGGGATGGAAGGCGATCTTGAACAATAACCGTGCCTAGGGCTTTCGACACATTCGAAATGGGAAATAAAGCGACCATCTCTGTCAGAAATGATGGTCTTAGGAATTCCATGTAGTCTAATAATTTCCTTAGCATATAACTGAGCCAATTGCTCCGTCGAATAGGTCATCTTGATTGCTAAGAAATGGGCGGACTTCGTCAATCTGTCCACAATTACCCATATAGCATCATAACCGTTTGTCGTCTTGGGCAATCCTGAGATGAAATCCATAGAAATGTCCTCCCATTTCCATTCTGGAATCTGGATCGGCTGCAGTGTCCCTCTAGGTCTCTGGTGTTCTGCCTTAACCCTCTGGCAGGTCAGGCAGGTACTGACATACTGAGCCACATCTCTTTTCATTCCAGACCACCAGAACTTTCGTTTCAGGTCTTGGTACATCTTGGTGGTTCCAGGATGCATCGTGTAAGGAGTTCTGTGAGCTTCCTCAAATATCTCCTTCCGTAAATTCTGGATCGTCGGGAATGCATAGGCGGTTCTGGAAGTATCATAATCCGCCGTCGGAAATGCGGAATCCATTATCCCCTCCTTCCCGTGCCTCCTGTTTGATCTTTTGGATGTCTGAATCACCATCTTGCTTTCCTTTTATATCGTCGATCAACGTCGACGTTATAGCCATGGTGGAAAGCCGTCCAGAGATAATTTCTTTTCCGTAATTCATTACTTCCCCTTTTTTTTGCTTTTTTTTTTTTGTATTCGTATGTTCCAGTCTACCCAGCATTGTTCAACTATATCATACACATCCCATGCAATGAACTCATCATCAATTTCAAAAAAAAAAAAAAAAAAAAAAAGAAATGACTTGTCGTCTCTTATTCACATCTTTTATTCCTATTTTCCAATCAGAAGGAAAAAAATGTTAACATATAACATTCCTTATTTCCAAATTAAACCACAACAACTATTTGAGAAGATAATTCATTATGACTCCCACTAGGATAAACCCTAGTGCGGTCGTAATTATTTTTAGTCCCATCTTCCTTGGCCTCACTAGGGTGGTCTTCGGCTGGCCAATAAGTTGACTGTTTGCAGATCCCTCTTCCTTCCTCTCGAGGCCAGGTACCACCGGATTCTCTACCACAGGCTTCTCTTGAACCCTGTGCTCCAGCAGTTCCCAGCACAACTCCGCATAGGTTATCCGCCCTTCATAACGGCCCCACACGTGGTGTGCAACTACCATGAACTCACATGACAGGGAGCGGACCAAGGCCCATATCTTATAGTTGTCCAGTAACGGAAACTCCTGCCGCTCGAGTCTCCTAAAAAGACCATCGAGCCTTCTCATGTGTCCGATGACCCCACCATCTGGTTTATAGACTATCTCTTCAATAGCATCCCTTAATCGGTTTCGTGACACATCACGACGGGTCATGGTAGTCATCGTCCGTGCCATCTGAAATTGAAGTAAATGAAGTCAGTACAAAACCGACCAACCCGTACGAAACCGGCTTAATTCAATTCAGATGAACATAGACCTTACACAATTAATTACGAAAAATCAAATTTTCGTAACAAAATTTATTTTATTTATTTGTTTATATATATATATATATATATATATATATATATATATAGAGATATTTTTTTTGTAATTAAACTAAGGCAAGCATAAGGTCGTTTTAAGCTTAAGGCATCATTCATGTTCTCCTGCATAATTTTAAGCTTAAAGTATTTTATATGAACAAGCATAAGGGTATCATACATATTTTCATGCGTATTTAGCTAGACACATTCTTTATCATACGCTTATCTTTATATATTATAATAAGGCTAGCATAAGATTTCGTTCGTTGACCTACGCATAATTAGACTAAAGCTAGCATAAAGTCATTTACATATTTTCATGCATATTTAGCTAGACACATTCTTTATCATACACTTATCTTCATATATTATAATAAGGCTAGCATAAGTTTATCCTACATGAATTCATGCATATTTAATCTTAAGGCATTTAACATCCTATACGAACAAAATAAGCTAATGACATTTTATGTCATACATGAACAAAATAAGCTAAAGGCATTTCATATCATACATGAACAAAATAAGCTAAAGGCATTTTATGTCATACATGAACAAAATAAGCTAAAGGCATTTCATATCATACATGAATAAAATAAGCTAAAGGCATTTTATGTCATACATTAACAAAATAAGCTAAAGGCATTTCATATCATACATGAATAAAATAAGCTAAAGGCATTTTATGTCATACATGAACAAAATAAGCTAAAGGCATTTCATATCATACATGAACAAAATTAACAAAGTTAGAGTAGACATAGAATTCTTACTTGGAGCGGCAGGATTTGGAGCTTGATGTGTGTGTAGTGGTAAGGCAGATCCGCTCTGATACCACCTGTAACGCCCGCCCTTTTCCAGACCCTGAAAGTCTTGAGGGGCGGCGCGTGACGCGACCGTACATACTTACATTACATACAACAGAAGACTTTATGCATACTTCTTAATTCTTACAGCAGAAGACTTTAGACATTTTTTTTTTCTTTTTAAAACATAACCATGCATTGACATATATATATATATATATATACTTCTTCTTCTTCACATAGAGCATGCATCATAGCATATATAGATACTTCTTCTTACTTCTTCTTTACTTCTTCTTATTAGCATAGAACATGCATCATAACATAGATAGGTACTTAGTGCTTAGTTCAAGTTCTTAAACGACACCATCATAAGCAGGCATAATAAGGACATCCATAGACATCATCATCATAGGTAAACACATATATATGTAGACCTAACGGATCTTCTCCACCATGCCACTACCACACACATTTGGCCCCTCCTGCTGCTCCCATTAGTTTATCCATCCCTTACCCTTATCTGCAGCACGAGGGAAAGATAAACTATAAGCACATAGGTTTAGTAAGATCCTGTCCTACTCACAAAACCAAACATCGACATTAATCATGGCATGTAGCATTCATAACATATAAGCAATATAATGTGTAACATACATGGCATCATCAACTTAACATGTAGCATAAGTAACATATTTAAATATAACATGTGTCATCCATAACTTAGCGGCATAACATGAATATATGCTTAACCAACATAACATGCATCGTATGTAACTTAGTAACATAAACATCATAGCATATCCTCAAACATAACAGGTAACCTATATAACATAAGCATGTAAACATTCCTAACATATCATCAAACATAAGCATGTAAACATATATAACATAAGCATGTAAACATAGACATCATATCATATCATCAAGCATAACATGTAAACATAAACATCATATCGTATCATCAAACATAACATGTAAACATAGCATCATATCATATCATCAAACATAACATGTAACGTATCTAACATAAGCATGTAAACATAACAATCAACAGGTAAACATATGCAGGATGTTTTGAAAACATATATTTTAGGTACGTAAACATAAATCTCAACATATTTGGGCCCGGCATTGTACCACTTCTTCATTATCATAGCGCGCATCCCTAAATAGGCCTGAGGTAGCAAGTCTCGAACCTAATAGGTTTCTAGGCCCGAGTCTTATTCCATCGACCTAGGGGCAATCGTCATAGCGTAGAAGCCCATCCTAGGCCCGAGTCTTACTCCATCGACCTAAGGCATCTTGGAGCCCATCCCGTACTAGGCCCGAATCTTATTCCATCTACCTAGGGGCAATCATACATAGAAGCCCATCCTAGGCCCGAGTCTTATTCCATCGACCTAGGGCATCTTAGGAGCCCATCCCTTGTTGGACCTTGTTAAGGTCTTGGTACAAGCCATGCAGAAGGTAAAATACTTATATGCTTATTTGTACAACATAGCTTATTTCATTAACATAGCATGACATATTTCATTTCATAACACATCATGCTTCAATTCATTAACATAGCATAGCATACTTCATTTCATAACACATCATGCTTCATTGCATTAACATAGCATAGCATACTTCATTTCATAACACATCATGCTTCATTTCATTAACATAGTATAGCATACTTCATTTCATAACACATCATGCTTCATTTCATTAACATAGCATAGCATACTTCATTTCATAACATATTTCAAATATCGCATACACATAGACATGGCATAAGGCATGACATCAAAGTAAGTAAACACTAACCTATGGCATGTTATCTTCATCTAGCATTATTTAATATCACAAGTCAGCATGAATTCACCCTACTTAAAACACATGTTAACCTATTCATTTAACTTAACAACAACTTCATATGCACATAAAACTTGGATTAGACTTCATTTAATCATCCAAGGTTCATGGTGGCCGAATGGTCCATAGAGTTTTCTAGGGTTATCTTTTAACCTAATTCATTCAGCATAACAACAACTTCATTTGCATAAAGAACATGGATTAAAACTTCATTTAGTCACCCAAAAGCATAGGTTGGCCGAATGGTCCATAGGGTTTTCTAGGGTTATCTTTTAACCTAATTCATTTCAACTCCTAACATCATCATATAGTTACCAAAACATAGCATGAAACTTCATTGAAACCCTAAAAGAATGGCTTGGCCGAATGGGTCTTGGTGGCCATTAGGGTTAGCTTTTGTCCTAATTCATTTTAACTCCTAACATCATCATATAGTTACCAAAACATAGCATGAAACTTCATTGAAACCCTAAAAGCATGGCTTGGCCGAATGGGTCTTGGTGGCCATTAGGGTTAGCTTTTGTCCTAATTCATTTTAACTCCTAACATCATCATATAGTTACCAAAACATAGCATGAAACTTCATTGAAACCCTAAAAGCATGGCTTGGCCGAATGGGTCTTTGTGGCCATTAGGGTTAGCTTTTGACCTAAACCCTTTTTCCATCCTACATCATCATCTAGTTACTAAAACATAGCATATAACTTAATGGAAACCTAAAATCATAGCTTGGACGAATATAACATATAGATTTCTTTTATAAAACATCAAACGAAGCTACTCGTATGCAGGTGAGGGATACTTACATCCTTCGCTTTGCTTTGGGTGGGGAAGATGACCTAAGGAAGATCAAAACCTAGCCTTCTCTTGCTTGGATAGGGTTCGGCCAAAGGTGGAGAGGGAGCTAGAATTCGGTGAGAAGAAGAAGAAGAAGAGAGGAAGTGGCAAATTAGAACCTTCCCTCTTCTTTATAAAGGGAGGAAGAGAAGTTTCTCTTCTCTTCTTCCATGCCTCTTCATTTACCTTTATCTCACTTATCTATAATCCCCCCCTTCATCTAATGATGTAGTCCTATTTGGCTTCTGGTTAGTGGGTGCATCTATAGGGTTTGGCTATCTCTAGAGGTTTGGGGTTCAATTCCTAGGCCTTGCACCCCTTTTTGGCTTATTTCTTTTATTTTTGGAAAAAACCCCACATAAAGCCCTTGATCATCAAGCCAAAATTTCTTGTAAAATTGCTAGGAATTTTACGGGCGTTACATGAGGAAATAGAATGACAATCAATAACGAAGATATATGAACAAGATGGAGCATCTTATGCCTTATTCTTCTTCACGGACTCAAGATTGTTAGTATTATATGAGAGATGTCCTAATGCAATCGCCTTATGTATGAATCATTTATATGATAAATGAAGATTCACTATTTGAGTATACATGTTTTATGTATTTGATTGGATCTTAAACTCATTTACTGAATGTCCACGATACGATTCACAGCATGAGAGAATTTGTGATTGGATCACAACTAGTGAGTATCTCTACATGTGTAATTGTGATGTATCGAATTATCCTAGTCGATGAATTGATGGATTTGGACACCATCAATTACGAGACTACAGTATACTCCTTGGTGTATCCAAGCGACTAATAATTCTCCGGCCGGAGACATAGTGATGTCCGGAGTTAATCGTGGATGCTAGTTATGGTAACTAGTTCATTGGAGTGACCAGCCGTAAGACTTCATATGGTTCTCTGCATATATAGATATGTCAATGAAGTTCTTACTGTGGCTTAAGTGCGATGTTCCTTTGACTTGCGGTATTCAAGTCATCTTGATCATGGAGAATTATGCTTTGACATCTTAAGCAAACATTTCTAAGGAGATGTGGACCCGGGATGATTGGGTATAAGTCAAAGTGATCGAAGGTGTTTGAATAGCCTATAAAGGATTCACCACTCCTTGCGAGGAGATGTATACCCATGGCCTCTCGTCGGATTGTTACTAAAGTCTTTGGTCAAAGCATTACATGTTTAGAGTAAGGTACTCTTCGATACATGTGGAGTAACTAGAATCTGTAGGACGAGGAAATAATACTTGGGCTAGGTGTGATGTAGTCAGCCTAGTGGGGACTGACACAATAGACCATGTCCTGAACCAAGTGGGTATAAGATGAGTGAAGGGAATGGGGCACGAATCATTCGAGCTGCTGAAGGGTTTCAGAAATAGTTCTGGATCAAGCGTTGATCTTTTCGGTTAATTGGGGATCATGATGTACTACTAGGTGCCACTCATGATCGTTCTATAATTAATGGTTAATTATAGACGGCCAACATAAACCGAGAACCTATTTGGTCACACGCACAATGAGTGTAATCCAAAGGATTTAAAACGAGCTTGAGAATGGGACCGAGAGAAACTAGGTTTGGTTGGACCAAACATAAAGCGAGCATGAAACCGTTTCAGTCGCAATGGAAGCGTGGATGGACCGTGTCTTATGAAGACATAATGGATGAACCAAAATGGTTAGGTTCTAATCCAATGGAGGAGAATAAACCAAAGGGTTTGGTTTATTATAAACGAATGAACCAAAAGTTGGTTCGGTTCGTTTTAACTTAAAATAAACCATCATGGTTTGGTTTATTTTAACTTGTCTTAATGGAGCGGGTTAACGGGCCTAATGGTTATGATCCAATAACCATTAAGAGAATTAGTTCTCTATAAAAGAGGGCTTAATGGATAATTAAGCCCTAATCCAAAACCCTAGCCTCAAGAGTTGCCGCCCACCCCTTGAAGGAGTTGGCGCCAACTCCATTGCCGCCGCCCATTGCTCCTCCAACCGGCGTCCAGAAGGTTGCTTCCTCCCCCCTCGCCGGCGTCGAGCTGCTGCCGGTTGGTGCTCCGGTGATCTTCCTTGGGTGTGGCGATAAGGTGAGCACTTGGCTTCCTTGTTTTGGCCGGCGCCTACTCCTCCACCAAGCTGTCTAGTTTCCTAGACAGCTTCTTCTCCTCTCGTCGGAGCGTCGTTTGGACGACGGTTAGAGCTCTGACAGCGGATAACTTACCGGGGATTCAATCTCCGGTAATCATCTGAGGTGGAGGATGAAGGATTCGTCAATCGGTTGACGAATACCTCTCCGGAGAAGCGAGTTTTGAGGACTCGTTTTGGATCCGAATTTGGATTCGGATCGTGATCATCTCTCGATCACGTCGTCTTCAACACGAGGCTAGTAACCCGTATGAAGACGAAGCTCGTGGCTTAGCGAAGTCATCCCGAGGAACTCGGCGTGGATACGGATAGAGACGATTCTAGTGAGGATCGTTCCGGTTGATGCCGTTCCCGCTACACGTCATACGAAAGGTATAACGTAGATAAATTTCCTTTTATTGCAAATTTAAATTTACGGTTATGTCTACACTTGTTGTAATATGCATGCGTGTGTTGTGTGTGTTGTAATAAATAGGAGTATTTATTATTTTTATTGCTTCCGCTGTGTTCATGTTTACGAAACATGATCGAACACACACACGCCGCGGTGCCGGAAACCCAACAAAGATAAATCTTGCAATTTCTTCGCCAATGGCCCTACTTGCCATAATGATGGCAAGTGCCCTTTTGAGCTGGTTCTACCTTTTTAGCCTTTTTCTTCTTCCCCTTCTGTTGTTCCTTTGACTCCCTCTTAGAACCTTTCTTCGAGGAATCAACTAACAACACCATCCCCTGCTCATGCTTCTCAGAAGGCTCCACAGTCTTCAGTATGTTCAGCAGTACCACAGATGAACCTTCTTGCATCTCAGAGGTGAAGAGGAGCTTGGAGACTTCGAACATTTCGAATCTCACTTGCTTATCAAACAATTCATAAAGATGAAGGACTACGATATGAGCATCCATATGCTCATGATGCTTTCGTAGCTTGGGTTCCATCGCAGCTAGCATGATGTAACTTGTCAGTTCAGAATCAGTCACATGTTTCTGATAGACCAACAATTGGTCCGGAGTTGCATCGTCACTAGGATGGGAGGGAAGAGGCACTTCGAGGACATACGCAAGCTTTTCACCTTGAGAACAATTCTCAAATTTCTAAGCCAGTCCAAGAAGTTCGGCTCAGTCAATTTATTCTAATCCAAAATGGAACGCAAATTCAAAGATATCATGATCAATTTTAGAAATACAAAACGAGCATATATGAGAAAATGATTTTTAAATCCATCAATATACATTTATAAATCCCATTCATTTTTCGAATTTCAAAAACCCCAAAATCACTTCGGGAGATCGTAGGTCCATCTCCGAATGGGCTGATATCCAACATAGATATGAACACCCTTGGAGAGAGTCCAACAAGTCATTCATAACTACGATGTTAGGTATCAAATATACCAATTGCATATCACATATATGCAACTATCACAATGTGCTATCGACTTATTGAATGTTCACACATACATCGGGTTGTTAACACATTAACAAGTATACATCATATGCATAGCACCCAACTTCACCTCCCTTCACATCGACCTTGGAGAGAGTCCAACAAGCCGATACTCCATGTTAAAGCCAACCCATTAATCGAGAAATAGTTTTAATATGGTTAGAGCACATTCAACCAATTAGCCCGACTTGGAGAGAGTCTAACAACCAAAGCTAACGATTGACCTCTGACTCTTACCATATTAGTATTAAACTATTCCATTGTTTGAACATGTTCGGGTTCGAGCCGAGCTTGGAGAGAGTCCAACAAACCAAACAAGAAACAGAACTCTGGTTCTAACCATATTAATGGAAGGTGTAGGCTTTAATATTGAGTAAGGGTTTTTATGTCTCATCTTCTTTGCATACAAATAACTATTATCTACATGCACGACATACATGACATACATCTACATGTCACGACACGCATGGCATAATGATATGCATATAATGCAATTACATGGCATACAATTATGACATGTACAAAATTTTCTTATATGTCATAACTATTTATAAAAATAAAATATGTTTAAGATTTGATTCTCCAAATTAAATCATGATTAAATTAGGAAACAAATTTCCAAATCTAATCACATATTTTATTTGTGGAAAGTGTTGATTAAGGAAAGTCAATTTAAGAAATAAATTTCCTAAATCATCAAAACTACTTATGGAAATAAAATATTTTAAGATTTGATTTCCCAAATCAAATCATTATTAAATTAGGAAATAAATTTCCAAATCTAATCAAATATTTTATTTATGGAAAATATCAATTTCCATAAATACTTCTAACTTTCCAAAAGTAGAAAATTTCCATAAATACTTCTAGACATTCCAAAATTAAAAATTTCCATAAATACTTTTAACTTTCCAAAAGTAGAAAATTTCCATAAATACCATTATGACTATCGCAAAATAATTTTATGATTATGTCGAAACACAACCAGGCTCTGATACCACTATTGGGTTTCCGGCACCGCGGCGAGTGTGTGTTCGAACATGTTTCGTAAATATGTGCACAACGGAAGAAATAAAAATAATAAATCTAATTTATTACAACACACACACCACATGCATGCATAGTACAACATGTGTAGACATAATCGTAGTTTCAAATTATACAATAAAAGGAAATTTATTCTACGTATACCTTACGTATCACGTGTAGCGGGAAATGCATCAACCGGAGTGATCCTCGCTAGAATCACCTCTATCCGTATCCACGCCGAGTATCTTCAGAATGACTTCACAAAGTCACGAGCCTCGTCTTCGTACGAGTCACTAGCCTTGTGTCGAAGACGATGTGATCGAGAGAAGATCACAATCCGAATCAAAATTCGGATTTAAAACGAGTCCTCAAAAACTCGCTTCTCCGGAGAGGTATTCGCCAACCTTTTGACGAATTCTTCATCCTCCACCTCTGAGGATTACCGAAGATTGAATCCCTGACAAAGTAGCCACTTTCGGAGCTCCAAACGTCATCCAAATGATGCTCCGACACGAAATAAACAAGCTGTCTAGAAAACTGGACAGCTTTGGTGGAGGATTAGCGCCGGCCAAATAAGGAAGCTAGATCCTCACCTTGTTGCCGGAGCCAAGGAAGATCACCGGAGGGTCGCCAGAGGATCGCCGACTGAAGCTTCGACGCCGGCAAGGATCTTGGACGGCAGCACAAGGTTGGGCGGCGGCTAGGGTATGGGCGGCGACCACAAGAGGAGAAAAGGGAGGGGGCGACAACTTGAATTAGGGCTATCATTAAACCCTTGAGCCCTATTTTATAGAGAACAAATTCTCCTAATGGTTATTGGTTAATAACCAAAACTCGTTAACCCGCTCCATTAATTTAAGTTAAAATAAACCAAACCGATTTGGTCTATTTTAAGTTAAAATGAACCGAAACAACTTTGGTTCATTCGTTTAAAACAAACCAAACCCCTTTGGTTTATTCTCCACCATTGGATTAGAACCAAACCAATTTGGTTCATCTATCATGTCTTCATAATACACGTCCCATCCATGCTTCCATTGCGCCTGAAACGATTTCATGCTCATTGCTTGTTTGGTCCAACAAAACCTAGTTTCTCTCGGTCTGAGAATATCATTCTCAAGCTCGTTTTAAATCCTTCCGATTACGCTCGTTGTGCGTGTGACCAAATGGGTTCTTGATTTATGTTGGTCATCTATAATTAACCAATAATTATAGAATGATCATGAGTGACACCTAGTAGTACATCATGATCCCCAATTAACCGAAAAGATCAACGGTTGATCCAGCACTATTTCTGAAACCTTTCAGCAGCTCCAATGAATCGTGCCCCATTCCCTTCACTCATCTTATACCCACTTGGTTCAGGACATGGTCTATTGTGTCAGTCCCCACTAGGTTGACAACGTCACACCTAGCCCAAGTATCATTTCCTCGTCCTACGGTTCTAACCATATTAATGGAAGGTGTAGGCTTTAATATTGAGTAAGGGTTTTTATGTCTCATCTTCTTTGCATACAAATAACTATTATCTACATGCACGACATACATGACATACATCTACATGTCACGACACGCATGACATAATGATATGCATATAATGCAATTACATGGCATACAATTATGACATGTACAAAATTTTCTTATATGTCATAACTATTTATAAAAATAAAATATGTTTAAGATTTGATTCTCCAAATTAAATCATGATTAAATTAGGAAACAAATTTCCAAATCTAATCACATATTTTATTTGTGGAAAGTGTTGATTAAGGAAAGTCAATTTAAGAAATAAATTTCCTAAATCATCAAAACTACTTATGGAAATAAAATATTTTAAGATTTGATTTCCCAAATCAAATCATTATTAAATTAGGAAATAAATTTCCAAATCTAATCAAATATTTTATTTATGGAAAATATCAATTTCCATAAATACTTCTAACTTTCCAAAAGTAGAAAATTTCCATAAATACTTCTAGACATTCCAAAATTAAAAATTTCCATAAATACTTTTAACTTTCCAAAAGTAGAAAATTTCCATAAATACCATTATGACTATCGCAAAATAATTTTATGATTATGTCGAAACACAACCGAGCTCTCGATACCACTATTGGGTTTACACCATGGCGAGTGTGTGTTCGAACATGTTTAAATAAATATGTACTGTGGAAGAAATAAAAATAATAAATCTAATTTATTACAACACACACACCACATGCATGCATAGTACAACATGTGTAGACATAATCGTAGTTTCAAATTATACAATAAAAGGAAATTTATTCTACGTATACCTTACGTATCACGTGTAGCGGAAATGCATCAACGGAGTGATCCTCGCTAGAATCACCTCTATCCGTATCCACGCCGAGTATCTTCAGGATGACTTCACAAAGTCACGAGCCTCGTCTTCGTACGAGTCACTAGCCTTGTGTCGAAGACGATGTGATCGAGAGAAGATCACAATCCGAATCAAAATTCGGATTCAAAATGAGTCCTCAAAAACTCGCTTCTCCGGAGAGGTATTCGCCAACCGTTTGAAGAATCCTTCATCCTCCACCTCTGAGGATTACCGAAGATCAAATCCCCGGCAAAGTAGCCACTGTCGGAGCTCCAAACCTCGTCCAAATGATGCTCCGACACGAAATAAACAAGCTGTCTAGAAAACTGGACAGCTTTGGTGGAGGATTAGCGCCGGCCAAATAAGGAAGCTAGATCCTCACCTTGTTGCCGAAACCAAGGAAGATCACCGAAGGGTCGCCGGCTGAAGCTTGGACGCCGGCAAGGATCTTGGACGGCGGCACAAGGGTGGGCGGCGACTAGGGTATGGGCGCCGACCACAAGAGGAGAAAAGAGAGGGGGCGACAACTTGGATTAGGGCTCTCATTAAACCCTTGAGCCCTATTTTATAGAGAACAAATTCTCCTAATGGTTATCGGATCATAACCATAAGCCCGTTAACCCGCTCCATTAATTTAAGTTAAAATAAACCAAACCGATTTGGTCTATTTTAAGTTAAAACGAACCGAACCAACTTTGGTTCATTCGTTTAAAACAAACCAAACCCCTTTGGTTTATTCTCCACCATTGGATTAGAACCAAACCAATTTGGTTCATCTATCATGTCTTCATAATACACGTCCCATCCATGCTTCCATTGCGCCTGAAATGATTTCATGCTCATTGCTTGTTTGGTCCAACAAAACCTAGTTTCTCTCGGTCTGAGAATATCATTCTCAAGCTCGTTTTAAATCCTTCCGATTACGCTCGTTGTGCGTGTGACCAAATGGGTTCTTGATTTATGTTGGTCATCTATAATTAACCAATAATTATAGAATGATCATGAGTGACACCTAGTAGTACATCATGATCCCCAATTAACCGAAAAGATCAACGGTTGATCCAGAACTATTTCTGAAACCCTTGGCTGGCTCGAATAGATCGTGCCCCATTCCCTTCACTCATCTTATACCCACTTGGTTCAGGACATGGTCTATTGTGTCAGTCCCCACTAGGTTGACAACGTCACACCTAGCCCAAGTATCATTTCCTCGTCCTACGGATTCTAGTTAGTGCACATGTATCCAAGAGTACCTTACTCTAAACATGTAATGCTTTGGCCAAAGACTTTAGTAACAATCCGACGAGAGGCCATGGGTATACATCTCCTCGCAAGGAGTGGTGAATCCTTTATAGGCTATTCAAACACCTTCGATCACTTCGACTTATACCAAATCATCCTGGGTCCACATCTCCTTGGAGATGCTTGCTTAAGATGTCAAAGCATAAGTCTTCATGACCAAGATGACTTGAATACCGTAAGTCAAAGGAACATCGCACTTAAGCTGCAGTAAGAACTTCATTGACATATTTATATATGCAGAGAACCATATGATGTCTTATGGTTGATCACTCCAATGAACTAGTTACCATAACCAGCATCAACGATTAACTCTGGACATCACAATGTCTCCAGCCAGTGAGAATCAGCTGCTTGGATACACCAAGGAGTATACCTCGTGCTAGTCTCGACAGATTTGATGGTGTTCGAATCCATCAATTCATCGGCTAGGGATAATTTCGATACATTATAATTACACATGTAGAGATACTCACTAGTTGTGATCCAATCACAAATTCTCTCATGCTGTGAATCGTATCGTGGACATTCAGTAAATGATTTTAAGATCTAATCAAATATATGAGAACATGTATACTCAAATAGTGAATCTTCATTTATCATATAAATGGTTCTAATATTAGGATATTGTCTTAGGACATCTCTCATATATTACTAACAGATTAGGGTTTGCTTCCAAGGCTTGGGCGGCAAGCAAAGGTTGGCGTTGGAGGTGGCTAGGGTTTGCTTCTCCTCTTGGACGATGGAAACCTAGGATAGCTTCTCCTTTGGCCGGCGACAACAAGTCATCCTTTCCCATTGCTGGCGCCTCCTTCTCTTTCTCCATTGGCCAGCAGCAACAAGAGCACACCTCTTGGTCGGCGGCCACCTCTCTTTCTTCCTCTCCTTGGCCGGTGGCAACAACCAAGCTAGGTTACTTGGTGGTCGGCACTAGATAGGAGAAGAAGAGTTTAGTCATCTTCCCTTTGTTCGGAGCGAGCAAGGAAGGAAAGATATGTGATCTAGGAGGCTTCGACTCTTGGAAGATCGTCGTCCACACGACATCCAAGAAGAGGATAGGACATACAATAGAAGATCAAGAGGTAAACAAGAGGTATAATCTTGTTTGTTTTGATTTTAGTTCTTTTGTATCATGTATGTGGTTAATTTACTTGGACCCCGATGATAAACACAAAAATCGGCGATCCGTACATCATCTATTCCGCGGCTAATCGAGGAAAAGAGTTAGGTTGCTTGAACAATAAGTTTATTCAAGCGACCACTCAAATCGAATAGCATGATGATGGATTGGTTGCTTGGGTAATCCATCTTCGTCGGGATTATTTTTTTTAATCCGGGGACGTATGATGGGATCGCCATGCACAAGTGACCGAAGCAAAGAAAGAAGCGAAAACCTTCAAGTGGTATCAGAGCCACGGTTTTCGATTTTGTGTGTTTAGGATTCGGTTACTTTTATGCACTTATCATATATTATGTGTGCCGGATAATAGTAGGATGTGAGTAGGCTAACTTTTTGGTTGCAGGCATAAGATCCAACTATTATGGCTATATGTGTGTGTATGTGATTGTATATGTGTAATCGTAATATTATTTCAATCCTCGGGGTTGACGAGGCTAGAATTTAATTTTTGTAATTAAGTACGACATTGTTTAGCCACTCTTTTATTTTAGTTTACTTTCGATCTAGATTTCATATACACTCCTTTGTGGAGTATAGAATCGATGGATGTAAATTAAAATAATTTTTCTAGAATCGGATCTCCGGATGGCTTGTACATGGCGTAGGGAGGAGCGGATGAGGTGGCAACACAACTGGAGGCATATTGGAAAACAAAAGCCATAATAGTTGGAAAATTTGTTTTTTCATATTTATTGCTTTTGATTTATATGCTTGTTGTGCTTGTTTAGTTAAAATTCCTCAATTTTAAATTACTAAGTGGGAGAGGGATATTTTTTAAATTCCCCCAGCCTCCATTACAATTTGACATGTGATGTGAACAAACTTACGTGTTGGCTCTGAGTGTCTTCCTCCATATCGGATTAGTTTGTTTTGCGGATCACTTGGTCAAATATGGTTATAGGAAGTTATTTAGGAGCGTGTGTACTTCCCCATCAGAAGGCACATAATCCGAGGTAATTGCCTTAGTATCGGATAATGGTGAACACTTAGATGCAAATAAAAGTATCCTCCCCATCGGAGTCACTTCTTTTATTTGTAGGGCTGAAGAGGAACCAACTATTAATTTTATTTGTCAAAAAGTAAGGGTAACAGGATAATAAAATTAATGAGTAAAACCTTCTCTTACAGATGTAGAATTTGTATACGTCCACAGTATTGTAGCATATGATATTCTCGGTGTTTTGAGGTGTTGGTTGGTTTTAAAAATTTAATGTTTGAGGAATCAATAATTTTTTGAAATCTAAATGTTTTTGATCTATATGACTCTTAGGTTTCTTCAAAATTACTTTCAACCCACTTGTTATGATTCTAAAGGAAAATAAACTTACTAGACCTAACTATGTGGATTGGAAAAGGAATCTAAACATAGTCTTGACTGCTGAGGAGTACAAGTATGTACTTCTTGAGGAGTGTCCTCCTAAGCCTACGGATGATTTTGGGGAAAAGGAGAAAGAGAGTTATAAGAAGTGGATCAAGGCTGATGAGATGGTGCGGTGTTACCTTTTGGCTTCTATGTCAAATGTATTGCAACATCAGCATCAGACCATGACTACTGCTTATGACATGGTGCTCAATCTCAAGGAACTTTTCGGACACCAGAATCAGGCTGCTAGGCAAGAAGCCATGAGAAACTTGATGACAACCACCATGGTTGAGGGAACACCCGTGAGGGATCATATTCTAAAGATGATGGCTGATTTGAATGAGTTCGAAGTCCTTGGAGCTAAGATCAATGGGGAAACCCAAGTTAATATCATTCTCCAATCTCTATCTAGGAGTTTTGAGCAGTTTCACCTGAACTACAACATGAATAAGAGGTTGTATTTGATGGCGGAGCTTATGACAGAACTCTAGCTGGCAGAGGAGATTTTTCATCAGAGTTCTCAGGTTTTGGTTGCCCAAAAGGTTTCTACTTATAAGCCAAAAGGCAAGAAGAAGAAGAAACAAGGTGTAGCAAAGGTGGTGGGAGGATCTCAGGGTGGAGTGAAGAAGCCGAAAGATAAGTGTTTCACTTTCAAGCAGACTGGACATTGGAAGGCTAACTGCCTCAACCGGAAGCAGAACAAAGGTATATCTTTTGGTCTAGTCATTGAAACATGTTTAGCGGTGTTATCTACTGGCACCTAGTGTGTAGATACAGGAGCCAGTGATCATGTCTGCAATACTTTACAGGGGTTCCAAGAAACCAGACGACTAGCTGAGAGGGAGATTACTATCTACATGGGCAATGCTACTAAGGTGGTGGCTATTACAGTAGGAGATGTTTATTTATCTTTCGATAGGAATAAGACTTTGGTTCTGAGAAATTTCCTTTATGTACCTTCATTTAGAAAGAATTTAACTTCAGTTTCTAAATTGTTTTTGAATGGATATTCTATTTCTTTTAATGACAGAGTTATTATAAAAACGAATAGGGAGATTATCTGTTCTGGTGTGTTGGTAGAAAATTTATATACTCTTGAACCAAAGGCTCCCACGATGCAAATAAAAGTAAATAACTCAACTTCTAAATCTAATAAGAGAAAAGAACCTTCGAAAATGAACCAAACGTATCTTTGGCATCTAAAGTTAGGTCATATTAATCTGAGTAGAATTCAAAGGTTGATAGCTGATGGACCTTTGGGTTCATTAGTGGTGGAAGATTTCTCAACCTGTGAATCTTGCTTGGAAGGTAAAATGACCAAGAGGCCTTTTAAGGCCAAGGGGTATAGAGCCAAAGATGTGTTGGAATTGGTTCATTCTGATTTGTGTGATCCTATGTCTATCCGGGCTAGAGGTGGTTTTGAATACTTCATCTCTTTTATATACAATTATTCAAGATATGGATACATTTACTTGATGCGTTGCAATTCTGATGTTGAGAAACATCAAGGTAAAAGTATCAAGACACTACGATCTGATTGTGGTGATGAGTACCTCTTGGTAGAGTTTAGGAGTTACATACCAGAGACTGGGATTCAATCCCAATTGTCTGCACCTATTACACCCCAACAGAATGGTGTGGTGGAGCAAAGGAATAGGACTCTTATTGAGATGGTTAGATCGATGATGAGTTATTCTGAGTTACCAGATTCATTCTGGGGGTATTCTCTGGATACGGCAGTGTATATTCTGAACTTGGTACCATCTAAATCGGTACCTTCTACTGCCACAGAATTGTGGACTGGGCAAAAGCCTAGTCTAAAATATATTCGTATTTGGGGGAGTCTAGCACATGTGCTAAAGGTAGATGCTGGTAAGTTAGAACCTCATACAGAAGTGCACTTGTTCGTAGGCTATCCTAGAGGAACGAAAGGTGGTTTGTCTATAGTCCTAGAGATCAGAGGGTGATCATTAGCACGTATGCCCGATTTTTAGAGGAAGACTATGTGATGAACCACAAGCCCATGAGCAAGATTTTTCTGGAGGAGTTGAGAGGGGGAGTCACTACTTCAGTACCAATGGTACAAGAGGACATTCCACAAGTGACTACACTGCGTATCACAGAGGATACACAGGTAATACCTCATTGTAGTGGGAGGGTTGTTAGACAACCTGAGAGATTTATGTTCTTGGAAGAATCTTCTGATTTGGTCCCTGGCAAACATGAATCTGATCCCTGGACATATGACGAGGCAATCCAAGATAAAGATGCGGTATCTTGGCAAAGGGCGATGAATTCTGAGATAGAATCTATGGATTCAAATCAGGTCTGGGAGCTAGTAGAAGCACCCAAAGGTGTAAAAACCATTGCATGCAAGTGGATCTACAAAAGAAAGAAAGGAATAGACGGGAAGGTTGAGACCTTCAAAGCAAGGCTTATTGCGAAAGGGTATACTCAGAAAGAGGGTATCGATTATGAGGAGACCTTTTTGTCGGTAGCAATACTCTATCCGGATTCTCTTATCTATTACTGCTCATATGGATTATGAGGTCTGACAGATGGATGTCAAGATAGCTTTCCTTAATGGAAGTCTTGAAGAAAACATTTATATGGAGCAACCAGAGGGATTCATTGCAAAGGTCAAAAATCGCTTTTTGTATTGCGGATGATTCTTGGTTGGGAAATGATATTATTTACATGGTGTGCCATTGATTATAGGAGGAAACCGTGTCCTATATATTAGGATGATGATGTCCCCTTGAGGAGATCATAAGGATCATCATGTAAACCCTGTAGGTGGACTTGGTTCGGCATCATGATGAGGTTGAGTGGTACTACTCATGGAGTTAGATGTTGATTAATTAATTGTCAGCAAATTAATTAATTGACAGACATTCGAGATCTTAAACATGGGGAGATATTTGTACAATTAATATATGGAGCCCATATTTATTTATGGGGGTTGGTGAGGTAGATCAATGATAATCCTCTAGTGGAATGGATTGTCATTAATGGATCGGACTTTATGTGAGCTAGATCCATTGGGTGGCCAAGATCCAACTCCTCATGGTCCCTATTGTAGCTTATTAAAACCCTCATGAAACCTAGATCCGACGGACAAGATTAAAAGGAGGTTTGGGCAAAATCTATAAATAGGAGGCAAAGGCTTGGGAGGCATGACATCTTTTGGAGATTAGGTTTTTGGAGTGGGCTGCAAGATTCATTGAGAGGTTAGGGTTTGGAGTTGGCTTAGAGAGGTTTGGGCGGCACAAGGAATTAGGGTTTCCTTGTCCTCCTCTCTAGTGGCCAGCGGCACCAAAGATCCCTCTTCTTCTTTCTCTCTTGGCCGACACCCACACCATATCTCTTCTTCCCTCAAGTCTTGGCCGGCGGCAAGGGTTATGGTTCTTCCTTTGGAGCTCTTGGCCAGCGCCCATCACTCCTCTTCCTCTCCTTGGCCGGTGGCAAGGATCAAGCTTGGAGCTTGGTGGTCGGTTCTAAAAAGGAGAAGAAGAAGTCTTTGATTATCTTCCTTTGTTCGTAGCGAACAAGAAAAGGAAGATACACGATCTAGAAGGTTTCAACTCTTGAAGGATCGTTGCTCACACAACATTCAAGAGGAGGAAAGGTTATACAATAGAAGATCAAGAGGTATACAAGAGGTATAATCTGTTTATTTTGATTTAGTTCCTTTGTATAATTGTATGTGGCTAATTTACTTAGACCCCAAAGATAAACACAAAATCGGTGATCCGTACATCATCTATTTCGCGGCTAGTTGAGGTAAAGAGTTAGGTTGTTTGAGCAACAAGTTTGTTCAAGAGACCACTCGAATAGAATAGCACGATGATGGATCGGTTGCTTGGGTAATCTGTCTTCGTCAAGGATTAATTTTTTTTAATCCGGGGACATAGATAGGATCGCCATGCACAAGCGACCAAGTTGAAGTGGGAAGCGAAGTTTCTCCCTTCACTTTTATAGAGTTTTACCTTGGAATAAGTCTCCTCATCTTTTGGAACTGATCATGAGGTGGTACCAAATTTTATCGCGAAGTGGCTGCGTCAAACATTATCCGTTTTGACCTAGTGCAAAAGGTTGATTCGTCACCATCAGTCGACTGATGCCTTCCAGTATTCGACTGCCCAATGACCAGCAGTCGACTGCCCAATGACTAGCAGTTAACTGCCAGCCTGGCCACTTCCCTGCAATAAGAGGTTAGCATGAAAAATGGTAAATATGATGGTTCCTTACCGTCCGATCTCGACCTAGACTCTCCATTGGAAGTCTTTGTCGGATTGTCACCTACGACCATCCCCGTACACAGGACACAACCTTACCATTTCTCTTCGCACTCGTGCTTACCTCTGGTCCTTTATGACCTGTCGCGTTGCTTCCAGTCTTCCACCTAGATTCTTCGACTCCGACAAAGTTCCCCCGGTGTTGCCAGACCACCACGATTTCTCGACTCGGGATTGTCCGGGTGTCACTGACCTTCAGCTTAGCTTAACCATTTCCTGCACACTTAATTCAGCTTATGAGATAACAATATGACGTTAACTTTGAATCTTTACCATAATCAAAACCTAGGTACGATTATCTAGTGCCCCTGCACCAACAATCTCCCCCTTTTTGATCTATGGAAAACAAATACAATGTTAAGGGAAAAATTAAGGCATAAAACAAGTAGCATAAATGATGAATGTCATTTTCAAAAACTCCCGCTTAATCCTAGGTGAGTTTTGAAAAAGATAATTTAATTTTCAAAATTATAGCGTAAATGATGAATGCCATTTTCAAAAACTCCCCCTTAATCCTAGGTGAGTTTTGAATGAGATAATTTAATTTTCAAAATTAAATTTTGTGTTACTCCCCCATAACTTTCACTCTTCTCCCCCTTTTGCCATAAATAAAAAAAAAGATGGGGTTTTTTATATAAGATAGGGGTTTAAAAATAACATAGTATATGCATGCATCTAGATAAATCAACTATGAGTCCAAGGATGCGACTAGCAGTAGTTCGATAGATTGATTCGAGGTGTGTCCCTCTGCACCAATAATCTAAAGGTTTGTAATATAACCCTTAGGGTAAGTTTGCTCTCCCCCTTAGTAAAATATATGGAGTATAAGAGATGTAGGGGGCGCTAAACATTGGCCTAGAGAGTTGTAAATAGTCGTTAAGTACAATAGTTGAGAAAACAAGTAGCATTTTGAAAATGTTATATTTCAATTATCCTTAACATCTCACCCATTCTATGTGTCTCAGAATTTGTTCATCTTATATGTTTTGTGAGATGATTTGAGCATAATTATAGATAGTCAACCTTGGGATAGATTCGGATTTAACCTTTAGATCGTTAAGTAACTTTTCGAGAAACTGGCTTCTAGGTCGTGACGAGGCACCCTGCCTTCTTTGATCTTAACAACGATCACTTCCTTAGACAAAGCCAAATTCAAGAAAATATCACTTAAGTCACTTAGGGTTACTTCCTGGTCAAACTAGTTTAGGATACGGCGAGATAACTTCAGCTAGTTCCACTCTGTCAAGTGCACCAAGCTAGATACACCTTATCTAGCTCGAATACACGAGACTTTGTTTCCCTAACGTACTATCATCTCGCCGCGTCCTGATACTATGTTGTCAAGAGTTGACTAACTATTTTCCCTATCTAGCCGTTCTAAAAATTAAAATAAAATAACTAATCAAGCAATAGTTTTGCTAAGGAAGCGGATATACTCTTTTAGTGTTAGCTCCCCCTGGGCCATTGAACCAATATGGTATATTCAAATAATGAACTTGATCCTGGGGAATCCATTACTTGTTATTCCTTATATGTGAGTTCAATAAAACCTTTGGGACCCATGCTTGGACTCTTTAATGACTATGATTCACAATAGATATGTAAGACCTATTCGTAGTCGTTGATCTAAATCCGAGTTCGGTATTATTGTACATGGCTCTTTGGGTTCTAAGTAGTCTGTTAAGATTCTTAGATCCCAATGTGAACCTTTCCAACCTAGCCTCGACCTCTTGAACTTGGTCTTTCAAGAGAGAATTCTCCTCTTCATGTTTTTCAACTTGGGTTGAGTTTCCCTCTTGAACTTGACTAGTTGAAGAGGTTAGAGTAGCCTCTTGCTTGAGGGTTTCAACCTCATCAAGTAACGACTCAGCCTTAGACTCGGACTTAGTAAGCATTTTAATTGTAAGATAAAGTGTACTAATTAAAGAACGACTAACCTTGAATTTCCCTTTTGGTCCATCTTTGAGTTACCTCTCGAAGTAGTCTTCGAGGTCAAAGTCGGAGTTGTAGTTGGACTCGACTTCAGATTCTGACTCGGACTCTTCTGGCCTTGACATGTAAGCTATGTTGATGCCTTCTTCTCCGTTGTCCCAAGTTGCATGGAAGGCTTTCCTTGCTCCCTTTTTCTTTGGCCACCTCCTTGACTTGAATTTCTCTTTGTTCTCGTTCTTCAATTGCCTTCTTTCATGTCAAACTATTCTCCGCACCATGTTGACTATTGCAGCCTCCTCTTTGGATTCGAATTCGGGTTCATCCTCGGGTTCGGATCCATCTTCTTGCTCGAGAGTTGGCTTGCTCTTCTCTTTTCTTCTTCGTCCTACAAGTAAAGCAACACCTCTCTCGACCGAGACCGCATTAGTTTGTTCATGTAACTCAAATTTCGAAAAGAATTTGTCTAATCTAATCTTAGATAAATCTTTAAATACCTTGTAGACATCAACCATGTGTGAGAGATCGGATGGCCGGCTAGAGGGGGGTGAATAGCCCTCGTTCGTTGGTTATAGGAATTTGCTCGTCTACAATTAGATTAGCGCAAGCGGAAACAACAATACAAGCAAATTAAACAAATAAAAACAAAGCAAAGGAAATAGACAATGCTAACACAAGATGTAACGTGGTTCACGGCTACGCCGCTAATCCACGGTCCCCGATTCGTCCTCGGTGAATCACTCCGCTCAACCAATCCACTAAATGGTCTCTCCTTTGCACCAAGCTAGGTGGAGGTAACCTTTACAATCAAGATCACTCTTCTTACAAATAGAATGGAGTAAAAGTGAGTAAGAAGAGTTTAGAGCTTGTGGGGCATTAGGAAGATTGTTTGGAACTTAAGCATTAGCCTCTCAAAGGCTCACACCCTCTCTTTTTATAGAGAGGGCTAACTTCTTCCCGTTGGCCGCCATCAGTCGACTGCCGCCCATGGCAGTCGACTGCCGTCACTACAACGTCCTCCGAACACGTCGGATGCCGACCGTTGTTGTCCAACGGAACTCTTAGCCGATCACCTGGACCTCACCGGGCCGATCCGACCCGTAAGTCGGCCGCCTCGGCTACGAGTGGTTCTGTGGCCAAAACCCTATTGACGCCGATCATTGCGCTTTTGCCGATCGCTAACGATGTGATCGCGCCGCCACAAACCGGGCCGATCGTAGATACCGGTCCGAGCTACACTCGACTTAGAAGCGATCGCCATTCCATGGCAGTCGACTGGTGTCGGGAAAACCCATCCGACACTTGGCCAAATGGCCAAGTTTCACCTAAGAGCTACCCCTCCCCGGGTTACAATCGCTCACTCTCATTTCTCGGAGTCCTTCGCCTTCGAAGTTCTCTTCGTTCGCCACGCCCCCTCGGCAAAGATCAGCGCCGCGGCTCTGCAATGCTCCTTCGCGTCTCTTGCCTCGAAGTCTACTTCCTCCGGCTTCACTCCAAGCTTCTCGTCCTGCGGTCCCTCGGATGCTCCAAGCGCACGGCTTCCGCAAAGCTATCCTTCACCGACTCAAGGCACGAGTCATGAGATGTGAAACTCGCCACGGCTCCATGTGCGAATTACTAAGTCCTGCACGACTTCAACGCACATATCACATCAACATATCAAACTAACTTAAACCCTTTGCCACACCATCAAAACCATATCACGGCAAGAGATTGCCCTAACAATCTCCCCCTTTTTGATGTGTGGCAATCCGTTTAAGTTAGGTAAAAACATTTGATATAAATTCTAAGGTAAGAAAAGCATGTAAAGATAAACATGATATAACAACATGCAATTCCCCCTTAATCCATGAAATTCTCTATGCAAATTTTCTCCCCCTATCATATATTTCTCCCCCTACATATATTTCTCCCCCTACATGTATTTCTCCCCCTAATGTGATTAACTTAAACATACTTATTTCTCCCCCTTTGACACCATCAAAAAGATTAACACTAAGTTATAAGCTCATGGCATCAAGTATAATGGAGGAAAAAATATGTCAAGTTGATTTAAAAACTGTCGGAGGCATCAAGTATATTTCTACCACTTGTAGGAGGTTTACAAACTGAATTCGGCCTTCAATATTCTGATTTACAGGCCACCAATGATCAATCGCATATGGCGACATCGCACAAAGGAAGCAATTTCGATTTTCGGATGAAATTCAGAAATGCATTAAATATTCCAGAAAATTCGAAAAATCATGAAATTCGAGGAACATATTTCTCTTAAGTATATTTATCAAGGAAAAATAGTTTTTCATGAAAAATCATTATATTTTACAAGATTTGCCAAAAATCCAAACACTTGAAAAAACACTAGTTTTTGAGCATGTTAGTATCCATTTTAACACCTAGTTTTGCATTCAATTGTTTCAAAACATGAATACATGTATTTTAAGGTAAGAAATTGTTTTGAAAACATTAGAAATATCCAATCATGATCTTTGGGCAATATGTCTATTAATTAAACATAAGCCTTCCCCATGATTGGTCTATGATTGATATTTTGATACTTTAAATGACCATCTAAATGCCATAGGCATTAGTGGACATTTGTATCATCCTAACATCTCACCCATGCTAAGTTTGCAATCAAGTTAGCCTATAGTGAGTGTGAGATGCATCCTAGGGGGGTATTTGTATATACTTAACCAATATATTCATGCAATTCTATCAAGGTTAAGTATCAACCTAACAACCTACATGATCATAATGACATATATCAATTAATTTCACATTATGATCATGAAATACATGTTTTCATTAAATTATAACCATGCCTTAGGCATTATATGATGATAATAAATAAGTTATCACCTAAAGCATGATTTAAACCTATTTTTCATGATAATGTGCCCAATATCAAAATCATAAATCATGATTACACATATGCATAGAAATTACATTAATCATCATGATTTTAAGCATTATTACCTTTTTATGGGCACGTTATCATCACCCAACACTATCTAAAAATGTTGTCCCGTCATCCTAAGTCAACCAAAATATGATATAGGTCAAGTTCATATTGTTGACTACCCTAGGGGTTTTCTAACCCTTAAGGATGGATTTTGGAACCCAAAATAGATTTTTACCTATGGGGTTCACTAGAAATTCCTTGGGGATCCATTTCTTAGCTATTACTTTGTTTTTGTCTTGTCCCCTAGCTATTAGGCATCTATAGGCCTTCTCATTTTTCTTCTCTTTATATCCTAGGCCTTTCTTGTTAAAACTTGCCCTTTGGCTCCCTATGATCATATTCAAAGTGTTGGAGCCAATTGTGAATTTTCCTAGGGCTTTAGTTAAATAATCTACCTTTTCCCTTAATGCCCTGTTTTCCTCTATGCATGCATCACTAACATCTAAAGGCACATAATTATCATGTGAGCATGCATCATAATGGCAAGAAGAAGTATCATTATTATTTAAGCATGCATTTTCTAACTTATTTTCTAAGTCTTTAATTTGATTAAGCATGCTTTTATTTTTCTTCTTTACTCTAAACAAATCCCTAGTTAAACTAGAAATCATAGAAACTATTTTACTAGGAGAGGCTTTCGTTACCATAGTTTCCATGTCCTCTTCTTCTTCGGATGATGAGGAGGATGATGATGTGGAGGAGGCTCCCCCTTCACTTGAGCTCTCTCCTCTTGAGCTTGATCCTTCATTTTCGGAGGAGGAGGAGCAATCCAAGTCGTCAAAGGCCATCAAGGCCAAATTGGCGACAAAGGCATTCTCCTCATCCGATGATGAGGAGGAGGATGAGGAAGGATCATCCCATGTCTTGGCCTTGAATGCTTTGGCCTTCCCCTTTTCTTTTGTCTTCTTCTCCTCTTCCTTCTTTTTCTTGCTCCCCTTTTTCTTCTTCTTTTCTTCTTTCTTTTTCTTCTCTTCCTTGCTTTTGTTTAGGAGGGGACAATTGTCCCTTATGTGTCCCTCTCCTTGGCAATTGTAGCATATGACCTTCCCCCTTGGTCTTCTATTCCTATCATTAGATTTATCAAATCTAAAGTTCTTAAAAACACGCCTCACCTTCCTTACCATGTAGGCTTCCTCGGTGCTATCCATGGAGGAGGAGGAGGCTTCTTCATCGGAGGAGGAGGGGACTTCCATCTTCTTCTTCCCCTTGTTTGCCAACAATGCTACTCCTCTTGAGGGTTGAATTCTTGGCTCTTCTTGAATTCCTTCAAGCCTCGTTTCGTGGAGTTCCATCGTTGAGAAGAACTCCTCCAAGGTACTCACTTCTAGGTTCTTGGACATGTAGAAGGAGTCCACCATGGAGCTCCACTTTGAGGACCGGGGAAAGGCATCTATAGCCTTCATGAGCATGTCCCGGTTCGATAGCTTCTCACCTACACTTGTTAGCCCAATTAAAATTTCCTTAAACCTAGAGTGTAGAGAGATTACCTTTTCCCCCTTTTCTAATTTAATGTTGGATAGTTGAGAGCGGAGGAGATCTCTCCTAGCTAGCTTCGCCTCGGATGTGCCTTCATGGAGCTCAATTAGTTTCTCCCACATCTCCTTGGCGCTTAGGCATTCTCCTGGTTGATTTCTTGTTGAGGAAGCACATTGTAGAGATGGTGCTTGGCTTTGGAGTTTGCAAGGTGCTCCTCTCTTTGCTTCTTGGTCCACCTAGATTTCTCTATTGGCTTCCCTCTTCATCCCTAGGCAAAATGAAACCGGATTCCATTGTAATCATTATATCAAAATCCGTTTGAAAAATACCTCCATTCGCTTCTTCCACCAGCGAATTCTCCTTCAAACCGGAGGATGGATGTTGGAGCCGCCATTTTGATGTAGGGCTTGTTGCGGTTAGTCCTGACAAGCAACCTCTCTCGATACCACTTGTGAGAGATCGGATGGCGGCTAGAGGGGGTGAATAGCCCTCGTTAGTTAGTTATAGGAATTTGCTCGTCTCAATTAGATTAGCATAGCGAAACAACAATACAAGCAAATTAAACAAATAAAAACAAAGCAAAGGAAATAGACAATGCTAACACAAGAAGTAACGTGGTTCAAGGCTACGACGCTAATCCACGGTCCCCGATTCGTCTCGGTGAATCACTCCGCCAACCAATCCACTAAATGGTCTCTCCTTTGCACCAAGCTAGGTGGAGGTAACCTTTACAATCAAGATCACTCTTCTTACAAATAGAATGGAGTAAAAGCGAGTAAGAAGAGTTTAGAGCTTAGGGGCATTAGGAAGATTGTTTGAACTTAAGCATTAGCCTCTCAAAGGCTCACACCTCTCTTTTATAGAGAGGGCTAACTGCGCCATCGATCGCCGCCCATGGCAATGATGCCACATACAACGGCCTCCGAACACGCCGGATGCCGACCGTTGTTGTCCAACGGAACTCTTGGCGGGCTGGACCTCATGATCGGTTGACCCGTAGTCGATCGCCCCGACTACGAGCGGTTCTGTGGCAAAACCCTATTGACTACCGATCCGCCGCAGATCCGCTAGTCTTGAAGTCGACCGCTAACGTATGGCGATGATCACGCTACAAACCGATCGATCGATACGATCGAGCTACACTCGATTCGGAAGCGATCGCCATTCCATGGCAATGATCGGGTGTCGAAAACCCATCCGACACTTGGCCAAATGGCCAAGTTTCACCTAAGAGCTACCCCTCCCCGGGTTACAATCGCTCACTCTCATTTCTCGGAGTCCTTCGCCTTCGAAGTTCTCTTCGTTCTCGGCCACGTCCCTCGGCAGCATCAGGCGCACGGCTCTGCAATGCTCCTTCGCGTCTCTTGCCTTGAAGTCTACTTCCTCCGGCTTCACTCCAAGCTTCTCGTCCGGCGGTCCCTCGGATGCTCCAAGCGCACGGCTTCCGCAAAGCTATCCTTCACCGACTCAAGGCACGAGTCATGAGATGTGAAACTCGCCACGGCTCCATGTGCGAATTACTAAGTCCTGCACGACTTCAACGCACATATCACATCAACATATCAAACTAACTTAAACCCTTTGCCACACCATCAAAACCATATCACGGCAAGAGATTGCCCTAACACCATGGATGCCCACAAGGTGGTCCTAGGAAAAGCATTAAGAGCGTACCTTATTTTATCCCGATTGTCTACCTTTTGTCCAATGGTATGTAGGTCGTTCAAAATGTCTTGGATTCGTGCATGGAGTTGTGAAGCGATCTCGTGATCCTGCATCTTTAGATTATACAGTTTATTTAAAAGTAAATCTCTTTTACATACCTTAGCATCGGACATCCCTTCGTGTAGATTAATTAATTTGTTCCAGAGGTCTTTGGTGCTAATGAATGGTCCAATTCGGTTGAGGTCCTCCATGGACAAGCCGCACTGCAACACTTGGGTTGCTCTTGCATCGGCTTCGATTTGCCTCTTGGTCACATTGGTCCACTTGTCAAAATCCAAGGGCTCCCCTTGATCATTGGTGGGTAGAGCAAAACTGGTTTGGATTATTATCCAAGTCTCGACTTGTGTTTTCAAGAAACACTCCATCCGACCTTTCCAATAATAGAAATCATTTCCATTAAAGAATGGAGGTCGGGTGGTGTTATACCCCTCAATGTTAGCCATTAAATATCTTGCAAAACACGAATAAAAACCAAAAAGAATTTCAACACTTGGTCTTGGATTAGTAATGCGGGAAATAATAAAAAATAAACAGAAATAAATAAGAAGAATAAGAAACAAACAAAAACTAGAAACTTACGAACTTTGTGTTAGGGCAATCTCTTGTCATGATTAGGTTTTGATGTGTGTGGCAAAGGGTTTAAGTTAGTTTGTTATGTTGATTTGATGTGTGCGTTGAAGTCGTGAAGGACTTAGTAATTTGCACATGGAGTCGTGGTGAGTTTCACATCTCATTACTCGGTCCTTGAGTCGGTGAAGGATAGCTTTGCGGAAGCCGTGCGCTTGGAGCATCCGAGGGACCGCCGGACGAGGAGCTTGGAGTGAAGCCAGAGGAAGTAGACTTCGAGGCAAGAGACACGAAGGAGCATTGCAGAGTCGTGTGCCTGATGCTGTCGAGGGACGTGGCCGCGAACAAAGAGAACTTCGAAGGCGAGGGACTCCGAGGGATGAGAGTGAGCAAATGTAACCCGGGAAGGGGTAGCTCTTAGATGAAACTTGGCCATTTGGCCAAGTGTCGAATGAGTTTTCCCGACACCAGTCGACTACCATGTCATGGCAGTCGACTACTCTAAGTCGATGGTTTGATCGACTGGTCTAATGTGGCTGGATCAAGTTGATCAGTTGATCGCGACGCAATGGTCGATGATCGAGTTGATCACCGATCGCTCATGGGGAGCATCGATGACATTGTGCACGGGCATAGAATGGAGTCGATCTCACAGAGCACTCGACTGATTGACATCAGTCGACAGATGGGTGCCATCAGTCGACTGATGCCAATACCGTTGGATGGAATCCAACATGGAAAGCGGTCGTTATTGGGCAATGGCTACAGGACCAGTCGACTGATCGAGGGCATCAGTCGACTGCTCCTGTGTCAACGGGAAGAAACCCTCTTCCTCTATAAAAAGGAAGGGGATGGAGCTTTGGGAGCCTAATGCTTATGCTCTAATCTTCTCCCAAAGTGCTCTAAGGGTTTTTCTATAGGGGGATCGATCGGCCGGCTAGAGGGGGGGGTGAATAGCCCTCGTACGATGGATGTCGTAATTCGTTCCTTCTTCTTGCGTTGCTTGTCTACGATTTTCGTTAGCGCAGCGGAATAACAATAATAATGAAACTAACAACAATACACAATCACACAACACAATATATACGTGGTTCGGAACCGAATGGTTCCTACTCCACGGGCGAGCTCACCGAGCTCTAGTTATGCGCACGACACTAACTATAACACTCCTTCTCGACAACACGTCGGAGGTGGAGAAACCTCTCACAAGCAATTACAATGTAATATAGAAATACAAGCAAATACACAAATACAATACAAAAGAAAACTTTCACCGATTGCTTTGATCGCTTTGCTTGTTGCTTTCTTTGATTGGCTCTTGAAGGTCTAGAATGCAGTAGCAATTCCCCTCTAATAGCTCCACAAAAACCATTGCAAAAACCTCCATCTCGAGCTCCTTTTATAACCTGCATCGAGTTGTTTTCGCGCCTAGCAGTTGACTGCCAAAAGGCCCCAGTCGACTGCCCCTGTAGCCGTTGTCTCACAACGGCCAGATCCACATCGGACAAGTTCCAATGGATCACCTACCAGTCGACTGATGATGCCCATCAGTTGACTGGTGACCCAGTAGTCGACTACCCAGTCGGCTATGGAGCGTTCTGTGCTCGTGACACTCCCATCACTCGACTGCCATCCCTCGGCGATCGTTGTCGATTCGACCGATCATTTGCCGATCCATGGCGATCGCCAAGCACAAAACCCTAGCCTTACACCAGTCGAACCCTAGTCGACTTGGACCAATCGAACCGGCACCTATGCCAGTCGACTGACGTCGGGTAAAACCTCAAACACCAAGTTGTTTGAGCATCCGACCGTCGGGTAAACCCTCAAACATCAAGTTTGAGCCTCCGACACTCAGTCTTAGCCACTTGGCCAAGTCCACCTTATCCCTTATGGAGTTCCCCACCAAAGCTCTCTTCCCTCGGCCTACGTCCCTCGGATGCGCCAAGCGCATGGCTTCGCAACGCCATCCTTCGCGTCTCATGCCCTAGAAGTATGCTTCCCTTTGGGCTCACTCCATTCGTTCCCCGTCCGGCGGTCCCTCGGATGCACCAAGCACACGGCTTCGCAATGCCATCCTTCACCGACTCAAGGACCCCGAGCCTAGTGAACTTACCAAGTCCTTAAGACTTCCCATATGCACCAAGCGCACGGCTTCGCAATGCATTTCTCACCAAGCACCAAGCGCATGGCTTCGCAATGCTTTGGATTTCCCATGCCAAGCACCAAGCGCACGGCTTCGCAATACTTTGGACTTTACCATGCCAAGGCTTCCCCCTTGGACTTCCACACCAAGCTCCAAGCTTGGATTTTCCATGCCAACCCCATGTTGGACTTTCCCACACCAAGCTCCATGCTTGGATTTTCCCATGACAATCCCATGTCATGAGTTTTGTCTATCATCAAAATACCATTAAGGTACTGCTGGGCCGATTGCACCAACAATCTCCCCCTTTTTGATGATTGACAAAACTACCATCTCAAGTCTACCAATTCTCCCATATTGGCAATTCTCATATCCCAATGAGAATTCCAACTTACCCTAATTGGTAACTTGGTAACTTCTCCCCCTTTTTGACATTACATCAAAAAGGTCCTCCCCAAGGGTATGAATGTCTCATATCCCAATGAGATCTTACAATCTCTCCCTTAGAGGAACACATGCCTACAATCTTTCTAGTGATCCCATATCACTTAAAGAGAGGCAACCAAATTTTCCTCCCATGAGGAAATACACATCCATCTTCCCATGATGGATACCTCCCCCTAGAGGCTTGCTCCCCCTTGACCATTGCACCAACAATGTCCTTGGAGAGTCCCTAAGTCAATAGGAACATTAAACCAAACAAAATTAAGGCAAAGTTCAACAATGAACTCAAATCCACCTTAAAATTGATACTCACCCTCAATCCAACTCCTAATCCATATCCAATGGATTTCCACCCTCTCTAATGCTCTCCCAAGCATATCCTAGGGTTAGGAGTGGTTAGGGGACCTTAACCTAGCTGAACATGGGCCTAACCAACAAGATTTACCCGAAATCAGCAGGCGGTCATTGAAATCAATCGATCATTTGCCACTATCGATCATTGCCAATCCATGGCGGTCATTGATCTTACATCGATTTTGACATTTCAGAATTGGATTTCCGAAATCCATAAGTAAATATACGTAATTTTAAAAATCTTGAAAATGCATACGTATAATACTTATCCTAAACACTGTGGGTGAAAAATATTGGAATTATTTTACCCACTAAATTAAAAGATTGATACAAAGATCAAAAGTTTAGAAAAGCTTCAATAAAGAGCCCTCTGTGTATCATCCCATTCAATGGTGATAGCTATCAAAAGATAGGCTTCACCAAGGTTTTTCAAAATGTTTTCAAAAAGTTTTCAAAACCTTTAATTTCTTTTCCTTAAACATCTCACTTATATCTAGATGTGTAAAAACACATTCAAGGCAATTAATCTAGTGAGATGTGGGTTTTTGTTCTTTAAAATGGTCTCATGCATATTTCTAGGCAGTATTATTTGATTCCCATCAAATCATGTCATAGTCCTTAACTCCATTTTAATTCATGCATGATATGATTATGGCATAGATATGATATAGATAAAAACATATGCCAATATCATGATGTCAAGGCATGTGAATGAAACTTAAGCATACATGACATCTAAACATAAATCTAAGCATGATCATGACATTTTATAGATAAAAATGAAAATGATGTCATGACATAGCAAGGCAAACAAAACATGGCAAGTAAAATATACTAAGGTATAGAATACCTAAGTGTGAAAATCAATTTGCCATTTTTAGGGATTAATTTCATTTTGCCTTAATGCCATTCATTTCCCTAGTGTGCCAAAAACCCAAAATGGCACACCAATACCTCTAAGACCTAAATGTGCCAATTTAAATCATTTTTAACTTCTCAAGCACATTGGCACACCCTAATGTGTCAACTCTACTATGGTTAGGTTAACTACCCATCCACTTAGGGTTGACACACCCTAACCCATTTAGCGTGAACCGATCACGCTTTTAGGAACCCAATATCTATTGGAGCTCCTTGGGTTAACAAGGTATTCTCTAGGGATAACATCCCTAGATACCTTCCTAATGACCCTTTTAGGCTTTGAAGCCATAGTCTCTTGGGTCTTTCCTAGGTCAACTCTAGAGGTGACTCCTCCATTGACCTTCTTAGTGGCTTTCTTGATTTTTCTTAAGTCCTTTGCCACTAAACACACACCATGGCTAGACTTAGGGATGACTTCCCTATTAGCCTTGGTTTTTCTAGACCTAGATGTTGTTCCATAATTAAATGGAAGATTATGGTAGGACATAGGTTTGTGACCCAAACCCTTCTTGCCCTTAGATATTTCTTGCTTTCTAGGTCTTGACTTTTGGACATTTGACCCCTTAACCGAATTTGATATTATTTCTAGGGTCTTCTCCAATTTTTCTAGCCTTAACCTCAAGGCTTGGTTTTCTAGCTCTAATTTCCTCAATTTTGAATTTTCATTAGATTTTTGAGGAATGATTTTCTTTTTAGGCATGTGCCTAGATTTCTTGGGATTAACACCCAAGTTTTCTTCAATTCTCCTAATTGATTCCCTAGGTAAAATAGATCTAGTGTTTTGAGTCCTAGGTTTTTCCTTAGTTATATGACCATGCTTGGCACCTAGACAATAAATCTTATCATTTCTCCTAGCATGCTTTTCATTTATAATTGCAAGAGAACTAAAGTAATTCTTAGCATGCTTTTTAACTCTAGGAACTAAAGGTGCATTAAATAAATTTACCTTAGGGTTAGCTTGGGAAGCTCCCCCTACATGAGTCACACCTTCTTGCCCTTTCTTCCTGCCCCTAGGGCATTGGCTTCGGTAGTGTCCCTTTTGATTGCATTTGAAGCACACAATGTGCTCTTTGCTCTGATTTTGGGAACACCGGCATCGTTTGACTTTGGGTTGACTTTCGGTCTTGATGCCTTTTCCTTAGCCAATTTAGGGCATTTGCTCTTATAATGCCCTTTCTCCCTACACTCAAAGCATATTATGTGATTTTTATTTAAAATAATAACACTTGAGTTACCTAGGGAGTTGGTGGAGGCCTCTTCACTTCTTCCGGAGGTAGAAGCTTCATTTTGATCTTGCTCTGGAATCGAAATCCTTTCCTCCCCCTCAACGCTAGAGGTGGAGGTCTCCACCAAATCATCCACATCTTCGAATGTGGGTGTCAATTCTTCCACGGCATTTTCATCTACTTGTGCCGGTTGGGAGTTTTCTTGAAATTTCATTATCTTCTCCCATAATTCCTTTGTATCCCTAAAATTACCCAACCTAGACCAAATGTTGTTAGGAATCAAATCACTAAGTAATTCGATTACCTTGCGATTTTTCTCGAAGTCCTTGATTTGGTCTTGGGTCCACCTTGACTTTTCAATGGGCTTATTTTCTTTGTCCCTAGGTATCTTAAAACAATTTTCTACAATTAACATAGAATCAAAATCGGTTTCAAGATATACCTCCATCCGTTTCCTCCACCAAGCAAAATATCCATCAAATTTAGGTGGATGGATGAAGCCGGCCATTGTTGTGCTCTCGCGGCGGTTAGTCCTTGAAGAGCAACCTCGGCTCTGATACCACTTGTAGGGGGATCGATCGGTCGGCTAGAGGGGGGTGAATAGCCCTCGTACGATGGATGTCGTAATTCATTCGTTCTTCTTGCATTTCTTGTCTACGATTGTCGTTAGCGCAGCGGAATAACAATAATAATGAAACTAACAACAATACACAATCACACAACACAAGATATACGTGGTTCAGAACCGAATGGTTCCTACTCCACGGGCGAGCTCACCGAGCTCTAGTTATGCGCACGACAGTAACTATAACACTCCTTCTCGATAACACGTCGGAGGTGGAGAAACCTCTCACAAGCAATTACAATGTAATATAGAAATACAAGCAAATTCACAAATACAATACAAAACAAAACTTTCAACGATTGCTTTGATCGCTTTGCTTATTGCTTGCTTTGATTGGCTCTTGAAGGACTGGAATGCAGCAGCAATTCCCCTCCAATAGCTCCACAAAAACCATTGCAAAAACCTCCATCTCGAACTCCTTTTATAACCTGCATCGAGTTGTTTTCGCGCCTACCAGTCGACTGCCAAAAGGCCCCAGTCGACTGCCCCTGTAGCCGTTGTCTCACAACGACCAGATCCACGTCGGACAGGTTCCAACGGATCATCTACTAGTAGACTGATGATGCCCATCAGTCGACTGGTGACCCAGTAGTCGACTACCCAGTCGGCTACGGAGCGTTATGTGCTCACGACACTCCCATCACCGTTGCCATCCTCTAGCCGATCATTGCCGCCGACTTCGATCGCGATCTATGGCATCATGCCAAGCACAAAACCCTAGCCTTACACCAGTCGAACCCTAGTCGACTTGGACCAGTCGAACCGACACCTATGCCAGTCGACTGACGTCGGGCAAAACCTCAAACACCAAGTTGTTTGAGCATCCGACCGTCGGGTAAACCCTCAAACATCAAGTTTGAGCCTCCAACACTCAGTCTTAGCCACTTGGCCAAGTCCACCTTATCCCTCATGGAGTTCCCCACCAAAGCTCTCTTCCCTCGGCCTACGTCCCTCGGATGCACCAAGCGCACAGCTTCGCAACGCCATCCTTCGCATCTCATGCCCTAGAAGTATGCTTCCCTTTGGGCTCACTCCATTCGCTCCCCGTCCGGCGGTCCCTCGGATGCACCAAGCGCACGGATTCGCAATGTCATCCTTCACCGACTCAAGGACCCCGAGCCTAGTGAACTTACCAAGTCCTTAAGACTTCCCATATGCACCAAGCGCACGACTTCGCAATGCATTTCTCACTAGGCACCAAGCACACGGCTTCGCAATGCTTTGGATTTCCCATGGCAAGCACCAAGTGCACGGCTTCGCAATGCTTTGGATTTCCCATGCCAAGCACCAAGCGCACGGCTTCGCAATGCTTTGGACTTTACCATGCCAAGGCTTCCCCCTTGGACTTCCACACCAAGCTCCATTCTTGGATTTTCCATGCCAACCCCATGTTGGACTTTACCACACCAAGCTCCATGCTTGCATTTTCCCATGACAATCCCATGTCATGAGTTTTGTCTATTATCAAAATACCATCAAGGTACTGCTGGGTCGATTGCACCAACATTTTCCACTCTTCTTACTTGCTTTATTTCCATTCTATTGTAAGAAGAGAAATTGTAAAGATGTTACCTCCACCTAGCTTGGTGCAAAGGAGAGATCTAGTGGATTTGGAGGAGTGATTCACCTTGGATGAATCGGACCGTGGATTAGCGACGTAGCCGTGAACCATGTTACATCTCGGTGTTATTGTTTGTATTCTCTTTTGTTTATTTGCTTGTCTTTTTTTATTATTTTCGCTTGCGCTAATCTTGTGTGTAGACGAGTAAATTACGACATCCATCGAAAGAGGGCTATTCACCCCCTATAGCCGGCTGTTTCGATCTCCAACAAGTGGTATCAGAGCCAAGGAAAGCTTGTCGAGGACTAACCACCACAACAAGAAACTTTCAAAATGGCCGGCTCCAACATCCATCCACCGAAGTTTGAAGGAGAATTCGCTTGGTGGAAGAAGCGATTGGAGGTATTTTTCGAAACGGATTTTGATATCATGATTACAATGGAATCCGGTTTCGTTTTGCCTAGGGATGAAGAAGGGAAGCCAATAGAGAAATCTAGGTGGACCAAAAAGCAAAGGGAAGAGCACCTTGCAAACTCAAAAGCCAAGCATCATCTCTTCAATGTGCTCCCCCAACAAAAGATCAACCGAATTGGGGAATGCTCAAGTGCCAAGGAGATGTGGGAGAGATTTGTTGAACTTCATGAAGGCACTTCGGAAGCCAAACTTACAAAGAGAGACCTCCTCCGCTCCCAACTATCAAATTGGAAAAGGGAGAAAAGGTAACATCATTACATTCTAGGTTTAAAGAAATATTAATTGGGCTAACAAGTGTAGGAGAAAAGATCTCCAACCGAGATATGATAATGAAGGCCATAGATGCCTTTCCCCAGTCCTCAAGATGGAGCTCCATAGTGGACTCATTTTATATCTCCAAGAACATAGAAGTAAGCACCTTGGAGGAATTCTTCTCAACCATGGAGCTTCATGAAACAAGGCTTGAAGGTATACAAGAAGAGCCTAGAATCCAACCTTCAAGGGGAGTAGCATTGTTGGAAAACAAGGGGAAGAAGAAGATAGAGATTCCCTCCTCCTTCGATGACGAAGCTTCCTCCTCCTCCTCCATGGATAGCACGGAAGAAGCCTATATGGTAAGGAGGGTAAGTCGTGCATTAAAAGGTTTTAGATTTAACAAATCAAATGATAGGAATAGAAGACCAAGGGGGAAGATTGTTAGTTATAACCCTAGAACCAATCATGTGATGGTTGAATAGGGAATATTTTGTATCATATTCTATAAAGGCAAAAGATTGGTTATTATATATTTACGTCTTGCTTGTGCCAGCTAAATTAAATATATAATAATGCCCTAGAAAAGTAGGTTCTTATCTACAGCACATCAATTGACAGAATTGATTATGAGAGGCTGTAGATAACACTTTCCTAAATGTTCCTAGTCAAGTATTAATATGCAAGGGCAATATTAATACATAAAGACTAGCATGTAGGTCAATTGATGACTTGATCTCACAAGTCATGGATATATGATATCAAGTTGACACATGGGTATATATTAGAGAATATATACTGAACTGACCCGCCATGAGAAAGTTTCATGGATCGTCATATGAGTGTCATAAACTTTCTCATGTGACTATTGGTATGAATAGTCCTCAAACCTGAAGTCACTACGGTTCCCTACATAAGGAGTTATGTACTTTGGTATCGTCAAACGTCACCCATAACAGGGTGGACCATAAAGGCGATTACTGGGTATATAACAAATTATGCGGAGGGATGTGAGTGATGTAGATGGGATCTATCCCTCCCATATGACGGGAGTGATATCTGTGGGCCCCTTGATTGAGTAGAACTACTAAAATGCATGGCCATGCTCGAATGAGTCAATATGAGATATTGAGCTCATTTTTTTGAGTTAGTTTACTCAGGGATCAAGAAACACATAGATTGATCGAGGATGACACGGTCTATGCCTCATTGGTCAATCTGATATCAAGGATAGAAGGACACGGTCATACATTATAGTAGTCACGGAAAGGTTAGTCGGATCTTGACTTATTTCGTAACTTGGGTAGCAATGATGTATTGCTAGATGTCGCTCATTGCTTGTGTATCTAAAAGAGTTTAGATCCACTGCCAACGTTATGAGAGCCTATAGGGTCACACACAAAAAGCATGATGATTAGAAGAATTACTGCATTCTAGTTTGACTAGAATAATTTGGGAATAAGCTTAAGTACAAAATGGTTTTTGGACTTTAAGCTTAATGAGAATTTTACCTTATTGATTTAATGAGATTAATTCAATATGCTATGCTTAATTGATTTAATGAGATTAACTCAATATGTTACCTTATTGATTTAATGAGATTAATTCAATATGATAACATAAGCTTATTGAATTAATAAGATTAATTCAACATCCATGAATGCCACATAAGCATGCCACCTAAGCTTGATGAGGTGGAAGGAGACAAAGGGTTTTGACCTTTGGATTTCCCCCACATGTGGCCGGCCAAACAAGGAGTATAACTCCTTGTTTGATTATCTTTCAATTCCATTGATTGCATTGAATGTGATAGGTGATGGAAGGTTTTTCCAATCCTATAAAACACCCCATGGGGTGGCCGGCCAAAGGAGTTGAAGTGTGGAATCTTGAGGCTTGGTGAGAGCTTGGTGGGAGAGGATTTGGTTGTGTGGTTTTTGTGAGTGTAGGCTAGCAAGAAGAGTGGTCTTCTTCTTCCTTTCTCTCTTTCCTTACTTTCCTCTCCTTTAGGGACTTCTCTATCAAGAAGTAAAGGAGAGCTCTTCTAGTTTCTTTTGTGAGACAAGAGCTTTCTCGTGTGGATACATATAGAGGCACGGACACTTGAACGTGCTAAAAGATCCAACACATCCAAAAAGAAGCGGGATTACAAAGGGCACTCAACAAAGGTAATATTCTCCTATAAGATAGGTTTAGAGAAATTTATTTTGTACGAGGTTTTCTTTCGCAAGGATCACTTGGAAGGGATCCTATTTTTCCGTTGTGCATATGCTATTTTGCATATAAGATCCCTACAGTGGTATCAGAGCCACTTGTGAAAGATCGTATAAAAATAAGTTTTCTCTATTTTATATATGATATAGAAGTAGGATAAATTTTATTATTAGTTGATAATTGCATTAGCAATTTTTCAAACATAATAAAATATCCGATGTCTTTTAAAAGTTAAAATGACATGGTGCATGGTTATGGCCTAGTCCCAAAAGGTTTGTGAATGTGTGTGTTGTAATTCTTAATACGGCCTGCGTGTCATGCCTTTCTCCTAACATTCTTGTTGTAAAATTAGCTTTAGACTCGAATGTAACTCGAGTATTTCTCCTTTTGTAATATACAACAAAGATGGAGGGTCCATTGGAAGATAATGTTACAAGGAGGAAGTCAACAACACAAGACAACCAAAAGGAAGCACATGGGAGAAGATGCTATCCCTAGATTGACCAATTAATCTTCTCATTGGCTTGAGAAGATTGTAGAATAAGGGCCATAACCATGACACGCTTAGTTTAATATGTATGTGATGCATGTTAATTTAGCTTATATGTGATGTATGCTAATATGTATGTGATGCATGTTTAAGTTTATTTCTTAATAAGTCTAAACGATATGCCTACATAAGTTTGGTACTCACTACTTCCTCGATCATTTGTTATTGGGTTTGCCAAAGCAAAGCAATGCATTTTATCTTGGAAGAGTGCGAGTGGACAATCGTGATGTCCCGCTATCAAACTTGGTTAAGACTTAATTAAGTTTTTCTTAATTAATTAAGAAAGTAGAGGCATATATTAGCTTTGAACATAAGTTTTAAAGATTTGTTTTGTGTGATTTCCGAACATCAGCTTTGTCTTAGAAAGTGGTCATTGCTCCAATATCAAAGAAGGTCTCTGTGCCTCGCCACGGCCTGTAAGCTGGTTTAGGAATAAGCACTAAACTAATCTAAACTTAACCAAAGCTATTAAAGAGTTACATCAGATGTAATTGACAAAATATTGCCTACCTAATCATACTACGTCTTGGGCAATTAGCCAAAGCTAACTCAAGACGAATTATGATGTGGATCTTTATCCCATATAAATTTATAGCTAAATAGATGCTAATCATATAAGCAAAATGTGTTTGCCTACATCAATGATTAGCTCATATCAAATCTATGAGAATTTAGTGGGAGCCTCATTTAATTAAAGGCCTAATTAAATGACTTAGGTATGATACTAAATTTTGCATTTTAATATTGTAGATCACCATGTCATCTAACACGACACACCCCCTCAACTTGCGATCTGTCCTTGAGAATGACAAGCTCAATGGAGCTAACTTTCTAGACTGGTATAGGAACTTGAGGATTATCCTCAAGCAAGAACGTAAACTGTATGTCCTAGAGCAGTCTATTCCTGAAACACCCGCCCCTGCGGCCACTCGTGCTGAAAAGGATGCTTAAAAGAAGCATCAAGATGACGAATTAGATGTGTCATGTCTTATGCTTGCCAGCATGAACTCTGAGCTTCAGAAGCAACATGAGAACATGGATGCCTATGGTATGGTTGAACATTTGAAACAACTATATCAAGGACAAGCTAGGCACGAGCGTTTTGAAGTGTCTAAAGCTCTTTTTGCATGCAAGATGCAAGAAGGAACACCTGTAGGAACTCACGTACTTAAAATGATAGGGTACGTTGAGAACCTTGAAAGACTAGGTTTTCCACTGAGCCAAGAATTGGCAACCGATGTTATCCTCCAATCGTTGCCGGAAACATATAATCAATTCGTCATGAATTATAACATGAATGAAATTGATAAACCTTTGCCTGAGATTCTCAGCATGTTAAGAACTGCTGAACTGAATCTTAAGAAGAAAGTTAGTAACGTACTAATGGTCAATAAGGGCAAAGGTAAACGCAAAGGCAAGGGTAAGACCCAAGCCAAAGGCAAGGCCAATTCATCCACTTCAAAGGGAAAAGGTAAAGTACCTAAGGAAGGGGATTGTTTCCATTGCGGTGAGACTGGACACTGGAAGCGGAACTGCAAAGTCTACCTTGAGAAAGTAAAGAAGAAAAGAAGAGGGACTTCTGCCTCAGGTATACACGTTATAGAAGTTAATCTATCTATTTCTTTTACATGGGTATTAGATACTGGATGTACATCTCACATTTGTACTAATGTGCAGGGACTGAGAAATAGTAGACTAATGGCAAAAGGCAAAGTGGACCTACGAGTAGGCAATGGCGCAAAAGTTGCTGCTGTAGTTGTAGGAACATATTCTTTGTCTTTGCCCACTGGGCTTATCTTAGAACTAGAGGAGTGCTTTTATGTACCTGCATTAACAAAGAACATAATCTCTGTATCTTGTTTAGACAAGAAAAACTTTTCTTTTATAATAAAGGACAAATATTGTTCCATTTATTTGAATGAAATGTTCTATTGTAATGCTCCACTTATGAATGGTCTCTATGTTCTAGATTTAGAAAACCCAATTTATAACGTAAATACCAAACGGTTCAAATAGAATAATTTGAACCAAACATATCTCTGGCACTGTCGCCTAGGTCACATAAATGAAAAACGCATATCCCAACTCCATAAAGATGGATTATTGGACTCATTTGATTTTGAATCATATGAGGTATGCGAATCTTGTCTTTTAGGAAAGATGACTAAAACTCCATTTAGTGGACATGGCGAGAGAGCGACGGACTTGTTAGGACTCATACATATTGATGTATGTGGCCCTTTCAATGTCGAAGCCAGAGGAGGCTATAAGTACTTTATTACTTTCACTGATGATATGAGTAGATTTGGCTACTTATATTTGATGAGACATAAGTCAGAATCCTTTGAAAAGTTCAAAGAATTCAAGAATGAAGTACAAAACCAACTTGGTAAGCGTATTAAGCTACTTCGATCAGATCGAGGTGGTGAATACCTTAGTCAAGAGTTTCGTGATCACCTGGCTGAGTGTGGGATAATATCCCAACTCACTCCACCTGGAACACCACAATGGAATGGTGTATCTGAGAGGAGAAATCGTACTCTATTAGATATGGTACGATCAATGACGAGCCAGACTGATCTACCTACTTCCTTTTGGGGTTTAGCTCTAGAGACAGCCTCTTTCACACTTAATCGCATCCCATCAAAAGCCGTCGAAAAGACACCATATACGTTATGGACTGGGAAGAGTCCCAAAATGTCTTTTATAAAGATTTGGGGTTGTGAAGCTTATGTTAGACGTCATGTCTCAGATAAACTAGGACCCAAATCAGATAAGTGTTATTTTGTAGGATATCCCAAGGAAACTAAGGGATATTGCTTTTACAATCCCATACTTGGCAAGGTGTTTGTTGCCAGAAATGGTGTCTTTCTAGAAAGAGAATTTATTTCTAGAAAAACTAGTGGGAGTAAAATTCATCTTGAAGAAATTCAGGATGAAGATAACACTAAGGCTTCGATGGAAAATGAACAGGCACCACAAAGTGTTGTGGATGAGGAAATTGTTGCCCAAAGAGTTGTGGAACAAACACCTGTTCAAGTACACCAACCTCTTCGTAGATCTGATAGGATCCGTCGTCAACCTGAGAGATATTCTTTTCTCTTGACTGACAACAGTGAAGTATTGCTTGTCGATCTTGACGAGCCTACATCCTATCAAGAAACTATGATGAGCCCAGATTTCGAGAAATGGCTAGAGTCCATGAGATCCGAAATGGAATCCATGTACACTAACCAAGTATGGACTTTGGTTGATCCACCTGAAGGGGTAAAACTCATTGGGTGTAAGTGGGTCTTTAAAGTAATGACTGACATGGATGGTAATAAGCATACCTATAAAGGTAGATTGGTGGCTAAAGGATTCAAACAAATTCATGGTATTGACTATGATGAAACCTTTTCACCAGTTGCGATGCTTAAATCCATTCGGATCATACTTGCTATTGCAGCCTACCACGATTATGAGATCTGGCAGATGGATATCAAAACCGCTTTTCTGAATGGAAAGCTACTCGAGGATGTGTACATGACACAGCCTGAGGATTTTGAAGATCCAAAGCATCCTGGAAAGGTATGCAAACTGCAAAGGTCCATTTATGCACTAAAGCAAGCCTCTCGAAGCTGGAATCTTCGATTTGATGATGCAATCAAGGAGTTTGGTTTCATCAAGAATGAAGATGAACCTTGTGTCTACAAGAGAAATAGTGGGAGCACAGTTGTATTTCTTGTCTTGTATGTAGATGACATACTTCTCATTGGAAATGATATTCCCTCACTCCAGTCAGTGAAGATGTGGTTAGGGAATTGTTTCTCGATGAAAGACTTAGGTGAAGCTGCCTATATTCTAGGCATCAAGATCTATAGAGATAGATCTAAAAGATTACTTGGCCTAAGTCAGAGTACATACATTGATAAAGTGCTAGATCGTTTTGCTATGCAAAATTCCAAGAAAGGATTTCTGCCTTTATCACATGGTGTGAGTCTTTCGAAGACTCAATGCCCCTCTTCTAAGGAGGAGAGAGATGCATGGATAAGATCCCTTATGCATCTGCTATAGGGTCTATCATGTACGCCATGCTTTGTACTCGTCCTGACGTCTCGTATGCTTTGAGCATGACGAGTAGATACCAGTCGGATCCAGGTGAAAGTCACTGGATAGCAGTCAAAAATATTCTTAAATACTTACGAAGAATGAAAGAATATTTCCTGATATTTGGAGGCAATGAGGAGCTAACTGTAAAGGGTTATAGTGATGCAAGCTTCCAAACAGACAAGGATGACTATAGATCACAATCGGGGTACGTGTTTTGCCTGAATGGTGGAGCTATGAGCTAGAAGAGTTCAAGCAGACACGATTCTTGATTCTACAACAGCGAGTATATTCTGCGCGTCGATGCAAAGAGGAGGCTTGGCTCGCAAGTTCATCAGTGAACTTGGGGTAGTTCCTAGCATTGCAGATCCAATAGACCTCTATTGTGACAACAATGGGGCTATTGCACAGGCTAAGGAACCTCGATCTCATCAGCGGACCAAACACATACTGCGGCGCTTCCATCTCATTCGAGAGATCATCGATAGAGGAGATGTGAGGATATGCAGACTACCGACAGAAGCTAACATCGCAGATCCATTGACCAAGGCTTTGGCACAGAGGAAGCATGATGGTCACACTAGGTCACTAGGTATTAGATATCATAGTGATTGGTACTAGTGCTAGTGGGAGATTGTTAGTTATAACCCTAGAACCAATCATGTGATGGTTGAATAGGGAATATTTTGTATCATATTCTATAAAGGCAAAGGATTGGTTATTATATATTTACGTCTTGCTTGTGCCAGCTAAATTAAATATATAATAATGCCCTAGAAAAGTAGGTTCTTATCTACAGCACATCAATTGGCAGAATTGATTATGAGAGGCTGTAGAGAACACTTTCCTAAATGTTCCTAGTCAAGTATTAATATTCAAGGGCAATATTAATACATAAAGACTAGCATGTAGGTCAATTGATGACTTGATCTCACAAGTCATGGATATATGATATCAAGTTGACACATGGGTATATATTAGAGAATATATACTGAACTGACCCGCCATGAGAAAGTTTCATGGATCGTCATATGAGTGTCATAAACTTTCTCATGTGTCTATTGGTATGAATAGTCCTCAAACCTGAAGTCACTACGGTTCCCTACATAAGGAGTTATGTACTTTGGTATCGTCAAACGTCACCCGTAACAGGGTGGACCATAAAGGCGATTATTGGGTATATAACAAATTATGCGGAGGGATGTGAGTGATGTAGATGGGATCTATCCCTCCCATATGACGGGAGTGATATCTGTGGGCCCCTTGATTGAGTAGAACTACTAAAACGCATGGCCATGCTCGAATGAGTCAATATGAGATATTGAGCTCATTTGTTTGAGTTAGTTTACTCAGGGATCAAGAAACACATAGATTGATCGAGGATGACACGGTCTATGCCTCATTGGTCAATCTGATATCAAGGATAGAAGGACACGGTCATACATTATAGTAGTCACGGAAAGGTTAGTCGGATCTTGACTTATTTCGTAACTTGGGTAGCAATGATGTATTGCTAGATGCCGCTCATTGCTTGTGTATCTAAAAGAGTTTAGATCCACTACCAACGTTATGAGAGCCTATAGGGTCACACACAAAGAGCATGATGATTAGAAGAATTAGTGCATTCTAGTTTGACTAGAATAATTTGGGAATAAGATTAAGTACAAAATGGTTTTTGGACTTTTAGCTTAATGAGAATTTTAGCTTATTGATTTAATGAGATTAATTCAATATGCTAAGCTTAATTGATTTAATGAGATTAACTCAATATGTTACCTTATTGATTTAATGAGATTAATTCAATATGATAACATAAGCTTATTGAATTAATAAGATTAATTCAACATCCATGAATGCCACATAAGCATGCCACCTAAGCATGCCACCTAAGCTTGATGAGGTGGAAGGAGACAAAGGGTTTTGACCTTTGGATTTCCCCCACATGTGGCCGGCCAAACAAGGAGTATAACTCCTTGTTTGATTATCTTTCAATGCCATTGATTGAATTAAATGTGATAGGAGATGAAAGGTTTTTCCAATCCTATAAAACACCCCATGGGGTGGCCGGCCAAAGGAGTTGAAGTGGGGAAGCTTGAGGCTTGGTGAGAGCTTGGTGGGAGAGGCTTTGGTTGTGTGGTTTTTGTGAGTGTAGGCTAGCAAGAAGAGTGGTCTTCTTCTTCCTTTCTCTCTTTCCTTACTTTCCACTCCTTTAGGGACTTCTCTTGCAAGAAGTAAAGGAGAGCTCTTCTAGTTTCTTTTGTGAGACAAGAGCTTGCTCGTGTGGATACATATAGAGGCACGGACACTTGAACGTGCTAAAAGATCCAACACATCCAAGGAGAAGCGGGATTACAAAGGGCACGCAACAAAGGTAATATTCTCCTATAAGATAGGTTTAGAGAAATTTATTTTGTACGAGGTTTTCTTTCGCAAGGATCACTTGGAAGGGATCCTATTTTTCCGTTGCGCATATGCTGTTTTGCATATAAGATCCCTACAAAGATCATTTGTTACAATTGCCAAGGAGAGGGACACATAAGGGACAATTGTCCCCTCCTAAACAAGAGCAAGAAAGAAAGGAAAAAGAAGGAAGAAAAGAAGAAGAAAAAGGGGAGCAAGAAGAAAGAGGAGAAGAAGGCAAAAGAAAAGGAGAAGGCTAAGGCATTCAAAGCAAAGACATGGGATGATGTTTCTTCATCTTCCTCATCCGAAGAAGAAGAACATGTCTACTCCAACCTTGCATTGATGGCCTTTGATGACTTGGATTTCTCCTCCACCGAAAATGAAGAATCAAGCTCAAGTGGAGAGAGCTCAAGTGAAGGGGGAGCCTCCTCTACATCCTCATTCGAAGAAGAAGAAGAGGACATGGAGACTATGGTAACAAATCTAACTCCCAAGAAAATAGTTTCCATGGTCTCTAGCTTAACTAGGGATTTATTTAGAGCTAAGAAGAAGAATAAGAGCATGCTAGATCAAATTAAGAATCTAGAAAATAAACTAGAAAAAGCATGCTTAAATGAAAATGAAAATATTTCTTCTAGCTTAAATGTTGCATGCTCACATGAATATATCCCATTTAATGTTAGTGATGCATGTATGGATGAAAATAGGGCTTTAAGGGAAAAGGTAGACTATTTGACAAAAGCCCTAGAAAAATTCACAATTGGCTCCAACACATTGAATATGATAATTGGGAGCCAAAGGGCAAGCTTCAATAAAAAGGGCCTAGGATATAAAGAAAAGAAAAATGAAAAGGCCTATAAATGCCTAATTGCTAGGGGACAAGATAAGAAGAAAGTAATTTCTAGGAAATGGATTCCTAAGAAATTTCTAGTGAACCCTATAGGCAAGAATTTGTATTGGGTTCCAAAATCCATCCTTAAGGGTTAGGAAAACCCTAGGATAGTCAACCATATGGACTTGACCTATATCATATTTTTGGTTGACTTAGGATGGCGGGACAACATTTTTGAAATAGTGTTGGGTGATGATAATGTGCCCATAAATAGATAATAATGCTTAAATCTTGATATTTAATGAAATTGCTATGTATATTTGCAATCATGATTTATGATTTTGATATTTTTCACATAATCATGTGAAATAGGTTTAAATCATGCTTTAGGTGATACCTTGTTTATTATCATGATATAATACCTAATGGATGATTATTATTTGATGAATACATGAGTTTTATGATCATAATGTGAAATTAATACATACATGTTTTTATGATCATGAGAATTGTTAGGATGATACTTAACCTTGATAGAATTGCATGAATATAATGGTTAAGTATGTATAAATACCCTCTAGGATGCATTTCACACTCACCATAGGCTGCTTTGATTGAAAACTTAGCATGGATGAGATGTTAGGATGATACAAATGTCCACTAATGCCTATGACATTTAGATGGTCATTTAAGGTATCAAGATAGCAATAATAGACCAATCATGGGGAAGGCTTATGTTTAATTCATAGACATATTGCCCAAAGATCATGGTTGAATATTTCATATATTTTCAAAACAATTTCTTAATCTAAAATCTATGTATTCATGTTTTGAAACGATTGGAACCAAAACTAGGTGTTAAACTTGACACTCATATGATCAAAAACCTAGTGGTTTTTAAAGTTTTTGGATTTTTAGCAAATACATGAAAATATAATGATTTTTCATGAAAAACTATTTTTCACTGATAAATAATCTTACAAGAAATATGTTCCCCAAATTTCATGATTTTTCGAATTTTTTGGAATTTTTAATGCATTTCTGAAATTCGGTCCGAAAATCAGAAAGTTCTGAAATACACGTGCCAGTCGACTGGTAGTCTGAACCAGTCGACTGGTGGCCTGAAAATCAGACTAGTTAAGGCCGAATTCAGGTTTTAGACTAATTTTTGGTATTTTCCTTCTATTATGCTTGATGCCACGAGTTTAAAACTTAGTGTTAATATTTTTGATGGTGTCAAAGGAGGAGAAATGATTATGTTTAAGTAAATTATGATAGGGGGAGAGAGTTTCATGGATTAAGGGGGAGTTGCATGTTGCTATATCATGTTTATGTTTACATGCTTTCTTTACTTAGAAATTTTTATCAAATGTTCTTATCTAACTTAAATGAATTACCACACATCAAAAAGGGGGAGATTGTTAGGGCAATCTCTTGCCATGATTAGGTTTTGATGTGTGTGGCAAAGGGTTTAAGTTAGTTTGTTATGTTGATTTGATGTGTGCGTTGAAGTTGTACAGGACTTAGTAATTCGCACATGGAGCCGTGGCGAGTTTCACATCTCATGACTCGGTCCTTGAGTCGGTGAAGGATAGTTTTGCGGAAGTCGTGCGCTTGGAGCATCCGAGGGACCGCCGGACGAGGGGCTTGGAGTGAAGGCAGAGGAAGTAGACTTCGAGGCAAGAGACGCGAAGGAGTATTGCAGAGCCGTGCGCCTGATGCTGCCGAGGGACGTGGCCGCGAACAAAGAGAACTTCGAAGGTGAGGGACTTCGAGGGATGAGAGTGAGCAAATGTAACCCGGGAAGGGGTAGCTCTTAGGTGAAACTTGGCCATTTGGCCAAGTGTCGGATGAGTTTTCCCGACACCAGTTGACTGCCATGTCATGGCAGTCGACTGCTCTGAGTCGATGGTTTGATCGACTGGTCTAATGTGGCTGGATCAAGTTGATCAGTCGATTCTCGGCCAGCGGTCGGATCGGTAATGGTCGATCGGAGTCGATCTCGTGGAGCACTCGACTGATTGACATCAGTCGACTAATGGGTGTCATAAGTTGACTGATGCCAATACCATTGGATGGAATCCAACGTGGAAAGCGACCGTTATTGGGCAACGGCTACAGGACAAGTCGACTGATCGAGGGCATCAGTCGACTGCTCCTGTGTCAATAGGAAGAAACCCTCTTCCTCTATAAAATGGAAGGGGATGGAGCTTTAGGAGCCTAATGCTTATGCTCTAATCTTCTCCCAAAGTGCTCTAAGGGTTTTTCCACTCTTCTTACTTGCTTTATTTGCATTCTATTGTAAGAAGAGAAATTGTAAAGAGGTTACCTCCACCTAGCTTGGTGCAAAGGAGAGATCTAGTGGATTTGGAGGACTGATTCACCTTGGACGAATCAGACCGTGGATTAGCGGCGTAGCCGTGAACCACGTTACATCTCAGTGTTATTGTTTGTATTCTCTTTTATTTATTTGCTTGTCTTGTTTTATTATTTCCGCTTGCGCTAATCTTGTGTGTAGACGAGTAAATTACGACATCCATCGAAAGAGGGCTATTCACCCTCCTCTAGCCGGCCGTTTCGATCTCCAACACTTTGATGTTCCCGAAAGGATATTAGACGTTGGTTTTTGGGAATGGAGACAGCTTGTTATGAGGGTAAACCCTCATATGAAGTGTAGATCTCTCAGAGAGCTTCGATTTGATAGGTAGATCATTTCGTGACTCCACTTATGCAGAAAGTTTTAGCCATTTTACCGTCGGCTACTCCAAAATTGAATACTTGCAAACACACAACCAAAAGAAAAGTACCAAGACTTCATCTTGGATTAGTAGTGCGGGAGAAAAAAAATCCTAAAAAAAAACACAAATCGAAAAATACGAAAAGAAAGCCAAAAAGTACTATATTAGTGGTTTCACCAAATCTTAGCGACCCCGCTCTGATACCAATTGTTGGATCGAGAAGCGTCACTAGAGGGAGGGTGAATAGCGAGCATAAAACTTTTCTTTTTGTTTGTTCGATATACAAGAAAGCAGAGCGGAAAAATAAAAGGACAAGTTTATTTTTACTTGGTTCACAATCCAACGGTTGCTACTCTAAGGCCCCACGATCCTTGACCGCGTACAATCAAAGGCCCCACGATCCCTGGCGACTTCCCTGCAGTAAGAGGTTAGCACGGAAAATGGTAAATATAATAGTTCCTTACCATCCAATATCGACATAGACCTTCCACTGGAAGTCTTAGTCGGATCGCCACCCACGATCGTCCACGTACAGAGGACACAACCTTACCATCTCTCTTCGCACTCGTGCTTACCTCTAGTCCTTTATGACCTGTCGCTTTGCTCCCGGTCTTCCACCTAGGTTCTTCGACTCCCACTAAGTTCCCCCGGTGTTGCCTGACCACCACAGTTTCCTGACTCAAAATTCTCCGGGTGGCGCTTGTAACGCCCGTAAAATTCCTAGCAATTTTACAAGAATTTTTGCATGATTATAATGGGCTTTATGTGGGCTCTTTCAAAAATAAAAGAAAAGGAGCCAAAAAGGGATGCAAGGACTAGGAATTGAACCCCAAACCTCTAGTAGATAGCTAAGCCCTAAAGATGCATCCAATAACCAGAAGCCCAACAGGGTTGTACTATTAGAGGAATATGGGAAATTATAGTTAGGGGTAAGTTAGACTAAGGGACACTTCAAGTGAATAATTAAGGGGAATGAGGAGACATGAGAAACCAAATTGTTTTTCTATCCTTCTCATCTTCTTCCTCACCGAACCCTAAGCTCCCCTTTTCATCTTTTTTCGAGAACTATCCAAGCAAGAAGAAGGATAGGTTTGGCTTCCCTTAGGTTATCTTCAAACTATTAGCAAAGCGAAGGATGTAAGTATCCCCTCACCTGCATACAAGTAGGTTTTTTGATTGATGTATTGTGTCAACCTCTTCTTGAACCATTCGGCCAAGCCCCTTGTTTGAGTTTTCAATGAAGATCCATGCAAAACCTTGTATGAACATGATGAAGATAGGATGCTAGATGGATTAGGTTAAGTGTTTGATCCTCAAACCCCTCCAAGACTCTCGGCCAAGTCCATCTAGACCCCTAAGGTGTTTTTCGATGCTATGTTTTGGATGAGTTCATGATGACTTTTGGTGTTAGAAGAAGATAACATGCTCTATGCTAGGTTTTAAATGAGTTCATGCCATGTTTGATGGTAAAAGAAGATAACATGTTCTATGCCATGCTATAGATAAGTTCATGCTATGTTTTGATGGTAAATGAAGATAACATGTTGTTTGGTTAACCTAGATTTAAGTGGATGAACCTTTAGGCCCCTTGAACCATTCGACCAAGTCCATCTAGACCCCTAAGGTGTTTTTCTATGCTATGTTTTGGATGAGTTCATGATGACTTTTGGTGTTAGATGAAGATAACATGCTCTATGCTAGGTTTTAAATGAGTTCATGCCATGTTTGATGTTAAAAGAAGATAACATGTTCTATGCCATGCTATAGATAAGTTCATGCTATGTTTTGATAGTAAATGAAGATAACATGTTGTTTGGTTAACCTAGATTTAAGTGGATGAACCTTTAAGCCCTTTGAACCATTCGACCAAGACCCCTAATTTGTTTCTATGCCATGTTTTGATTGAGTTCATGATGACTTTTGATGTTAGATGAAGGTAACATGTTGTTGGTTAACCAAGAGTTAAGTGGTAGAGCCTTAAGTCCCTTTAAACCATTCGGCCAAGACCCATTTAGGCCTATCATGCTATGATCTATAAATTACCATGTAATGTTTTGAATGTAGAGGTAGGTAACATGTGAAAGTTAAGCTAGATTTAAGAAATGGATCTTAGGTTGTCTTGGAACTCTCGGCCAAGGCTTATCTACAACCCTAAGTACCCTCCCATGCCATGCTTTATATGTTAAGTACTAACATGTGGTTAATTAGACCATGTATAAGTTGTTTGGTGTTTAAAACATGGATAGAGCTCCATGAAGTGTAGGTCACTCCATGTATACTTTTTCATGATGTTTATGCCTTATGCCATGCCCTATATGTGTGTGATGTTAACATGCATGATGTTTATGCCTTATGCCATGCCATATATGTGTGTGATGTTAACATGCATGATGTTTATGCCTTATGCCATGACCTATATGTGTGTGATGTTACCATGATGTTAATAGGGTCTTTGCTCAAGTTGTTTAGCATGATTGGTTAGGTTACTACCATATGTCTATATCAATAGTAGGGATGCATGATAAATTTCTGCTCATTACCATGTTAAATGTATGACCATGTTATGCTCATTACCTTGTGATTGTATGAATGTATGATGTTTTATAAAGAAGGAACATGATATGCATGAAAAGGAATATGATATGTTATGAAAAAGAAATATGTTATGAGAAGCAATATGATATGTTATGAAGAGGAAATATGTTATGAGATGAAGAAGAAATATGATATGCCATGATAAGGAACATGATATGTTTATGAAATGAAATATGATATGTTATGATAAGAAGCATGTATGTATTTTACTTTCTGCATGGCTTGTACCAGGAACCTAACAAGGTCTAGGGGATAGGATCCCAGATGCCCTAGGCCGACGGTCATAAGTACGGGCTTAGGATGGGCCTCTATGTTATGTTGCCCCTTGGTCGACGGACATAGTACGGACCTAGTATGATGATGATGATGTGGTACAATACTGGGCACAATATGTTGAGATTTATGTTCAAATACCTATAATATATGTTTTCGAAGAACATTCTGCATATGCCTTTATGTTATGCCTGCTTATGCTCTTACTATGTTTTTGTTATGCCTGCTTATGTCTATGATGTTATATTCTTGTTATGCTTGCTTATTTCTATGATGTTATATTCATATTATGCTTGCTTATGTCTATGATGTTATATTCATGTTATGCATGCTTATGTCTATGATGTTATGTTTATGTTATGCCTGCTTATGTCTATGATGTTATATTCATGTTATGCTTGCTTATGTCTATGATGTTATATTCATGTTATGATTGCTTATGTCTATGATGTTATATTCATGTTATGCTTGCTTATGTCTATGATGCTATGTTTATGTTATGCCTGCTTATGTCTATGATGTTATATTCATGTTATGCTTGCTTATGTCTATGATGTTATTTTCAAGTTATGCCTGCTTATGTCTTTGTATGTTTACATGTTATGCTTACGTATGGTTTTTGTGAGTAGGATAGGATCTTACTAAGCCTATGTGCTTATGGTTTAAGTTCCCTTGTACTGCAGATAAGGGTAAAGGGTGGCTAAACTAAAGGGAGCAGCAGGAGGGGCAAAGTGTGTGTGGTAGTGGCATGGTGGAGGAGATCTGTTATGTTCTTTATGCATGTTTTCTCTAAGATGATTTAGTTTATGAAATTGAACTAAGTACTTATGAACTGACGATGCATGCCCTATGTTTAATAAGAAGTATCTATGAAATAATGATGCATGTTCTATGTTAAGAAGAAGCATCTATTAAATGACGATGCATGTTTATGTTTAAAAGAAAAAAAATAGGTCTAAAGTCTTCCGCTGAAAGAAGTATAGGTAGTCTTCCGCTGTAATGTATGTATGTACGATCGCATCATGCGCCACCGTCCGGATCCTTGGAAAGGGCGGGTGTGATAGGTTGGTATTAGAGCAGATCTGCCTTTCCACTACACACACATCAAGCACCAAATCCTGCCGCTCCAAGTAAGAATTTCTATGCCTACTTTATTTCTTTCATGTATGATAACAAATGGCTCTAGCTTAAATATCCATGAGAATAAGTATGATAACCTTATGCTAGCTTTTAGTTTAACTATGCATAGATAAATGGACGATAACCTTATACTAGCTTTACTCTAATATGTGAAGATAACCATGGCTGGGAGACGCAGTAGTAGGGCCGATGAGATAGCACCCCCACATGACCTTACTCATGTGGTTACTGAACTCCAACATCAAGTCATAGAGCAACAACAAGTGATAAATTCCTTAATGAATCAGCGAGGAAACCCTACCGCCCCACCAGCGGGCCCTGGCCCGATGGTTCGACAGGAAGCTTACCTCATTCAGGCGGTGGCCAAGAAAAATTTCTCATCGAACCATGGGACGCCTAGGCCTGGTTCAAGATGGTGGAAAGCATCGTGGAGCTACTAGACTGGCCCGAATGCGAGAAAATTAAGTGTGCGCCATTCTGCCTTTCGGGAGATGCTCGGATGTGGTGGGAACGGGTTAAAGAAAAGAGGCAAGTAAATCAGATGAGATGGACAGACATCGAGTATGAATTTTTCGAAGAATTCTTCCATATGAGGGTAACCAACAAGCATTACGACGAGTTCGCTAGGTTCCGACAAGGTGACCTATCAGTCAGTGAAGCTGTGAAGAGATTCAACCGACTTGCACGCCTATGCCCGGAGTTGGTCATCATGGAAAGAGAAAGGGTCAGACTCATGTTGAAGATGCTCCGACCCGAAATAGCTCTGAATGTGGTCGGCGGAGTTCATAGACCGTAGACTATAGAAGAGCTATTCAGTAGTGCCTTGATTACCTAGCATTATCTGAACAATATTAACCAACAAAAGAAGGCACTGAGTGAAGGCAGGAGCCAAGCCCAGTCAGGAGGTCAGAGAAACCAGAGTATTTGGAAAGGGAACAACATTGGTAAGAGAAGACAATGGGAGGACTCTAAAGTTGGTTCAGCAAACAAGCAGCCCAAGATCCCTTTGTGTGCTACATGCGGGAAGATACATCCTGGAGTATGCTTCCGAGGCACAAATAGATGTTATAACTGTGGATGGGAAGGGCATAGAGTCAAGGACTGCCCTATTCAGGTTCAGGTACCTCCTCAGCAGTATGCTCAGTAGAGGAGTGCTCCTCCACAGCTACACCAGATGCAGGCTGCAATCGAAGGTACTCCGATTAGTCAAGGGAGATTGGAAGCCCCGCCAGTTATGACAGATGTCAGGGTATTCTCTCTCACCCAAGAAGATGTGGCGAATGCGTCTATGGTTGTCACAGGTCAGATATTTATTTTCTGTCAGCATGCTACTGCATTATTTGATACTGGGGCAACACATTCGTTTGTTTCTACACACTTCACTGGAAAGATAGACATAGCACCATAAGCTTTGGATCGCAAGTTCTTAACCACTTTGCCCTCGGGAGAAGTAATGCCCTCCACTCATATGCTGCGAGCCGCACCCATCAGAATCGTAGACAGAGAACTCTACTGTGATCTGATAGTGCTCGACATGCAGGATTATGATATTATATTGGGCATGGATTTCCTAAGCAAGTATGGTGCATCGATCAAGTTTCGTAAAAGAAAAGTGGTCTTCCAGCCGGAGGCAGAACCTATGTTCGAATTTATTGGAGAGCCAAGGAGAAGAATCGATAAATTTCTATCAGCTCTACAAGCACGCAAGATGTTAGAAAGTGGATACAATGGGTTTCTAGCACATATGGTCGATACCAGTCAAGTCGAGGACTAGAAGCTAGAAGATGTCAGAGTTGTATGCAACTACCCAGAGGTATTCCCCAATGAACTACCAGTGTTAGCCCCAGTTAGAGAAATTGAATTTGAGATCGAATTGATTCCCGGTACTAACCCGATCTCTAAAGCACCTTATCGTATGGCGCTGGCTGAATTGAAGGAACTTCAGGGACAGCTACAGGAGTTACTTGACAAGGGACTTATTCGCCCAAGTTGTTCTCTATGGGGAGCTCCAGTGTTGTTGGTGAAGAAGAAAGATGGGTCTATGCGAATGTTCATAGACTACCGGGCGCTGAATAATGTGACAATCAAGAACCGGTACCCTCTACCACAGATTGATGACCTGTTCGACCAGTTAAAGGGTGCCACCGTCTTCTCTAAGATTGACCTGAGGTCTGGCTTTCATCAAGTAAAAGTGAAATCTGAGGATATACCAAAGACGACCTTCCGAACAAGATACGGACATTACGAGTTCATAGTTATGCCCTTCGGAGTGACAAATGCACCTGCTCTGTTCATGGATTTGATGAATCGGGTATTCTCGCCATTTCTCGACAAATTTGTAATCATTTTCATCGACGATATACTGATATATTCGAGAACCCCCGAAGAGCACGCAGAACACCTGGAGATGGTATTACAGACTCTTCGGGAAAAGCAACTGTATACAAAGTTCTCCAAATGCGAATTCTGGCTCAATCAAGTATCATTTTTGGGTCATGTTATATCTAAGCATGGAGTGATGGTAGACCCAATAAAGATTGAAGCTGTGAGTAACTGGAACCAACTAAAGAATGCAAGCGAGATCAGAAGCTTTCTTGGGCTAGCAAGCTACTACAGGAAGTTTGTAGAGAACTTCTCTAGAATTGTAGCCCCTATGACAGTCCTCACCAGAAAGAACAAAAAGTATTATTGGACGGACGCCTGCTAGAAGAGTTTCATAGAATTTAAAAAGAGACTGACCAACCCTCCAATCCTTGCTCTTCCGGACAGTAATGAAGGGTTCGTCATGTACAGCGACGCTTCCAAGTTGGGACTCGGAGTTGTACTCATGCAGAACGGCAAGGTCATTGCCTACACCTCTAGGCAACTCAAAGAACATGAAAGGAATTATCCCACTCACGATCTAGAGTTAGCGGCCGTAGTCTTTGCCCTAAAAACATGGAGGCATTATCTATATGGAGCTCAATGTAGGATTTATACATACCACCAGAGTCTGAAATATTTCTTCACACAGAAGGACCTGAACATGAGACAACACAGATGGCTCGAGCTCGTCAAGGATTATGACTGTGAGATCTTCTACCATTCAGGAAAAGCGAACAAGATGGCTGATGAACTCAGCAGGAAGTCCTGCACCACCTTAATGTCTTCATCACTACGATCTCGGCCCTTAAAAAAGGAAATTATGCATTACGGGGTTGAAATCATTTTTGAACAGCTCTCGACCATGATGATAGCACTGACGCTATTCGACGATATATTGGAAAAGCAAACCCGTGACTCGAGCATTCAGAGGATCAAGCAGGAGGTCCTAGGAAGAAAGGATGATGGGTTCCGTATCTCTAGTAGTGGGATACTCTATCTCAGGGACCGCTTGTGTATTCTCGATGATCCAGAATTACGGAAGAAGATATTTGAGGAAGCTCACGGAACTCCTTATGCGATGCATCCTGGAACCACCAAGATGTACCAAGACCTAAAAAGAAAATTCTGGTGGTTTGGAATGAAAAGAGATGTGACTCAGTATGTCAGTACCTGCCAGACCTGCCAGAGGGTTAAAGCATGACACCAAAGGCCTGGAGGAACATTGCAGCCGATCTAGATTCCAGAATGGAAATGAAAGGATATTTCTATGGATTTCATCTCAGGATTGCCCAAGACGACAAACGAATATGATGCTATATGGGTAATTGTGGACAGATTGACGAAGTCGGCGCATTTCTTAGCCATCAAGATGACCTATTCGACTGAGCAACTGGCTCAATTATATGCTAAGGAAATTATTAGATTACAAGGGATTCCTAAGACCATCATTTCTGACAGAGATGGTCGCTTTATTTCCCATTTCTGGGAATGTGTTAAGAAGGCCCTTGGCACGAAGCTATTGTTCAAGATCCTTCCATCCTCGATGAGATAAACGGTAGAAAGGGTAAATCAAGTACTGGAGGATATGTTATGATCTTACACCCTGGATTTCAAAGGGAGTTGGTGCCGATACTTATGCTTGGCAGAATTCGCCTACAACAATAGCTACCAAGCTACTATTGGAATGGCGCCCTACGAGGCTCTATACGGGAGGAAATGTAGATCTCCTATATGCTGGTACGAGGGTGGTGAAAAGAAGGGGATGGGACTCCAGAAAGATTTCATTGACAACACCACTCGAGCTATACAGAATATCCACCAAAGAATTGAAACTGCTCAGAGCCGGCAAAAGAGTTATGCAGATATGCGGCGTAGACCATTAGAATTCGAAGTCGGGGATCTGGTATTCTTCAAAGTGGCCTCTATGAAGGGAGTGATGAGATTCGGAAGGAAGGGTAAGATGAGTCCACGCTACGTGGGACCATATCCGATATTGAAGAGAGTTTGCAACGTAGCTTACGAGCTAGAGATGCCTCAAGAGATGTCGGCTATTCACAACGTGTTCCACCTTTTGATGCACAAGAAGTGCATTTCCAGTACGGACCAGGTGACCGAACTACAAACAGTGCAAGTTCAAGAGGACCTGAGTTATGAAAGTCGGCCTATCCAGATATTAGACCGAGAAGTCAAGAGGCTAAGGAATAAAGAGGTGCCCTTAGTAAAGGTCCTGTGGCAAAATCAACGGTACGAAGAAGCTACCTGGGAACACGAGGAGGACATGAAACAGAAGTACCCAGACTTGTTCTAAGTTTCGAGGATGAAACCTTTAAAAGGTATGAAGGATTGTAACACCCATAAAATTCCTAGAAATTTTACAAGAATTTTTGCATGATTATAATGGGCTTTATGTGGGCTCTTTCAAAAATAAAAGAAAAGGAGCCAAAAAGGAATGCAAGGCCTAGGAATTGAACCCCAAACCTCTAGTAGATTGCTAAGCCCTAAAGATGCATCCAATAAATAGAAGCCTAGCAGGGTTGTACTATTAGAGGAATATGGAAAATTAAAGTTAGGGGTAAGGGAGACTAAGGGACACTTCAAGTGAATAAATAAGGGGAATGAGGAGACATGAGAAACCAAATTGTTTTTGTCTCCTTCTCATCTTCTTCCTCACCGAACCCTAAGCTCCCCTTTTCATCTTTTTCCGAGAACTATCCAAGCAAGAAGAAGGCTAGGTTTGGCTTCCCTTAGGTTATCTTCAAACTAATAGCAAAGCGAAGGATGTAAGTATCCCCCCACCTGGATACAAGTAGTTTTTTTGATTGATGTATTGTGTCAACCTCTTTTTGAACCATTCGGCCAAGCCCCTTGTTTAAGTTTTCAATGAAGATCCATGTCAAACCATGTATGAACATGATGAAGATAGGATGCTAGATGGATTAGGTTAAGTGTTTGATCATCAAACCACTCCAAGACTCTCGGCCAAGTCCATCTAGACCCCTAAGGTGTTTTTCTATGCTATGTTTTTGATGAGTTCATGATGACTTTTGGTGTTAGAAGAAGATAACATGATCTATGCTAGGTTTTAAATGAGTTCATGCCATGTTTGATGTTAAAAGAAGATAACATGTTCTATGCCATGCTATAGATAAGTTCATGCTATGTTTTGATGGTAAATGAAGATAACATGTTGTTTGGTTAACCTAGATTTAAGTGGATGAACCTTTAGGCCCCTTGAACCATTCAGCCAAGTCCATCTAGACCCCTATTGTGTTTTTCTATGCTATGTTTTGGATGAGTTCATGATAACTTTTGGTGTTAGATGAAGATAACATGCTCTATGCTAGGTTTTAAATGAGTTCATGCCATGTTTGATGTTAAAAGAAAATAACATGTTATATGCCATGCTATAGATAAGTTCATGCTATGTTTTGATGGTAAATGAAGGTAACATGTTGTTTGGTTAACATAGATTTAAGTGGATGAACCTTTGAACCATTCGACCAAGACCCCTAATATGTTTCTATGCCATGTTTTGATTGAGTTCATGATGACTTTTGATGTTAGATGAAGGTAACATGTTGTTGGTTAACCTAGAGTTAAGTGGTAGAGCCTTAAGTCCCTTTAAAACATTCGGCCAAGACCCATTTAGGCCTATCATGCTATGATCTATAAATTACCATGTTATGTTTTGAATGTAGAGGTAGGTAACATGTGAATGTTAAGCTAGATTTAAGAAATGGATCTTAGGTTGTCTTGGAACTCTCGGCCAAGGCTTATCTACAACTCTAAGTACCCTCCCATGCCATGCTTTATATGTTAAGGACTAACATGTGGTTAATTAGACCATGTATAAGTTGTTTGGTGCTTAAAACTTGGATAGAGATCCATGAAGTGTAGGTCACTCCATGTATACTTGTTCATGATGTTTATGCCTTATGCCATGCCATATATGTGTGTGATGTTAACATGCATGATGTTTCTGCCTTATGCCATGCCCTGTATGTGTGTGATGTTAACATGATGTTAATAGGGTCCTTGCTCAAGTTGTTTAGCATGATTGGTTAGGTCACTACCATATGTTTATATCAATAGTAGGGATGCATGATAAATTTCTGCTCATTACCATGTTAAATGTATGACCATGTTATACTCATTACCTTGTTATTGTATGAATGTATGATGTTTTATAAAGAAGGAACATGATATGCATGAAAAGGAATATGATATGTTATGAAGAAGAAATATGTTATGAGAAGCAATATGATATGTTATGAAGAAGAAATATGTTATGAGATGAAGAAGAAATATGATATGCCATGATAAGGAACATGATATGTTTATGAAATAAAATATGATATGTTATGATAAGAAGCATGTATGTATTTTATTTTCTGCATGGCTTGTACCAGGACCCTAACAAGGTCCAGGGGATGGGCTCCCAGATGCCCTAGGCCGACGGTCATAAGTACGGGCTTAGGATGGGCCTCTATGTTATGTTGTCCCTAGGTCGACAGACATAGTACGGAACTAGTATGATGATGATGATGTGTTAAAATACCGGGCCCAATATGTTGAGATTTTTGTTCAAATACATATAATATATGTTTTCGAAGAACATTCTGCATATGCCTTTATGTTATGCCTGCTTATGCTCTTACTATGTTTATATTATGCCTGTTTATGTCTATGATGTTATATTCATGTTATGCTTGCTTATGTCTATGATGTTATATTTATGTTATGCTTGCTTATGTCTATGATATTATATTCATGTTATGTGTGCTTATGTCTATGATGTTATATTCATGTTATGCTTGCTTATGTCTATGATGTTATGTTTATGTTATGCCTGCTTATGTCTATGATGTTATATTCATGTTATGCTTGCTTATGTCTATGATGTTATATTCATGTTATGCTTGCTTATGTCTATGATGCTATGTTTATGTTATGCCTGCTTATGTCTATGATGTTATATTCATGTTATGCTTGCTTATGTCTATGATGTTATATTCAAGTTATGCCTACTTATGTCTTTGTATGTTTACATGTTATGCTTACGTATGGTTTTTGTGAGTAGGACAGGATCTTACTAAGCCTATGTGTTTATAGTTTATGTTCCCTTGTACTTCAGATAAGAGTAAAGGGTGTCTAAACTAAAGGGAGCAGTAGGAGGGGCAATGTGTATGTGGTAGTGGCATTGTGGAGGAGATCTGTTATGTTCTTTATGCATGTTTTCCCTAAGATTATTTAGTTTATAAATTTGAACTAAGTACTTATGAACTGACGATGCATGCCCTATGTTTAAGAAGAAGTATCTATGAAATAATGATGCATGTTCTATGTTAAGAAGAAGCATCTATGAAATGACGATGCATGTTTATGTTTAAAAGAATAAAAAAATAGGTCTAAAGTCTTCCGCTGTAAGAAGTATAGGTAATCTTCCACTGTAATGTATATTTGTACGATCGCATCACCCGCCGCCCTCCGGACCCATGGAAAGAGCGGGCGTGACATCGCTGACCTTCGGCTTAGCTTAACCATTTCCTGCACAATTAATTCTGCTCATGAGATAACAATATGACCTTATCTTTGGATCTTTGTCATAATCAAAACCTAGGTTCGATTATCTAGTGCCCCTGCACCAACAATTACCATCCATATCGATTTTCTTCTTGAAAACCACTTGTACCCTATAGGCATTATGCCTTCGGGTGGGTCTACCAAGTTCCAAACCTTGTTTTCATACATGAAATCCATTTTCGATTTCATGGCTATTAGTCATCTATCCCTGTCCGAACTATTCAGTGCCTCTTTGTAATTAGTAGGTTCGTCATCATCTATGAGCAACACGTCATTAGATTCACTTATGAGAAATCCATATCTCTCAGGAATCCTACGTGTTCTACTAAATCTACGAGGAGGTGGTGTATTATTAGGTTCAGCTATTATCTCATCTGAATGAGTAATCAGTTGTGGTTCTTGACTAGGCATCTCTTCTGTGTCTACCGGAGCCTCTTGAACTACACTTAATTCAACCTAACTCCCACTATTTTCCTATAAGAGAAACTCCTTCTCTTGGAATACAACATGTCTTGAAACCAACACCTTTTGTTCCAAGGGATGATAGAATTGGTAACCCCTCGTTTCCTTAGGGTAACCAATAAATAGACACTTATCAGACTTAACCTCCAGTTTGTCTGATACTATCCTCTTCACATAAGCAAGACAACCCCATATCTTCAAATAAGTTAAATGAGGTTTTCTACTTTTCCACATCTCATATGGAGTAGTAGAGATTGCCTTAGTCGGGACTCTATTTAACAAGTAAACAACAGTCTCAAGTGCATAACTCCAAAAGGTTTTTGAAAGACTTGCATGCTGCATCATTGACCTAACCGTGTCCAACAAGATTCAGTTTCTCCTTTTAGCCACACCATTATGTTGCGGCGTGTAAGGTGGAGTCCTTTGGGACAAGATGTCATTGTCCCTTAGATAATCTTGAAACTCTTGGCTTAAGTATTCACCACCTCGATCCGATCGAAGTAATTTAATACTTTTCCCAAGTAGTTTCTCTACTTCCTTTCTAAAATCTTTAAACCTTTCAAAGACTTCAGACAGATACAAATACCCATATCATGAATAATCATCGATAAAGGTAAAGAAGTAGCTATAACCTCCTATGGCATGAGTTGACATTAGTCCGCATAAATCGGTATGTATAATGCCCAATACCTCAACTGCTCATTCACCCTTTCCTCTGAAAGGTAGTTTAGTCATCTTTCCTTTTAAGCATGAAACACATGTGTCTAATGAATTTGATTCATAAGACTCCAAAATTCCAAGCCTCTGCAGTTTGGACATGCGTTCATTGCTTATATGGCTAAGACGACAATGCCATAATTGCGAGGTTAATTGATTATCTATGTTAGCGCGTTTGCTATTTGATTCGATATTGAATATCTCGTTGGATGTATCTAACGTGTAGATCCCATTATTTAATATCCCTGTAGCATAAAGAACACCATTCAACATAATGTAACAACAATTATTACAAAACGTCAAATAATAACCTTTCTTATTCAAACATGAAATAGAAACAATGTTCTTTATTAATGCAGGAATATAAAAAAAATCATCCAACTCTAAGACTAGTCCTGTAGAAAGTCACAACATATAAGTACTCTTGGCTACTGCAACAACTTTTGCTCCATTGCCAACCCTTAGATCTGCTTCTCCCTTAACTAGTTTTCTTTTGTTCCAAAGCCCCTGTATGCCATTACATATATGTGAGCCACACCCGGTATCCACTACCCAAGTGCTAGAAGAAATAGTATGACATTCAATAACAAATATACCTGAAGTAGATTGGGCATCAGATGCCTTTTTCTGCTTCAGTGACTCCAGATACTACTTGCAGTTTCTCTTCCAATGTCTATCCTTGCCACAATGATGGCAGGTGCCTTTGGGAGTTATTTCTTCCTTCTTTGCCTTCTTCTTCCCTTTAGATTTAGTTTTTGACTTCCTCTTAGAACCTTTCTTTGAAGAGTCAACCAGCATCACTGCTTTCTATTCCTTCGCAACAGATGACTCCACTGTTTTGAGCATATTAATCAATTCAGGAATCATGGACTCAATCTTATTCATCTAGTAGTTCATCACAAATTGTGAATAGCTACTAGTAAGATTTTGAAGAATTAAATCAATACTTAATTCATGGTCCATAAAAAACCCTAATGATCCCAATCGCTCAGTATAGCTATTCATCTTTAGCACAAACTGCACCGCAGATGAACCCTCCTGCATCTTCAAGTGAAAGAGGAGCTGGGTGACCTCAAACCTTTCAAATCATGCTTGCTCAATGAACAACTCTCGAAGATGGAAGATAATTATATTATCATCCATATGCTCATGTTGCTTCTGTAACTCAGGAGATATCGACGCTAGCATAATGTAGCTCTCCATCTCAGAGTCAACAATATGTTTCTGGTAAGCCAACATTTGGTCACCAGATGCATTATCTGCAGGAGGTTGGGGAAGAGCCTCTTCAAGAACATAAGCTAGCTTTTCAGCCTTGAAAATAATTCTCAGGTTGCGAAGCAAGTCCAAGAAGTTTGGCCCAGTCAAATTTTGTTGTCCAAAATCGAACGTAAATTAATGGAGGTCGACATGTTATTCTAATTAGTACCTAGACATACAAAAAAAAGTGTATAAGAGAGATGAATTAATAGTAATATAAACAATTTACATTAATAAGAAAATCCAACTATTTTATCAAATTCAATAGCCCTCACTTTAAATTCGAGAGATGGTAGTTGATCTCCTAGTGGGTTGATATCCATTATGACTTAGAACAACCTTGGAGAGTGTCCAACAAATCATTCATAGTCATAATGTTAGGTTTCAACAGTACCCATTATATATCAAATATATAACTATCACTTTATGCTATCAACTAATTGAATATTCACATATACATTTGGTTGTTAACTCATTAACATATATACATCCAATGCATATCACCTAATTGCACCTCTGTCCACATTGATCTTGGAGAGAGTCCAACAAATCAATGCTTTCAGTTAGGGCTGACCCACTAATCATGAGATCGAATTTAAATGATCTAAACACATCCAATTTACAAGACAGGCTTGGAGAGAGTCCAACAAGCCAAACTTGAAATTGACCTCTGGTCCTTACCATTTAAAATAAACATCGAATCTCATATGAATTGAACATGCTCGATGTCATGCCAGGCTTGGAGAGAGTCCAAATACCCAAACATGTAAAAGAACTCTGGTTCAACCATATTAGTGGAAGGTGTTAGCCCTAATATTTTCACGAGGGATTTCAGGTTATTATGGGTCTCATCTATAAAAGGAAATAACCCTAAATATGGAAAAACCAAGGTCACATTAGGAAATAAATTTCCCGATGTGAATGTGAGTCTATGCTTAGGCTCTAATGATGCGTCCAACACCTTCAGTTTTTCCTGGTGCATCCTCGATATTTCTTTTTAGGTTACAAACATATCCTATATGTAAAATCAAGCATACTCTAATCTATCATATAGATAACATGACATAGGTATATTAAAACATCAAACATGCTTTAAATATTCTCCTACAACATGCAATCTATGCCAAACGAACAAGGTGGCTCTGATACCACTTGTTGGAGATTCCAGGATCATGCGTAGTGGAATAAGCAAATAAAAGTAATTTTTATTACATCCCAGACATCCCCTGGGTGTCAACCAAACTTGTTTTGGCATAATCGCATGAAAAACACACAAGGAAAAGGATAAGTTATACCTTTGGGATTCTTTTGAATCTATTAAAACCACAAGAAAGACCAATGGGCCTTGCCTCTAGTAGTATCCACACCTGGATCACTTGAGACAACTCCTAAAGTAGCAAGTCTTTGTCTCCGATTGGTGCTAGCCAATCGGCAGAGACAAGGGAATAGGAGAGAGGAGAGAGCAATGACGACTACTAAGGGAGAAAACCTAAAACAAAACCTTAGCCAAAGATTATCAAGGGATATATTTATATATCTCTTGATTATGTCATCTTAGGAGGCTTAAACGGAACATATCTTACCATAATTATCCAATAATTAAGGTAAGAACAACCCAAAAGACATCCATAAGTAAAATATCCAAAATCGACGGAGACGCGACACGACCGTGTGGATTCACATGACCTAGCTGTGTGGATTCACATGGTCGTGTGTTTTCACATGGCCTGACCGTGTGTCATTCTGGGTGCAGCCCAGACTTTGGCCATTTTGGGCCAGAGCCAGGCCCGACCCATGCCAGGTTAGACATGACTATGTGAGGCTCTATATGGTTCGTTTGACTTCGTTTAAGTGTGATATAGTCGTGTAAAGTCTGACAAAGTCATAGAAGGTTCTATAGTCTCTGTTTCACACTCCCATGGTCTGGTCCAACCGGACATATCCTCTCTCAATGAGAATCTCATTCTTAGACTTGTTTTACATCTCGAGATTACCCGTAGTGCATGTGACCCAACAAGATTCCAATTATGTTGGTCATTCATAATTAACCCCTTAATTATGAATAGATCATGAGTAGCACCTAGCAGTACATCATGACATCCAATTGACTGAAAAGTCTAAATCGACTTCAGAACATTTTTTGAAACCTTTAGCAGCTTCAGTTGTTTGTGTCTTGTACCTTTCACTCATCCTATACCCACTTAGTTCAAGACATGGTCTCTGTATTTGTCCCCACTAGGCTAACTATCATTCATTTTCTTGTCTTGTGGATTCGAGTTACTCCTACATGTTCCCAAGAAGACCATCTTCTTAACATGTTTGCTCTGGCCAGAGACTTTTGAGTAACAATCCTGACAAAAGGCCTAGGGTATACATCTCATTTATCAGGAGTGGTGAATCCTTTGTAGGCTATTCAAACACCTTCGATCACTTTGACTTATACCCAATCATCCCGGAGTTACACGTAATATGTAGATGGCAAAGAAGAAGTCAAAGTACAAGTCGCCATGATCAAGGTGACTTGAATACCTCAAGTCTAAGTAAACTTGCACTCAAGCTGCAATGAGATCTTCAACGACATATAGAACCATATAAAGTCTCATAGCAGGCCACTCTAATGAACTAGTTACCATAACTAGCATCCATATGTTCGCTCTCAGCATCCCTATTCTTCCATTCAGTGAGTATCGAATTTCTTGGATAAACCAAGGAGTATAACATGTGCTAGTCTCATAGAATTGATGATGTCCAATCTCATTAATTCATTGACTAAGGATAGTTTCAATACTTGCATATTTACACATGATAAGATATCCACTAATTGTTATTCAATCACAATTTCTCTCATGCTATGCATCGTATTGTGGACTTCAGTATATGAGTTTAAGATCCAATCAAATACATAGATAATGTATACTCAAATAGTGAATTTTATTAATGACTTCTAAGGAGATTGCCTTAGGACACCTCTCAATTACATCAGAATTCACTTATATTATTTTTATTTTGAGCTAACTCTTTAGTGCAGTCGAGAACCCTAGTCATAAGTCGACTCCTGCTTGTAACAGTCGATTGTTGGGCATCAGTTGAATTGATAAGGGCAACAGTCGATTGCCATTCAAATTTCTAGCCTCGAGGAGAGTAAAGATAAGCTCCACTTATCTTGGAGTGATGAGGTTCTTTGACCATGAGCTGGAACTGAACGTTGGGGGAGCTTCAAAGGCTATAAAAGAAGGGGGGTTTATTTTGTAGGCTATTCAAACACCTTCGATCACTTTGACTTATACCCATTCATCTCGGAGTTACACCTACTATGTAGATGGCAAAGATGAAGTCAAAGTACAAGTCGCCATGATCAAGGTGACTTGAATACCTCAAGTCTAAGGAAGCTTGCACTCAAGCTGCAATGAGATCTTCAACGACATATAGAACCATATGAAGTCTCATAGCAGACCACTCTAATGAACTAGTTACTATAACTAGCATCCATATGTTCGCTCTCAGCATCCCTATTCTTCCATTCAGTGAGTATCAAATTTCTTGGATAAACCAAGGAGTATAACATGTGCTAGTCTCATAGAATTGATGATGTCCAATCTCATTAATTCATTGACTAAGGATAGTTTCAATACTTGCATATTTACACATGATAAGATATCCACTAATTGTTATTCAATCACAATTTCTCTCATGTTATGCATCGTATTGTGGACTTCAGTATATGAGTTTAAGATCCAATCAAATACATAGATAATGTATACTCAAATAGTGAATTTTATTAATGACTTCTAAGGCGATTGCCTTAGGACACCTCTCAATTACATCAGAATTCACTTATATTATTTTTATTTTGAGCTAACCCTTTAGTGCAGTCGAAAACCCTAGTCATAAGTCGACTCCTGCTTGTAACAGTCGATTGTTGGGCATCAGTTGAATTGATAAGGGCAACAGTCGATTGCCATTCAAATTTCTAGCCTCGAGGAGAGTAAAGATAAGCTCCACTTATCTTGGAGTGATGAGGTTCTTTGACCATGAGCTGGAACTGAACGTTGGGGGATCTTCCAAGGCTATAAAAGAAGGGGGGTTTTCTTTGTAGGCTATTCAAACACCTTCGATCACTTTGACTTATACCCAATCATCCCGGAGTTACACCTACTTTGTAGATGGCAATAAAGAAGTCAAAGTACAAGTCACCATGATCAAGGTGGCTTGAATACCACTCAAGCTGCAATAAGATCTTCAACGACATATAGAACCATATGAAGTCTCATAGCAGACCACTCTAATGAACTAGTTACCATAACTAGCATCCATATGTTCACTCTCAGCATCCCTATGCTTCCATTCAGTGAGTACCGAATTCTTGGATAAACCAAGGAGTATAACATGTGCTAGTCTCATAGAATTGGTGATGTCCAATCTGATTAATTCATCAACTAGGGTTAGTTTCAATACTTGCATATTTACACATGATGAGATACCCACTAATTGTGATCCAATCACAATTTCTCTCATGCTATGCATCGTATTGTGGACTTCAGTATATGAGTTTACGATCCAATCAAATACATAGATAATGTATACTCAAATAGTGAATTTTATTAATGACTTCTAAGGCGATTGCCTTAGGACACCTCTCAATTACATCAGAATTCACTTATATTTTTTTTATTTTGAGCTAAGTCTTTAGTGCAGTGGTGAACCCTAGCCATAAGTCGACTGCTAGCTTGTAACAGTCGATTGTTGGGCATCAATTGAACTGATAAGGGCAACAGTCGATTGCCATTCAAATTTCTAGCCTCGAGGAGAGTAAAGATAAGCTCCACTTATCTTGGAGTGATGAGGTTCTTTGACCATGAGCTGGAACTGAACATTGGGGGAGCTTCCAAGGCTATAAAAGAAGGGGGGTTTTCTTTGTAGGCTATTCAAACACCTTCGATCACTTTGACTTATACCCAATCATCCCGGAGTTACACCTACTATGTAGATGGCAAAAAAGAAGTCAAAGTACAAGTCACCATGAGCAACGTGACTTGAATACCTCAAGTCTAAGGAAGCTCGCACTCAAGCTGTAATGAGATCTTTAACGACATATAGAACCATATGAAGTCTCATAGCAGACCACTCTAATGAACTAGTTACCATAACTAGCATCCATATGTTCACTCTCAGCATCCCTATGCTTCCATTCAGTGAGTACCGAATTCTTAGATAAACCAAGGAGTATAACATGTGCTAGTCTCATAGAATTGATAATGTCCAATCTCATTAATTCATCGACTGGGGATAGTTTCAATACTTGCATATTTACACATGATGAGATACCCACTAATTGTGATCCAATCACAATTCCTCTCATGCTAGGCATCGTATTGTGGACTTCAGTATATGAGTTTAAGATCCAATCAAATACATAGATAATGTATACTCAAATAGTGAATTTTATTAATGATTTCTAAGGCAATTGCCTTAGGATACCTCTCAATTACATCAGAATTCACTTATATTGTTTTTATTTTGAGCTAACTCTTTAGTGCAGTCGAGAACCCTAGCCATAAGTTGATCACGCTTATAATAATGATGTTGGGCATCGATTGAATCGATAAGAGCGTGATCATTGCCATTCAAATTTCTAGCCTCGAGGAGAGTCAAGATAAGCTCCACTTATCTTGGAGTGATCAGGTTCTTTGACCATGAGCTGGAACTGAATGTTGGGGGAGCTTCCAAGGCTATTAAAGAAGGGGGGTTTCACCCCTTTAGGTCATCTAAGAGCTTACTAAGTGATCCCGTAACACCGCTACTCTACGACACCTCTACGATGTCGAAATGCTATCGGAACGCCAACGACACGACCGCAAGCTAAACATCTACTCATCGTTGGTATAATTGTTTAAAGTTTCTATTTCTATTTAGTGTATTAAAGTTTTTTTTTATCGAGCTTTTGATCGTAACGAGGAGAGGTGGGATTGCCCCTCTACCTCAAGTTTTTCGTTGGTTTGTAATCATCATCTCCTACCTCCAACGAGAAGGAGATTATTAGTGAATTACTCTCCGTACGTAGTCAAGGATCACAAGGGCCTTGGATTAACAACCGTTCAGTTGTCAACCAAGTAAAAATAAACTTGTCATTTACTTTTCCACTGTGCAACTCTTTACTTTTGTCTTAATCGAATCGTACGAAAAGAAAATTTATAGTGCGCTATTCACCCCCCCCCCCCCTCTAGTGCTCTTTTTCGATCCAACAATTGGAATCAGAGTAGGGGTACTATGATTTGGTGCAACCACCAATATAGCACTTGGGTTTAAATTTTCTTTTCATTTTTGGTTTTGTAATTCCTAAGTTAAGTCTTTTCGTTTCATTTAATTTCCTTCTCCCGGACTACTAATCCAAGACAAGAGTCTTGGTACCTTTTTATCGTTTTTATTTTTACGTGGTTCTCTATTCTTTCTAAATGGCCCATCTCGAAGGGTTTAGCACCGCCCAACCCCTGTTTTAGAATGGAAACGACTTCCGTTACTAGAAGGATCAGATGGAGTGCTATTTAAAAATCCAAGTAGAGATATGGATCGTGATTCAAACCGGATTCAAACCTCCAACAAATGGAAATGGTGAATCGTTGGATTGCGATCAATGGACAAATGCCATGAAAGGCCAAGTGGAAGCTAATGTCAAGGCTACGCAAATCCTATAGTGCAGTTTGTCCAAAGAAGAGCTCAACTACGTCGACCCCTTTATCAGCGCAAAGGACTTGTGGAATAAGCTCATCGAGCTACACGAAGGAACTGACGACACTAAGGTATGTAAGTGGGATATATTTTTAAATAAATTATACAATCTAAAAATGTAGGTTCACAAGACCGCCACCCAATTACATGCACGGATCCAAGATATCGTCAATGGTCTACATTCGATCGGACAGAAGGTCAAAAATCGAGAATTAATAAGGTACGCGCTTAACGCTTTCCCTAGGACTACCTTGTGGGCATCCATGGTTGATGCCTACAAGGTTTCTAAGGACCTTTCTAAGATTAGATTAGATGAAATATTTTCTGAATTTGAATTACATGAGCAGTCTAATTCGGCCCCCGCCGAGAAAAGTATTGCCTTATTTGCAGGACCGAAGAAGAAGCCAAAAAGCAAACAACCTCTGGAGGAAGAAGATGAGTACGAGTCGGAGATTGAAGATGAGATGGAAACCGAACTAGTGAATCTAGTTCGGAAGATGATCAAAAGCCGAAAATGACACATCAATCAATCTAAGGAAGGTAAATCTAAATGAAATTCTAACTATAGATGCTATGAGTGTAACAGGTTAGGCCACATCAAGTCGGAATATTCAAAGCTCAAGAACAAGGCACAAAAGTCCAAGAAAGCATTCAACGCTACATGGGAGGAATTGTCAGAGGAGGAAGACAAGCTCAACAACCTCGTCTTCATGGCCAAGCTGACCGAACCCGAGGAAGAGTCCAAACCCGAGTAAGAGTTCGACTCTGGATCCTACGATGAGTCTCTATTCAAGATAAGCCACGGATCTGTATCCGGTTCAAAAGGTTCACTCAAGCTAAGTCGGTCTTTAATTGATATGTTATATAATGCAATTAAGTTTTTAACTAGAAAGTTAGCTAAGTCCGAGTCCAAGGTCGATACCTTAGTTGAGGAGGTTAAACTCCTTAAACACGAGGTCTCCCTAACCTTTTCGACTAGGCAAGTTCAAGAGGAGGACTCAACTCAAGTTGAAAAACTCGAAGTTGAGAACTCACTCTTGATAGGACAAGTCGAAGATCTTAGGCAAACATTGGAATGGTTTACTTTGGGATCCAAGGGACTTGACCTACTACTTGGATCACAAAGGGCCATGTACAACAAGGACGGACTAGGGTTTAGATCAAATACAACTAACAAGTCATATATATCAATTGTAAATCGTAATAGAAAACAAGTCCAAGCATGGGTCCCTAAGACTGCCTTAAGTTCACAACTAGGATCAAATAAGTATTGGGTTCCCAAGAACCAAATCCACTACGTGGAAAGACAGAAACAATTCAAAGGTTCAGGAGGAGCCAGTATAAAATTTGTTTGTCCCATTACTTGAAGTTAGACTTTGCATGCATAGGTATTTTGTTTTAATTTTTAGAATGGTTATATAGGATCTATAACTAGTCAATTCTTGACAACATATTATTAAAACACGACGAGATGATAGTACGTTAGGGAAACGAAGTCCTATGTGTCCAAGTTAGATAAGGCATATCTAGCCTGATGCACTCGACTAAGTTGAACTAGCTGAAGCTACCTCGCCGTATCCTTAACTAGTTAGACCAGAAAGTGATCTTAAGTGACTCAAGTAATCAATTTCTTGAATTTGGATTTTTCTAAGGAAGTGGTTGTTGTTCCGATCAAAGAAGTGAAGGGAGTGCCATTGGTTGTGTCGGAGTCTCATTGCCTCCCATGTCCCCGGATTAAAATTTTATCAACTAAAACTAATCCGGACGAGATGAGTTTCCGAAGCACAACCGTTTCGTCATCGTGCCAATGACTCGAGCGATCGCTTGAACAAACTTGTTGTTCAAGCAATCAACTCTTCTAGTCGGTTAGCCGCGGAAGAGACGACGAACGGATCACCGGTTTTTGTGTTTCTTATCGGGGTCCATGATTATACAAATAAAAACAAATGCAAACTAGTATAATCAACACATACTAAGATAAAGAACAAAAGATAGCATATCTTATCATAAGAGGATCAAGAATAAAGTTTGTAAACCTTTATACCTCTTGGTCTTCTACCGTATGTCCCATCCTCCTCGTGGACGTCGTATGGGCGAAGATCCTCCACGAGTTGAAGCCTCCTAGATCACGTTCTTCCCTTCCTTGCTCGCTCCGAACAAAGAGAAGAACCAAACAAAAACTCCTTCTCATATCTAGAACTGACCACCAAGCCAAGGAGCTTGATATAGTCGCCGGCCAAGGAGTAGATAATTGAGCGTCGGCCAACCTTGAAGAAAGGTTGCCGCCGGCCACCAAGGAGAGAGGGAGAAGGAATAATGGGTATGGGCGCTGGCCAAAGCAAGGAGGAAGAAGATGGGCGCCGGCTACCAATTAGGAAGAGAAGGAAACAAACCTTAATCCTTCCAAGGATTTCCGCCCAAACCTTTTCCCAAAGCCTAGCCGCCCAAGCCAAAAACCCTAATCTCCTTCTTGATATATCTCTATCTTTCTATATTACACGCCCAAGCCCTTAGCCCTCCTTTTATAGAGTTAGGCTTAGGCCTCCTTTCAATCTCCACCGTCGGATCTAGGGTTTCATCCCAACCGTCGGATCTAGGGTTTCATCCCAACCGTCGGATCTAGGGTTTCATCACAACCGTCGGATCTAGGGTTTCATCCCAACCGTCGGATCTAGGGTTTCATCCCAACCGTCGGATCTAGGGTTTCATCCCAACCATCGGATCTAGGGTTTCATCCCAACGGTCGGATCTAGGGTTTTATGTTCCATCATTGGATCTAGGCTCCATGAGGTTTTAATAAGGCTATGATAGGGACCATGAGGAGGAGTTGGATCTTGGCCACCTGATGGATCGGAACCACACAAACTTGATCCATCAATGATGTTCCATTCCACTAGAGGATCATCATTGATCTACCTCACCAACCCCCATTTATATGGGCTCCATATATTATTTGCACAACTATCTCCCCGTGTTTAAGATATCGAATGTCCGTCAATTAATTGATTTACTAACCATCAATTAATTAACATCTAACTCCTCGAGTAGTACCACTCAACCTTATTATCATGTTGACTAAGTCAACCCGCGGAGTTTACATGATAAACCTTATGAGCTTCTCAAGGGGACATCATTGTAACGCTCGCCCTTATCTGCTCTCAGGGCAGCGCTACTTTTTTTTTTTTTCATAACATATAAGGATCATTTCACAATCTACATAATCAAACATGTTATCATGACATAAATCTTCTTTTATAACATGCATCACATATCATAGACCTAATTAGCATGTTAACATATCATATCTTCTTTATAACGTGCATCACATATCATAATCATAATTAGCATGTTAACATATCATAACTTGTTTTATAACATGCATCACATATCATAATCATAATTAGCATGTTACCATATCGTATCTCATTTTATAACATGCATAACGTAAAGATTAGAGAATGTAACTATTATTAAAACGATCCATTAATGAGTTCTAACATATCAAACTTTCATAAGTAGGGTGAACAGTAACATAAACTAAGCAACATCCAACATGGTACCAATAAATCACAATTCATAAAGGCGGAAGCAATTGTTTTAAGTTGTTCATTGCGCATATAAATAAAAGAAGAGAATAATAGGGTCTTTTTCCACCATGCTACTATCACACACACTTTGCCCCTCCTGCTACTTCCTCTAGTTCATATTTCCTTTATCTGGAGTATATCGACAACATAAACTATAAGCATATAGCTTAGTAATATTCTTGCCTACTCACAAAAGCCACAATTACATCAAATGATTAGAAAACATGTGCACACTAACGTAATGAAATATAAGCATGGCATAAAATTTACATAAGCATGCTAAACATACTTAAATCTAAGCATGTCATAAATTAAACATAAGCATTCATGACATCATCAATCCTAAACATGCATAAAAGACATAGTCATAAGCATTCTTAAACTTGCACATAGCATTCATGACATCATCAATCCTAAACATGCATAAAGGACATAATCATAAGCATTCTTAAACTTGAACATAAGCATTCACAATTTCCTACAAGTCCTTTCTTTTCAAAAACATATACATATAGATACTTCAACATAATCATAACATGAAGGGGGGGCCCCAGGCTAAGTACCACATAAAGCGCGTTCCCTAATAGGCTGGGGTAGCTAGCCACCAGACCTACTAAAGCAAGACCTCTTATGTCTTACCAGGGCAAGACCTCTTACGTCTTCTTATGTCCCTTGGATTTGATTAACGACCACCTAATGGGTCGGGTACTTAACCTCTTACAAAGTAAAATACTTAATTTTCATTCTTTTCTTTCTTATCATAAAGAATGCTCTAAATCCCCAACATAAAAAAGGAAGCATCTCCGTCTTATCTTATCATAAGGAGAGCTCTTAATCCCAACATAAAAAGGGAAGCATCTCTGTCTTATCTTAACATAAAGAGAGCTCTTAATCCCAACATAATAAGGGGAAGCATCTTCTTAGACATTTCATAGAATATATGCATTCTTAACATAAGAATACCCTAAAGGGGTCTTAAAGTATAAACATGTTCATCACATAAGCATATTTCATGGCATATCAAGCATAAACATGCTCATCACGTAGGCATATTTCATGGCATATTAAATCATAAATATGTTCATCACATAGGCATATTTCATGGCATATTAAATCATAAACATGTTCATCACATAGGCATATTTCATGGCATATTAAATCATAAACAGGTTCATCACATAGGCATATTTCATGGCATATTAAATCATAAACATGTTCATCACATAGGCATATTTCATGGCATATTAAATCATAAACATGTTCATCACATAGGCATATTTCATGGCATATTAAATCATAAACATGTTCATCACATAGGCGTATTTCATGGCATATTAAATCATAAACAAGTTAATCACATAGGCATACATACAATCATGCAACATATTATGAATTCTAAGGGAAATTCTTGTACACCAATTTAAGCACCTAATCTTAACCCTAGCTTAGGTACCCTAAGTGGCCGAAATCACGAGGGAGGGGTTCATACATTTTTTTGCACATGAAGCTTACATAAGTGTCACATAACATATCATAAACTTAGGGGGAGTATTTGCACACGAAGTTGGGTACTTAGACCCCACCCTAACCCTAACACCCTAGTTGGCCGAACCATTTGGGCACAAGAAGATTTTTTTTTTTGCCACACCAAATTTATACATGAAGACATACAACATATCATATTTTCATATGGAGTATTTTCATGCAACCCTAGCCCTAAAACCTTAGGTGGCCGAAACTTGTAGGGGCACAAAACTTTTATTTTTGTCACATAACATTTATACATGAAGACATACAACATATCATAATTTCATAAGGAGTGTTTTCATGCAACCCTAGCCCTAAAACCCTAGTTGGCCGAAACATTAGGGGCACAAAACTTTTATTTTTGTCACATAACATTTATACATGAAAACATACAACATATCATAATTTCATAAGGAGTGTTTTCATGCAACCTTAGCCCTAAAACCCTAATTGGCCGAAACTTGTAGGGTATCAAGCATCATATTTCTTTCATATATCATGTCCTACAAGAGCAAATATACTGCAGGTGAGGGAATCTTACAACTTATAATTGATTACCCCTTATAAGAGAGACCTTGATTGGAGAGGAGACAAGAAATAATCTTGCCCTAGAACCCTTCTTGGTGCTCTTGACCCTTAGATGAAGATTAGCCCCTTAGATGAACCCTTCTCTTTTCTTAACTCTCCAGGGTGGAACCCTATTTTGCTTTGGCCGAAACTCAAGGAAGGAGCCCTAGGGTTTCGGTGGAAGGTGGAAGGAGGAAGAAGGATGAATAAGTTGGCAAATGAAACCTTCCCTCTTATTTATAAAGGGAGGAAGAGAAGTGTCTCTTCTCTTTTCATGCCTCTTCATTTACCCTCCTCACACTCATCTACAATTTCTCCTCTTTCTCCAACAGTAAGCTACTGCTGAGCATTTGGTCATCACATGCATGGTAAGAGTTCACTCTCACCAAGAGGTTTAAGGTTCAAACCTCACCTCTCCATTTTTTATTCTTTTATCATCATTTTCCACGATTCCATATATAATCTACTAGACATGAAATTAAATTCTATTCAAAAAATATTGGAGAAAAATTTTTGGGGTGTTACAATCCCTTGTACCTTATGAAAAGTTCATCCCGAACTTAAAACAGTTCCGGATACTTTTGTCGCATCTCGTCTTCTCGTTCCCACGTGAACTCTTCGAACCCTTGACTTCGCCATAGGACCTTCACTAAGGGTACCTTTTTGCTCCTTAGCTTCTTGACCTCCCGATCTGTTATCTGAATAGGTCGGCTTTCATAACTTAGGTCCCCTTGAATTTGTACTGCCATTGGTTCGATCACCTGGTCTGCATTGGGAATGCATCTCTTGAGCATTGATACATGGAAGACATTGTGGATAGCCGACATCTCCTGAGGTAGCTCCAGCTCATAGGTCACCTTGCCGATTCTTTTCAGGATCTGATACGGTCCTACATAACGCGGACTCAGCTTTCCCTTTCTTCCAAATCTCATTACTTCTTTCATAGGGGCGACCTTGAGGAACACAAAATCCCCAACTTCGAATTCCAATGGTCGGCGTCTCTTATTCGCATAGCTCTTTTGCCGGCTCTGAGCAGTCTCTATCCTCTGATGGATATTCTGTATAGCTCGGGTGGTATCGTCAATAATATTGGCCTGAAGACCCATTTCCCTCCTTTCACCACCCTCGTACCAACAGATAGGAGACTGCATCTTCTCCTGTATAGAGCTTCATATGGTGCCATTCCAATAGTAGCCTGGTAACTGTTGTTGTAAGCAAATTCTGTCAAGCACAAATATCGACACCAACTCCCCTTAAAGTCTAGAGCACAAGCCCGCAACATATCTTCCAGCACCTGGTTCACTCTTTTTCGTCGTCGATTACGAGGATGAAAGCAGCGATCTTGAATCTCAACTTAGTGCTAAGAGCCTTCTGAACACATTCCCAGAAATGGGAGGTAAAACGGCCATCGCGATCAGAAATAATAGCCTTAGGCACTCCATGTAATCTGATAATATCCTTAGCATATAATTGAGCTAGCTGCTCAACCGGATAGGTCATCTTAATTGCCAAGAAATGGGCAGACTTTGTCAATCGGTCTATGATTACCCATATAGCATCATAACCATTTGTTGTTCTGGGTAATCCCAAGATGAAATCCATAGAAATTTCTTCCCATTTCTACTCTGGAATCTGTATCGGCTGAAGTAATCCTCCAGGTTTCTGGTGTTCTGCCTTAACCCTTTGGCAGGTCAGACAGGTGCTGACGTACTGAGCCACATACCTTTCCATGCCGGACCACCAAAATTTATCTCTTAAGTCCTGATACATTTTTGTAGATCCAGGATGCATGGTATAAGGTGTTCCATGGGATTCCTCGAGTATCTTCTTCCGTAATTCCGGATCATCCAGAATACATATTCGGTCCTGGAGGTATAATAATCCGCTGTCGGAAATGCAGAATCCATTATCCCTTCTTTCCAGGACTTCCTGTTTGATCTTCTGGATGTCTGAATCACCATCTTGCTTTCCTAATATATTGTCAAACAATGTCGGCGCTATCGTCATGGTGGAAAGTTGTCCAGAAATAATCTCTATTCCGTAATTCATTATTTCCCTTTTCAGGGGCTGAGATAGCATTGATAAGGACATCAAAGCGGCACAGGACTTTCTGCTAAGTGCATCTGCCACTTTGTTGCCCTTTCCTGGATGATAGAATATCTCACAATCGTAATCTTTGACTAGCTCGAGCCATCTGCGTTGTCTCATGTTCAGGTATTGCTCGGTAATCAGGGCACTACTGAACAACTCCTCTGCGGTCTGCGGTCTATGAGCTCCGCCGGCCACATTCAGAGCTATTTCTGGTCGGAGCATCTTCAGCATGAGTCTGCCCCTTTCTCTTTCCGTGCTGACCAACTCTGGGTATAGGCATGCGAGTCGGTCGAATCTCTTCATGGCTTTGCTGACTGATAGGTCACATGCAGTCTCTGATTGACTCAATGTAAATTTGAATTGGTTTACAAAATCAAGCAGCAACTTTGTTTCCACTCATCATTCGTATGTTCCAATCTAACCAACATTGATCAACTATACCATATACATCCCATGCAATGAACTAATCACTAATTTCAAATGAAACGAACTTATCATTCCTTATTCATACTTCCAGAAAAGAAAGAAAATGTCAACATATAACATTCCTTATTTCTAATCTAAACAAAAAAAAAACTACTTGAGAAGATAGTTCATTACGACTCCCACTAGGACAAACCCTAGTGCGGTTGTAATCATTTTTAGTCCTATCTTAATTGGCCTCACTAGGGAAGTCTCAGGCTGGCCAATAAGTTGACGGTTTATAGAACTCTCTTCATTCTTTTCGAGGCCAGCTACCACAGGATTCTCTTGAACCTTGTGCTCTAGTAGTTCCCAGCACAACTCAGCATATGTTAACCGCCCTTCATAGCGGCCCCATACGTGATGTGCAACTGCCATGAAGTCATTTGGCAGAGAGCGTACCAAGGCCCATATCCGATAATTGTTTAATAACAGAAACTCCTGCTGCTCGAGTCTCCTAAAAAGACCATCGAGCCTTCTTATGTGTCCGATGACCCCACCATCAGGTTTATAAACTATCTCTTCAATAGCTTCCCTCAATTGGTTTTGTAACACATCACGACGGGTCATCGTAGTGATCGTTCGTGCCATCTGAAATTGAAATAAATGAAGTCAGTACAAAACCGACTAACCAGTACGAAACCGGCTTAATTCAATTTATATGAGCATAGACCTTACACAAACAATTACGAAAATCAATTCTTCGTAATTTTAGGAGTTTTTGGTTGATGAGTTCAACTGAACAATCGACTCCCCTAGTTTTTATTCCAAATTCAAGTTGTACTAACAACTATTCGACACTTGGGTTATTATTTAAATTGACGATTGTCAATTTTTTTTTTTGCTGATCAATTTTGATTTACCTAACTTGTCTACCTTTGACCAAATCACAAGTATTTCTTGTGAAGCTAGTATAAATTTTTCGATCGTTTATCTACGCATAATTAAACTAAAGCTAGCATAAAGTTATCATTGGTATATTCATGCATTACTTAAACTAAAGGCTAGGCTAGCATAAGATTATCCTACATGAATTCATGCATATTTAAGCTAAAAAAACATTTCTTATCATTCATGAACAAAATAAGCTAAAGGCATTTCATATAATACATGAACAAAATAACAAAATTAGAGTAGACATAGAATTCTTTCTAGTTGTAATTCTAGGTTAGTAACATGTTTCCATCATATAAAGCATTGTAAGGTATCATTACTATCTAAGTCACAAGTATGGTTCCATTCTACTAAAACATGATGAGGTATTATTTCTATCTAGATAAAAGACATTCTTCATTATAAAAGAAATTTAGGTATGCATAAAGTTACTTACTTGGAAACAGCAGGATGGAGGCTTGATATGTGATAGTGGAAAGTTGAACCCGCTCTGATACCAACCTGTAACGCCCGCCCTTATCTGCTCTCAGGGCGGCGCTACTTTTTTTTTTTTTCATAACATATATGGATCATTTCACAATCTACATAATCAAACATGTTATCATGACATAAATCTTCTTTTATAACATGCATCACATATCGTAGACCAAATTAGCATGTTAACATATCATATCTTCTTTATAACGTGCATCACATATCATAATCATAATTAGCATGTTAACATATCATAACTTCTTTTATAACATGCATCACATATCATAATCATAATTAGCATGTTACCATATCGTATCTCATTTTATAACTGTTGGGTTTCCGGCACCGCGGCGTGTGTGTGTTCGATCATGTTTCGTAAACATGAGCACAGCGGAAGCAATTAAAATTAATAAATCTATATTTATTACAACACACACAACACACGCATGCTATTACAACAAGTGTAGACATAACCGTAAATTAAAATTTGCAATAAAGAAAATTATCTACGTTATACCTTTCGTATGACGTGTAGCGGGAACGGCATCAACCAGAACGATCCTCGTAAGAATCGTCTCCATCCGTATCCACGCCGAGCTCCTCGGGATGACTTCGCTAAGTCACGAGCTTCGTCTTCGTATGGGTTACTAGCCTCGTGTTGAAGACGACGTGATCGAGAGATGATCACGATCCGAATCCAAATTCGGATCCTAAAACGAGTTCTCAAAACTCGCTTCTCCGGAGAGGTATTCGTCAACCGTTTGACGAATCCTTCGTCCACCACCTCAGAGGATTACCGGAGATCGAATCCCCAGTAAGTTATCCGCTGTCGGAGCTCTAACCGTCGTCCAAACAACGCTCCGACGAGAGGAGGAGAAGCTTTCCAGAAAACTGGACAGCTTGGTGGAGGAGTAGGCGCCGGCCAACCAAGGAAAGAAAAAACCTCACCTTGATGCCAAACCTATAGGGGATCACCGGAGGGTCGCCGGAGGTTCACCGGCTGAAGCTTGGTCGCCGGCAATGACTTGGACGGCGGCACAAAGGATGGGCGGCGGCCACTTAGGGTTGGGCGCCAAATTCACCAACAAGGGTGGGCGGCAACTCTATGTTGGGCGGCAACTCTTGATTAGGTGTTAGGGTTAGGGTTTAAGCCCTATTTTATAGAGAACTAATTCTCTTAATGGTTAATGGATCATATCCATAAAGCCCGTTAACCCGCTCCATTAAGATAAGTTAAAATAAACCAAACCATGATGGTTTATTTTAAGTTAAAACGAACCGAACCAACCTTTGGTTCATTCGTTTAATATAAACCAAACCATTTGGTTTATTCTCATCCATTGGATTAGAACCAAACCATTTTGGTCCATCCATTACGTCTTCATAAGACACTGCCCATCCACGCTTCCATTGCGACTGAAACAATTTCATGCTCGCTTTATGTTTGGTCCAACCAAACCTAGTTTCTCTCGGTCTGAGAATCCAATTCTCAAGCTCGTTTTAAATCCTTTGGATTACACTCGTTGTGCGTGTGACCAAATAGGTTCTCGGTTTATGTTGGGTATAATTAACCATTAATTATAGAACGATCATGAGTGGCACCTAGTAGTACATCATGATCCCCAATTAACCGAAAAGATCAACGGTTGATCCAGAACTATTTCTGAAACCCTTCAGTAGCTCGAATGAATCATGCCCCATTCCCTTCACTCATCTTATACCCACTTGGTTCAGGACATGGTCTATTGTGTCAGTCCCCACTAGGCTGACTACGTCACACCTAGCCCAAGTATCATTTCCTCGTCCCTCACAGTTCTAGTTACTCACATGTATCGAAGAGTACCTTACTCTAAACATGTAATGCTTTGGCCAAAGACTTTAGTAACAATCGACGAGAGGCCATGGTATACATCTCTCGCGAGGAGTGGTGAATCTTTATAGGCTATTCAAACACCTTCGATCACTGACTTATACCCAATCATCTCGGTCCACATCTCCTTAGAGATGTTTGCTTAAGATGTCAAAGCATAAGTCTCCATGATCAAGATGACTTGAATACCGCAAGTCAAAGGAACATCGCACTTAAGCCACAAGAAGAACTTCATTGACATATCTATATATGCAGAGAACCATATGAAGTCTTACTACCGGTCACTCCAATGAACTAGTTACCATAACTAGCATCCACGATTAACTCCGACATCACAATGTCTCCAAACCAAAGGAGAATCACCGCTTGATACACCAAGGAGTATACTGCTAGTCTCACAGTAATCGATGGTGTCCAAATCCATCAATTCATCGACTAGGATAATTCCGATACATCACAATTACACATGTAGAGATACTCACTAGTTGTGATCCAATCACAAATTCTCTCATGCTGTGAATCGTATCGTGGACATTCAGTAAATGAGTTTAAGATCCAATCAAATACATAAGACATGTATACTCAAATAGTGAATCTTCATTTATCACATAAATGGTTCATACATAAGGCGATTGCCTTAGGACATCTCTCATATATTACTAACAGACTCCCACTTGGCCTAATGCCAATCGCTACGGTATCCAATACCATAAGCTCGAACATGACCCTCAAACTTACTTTGAGGTAATGCCTTAGTCAAAGGATCCGCTAAGTTCCTTTGGGGAATTTTCTCGATTTGTATTTCGTTCTCCTCGATGATCTCTCCGATAAGATGATAGCGGCGAAGCACATGTTTGGATCATTGATGAGACCACATCAAGTTCGGAGATGAACTTCGATCCAAACCGCTTCCTTTGCTTCCCTAAAGCCGCAATGTATTTTGCCTTAGTGGCGAATCCGCTATAGTGTCAAGCTTGGAACCTTTCCAACTTATTGCGCCTCCATTCGGTGAATACATACCCGGACAAAGACATGGAATCATCCTTATGCATGCGAGCTAGCATCCGTGATACCCACGTATCACCATGTACCCTTCTCCATATATTAGGAACACATCCTTAGTTCTTCTCAAGTACTTAAGGATCGCCTTATACCAATGATCCATTCTCGATCGATCCGTATCTACTCGTGACACTCAGAGCATACGATACATCGGGCCTCGTACATAACATAGCATACATGATAGATCCTATTGCGGATGCATAGGGAATCTTACTCATGCAAATCCTCTCGTCTTCTGTGCGCGGACACATAGACTTCGAAAGGTGTACCCCATGCCTGATGGGCAGATAACCTTTCTTGGATTCCGACATGCTAAACCTCTTTAGCACTCGGTCTATATATGTAGACTACGAAAGACCAAGCAACCGATTCGATCTATCTTTATAGATCTTAATCCCAAGGATGTAGGTTGCTTCTCCCAGGTCTTTCATGGAGAATGTCTTGGATAACCAAACCTTAACTGACTGTAAGATGGACACATCGTTTCCTATAAGTAATATGTCATCGACATACAATACTAGGAACACGACTGCACTCCCACTAACCTTCTTGTACACACAAGGTTCGTCTGGATTTTGTGAGAAATCAAACTTTTTGATCGTCTCATCAAAACGGATATTCCAGCTCCTGGATGCTTGCTTCAATCCATAAATGGATCGTCGCAACTTGCATACCTTGGTTTTATCAACCGATGTGAAACCCTCAGGCTGTATCATATACACGTCCTCGAGCAAGTTTCCATTAAGGAAAGCTATTTTCACATCCATCTGCCATATCTCATAATCATAATGAGTCGCTATGGCCAGGAGCATCCGAATGGATTTAAGCATAGCTACAGGCGAATAGGTTTCGTCATAATCAACACCTTGCTTTTGACGATATCCTTTCGCCACCAATCTAGCCTTATAGGTAATCACATTACCATCCATGTCGGTTTTCTTCTTGAAAACCCACTTGCACCCTATAGGCTTTATGCCTTCAGGTGGGTCAACCAAGTTCCAAACTTGGTTTTCGTACATGGAATCCATTTCCGACTTCATGGCACCAAGCCACTTATCCCTTTCTGAACTTGTCAGCACTTCTTCATAACTGGTAGGCTCCTCATCATCAATGAGTAACACGTCGTTCGATTAAACTACGAGAAATCCATATCTCTCAAATATGCGTGTTCTACCGGATCTACGTAGATGTGGTGTTACAATAGGTCCAAATTGATTGCTCATCACTATGAGTTGTCTACCGTGTGCTTCACCAGGTATCTCATTAATGTCTATTTGAGTCTCTCGAGCCTCCTCAAGCTCGACGACACTCCCACTGTTTTCTTGCAAGAGAAACTCTTTCTCTAGAAACACAGCATGCCTTAAAACAAACACCTTTTGTTCCACAGGATGATAGAATTGGTAACCCCTTGTTTCCTTAGGGTATCCAATAAATAGACATTTATCAGACTTAGCATCCAGTTTGTCTGATACAGTCCGCTTCACATAAGCAGGACAACCCCATATCTTCAAGTAAGATACATGAGGTTTCTTACCATTCCATATCTCATATGGAGTAGTTGAGACTACCTTGGTAGGCATTCTGTTTAACAAGTAAACAGCTGTCTGAAGTGCATAACCCCAAAAGGACTTGGGAAGAGTTGCATGATTCATCATTGACCTGACCATGTCCAACAAGGTCCGGTTACGCCTCTCAGATACACCATTATGCTGTGGTGTATAGGGCGGAGTCCATTGAGACAATATGCCATTGTCTCTTAGATAATCAAGAAACTCTTGACTTAAGTATTCACCTCCTCGATCCGATCGAAGTATTTTAATACTCTTGTCATGTTGTTTCTCTACTTCATTTCTGAATTCCTTGAACCTTTCAAAGGCTTCAGACTTGTGTTTCATCAAGAACACATACCCAAACCGTGAGTGATCATCGGTGAAGGTAATGAAGTAGCTATAGCCTCCTAATGCTTGAGTTGACATAGGTCCACATACATCAGTATGTACTAAACCTAGTAACTCTCCCACTCGTTCACCTTTTCCAGTAAAAGGTAACATAGTCATCTTGCCTTTTAAGCATGATTCGCATGTATCGTATGAATCCAATTCAAACGATTCCAGAATTCCACATCGGTGTAATTCGGACATGCGTTTCTTGCTTACATGGCCAAGACGACAATGTCACATGTAGGAGTCTATTTGATTATCCTTTCGAGCACTCTTGTTGCTCGCTTCGATATTGCAAATGTCACTAGATACGTCCAACGTATAAACACCATTGCTTAAAGTTCCAGTCCCATAAAGAACCCCATTCAAAGTTATGTAACAACAATTGTTACTAAACGTCAAATGGAAACCATTTCTATTTAGACAAGAAATAGAAATGATGTTCTTTATCAACGAAGGAACATAAAAGCAATTGTCCAGTTCTAAGACAAGTCCTGTAGGGAGTTTCAACAAATACGTTCCGATGGCGAAAAGAACCTTTGCTCATTCCCAACACGTAAATTTGACTCTCCTCGACGAGTCTTCTTCTATTCCTTAGCCCATGTATGTCATTACATATATGTGAGCCACACCCAGTATCCAATACCCAAGTGTCTAAGGAAATAGAATGACAATCAATAAAGAAGATTTCTGAAGAAGATGGGGCATCCGATGCCTTATCCTTCTTCACGGACTCTTGATAAACCTTGCAATTTCTTCAGATGACCCTCCTTGCCATAATGATGGCAAGTGCCCTTTGAGCTGTTACGCCTTTTAGCCTTTTCTTCTTCCCCTTCTATTGTTCCTTTGACTCCTCTTAGAACCTTTCTTCGAGGAATCACTAACAACACTGCCCCTACTCATGCTTCTCGAAGGCTCCACAGTCTTGATGTTGAGCGATCTACGATGAGCCTCCATGCATCTCAGAGGTGAAGAGGAGCTTGGAGACTTCGAACCTTTCGAATCTCACTTGCTCATCAACCAACTCACAGAGATGAAGGACTACGATATGAGCATCCATATGCTCATGCTGCTTTCGTAGCTTGGGTTCCATCGCGGCTAGCATGATGTAACTCATTTGTTTAGAATCACTTACATGTTTCTGATAGGCCAACAATTGGTCCAAAGTTGCATCGTCACTAGGACGAGCGGGAAGAGGCGCTTCGAGGACATACACAAGTTTTTCACCTTGAGAACAATTCTCAAGTTTCTAAGCCAGTCCAAGAAGTTCGGCCCAGTCAATTTATTTGAATCCAAAATGGAACGCAAATTCAAACACATCATGATCAATATATTAACTTAGAAATACAAAACGAGCATATATGAGAAAGATGATTTTAAAATGCATCAATATACATTTATAAATCCCATTCATTTTTCGAATTTCAAAAACCCCAAAATCACTTCGGGAGATTGTAGGTCCATCTCCGAATGGGCTGATATCCATCATAGTTATGAACAACCTTGGAGAGAGTCCAACAAGCCATTCATAACTACGACGGTAGGTATCGTCTATACCGATTGCATATCCCGTATATGCAACTATCACAATGTGCTATCAACTAATTGAATGTTCACACATACATCGGGTTGTTAACACATTAACAAGTATGCATCATATGCATAGCACCCAACTTCACCTCCCTTTACATCGACCTTGGAGAGTCCAACAAACCGATGTCTGTGTTAAAGCCAACCCATTAATCAGACATAGTTTTAATATGGTTAGAGCGCATTCAACCAATTAGCCCAGCTTGGAGAGAGTCCAACAACCAAAGCTAACGATTGACCTCGACTCTTACCATATTAGTATTAAACTATTCCATGGTTTGAACATATTCGTGTTCGAGCCGCTGAGAGAGTCCAACAACCCAAACAAGAAGAACTCGGTTCTAACCATATTAATGGAAGGTGTAGGCTTTAATATTGATTAAGGGTTTTTATGTCTCATCCTCTTTGCATGCAAATAACTATTATCTACATGGCATGGCATACATGGCATACATCTACATGTCACGACACGCATGGCATAATGTTATGCATCTAATGCAATTACATGGCATACAATTATGTCATGTATATAATTTCCTTATATGTCATAACTATTTATGGAAATAAAATATGTTTAAGATTTGATTCTCCAAATCAAATCATAATTAAATTAGGAAACAAATTTCCAAATCTAATCACATATTTTATTCATGGAATTATTTGATTAAGGAAAATCTATTTAGGAAACCAATTTCCTAAATCTTTAAAACTACTTATGGAAATTAAATATTTTAAGATTTGATTTCCCAAATCAAATCATGATTAAATTAGGAAACAAATTTCCAGAATCTAATCAAATATTTTATTTATGGAAAATATAAATTTCCATAAATACTTCCAACTTTCCAAAAGTGGAAGATTTCCATAAATACTTCTAGACTTTCCAAAATTGAAAAATTTCCATAAATACTTCTAAATTTCCAAAATTTAGAAAACTTCCAGAAATACATTATGACTATCGCAAAACCATTTTACGATTATGTCGAAACACAACCTGGGCTCTGATACCACTGTTGGGTTTCCGGCACCGCGGCGTGTGTGTGTTCGATCATGTTTCGTAAACATGAGCACAGCGGAAGCAATTAAAATTAATAAATCTATATTTATTACAATACACACAACACACGCATGCTATTACAACAAGTGTAGACATAACCGTAAATTAAAATTTGCAATAAAGAAAATTATCTACGTTATACCTTTCGTATGACGTGTAGCGGGAACGGCATCAACTAGAATGATCCTCGTAAGAACCGTCTCTATCTGTATCCACGCCGAGCTCCTCAGGATGACTTCGCTAAGTCACGAGCTTCGTCTTCGTACGGGTTACTAGCCTCGTGTTGAAGACGACGTGATCGAGAGATGATCACGATCCGAATCCAAATTCGGATCCTAAAACGAGTTCTCAAAACTCGCTTCTCCGGAGAGGTATTCGTCAACCGTTTGACGAATCCTTCGTCCACCACCTCAGAGGATTACCGGAGATCGAATCCCCGGTAAGTTATCCGCTGTCGGAGCTCTAACCGTCATCCAAACGACGCTCTGACGAGAGGAGGAGAAGCTGTCCAGAAAACTGGACAGCTTGGTGGAGGAGTAGGCGCCGGCCAACCAAGGAAAGAAAAAACCTCACCTTGATGCCAAACCTATAGGGGATCACCGGAGGGTCGCCGGAGGTTCACCGGCTGAAGCTTGGTCGCCGGAAATGACTTGGATGGCGGCACAAAGGATGGGCGGCGGCCACTTAGGGTTGGGCGCCGAATTCACCAACAAGGGTGGGCGGCAACTCTATGTTGGGCGGCAACTCTTGATTAGGTGTTAGGGTTAGGGTTTAAGCCCTATTTTATAGAGAACTAATTCTCTTAATGGTTAATGGATCATATCCATAAAGCCCGTTAACCCGCTCCATTAAGATAAGTTAAAATAAACCAAACCATGATGGTTTATTTTAAGTTAAAACGAACCGAACCAACCTTTGGTTCATTCGTTTAATATAAACCAAACCATTTGGTTTATTCTCATCCATTGGATTAGAACCAAACCATTTTGGTCCATCCATTACGTCTTCATAAGACGCAGCCCATCCACGCTTCCATTGCGACTGAAACGATTTCATGCTCGCTTTATGTTTGGTCCAACCAAACCTAGTTTCTCTCGGTCTGAGAATCCAATTCTCAAGCTCATTTTAAATCCTTTGGATTACACTCGTTGTGCGTGTGACCAAATAGGTTCTCGGTTTATGTTGGCCGTCTATAATTGACCATTAATTATAGAACGATCATGAGTGGCACCTAGTAGTACATCATGATCCCCAATTAACCGAAAAGATCAACGGTTGATCCAGAACTATTTCTGAAACCCTTCAGTAGCTCGAATGAATCGTGCCCCATTCCCTTCTCTCATCTTATACCCACTTGGTTCAGGACATGGTCTATTGTGTCAGTCCCCACTAGGCTGACTACGTCACACCTAGCCCAAGTATCATTTCCTCGTCCTACGGATTCTAGTTACTCCACATGTATCGAAGAGTACCTTACTCTAAACATGTAATGCTTTGGCCAAAGACTTTAGTAACAATCCGACGAGAGGCCATGGGTATACATCTCCTCGCAAGGAGTGGTGAATCCTTTATAGGCTATTCAAACACTTTCGATCACTTCGACTTATACCCAATCATCCTGGGTCCACATCTCCTTAGAGATGTTTGCTTAAGATGTCAAAGCATAAGTCTCCATGATCAAGATGACTTGAATACCGCAAGTCAAAGGAACATCGCACTTAAGCCACAGTAAGAACTTCATTGACATATCTATATATGCAGAGAACCATATGAAGTCTTACTACCGGTCACTCCAATGAACTAGTTACCATAACTAGCATCCACGATTAACTCCGGACATCACAATGTCTCCAGCCAGTGAGAATCAGCTGCTTGGATACACCAAGGAGTATACCTCGTGCTAGTCTCGACAGAATTGATGGTGTCAAAATCCATCAATTCATCGACTAGAGATAATTCCGATACATCACAATTACACATGTAGAGATACTCACTAGTTGTGATCCAATCACAAATTCTCTCATGGTGTGAATCGTATCGTGGACATTCAGTAAATGAGTTTAAGATCCAATCAAATACATAAGACATGTATACTCAAATAGTGAATCTTCATTTATCACATAAATGGTTCATACATAAGGCGATTGTCTTAGGACATCTCTCATATATTACTAACAATAACATGCATAACGTAAAGATTAGAGAATGTAACTATTATTAAAACGATCCATTCATGAGTTCTAACATATCAAACTTTCATAAGTAGGGTGAATAGTAACATAAACTAAGCAACATCCAACATGGTACCAATAAATCACAATTCATAAAAGCGGAAGCAATTGTTTTAAGTTGTTCATTGAGCATATAAATAAAAGCAGAGAGTAATAGGGTCTTTTTCCACCATGCCACTATCACACACACTTTGCCCCTCCTGCTACTTCCTCTAGTTCATATTTCATTTATCTGCAGTATATGGACAACATAAACTATAAGCATATAGCTTAGTAAGATTCTTGTCTACTCACAAAAGCCACAATTACATCGAATGATTAGAAAACATGTGCACACTAACGTAATGAAACATAAGCATGACATAAAATTTACATAAGCATGCTAAACATACTTAAGTCAAAGCATGGCATAAATTAAACATAAGCATTCATGACATTATCAATCCTAAACATGCATAAAGGACATAATCATAAGCATTCTTAAACTTGCACATAGCATTCATGACATCATCAATCCTAAACATGCATAAAGGACATAATCATAAGCATTCTTAAACTTGAACATAAGCATTCACAATTTCCTACAAGTCCTTTCTTTTCAAAAACATATACATATAGATACTTCAACATAATCATAACATGAAGGGGGGGCTCAGGCTAAGTACCACATAAAGCGCGTTTCCTAATAGGCTGCGGTAGCTAGCCATCAGACCAACTAGAGCAAGACCTCTTACGTCTTACCAGGGCAAGACCTCTTACGTCTTCTTATGTCCCTTGGATTTGATTAACGACCACCTAACGGGTCGGGTACTTAACCCCTTACAAAGTAAAATACTTAATTTTCATTCTTTTCTTTCTTATCATAAAGAATGCTCTTAATCCCCAACATAAAAAAGGAAGCATCTCCGTCTTATCTTATCATAAGGAGAGCTCTTAATCCCAAAATAAAAAGTGAAGCATCTCCATCTTATCTTATCATAAAGAGAGCTCTTAAACCCAACATAATAAGGGGAAGCATCTTCTTAGACATTTCATAGCATATATGCATTCATAACATAAGAATACCCTAAAGGGGTCTTAAAGCATAAACATGTTCATCACATAAGCATATTTCATGGCATATCAAGCATAAACATGCTCATCACATAGGCATATTTCATGGCATATTAAATCATAAACATGTTCATCACATAGGCATATTTCATGGTATATTAAATCATAAACATGTTAATCACATAGGCATATTTCATGGCATATTAAATCATAAACAGGTTCATCACATACGCATATTTCATGCCATATTAAATCATAAACATGTTCATCACATAGGCATATTTCATGGCATATTAAATCATAAACATGTTCATCACATAGGCATATTTCATGGAATATTAAATCATAAACAAGTTCATCACATAGGCATACATACAATCATGCAACATATTATGAATTCTAAGGGAAATTCTTGTACACCAATTTAAGCACCTAATCTTAACCCTAGCTTAGGTACCCTAAGTGGCCGAAATCACTAGGGAGGGGTTCATAAATTTTTTTGCAAATGAAGCTTACATAAGTGTCACATAACATATCATAAACTTAGGGGGAGTATTTGCACATGAAGTTGGTTACTTAGACCCCACCCTAACCCTAACACCCTAGTTGGCCGAACCATTTGGGCACAAGAAGATTTTTTTTTTTTTTGCCACACCAAATTTATACATGAAGACATACAACATATCATAATTTCATAAGGAGTATTTTCATGCAACCCTAGCCCTAAAACCCTAGGTGGCCGAAACTTGTAGGGGCACAAAACTTTTAATTTTGTCACATAATATTTAGACATGAAGACATACAACATATCATAATTTCATAAGGAGTGTTTTCATGCAACCCTAGCCCAAAAACCCTAGTTGGCCGAAACATTAGGGGCACAAAACTTTTATTTTTGTCACATAACATTTATACATGAAAACATACAACATATCATAATTTCATAAGGAGTGTTTTCATGCAACCCTAGCCCTATAACCCTAATTGGCCGAAACTTGTAGGGTATCAAGCATCATATTTCTTTCATATATCATGTCCTACAAGAGCAAATATATTGCAGGTGAGGGAATCTTACCACTTATAATTGGTTACCCCTTATAAGAGAGACCTTGATTGGAGAGGAGATAAGAAATAATCTTGCCCTAGAACCCTTTTTTGTGCTCTTGACGCTTAGATAAAGATTAGCCCCTTAGATGAACCCTTCTCTTTGCTTAACTCTCTAAGGTGGAACCCTATTTTGCTTTGGCCGAAACTCAAGGAAGGAGCCCTAGGGTTTCGGTGGAAGGAGGAAGAAGGAAGAAGAAGTTGGCAAATGAAACCTTCCCTCTTATTTATAAAGGGAGGAAGATAAGTGTCTCTTCTCTTTTAATGCCTCTTCATTTACCCTCCTCACACTCATCTACAATTTCTCCTCTTTCTCTAACAGTAAGCTACTGCTGAGCACTTGGTCAACACATGCATGGTAAGAGTTAACTCTCAGCAAGAGGTTTAAGGTTCAAACCTCACCTCTCCATTTTTTATTCTTTTATCATCATTTTCCAGGATTCCATATATAATCTACTAGACATGAAATTAAATTCTATTCAAAAATTTTTGGAGAAAAATTTTTAGGGTGTTACAATCATCAACCTAATATATAGGACACGGTTTTCTTCTATAATCAACGGCACACCATGAAAATAATATCATTCCCAACTTACCGGGCCTATTGATTTAATCTATAAATCTCACCCATTGGTAAATAAAAGAAATAAATACTAGTACATGTTCCCATTATTATATCGAGATTCAGAGCAAGTGCAACATAATACCTGAGGTATGATTTAATCATATAGTCAGCAATAGATTGAATCACCTCTATGTCGGTCCTGCTCAATACACACAAAAATGTACTAGTGTAATTCTATGGTAAAGATAAACCAATATCAAATCACACTACAACCATGCCAATGGTTTATGCAAGACCATCTTGGTTGTGAGCCTATACTTATATTCTACAAAGAACTTATAACATGATCTTCTGTGCTACACCAAGCACCACGTTATCTACAATGTAGAGTATTAGACAATATGCACACATATAATAAATATAAAGTGCAAACAATGATCATGTGATTCTTATTTCAAAATAAAGATGTCCATACAAAAGGCTAGGCTTTCAGTATACATCCCAACAATCTCCCACTTATACTAAAAGACTATTCTGTCATCACACTGTCATACATCTGATCCCCATGTCCTCCACATGCCTATCAAACACTTTCGCTGGAAGGGCCTTAGTGAATGGATGCGCCAGGTTATCTTCTGATGCAATCTTGGTGACAGCTACTTCTCCTCGCTTTACGATCTCTCGTATTAGGTGGCACTTGCGCTCTATGTGTTTACTCGCCTTATGGGCTCGTAGTTCCTTCGAGTTTGCAACTGCACGACTGTTATCACAATAAATTGTGATAGTTCTGGGCAAACCAGGAATCACATCCAAGTCCATCAAGAAGTTCCTGAGCCATACAGCTTCCTTGGATGCCCCAGAGGCTGCCACATACTCAGCTTCCATGGTAGAGTTTGCCACGCATTTCTGCTTGACACTCCTCCATACTCTGGCTCCACCTCCAAAAGTAAACACAAACCCCGAAGTAGACTTACTATTGTCCCTATCTGATTGGAAATCAGAATCCGTGTAACCCACAGGGACTAATTGATCTGTCCGGTAAACCAACATATAATCCCTAGTCCTTCTCTGGTACTTCAATATATGCTTTACCACAGTCCAATGTCCCTGTCCAGGATTACTATGATATCTGCTAACCATGCCCATGGCAAAGCAGATATCTGGTCTCGTACATAGCATAACATACATGAGGCTTCCTACTGCCGAAGCATAAGGAACCGCCTTCATCTCCTCTATCTCCTTTGATGTTTTGGGACACATCTCTTTAGATAAAGGTACTCCATGCCTAAAAGGTAGAAAACCTTTCTTGGAGTTCTGCATGCTAAAACGAGCAAGGATAGTGTCAATGTATGAAGCTTGAGATAAGCACAACATCCTTTTCTTGCGATCCCTTATCACCTTGATCCCAAGGATGTGTCCCACTTCTCCCAAGTCCTTCATGTCAAACTGTTTGGACAACCATACCCTTACGTCTGATAACACTTTGATATTGTTCTCAACTAACAAAATGTCATCTACGTATATTACAAGAAATACCACTACGTTTCCATCACATATTTTGTATACACATGGCTCATCCAGACTTTGAATAAATCCATATGACTGGATTACCTCATCAAAACGTATGTTCCAAGATCTCGAAGCTTGCTTCAATCCATAAATGGACCGATTAAGCTTACACACTAGATGATCTTTGCCTTTAGCAATGAATCCCTATGGTTGCTGCATATAGATGTTCTCCTCAAGACTTTCGTTAAGGAAAGTTGTCTTAACATCCATCTGCCAAATCTCATAATCCATATGAACAGCTATAGATAAGAGAATATGGATAGACTTAAACATAGCTACCGGCGAAAAGGTCTCCTCATAATCGATACCCTCTTTCTGAGTATACCCTTTCGCAACAAGCCTAGCTTTGAAGGTCTCAACCTTCCCGTCTACTCCTCTCATTCTTTTGTAGAACCACTTGCATCCAATGACTTTTACACCACCGGGTGGCTCTACTAGCTCCCAGACCTGATTAGAATCCATAGATTCTATCTCATAATTCATCGCTCTTTTCCAAAATATCGCATCTTCATCTTGGAGTGCCTCGTCATATGTCCAGGGATCAGGTTCATGTTCACCAGGGACCAAGTCCGAAGACTCTCCCAAGAACATGAATCTATCAGGCTGTCTCACAATCCTCCCACTACGACGAGGTATCACCTGTGTATCCTCTGTGACATGCGGGGCAGTGACTTGTGATATATCCTCTTGTACCGGTGGTACTGAAGTAGCGACTTCCCCTCTTAATTCCTCCAGAACAATTCTACTCTTGGGCTTGTGGTTCATCATATAGTCTTCCTCTAGAAATCGGGCATTCGTGCTAACAATCACCCTCTGATCTCTAGGATTATAAAACAAACCACCTTTCTTTCCTCTAGGGTAGCCCATGAACATGCACACTTCTGTACGAGGTTCCAACTTACCAGCATCAGCCTTCCGCACATGTGCTGGACTCCCCCATATCTGAATATGTCTCAGACTAGGCTTTCGCCCGGTCCACAATTCTATGGGGGTAGAAGGCACTGATTTAGATGGAACCATGTTCAGAATATACACTGCCGTATCCAGCGCATACCCCCAGAACGAATCTGGCAACTCAGAATAACTCATCATCGATCTAACCATCTCCATAAGAGTCCTATTCCTTCGCTCCGCTACACCATTCTGCTGGACTGTGCCAGGTGCAGACAATTGGGATTGAATCCCAGCCTCTGATAAGTAATTCCTAAACTCTCCCAAGAGGTACTCAGCACCACGATCAGATCGTAGGGTCTTGATACTTTTACCTTGACGGTTCTCCACATCAGCCTTGAATTCTTTGAACCTGTCAAAGCATTCAGACTTGCGGTGCATCAAGTAAATGTATCCATATCTTGAATAATCGTCTATAAAAGAGATGAAATATTCAAAACCACCTCTATCATGGATAGACATAGGACCGCACAAATCAGAATGAATCAATTCTAACACATCTTTGGCTCTATGCCCCTTGGCCTTGAAAGGCCTCTTGGTCATTTTACCTTCCAAGCAAGATTTGCAGGTTGGGAGATACTCCACCACTAATGAACCCAAAGGTCCATCAGCTATCAACCTTTGAATTCTACTCAGGTTAATATGACCAAGCCTTAGATGCCAAAGATATGTTTGGTTCATCTTCGAAGGTTCTTTTCTCTCATTGGAATTAGAAGATGAGTTATTAACTTCTATATGCATCATGGGAGCTTTTGGTTCAAGAGTATACAAATTGCCAACCAATGTACCTGAACAGATAATCTCTCTATTTCTTTTTATAACAACTCTGTCATTAAAAGAAACAGAATATCCATCCATAAACAATTTAGAAACCGAAATCAAATTCTTTCTAAATGTAGGTACATAAAGACAATTTCTCAAAACCAAAACTTTATTTCTATCAAACGTTAAATGAATGTCTCCCACTGCAATAATTTTCACCTTTGTAGCATTGCCCATGTAGATGGTAATTTTTCCTTCAGCTAGTCGTCGGGTTTCCTGGAACCCCTTTGTTCTGCTTTAGGTTGGGGCAGTCTTTCTTCCCATGTCCAGTCTTCTTACAAGTGAAGCACTTGCCTTTCGGCTTCTTCACTCCTCCCTAAGGTCCACCCGCCACCTTTGCTCCACCTTGTTTCTTCTTCTTCTTGCCTTTCGGCTTAGAAGTAGAAACCTTCTGAGCAACCATGGCTTCCTGCCTAGCAGCCCGATTCTGGTATCTAAAAAGTTCCTTTTCCCCAAAATCATCCGCAGGCTTAGGAGGACACTCATCGAAGAGCACATACTTGTACTCCTCGACAGTTAAGACAATATCCAAATTTCTTTTCCAATCAATGTATTTTATTCCAGTAAGTTTATTTTCATTCAGTATCACAGCAAGTGGGTTGAAAACCATTTGAAAATCCTAAGAATCACAATGATCAAAATATTAGATTTTAAATATTATTGATTCCTCAAAACAATAAAATTCCGAAATCAACCAACACCTGAAAACACCGAGAATATCGCATGCCACGATAGTGTGGATGTATACGAATTCTACATTTGTAAGAGGAGGTTTTACACATTAATTTTATTATCTTGTCAACCTTACTTTTTGACAAATAAAATTAATAGTTGGTTCCTCTTAGGCCCTACAAATAAAAGCAGTGACTCCGATGGGGAGGATACCTTTATTTGCATCTAAGTGTTTACCATTACTCGGTACTAAGGCAATTATCTCGGATTATGTGCCTTACCGATGGGGAAGTACACACGCTCCTAAATAATTTCCTATAACCATATTTGACCTAGTGATCCGCAAACAAACCCATCCGATGGGGAGGAAGGCACTCAGAGCCGACACGCAAGTTTGTTGCATCACATGTCAAATTGTAATGTAGACCGCGGGAATTAATTAAAATATCCCTCTCCCACTTAGTAAATTGAAAATGAGAAATTTTCAAGCACACACAACATGCATATAAAAAAAATCAGCAATAAATATGGAAAAAAATAGAATATTTTCCAACTATTATGGCTTTGTTCTCCAATATGCATCCCGCCGTGTCTCCACCTCGTCCGCTCCACCTTTTCCGTGCGCAAGCCACAAAAGAGGTCCGAGCCGAGATATATCATTTTAATTCACATCCATTGATCCTATACTCCACGAAGGAGTGTACAAACTATCTAGATCAAAAGTAAAATAGAATGATCGGCTAAACATTGTCGTATTTAATTACAAAAATTAAATACTAATCTAGCCTCGTCAACTCCGAGGATTCAAATGATATACATACAATCACACACAAACAATCACATACACACATATAGCCATAATAGTCGGATCTTATGCCTGCAACCAAAAAGTTAGCCTACACACATCCTACTATTATCCGGCATACTCAATATATGATATGTGCATGAAAGTAACCGAATCCGAAACACACAAAACCGGAAACCTTGGCTCTGATACCAATTGAAGGGAGTGCCATTGGTTGCGTCGGAGTCTCATTGCCTCCCATGTCCCTGGATTAAAATTTTATCAACTAAAACTAATCCGGACGAGATGAGTTTCCGAACCACAACCGTTTCGTCATCGTGCCAACGACTCGAGCGATCACTTGAACAAACTTGTTGTTCAAGCAATCAACTCTTCTAGTCGGTTAGCCGCGGAAGAGACGACGAACGGATCGCCGGTTTTTGTGTTTCTTATCGGGGTCCATGATTATACAAATACAAACAAATGCAAACTAGTATAATCAACACATACTAACATAAAGAACATAAGCTAGCATATCTTATCATAAGAGGATCAAGAATAAAGTTTGTAAAACTTTTATACCTCTTTGTCTTCTACCGTATGTCCCATCCTCCTCGTGGACGTCGTGTGGGCGAAGATCCTCCACGAGTTGAAGCCTCCTAGATCACGTTCTTCCCTTCCTTGCTCGCTCCGAACAAAGAGAAGAACCAAACAAAAACTCCTTCTCCTATCTAGAACCGACCACCAAGCCAAGGAGCTTGATATAGCCGCCGGCCAAGGAGTAGATAATTGAGCGCCGGCCATCCTTGAAGAAAGGTTGCCGCCGGCCACCAAGGAGAGAGGGAGAAGGAATAATGGGTATGGCCGCCGGCCAAAGCAAGGAGGAAGAAGATGGGCGCCGGCTACCAATTAGGAAGAGAAGGAAACAAACCTTAATCCTTCCAAGGATTGCCGCCCAAACCTTTTCCCAAAGCCTAGCCGCCCAAGTCAAAAACCCTAATCTCTTTCTTCATATATCTCTATCTTTCTATATTACACGCCCAAGCCCTTAGCTCTCCTTTTATAGAGTTAGGCTTAGGCCTCCTTTCAATCTCCACCGTCGGATATAGAGACTTAGTCTCCACCATCGGATCTAGGGTTTCATCCCAACCGTCGGATCTAGGGTTTCATCCCAACCGTCGGATCTAGGGTTTCATCACAACCGTTGGATCTAGGGTTTCATCCCAACAGTCGGATCTAGGGTTTTATCCCAACCGTCGGATCTAGGGTTTCATCCCAACCGTCGGATCTAGGGTTTCATCCCAACCATCAGATCTAGGGTTTCATCCCAATCGTCGGATCTAGGGTTTCATCCCAACCGTCGGATCTAGCGTTTCATCCCAACCGTCGGATATAGGGTTTCATCCCAACCGTCGGATCTAGGGATTTAATTCCAACCGTCAGATCTAGGGATTTAATCTCCACCGTCGATTCTAGGGATTTAATCCCAACCGTCGGATCTAGAGATTTGTTTTCCATCATTTGATCTAGACTTCATGAGGTTTATATTAGGCTATGATAGGGACCATGAGGAGGAGTTGGATATTGGCCACCCGATGGATCGGAACCACACAAACTTGATCCATCAATGATGTTCCATTCCACTAGAGGATCATCATTGATCTACCTCACCAACCCCCATTTATATGGGCTCCATATATTATTTGCACAACTATCTCCCCGTGTTTAAGATATCGAATGTTCATCAATTAATTGATTTACTGACCATCAATTAATTAACATCTAACTCCTCGAGTAGTACCACTCAACCTTATTATCTTGTTGACTAAGTCAAGCCACGGGGTTTACATGATAAACCTTATATTCTACAAGGAACTGATAACATGATCTTCTGTGCCACACCAAGCACCACGTTATCTACAATGTGGAGTATTAGACAATATGCACACATATAATAAATATAAAGTGCAAACAATGATCATGTGATTCTTATTTCAAAATAAAGATGTCCATATAAAAGGCTAGGCTTTCAGTATACATCCCAACAAGAAGGCCTTTGTGCCTCGCCACGACTTGGAAGCCAATTTCTCGAAAAGGTGGCTTTACGAGTTTAGGGTTAAATCTGAATCTAACCCAAGATTGATTAGTTTCAATTCATTAAATTTAATAAAGTAAAAATGAAGTCATCTCACAGAACACATAAGGATAACATGTTTGATCATGTAGAAAGGGTGAGATGACTCTAGGACTAATAAACTTTAACCAATTCTCAAATTCCAATATCTGATCCAACTACTATATGTGTAGGATCAATGGATGTTAGACAGTAGTTGCTCCCAACACATGACCGAAGACCGACTAAAATTTTTGAAGCTTAGATTCAAAAGTCAAGGATCAGTAGATTTTGGAAACAACAACAAGCTTAAAATCATCAGATCAGGTGATATTGAGCTAAACTCTAACCTTACAATTCAAAATATTTTATTAGTCGAAAATTTTGAGTATAATTTACTTAGTGTAAGCCAATTGTGTGACAACAACTATAAGGTTATATTCTTAGAGAATTAATGCTTATTTAAAACTAATGAAACCTCTTAAACAATACTTAAAGGAACTAGGAATATCAATATCTACACAATTAATTTACCCAACTCCTCAACCAAGTGTCTTATGACACAACAAGAGGAATCTTAGTTGTGGCACCGATGACTCGGCCACTCGCACCCAAGACTCATTCACAAGGTAAATCAGAGTGGTTTAGTCAGAGGCTTGCCCAACCTTAACAACTTGGATAATAAAATCTATAATGCTTGTCAACAAGGTAAACAAACTAGGGCACAACATCAACTAACTAACCAAGAACGAACCAAAAGTGTGCTTGAGCTCCTACACTTGGATCTATTCAATTCTCATGGAGCCAAGTCACTAAACGAAAGTCAATTTTGCTTAGTCATAATTGACGACTACTTTAGGTTTACCTGGGTTACGTTCCTTAAAGACAAATGTGATACCTTAGACCAACTTATGTAAATTAATAGAAAATGAAAAGAACCTTAAGGTTAAAAGACTTAGAAGTGATCATGGTAGTGAATTCGAAAACCATAGGTTCATCGACTTCTGTATCCTAAATGGTTACCACCATGAATTCTCCTATCCTAGAAACCCACAACAAAATGGTCTAATCAAGCGAAAGAATAGAACCCAACAAGAAGTCGCTAGAACCATGTTAAACGAGTATAGCCTACCCGATAGGTTTTGGGCAGAAGATGTTAGTACGACGTGTTATGTCCAAAATAGAATCCTATTGGTCATGATTAAGACCTCATACGAAATCTACCATGATAAAGTACCTAACATTAAATACTTTAGGGTATTTTGATGTAGGGTACATATCCTAAATACTAAGGACTACCTAGGCAAATTCACCTCTAAAATAAATACCGAAATATTCTTAGGATATTCAACTACAAGTAGAGCCTATAGAGTCTACAATAATGAAACCCTTAAAATCGAAGAAACCATTAATGTTGTATTCGACGAAGGAGATAAAACCACAAAACCCGTAGTAGAACCAATTGATGAACCGATTAATACTAGACCCGAATCTGACCATGAAAATGAGTCTAGTATAAATCCTAACCTGAGTCAGTCTAGGTTACAATCGAATCATGCTATTGATCAAGTGATAGGTGATCCCAACCTAGGGGTTCGAACTAGAGCATCATACAGAAATCTTAGTCAAATCTTTTTAATCTCGAAAATCGAACCCAAATCAATTGAACAAGCTCTTCTTGATCCTGATTGGATTATTGCTAAGGAAGAAGAGCTAGCTCAATTCTCTAGAAATGAAGTTTGGGAATTAGTACACCCACCTAAAGATAAATCAATTATTGGAACAAGGTGGGTATTCTTGAACAAACTCAATGACAAAGGTAAAGTAGTTAGAAATAAAGCGACATTGGTCGTAAAAGGATTTAGTCAAGTAGAGGGGTTAGATTATGATGAAACCTATGCCCTCGTAGATAGACTTAAATCAATCAAAATGTTATTAGCCTACGCTGCACATCAAGGATTTAAACTATTTCAAATAGATGTGAAGTCAGTGTTCTTATATGGAATTATTAAGGAAGAAGTCTATGTTAGCCAACCCTCAGGATTCGAAAGCTTAGACAAACCTAACCATGTTTTTAAACTTAAGAAAGCCTTATATGTACTAAAACAAGCTCCTAGAGCTTGGTATGAAAGGCTTTATATTTTTCTCAAGTCTAAAGGGGTTAGCCAAGGCCTAGTCGACCCAACCCTCTTCGTAAAATCCATAGACGAAGAAATCATTATTTCCCAAATTTATGTAGACGATATAATTTTTGGAGCAACCAACTCAATCCTACTAAAGGAGTTCATTTCACTAATGGAAAGTGAATTTGAAATGAACTTAGTAGGAGAATTAACTTTTTTCCTAGGATTACAAATTAAACAAACTAAGGAAAGAATTTACTTACATCAACATAAATATGATAAGGAATTAATTAATCGATTCGGAATGCAAAATTCTAAGGTAATTAAAACACCCATGGCCACAAATGTTAATATAGAAGATGACTTAGAAAGCAAACCAATAGACCTTAAATACTATAGGAGCGCCATTGGTAGTCTCCTATACTTAACTTATAGTCGGCCTGATATATTATTCGCAATAAGTATGTGCATGAGGTTCCAAACTTGTGCTAAGGAGTCGCATCTAATGTTAGTTATACGTATCATTAGATACATAAAGGGTACACTAAACGTAGGAATTTGGTACCTTAGATCTACCGAGTTCAAACTAATCGACTACTTTGACTCAGATTATGTCGGTAGTAAACTCGATATAAAGAGAACGAGTGGTTGTTGTTAACTCCTCAGCTCGAGTCTAGTGAGTTGGTGCAGTAGAAAGTTGTCGAGTTTCTCCAGCATCGATATGGGTGTGCGTTCAAACATGTTTCGTAAACATGCATAGCGGAAGCAAATAAAATGAGTAATAACTAACTAATTACAATACACACACCACACGCATGTAAGGATACATCAAGTGTAGAGATAATCGCTATTTAAAATTTTGCAATAAAAGGAAAAACTACTCTAGGTATACTTGACGGATTACGTGAAGCGGGAATGACATCAACCGAGCGACACTAGCAAGTTTCCCCTCTATCCATATCCACGCCAAGCATCGTCGGGATAGCTTCACAAAGCCACGAGCCCTGTCTTCTCATGAGATACTAGTCTCGAATTAAAGTCGTTGTGATCAAGAGATTATCACAATCTGAATCAAATTCGGATCCAAAAACCGAGTTCCACGAACTCGCTTCCCGAAAGGGGTTTTCGTTAACCTATTGATGAAACCTTGGTCCTCCACTAAAAGGGATTTTCGGAGATCCAATCCTCAGCAATTAGGTCGCTGCTGGAGCACAAAACAATGGCCAAACAACCTTTCTATTAGGGCAATCTCTTGCCATGATAAGGTTTTGATGTGTGTGGCAAAGGGTTTAAGTTTGAGTGTTATTATGATTTGATATGTGCGTTGGAGTCTTGCAGGGCTTAGTAATTCACACATGGAGCCTTGGCAAGTTTCACCTCTCATGACTCGGTCCTTGAGTCGGTGAAGGATGGCTTTGCGGAAGCCGTGCGCTTGGAGCATCCGAGGGACCGTCAGACGAGGAGCTTGGAGTGAAGCCGGAGGAAGTTGACTTCAGGGTGAGACGCGAAGGATGGCGCTGCAGAGTCGTGCGCTTGCCGCATCCGAGGGGCGTGGTCGGACGAAGATAACTTCAAAGGCGAGGGACTCCGAGGGATGAGTATGAGCGAATGTAACCTGGGAAGGGGTAGTATCTCTTAGGTGAAACTAGGCCATTTGGCTAAGTGTCAGATGGGATTTCCCGACATCAGTGGACTACCATGTTAATGGTAGTCGACTACTCTAAGTCGACGGTGACTCGACTAGTGTTCTAGTCCCATTCAAGTGCCAACAGTCGACTGCCATGGAATGGCAGATGACTGTGAGACCACCAGTCGAATGATGAAGGCATCAGTCGACTGGTCGAAAGTGTTTCGGGCACAGAATGGAGTCGAGTTCACGGAGCACTCGACTGATCGAGCATCAGTCGATTGATGCCAGTGCCGTTGGATGGAATCCAATGTGGAAAGCAGCTGTTATTGGGCAATGGCTACAGGACCAGTGACTGCTCCTATGTCAACGAGAAGAAACCCTCTTCCTCTATAAAGAGGAAGGGTGTGGGGCTTTGGGAACCTAATGCTTCAACTCTAATCTTCTCCCAAAGTGCTCTAAGGGTTTTTCCACTCTTCTTTTTGTGCTAATTCTCATTCAATTGTAAGAAGAGGGATTGTAAAGAGGTTACCTCCACCTAGCTTGGTGCAAATGAGAGACTTAGTGGATTTGGCAAAGGAGTGATTCACCTTGGACGAATCGGGATCATGGATTAGCGGCGTAGCCATGAACCACGTTACGACCTTGTGTTAGCATTGTTTGTTTCCTTTCCTTTGTTTTTATTTGCTTGATTTGCTTGTCTTGTTATTTCTGTTGTGCTAATCTTTTTGTTGATGAGCAAATACCATTGTCCAACATAAGAGGGCTATTCACCCGTCTCTAGCCGGCCGATCGATCCCCTACACTTTCCACGCAGAGGACAATAAGTTGTCCAAAACTGGACAACTTGTTTGGTGGAGGAGATGGGTGGCCAAAGACTTGGTCGGCTACCCTTGAGGGTCGACAACCAAGGGAGGATGGCTGGAGGAGTTGTCGAAGGCTAGTGGATGGTTGGCGGGAAGGAAGAGGAGCAGCAACCCAATGGGCGGCGACACAAGGAGCTTGGAAGGCAACAACACCTCTCCTAGGGTTGGGCGGCTACAATAAGGGAGGAGAAGAGAAAAACAGCTAGGGTTTCACAAACCTTGAACCGATAGATTCGAAAAAACCCTTAAGCCGTGTTTTTATAGAGAACATATTCTCCTAATGGTTATTGGTTCATAACCAAAATCTGTTAACCCGTTCCAATAACTTAAGTTAAAATAAACCAAACCGTGTTGGTCTATTTTAAGTTAAAACGAACCGAACCAATTTTGGTTCATTCTTTTAAAACAAACCAAACCCCTTTGGTTTATTTTCCACCACATGATTAGAACCAAACCGATTTGGTTCATCCATCATGTCTTCGTAAGACTCGACCCATCCATGCTTCCGATGCGACTGAAACAATTTCATACTCGCTTTTTGTTTGGTTCAACCAAATCAAGTCTCTCTCAATATGAGAATTCTATTCTCATGCTCGTTTTAAATCCTTTAAATTACACTCGTTGTGCGTGTGACCAAATAGGTTACCGGTTTAGGTTGGTCATCTATAATTAACTTGTAATTATAGAATGATCATGATTGACACCAACTAGTACATCATGATCCCCAAATAACCGAAAAATCAATGATTGATCCCAGAACCTTTTCTGAAACCCTTCAACAGCTACAATGAACTATGCCCCATTCCTTTCACTCATCTTATACCCACTTGGTTTAGGACATGGTCTATTGTGTCAGTCCCCACTAGGCTGACTACGTCACACCAAGACCAAGTATTACTTCCTCGTCCTCCGAATTCTAGTTACTGCATATGCATCCAAGAGTACCATACTCTAAACAAGTAATGTTTTGACCAAAAACTTTAGTAACAATCCGATGAGAGGTCATAGGGTATACATCTCCTCACAAGAAGTGGTGAATCCTCTCTAGGCTATTCAAACACCTTCGACCACTTCGACTTATACCCAATCATCTTGGGTCCACATCTTCTCGGAGATGATTGCTTAAGTTGTCAAAGCATAAGTCTTCATGACCAAGATGACTTGAAAATTGCAAGTTGATGGAACATCGCACTTAAGCTGCTATAAGAACTTCATTGGCATATCCATATATGTTGAGAACCATATGAAGTCTTACAGCTGGTCACTCCAATGAACTAGTTACCAGAGCTAGCATCCACAATTAACTTCGGATATCCCAATGTCTCCAACCAGTGAGGAACAGCTGCTTGGATAAACCAATGAGTATAACTCATGCTAGTCTCAACAGAATTGATGGTGTCCAAATACATCAATTCATTGACTAGGGATAATTCCAATACATCATAATTACATATGTAGAGATACTTACTAGTTGTGATCCAATCACAAATTCTCTCATGTTGTGAATCGTATTGCGGACATTCAGCAAATGAGTTTAAAATCCAATCAAATACATGAAAACATGTATACTCAAATAGTGAATCTTCATTAATCAAATAAATGGTACAACCATAAGGCGATTGCATTAGGACACCTCTCATATATAACTAACAAACTCCCACTTTGTCGAATGCCAATCACCACGGTATCCAATACCATAAGCTCTAACATGACCCTCAAACTTACTTTGAGGTAAGGCCTTAGTTAAAGGATCCTTTAAGTTCCTTTCAGTGGGAATATTCTCGATTTGTATTTCCTTCCTACTTATGATCTCTCTGATCAGATGATAGCAGTGAAGCACATGTTTGGATCATTGATGAGATCACATCAAGTTCAAAGGCGAACTTCTTGATCCAAACCGCTTCCTTTGCTGCTACCGAAGCTGCAATATATTCTGCCTTAGCGGCAGAATCTGCTATAGTGTCTTGCTTGGAAATTTTCTAGCTTATTATGCCTCCATTCATGGTGGATATTTAGCTTGACTGAGACCTGGAATCATCCGTGTCTATTTGAAAGATGACATCCGTATACCCGTGTGTTACCATATCACCCTCTCCATATATTAGTAACACATTCTTAGTTCTTCTTAAGTACTTAAGGATTATCTTAACAACCGCCCAATGATCCATTCCTAGATCAGATTGGTATCTTCTCGTGACACTCAGAGCATACGATACATCGGGCCTCATACATAACATAACATACATGATAGAACCTATTGTGGTTGCAAAGGCAATCTTACTCATTCAAATCCTCTCATCTTCTTTGCGCGGACACATAGACTTCGAAAGGTGTATCCCATGCCTGATGGGAAGGAAACCTTTCTTGGATTTCGACATGCTAAACCTCTTTAGCCCTCGATCTATATATGTAGACTGCGAAAGACCAAGCAACCATTTCGATTTATCTCTATACATCTTAATCCCGAGGATGTAGGTCACTTCTCCTAGGTCTTTCATAGAGAATGTTTTGGATAACCAAATTTTGACTAACTATAAGATAGATATATCATTTCCTATAAGTAATATGTCATCGACATACAACACTAGGAACACAACTGCACTCCCACTAACCTTCTTGTACACACAGGGTTCTTCTGGATTTTGTGAGAAATAAAACCTTTTGATTGTCTCATCAAAACGGATATTCCATCTCCTCAATGCTTGCTTCAGTCCATATATGAACCGTCGAAGCTTGCATACCTTGGTTTTATCAACTGATGTGAAACCCTCAGGCTATATCATATACACGTCCTCGAAGAGGTTTCCATTAAGGAAAGTCGTTTTCACATCCATTTGCCATATCTCATAATCTTAATGAGCCGCTATGGCCAGGAGCATCCGAATGAATTTAAGCATAGCTACTGGTGAATAGGTCTCGTCATAATCAACACCTTGCTTTTGACGATAGCCTTTCACCACTAATCTAGTGTTATAGGTAATCACATTACCATTCATCTCAGTTTTCTTCTTGAAAATCCACTTGCACCCATAGGCTTTATGCCTTCAGGTGGGTCCACCAAGTTCCAAACTTGATTTTCATACATGGAATCCATTTCCGACTTTATGGCTTCAAGTCATTTGTCCCTTTCTGAACTTTTCAAAACTTCTTCATAACTGATAGGCTCCTCATCATTAATGAGTAACACGTCGTTCGATTCACTTACAAGAAATCCATATCTCTGAAGAATGTTGCATGTTCTACCAGATCTATGTAGATTTAGTGTCACATTTGATGGAAATCATGCTCGCTCGGAGGCTCATTGGGTCCCATGTCCCCGGATTAAAATTTTCACTAATGAAAACTAATCTGGATGGGATGAGTTTCCTAAGCACAACACATTCGTCGTCGTGCTAACAACTTGAGTGATTGCTTGAACAAACTAGTTGTTCAAGCAACACAACTCTTCTAGTTGGTTAGCCGCGGAAAAGACGACGGACGGATCGCCGGTTTTTGTGTTTATCTTCGGCGTCCATGATTATACTAATACATACAAATGTAAACTAGTATAATCAACACATACTAACATAAAGAACATAAGCTAGCATATCAATAAGAACATGCAAAGATCAATAATAAAAGTTATAAAACTTTTATACCTCTTGATCTTCTATCGTATGTCCTAACCTCCTTGTAGACTTCGTGTGGGCGAAGATCCTCCACAAGTTGAAGCTTTCTATATCTTCTTCAATCCAAGAAAGAAGAACTCTCCTTCCCTTCTTGCTTGAGCCAACCATCAATCCACAAAGGATTGATGCCACCGGCCCCAAGAATGGAGAGAACTAAGTGGAAACCACCAAGGAACCAAACTAGGGACAAACCCTAGCTTCTAGTGCCGCCGGCCAAGATGGAGTGAAGAGGAGAAAGGGAATATGTTGGGTGCCGGTCAAGGTGGAGGGAATAGAAGAAGGAGCCGGCCACACCCTAGGAAGAAGAAGAGCTCCTCTCCTATAGTTGCCGCCCAACCATAGGAGCCAAACCCTAATTAGGGTTTCCTCCTTAGGATTTCTTGCCGCCCAACCAAGGTGGAAGGAAGAGATCTAGGAACTGACCACCTTACCTAGGAAGAAGAAGAGCTCTTCTCCTATAGTTGCCGCCCCTCTCTTTCCAAACCTTGTCGCCCAACGAAAGGAGCCAAACCCAAATCTAATTAGGGTTTCCTCCATAGGATTTCTTGCCACCCAAGCCATTGATGGGCAAAACCCTAATCTCCAAAACATCCAACTCCATCAATCAAAAAAAAACTTTTTTTTTTCCGCCCAACCCATTCTCCCATATATATAGAGTTAGGTTTAGGCCTTGATTTAATCTCCACCGTCGGTTCTAGGGTTTTAATCTCAACCGTCGGATCTAGAGATTTAATCTCAACCGTCGGTTCTAGGGTTTTAATCCCAACCGTCGGATCAAGAGATTTAATCTCTACCATCGGTTCTAGGGTTTTAATCCCAACCGTCGGATCTAGAGATTTAATCTCCACCATCGGTTCTAGGGATTTAATTCCAACCGTCGGATCTAGAGATTTAATCTCCACCGTCGGTTCTAGGGATTTAATCCCAACCGTCGGATCTAGAGATTTGTTTTCCATCATTTGATCTAGACTTCATGAGGTTTATATTAGGCTATGATAGGGACCATGAGGAGGAGTTGGATCTTGGCCACCCGATGGATCGGAACCACACAAACTTGATCCATCAATGATGTTCCATTCCACTAGAGGATCATCATTGAATTACCTCACCAACCCCCATAAATTAATATGGGCTCCATACATTATTTGTACATCCATCTCCCGTGTTTAAGATATCGAATGTCCGTCAATTAATTGATTTCTTGACCATCGATTAATTAACATCTAACTCCTCGAGTAGTACCACTCAACCTTATCATCATGTTGACTAAGTCAACTGCGGGGTTTACATGATGAACCTTATGAGCTCCTCAAGGGGACATCATCAACCTAATATATAGGACACGGTTTCCTCCTATAATCAACGGCACACCATGTAAATAATATCATTTCCCAACTTACCGGGCATATTGATTTAATCCATAGAAATCTCACCCTTTGGTAAATCAAAGAAATAAATACTAAGTACATGTGTCCGTTATTATATCGGGATTAAGAGCATGTACAAGATAATATCCGAGGTCCGATTCAATTATGTAGTCAGCAATAAATTGAATCACCTCTATGTCGGTCCTTCTCAATACACCTAAGTGTACTAGTGTAACTCTATGTTCAAGACAAAACAATACCAAGCTACACTACAACCATGCCAATGGTTTGTCCAAAACCATCTTGGTTGTGAGCCTCTACTTATATTCTACAAGGGACTGATAACATGATCTTCTGTGCCACACCAAGCACCATGATATCTACAATGTAAAATATTAGACAATATGCACACATATAATAAATATAAAGTACAAACAATGATCATGTGATTCTTATTTCAAAATAAAATGTTCATACAAAAAGCTAGGCTTTCAGTATACATCCCAACAACAATAGGTTCAGTCGATGTCTCATCACTATGAGTTATCGGTTGAGGTGCTTGATCAGGTATCTCATCAATGTCTATTGGAATCTCTTGAACCTCCTTAAGTTCAACGACGCTGTAACACCCCAAAAATTTTTCTCCAAAAAAATTTTTGTATAGAATTTAATTTCATGTCTAGTAGATTATATATATGGAATCCTGGAAAAATGATGATAAAAGAATAAAAGTGGAGAGGTGAGGATTGAACCTTAAACCTCTTGGTGAGAGTTAACTCTTACCAAGTGCTCAACAGTAGCTTACTGTTGGAGAAAGAGGAGAAATGTTAGATGAGTGTGAGGAGGGTAAATGAAGAGGCATGAAAAGAGAAGAGACACTTCTCTTCCTCCCTTTATAAATAAGAGGGAAGGTTTCATTTGACCACTTCTTCTTCCTTCTTCCTCCTTCCACCGAAACCCTAGGGCTCCTTCCTTGAGTTTCAGCCAAAGCAAACTAGGGTTCCACCCTAGTGAGTTAAGCAAAGAGAAGGGTTCATCTAAGGGTCTTACCTTCATCTAAGGGTCAAGAGCACCAAGAAGGGTTCTAGGGCAAGATTATTTTAGTCTCCTCTCCAATCAAGGTCCTCTCTTATTAAGGGATAACCAATTATAAGTGGTAAGATTCCCTCACCTGCAGTATATTTGCTCTTGTAGGACATGATATATGAAAGAAAGGTGATGCTTTATACCCTACAAGTTTCGTCCAACTAGGGTCTTAGGGCTAGGGTTGCATGAAAACACTCCTTATGAAATTATGATATGTTGTATGTCTTCATGTATAAATGTTATGTGACAAAAATAAAAGTTTTGTGCCCCTACAAGTTTCGGCCAACTAGGGTTTTAGGGCTAGGGTTTCATGAAAACACTCCTTATGAAATTATGATATGTTGTATGTCTTCATGTATAAATGTTATGTGACAAAAATAAAAGTTTTGTGCCCCTACAAGTTTCGGCCAACTAGGGTTTTAGGGCTAGGGTTGCATGAAAACACTCCTTATGAAATTATGATATGTTGTATGTCTTCATGTATAAATATTATGTGACAAAAATAAAAGTTTTGTGCCCCTACAAGTTTCGGCCAACTAGGTTTTTAGGGCTAGGGTTGCATGAAAACACCCCTTATGAAATTATGATATGTTGTATGTCTTCATGTATAAATGTTATGTGACAAAAATAAAAGTTTTGTGCCCCTAGGGGTTTCGGCCAACTAGGGTTTTAGGGCTAGGGTTGCCTGAAAACACTCATAAAATTATGATATGTTGTATGTCTTCATGTATGAATTTTATGTGACAAAAATAAGTTTTCTTGTGCCCTAATGTTTCGGCCAACTAGGGTGTTAGGGCTAGGGTGGGGTCTAAGTACCCAACTTCATGTGCAAATACTCCCCCTAAGTTTATGATATGTTATGTGACACTCATGTAAGCTTCATATGCAAAAAAAAAATAAATGTAGGAACCCCTCCCTAGTGATTTCTGCCACTTAGGGTACCTAAGCTAGGGTTATGATTATGTGCTTAAATTGGTGTACCAGAATTCCCTTAAAATTCATGATATGTTGCATGATTGTATGTATGCCTATGTGATGAACATGCTTACGATTTAATATGCCATGAAATATGCCTATGTGATGAACATGTTTATGAATTAATATGCCATGAAATATGTCTATGTGATGAACATGTTTATGATTTAATATGCCATGAAATATGCCTATGTGATGAGCATGTTTATGCTTAATATGCCATGAAATATGCCTATGTGATGAGCGTGTTTATGCTTGATATGCCATGAAATATGCTTATGTAATGAACATGTTTATGCTTTAAGACCCCTTTAGGGTATTCTTATGTTATGGATACATATATGCTATGAAATGTCTAAGAAGATGCTTCCCCTTTTTATGTTGGGATTAAGAGCTCTCTTTATGATAAGATAAGATGGAGATTCTTCCCTTTTCATGTTGGGGATTAAGAGCATTCTTTATGATATGATAAGAAAGAAAAGAAAGAAAATTAAGTATTTTACTTTGTAAGAGGTTAAGTACCCGACCCGTTACGTGGTCGTTAATCAAATCCAAGGGACATAAGAAGACGTAAGAGGTTTTGCCCTGGTAAGACGTAAGAGGTCTTGCTCTAGTAGGTCTGGTGGCTAGCTACCCCAGCCTATTAGGGAACGCGCTTAATGTGGTACTTAGCCTGGGGCCCCCCTTCATGTTATGATTATGTTGAAGTATCTATATGTATATGTTTTGAAAAGAAAGGACTTGTATGAAATTGTGAATGCTTATGTTTAAGTTTAAGAATGCTTATGATTATGTCCTTTATGCATGTTTAGGATTGATGATGTCATGAATGCTTATGATTATGTCCTTTATGCATGTTTAGGATTGATGATGTCATGAATGCTTATGTTTAAGTTTAAGAATGCTTATGATTATGTCCTTTATGCATATTTAGGATTGATGATGTCATGAATGCTTATGTTTAAGTTTAAGAATGCTTATGATTATGTCCTTTATGCATGTTTAGGATTGATGATGTCATGAATGCTTATGTAAATTTTATGCCATGCTTAGGTTCATTAGGTTAGTATGCTGATGTTTAGTGTTGTTATGCAATTCTTATGTTATTTATGCTAGTATGCTCATGTTTTCTAATTATTTGAGGTAATTGGTGGCTTTTGTGAGTAGGCAAGAATCTTACTAAGCTATATGCTTATAGTTTATGTTGTTCATATACTGCAGATAAAGGAAACATGAACTAGAGGAAGTAGCAGGAGGGGCAAAGTGTGTGTGATAGTGGCATGGTGGAAAAAGACCCTATTACTCTTTGCTTTTATTTATATGCTCAATGAACAACTTAAGACATTTGCTTCCGCTTTTATGACTTGTGATTTATTAGTACCGTGTTGGATGTTGCTTAGTTTATGTTTCTGTTCACCTTACTTATGAAAGTTTGATATGTTAGAACTCATGAATGGATCGTGTTAGTAATAGTTACATTCTCTAACCTTTATGTTATGCATGTTATAAAATGTGATACGATATGGTACATGCTAATTATGATTATGATATGTGATGCATGTTATAAAAGAAGTTATGATATGTTAACATGCTAATTATGATTATGATATGTGATGCACATTATAAAGAAGATATGATATGTTAACATGCTAATTAGGTCCAGGATATGTGATGCATGATATAAAAGAAGATTCATGCCATGATAACATGTTTGATTATGTAGATAGTGAAATGATCCATATATGTTATGTTATATAAAAAAAAAAGTAGCGCCGCCCTTAGAGCAGATAAGGGCGGGCGTTACAGATGCTCCCACTATTTTCTTATAAGAGAAACTCTTTCTCTAGAAACATAGCATGCCTTGAAACAAACACCTTTTGTTCCACAAGATGATAGAATTGGTAACCCCTCATTTCCTTAAGGTATCCAATAAATATACATTTATCAGACTTAGCATCCAGTTTGTCTGATACAGTCCGCTTCACATAAGCAGGACAACCCCATATCTTCAAGTAAGATAAATGAGGTTTCTTACTATTCCATATCTCATATGGAGTTGTAGAGACTACCTTGGTTGGAACTCTATTTAGTAAGTAAACAGTTGTCTGAAGTGCATAGCCCCAAAAGGACTTGGGAAGATTCGCATGATTCATCATCGACTTAACCATCTCCAACAAGGTTCGGTTTCTCCTCTCAAATACACCATTCAGCTGCGGTGTATACGGCGGAGTCCATTGAGACAACATTCCATTCTCCCTTAGATATACTAGAAACTCTTGACTCAAGTATTCTCCATCTCGATCTGATCGAAGTATTTTAATACTCTTGCCAAGTTGTTTCTCTACTTCATTTCTGAATTCTTTGAACCTTTCAAAGGCTTCAGACTTGTGTTTCATCAAGAACACATACCCAAACCGTGAGTGATCATCAGTGAAGGTAATGAAGTAGCTATTGCCTCCTAGAGTTTGAGTTGGCATAGGTCCGCATACATCAGTATGTATTACACCAAACAACTCTCCCACCGGTTCACCTTTTCCAGTAAAAGGTAACTTGGTCATCTTGCCCTTTAAGCATGATTCACATGTATCGTAAGAATCTAATTCAAATGATTCTAGAATTCTACATTGGTGTAATTCGGACATGTGTTTCTTGCTTACATGGCCAAGACGACAATGGCACATATATGAGTCTAATTGATTATCTTTTCGAGCATGCTTGTTGCTCACTTCAATATTGAAAATGTCACCGGATACATCTAACATATATATTCCATTGTATAATGTTCCAGTCCCATAAAGAACATCATTCAAAGTTATGTAACAACAATTGTTACTAAAAGTCAAATGATATCCATTTCTATTTAAATAGGAAATAGAAACAATGTTCTTTATTAACGAAGGTACATAATGGCAATAGTCCAGTTCTAAGACAAGTCCTGTAGGGAGCTTCAACAAATATGTTTCGATGGTGACCGCAGCAACCTTTGCTCCATTGCAAACTCACAAATTTAATTCTCCCTTGATGAGTCTCCTTCTATTCCTTAGCCCATGTATGTCATTACATATATGTGAGCCACACCCAGTATCCAATACCCAAGTGTTAGAGGAAATAGAATGACAATCAATAACGAAGATACTTGAAGAGGATGGGGCATCATATGCCTTCTTCTTCACAGACTCAAGATAAATCTTGTAGTTTCTTCACCAATGGCTTTCCTTGCCACAATGATAGCAAGTGTCCTTTTGAGCTGGTTCCATCTTCTTAGCCTTCTTCTTTCCCTTGCGTTATTCCTTTGATTTTCTCTTAGAACCATTCTTATAGGAATCAACTAACATCACTATCTTCTCCTCATGCTTCACAGAAGGCTCCATAGTCTTCAGCATGTTGAGGAGCTCAAGAATCGTGGTTTCAATTTTGTTCATCCGGTAGTTCATCACAAACTATGAGAAACTCTTGGGCAAATAATGTAGAATCAAGTCAATACTTAATTTATGATCCATCAGAAAACTGAGTGTTGCTAAACGCTCAATCTACCCATTCATCTTTAGTGCAAATTATACTATAGATGAACCTTCTTACATCTTAGAGGTGAAGAGGAGCTTGGAGACTTCGAACCATTCGGATCTTAATTGCTCATCAAACAACTCTTGTGTTGGAGTATTAGGAATACAATCAAAGTCCCACATTGGTAATACATGGAAAAGATCATGTGCTTATAAGATGAAAAAATATCTCCATTGGTATGATGCCTTTTGGGTAAATCCCAAAAAGAAAATCATGAGGGTTTAGGCCCAAAGTGGATAATATCATACCATTGTGGAGATATGTGAATCTTATAGGCACTAACAATTGGTATCAGAGCCATTGTCCATGTCAAGCCATGAACCTTGAACGAAGGAAGTTAAGCTCCCATGTTTGGATCAAGAGAACTAGACACCACGCAAGAAGTCTAGTTGGGTCAGGAGGACCGAACAATTGGCAGGAAGTCCAGTTGGACCAGAAGGGCTGGACAACTAGCAGGAAGTCCAGGTGGGTTAGGAGGACCAGACAGTTGGCAGGAAGTCCTGGTGGGTTGAAGATCAGACATCAAGCAGAGGATGTCCTTCGAGGACGGATAGGCTTGAGGGGGGGTCAATGTGGTCCTTCGTTTGAGTGGGGGATTGTTGTAGTATTTGGAATACAATCAAATTCCCACATTGGTAATACATGAAAAAATCATGTGCTTATAAGATGAAAAGATATCTTCATTGGTATGAGGCCTTTTGGGCAAAGGCCAAAATAAAACCATGAGGGCTTAGGCCCAAAGTGGACAATATCATACCATTGTGGAGATATGTGAATCTTATAGGCACTAACATCTTGAAGATTAAAGACTATAGTATTCGCATCCATTTGCTCATGCTGCTTCTGAAGCTCGGGTACCATCACCGATAGCATGATGCAACTCAGCAGTTCAGAATCATTCACATGTTTTTGATAGGCCAACAATTAGTTTGTAGTTGCATCATCTTTAGGGCATATGGGAAGAGGCTCTTCATGGACATACGCAAGCTTTTTCGCCTTGAGAACAATTCATAGGTTTCTAAGCTAGTTCAAGAAGTTTGGCTCAGTTAATTTATTCGAATCCAAAATAGATCGCAAACTCAAAGACGTCATGGTTAAGCGATTAACCTAGAAATACAAATCGAGCATATATGAGAAAATGATTTTAAAATGCATCAACATACATTTATAAATCCCATTCATTTTTCGAAATTAAAAACCCTCAAAATCAAATCAGGAGATCGTAGGTCCATCTCTGAACGGGTTGATATCTAACATAGATAAAAACAACCTTGGAGAGAGTCCAACAAGTCATTCTTAGCTACGATGGTAGGTATCAAGTATACCAATTGCATATCACATATATGCAACTATCATAATATGCTATCAACTAATTGAATGTTCACACATACATCGGGTTGTTAACTCATTAACAAGTATGCATCATATACATAACACCCAACTTCACCTCCCTTTACATCGACCTTGGAGAGAGTCCAACAAATCGATGCTCTAAGTTAAAGCTGACCCATTAATCGCAAAATAGTTTTAATATGGTTATAGCGCATTCAACTAATTAGCCAAGCTTGGAGAGAGTCCAAAAAACCAAACTAACGATTGACCTCTGACTCTTTCCATAGTAGTAAAAACTATTCCAATGGTTTGAACATGTTCATGTTCGAGCTGGGCTTGGAGAGAGTCCAACAACCCAAACAAGAAACGGAACTCTGGTTCTAACCATATTAATGGAAGGTGTAGGCTTTAATATTGCATAAGGGATTTAAGGTCTCATCCTCTTTGCATGCAAATAACTATTATCTACATGGCATGACACACATGGCATACATCTACATGTTACGATACGCATGACATAATGATATGAATCTAAAGCAATTACATGACATACAATTATGGCATGTACAAATAGTTTCTATATTGTCTTAAATAATTTTGGAAATAAAATGTGTTTGTGATTTGATTTCCCAAATCAAATCCCGATTAAATTAGGAAACGAATTTCCAAATTTAATCACATATTTTATTTATGAAAAATATTAATTAAGGAAATTCAAATTTAATTTAGGAAAAAAATTTCCTAAATTATAATTTCCTAATCACATTAGAAAATTCCTAATTTGAATTTCTTTACTAATTAAAATTTCCATAATTATTTCTAAACTTTCCAAAAGTAAAAAATTTCCAAAAATACAATTATGACTATCGCAAAATAATTTTATGATTATGTCAAGACACAGTCGGGCTCTGATACCACTGTTGGGTTTCCTCGGCATTGATGTGGGTGTGCGTTCAAACATGTTTTGTAAACATACACAGCGGAAGCAAATAAAATGAGTAATAACTAACTTATTACAACACACACACCACACACATGCAAGGATACATCAAGTGTAGACATAATCGCTATTTCAAAATTTGCAATAAAAGGAAAAACTACTCTAGGAATACCTGACAGATAACAAGAAGCGGGAATGACATCAACCAAGCGACACTTTCATGTCTCATCTCTATCCGTATCCACGTCGAGTATCATCGGGATAGCTTTACAAAGCCACGATCCCCGTCTTCTCACCAGATACTACTCTCGAATCAAAGTCGTTGTGATCGAGAGATGATCACAATCCGAATCAAATTCGGATCCAAAAACTGAATTCCACGAACTCGCTTCTCAGAAGCGGTTTTCATCAACCAATTGACGAAACCTTAGTCCTCCACCAAAGGGGATTGCCGGATATCCAATCTTCGACATGTAGGTCACTGCCGAAGCATGAAACAACGGCCAAACGACCTTTCCATGCAAGGGACAACAAGCTGTCCAAAACTGCATAGCTTGTTTGGTGGAGGAGATTGGCGGCCAAAGACTTGGCCGGCTGCCCTTGATGGCCGTCAACCAAGGGAGGATGGCTGGAGGTGTTGTTGGCATCAAGGAAGACGAGAAGCAACTCCATTGGGCGGTGGCACAAGGAGCTTGGGCGGCAAACACACCACTCCTAAGGTTGGGTGGCAAGAATAAGGGAGGAGACGAGAAAAACGGCTATGGTTTCTCAAACCTTGAACTGATTGATTCACAAAAACCATTAAGTGGTATTTTTATAGAGAACATATTCTCCCAACGGTTATTGGTTCATAACCAAAATCCATTAACCCACTCCAATAACTTAGGTTAAAATAAACCAAACCGTGTTAGTCTATTTTAAGTTAAAATGAATCGAACCAATTTCGGTTCATTCATTTAAAACAAACAAAACCCCTTTGGTTTATTTTCCACCATAGGATTAGAACAAAATCAATTTGGTTCATCAATCATGTCTTCGTAAGACTCGGCCCATCCATGCTTACAATGCGACTGAAACAATTTCATACTCTTGTTGGATCGATTTGAGCGCTAGAGGGGGGGGGTGAATAGCGATCATAAAACTTTTCTTTTTTGTTCGTTCGATACGCAAAGTAAGCACAGCGGAAAATAAATGAACACGTTTATTTTACTTGGTTCACAACCCAGCGGTTGCTACTCCAAGGCCCTATCGGTCCTAGACCGCGTACGGAGGGCAAAGCACTAAAACGTCTCCTCCTCGTTGGAGGTAGGAGACAACGATTACAAAAACCGAATATACGAGGATGAGGCAACAAGCCTACCTCACCTCGTTATGAAGATAAAAATACAAAATATAATATCAAAAATATTACTTGAATCTGCTGCCGACGAAGAAGATCAAAACTTGGCGTCGCATCGGCGTTATGACGGTGTTGAAGCGTTGGCGTTGTAGGAGCACTTGATGAATAATTGATGTGATTTGGAGATGAATCCTCCCCTCCTTTTATAGAATTTAGCCTCTGAATTTGTCTCCTATTTCTTTGGAACGGATCATGGATTTTTCCAAATTTTATCGCTGGGCCGCACAACGTTATCCGCTTTGACCTAGCGCAAAGATAATCGCCGCCATTAGTCGATCGATGATTTCATCACGATCGATGACACGATCGATGCATCTCATCACCAATCGATAATAGCCGATCGCCTAATGTCCAGAATGATCACCGCCACTTCCCTGCAGTAAGAGATTAGCTCGGAAAATGATAAATACGACGGTTTCTAACCGTCCGATCTCGACCTAGACCTTCCACAGGAAGTCTTAGTCGAATCGTCGCCTATCGTCGTCCCCGTAAAGAGGACACGACCTTACAATCTCTCACTCACACGAGCTTACCTCGATAGTAGCTCTCGCTTCCGGCCTTCCACTCGATTCCTTCGGCTCCCTCCGAATTCACTCAAGTGTCGCCCGACCACCACGGCTTCCTCCGGGTGTCGCTAGCCTTCAGCTCCAGCTTTAGTACTTTTCTGCACACTTGATTTAGCTCGTGAGATAACAATATAAACTTAACTTTGTGTCTTTGCCATAATCAAAACACAGGTTCGATTATCTAGTGCCCCTGCACCAACAACTCTCTCTTTGTTTGATCCAACAAAACCAAATCACTCTCGATCTGAGAATCCAATTCTCAAGCTCATTTTAAATCCTTCGGATTACGCTCGTTGTGCATGTGACCAAATATGTTCCTTATTTATGTTGGGCATCTATAATTAACCATTAATTATAGAATGATCATGAGTGGCCCCTAGTAGTACATCATAATCCTCAATTAACTGGAAAATCCACGGTTGATCCCAGAACCTTTTCTGAAACCCTTCACCAGCTATAATGAATTGTTCCCCATTCCTTTCACTCATCTTATACTCACTTGGTTTAGGACATGCTTTATTGTGTCAGTCCCCACTAAGCTGACTACGTCACACCTTGCCCAAGTATTACTTCCTCGTGCTCCGAATTCTAGTTACTACACTAGTATCTAAGAGTACCATACTCTAAACATGTAATGCTTTGGCCTAAGACTTTAGTAACAATCCGAAGAGAGGCCATAGGGTATACATCTGCTCGCAAGGAGCGACGAATCCACTGTAGGCTATTAAAACACATACGGCCATGTGCTTTGACTTCATATCTGATATGGTTCATTTGATTGACCAGCCGTAAGACTTCATATGGTTCTCTGCATATATAGATATGTCAATGAAGTTCTTACTGCAGCTTAAGTGTGATGTTCCTTTGACTTGCGGTATTCAAGTCATCTTGATCATAGAGACATATGCTTTGACATCTTAAGCAAGCATCTCCAAGGAGATGTGGACCTGCGATGATTGGGTATAAGTCGAAGTGATCGAAGGTGTTTGAATAGCCTATAAAGGATTCACCACTCCATGCGAGGAGATGTATACCCATGGCCTCTCGTCGGATTTTTACTAAAGTCTTTGGCCAAAGCATTACCTGTTTATAGTAAGGTACTCTTCGATACATGTGAAGTAACTAGAATCCGTAGGACGAGGAAATGATACTTGGGGTAGGTGTGACGTAGTCAGCCTAGTGGGGACTGACACTATAGACCATGTCCTGAACCAAGTGGGTATAAGATGAGTGAAGAGAATAGGGCACGATTCATTCGAGCTGCTGAAGGGTTTATGAGTTAGTTCTGGATCAACCATTGATTTTTTTGGTTAATTGGGGATCATGATATACTACTAGTTGCCACTCATGATCGTTCTATAATTAATGGTTAATTATAGACAACCAACATAAACCGAGAACCTATTTGGTCACACGCACAACGAACGTAATCCGAAGGATTTAAAACGAGCTTGAGAATGAGATTCTCAGGCCGAGAGAAACTAGGTTTGGTTGGACCAAACATGGAGCGAGCATGAAATCATTTCAGTCGCAATGCAAGCATGGATGGGCCATGTCTTATAAAGACATGATGGATGAACCAAATCACTCTCGATCTGAGAATCCAATTCTCAAGATCATTTTAAAACCTTCGGATTACGCTCGTTGTGCATGTGACCAAATATGTTCCTTATTTATGTTGGCCATCTATAATTAACCATTAATTATAGAATGATCATGAGTGGCCCCTAGTAGTACATCATAATCCTCAATTAACTGGAAAATCAACGGTTGATCCCAGAACCTTTTCTGAAACCCTTCACCAACTATAATGAATTGTGCCCCATTCCTTTCACTCATCTTATACTCACCATGTTTAGGACATGCTCTATTGTGTCAGTCCCCACTAAGCTGACTACGTCACACCTAGCCCAAGTATTACTTCCTCGTGCTCCGAATTCTAGTTACTACACATGTATCTAAGAGTACCATACTCTAAACATGTAATGCTTTGGCCTAAGACTTTAGTAACAATCCGACGAGAGGCCATAGGGTATACATCTGCTCGCAAGGAGCGACGAATCCACTGTAGGCTATTAAAACAAATACGGCCACTTCGACTTATACCCAATCATCCCAAGTCCACATCTCCTTGGAGATGCTTGCTTAAGATGTCAAAGCATAAGTCTTCATGACCAAGATAACTTGAATACCGTAAGTCGAAGGAACATCGCACTTAAGTTGATGTGAGAACTTCATTGACATATCCATATATGTAGAGAACCATATGAAGTCTTACACCTGGTCACTATTAGTGATATATGAGAGATATCCTAAGGCAATCGCCTTATGTTTGAACCATTTATATGTTAAATGAAGATTCACTATTTGAGTATACATGTTTTCATGTACGATTAGATCTTAAACTCATTTACTGAATGTCCACGATACGATTCATAGCATGAGAGAATTTTTGATTGGATCACAACTAGTGAGTATCTCTACATGTGTAATTGTGATGTATCGGAATTATCCCTAGTCGATGAATTGATGGATTTGGACACCATTGATTCTGTCGAGACTAGCACGAGGTATACTCCTTGGTGTATCCAAGCAGCTGATTCTCACTAGCTGGAGACATTGTGATGTCCCGAGTTAATCCTGGATGCTAGTTATGGTTACTAGTTTATTGGAGTGACCAGCCGTAAGACTTCATATGGTTCTCTGCATATATAGATATGTCAATGAAGTTCTTACTGCAGCTTAAGTGTGATGTTCCTTTGACTTGCGGTAATCAAGTCATCTTGATCATAAAGACATATGCTTTGACATCTTAAGCAAGCATCTCTAAGGAGATGTGGACCCGTGATGATTGGGTATAATTCGAAGTGAACGAAGGTGTTTGATTAGCCTATAAAGGATTCACCACTCCTTGCGAGGAGATGTATACCCATGGCCTCTCGTCGGATTGTTACTAAAGTCTTTGGCCAAAGCATTACCTGTTTAGAGTAAGGTACTCTTCGATACATGTGCAGTAACTAGAATCCGTAGGACTAGGAAATGATACTTGGGCTAGGTGTGACGAAGTCAGCCTAGTGGGGACTGACACTATAGACCATGTCCTGAACCAAGTGGGTATAAGATGAGTGAAGGGAATAGGGCACGATTCATTCGAGCTGCTGAAGGGTTTATGAAGTAGTTCTGGATCAACCATTGATCTTTTTGGTTAATTAAGGATCATGATGTACTACTAGTTGCCACTCATGATCGTTCTATAATTAATGGTTAATTATAGACAACCAACATAAACCGAGAACCTATTTGGTCACACGCACAACGAGCGTAATCCGAAGGATTTAAAACGAGCTTGAGAATTAGATTCTCAGACCGAGAGAAACTTGGTTTGGTTGGACCAAACATGGAGCGAGCATGAAATCATTTCAGTCGCAATGCAAGCATGGATGGGCCATGTCTTATGAAGACATGATGGATGAACCAAATCACTCTCGATCTGAGAATCCAATTCTCAAGATCATTTAAAATCCTTTGGATTATGCTCGTTGTGCATGTGACCAAATATGTTCCTTATTTATGTTGGCCATCTATAATTAACCATTAATTATAGAATGATCATGAGTGACCCCTTGTAGTACATCATAATCCTCAATTAACTTGAAAATCAACGGTTGATCCCAGAACCTTTTTTGAAAACCTTCACCAGCTATAATGAATTGTGCTCCATTCCTTTCACTCATCTTATACTCACTTGGTTTAGGACATGCTCTATTGTATCAGTCCCCACTAAGCTGACTACGTCACACCTAGACCAAGTATTACTTCCTCGTGCTCCGAATTCTAGTTACTACACATGTATCTAAGAGTACCATACTCTAAACATGTAATGCTTTGGCCTAAGACTTTAGTAACAATCCGAGGAGAGGCCATAGGGTATACATCTGCTCACAAGGAGCGAGGAATCCTCTGTAGGCTATTAAAACATATTCGACCACTTCAACTTATACCCAATCATCCCAAGTCCACATCTCCTCGGAGATGCTTGCTTAAGATGTCAAAGCATAAGTCTTCATGACCAAGATAACTTGAATACTGCAAGTCGAAGGAACATCGCACTTAAGCTGATGTGAGAACTTCATTGACATATCAATATATGTAGAGAACCATATGAAGTCTTACAACTGGTCACTATTAGTGATATATTAGAGATGTCCTAAGGTAATCGCCTTATGTTTGAACCATTTATATGATAAATGAAGATTCACTATTTGAGTATACATGTTTTCATGTATGATTAGATCTTAAACTCATTTACTGAATGTCCACGATACGATTCATATCATGAGAGAATTTGTGATTGGATCACAACTAGTGAGTATCTCTACATGTGTAATTGTGATGTATCGGAATTATCCCTAGTCGATGAATTGATGGATTTGGACACCATTGATTCTGTCGAGACTACCACGAGGTATACTCCTTGGTGTATCCAAGCAGCTGATTCTCACTAGCTGAAGAAATTGTGATGTCCCGAGTTAAACCTGGATGCTAGTTATGGTTACTAGTTCATTTAATTGACCAGTCGTAAGACTTCATATGGTTCTATGCATATATAGATATGTCAATGAAGTTCTTACTGTAGCTTAAGTGTGATGTTCCTTTGACTTGCGGTATTCAAGTCATCTTGATCATAAAGACATATGCTTTGACATCTTAAGCAAGCATCTCTAAGGAGATGTGGACCCACGATGATTGGGTATAATTCGAAGTGATCGAAGGTGTTTGAATAGCCTATAAATGATTCACCACTCCTTGCGAGGAGATGTATACCCATGGCCTCTCGTCGGATTGTTACTAAAGTCTTTGGCCAAAGCATTACCTGTTTAGTGTAAGGTACTCTTCGATACATGTGCAGTAACTAGAACCTGTAGGACGAGGAAATGATACTTGGGCTAGGTGTGACGAAGTCAGCCTAGTGGGGACTGACACTATAGAACATGTCCTGAACCAAGTGGGTATAAGATGAGTGAAGGGAATAGGGCACGATTCATTCGAGCTGCTGAAGGGTTTATGAAGTAGTTCTGGATCAACCATTGATCTTTTTGGTTAATTGGGGTTCATGATGTACTACTAGTTGCCACTTATGATCGTTCTATAATAAATGGTTAATTATAGAAAACCAACATAAACCGAGAACCTATTTGGTCACACACACAACGAGCGTAATCCGAAGGATTTAAAATGAGCTTGAGAATGAGATTCTCAGACCGAGAGAAACTAGGTTTGTTTGAACCAAACATGGAGCGAGCATGAAATCATTTCAGTCACAATGCAAGCGTGGATGGGCCATGTCTAATGAAGACATGATGGATGAACCAAATCATTCTTGATCTGAGAATCAAATTCTCAAGCTCATTTTAAATCCTTCGGATTACGCTCGTTTTGCATGTGACCAAATATGTTCCTTATTTATGTTGGCCATCTATAATTAACCATTAATTATAGAATGATCTTGAGTGGCCCCTTGTAGTACATCATAATCCTCAATTAACTGGAAAATCAACGGTTGATCCCAGAACCTTTTCTGAAACCCTTCACCAACTATAATGAATTGTGCCCCATTCCTTTCACTCATCTTATACTCACTTGGTTTAGGACATGCTCTATTGTGTCAGTCCCCACTAAGCTGACTACGTCACACCTAGCCCAAGTATTACTTCCTCGTGCTCCGAATTCTAGTTACTACACATGTATCTAAGAGTACCATACTCTAAACATGTAATGCTTTGGCCTAAGACTTTAGTAACAATCCGACGAGAGGCCATAGGGTATACATCTGCTTGCAAGGAGCGACGAATCCTCTGTAGGCTATTAAAACACCTTCGGCCACTTCGACTTATACCCAATCATCCCAAGTCTACATCTCCTCGGAGATGCTTACTTAAGATGTCAAAGCATAAGTCTTCATGACCAAGATAACTTGAATACCGCAAGTCGAAGGAACATCGCACTTAAGATGATGTGAGAACTTCATTGACATATCCATATATGTAGAGAACCATATGAAGTCTTACAGCTGGTCACTATTAGTGATATATGAGAGATGTCCTAAGGCAATCGATTTATGTTTGAACCATTTATATGATAAATGAAGATTCACTATTTGAGTATGCATGTTTTCATGTAGGATTAGATCTTAAACTCATTTCCTGAATGTCCACGATACGATTCATAGCATGAGAGAATTTGTGATTGGATCACAACTAGTGAGTATCTCTACATATGTAATTGTGATGTATTGGAATTATCCCTAGTCGATGAATTGATGGATTTGGACACCATTGATTCTGTCGAGACTAGCACGAGGCATACTCCTTGGTGTATCCAAGAAGCTTATTCTCACTAGCTGGAGACATTGTGATGTCCCGAGATAATCATGGATGCTAGTTATGGTTATTAGTTCATTGGAGTGACCAGCCGTAAGACTTCATATGGTTCTCTGCATTTATAGATATGTCAATGAATTTCTTACTGCAGCTTAAGTGTGATGTTCCATTGACTTGCGGTATTCAAGTCATCTTGATCATAAAGACATATGCTTTGACATCTTAAGCAAGCATCTCTAAGGAGATGTGGACCCGCGATGATTGGGTATAAGTCGAAGTGATCGAAGGTGTTTGAATAGCCTATAAAGGATTCACCACTCCTTGCGAGGAGATGTATACCCATGGCCTCTCGTCGGATTGTTACTAAAGTCTTTTGCCAAAGCATTACCTGTTTAGAGTAAGGTACTCTTCGATACATGTGCACTAACTAGAATCCGTAGGACGAGGAAATGATACTAGGGCTAGGTGTGACGTAGTCAGCCTAGTGGGGACTGACACTATAGACCATGTCCTGAACCAAGTGGGTATAAGATTAGTGAAGAGAATAGGGCACGATTCATTCGAGCTGCTGAAGGGTTTATGAAGTAGTTTTGGATAAACCATTGATCTTTTTGGTTAATTGGAGATCATGATGTACTACTTGTTGCCACTCATGATCGTTCTATAATTAATGGTTAATTATAGACAACCAACATAAACCGAGAACCTATTTGGTCACACGCACAATGAGCGTAATCCGAAGGATTTAAAATGAGCTTGAGAATGAGATTCTCAGACCGAGAGAAACAATGTTTGGTTGGACCAAACATGGAGCGAGCATGATATCATTTCAGTCGCAATGCAAGGCTGGATGGGCCATGTCTTATGAAGACATGATGGATGAACCAAATCACTCTCGATCTTAGAATCCAATTCTCAAGCTCATTTTAAATCATTCGGATTACGCTCGTTGTGCATGTGACCAAATATGCTCCTTATTTATGTTGGCCATCTATAATTAACCATTAATTATAGAATGATCATGAGTGGCCCCTAGTAGTACATCATAATCCTCAATTAACTGGAAAATTAACGGTTGATACCAGAACCTTTTCTGAAACCCTTTACCTGCTATAATGAATTGTGCCCCAATCCTTTCACTCATCTTATACTCACTTGGTTTAGGACATGCTCTATTGTGTCAGTCCCCACTAAGCTGACTACGTCACACCTAGCCCAAGTATTACTTCCTCGTGCTCCGAATTCTAGTTACTACACATGTATCTAAGAGTACCATACTCTAAACATGTAATGCTTTGGCCTAAGACTTTAGTAACAATCCGACGAGAGGCTATAGGGTATACATCTGCTTGCAAGGAGCGATGAATCCTCTGTAGGCTATTAAAATACCATCGGCCACTTCGAATTATACCCAATCATCCCAAGTCCACATCTCCTCGGAGATACTTGCTTAAGATGTCAAAGCATAAGTCTTGATGACCAAGATAACTTGAATACCGCAAGTCGAAGGAACATCGCACTTAAGCTGATGTGTGAACTTCATTGACATATCCATATATGTAGAGAACCATATGAAGTCTATCAGCTGGTCACTATTAGTGATATATGAGAGATGTCCTAAGGCAATCGCCTTATGTTTGAACCATTTATATGATAAATGAAGATTCACTATTTGAGTATACATGTTTTCATGTACGATTAGATCTTAAACTCATTTACTGAATGTCCACGATATGATTCATAGCATGAGAGAATTTGTGATTGGATCACAACTAGTGAGTATCTCTACATATGTAATTATGATGTATCGGAATTATCCCTAGTCGATGAATTGATGGATTTGGACACCATTGATTCTGTCGAGACTAGCACGAGGTATACTCCTTGGTGTATCCAAGCAGCTGATTCTCACTAGCTAGAGATATTGTGATGTCCGTAGTTAATCGTGGATGCTAGTTATGGTTACTAGTTCATTGGAGTGACCAGCCGTAAGACTTCATATGGTTCTCTGCATATATAGATATGTCAATGAAGTTCTTACTACTGCTTAAGTGTGATGTTCCTTTGACTTGCGGTATTCAAGTCATCTTGATGATAAAGACATATGCTTTGACATCTTAAGCAAGCATCTCTAAGGAGATGTGCACCCACGATGATTGGGTAAAAGTCAAAGTGATCGAAGGTATTTGAATAGCCTATAAAGGATTCACCACTCCTTGCGAGGAGATGTATACCCATGGCCTCTCGTCGGATTGTTACTAAAGTTTTTGGCCAAAGCATTACCTGTTTAGAGTAAGGTACTCTTCGATACATGTGCAGTAACTAGAATCCGTAGGACAAGGAAATGATACTAAGGCTAGGTGTGACGTAGTCAGCCTTGTGGGGACTGACACTATAGACCATGTCCTGAACCAAGTGGGCATAAGATGAGTGAAGGGAATAGGGCATGATTCGTTCGAGCTGCTGAAGGGTTTATGAAGTAGTTCTGGATCAACCATTGATCTTTTTGGTTAATTGAGGATCATGATGTACTACTAGTTGTCACTCATGATCATTCTATAATTAATGGATAATTATAGACAACCAACATAAACCGAGAACCTATTTGGTCACACGCACAACGAGCGTAATCCGAAGGATTTAAAATGAGCTTGAGAATGAGATTCTCAGACCGAGAGAAACTAGGTTTGGTTGGACCAAACATGGAGCGAGCATGAAATCATTTCAGTCGCAATGCAAGCGTGGATGGGCCATGTCTTATGAATACATGATGGATGAACCAAATTGGTTTGGTTCTAATCCAATGGAGGAGAATAAACCAAAGGGTTTGGTTTGTTTTAAACGAATTAACCAAAAGTTGGTTGAGTTCATTTTAACTTAAAATAAACCATCATGGTTTTGTTTATTTTAACTTAAATTAATGGAGCAGGTTAACGGGCCTTTGGTTGTGATCCGATAACCATTAAGAGAATTTGTTCTCTATAAAATAGGGCTTAAGGGTTTTGTTAAGCCCTAATCAAAGTCCAAGCAACCCTAAGTTGCCGCCCCCTCATCTCTTTTGTGTAGTCGGCGCCAACCCTAGTGCAGCCGCCCACCACCACCTAGCTCCCTTGTCGGCGTCCAGATGGTGTTGTCCTTCCCTCTTGCCGGCGTCGAGCTGCTGCCGGAGGAGCTCCGGTGATCTCCTTTGGGTCCGGCGACAAGGTGAGCCTCAACCTTCCTTATATGGCCGGTCCCTATTCCTCCACCAAAGCTGTCCAGTTTTCTTGACAGCTTATTTCCTTCTCATTGGAGTGTTGTTTGGATGATGTTTGGAGCTCCGACAGCCGTAGCCTTGCCGGGGATTTGATCTCCGGTAATCCTCATTGGTGGAGGATGAAGGATTCGTCAAACGGTTGACGAATACCTCTCCGGAGAAGCGAGTTTTTGAGGACTTGTTTTGGATCCGAATTTTGATTCTGATCGTGATCGTCTCTCGATCACATTGTCTTCAACACGAGGCTAGTAACCCGTATGAAGACGAGGCTCATGAATTTGTTAAGTAATCCCGAAGATACTCGGCGTGAATACGGATAGAGACGATTCTAGCGAGAATCGTTTCGGTTGATGTCTTTCCCGCCACACGTGATACGTCAAGTATACGTAGTATAAATTTCCTTTTATTGTAAAATTTGAATTTACAATTATGTCTACACTTGTTGGACTATGCATGCGTGTGATGTGTGTGTTATAATAAATTAGATTTATTATTTTATTCCTTCACGCACTTGTTTACTTAAACATGTTCAACACACACACTGCTGGTGGTGCCTAAACCCAACAAAGGGTATCGAGCCTGTTGTGTTTCGACATAATCGTAAAATGGTTTTGCGATAATTATAATGATATTTCTAGAAATTTTCTACTTTTGTAAAGTTAGAAGTATTTATGAAAATTTTTCAATTTTGGAAAGTCTAGAAGTATTTATGGAAATCTTCTACTTTTGGAAAGTTGGAAGTATTTATGGAAATTGATATTTTCCATAAATAAAATATTTGATTAGATTTTGGAAATTTGTTTCCTAATTTATTCATGATTTGATTTGGGAAATCAAATCTTTAAATATTTAATTTCCATAAGTAGTTTTGATGATTTAGGAAATTGGTTTCCTAAATTGCCTTTCCTTAATCAACTATTTCCACAAATAAAATATGTGATTAGATTTGGAAATTTGTTTCCTAATTTAATCATGATTTGATTTGGAGAATCAAATCTTAAATATATTTTATTTCCATAAATAGTTATGACATATAAGGAAATTTTGTACATGACATAATTGTATGTCATGTAATTGCATTAGATGCATATCATTATGCCATGCGTGTCGTGACATGTAGATGTATGTCATGTATGTCATGTCATGTAGATAATAGTTATTTGCATGCAAAGAGGATAAGACATAAAAACCCTTACTCAATATTAAAGCCTACACCTTCCATTAATATGGTTAGAACCAGAGTTCCATTTCTTTTTCGGGTTGTTGGACTCTCTCCAAGCCCGGCTCGAACCCGAACATGTTCAAACCATAGAATAGTTTAATACTAATATGGTAAGAGTCAGAGGTCAATCGTTAGCTTTGGTTGTTGGACTCTCTCCAAGCTGGGCTAATTGGTTGAATGCACTCTAACCATATTAAAACTATTTCTCGATTAATGGGTTGGCTTTAACCTGGAGCATCGGCTTGTTGGACTCTCTCCAAGGTCGATGTAAAGGGAGGTGAAGTTGGGTGCTATGCATATGATGCATACTTGTTAATGTGTTAACAACCTGATGTATGTGTGAACATTCAATTAGTTGATAGCACATTGTGATAGTTGCATATACATGATATGCAATCGATATAGTTGATACCTACCATCCTAGTTATGAATGGCTTGTTGGACTCTCTCCAAGGTTGTTCATATCTATGATGGATATCAGCCCATTCGGAGATGGACCTACGATCTCCCGAAGTGATTTTGGGATTTTTGAAATTCAAAAAATGAATGGGATTTATAAATGTCTGTTGATGCATTTTAAAATCATTTTCTCATATATGCTCGTTTTGTATTTCTAGGTTAATCGATTGATCATGACATCTTTGAATTTGCACACTATTTTGGATTCAAACAAATTGACTGGGCCTAACTTCCTGGACTAGCTCAGAAACCTGATAATTGTTCTCAAGGCGGAAAAGCTAGCATATGTCCATGAAGAGCCTCTTCCCAACCGTCCTAAGGACGATGCAACTCCAGACCAAATGTTGGTCTATCAGAAGCATGTGGCAGATTCTGAGCTGGCGAGTTGCATCATGCTAGCTGCGATGGTAACTGAGCTGCAAAAGCAGCATGAGCATATGGATGCTAATACCATGGTCTTCCATCTTCATGAGTTTTTTGATGAGCAAGCGAGATCCGAAAGGTTCGAAGTCTCCAGGCTCCTCTTCACCATGAAGATGCAAGAAGGTTCGTCTGTAGTGCAGTTTGTGCTAAAGATGAATGGGTACATTGAGCGGCTAGCCACCCTCGGGTTTGTGATGGATCATGAATTAAGTATTGACATAATTCTGCATTGTTTGCCCAAGAGTTTCTCACAATTTGTGATGAACTATCGGATAAACAAATTAGAATCCACTATTCCTGAGCTCCTCAATATGCTGAAGACTGTGGAGCCTTCTGTGAAGCATGAGGAGAAGGCGGTTCTGTTAACTTATTCCTCAAAGAAAGGTTCTAAGAGAAAGGCAAAGGAATAGAAGAAATGGAAGAACAAGAAGGCAAAGAAGGCAGAACCAGCACAAAAGAGCACTTGCCATCATTATGGCAAGGAAGGCCACTGCGAAGAAATTGCAAGATTTATCTTGAGTCCATGAAGAAGAAGAAGGCATCCGATGCCCCATCCTCTTCAGGTATCTTCATTATTGATTGTCATTCTATTTCCTTAGACACTTGGGTATTGGATTCTGGGTGTGGCTCACATATATGTAATGACATACAGGGGCTAAGGAATAGAAGAAGACTCATCAGAGGGGAGTCAAATTTGCGAGTTGGCAATGGAGCAAAGGTTACTGCGGTCGCCATTGGAACTTATTTGCTGAAGCTCCCTAGTGGACTAGTCTTGGAACTGGACAATTGTTATTGTGTTCCTTCTCTAATAAAGATCATTGTTTCTATTTCCTGTTTAAATAGAAATGGTTACCATTTGACGTTTAGTAACAATTGTTGTTATATAACTTTGAATGGCGTACTTTATGGAACTGGAACTTTGAGCAATGACATTTATACGTTCGACGTATCCAGTGACATTTTCAATATCAAAGCGAGCAAAAAGCGTGCTCAAAAGTATAATCAATTAGACTCCTACATGTGGCATTGTCGTCTTGGCCATGTAAGCAAGAAACGCATGTCCGAATTACACCGATGTAGAATTCTGGAATCGTTTGAATTGGATTCATACGATACATGCTAATCATGCTTAAAAGGCAAGAAGACTAAGTTACCTTTTTCAGGAAAAGGTGAACGAGTGGGAGAGTTACTAGGTCTAATACATACTGATGTATGTGGACCTATGTCAACTCAAGCTTTAGGAGGCTATAGCTACTTCATTACCTTCACCGATGATCACTCACGGTTTGGGTATGTATTCTTGATGAAACACAAATCTGAAGCCTTTGAAAGGTTCAAAGAATTCAGAAATGAAGTAGAGAAACAACATGACAAAAGTATTAAAATACTTCGATCGGATCGAGGTAGTGAATACTTAAGTCAAGAGTTTCTTGATTATCTAAGAGACAATGGTATATTGTCTCAATGGACTCCGCCATATACACCACAGTATAATGGTGTATCTGAGAGGTGTAACCGGACCTTGTTGGACATGGTCAGGTCAATGATGAATCATGCAAATCTTCCCAAGTCCTTTTGGGGCTATGCACTTCAGACAACTATTTACTTGTTAAATAGAATGTCAACCAAGGTAGTCTCTACTACTCCATATGAGATATGGAATAGTAAGAAACCTCATGTATCTTACTTGAAGATATGAGGTTGTCCTTCTTATGTGAAGCGGACTGTATCAGACAAATTGGATGCTAAGTCTGATAAATATTTATTTATTGGATACCCTATGGAAACAAGGGGTTACCAATTCTATCATCCTGTGGAACAAAAGGTGTTTGTTTCAAGGCATGCTGTGTTTCTAGAGAAAGAGTTTCTCTTGCAAGAAAACAGTGGGAGTGTTGTTGAGCTTGAGGAGGCTCAAGAGACTCAAATAGACATTGATGAGATACCTGGTGAAGCACAACAGTCGATAACTCATAGTGATGAGCAATCTACGGACTCCATCAGAACACCACATCTTCGTAGATCTGGTAGAACACGCAATATTCCTGAGAGATATGGATTTCTTGTAAGTGAATCGAACGACGTGTTACTCATTGATGATGAGGAGCCTACCAGTTATGAAGAAGTGCTGACAAGTTCAGAAAGGGATAAGTGGCTTGAAGCCATGAAGTCGAAAATGGATTCCATGTATGAAAACCAAGTTTGGAACTTGGTTGACCCACCTGAAGGCATCAAGCCTATAGGGTGCAAGTGGGTTTTCAAGAAGAAAACCGACATGGATGGTAATGTGATTACCTATAAGGCTAGATTAGTGGCGAAAGGATATCGTAAAAAACAAGGTGTTGATTATCACGAAACCTATTCACCAGTAGCTATGCTTAAATCCATTCAGATGCTCCTGGCCATAGCTACTCATTATGATTATGAGATATGGCAGATGGATGTGAAAATAGCTTTCCTTAATGGAAACCTGCTCGAGGACTTGTATATGATACAACCTGAGGTTTTCACATCGGTTAATAAAACCAAGGTATGCAAATTGCGACGGTCCATATATGGATTGAAGCAAGCATCCAGGAGCTGGAATATCCATTTTGAAGAGACAATCAAAAAGTTTAATTTCTCACAAAATCCAGACGAACCTTGTGTGTACAAGAAGGTTAGTGGGAGTGCTGTTGTGTTCCTAGTATTGTATGTCGATGACATATTACTTATAGGAGATGATGTTTCAGTCTTACAGTCAGTTAAGATTTGGTTATCCAAGACATTCTCCATGAAAGACCTGGGAGAAGCAACCTACATCCTCGGAATTAAGATCTATAGAGATAGATCGAAACGGTTACTTGGTTTTTCGCAGTCTACATATATAGACCGAGTGCTAAAGAGGTTTAGCATGTCAGAATCCAAGAAAGGTTTACTACCCATCAGGCATGGGATACACCTTTCGAAGTCTATGTGTCCGCGCACAGAAGATGAGAGAATTTGCATGAGTAAGATTCCCTATGCATCCGCAATAGGATCTATCATGTATGTTATGTTATGTACGAGGCCCGATGTATCGTATGCTCTGAGTGTCACGAGTAGATACCAGTCTGATCCAGGAATGGATCATTGGGTGGCTGTTAAGATGATCCTTAAGTACTTAAGATGAACTAAGGATGTGTTCCTAATATATGGAGAAGGGGACATGGTGATATGCGGGTATACGGATGCCAGCTTCCAGACAGACAAGGATGATTCCAGGTCTCAGTCTGGATATGTGTTCACTTTGAATGGGGGCGCAGTGAGTTGGAAAAGTTCCAAACAAGACACTGTAGCGGATTCTACCGCTGAGGCAGAATACATTGCAGCTTCGAAAGTAGCAAAGGAAGCGGTTTGGATCAAGAAGTTCATCTATGAACTTGGTGTAATTCCAGCCATTATTGAAGTAATACCGGTCTACTGCGACAACAATGGAGCAATTTCACAGGCGAAAGTGCCAAGGTCTCATCAACGATCCAAACATGTGCTTCACCGCTATTATCTTATCAGAGAGATCATCAGTAGGAAGGAAATACAAATCGAGAAAATCTTCACTGAAAGGAACTTAGCGGATCCTTTGACTAAGGCATTACCTCAAATTAAGTTTAAGGGTCATGTTAGAGCTTAGGGTATTGGATACCGTAGCGATTGGCATTAGGCCATGTGGGAGTTTGTTAGTGATATATGAGAGATGTCCTAAGGCAATCACCTTATGTTTGAACCATTTATATGATAAATGAAGATTCACTATTTGAGTATACATGTTTTCATGTATTTGATTAGATCTTAAACTCATTTACTGAATGTCCATGATACGATTCACAGCATGAGAGAATTTGTGATTGGATCACAACTATTGAGTATCTCTACATGTGTAATTGTGATGTATCAGAATTATCCCTAGTCGATGAATTGATGGATTTGGACACCATTGATTCAGTCGAGACTAGCACGAGGTATACTCCTTGGTGTATCCAAGCAACTGATTCTCATTAGCTCGAGACATTGTGATGTCTGGAGTTAATCGTGGATGCTAGTTATGGTAATTAGTTCATTGGAGTGACCAGCCGTAAGATTTCATATGGTTCTCTGCATATATAGATATGTTAATGAAGTTCTTACTGCAGCTTAAGTGCGATGTTCCTTTGACTTGCGGTATTGAAGTCATCTTGATCATAAAGACTTATGCTTTGATATCTTAAGCAAGCATCTCTAAGGAGATGTGGACACGGGATGATTGGGTATAAGTCGAAGTGATCGAAGGTGTTTGAATAACCTATAAAGGATTCACCACTCCTTGCGAGGAGATGTATACCCATGGCATCTCGTCGGATTGTTACTAAAGTCTTTGGCCAAAGCATTACATGTTTAGAGTAAGGTACTCTTCTATACATATGCAGTAACTAGAATCCGTAGGATGAGGAAATGATACTTGGGCTAGGTGTGACGTAGTCAGCCTAGTGGGGACTTACACTATAGACCATGTGTTGAACCAAGTGGGTATAAGATGAGTGAAGGGAATGGGGCACGATTCATTCGAGCTGCTGAAGGGTTTCAGAAGTAGTTCTAGATCAACCATTGATCTTTTCGGTTAATTGGGGATCATGATGTACTACTAGGTGCCACTCATGATCATTCTATAATTAATGGTTAATTATAGACGACCAACATAAACCGAGAACCTATTTGATCACACGCACAACGAGCGTAATCCGAAGGATTTAAAACGAGCTTGAGAATGAGATTCTCAGACCGAGAGAAACTAGGTTTGGTTGGACCAAACATGGAGCGAGCATGCAATTGTTTCACTCGCAATGGAAGCGTGGATGGGTCATGTCTTATGAAGACATGTTGGATGAACCAAATTGGTTTGGTTCTAATCCAATGGAGGAGAATAAACCAAAGGGTTTGGTTTGTTTTAAACGAATGAACCAAAAGTTGGTTCGGTTCGTTTTAACTTAAAATAAACCATCATGGTTTGGTTTATTTTAACTTAAATTAATGGAGCAGGTTAACGGGCCTTTGGTTATGATCCGATAACCATTAAGAGAATTTGTTCTCTATAAAATATGGCTTAAGGGTTTTGTTAAGCCCTAATCAAAGTCCAAGCAACCCTAAGTTGCCACCCCCTCCTCTCCTTGGTGTAGTCGGCGCCAACCCTAGTGCCGCTGCCCACCACCACCTAGCTCCCTTGCCGGCGTCCAGAAGGTGTTGTCCTTCCCTCTTGCCGGCGTCGAGCTTCTGCCGAAGGTGCTCCAGTGATCTCTTTTGGGTCCGGCGACAAGGTGAGCCTCAACCTTTCTTATTTGGCCGGTCCCTATTCCTCCACCAAAGCTGTCCAGTTTTCTGAACAGCTTGTTTCGTTCTCATCGGAGCGTCGTTTGGACGACGTTTGGAGCTCCGACAGTGGTAGCCTTGCCGGGGATTCGATCTCCGGTAATCATCATAGGTGTAGGACGAAGGATTCGTCAAACTGTTGACGAATACCTCTCCGGAGAAGCGAGTTTTTGAGGACTTGTTTTGGATCCGAATTTTGATTCGGATCGTGATCGTCTCTCGATCACATCGTCTTCAATACGAGGCTAGTAACCCGTACGAAGACGAGGCTCGTGACTTTGTGATGTCATCCCGAAGATACTCGGCGTGGATACGGATAGAGATGATTCTAGCGAGAATCGTTCCGGTTGATGCCTTTCCCGCTACACGTGATACGTCAGGTATACGTAGTATAAATTTCCTTTTATTGCAAAATTTGAATTTACGGTTATGTCTACACATGTTGTACTATGCATGCGTGTGATGTGTGTGTTGTAATAAATTAGATTTATTATTTTATTCCTTCCGCTGTGCACATGTTTATGAAACATGTTCGAACACACACTCGCCGCGGTGCCGGAAACCCAACAGTCACTCCAATGAACTAGTTACCATAATTACCATCTACGATTAACTCCAGACATCCCAATGTTTCCTGCCAGTGAGGAACAACTGCTTGGATAAACCAAAGAGTATAACTCATGCTAGTCTCAACTGAATTGATTATGTCCGAATACATAAATTCATTGACTAGGGATAATTCTAATACATCACAATTACACATGTAGAGATACTCACTAGTTGTGACCCAATCACAAATTCTCTCATGCTGTGAATCATATTATGGATATTCAGCAAATGAGTTTAAGATCCAATCAAATACATGAAAACATGTATACTCGAATAGTGAATCTTCATTTATCAAATAAATGGTACAACCATAAAGCGATTGCCTTAGGACACATCTCATATATAACTAACAAAAGCAATACTGTGTTGCCTTATCTACCACCGAAGATGAATACGTCGCGATGGGTGAGTGTGTAGCTCAGCTTCTTTGGATGAAGCACACTCTCCAAGACTTTAACTTAAATGTTAACAACACTAAAATTTTCATCGATAACATTAGTTCAATTAATTTAACCAAAAATCCTATATGCCACTCTAGGAAAAAACATATAGAGGTCAAACACCACTTCATTCGAGAACATGTAGCTCATGGGACCATACAACTTGAATACATGGAATCCAAGTCAAACCTGTTAGTTATAGCCCTAAGAACCAATCATGTGATGGTTGAATAGGGAACATTTTGTATCATATTCTATAAAGGCAAAGGATTGGTTATTATATTTAAGTCTTGCTTGTGCCAGCTAAATTAAATATAGTAATGCCCTAGAAAAGTAGGTTCTTATCTACAAAGACATCAATTGCGTAATTGATTATGAGAGGTCAGAGAGAATACTTTCTAAATGTTCTAGTCAAGTATTAATATGCAAGGGCAATATTAATACATAAAGACTAGCATGTAGGTCAATTGATGACTTGATCTCACAAGTCATGGATATATGATATCAAGTTGACACATGGGTATATATTAGAGAATATATACTGAACTGACCCGCCATGAGAAAGTTTCATGGATCGTTATATGAGTGTCATAAACTTTCTCATGTGACTATTGGTATGAATAGTCCTCAGACCTGAAGTCACTACGGTTCCCTACATAAGGAGTTATGTACTTTGGTATCGTCAAACGTCACCCGTAACAGGGTGGACCATAAAGGCGACATCGGGTATATAACAAATTACGCGGAGGGATGTGAGTGATGTAGATGGGATCTATCCTCTCATATGACGAGAGTGATATCGGCCCTTTGATTGAGTAGAACTACTAAAACGCATGGCCATGCTCGAATGAGTCAATATGAGATATTGAGCTCATTTGTTTGAGTTAGTTTACTCAGGGATCAAGAAACACATAGATTGATCGAGGATGACACGGTCTATTCCTCATTGATCAATCTGATATCAAGGATAGAAGGACACGGTCATATATTATAGTAGTCACGGAAAGGTTAGTCGTATCTTGACTTATCTCATAACTTGGGTAGCAATGATGTATTGCTAGATGCCGCTCATTGCTTGTGTATCTAAAAGAGTTTAGGTCCACTGCCAACGTTATGAGAGCCTATAGGGTCACACACACAAAGAGTATGATAATCAAAGAGCATGATAATTAGAGGAATTAGAGTATTCTAGTTTGACTAGAATAATTTGGGAATAAGCTTAAGTACAAAATGGTTTTTGGACTTTAAGCTTAATGAGAATTTTAGCTAATTGATTTAATGAGATTAATTCAATATGTTACCTCATTGATTTAATAAGATTAATTCAATATGATAACATAAGCTTAATTGAATTAATAAGATTAATTCAATATGATAACATAAGCTTAATTGAATTAATAAGATTAATTCAACATGCATGAATGCCACATAAGAATGCCACATAAGCATGCCACATAAGCATGCCACCTAAGCATCCACCTAAGCTAGATAAGGTGGAAGGAAACAAAATGGTTTTGTCTCCTTAAGTGGCCGGACAAACAAATGTCCCAATGCAATGGATTGCATTGAATGTGTGGAGGTGAAAGGGTTTTTCCAACCCTATAAAAGACCCCATGGAGTGGCCGGCCAAAGTAATTGTAGGTGTGGTTGTTGGGAGCTTGAGGCTTGGAGAGAGCTTGAGAGCTTATTGTTGTGTGGCTTTTGTGAAGTAGCAAGAAGAGTAGTCTTCTTCTTCCCTTCTCTTTTTCCCCAGCTTCCTCTCCTTTTGGGACTTCTCTAGCAAGAAGTAAAGGAGAGCTCCTCTAGTTTTCTTTTGTGAGACAAGAGCTTGCTCGTGTGGATACATATAGAGGCACGGACACTTGAACGTGCTAAAGATCCAACAAACAAAAGGAAGAAGCGGGATTAACAAGGGCACGCAACAAAGGTAATCCTCTCCTATAAGATAGGTTTGGTTTAGAGAAATTTATTTTATACGAGTTTGCTTTCGCATGGATCACTTGGAAGGGATCCTAATTTTTCATATGTTGCGCATATGCCATTTGGCATAAAGAATTCCCTACAAAGATGGTATCAGAGCCACTTATGAAAGATCGTATAAAATAGGTTTTCTCTATTTTATATGTGATATAGAAGTAGGATAAATTTTATTATGAGTTGATAATTGCATTAGCAATTGTCAAACATAATAAAATATCCAATGTCTTTTAAAAGTTAAAATGACATGGTGCATGGTTATGGCCTAGTCCCAAAAGGTTTGTGAATGTGTGTGTGTTGTAATTCTTAAATACGGCCTGCGTGTCGTGCCTTCCTCCTAAAATTCTTATTGTAAAATTAGTTTTAGACTCGAATGTAACTCGAGTATTTCTTTTTTTGTAATGTACAAAACAAAGATGGAGGGTCCATTGGAAGATGAGGTTACAAGGAGGAAGTCAACACACAAGACAACCAAAAGGAAGCACTTAGGAGAAGATGCTATCCCTAGGTTGACCAATCAATCTTTTCATTGGCTTGAGAAGATTGTAGAATAAGGGCCATAACCATGACACGCTTAGTTTAATATGTATGTGATGCATGTTAGTTTAGCTTGTATGTGATGCATGATTAGTTTAGCTTATATGTGATGTATGCTAATATGTATATGATACATGTTTATTTCTTAATAAGACAAAAACGATATGCCTACCAAAGCTTGGTACTCACTACTTCCTCGATCATTTGTTATTGGGTTTGCCAAAGCAAAGCAATGCATTTTATCTTGGAAGAGTGCGAGTGGACAATCGTGATGTCCCGCTATCAAACTTGGTTAAGACTTAATTAAGTTTTCTTAATTAGTTAAGAAAGTAGAGGCATATATTAGCTTTGAACATAAGTTTTAAAATTAGTTTTATGTAATTTCCGAACATCAGCTTTGTCTTAGAAGTGGTTGTTGCTCGATATCCAAGAAGGCCCTCGTGGCCTCGCCACTACCGAAGCTGGTTTAGGAATAAACACTAAACTAATCTAAAACTTAACCAAAGCTATTAAAGAGTTACATCAGATGTAATTGGCAAAAGATTGTCTACCTAATTATACTACGTCTTGGGCGATTAGCCAAAGCTAACTCAAGACGAATTATAATGTGGATCTTTATCCCATATAAATTTATAGCTAAATAGTAGCTATGAGAATTTAGTGGGAGCCTCATTTAATTAAAGGCCAAATTAAATGATTTAGGTATGATACTTAACTTTGCATTTTAATGTTGTAGATCACCATGACATCTAACACGACACACCCCCTCAACTTGCGATCTGTCCTTGAGAAGGACAAGCTTAATGGAGCGAACTTTCTTGACTGGTATAGGAACTTGAGGATTATCCTCAAGCAAGAACGCAAACTGTATGTCCTAGAGCAGTCTACCCCTGAAACACCCGCCCATGCGGCCACTCGTGCTGAAAAGGATGCTTATAAGATGCATCAAGATGACGCATTAGATGTGTCATGTCTTATGCTTGCCACCATGAACTCTGAGCTTCAGAAGCAACATGAGAACATGGATGCCTATGATATGGTTGAGCATTTGAAACAACTATATCAAGGACAAGCTAGGCACGAGCGTTTTGAAGTGTCTAAGGCTCTTTTGCATGCAAGATGCAAGAAGGAACACCTGTAGGAACTCACGTACTCAAAATGATTGGGTACGTTGAGAACCTTGAAAGACTAGGTTTTCCACTGAGCCAAGAATTGGCAACCGATGTTATCCTGCAATCGTTGCCGGAAGCATATAATCAATTCGTCATGAATTATAACATCAATGAAATTGATAAACCTTTGCCTGAGATTCTCAAAGATGTTAAGAATCACGAACCAATCTCAAAAAGAAAGTTAGCAACGTACTAATCTTCAAGAAGGGCAAAGCTAAGCGAAAAGCCAAGGGTAAGACCAAGCCAAAGGCAAGGCCAATTCATCCACTTCAAAGGGTAAAGATAAAGTACCTAAGGAAGGGTGCTTCATGCGGTGAGGTGGACCTTTGGAAGCGGAACTACAAAGTCTACCTTGAGGAAGTAAAGAATAAAAGAAGTGGGACTTCTGCCTCAGGTATACACGTTATAGAAGTTAATCTATCTATTTCTTCTACATGGGTATTAGATACCGGATGTGCATCTCACATTTGTAATAATGTGCAGGGACTGAGAAATAGTAGACAAATGGCAAAGGCGAAGTAGACCTACGAGTAGGCAATGGCGCAAAAGTTGCTGCTGTAGCTGTAGGAACATATTCTTTGTCTTTGCCCACTGGGCTTATCTTAGAACTAGAGGAGTGCTTATATGTACCTGCATTGACAAAGAACATAATTTCTGTATCTTGTTTAGACAAGAAAAATTTTTCTTTTATAATAAAGGACAAATGTTGTTCCATTTATTTGAATGAAATGTTCTATTGTAATGCACCACTTATGAATGGTCTCTATGTTCTAGATTTAGAAAACCCAATTTATAACGTAAATACCAAGCGGTTCAAATCGAATGATTCGAACCAAACATATCTCTGGCACTGTCGCCTAGGTCACATAAATGAAAAACGCATATCCCAACTCCATAAAGATGGATTATTGGACTCATTTGATTTTGAATCATATGAGGTATGCGAATCTTGCCTTTTAGGAAAGATGACTAAAACTCCATTTAGTGGACATGGAGAGAGAGCGACAGACTTGTTAGGACTCATACATACTGATGTATGTGGGCCTTTCAATGTCGAAGCCAGAGGAGGCTATAAGTACTTTATTACTTTCACTGATGATATGAGTAGATTTGACTACTTATATTTGATGAGACATAAGTCAGAATCCTTTGAAAAGTTCAAAGCATTCAAGAATGAAGTACAAAACCAACTTGGTAAGCGTATCAAGCTACTTCGATCAGATCGAGGTGGTGAATACCTTAGTCAAGAGTTTCGTGATCACCTGGCTGAGTGTGGGATAATATCCCAACTCAACACCACAATGGAATGGTGTATCTGAGAGGAGAAATCGTACTCTATTAGATATGGTACGATCAATGATGAGCCAGACTGATCTACCTACTTCCTTTTGGGGACTAGCTCTAGAGACAGCCGCTTTCACACTTAATCGCGTCCCATCAAAAGCCGTAGAAAAGACACCATATACGATATGGACTGGGAAGAGTCCCAAAATATCTTTTATAAAGATTTGGGGTTGTGAAGCTTATGTAAGACGTCAAGTCTCAGATAAACTAGGACCCAAATCAGATAAGTGTTATTTTGTCGGATATCCCAAGGAAACTAAGGGATATTACTTTTACAATCCCACACTTGGCAAGGTCATTGTTGCCAGAAATGCTGTCTTTCTAGACAGAGAATTTATTTCTAGAAAAACTAGTGGGAGTAAAATTCATCTTGAAGAAGTTCAAGATGACGATAACACTAAGGCTTCGATGGAAAATGAACAGGAACCACAAAGTGTTGTGGATGAGGAAATTGTTGCCCAAAGAGTTGTGGAACAAACACCTGTTCAAGTAGACCAACCTCTTCGTAGATCTGACAGGATCCGTCGTCAACCCGAGAGATATTCTTTTCTCTTGACTGACAATGGTGATGTATTGCTTGTCGATCTTGACGATCCTACATCCTATCAAGAAGCTATGATGAGCCCAGATTCCGAGAAATGGCTAGAGGCCATGAGATCCAAAATGGAATCCATGTACACTAACCAAGTATGGACCTTGGTTGATCCACCTGAAGGGGTAAAACCCATTGGGTGTAAGTGGGTCTTTAAAGTAAAGACTGACATGGATGGTAATAAGCATACCTATAAAGGTAGATTGGTTCAAACAAATTCATGGTATTGACTATGATGAAACCTTTTCACCAGTTGCGATGCTTAAATCCATTCGGATCATACTTGCTATTGCAGCCTACCACGATTATGAGATCTGGCAGATGGATGTCAAAACCGCTTTTCTGAATGGAAAGCTACTCGAGGATGTGTACATGACACCCGAGGGTTTAAAGATCCAAAGCATCTGGAAAGGTATGCAACCGCAAAGGTCCATTTATGGACTAAAGCAAGCCTCGAAGTCGGAATCTTCGATTCGATGATGCAATCAAGGAGTTTGGTTTCATCAAGAATGAAGATGAACCTTGTGTCTACAAGAGAAATAGTGGGAGCACAGTTGTATTTCTTGTCTTGTATGTAGATGACATACTTCTCATCGAAATGATATTCCCTCACTCCAGTCTGTGAAGATGTGGTTAGGGAATTGTTTCTCGATGAAAGACTTAGGTGAAGCTGCCTATATTCTAGGCATCAAGATCTATAGAGATAGATCTAAAAGATTACTTGGCCTAAGTCAGAGTACATACATTGATAAAGTGCTAGATCATTTTGCTATGCAAAATTCCAAGAAAGGATTTCTGCCTTTATCACATGGTGTGAGTCTTTCGAAGACTCAATGTCCCTCTTCTAAGGAGGAGAGAGATCGCATGGATAAGATCCCTTATGCATCTGCCATAGGGTCTATCATGTACGCCATGCTTTGTACTCGTCCTGACGTCTCATATGCTTTGAGCATGACGAGTAGATACCAGTCGGATCCAGGTGAAAGTCACTGGATAGCAGTCAAAAATATTCTTAAATACTTACGAAGAACAAAAGAATATTTCCTGATATTTGGAGGCAATGAGGAGCTAGTCAGTAAGGGTTACGATGATGCAAGCTTCCAAGCATACAAGGATGACTATAGATCGCAACGGTAACGTGTTTTGCACGAATGGTGGAGCCGTGAATTTGGAAGAGTTCAAAGCAGACACGCTTGCCGATTCTACAATAAGCCGAGTATATTCTGCATCCGATGCAAAGAAAGGAGGTCGCTTTGGCTCGTAAGTTCATCGCTGAACTTGGGGTAGTTCCTAGCATTGCAGATCCAATAGACCTCTATTGTGACAACAATGGGGCTATCGCACGTGCTAAGGAACCTCGATCACATCAATGACCAAACACATATCGCGGCGCTTCCATCTCATTCGAGAGATCATCGATAGAGGAGATGTGAGGATATGCAGAGTACCGACAGAAGCTAACATCGCAGATCCATTGACCAAGGCTTTGGCACAGAGGAAGCATGATGGTCACACTAGGTCACTAGGTATTAGATATCATAGTGATTGGTACTAGTGCTAGTGGAAGATTGTTAGTTATAGCCCTAAGAACCAATCATGTGATGGTTGAATAGGGAACATTTTGTATCATATTCTATAAAGGCAAAGGATTGGTTATTATATTTAAGTCTTGCTTGTGCCAGCTAAATTAAATATAGTAATGCCCTAGAAAAGTAGGTTCTTATCTACAGCACATCAATTGGCAGAATTGATTATGAGAGGTCAGAGAGAACACTTTCTAAATGTTCCTAGTCAAGTATTAATATGCAAGGGCAATATTAATACATAAAGACTAGCATGTAGGTCAATTGATGACTTGATCTCACAAGTCATGGATATATGATATCAAGTTGACACATAGGTATATATTAGAGAATATATACTAAACTGACCCGCCATGAGAAAGTTTCATGGATCGTTATATGAGTGTCATAAACTTTCTCATGTGACTATTGGTATGAATAGTCCTCAGACCTGAAGTCACTACGGTTCCCTACATAAGGAGTTATGTACTTTGGTATCGTCAAACGTCACCCGTAACAGGGTGGACCATAAAGGCGATTACTGGGTATATAACAAATTATACGGAGGGATGTGAGTGATGTAGATGGGATCTATCCCTCTCATATGACGAGAGTGATATCGGTGGGCCCCTTGATTGAGTAGAACTACTAAAACGCATGGCCATGCTCGAATGAGTCAATATGAGATATTGAGCTCATTTGTTTGAGTTAGTTTACTCAGGGATCAAGAAACACATAGATTGATCGAGGATGACACGGTCTATGCCTCATTGATCAATCTGATATCAAGGATGGAAGGACACGGTCATATATTATAGTAGTCACGGAAAGGTTAGTCGGATCTTGACTTATCTCATAACTTGGGTAGCAATGATGTATTGCTAGATGCCGCTCATTGCTTGTGTATATAAAAGAGTTTAGATCCACTGCCAACGTTATGAGAGCCTATAGGGTCACACACAAAGAGCATGATAATTAGAGGAATTAGAGTATTCTAGTTTGACTAGAATAATTTGGGAATAATCTTAAGTACAAAATGGTTTTTGGACTTTAAGCTTAATGAGAATTTTAGCTAATTGATTTAATGAGATTAATTCAATATGTTACCTCATTGATTTAATAAGATTAATTCAATATGATAACATAAGCTTAATTGAATTAATAAGATTAATTCAATATGATAACATAAGCTTAATTGAATTAATAAGATTAATTCAACATGCATGAATGCCACATAAGAATGCCACATAAGCATGCCACATAAGCATGCCACCTAAGCATCCACCTAAGCTAGATAAGGTGGAAGGAAACAAAATGGTTTTGTCTCCTTAAGTGGCCGACCAAACAAATGTCCCAATGCAATGGATTGCATTGAATGTGTGGAGGTGAAAGGGTTTTTCCAACCCTATAAAAGACCCCATGGAGTGGCCGGCCAAAGTAATTGTAGGTGTGGTTGTTGGGAGCTTGAGGCTTGGAGAGAGCTTGAGAGCTTATTGTTGTGTGGCTTTTGTGAAGTAGTAAGAAGAGTAGTCTTCTTCTTCCCTTCTCTTTTTCCCCAGCTTCCTCTCCTTTAGGGACTTCTCTAGCAAGAAGTAAAGGAGAGCTCCTCTAGTTTTCTTTTGTGAGACAAGAGCTTGCTCGTGTGGATACATATAGAGGCACGGACACTTGAACGTGCTAAAGATCCAACAAACAAAAGGAAGAAGCGGGATTAACAAGGGCACGCAACAAAGGTAATCCTCTCCTATAAGATAGGTTTGGTTTAGAGAAATTTATTTTATACGAGTTTGCTTTCGCATGGATCACTTGGAAGGGATCCTAATTTTTCCGTTGCGCATATGCCATTTGGCATAAAGAATTCCCTACAAAACCTAGTAGACTTATTTACAAAACCTTTACCCGAAGTAGAATTTAGTCTGTTTAGATGTAAATTAGGTATGTGCATAATAGAGTAGGACATAAACTTATATTTTTGCTATGCTCTATTTACTTTTCATGTAAAATGGAACTAGCCTAGGGCATACCCTAGAAAGCATGCACCTATAGATTTAAGGAGCCAATACATCTCACAACACATAGACTAATGTGTTTGTGTACTTAGCCACATAGATGGGCATGAGAAGTTAGGACCTCACTTCTAGTTCCAGATGCAGATCTAGTGCATCGACATAAACCATGGAGTATAATTATCTAAATTAACCAACTCTAATAAGGACTTATTGATCATTCTATGTCAATCAAGTCAAATAGAGTTGAACATTCTATTAGTTGATCTTATGTTTAAAGTATTATTTTCAAAATCTAATAGGAACATGCTTGGACTTATAAAACATACTGTTTCAAAAGAGGGAGAAAAAGGCCAAAGTTAGGATCAAAAAAAAAATTGGATAACTTAAACTTAACTTATACATTTAGGCAAATGTTAAGTAATCTTGATTACTTAAGTTGCAATCGTTAAGGGGGAGGACTTGAAAAAGGGTTTTACTCATACTCCTACTTACGCTAACTTACTAAGTTACTCTCACTAACGTACTAAGTTATGCATTTATGCCTCTTTCATATTTATGCTTATTTCATAATCATTTCATTAATGCAGGTTTATTTTTTTCCTTTAACTTTGTGTCGTTTTGCCATAGATCAAAAAGGGGAAGATTGTTGGTGTAGTAGGCACCAGATAATCGATCCTAGGTTTTGATTATGGTAAAGACCGAAAGCTAAGGTCATATTATTGTCTAACGAGATGAACAAAGTGTGCAAGAATGGTTAAGCTGAGCTGAAGGTCGGTGACACCCGGATAATCCCAAGTCGGGAAGCCGTGGTGGAGGTCGGGTGACACCGGGAGAACTTCGGAGGTAGTCGAAGAACCCAAGTGGAGACCTGAAGAAAAGCTGTGAGTCACAAAAGGAACTAAGGTAAGCTCGTGTGTGAGTGAATGTAAGGTCAGATCCTTCGTACGGGGACATCCTTAGGCGGCAATCCGACTAAGACTTCCCATGGAAGGTCTAAGTCGAGATCGGACGGTAAGTGGTCATCAAATTCACTTATATTATTTTTATTTCAAGCAAACTCTTTAGTGTAGTCGAGAACCCTAGAGGCAATGGACTGGGCATCACCGAATTGATAAGGGAAAGAATGACTATCATTCAATTTCCCCTAGAGAGAGTCAAGATAAGCTCCACTTATCTTGGAGGGATGAGGTTCTTTGACCATGAGCTGGAACTAAATGTTAGGGGAGCTTCAAATGCTATAAAAGAAGAGAGGTTTCACCCCTTTAGGTCATCTAAGTGCTTAAAAAGTGATCCCGCAAGGCCGCTACTCTACGACGCCTCTACGACGTTGAAACGATGTCGGAACATCGATGACACGATCGCAAGGTAAATATCTACTCGTCATCAGTATAAGTGTTTAAAGTTTCCATTTCTATTCAGTGTATTAAAGTTTTTCTTATCAAGCTTTTGATCATAACAAGGAGAGGTGGGATTGTCCCTCTACCTCAAGTTTTTCGTTGGTTTGTAATCGTCATCTCCTACCTCCAACGAGGAGGAGATTATTAGTGAATTGCCCTCCATACGCGGTCTAGGATCGCAAGTGACTTGGATTAGCAACCGTTAGGTTGTGAACCAAGTAAAAATAAACTTGTCATTTACTTTTCCGCTGTGCAACTCTTTACTTTTGTCTTAATTGAATCGTACGAAAAGAAAATTTATAGTGCATTATTCAACCCCCCCCCTCTGGCACCTTTTTTCGATCCAACACAGTCAACTGATGTCATGCAACATTCGACTGTTGCATGCTCAATGGGAAGAAAGCCCTTATCTCTATAAAAGGAGGGCTTGGGAGCCTTGGAGAGGCTAATGCTTTCACTCCTAACATTGCTCCAAGCCTCCTAAATGTTTTTACTCTCCTCTTCCCTAATTCTATTTGTATCATATTGTAAGAGGGAGAGTTTGTGTAAGAAGGTTTTTTTCACCTTGTGTTGAGCTAAAGGAGAAGTTTAGTGGAAAGGTTGAGGGAGTGATCCACCTAACGAATTGTCGTGGACTAGTGGTGAGAGGCCGTGAACCACGTTAAACGAATTGTGTTAGTGGTGTTCTTTCTTTACTTTGCTTTTAGCTTTAAATGTTTTTGAATAAGTTTTATTATCATCCTACTACACTAACGAGTATTGTACACAATCAAGCATGAGCGAATTCCATCTACGATGATTAGGCTATTCATTGCCCCTTCTAGCCGGGTCATCGATCTCCAACAAGTGGTATCATAGCAAGGATCTTGTCAATGGACTTATCACCGTAAAAAGCAAATCAACAATGGTCGGCATGAACATCCACCCACCAAAGTTCGAAGGAGATTTTTAGTGGTGGAAGAAAAGGATGGAGGTATTTTTTGAAACCGCTTTTGACATTATGCTAATCATGGAAAATGGTTTAGAAATATATATGGATGAAGACAACAAGCCATTAGAGAAATCAAGATGGACAAAGGAACAAAATGAGGAGCACCTACCAAATTCAAAAGCTAAGAATCATCTCTTCAACGTGCTTCCTCAACAAGATATAAACCAAATAGGAGAATGCTCAAGTGCCAAGGAGATGTGGGAGAAGCTAATTGAGTTTCATGAATGTTAGTAATATATGAGAGATGTCCTAAGGCAATCGCCTTATATATGAACCATTTATATAATAAATGAAGATTCACTATTTGAGTATACATGTTTTATGTATTTGATTGGATCTTAAACTTATTTACTGAATGTCCATGATACGATTCACAGCATGAGAGAATTTGTGATTGGATCACAACTAGTGAGTATCTCTACATGTGTAATTGTGATGTATCGGAATTATCCCTAGTCGATAAATTGATGGATTTGGACACCATCAATTCTATCGAGACTAGCACGAGGTATACTCCTTGGTGTATCCAAGCAGTTGATTCTCACTGGCTGGAGACATTGTGATGTCCGGAGTTAATCGTGGATGCTAGTTATGGTAACTAGTTCATTGGAGTGACCAGCCGTAAGACTTCATATGGTTCTCTGCATATATAGATATGTCAATGAAGTTCTTACTGTGGCTTAAGTGCGATGTTCCTTTGACCTGCGGTATTCAAGTCATCTTGATCATAGAGACTTATGCTTTGACATCTTAAGCAAGCATCTCTAAGGAGATGTGGACCCGGGATGATTGGGTATAAGTCGAAGTGATCGAAGGTGTTTGAATAGCCTATAAAGGATTCACCACTCCTTGTGAGGAGATGTATACCCATGGCCTCTCGTCGGATTGTTACTAAAGTCTTTGGCCAAAGCATTACATGTTTAGAGTAAGGTACTCTTCGATACATGTAGAGTAACTAGAATCCGTAGGACGAGGAAATGATACTTGGGCTAGGTGTGACGTAGTCAGCCTAGTGGGGACTGACACAATAGACCATGTCCTGAACCAAGTGGGTATAAGATGAGTGAAGGGAATGGGGCACGAATCATTCGAGCTGCTGAAGGGTTTTAGAAAAAGTTCTGGATCAACCGTTGATCTTTTCGATTAATTGGGGATCATGATGTACTACTAGGTGCCGCTCATGATCGTTCTATAATTAATGGTTAATTAAAGACGGCCAACATAAACCGAGAACCTATTTGGTCACACGCACAACGAGCGTAATCCGAAGGATTTAAAACGAGCTTGAGAATGGGATTCTCAGACCGAGAGAAACTAAATTTGGTTGGACCAAACATGGAGCGAGCATGAAATCGTTTCAGTCGCAATGGAAGCGTGGATGGACCGTGTCTTATGAAGACATAATGGATGGACCAAAATGGTTTGGTTCTAATCCAATGGAGGAGAATAAACCAAAGGGTTTGGTTTATTTTAAACGAATGAACCAAAAGTTGGTTTGGTTCGTTTTAACTTAAAATAAACCATCATGGTTTGGTTTATTTTAACTTATCATAATGGAGCGGGTTAACGGGCCTAATGGTTATGATCCAATAACCATTAAGAGAATTAGTTCTCTATAAAAGAGGGCTTAAGGGATGGTTTAAGCCCTAATCCAAAACCCCTAGGTTAAAGTTGCCGCCCACCTCCTTATTGGAGTTTTCGGCGCCAACCTCTTGCCGCTGCCCATAGCTCCTCCAACCGGCATCTAGAAGGTAGCTTCCTTCCCCCTCGCCGGCGTCGAGCTGCTGCCGGTTAGTGCTCCGGTGATCTCCTTCAAGTTTGGCATCAAGGTGAGCTCTATCTCCCTTGGTTGGCCGGCGCCTATCACCTCCTCCAAAGCTGTCCAGTTTTCTGGACAGCTTGTTCTCCTCTCGTCGGAGCGTCGTTTGGACGACGGTTAGAGCTCTGACAGCGGCTAACTTACCGGGGATTCAATCTCCGGTAATCCTCTGAGGTGGAGGACGAAGGATTCATCAATTGGTTGACGAATACCTCTCCGGAGAAGCGAGTTTTGAGAACTCGTATTAGGATCCGAATTTGGATTCGGATCGTGATCATCTCTCGATCACGTCGTCTTCAACACGAGGCTAGTAACCCGTACGAAGACGAAGCTCATGGCTTAGCGAAGTCGTCCCGAGGAACTCGGCGTGGATACGGATAGAGACGATTCTAGCGAGGATCGTTCCGGTTGATGCCTTTCCCGCTACACGTCATACGAAAGGTATAACGTAGATAAATTTCCTTTTATTGCAAATTTAAATTTACGGTTATGTCTACACTTATTGTAATATGCATGCGTGTGTTCTGTGTGTTGTAATAAATATAGATTTATTATTTTTATTGCTTCCGCTGTGTTCATGTTTACGAAACGTGATCGAACACACACACGCCGCGGTGTCGGAAACCCAACAGTGGTATCAGAGCCCAGGTTGTATTTCGACATAATCGTAAAAATGGTTTTGCGATAGTCATAATGTATTTCTGGAAATTTTCTAATTTTGGAAATTTAGAAGTATTTATGGAAATTTTTCAATTTTGGAAAGTCTATATGTATTTATGGAAATCTTCCACTTTTGGAAAGTTGGAAGTATTTATAGAAATTGATATTTTCCATAAATAAAATATTTGATTAGATTTTGGAAATTTGTTTCCTAATTTAATCTTGATTTGATTTGGGAAATCAAATCTTAAAATATTTTATTTCCATAAGTAGTTTTAATGATTTAGGAAATTGGTTTCCTAAATAGATTTTCCTTAATCAAATAATTCAATAAATAAAATATGTGATTAGATTTGGAAATTTGTTTCCTAATTTAATTATGATTTGATTTGGAGAATCAAATCTTAAACATATTTTATTTTCATAAATAGTTATGACATATAAGGAAATATATACATGACATAATTGTATGTCATGTAATTGCATTAGATGCATATCATTATGCCATGCATGTCATGACATGTAGATGTATGCCATGTATGTCATGCCATGTAGATAATAGTTATTTGCATGCAAAGAGGATGAGACATAAAACCCTTCCTTCCTTTAGCCAACTAACAAACACTAACCTAGGTGCTTGCCGTCAACAAGGAGAAGATAATACGTAACCGAACGAAGTAAGCCACTCAAACCCGAACATGTTCAAACCATGGAATAGTTTAATACTAATATGGTAAGAATCAGAGGTCAATCGTTAGCTTTGGTTGTTGGACTCTCTCCAAGCTGGGCTAATTGGTTGAATGCGCTCTAACCATATTAAAACTATTTCTCGATTAATGGGTTGACTTTAACCTGGAACATCGGCTTGTTGGACTCTCTCCAAGGTCGATGTAAAGGGAGGTGAAGTTGGGTGCTATGCATATGATGCATACTTGTTAATGTGTTAACAACCCAATGTATGTGTGAACATTCAATTAGTTGATAGCACATTGTGATAGTTGCATATACGTGATATGCAATCGGTATAGTTGATACCTACCGTCGTAGTTATGAATGGCTTGTTGGACTCTCTCCAAGGTTGTTCATATCTATGATGGATATCAGCCCATTCGGAGATGGACCTACGATCTCCCGAAGTGATTTTGGGGTTTTTGAAATTCGAAAAATGAATGGGATTTATAAATGTATATTGATGCATTTTTAAAATCATCTTTATCATATATGCTCATTTTGTATTTCTAAGATTGATCATGATGTCTTTGAATTTGCATTCCATTTTGGATTCGAATAAATTGACTGGGCCGAACTTCTTGGACTGGCTTAGAAACTTGAGAATTGTTCTCAAGGTGAAAAGCTTGTATATGTCCTCGAAGCGCCTCTTCCCGCCTATCCTAGTGACGATGCAACTCCGGACCAATTTTTGGTCTATCAGAAACATGTGACTGATTCTGAACTGACAAGTTGCATCATGCTAGCCGCGATGGAACCCAAGCTACGAAAGCAGAATGAGCATATGGATGCTCATATCGTAGTCCTTCATCTTTATGAGTTGTTTGATAAGCAAGTGAGATTCGAAAGGTTCGAAGTCTCCAAGCTCCTCTTCACCTCTGAGATGCAAGGAGGTTCATCTGTGGTACTGCTCAACATGCTGAAGACTGTGGAGCCTTCTGAGAAACATGAGTAGGGGACGGTGTTGTTAGTTGATTCCTCGAAGAAACGTTGTAAGAGGGAGTCAAAGGAACAACAGAAGGGGAAGAAGAAAAAGGCTAAAAAGGCAGAACTAGCTCAAATGGGCACTTACCATCATTATGGCAAGGAGGGCCATTGGCGAAGAAATTGCAAGATTTATCTTGAGTCCGTGAAGAAGGATAAGGCATCGGATGCCCCATCTTCTTCAGAAATCTTCTTTATTGATTGTCATTCTATTTCCTTAGACACTTGGGTATTTGATACTGGGTGTGGCTCACATATATGTAATGACATACATGGGCTAAGGAATAGAAGAAGACTCGTCAAGGGAGAGTCAAATTTACGTGTTGGGAATGGAGCAACGGTTGCTGCACTCGCCATCGGAACGTATTTGTTGGAACTCCCTGTAGGACTTGTCTTAGAACTGGACAATTGCTTTTATGTTCCTTTGTTGATAAAGAACATCATTTCTATTTCTTGTTTAAATAGAAATTGGTACCATTTGACTTTTAGTAACAATTGTTGTTACATAACTTTGAATGGAGTTCTTTATGGGCCTAGAACTTTAAGCAATGGTGTTTATACGTTGGACGTATCCAGTGATGTTTTCAATATCGAAGCGAGCAACAAGCGTGCTCGAAAAGATAATCAATTAGACACCTACATGTGGTATTGTCATCTTGGCCATGTAAGCAAGAAACGCATGTCCGAATTACACCGATGTGGAATTCTGGAATCGTTTGAATAGGATTCATATGATACATGCGAATCATGCTTAAAAGGCAAGATGACTAAGTTACCTTTTACTGGAAAAGGTGAACGAGTGTGAGAGTTACTAGGTCTAATACATACTGATGTATGTGGACCTATGTCAACTCAAGCATTAGGAGGCTATAGTTACTTCATTACCTTCACCGATGATCACTCACGGTTTAGGTATGTGTTCTTGATGAAACACAAGTCTGAAGCCTTTGAAAGGTTCAAAGAATTCAGAAATGAAGTAGAGAAACAACATGATAAGAGTATTAAAATACTTCGATAGGATCGAGGTGGTGAATACTTAAGTCAAGAGTTTCTTGATTATCTAAGAGACAACGGTATATTGTCTCAATTGACTCCGCCATATACACCACAGCATAATGGTGTATCTGAGAGGCGTAACCGGACCTTGTTGGACATGGTCAGGTCAATGAAGAATCATGTGACTCTTCCCAAGTCCTTTTGGGGCTATGCACTTCAGACAGCTGTTTACTTGTTAAACAGAATGCCTACCAAGGTAGTCTCAACTACTCCATATGAGATATGGAATAGTAAGAAACCTCATGTATCTTACTTGAAGATATGGGGTTGTCCTGCTTATATGAAGTGAACAGTATCAGACAAATTGGATGCAAAGTCTGATAAATGTCTATTTATTGGATACCCTAAGGAAACAAGGGGTTACCAATTCTATCATCCTGTGGAACAAAAGGTGTTTGTTTCAAGGCATGCTGTGTTTCTAGAGAAAGAGTTTCTCTTGCAAGAAAACAGTGGGAGTGTCGTCGAGCTTGAGGAGGCTCAAGAGACTCAAATAGACATTGATGAGATACCTGGTGAAGCACAACAGTCGACAACTCATAGTGATGAGCAATCGGCTGGACCTATTGTAACACCACATCTTCGTAGATCTGGTAGAACACGCAATATTCCTGAGAGATATGGATTTCTCGTAATTGAATCGAACGACGTGTTACTCATTGATGATGAGGAGCCTACCAGTTATGAAGAAGTGTTGACAAGTTCAGAAAGGGATAAGTGGCTTGGTACCATGAAGTCAGAAATGGATTCCATGTATAAAAACCAAGTTTGGAACTTGGTTGACCCACCTGAAGGCATAAAACCTATAGGGTGCAAGTGGGTTTTCAAGAAGAAAACCGACATGGATGGTAATGTGATTACCTATAAGGCTAGATTGGTGGCGAAAGGATATCATCAAAAGCAAGGTGTTGATTATGACGAAACCTATTCGCCTGTAGCTATGCTTAAATCCATTCGGATGCTCCTGGCCATAGCGCCTCATTATGATTATGAGATATGGCAGATGGATGTGAAAACAGCTTTCCTTAATGGAAACCTGCTCGAGGACGTGTATATGATACAGCCTAAGGGTTTCACATCGGTTGATAAAACCAAGGTATGCAAATTGCGACGGTCCATTTATGGATTGAAGCAAGCATCCAGGAGCTGGAATATCCGTTTTGATGAGACAATCAAAAAATTTGATTTCTCACAAAATCCAGACGAACCTTGTGTGTACAAGAAGGTTAGTGGGAGTGTAGTCGTATTCCTAGTATTGTATGTCGATGACATATTACTTATAGGAAACGATGTTTCAATCTTACAGTCAGTTAAGGTTTGGTTATCCAAGATGTTCTCCATGAAAGTCCTGGGAGAAGCAACCTACATCCTCGGGATTAAGATCTATAGAAATAGATCGAAACAGTTGCTTGGCCTTTCACAATCTACATATATAGACCGAGTGCTAAAGAGATTTAGCATGTCGGAATCCAAGAAAGGTTTTCTACCCATCAGGCATGGGATACACCTTTCGAAGTCTATGTGTCCGCACACAGAAGACGAGAGGATTTGCATGAGTAAGATTCCCTATGCATCCGCAATAAGATCTATCATGTATGCTATGTTATGTACAAGGCCCGATGTATCTTATGCTCTGAGTGTCACGAGCAGATACCAGTCTGATCCAGGAATGGATCATTGGGTGGCTGTTAAGACGATCCTTAAGTACTTAAGAAGAACTAAGGATGTGTTCCTAATATATGGAGAAGGGTACATGGTGATACGTGGGTATACGGATACCAGCTCCAGACAGACAAGGATGATTCCATATCTCAGTCTAGGTGTGTATTCACCTAGAATGGAGCCGCAATAAGTTGGAAAGGTTCGAAGTTTGACACTATAGCGGATTCTGCCACTTAGGCATAATACATTGCAGCTTTGGAAGCATCAAAGGAAGCGGTTTGGATCAAAAAGTTCATCTCTGAACTTGATGTGGTCTCATCAATGATCCAAACATGTGCTTCGCCGCTATCATCTTATCAGAGAGATCATCAGTACGAACGAAAATACAAATCGAAAAAATTCCCACTGAAAGGAACTTAGCGGATCCCTTGACAAAGGAATTACCTCAAAATAAGTTTGAGGGTCATGTTAGAGCATATGGTATTGGATACCGTAGCGATTGACATTAGGCCAAGTGGGAGTCTGTTAGTAATATATGAGAGATGTCCTAAGGCAATCGCATTATGTATGAACCATTTATATGATAAATGAAGATTCACTATTTGAGTATACATGTTTTATGTATTTGATTGGATCTTAAACTCATTTACTGAATGTCCACGATACGATTCACAGCATGAGAGAATTTGTGATTGGATCACAACTAGTGAGTATCTCTACATGTGTAATTGTGATGTATCGGAATTATCCCTAGTCGATGAATTGATGGATTTGGACACCATCAATTCTGTCGAGACTAGCACGAGGTATACTCCTTGGTGTATCCAAGCAGCTGATTCTCACTGGCTGGAGACATTGTGATATCCGGAGTTAATCGTGGATGCTAGTTATGGTAACTAGTTCATTGGAGTGACCTGTCGTAAGACTTCATATGGTTCTCTGCATATATAGATATGTCAATGAAGTTCTTACTGTGGCTTAAGTGCGATGTTCCTTTGACTTGCGGTATTCAAGTCATCTTGATCATAGAGACTTATGCTTTGACATCTTAAGCAAGCATCTCTAAGAAGATGTGGACCCGGGATGATTGGGTATAAGTCGAAGTGATCGAAGGTGTTTGAATAGCCTATAAAGGATTCACCACTCCTTGCGAGGAGATGTATACCCATGGCCTCTCGTCGGATTGTTACTAAAGTCTTTGGCCAAAGCATTGCATGTTTAGAGTAAGGTACTCTTCGATTCATGTGGAGTAACTAGAATCCGTAGGACGAGGAAATGATACTTGGGCTAGGTGTGACGTAGTCAGCCTAGTGGAGACTAACACAATAGACCATGTCCTGAACCAAGTGGGTATAAGATGAGTGAAGGGAATGGGGCACGAATCATTCGAGCTGCTGAAGGGTTTCAGAAATAGTTCTGGATCAACCGTTGATCTTTTCGATTAATTGGGGATCATGATGTACTACTAGGTGCCGCTCATGATCGTTCTATAATTAATGGTTAATTATAGACGGCCAACATAAACCGAGAACCTATTTGGTCACACGCACAACGAGCGTAATCCGAAGGATTTAAAATGAGCTTGAGAATGGGATTCTCAGATGGAGAGAAACTAAATTTGGTTGGACCAAACATGGAGCGAGCATGAAATCATTTCAGTCGCAATGGAAGCATGGATGGGCCGTGTCTTATGAAGACATAATGGATGGACCAAAATGGTTTGGTTCTAATCCAATGGAGGAGAATAAACCAAAGGGTTTGGTTTATTTTAAACGAATGAACCAAAAGTTGGTTTGGTTCGTTTTAACTTAAAATAAACCATCATGGTTTGGTTTATTTTAACTTATCTTAATGGAGCGGGTTAACGGGCCTAATGGTTATGATCCAATAACCATTAAGAGAATTAGTTCTCTATAAAAGAGGGCTTAAGGGATGGTTTAAGCCCTAATCCAAAACCCCTAGGTTAAAGTTGCCGCCCACCTCCTTATTGGAGTTTTCAGCGCCAACCTCTTGCCGCCGCACATAGCTCCTCCAACCGGCATCCAGAAGGTAGCTTCCTTCCCCCTCGCCGGCGTCGAGCTGCTGCCGGTTAGTGCTCCGGTGATCTCCTTCAAGTTTGGCATCAAGGTGAGCTCTATCTCCCTTGGTTGGCCGGCACCTATCACCTCGACCAAAGCTGTCCAGTTTTCTGGACAGCTTGTTGTCCTCTCGTCGGAGCGTCATTTGGATGACGGTTAGAGCTCCGACAGCGGCTAACTTATCGGGGATTCGATCTCTGGTAATCCTCTGAGGTGGAGGACGAAGGATTCGTCAATTGGTTGATGAATACCTCTCCGGAGAAGCGAGTTTTGAGAACTCGTATTAGGATCCGAATTTGGATTCGGATCATGATCATCTCTCGATCACGTCGTCTTCAACACGAGGCTAGTAACCCATACGAAGACGAAGCTCGTGGCTTAGCGAAGTCATGCCGAGGAACTCGGCGTGGATACGGATAGAGACGATTCTAGCGAGGATCGTTCCGGTTGATGCTGTTCCCGCTACACGTCATACGAAAGGTATAACGTAGATAAATTTCCTTTTATTGCAAATTTAAATTTACGGTTATGTCTACACTTGTTGTAATATGCATGTGTGTGTTGTGTGTGTTATAATAAATGTAGATTTATTATTTTTATTGCTTCCGCTGTGTTCATGTTTACGAAACGTGATCGAACACACACACGCCGCGGTGCCGGAAACCCAACAATGAAGGCACCTCCGAAGCCAAATTAGCAAGAAGAGACCTTCTCTGATCATAACTCAACAACATAAAAATGGACAAAGAAGAAAAGGTACTATCACTACATTCTATGTTTAAAAAAATTATTAATGGCTTGTCAAGTGTAAGGGAGAATCTATCAAATTGGGACATGATAATGAAAGTGTCACGCCCCGAGAGCATACCGTGCCGAAAAGCAAACAGACGGCATCTCCCCTGTATGTGGCAATATTTCGAGTTAATACAAGGCTTGTAGGCCACAACAACAACAACATATATATATATATATATAACATAACAACATAAAGAAACACAATGGAAACTAATACAACAATATACCCACACATATACAATACAATCACACACCATGCATACCGGTATAACTAACACCATAACATAAATAAAACCTCGTCAAAAACCACACTAACATGTGCCTACAACACATACACATAACACCATGAAAACTAAGAATACAAAATAAGACATACAGAAAACCCAAAAACCCAGACTCTCGGAGTTGAGATGAGATGATGTCAGGCAGCGGTGCTCCAAGTCCATCACGAAGTCGGCTACCTGTTACCTGGGCGACAGAAAAACTCAGGGTCCGTGGTGGTGAGTAAAACTCAGCAGGTAATAAGAAAAAACATGTATATATATCAAATATCACATGTTATTCAACAACATAATCTAGAGGTACAACAGGTATATCAGCATTGTATATAAATACAAGCATATACCGTCTAACCAAATGAACAACGTAAAATACAGACATACCTGAAAGTCTGCTACACTACTCTGATCCAACTTGAGCATATATCCAACATATATAACAGGAAGAGTAATACCAACTCACAATATACTCATGCTATAGGTCAAGGTATCTAATTGTCTGTCCAACACATATACAAGTATCCGACACAACCGTATAACAGATACAAGAAGCATGCATGAATGTGATGTACAACCAAATGCAGCAAGCATAGTACAATCAAATGCAACATCACAATAAGGATCTATATATATTAATAACAACCATCCATATATATATATATATATATGCATATATGTATATATATGGTAATATGCAAAGTGCCATAAGATACGACAATGTAGCATGCATGGTCATTCTCTGATACCAATTGTTAGTGCCTATAAGAATCATATATCTCTACAATGGTATGATATTGTCCACTTTGGGCCCAAGCCCTGATGGTTTTGTTTTTGGGCTTTACCTAAAAGGTCTCATACCGATGAAGATATCTTTTCATCTTATAAGCACATGATCTTTTCCATGTCTTACATATGTGGGACTTTGATTCTATTCCCAATACTCCAACAATGCCCCCTCAAACAAAGGACCATATTGATCCCCCCTCAAGCCTATCCTTCCTCGAAGGACATCCTCTGCTTGATGTCCGATCCTTAACCCACCAGGACTTCCTGCTAACTATCTGGTCCTCCTGACCCACCTGGACTTCCTTCCAATTGTCCAGCTATTTTGGCCCAACTGGACTTCCTGCCTGGTATCTGGTTCTCTTGATCCAGACATGGGAGCTCAACTTCCTTCGTTTGAGATTCATGGCTTTACATAGACCATGGCTTTGATACCACTAAAGTTGTCACGCCCCAAGAGCATGTCGTGCCAAAAAGAAAACAGATGACATCTCCTTTGTACGTGGCAACATTTTGGGTTAATAGAAGGCCCGTAGGAAACAACAACAACAACAACATATATATATAAAACATAACAACATAATGAAACACAGCGGAAACTAATACAACGACATACCCATAACCACACATATACAATACAATCACACACCATGTATACCGATATGACTAACACCAGAACATAAATAAAACCTTGTCAAAACCCGCACCAACATGTGCGTACATCACATACACATAACACCATGAAAAATCAAAATACAAAACAAGACATACGGAAAACCCAAAAACTCAGACTCTCAGAGTTGAGATGAGACGATGCCAGCTAGAGGTGCTCCAAGTCCATCACGAAGTCGACTATCTGTTACCTGGGCAATAAAAAAACCCAAGGTCCGCGGTGGTGAGTAAAACTCAGCAGGTAATAAGAAAAAAACATGTATATATATCAAATATCACATGTTATTCAATAACATAATCTAGAGGTATAACAGGTATATCAACATAGTATATAAATACAAGTATATCCCGTCTAACCAAAAGAACAACATAAAATGTAGACATACCTGAAAGTCTGCTACACTACTCTGATCCAACTTGAGCATATATACGACATATATAACAGGAAGAGTAATACCCACTCACAATATACTCATGCTACAGGTCAAGGTATCTAATGGTCTGTCCAAGACATATACAAGTATCCGACACAACCGTATAACAGATGCAAGAAGCATGCATGAATATGATGTACAACCAAATGCTGCAAGCATAGTATAATCAAATGCAACATCACAATAAGCATATATATATAGACTGCATCTATATATATATTAATCACAACCATCCTTATATATATATATATACATTCATATATGTATATATATGGTAATATGCAAAGCGCCATAAGATACGGCAATGCAACATGCATGGTCATGGCTGCGCACCCCTACTCACTACCATGACCCCAGTGTGGCCTAGGTGGCACGACATGATAACTGTCCCAACTCAACACCAACCACCGCTCTAGAGTGGCTGAGTGGGTAGTATGATCAAGTAGCATATGAGCGTAAAAAGATCGCTACACAACAAGTGTCCCTACTGCTGGCCACTCCGACTAACACTACCTATGAGTTGTCGAGTGCCACGCACCCAGGACAACTGCACGCAACTCCAACTACCACCATCTATAGTGATAGAGTGCGACACAACAAATGTTCTGCCTTCACACCAATTACTCCTCGGGGAGTAACCTGGAAGGCAAGATGACTGACGACTCTCTCAACCCCAAGAGAGACTATGTCATCAGAATGCATGAAAATGACATGAATGTACTGTCACACGTACAGACATCTACCACAGACTCTCTATTCTATAGAGAGTCATACTAATCAGGTCAACGCACTCTCTATCCTACAGAGAGTCGTACTCAACTGATCATAACACTCTCTATCCTGTAGAGAGTCATACCAATCTAATCGATGCACTCTCTATCCTGCAGAGAGTCGTACTCAACTGATGGACACTCTCTATCCTGTAGAGAGTCGTACTCATCTGATCGATGCACTCTCTATCCTGTAGAGAGTCGTACTCAACTGATTATAACAAGCTAGGACCACCGGTCCATAGCGACACACTAAGTACCATTCATCTGACCATTTACACAATACATGGTCAGTGGTAAACATGCAACCTAAGGGTACTAGAATAACCCTAGGTTCAAGACATTGTCTACCTATGGATGACCTCTTTGCGCAATTTACAATCAGGTTGTCTTCCGAACTTTACTATTTGCACTTAACTAAACAAATTCTAGGTTACTTACATCACCTATATATATAACTCCTAATCATGATAAAATCAAACATGATAGCAGCAAAGGAGTTAATAGCCAAAGGTAAGGTATCAAGCGCAAGAGTAAATAGAACAGAGCCAAGGTAACATGATCATATAAGATGATCATGCATCTAAATCTGCATGCATTAAAACTATCTGACCAGGGTAGGAATTAACCACCTGTTATCAAGCTCGTGCTAGCTGTCCATGCGTCCAAGAATCTAATCCAATCTTAATCACTGATTAATTAACCCAAATAATCTAATTCTATAAGATGAACCAACTAATATATTTGTATGTATCCGTAAGATCCAAATTTGAACTTACCTTACACCACATCAATTCCCATAGCTTATCTGGAAGAATAACCCTCTTCTAAAATCATCTAGCTCCGTGGTATTTTACAGAAAGATATCGATGCATTCCCCCGATCTTCAAAATGGAGCTCCATGGTGGATTCCTTCTATATCTCAAGGAATCTAGAGGTTAGTACTTTAGAAGAATTTTTCTCAATCATGGAACTTCACGAAACTCGCCTTGAAGGAATAATGGAAGAACCAAGCAATCAATCAAGGGGAGTAGTACTTGTAGCAAACAAAGGGAAGAAGAAAAAGACCACACCTTTTTCATCGGATGATGACTCACAATCTTCTATGGATACCGATGAAGAGGCATATATGGTAAGAAGGGTAAGATGTGCATTAAAAGACTTTAAATTTAACAAATCTAATGATAGGAGAAGGACAAGCAAGATCATATGCTACAATTGACAAGGAGAATGACACATGAAGGATGAGTGTCCTTTATTGAACAAGAGAAAGGAAGAAAAGAAGAAGGAAGGCAAGAAGAAAGATGAAAATAAGTCAAAAGAAAAGGAGAAGTCAAAATCCTCCTGGAACTTAAAAGCCACATAGGACGACTTATCTTCATCAGAGGAAGAGGAGGTTGTCTCACATTTAGCACTAATGGGAAAAGATGATGTAGCATCCACCTCATCCCAACAAGAAGAAGGAAGCACAAGTGAGGAGGAGAGCTCAAGTGTAGGGGGAGCACAAACATCAGATTTGGTAGAAGATTGGGTAAGTGAGGTAAAGAATCTCCCTACCCAAGGTGTAATTCATATGATTTCAAGTTTAACTAAGGACTTATTTAGAACTAAAATGGAAAATAAATGCATGCAAAATGAAATTAGGAATCTAGAAGAAAAGTTTAAAAATGCATGTTCACATGATAATGTTTCTTCTTCTAGTACTAATGATGCATGTTTAGAAGAAAATAGGGTGTTAAGGGAAAAGGTAGAATACCTTAGTAAAGCCCTTGAAAAATTCACCATAGGCACAAATACTTTTAAAATGATCATAGGGAGCCAAAGGGCACGTTTTAACAAAAAGGGCTTACGATCTAAGGGATCAAAGAATGAAAAGACATATCATTGTTTAATTGCTAGGGGGCAATCAAAAAAAATAATGGTTGCTAGAAAATAGATCCCTAAGGAATACTTGGTAAACTCTATTGGAAAGAATCTATATTGGGTACTGATGGTGTCGTGTTTTTTATCTTACTAAGATTAAACATTTACTGGGCAGTTGGGATGATTGTTGAATCCCTAATCATAGAAAGGAAGAGCGGTGTAGAGTTGATTCAGTGACTAAGTATTATGGTTGGCAGAGCGGTAAATTACTTTTCTGATCAATATATGTGTTTTCAGAACAATTTATGTATTTCTAGAGCAGTCTCTGTGTTTCCAGGGCAGTTAGTATATTTAAAGGGCAGTGTATGTGGATCTTGATCTCAGTAAAGGATGATGAAAGGGGTGTTTCCGGGGCAGTTCATATGTTTTCAGAGCAGTCTCTGTGTTCCCAGGGGAGTTAGTATATTTGTAGGGTAGTGTATGCAATTCTTGTTAAGGAAGGATGATGAAGGGGGTGTTTCCAAGGCAGTTCATGTGTTTTTTGAGCAGTACTGGTAGGGCAGTCTATGTGCTTCTAGGGCGGTTAGCACATTTGCCCAGCGGTAGGTTCATTTCCCGAGTTGTAGGTTCATTTCCTAAGTCGTTTGCTTATTCTCCGAGCCATTGTTGGATTTTGGGATTCTCTTTTTAGTGTGGTGAAATAAGGAGAAAAGGGGTATGCCGAAGGATAGGAAGTAACAATGGTAGGTTAATGGTGGTTAGTTTAATATAATCACATTTATCTTTGTATTTTATTTAAATTAACACATGGAAAAAGGTATTTTGAATTAAGAGCAAGAAAAACGGTTATGAGGACAGCTTGGCAAAGGGAATTCAAGTAAATGCACTGCAAGGAGAAGGCGGGGTGACTCATCTATAAAAGGGACAGAGGGCGACGGGATCAAGGATGGTTGTTTCTTCACGATTTGGTACTTCCAAGATCTCTCTTCTTCTCCATTTCATTGCTTTCTTCGTACTCATACTAACTTGAGCATTGGAGTGGCCTCGCCCGGAAGTCGGCCAACCCTTAACGCTCTTCCTTGGTGTGGTAGATCTAGCTTAATTCCTAAGACCAAAGGCGATTCAACCAGCTAATCTTCTCTAAGCCTCTCTCTCGGTGGCAGATCCAGCGATTCATAAGGAGGGGGAGGGTGGTCTTGGCAATCCAAAGAAGCAAGCACTATCAGGTACCCAAGTCAATCCTTAAAGGTTAGAAAAACCTAGGATAGTCAACCATAATTGGACTTATTTCATATCATGGTAAATGGTTGGCTTATGATCCTAATGGGTGATATGGGAGTATATTTAACCTTGATAGCATTGCATGAAATTTTTGGTTAAGTAGAAATACCTTAGTTACATCTCACAACCCACTATAAGGATAACTTGATTGAAAAACATAGCAATGGGTGAGATGTTAGGTTGATACAAATGATTCACTAATGTTTATGGCATTTTGATGAGACATTAGGTGTATCATGACATAGCAATCATTGATCAACTATGGAGAAAGCAAATGTTTAATTCATGAACATCTTACCCAAAGATCATAGTTGGATATTTCTAAAAATTTGAAAAAAATTTCATGTTTTAAAAACTATGAGTTGATGTTTTGAAATATGTAAAGGCAAAACTAGCTTTCCAAGTTGATACAAAATTTGAAATTTTTTTAAACTTTTGAGTCTTACTTTTGAAAATCTTATCCATTTTCATGAAAAATCATTTTTCCTTGATAAAGGAACTCATAAGAAATGTGTTCCCCAATTTTCATAATTTTTTGAATATTTATGAATTTTTCGTGCATTTCTGAAGAGGGCTTCAGAAATCAGAAAGGTTGATTATTAGACAACAGTCGACTGGCGACTTGTACCAGTCAACTGATGACACTGTGCATGGGCACAATAACCCAGTTTTAAGCTTTTTCAGTTAGTTTTGGGTGTCTTATTCTCTTAATACATGATACCACATTGTATAAGATTTATATGATCTTTTTGTTCGTGTCAAAGGGGGAGAATTATAAAGGTTTAAGTTAATAATGCTAGAGCATGTGTTAAGGGGGAGTTTGCATGTGTTAAGGGGGAGTTTGATTTCCATGTTTGATTTTCATGCTTACTTTCCTTAAGTTGTTTTACCTAACTTAAACATATTGACACACATCAAAAAGGGGGAGATTGTTAGGGCAATAAACTCAAGTATTATCTTGGTTTTGATGTGTGTGTCAAAGGGATTAAGTTAGGATGCTATGCTTTTGATGTGTGTGTTTAAGTTATGCAGGACTTAGTAAATCACAGATGAGTAGCTTGATGAAGCATTGGCAAGTTCATCATCTCATGGCTCAGGTCCTTGAGTCGGTGATGGATGGCACGGGGAGAAGCCATGAGCTTGGTGCATCCGAGGGACCGCCGGATGAGGAGCAATAGAGTAGAACCAAAGAAAGCAGACTTCAGGGAAAGACGCGAAGGATGGCATCCGAGGGACGCAGGCCGAAGGAAGAGAGTTTCAATGGGAGAATCCATGGGAGATGAGAGTTGAGCAATTATAACCCAGGACGGGGTAATTCAACTTAGGTGAACGTGGCTAAGATCAAGTGTCGGATGCTCAAACATGTTGTTTGAGATTTTACCCAATGGTCAGATGCTCAAACATCTTATTGTTTGAGGTTTTATCTGACAACAGTCGACAGATATAGGTATCAGTCAACTGGTCCATGTCGACTGCTAGTTAACTAGAGTCAGCTAAGGTTTTGTGGCCCAATAGTTGACTGCAAGGATTTGGCAGTCGACTATCAAGGTATGGCAGTCGATTCTTATATTGTGGACATGGTCACAGAAACTTCTAGAGTCTACTAATTGCTTGGAGCAATCGACTGATGGATTGATTAGTCAACTGATTGTATGATCAGTCGACAGACAGTATGTCATTGGTCTATGATGATCGCAAATCAGGCTTGGTCAGAAGTCATTGGAATGACAACAGTCAACTGATGGAATGTAGCAGTCGACTGCTGCATGCCCAACAAAAAGAAAGCCCTTGTCTCTATAAAAGGAGGGCTTTGAGAGCCTTGGAGAGGCTAATGTTTTCACTCCTAACATTGCTCCAAGCCTCCTAAACATGTTTACTCTCCTCTTCCCTAATTCTATTTCTATCATATTGTAAGAGGGAGAGTTTGTGTAAGAAGGTTTTCTCCACCTTGTGTTGAGCTAAAGGAGAAGTTTAGTGGAAAGGTTGAGGGAGTGATCCACCTAACGGATTGTCATGGACTAGCAGCGAGAGGTCGTGAACCACGTTAAGAAAATTATGTTAGCGGTGTTCTTTCTTTACTTTGTTTTTAGCTTTAATTGTCTTGCATTAGTTTTATTATCATTCTGCTGTGCTAACGAGTATTGTAGACAATCAAGTATGAGCACGATGATTAGACTATTCATCCCCCCATCTAGTCGGGCCATCAATCTCCAACAAGTCCTAGTAGGTTAGCAAGACCGGATACTAGGAAATGAGTATTGAAAGTCCTAGTAGGTTGCTTTGACTGAATACTAGGCAGAAGCCTTGACAGATCATGAGGACTGGACACTAGTCGTGAAGTCTAGATGGGTCGAGTGAATCGGACATCTGCCATAAAGATCGATTGGGTCAGGAGACCGGACAATTACCATGAAGACCAGCTAGGTTAGGGAGATTCGATAGCTGGCAGAAGTCTTGGCGGGTCAGATCGGATGTCAAGCATGGTATGCCCGACTGGACAGCCGACAAGTAAGCCTCAAGTGAAGAGGTGAGGCGGAATCCTCAGGTGGGGACAAATCTAGGTGTCGATCCAATGGATAGTCTGCATGGAACTAAGAAGCCAAGATCGGGCAGTATTACTACTGCCACTACATTTCATACTGTATGCTTTGCTAATCTTGTTTTGTAGGGGAACAATCGACTAAAAGATTTTTAGTCGACTGAGTATATTGTAGTCGACTGGGTACTTAGTTGGCAAGATAAGCTAGTGGTCGATTGGATATATGACGACAAAGATGGAAAGAGCTCCAGTCGACTGGGGAGATCTAGTCGACTGAAAAGGCAAATTTCCTGATGCGGAACCAGGTGATCTGGAGACAACTAGACCAAGTCCAGTCGACTAGAGGGTATTCTAGTCGACTGGAAAAGGCTTATAAAAGAAATGGACGACCAACTCCGAAAAATATAACTCTACCACATCCAAGTGATGTCCCAAGTGTTCTTCATCCGCAAAACTTCATCTCATTGCAATGCCACAACTACACCACTCTGTGCTCTATTTCAAAGGCTACAAAGTGTCGGTATACTTTAATTTTTGTTGTAACTTCGCTTTATGTACTTTAATTCAAAGAGAAGGTAGCTTGTTACCTTTCTCTTAATCTTTGTAAAAAGTGAACCCCTTGTACCAAATCAGCAAGTTGATTTGGAGTCGACTGGAGGGTATTCTAGTCGACTGGAAAAGGTTTATAAAAGAAATGGATGACCAACTCCGAAAAATATAACTCTACCACGTCTAAGTGATGTCGCAAGTGTTCTTCATCCTCAAAACTTCATCTCATTGCTATGCCACAACTCCGACACTCCTTGCTCTATTTCAAAGGCTACAAAGTGTTGGTATAATTTAATTTTTGTTGTAACTTTGCTTTATGTACTTTAATTCAAAGAGAAGGTATCTTGTTACCTTTCTCTTAATCTTTGTAAAAAGTGAACCCCTTCAAAGTCGAGAGTTCTCGAGTCGGAGGGTCATTTAATGGATTGCCCATCGAGGTAGCTCTTGGAGAGCTATGGGCCTTGGAGTAGCAACCCGGCTAGGGTTGTGAACCAAGTAAAAAATTATTGTCTATTTATTTTTATTTTTATTTAATTCTGTTGCATACTCTTGAAAAGAAAAGTTCTAAAATCTAAAAGAAAATTTTATATTCCGAGATTCACCCCCCTCTCTCGAAACTCTTCGATCCTACAATTGGTAACAGAGCGAGGGCATTCTGAGTTTGGTGCAACCACCAACGAGAGTATTAGAAAATTTTCTTTAATTTTAGTATTCTTGTCTTCGATTAATTTTTGCATTTGTTTTAATATTTGTTTTTTCACTAGAATGAAGTTTCTAATACTTGTCTATCTTACTTTAGTATAAATTCATTTTTTTTGCACAAGTATAATATTGCTTCATTTTTGTAACTCTAAGAATATTTTTGAAAATTGAAATATCTATTTTTATAAATTAACAAAATGATGACACACTTAGAGGAGTATATCACCATTCGCCCTCCTCTCTTTAACGGAGAGGACTTTTCCTATTGGAAAAGGCCAATGGAGTGTTTCTTGAAAACCAACCTCAAGGTTTGGTTTTCGATTAGGAATGGTTTCATTCCTCCTGTAGATGACTGGGGAGAGTTGTTAGATCCAGAAAAATGGAACGCAAACATTAGAAAAAAGGCTCAAGTCGATTACAAGGCTTTAAACACCTTGCAATGTGGACTTACAAATGAGGAGCTAAGTCGAGTCAGGTCGGTTCAAAATTCTAAATAATTATGGGATAAATTAACTATATTACATGAACAAGTTAACTTGAGTCATCCTGAGGATTGTTTAGTTTTGATGGCAGGAACGAACAAAAAGAGAAAGAAATCCAAACCGAGGAAAAGGAAAAGGAAAAGGAAAGAAGCATCTAAGCCAACCATGGACAAATCATCATCGGATGAGTCGGATGCCAAAATACTGGAGACAAGCTTCGTAGCATTCATCGCTTCCAACGAGTTTGAAGTCGAGGCAAACTCTGAGTCCGAGTCTTAGTTTGAGAGAAGCCACGGATCCACATCCATTTTCGAAGGTTCAAACGAGGTAATATCTCCCTTAGAAGATAAACTATATAACATCATTGCATGCCTAAGTTTGAAATTAGCTAAGTCCGAGAACCGAGTAGACTCACTCCTTAAGGAAGTTAAAGTAGTTAAGGAGCAAGTTAACTCGAAGACATCAACTTGCCAAGTTTAGGATAGAGACTCAACTCAAGTTGCAAATCTTGAGGAAGAGAACTCGGTCCTAAAAAGGCAAGTAGAAGATCTCACCGGAATGTTGGAAAGGTTCACCTCGGCCTCCAAGTATCTCAACATGATGTTTGGGTCTCAACGAGTTGTGTACAACAAGTCCGGACTCGGATACAAGGCTAAGGACACAAATAGATCATGCATGCCCTTGTTTAATAGAAATGCTAAGAGTCAAGTCCAAGCTTGGGTTCCTAATTCTACCTTAGTCAATCAAATTGAACCGAACAAAATTTGGGTTCCCAAGAGTCAAGTACACTTAGTGCAAAAAAATCAACTAAGTTATCACTTAGGGGGAGCTAACACTTTGCTTGTTTCTTTAATTAGTTAAACTCTTGCATGTTTAGTTTAGTTTACTTGCTTAATTTAGAATGGACTAGATAGGAAACAAAGTAGTTTAAACTTGAATAACCTAGTACTAAGACAAAGTGAACTAATAGTAAGTTAGGGAAGCTCTTCAAGGTGCATGTCTAGGAAGTGGTCCACCTGATATCCAAAGAAGGTCATATGCCTCACCATGACCTAGTGCACTAAGTTGAGTGGAAGTATCCGAAGCTAACTCACTAAATCTTTAACTAATTACACCAAAGCTTTGTCCAAAGTGAGTCAAGTACTTAATTCCTTGATTGACTTTGTCTTAGGAAGTGGTCCACCTGATATCTAAGAAGATCATATGCCTTGCCACTCCCTGGAAGTCAATTTTGAAAAAACCTACTTGATTAGATCAAGCTAAACTTGAATCTGACACAAGTTCAAAAACTTTGAAATTTTCATTAAAATTAATCAAGGTAAGAATGAACGTTCATCTCACAAAACCCATAGGATTAACATGTATTGAAAATTTAGATTGGGTGGGATGATTAAGATCAATTCTAATTCAATGAACAATATTCAACTCAAATTAATTCAACCCTAATCAACTCAATTCTAATCAACTCAACTCTAATCAACTAAACTCAAATCAACTCAATTCTAATCAATTTTATCAACTCAACCCTAATCAACTCAATCAACTCAACCTTAATCAACTCAATTCTAATCAACTCAATCATAATCAACTCAACTCTAATAAACTCAACCCTAATCAACTAAATCAACTCAACCATAATCAACTCAACCCCAATCAACTCAACCCTAATCAACTCAATTCTAAACAACTCAAACCTAATCAACTTAATACTAAGTAAATCAACATAATTCAAAGGGGAAGTTAGTTTAGCATTATTTAAACTTTCAAAACATTCATGTATTCAATAAGATCCATGTTTGGAAAATCTTTAAGTAAGATTGCATTTTTACATGCATAAGCATGAGATTAAGGGGGAGTAAAGATATTTTTGAAAACTTAAAATAAAAACATAATTCTAGGGGGAGTTTCACATTCAAATCTTTATTCTAAGTATTTTCAAAAGAAATTAAATGTAAGCATAACAATGTTACTTTAAGGGGGAGATAAAAAAATTTAGAGGGAGCCTAAAAGAGATTTGCTGTGCAAATCTTTTAATTAATACTCAAACAACTTTCTTTCTAAGTAACTTAGCTTTATCTAAGTTTGGAAAATGAGAGTTAGCTAAGGTAAGTCTAAACATAAAATATCTTTTAATCTAAACAAATCATGATAGAATCTATGTTGAGAAACTCTCTTGAACATTATTTTTGAAAATATAAAAAATATATTTTAATATGAATTATTTTCAAACCAATGAAAAAGAGAACAACCTCTTAGAAGACTAATTTCAAGTTTAAAATGCACAAGAAGTACTACTTATGTTTTGATGTATGGGTGAATTTATGACATTCAAAAGTTGATAGAAAGAATATGCTAAGGGGGAGTTTTGATACTTTTGAAAAGACCTCAAAATGTTAAAAAAAACTCAAGATAAAATATATATCCTAATTTCATGGATAGGAATTCATTATTGGACATCCCTTATTTCATTTGCATTACCTTAAAAATTATGTATTGAATTAAGGTGAAGAAAACAATTATTGAAAGCTTTAATTAAGGGGGTGAAATTTTTTTTTCAAAACTTCTTAATTGCATGGCTTGAATTAAAGGGGGAGAATCAAATTCTAAAATTATTAAAAGCTTTAATTAAGTGGGAGGAAACAATTAAAGGGGACTCTAGCTTTTATTGAGTGGGCGAAAAACTTTGAAACACTTTAAATTTTGGGTGCTTTCAAAAATTTTAAAAAATTTTCAAACTTTGAAAATTTTGAAACACTAATATCCTTTAAAAAAAACTTGTATATTATAAAACTTATTTTGAATACTTGGTTTAAAAAAGCTTACTTTGAGAAGATTAAATCATTTAAATCATAAGTACTTTTGAAATACTCATTGAAAAGCTTAAGTATTTTAAGCTTAAAATTTTTGAAAAGTCTAAGTATTTTGAAAATACTTAAAGCTTACATACCTTGAGAATATTGATGACTTAGCTTAAAAAACTTAGTTTCAAAAGCTCAACTTGAAAATCTTATATGACTTAGCTTATTTTGAAAAGCTTAGCATGAAAAACTACTGATTTTTAAAAAAATCTAAGTACTAATAAAGAGAATATGAAATTTAATCAAAACATTTTATAAAATTAATGCAATATCTTTGAAAAGCTCATGTACACCGTGGTTGAAAAACATAAGTATTACTTTGAAATGCTTATAAACTTTAAAAGCTTATGAAAAGATTAAGTATTTTGAAAAAGCTTAAGGCTTATACCTTTGCAAAACTTTGAAAAGTCTAAGTATTTTTGAATAAATTATACTTATGGAGATTTAAGAAGTTCATTTATTTGAAAAACTTTAAAAAATTAAATGTTTAAATATTTTTGAAATACTTATGAAGCGTGTTAAGCTAGTTTTTTTTTTCAGAAGTAACTTTCATAAATTTATTCCTTGTCTTGAAAAGCTAAATACTTTGAACTCGTCTTTGAATTTTGGTATTTGGTGAATGATGGTATTTTTTATATATGCAAAAATGGGGGGGGGAGAGAGAATGTTTAAAGTTAGAGAAGTTTAAAGTAAGGAAGCATTTCATGTTGGAACGTAGGTGGCCGGCTAGAGGGGGTGAATAGCCCTCAATCTTCCTATGGTGGAATTCGTTCATTGATTTCCTACAAGTATAATTAGCGCAAGCGGAAATGTAAAGACAATAAAAAGGCAATGCTAACAAACCGATATAACGTGATTCACGGCCTCGCCGCTAATACACGACCCAATTCGTCTCGGGTGAATCACTCCGAAACAAATCCAATATGGTCACTCCCTTTAGCAAAAGCAAGGTGGAGGTAAACAATAGCGCCCGCCCTTATCTGCTCTCAGGGCGGCGCTACTTTTTTTTTTTTTTTTTTATAACATGACATATAGGGATCATTTCACAATCTACGTACTTAACGTGTTTTCCATGGCATAAACCTTCTCTTATACATGCATTACCTATCATATTCGTAATAAGCATGTTAACATCTCTTATCTCTTTTTATAACATGCATAACATAAAATATCCATTAATGAGTTCTAGCATATCAAACTTTTATAAGTAACTGAACAGTAACATAACTAAGCAACATTCAACATGGTACTATTAAATCTCAAGTCTTATAAGCGGAAGCAAATGTCTTAAGGTGTTCACTGAGCATATAAATATAAGCAGATAGTAATAGGGTTTTTTTCCACCATGCCACTATCACACCCACTTGGCCCCTCCTGCTACTTCTTCTTAGTTCATGTTTCCTTTATCTGCAGTATATGGACAACATAAACTATAAGCATATAGCTTAGTAAGATTCTTGCCTACTCACAAAATCCACAAACCTCATCGAACAATTAGAAAAACAGGAGCATACTAGCATAAATAGCATAAGTATTTCATAACAACACTATGTATCAACTTACCAACGCAATGAAAACATAAGCATGACATACAATTTACATAGACATGCTAAACATAATTAAATCTAAGCAGGGCATAAATTAAACATAAGCATTCATGATATCATCAACCCTAACATGCATAAAGGACATAGTCCTAAGCATTCTTAAACTTAACGTAAGCATTCATAATTTCATAAATCATAGACAAGCATCAAGGACATAATCATAAGCATTCTTAAACTTGACATAAGCATTCATAATTTCATAAATCATAGACAAGCATCAAGGACATAATCATAAGCATTCTTAAACTTGACATAAGCATTCATAATTTCATAAATCAAAGACAAGCATCAAGGACATAATCATAAGCATTCTTAAACTTGACTTAAGCATTCATAATTTCATACAAATCCTTTCTTTTCAAAACATATACATATAGGTACTTCAACATAATCATAACTTGAATGGGGGGCCCCAAGTTAAGTACCACATAATGCGCGTTCCCTAATAGGTTGGGGTAGCGAGCCACCAGACCTACTAGAGCAAGACGTCTTACGTCTTACCAGGGCAAGACCTCTTACGTCTTCTTATGTCCCTTTGGATTTGATTAACGACCACCTGACGGGTCGGGTACTTAACCTCTTGCAAAGTAAAATACTTAATTCCTTTCTTTCTTGTAATATCATAAAGGATGCTCTTAATCCCCCAAATAAAAAGGGGAGCATCTCTGTCTTATCTTATCATAAGGAGAGCTCTTAATCCCTACTTGAAAGGGAAGCATCTCCATCTTATCTTATCATAAGGAGAGCTCTTAATCCCTACTTGAAAGGGAAGCATCTCCATCTTATCTTATCATAAGGAGAGCTCTTAATCCCAACTTGAAAGGGAAGCATCTCTTAGACATGTCATAACATATATGCATTCATAACGTAAGAGTACCCTAAAGGGGTCCTAAAGCATAATCATGTTCATCACATCAGCATATTTCAGGGCATATTAAAATCATAATCATGTTCATCACATAAGCATATTTCATGGCATATAAAAATCATAATCATGTTCATCACATAAGCATATTTCATGGCATATAAAAATCATAATCATGTTCATCACATAAGCATATTTCATGGCATATAAAAATCATAATCATGTTCATCACATAAGAATATTTCATGGCATATAAAAATCATAATCATGTTCATCACATAAGCATATTTCATGGCATATAAAAATCATAATCATGTTCATCACATAAGCATATTTCATGGCATATTAAAATCATAATCATGTTCATCACCTAAGCATATTTCATGGCATATAAAAATCATAATCATGTTCATCACCTAAGCATACCACATGTCCTGATTTCCTAAGGGGTGTTTTCATGCAACCCTAGCCCTACAACCATTGTTGGCCGAAACTTGTAGGGTGCCAATTTCTTTAAGTTTTTTTTTTTTACACAAACTCCTTCACGAAGGCATACAACATGATATAACTTCACAAGGGGTGTTTTCATGAAACCCTAACCCTAAACCCAAGGTTGGCCGAAACTTGTAGGGTACCAATTTCTTTATTTTTTTGTTACATAAACTCCTACATGAAGTCATACAACATGATATAACTTCACAAGGGGTGTTTTCATTGTTGGGTTTCCGGCACCGCGGCGTGTGTGTGTTCGATCACGTTTCGTAAACATGAGCACAGCGGAAGCAATAAAAATAATAAATACTCCTATTTATTACAACACACACAACACACGCATGCTATTACAACAAGTGTAGACATAACCGTAAATTAAAATTGCAATAAAAGGAATTTAAACTACGTTATACCTTCCGTATGACGTGTAGCGGGAACGACATCAACCGGAACGATCCTCGTAAGAATCGTCTCTATCCGTATCCACGCCGAGCTCCTCGGGATGACTTCGCTAAGTCACGAGCTTCGTCTTCGTACGGGTTACTAGCCTCGTGTTGAAGACGACGTGATCGAGAGATGATCACGATCCGAATCCAAATTCGGATCCAAAAGCGAGTTCTCAAAACTCGCTTCTCCGAGAGGTATTCGTCAACCGTTTGGCGAATCGCCTTCGTCCTCCACCTCAGAGGATTACCGAGATCAAATCCCGTAAGTTAGCCGCTGTCGGAGCACTAACCGTCGTCAAGCGGCGCTCCGACGAGGAAGGAAGAAGCTGTCAGAAAACTGGACAGCTTGGTGGAGGAGATAGGCGCCCGGCCAAAACAAGGAGACAAAAGCTCACCTTGATGCCGAACCTTTTAGGGGATCACGGAGGTCGCCGGAGGTTCACCGGCTGGAGCTTGACGCCGGCAAGGGTCTTGACGGCAGCACAATCAAGCTGGGCGGCAAGGAGCTTAGGCGGCACAAAGCGGGTTGGGGCAACTCCTTGGAGGCTAGGGTTTTGATTTTGGATTAGGGTTTAACAATCCCTTAAGCCCACTTTTATAGAGAACTAATTCTCTTAATGGTTAATGGATCATATCCATAAAGCCAGTTAACCCGCTCCATTAAGATAAGTTAAAATAAACCAAACCATGATGGTTTATTTTAAGTTAAAACGAACCGAACCAACTTTTGGTTCATTCGTTTAAAATAAACCAAACCCTTTGGTTTATTCTTATCCATTGGATTAGAACCAAACCATTTTGGTCCATCCATTACGTCTTCATAAGATGCAGCCCTTCCACGCTTCCATTGCGACTGAAACAATTTCATGCTCGCTTTATGTTTGGTCCAACCAAACATAGTTTCTCTCGGTCTGAGAATCTCATTCTCAAGCTCGTTTTAAATCCTTTGGATTACACTCGTTGTCGTGTGACCAAATAGGTTCTCGGTTTATGTTGGGTCTATAATTAACCATTAATTATAGAGCGATCATGAGTGGCACCTAGTAGTACATCATGATCCCCAATTAGCAGAAAAGATCAGCACGGTTGATCGAACTATTTACGAAACCCTTGATGCTCGAATGAATCGTGCCCCATTCCCTTCACTCATCTTATACCCACTTGGTTCAGGACATGGTCTATTGTGTCAGTCCCCACTAGGCTGACTACGTCACACCTAGCCCAAGTATCATTTCCTCGTCCTACGGATTCTAGTTACTCCACATGTATCGAAGAGTACTTTACTCTAAACATGTAATGCTTTGGCCAAAGACTTTAGTAACAATCCGACGAGAGGCCATGGGTATACATCTCCTCGCAAGGAGTGGTGAATCCTTTATAGGCTATTCAAACACCTTCGATCACTTGGACTTATACCCAATCATCCCGGGTCCACATCTCCTTAGAGATGTTTGCTTAAGATGTCAAAGCATAAGTCTCCATGATCAAGATGACTTGAATACCGCAAGTCAAAGGAACATCGCACTTAAGCCACAGTAAGAACTTCATTGACATATCTTTATATGCAGAGAACCATATGAAGTCTTACGGCTGGTCACTCCAATGAACTAGTTACCATAACTAGCATCCACGATCAACTCCGGACATCACTATGTCTCCAGCCAGTGAGAATCAGCTGCTTGGATACACCAAGGAGTATACCTCGTGCTAGTCTCGACAGAACTGATGGTGTCCAAATCCATCAATTCATCGACTAGGGATAATTCCGATACATCACAATTACACATGTAGAGATACTCACTAGTTGTGATCCAATCACAAATTCTCTCATGCTGTGAATCGTATCGTGGACATTCAGTAAATGAGTTTAAGATCCAATCAAATACATGAAACATGTATACTCAAATAGTGAATCTTCATTTATCATATAAATGGTTCAAACATAAGGCGATTGCCTTAGGACATCTCTCATATATTACTAACAGACTCCCACTTGGCCTAATGTCAATCGCTATGGTATCCAATACCATAAGCTCTAACATGACCCTCAAACTTACTTTGAGGTAATGCTTTAGTCAAAGGATCCGCTAAGTTCCTTTCAGTGGGAATTTTCTCGATTTGTATTTCATTCCTACTGATGATCTCTCCGATAAGATGATAGCGGCGAAGCACATGTTTGGATCATTGATGAGACCACATCAAGTTCAGAGATGAACTTCTTGATCCAAACCGCTTCCTTTGCTGCTTCCAAAGCTGCAATGTATTCTGCCATAGTGGCAGAATCCGCTATAGCGTCAAGCTTGGAACCTTTCCAACTTATTGTGCCTCCATTCTAGGTGAATACATACCCAGACTGAGACATGGAATCATCCTTGTCTGTCTAGAGCTAGCATCCGTATACCCGCGTATCACCATGTCCCCTTCTCCATATATTAGGAACACATCCTTAGTTCTTCTCAAGTACTTAAGGATCGTCTTAACAGCCGCCCAATGATCCATTCCTGGATCAGACTGGTATCTGCTCGTGACACTCAGAGCATACGATACATCGGGCCTCGTACATAACATAGCATACATGATAGATCCTATTGCGGATGCATAGGGAATCTTACTCATGCAAATCCTCTCGTCTTCTGTGCGCGGACACATAGACTTCGAAAGGTGTACCCCATGCCTGATGGGCAGATAACCTTTCTTGGATTCCGACATGCTAAACCTCTTTGCTTTTCGGTCTATATATGTAGGCTGCGAAGACCAAGCAACCGTTTCGATCTATCTCTATAGATCTTAATCCCAAGGATGTAGGTTGCTTCTCCCAGTCTTTCATGGAGAATGTCTTGGATAACCAAACCTTAGCGGTGTAAGATTGACACATCGTTTCCTATAAGTAATATGTCATCGACATATAATACTAGGAACATTTGCCTCCCACTAACCTTCTTGTACACACAAGGTTAAATGCGGATTTTTGTGAAATCAAACTTTTGATCGTCTCATCAAAGCGGATATTCGACTCTGGATGCTTGCTTGATCCATAAATGGATCGTCGCAATTTGCATACCTTGGTTTTATCAAGCGATGTGAAACCCTCGGTGTATCATATACACGTCCTCGAGCAGGTTTCCATTAAGGAAAGCTGTTTTCACATCCATCTGCCATATCTCATAATCATAATGAGCCGCTATGGCCAGGAGCATGTGAATGGATTTAAGCATAGCTACAGGCGAATAGGTTTCGTCATAATCAACACCTTGTTTTTGACGATATCCTTTCGCCACCAATCTAACCTTATAGGTAATCACATTACCATCCATGTCGGTTTTCTTCTTGAAAACCCACTTGCACCCTATAGGCTTTATGCCTTGGTGGTCAACCAAGTTCCAAACTTGGTTTTTTACATGGAATCCATTTGACTTCATGGCACCAAGCCACTTATCCCTTCTACGAACTTATCGGCACTTCTTCATAAGCTGGTAGGCTCCTCATCATCAATGAGTAACCGTCGTTCGATTAAACTTACGAGAAATCCATATCTCTCGGGAATATTGCGTGTTCTACGGATCTCTGAAGATGTGGTGTTACAATAAGTCGTAGGATTGCTCATCACTATGAGTTGTCATGTTGTGCTCACCGGTATCTCATCAATGTCTATTTGAGTCTCTCGAGCCTCCTCAAGCTCAACGACACTCCCACTTTGTTTTCTTGCAAGAGAAACTCTTTCTCTAGAAACCACATGCCTTGAAACAAACACCTTTTGTTCCACGGGATGATAGAATTAGTAATCCCTTGTTTCCTTAGGGTATCGATAAATAGACATTTATCGGACTTAGCATCCGGTTTATGCGTCTGATCCGCTTCACATAAGCGAGACAACCCCATATCTTCAAGTAAGATACATGAGGTTTCTTACTCCATATCTCATATGGAGTAGTTGAGACTACCTTGGTAGGCATTACATTTAACAAAGTAAGCAGGTATGCGAAGTGCATAACCCCAAAGGACTTGGGAAGGAGTCGCATGATTCATCTCATTGACACGACTCCAACAAGGTCGATTCGCCTCTCAGATACACCATTATGCTGTGGTGTATAGGGCGGAGTCCATTGAGACAATATGCCATTGTCTCTTAGATAATCAAGAAACTCTTGACTTAAGTATTCACCACCTCGATCCGATCGAAGTATTTTAATACTTTTGTCATGTTTCTCTACTTCATTTCTGAATTCTTTGAACCTTTCAAAGGCTTCAGACTTGTGTTTCATCAAGAACACATACCCAAACCGTGAGTGATCATCGGTGAAGGTAATGAAGTAGCTATAGCCTCCTAATGCTTGAGTTGACATAGGTCCACATACATCAGTATGTACTAGACCTAGTAACTCTCCCACTCGTTCACCTTTTCCAGTAAAAGGTAACTTAGTCATCTTGCCTTTTAAGCATGATTCGCATGTATCGTATGAATCCAATTCAAACGATTCCAGAATTCCACATCGGTGTAATTCGGACATGCGTTTCTTGCTTATATGGCCAAGACGACAATGCCACATATAGGAGTCTATTTGATTATCCTTTCGAGTACGCGTGTTGCTCGCTTCGATATTGAAATCGTCACTGGATACGTCCAACGTATAAACACCATTTCTTAAAGTTCCAATCCCATAAAAAACTCCATTCAAAGTTATGTAACAACAATTGTTACTAAAAGTCAAATGGATCCCATTTCTATTTAGACAAGAAATAGAAATGATGTTCTTTATCAACGAAGGAACATAAAAGCAATTGTCCAGTTCTAAGACAAGTCCTACAGGGAGTTCCAAGAAATATGTTCCGATGGCGAGTGCAGCAACCGTTGCTCCATTCCCAACACGTAAATTTGACTCTCCCCTTGACGAGTCTTCTTCTATTCCTTAGCCCATGTATGTCATTACATATATGTGAGCCACACCCAGTATCGAATACCCAAGTGTCTGAGGAAATAGAGTGACAATCAATAAAGAATATTTCTGAAGAAGATGGGGCATCTGATGCCTTATCCTTCTTCACGGACTCAAGATAAATCTTGTACTTTCTTCGCAAATGGCTCTCCTTGCCATAATGATGGCAAGTTTCCTTTTGTGCTAGTTCTACCTTCTTAGCCTTTCTCTTCTTTCCCTTCTGCTTCCTCTTAGAACCTTTCTTGAGGAATCAACTAACGACAGTCCTACTCATGCTTCTCGAGAAGACTCCACAGTCTTGACATATTGGCGATACCACAGATGAACCTCCTAGCATCTCAGAGGTGAAGAGGAGCTTTGAGACTTCGAACCTTTCGAATCTCACTTGCTCATCAACCAACTCACAAAGATGAAGGACTACGATATGAGCATCCATATGCTCATGCTACTTTCGTAGCTTGGGTTCCATCGTGGCTAGCATGATGCAACTCATTTGTTCAGAATCACTCACATGTTTCTGATAGGCCAACAATTGGTCAAGAGTTGCATCGTCACTAGGACGGGCGGGAAGAGGCGCTTCGAGGACATTTGCAAGCTTTTCAACCTTGAGAACAATTCTCAAGTCTCTAAGCTAGTCCATGAAGCTCGGCCCAGTCAATTTATTCGAATCCAAAATGGAACGCAAATTCAAACACATCATGATCAATATATTAACTTAGAAATACAAAACGAGCATATATGAGAAAGATGATTTTAAAATGCATCAATATACATTTATAAATCCCATTCATTTTTCGAATTTCAAAAACCATTAAAATCACTTCGGGAGATCGTAGGTCCATCTCCGAATGGGCTGATATCCATCATAGATAAGAACAACCTTGGAGTGAGTCCAACAAGCCATTCTTAGCTATGATGGTGGGTATCAAGTATACCGATTACATATCATGTATATGTAACTATCACAATGTGCTATCAACTAATTGAATGTTTACACATACATTGGGTTGTTAACACATTAACAAGTATGCATCATATGCATAGCACCCAACTTCACCTCTCTTCACATCGACCTTGGAGTGAGTCCAACAAATCGATGCTCCAAGTTAAAGCCGACCCATTAATCTAGAAATTGTTTTAATATGGTTAGGCGCATTCAACCAATTAGCCAGGCTTGAGTCCAACAACCCAAACTAACGATTGACCTCGACTCTTACCATATTAGAGTTAAACTATTCCAATGATTTGAACATGTTCAGGTTCGAGCCGGGCTTGGAGTGAGTCCAACAACCCAAACAAGAAATAGAACTCTGGTTCTAACCATATTAATGGAAGGTGTAGGCTTTAATATTGAGTTAGGGTTTTATGTCTCATCCTCTTTGCATGCAAATAACTATTATCTACATGGCATGGCATACATGGCATACATCTACATGTCACGACACGCATGGCATAATGTTATGCATCTAATGCAATTACATGGCATACAATTATGTCATGTACATAATTTCCTTATTTGTCATAACTATTTATGGAAATAAAATATGTTTAAGATTTGATTCTCCAAATCAAATCATAATTAAATTAGGAAACAAATTTCCAAATCTAATCACATATTTTATTCATGGAATTATTTGATTAAGGAAAATCTATTTAGGAAACCAATTTCCTAAATCTTTAAAACTACTTATGGAAATAAAATATTTTAAGATTTGATTTCCCAAATCAAATCATGATTAAATTAGGAAACAAATTTCCAGAATCTAATCAAATATTTTATTTATGGAAAATATAAATTTCCATAAATACTTCCAACTTTCCAAAAGTGGAAGATTTCCATAAATACTTCTAGACTTTCCAAAATTGAAAAATTTCCATAAATACTTCTAAATTTCCAAAATTAGAAAATTTCCAGAAATACATTATGACTATCGCAAAACCATTTACGATTATGTGAAACACAACTGGGCTCTGATACCCTTTGTTGGGTTTTAGACACTTGCATGGCGTGTGTGTGTTCGATCATGTTTCGTAAACTTGAGCACAGCGGAAGCAATTAAAAATAATAAATACTCCTATTTATTACAACACACACAACACACGCATGCTATTACAACAAGTGTAGACATAACCGTAAATTAAAATTTGCAATAAAAGGAATTTAAACTACGTTATACCTTCCGTATGACGTGTAGCGGGAACGGCATCAACCGGAACGATCCTCGTAAGAATCGTCTCTATCCGTATCCATACCGAGCTCCTCGGGATGACTTCGCTAAGTCACGAGCTTCGTCTTCGTACGGGTTACTAGCCTCGTGTTGAAGACGACGTGATCGAGAGATGATCACGATCCGAATCCAAATTCGGATCAAAAACGAGTTCTCAAAACTCGCTTCTCCGGAGAGGTATTCGTCAACCGTTTGACGAATCCTTCGTCCTCCACCTCAGAGGATTACCGGAGATCAAATACCCGGTAAGTTAGCCGCTGTCGGAGCACTAACCGTCGTCCAAGCGGCGCTCGGCGAAGGAGGAAAAGCTGTCAGAAAACTGGACAGCTTGGTGGAGGAGATAGGCGCCGGCCAAAACAAGGAGACAAAGCTCACCTTGATGCCGAACCTTTTAGGGGATCACCGGAGGGTGGCGGAGTTCACCGGCTGGAGCTTGGATGCGGCAAGGGTCTTGGCAGCACAATCAAGCAGTGGCGGCAAGGGCTTGAAGGCGGCACAAGCAGGTTGGGCGGGGTTTAACAATCCCTTAAGCCCACTTTTATAGAGAACTAATTCTCTTAATGGTTAATGGATCATATCCATAAATCCCGTTAACCCGCTCCATTAAGATAAGTTAAAATAAACGAAACCATGATGGTTTATTTTAAGTTAAAACGAACCGAACCAACTTTTGGTTCATTCGTTTAAAATAAACCAAACCCTTTGGTTTATTCTTATCAAGCGAATGAACCAAAAAGTTCGGTTGAGTTTAACTTTTTAAAATAAACCATCATGGTTTGGTTTATTTTAACTTATCTTAATGGGCGGGTTAGCGGGCTTTATGGATATGATCCATTAACCATTTCTCTCCGAGAATCTCATTCTCAAGCTCGCTTTAAATCCTTTGGATTACACTCGTTGTGCGTGTGACCAAATAGGTTCTCGGTTTATGTTGGCCGTCTATAATTAACCATTAATTATAGAATGATCATGAGTGGCACCTAGTAGTACATCATGATCCCCAATTAACCGAAAAGATCAACGGTTGATCCAGAACTATTTCTGAAACCCTTCAGTAGCTCGAATGAATCGTGCCCCATTCCCTTCACTCATCTTATACCCACTTGGTTCAGGACATGGTCTATTGTGTCAGTCCCCACTAGGCTCACTACGTCACACCTAGCCCAAGTATCATTTCCTCGTCCTACGGATTCTAGTTACTCCACATGTATCGAAGAGTACTTTACTCTAAACATGTAATGCTTTGGCCAAAGACTTTAGTAACAATCCGACGAGAGGCCATGGGTATACATCTCCTCGCAAGGAGTGGTGAATCCTTTATAGGCTATTCAAACACCTTCGATCACTCGACTTATACCCAATCATCCCGGGTCCACATCTCCTTAGAGATGTTTGCTTAAGATGTCAAAGCATAAGTCTCCATGATCAAGATGACTTGAATACCGCAAGTCAAAGGAACATCGCACTTAAGCCACAGTAAGAACTTCATTGACATATCTTTATATGCAGAGAACCATATGAAGTCTTACGACTGGTCACTCCAATGAACTAGTTACCATAACTAGCATCCACGATCAACTCCGGACATCACTATGTCTCCAGCCAGTGAGAATCAGCTGCTTGGATACACCAAGGAGTATACCTCGTGCTAGTCTCGACAGAACTGATGGTGTCCAAATCCATCAATTCATCGACTAGGGATAATTCCAATACATCACAATTACACATGTAGAGATACTCACTAGTTGTGATCCAATCACAAATTCTCTCATGCTGTGAATCGTATCGTGGACATTCAGTAAATGAGTTTAAGATCCAATCAAATACATGAAACATGTATACTCAAATAGTGAATCTTCATTTATCATATAAATGGTTCAAACATAAGGCGATTGCCTTAGGACATCTCTCATATATTACTAACATTCATGAAACCCTAACCCTAAACCCAAGGTTGGCCGAAACTTGTAGGGTACCAATTTCTTTATTTTTTTGTTACATAAACTCTTACATGAAAGCATACACCATGATATAACTTCACAAGGGGTGTTTTCATGAAACCCTAACCCTAAACCCAAGGTTGGCCGAAACTTGTAGGGTACCAATTTCTTTATTTTTTTGTTACATAAACTCCTACATGAAGGCATACAACAGGATATAACTTCACAAGGGGTGTTTTCATGAAACCCTAACCTTAAACCCAAGGTTGGCCGAAACTTGTAGGGTACCAATTTCTTTATTTTTTTGTTACATAAACTCCTACATGAAGGCATACAACATGATATAACTTCACAAGGGGTGTTTTCATGAAACCCTAACCCTAAACCCAAGGTTGGCCGAAACTTGTAGGGGCTATAAACTTGGATTTTTGTCACCTAAAAATTCCTACATGAAGTATACAACTTGTAAAAGATCTTTAGCATCACTTTCATGAAACCCTAGCCCCAAATACATGGTTGGCCGAAACTTGTAGGGGCTATAAACTTGGATTTTTGTCACCTAAAAATTCCTACATGAAGCATACAACTTGTAAAAGATCCTTAGCATCACTTTCATGAAACCCTAGCCCCAAATACATGGTTGGCCAAAACTTGTAGGGGCTATAAACTTGAATTTTTGTCACCTAAAAATTCCTACATGAAGCATACAACTTGTAAAAGATCCTTAGCATCACTTTCATGAAACCCTAGCCCCAAAGACATGGTTGGCCGAAACATGTAGGGCACAAAACTTCATATTTCTTTCATGTAACATGTCCTACAAAACTAATATACTGCAGGTGAGGAAATCTTACATCCTTCGCTTGCTTTTAGTTGGTAGATGACCTTATGGAAGCCAAGAACTAGCCTTCTCCTTGCTTGGATGGGGTTCGGCCAAAGGGTGAAAATGGAGAGGGGGAGGGATGGTTTTCGGTGAGGAAGAAGAAGAGAAGAGGAGAAATGAAGTTTGGATACTCATGCCCCCTCATTCCCCCCTATTTATTCATTTGAAGACCCCCTTGATCTCCCTTACACTTAATCATAATTTCCCCTACTCCTCTAATGATATAATCCTATTGGGCTTTTGGTTAGTGGGTGCATCTATAGGGCTTGGCTATCTCTAGAGGTTTGGGGTTCAATTCCTAGGCCTTGCACCCCTTTTTGGCTTATTTTCTTTTATTTTTGAAAAAGCTCACATAAACCCCATTATCGTCAAGCCAAAAATTCTCGTAAAATGTTTAGAAATTTTACGGGCGTTACAATCCCTCATTGTTAGGTGGATGCTTCGGAGGCTCATTGGCTCCCATGTCCCCGGATTAAAATTTTCACTAATGAAAGAATTAATCCGGATGGGATGAGCTTCCTTAGCATAACCTATTCGTCGTCGTGCCATCTAAATCTCACCCACTGGTAAATCAAAGAAATAAATACTAAGTACATGTGCCTGTTATTATATCGGGATTAAGAGCATGTACAACATAATATCCGAGGTCCGATTCAATTATATAGTCAGTACTAAATTGAATCACCTCTATGTCGGTCCTACTCAATACACCTAAGTGTACTAGTGTAACTCTATGTTCAAGATAAAACAATACCAAGCTACACTACAACCATGCCAATGGTTTGTCCAAAACCATCTTGGTTGTGAGCCTTTACTTATATTTTACAAGGTACTGATAACATGATCTTCTGTGCCACACCGGCACCATGTTATCTACAATGTAAAATATTAGACAATATGCACACATATATAATGAATATATAAAATTCAAACAATGATCATGTGATTCTTATTTCAAAATAAAATGTTCATACAAAAAGAGCTAGGCTTTCAGTATACATTCCAACAATCTCCCACTTATACTAAAAGACTATGCCGTCATCACTCTGCCATACATCTGATCCCCATGTCCTCCACATGCCTATCAAACGCTACTGAAGGGCCTTAGTGAATGGATCCGCCAGTTATCCTCCTGATGCAATCTTGGCGACAACAACTTCTCCTCGCTTACGATCTCTCGTATGAGAGGTGGTACTTGCGCCTATGTGTTTACTTGCCTTATGGGCTCGTGGTTCCTTCGAGTTTGCAATCACTCACTATTATCACAATAAATTGTGATAGTTCCGGGCAAACCAGAATCACATCCAAGTCCATCAAGAAGTTCCCACTTCATTTGGTCGCCTCGCAGGTCGCCACATACTCAGCTTCCATGGTAGAGTCCGCCACGCATTTCTGCTTGACACTCCTCCATGCTATGGCTCCACCTCCAAAAGTAAACACAAACCCCAAGGTAGACTTACTTGTCCCTATCCGATTGGAAATCCGAATGTGTAACCCATGTGGACTAATTGATGCCCTAAACCATATAATCCCTAGTCCTTCTCAGGTACTTCAATATATGCTTTACCGCAGTCCAATGTCCCTGTCCAGGATTACTCTGATATCTGCTAATCATGCCCACGGCAAAGCAGATATCCGGTCTCGTACATAGCATAGCATACATAAGGCTTCCTACTGCCGAAGCATAAGGAACCGCCTTCATGTCCTCTATCTCCTTTAATGTTCTGGGACACATCTCTTTAGATAAAGGAACTCCATGTCTAAAAGGTAGAAAACCTTTCTTGGAGTTCTACATGCTAAAACGAGCAAGGATAGTGTCAATGTATGAAGCTTGAGACAAGCACAATATCCTTTTCTTGCGATCCCTTATAACTTTGATCCCAAGGATGTGTCCCACTTCTCCCAAGTCCTTCATATCAAACTGTTTGGACAACCATACCCTTACATCTGATAACACTTTGATATTGTTGCCAACTAACAAAATGTCATCTACGTATAGTGCAAGAAACACCACTACATTTCCGTCACATCTCTTGTATACACAAGGCTCATCCGGACTTTGAATAAATCCATATGACTGGTTTACCTCATCAAAATGGATGTTCCAAGATCTAGAAGCTTGCTTCAATCCATAAATGGACCGATTAAGCTTACATACAAGATGCTCTTTGCCTTTAGCAATGAATCCCTCTGGTTGGCGCATATAGATGTTCTCCTCAAGACTTTCCGTTAAGGAAAGCTGTCTTGACATCCATCTGCCAAATCTCATAATCCATATGAGCTGCTATAGATAAGAGAATCCGGATAGACTTAAGCATAGCTACCGGCGAAAAGGTCTCCTCATAATCGATACCCTCTTTCTGAGTATACCCTTTCGCAACAAGCCTAGCTTTGAAGGTTTCAACCTTCCCGTCTACTCCTCTCTTTCTCTTGTAGATCCACTTGCATCCAATGGTTTTTACACCATCGGGTGGCTCTACTAGCTCCCAGACCTGATTAGAATCCATAGATTCTATCTCTGAATTCATCGCTTTTTGCCAAGATACTGCATCTCTATCTTGGATTGCCTTGTCATATGTCCAGGGATCATGTTCATGTTCACCAGGGACTAAGTCCAAAGACTCTCCCAAAAACATGAATCTGTCGGGTTGTCTAACAACCCTCCCACTACGATGAGGTGCCTCATGTGTATGCTCTGTGACACGCGGTGCAGTGACTTGTGGTGTCTCCTCTTGTACCGGTGGTACTGAAGTCGGGACTTCCCCTGTCATCTCCTCAAGAACAATCCTACTCGTGGGCTTGTGATTCATCACATAGTCTTCCTCTAGAAATCTAGCATTCGTACTCACGATCACCTTCTGATCTCTAGGACTATAGAATAAACCACCCTTCATTCCCTTAGGGTAGCCAACAAACAAGCGCACTTCTGTACGAGATTCCAACTTACCAGCATCTCCCTTCAGCACATGTGCTGGACTATCCCAAATCCGAATATGTCTTAGACTAGGCTTTCGCCCAGTCCACAACTCTTGTGGGAGTAGAGGGTACTGACTTAGATGGAACCAAGTTCAGAATGTGTGCTGCTGTTTCCAGAGCAAACCCCCAGAATGAATCAGGTAACTCAGAATAACTCATCATCGATCTGACCATCTCCATAAGAGTCCTATTCCTTCGCTCCGCTACACCATTCTGCTGGGGTGTGCCAGGTGCAGACAATTGGGATTGAATCCCAGCCTCTGATAAGTAACTCCTAAACTCTCCCAAGAGGTACTCGCCACCACGATCAGATCGTAATGTCTTGATACTTTTACCTTGACGGTTCTCCACATCAGCCTTGAATTCTTTGAACTTGTCAAAGCATTCAGACTTGCGGTGCATCAAGTAAATGTATCCATACCTTGAATAATCGTCTATAAATGAGACGAAGTATTCAAAGCCACCTCTTGCCTGGATAGACATAGGACCGCACAAATCAGAATGAACCAATTCTAACACATCTTTGGCTCTATACCCCTTGGCCTTAGAAGGCCTCTTGGTCATTTTACCTTCCAAGAAAGATTTGCAGGTTGGGAGATCCTCCACCACTAATGAACCCAAAGGTCCATCAGCTATCAACCTTTGAATTCTGCTTAGGTTAATATGACCAAGCCTTAGATGCCAAAGATATGTTTGGTTCATTTGCGAAGGTTCTTTTCTCTTATTAGACTTAGAAGATGAGTTATTTACTTCTATTTGCATCGTAGGAGTTTTTGGTTCAATAGAATATAAATTGCCAACCAATGTACCAGAACAGATAATCTCCCTATTCCTTTTTATAACCACCTTGTCATTAAAAGAAACAGAATATCCATCCAAAAACAATTTAGAAACTGAAATTAAATTCTTTCTAAAAGTAGGTACATAAAGACAATTTCTTAAAACCAAAAATTTATTCCTATCAAAAGATAAATAAACATCTCCCACTACAATAGCCGCCACCTTTGAAGCATTGCCCATGAAGACGGTAATCTCTCCCTCAGCTAGTCGTCGGGTTTCCTGGAACCCCTGCAAAGTATTGCAGACATGATCAGTGGCTCCTGTATCTACACACCAGGCACTGGTAGATAACACCGCTAAACATGTTTCAACAACTAAACAAGAAGATATACCTTTGTTCTTACGGCGAGGACAGTCCGCCTTCCAAATGTCCAGTCTGCTTGCAAGTGAAGCACTTGCCTTTCGGCTTCTTCACTCCTGCCTAAGGTCCTGTTGCCACCTTCTTCGCTCCACCTTGCTTCTTCTTCTTCTTACCTTTCGGTTTAGAGGAAGAAACCTTCTGAGCGACCATGGCTTGAGAACTCTGACGAAAAAGCCCCTCTGCCGCCTGGAGTTCTGTCAGAAGCTCCGCCAACGAATACAACCTTTTGTTCATGTTGTAGTTGAGGCGGAACTGCTCAAAACTCCTAGGCAAAGACTGGAGAATGATATCGACCTGGGTTTTCCCATCGATCTCAGCTCCTAGGACTTCCATCTCATTAAGATGAGCCATCATCTTGAGAACATGATCCCTAACGGGTGTTCCCTCATCCATGGAGGTCGTCATCAAGTTTCTCATAGCCTTAACCCATTTCTTATAACGTTCCATCTCCTTTTCATCAGAGTCATCTGAGGGCTTAGGAGGATAGACCTCGAAGAGTACAAATTTATACTCTTCCACAGTTAAGACAATATCCAGGTTTCTTTTCCAATCAATGTAGTTTGGACCAGTAAGTTTGTTTTCTTTTAAAATCACAGCAAGTGGGTTGAAAGCCATTTGAAAATCCTAAAAATCACAATAATCAAAATATTATATTTCAAATATTATTGATTCCTCAAAACAATAAAATCCCGAAATAAACCAACATCTCAAAACACCGAGAATATCGCATGCCACGATAGTGTGGACGTATACGAATTCCACATTTGTAAGAGGAGGTTTTACCCATTAATTTTATTATCTTGTCAACCTTACTTTTTGACAAATAAAATTAATAGTTGGTTCCTCTTTAGCCCTACAAATAAAAGCAGTGACTCCGATGGGGAGGATACCTTTATTTGTATCTAAGTGTGCACCATTACACGATACTAAGGGAATTATTTCGGATTATGTGCCTTACCGATGGGGAAGTACACACGCTCCTTAATAATTTCCTATAACCATTATTTGACCTAGTGATCCACAAACAAACCCATCCAATGGGGAGGAAGGCACTCAAAGCCAACGCGCAAGTTTGTTGCATCACACGTCAAATTGTAATGGAGGCCGCGGGAATTAATTAAAATATCCCTCTCCCACTTAGTAAATTGCAATCGAGGAATTTTAAACATACACAACATGCATATAAAACAAATAAGCAATAAATATGGAAAAAATAGAATTTTTCCAACTATTATGGCATTGTCCTCCAATATGCATCCCGTCGTGTCGCCACCTCGTCCGCTCCATCTTTTCCTGCAAGTCACCAAAGAGTTCCGAGCCGAGATAAATCATTTTATTTACATCCATCGATCCTATACTCCACGAAGGAGTGTACAAATAATCTAGATCGAAAGTAAACTAAAATGATCGGCTAAACAATGCCGTATTTAATTACAAAAATTAAACACTAATCTAGCCTCGTCAACCCCGAGGATTCAAATAATAAATTTTTACACACATCCATTCACATACACACACATGGCCATAATAGTCGGATCTTATGCCTGCAACCAAAGAGTTAAACTACGCATATCCTACTATTATCCGGCACATATAATATATGAAAAATGCATAAAAAATTAACCGAATCCTAAACACACAAAACCGGAAACCGATGGCTCTGATACCAATTGTTAGGTGGATGCTTCGGAGGCTCATTGGCTCCCATGTCCCCGGATTAAAATTTTCACTAATGAAAGAATTAATCCGGATGGGATGAGCTTCCTTAGCACAACCTATTCGTCGTCGTGCTAACAACTTGAGTGGTCGCTTGAACAAACTAGTTGTTCAAGCAACACAACTCTTCTAGTTGGTTAGCCGCGGAAGAGACGACGGATGGATCGCCGGTTTTTGTGTTTGTCTTCGGGGTCCATGATTATACAATATATATTCATACACACACATGCATAATCAAAACAAATAAGAACATGCTCAGATCTGTACATAAAGTTAAAATAACTTTATACCTCACGATCTTCTACCGTATGTCCTATCCTTCTCGTGGACGACGTGTGGACGAAGATCCTCCACGAGTAGAAGCCTTCTAGATCGCTTTCTTCTCTACCTTGTCCGCTACGAACAAAGAGAAGAACTAGCAAATACCTTTCCTATCTAGAACCGGCCACCAAATTAGGGAATTTGGTGCAACCGCCGGCCAAGGAGCAATGGATGATGCGCCGGCCAACTTCTCCAAGAAGAGTTGTCGTCGGCCACTTTTGGAGAATAGGGAGGAGGAAGAGAACCGGCCACCAATGGGAGGAGAACCGCCGGCCAAGGAAGAAGAGAAAAGCCTTAAGGTTGGGCGTCGGCCAAGTATTGATGGTGCAAGTTGGGCGCCGGCAACAACTTTGGATGAAGATGGTTGCCGCCCACCCTAGCTCCAAACCCTAGCCGCCCACCTCTCCAAGAGCCAAACCCTAATTCTTTCAATCCTCTCTTCCCGCCCAACCTAAGCCTCTATTTATATAATTAGGCTTAAGCCTCCTTTAATCTCCACCGTCGGATCTAGGGATTTAATCTCCACCGTCGGATCTAGGGTTTTATCCCAACCGTCGGATCTAGGGTTTAATCCCAACCATCGGATCTAGGATTTCATCCCAACCATCGGATCTAGGATTTCATCCCAACCGTCGGATCTAAGGTTTCATCCCAACCGTCGGATCTAGGGTTTTATCCCAACCGTCGGATCTAAGGATCTAATCCCAACCGTCGATTCTAGGATTTCATCCTAACCATAAGATCTAGGGATTTAATCCCAACCGTTGGTTCTAGGGTTTCATCCAACCATCGGATCTAGGGATTTAATCTCAACCGTTGGTTCTAGGTTTTGTTTTACATTCTTGGATCTAGACATCATAAGGATTATATTAGGCTATGATAGGGACCATAAGGAGGAGTTGGGTCTTGGCCACCCGATGGATCGGAACCACAAACTTGATCCATCAATGATGTTCCATTCCACTAGAGGATCATCATTGAACTACCTCACCAACCCCCATAAATCAATATGGGCTCCATATATTATTTGTACATTAATCTTCCCGTGTTTAAGATATCGAATGTCCGTCAATTAATTGATTTACTGACCATCAATTAATTAACATCTAATTCCTCGAGTAGTACCACTCAACCTTATCATCATGTTGACTAAGTCAACCAGCTGGGTTTACATGATGAACCTTATGAGCTCCTTAAGGGGACATCATCAACCTAATATATAGGACACGGTTTCCTCCAATAATCAATGGCACACCATGTATTTAATATTATTTCTCAACTTACCGGGTATATTGATTTAATCCATCTAAATCTCACCCACTGGTAAATCAAAGAAATAAATACTAAGTACATGTGCCCGTTATTATATCGGGATTAAGAGCATGTACAACATAATATCCGAGGTCCGATTCAATTATATAGTCAGTACTAAATTGAATCACCTCTATGTCGGTCCTACTCAATACACCTAAGTGTACTAGTGTAACTCTATGTTCAAGATAAAACAATACCAAGCTACACTACAACCATGCCAATGGTTTGTCCAAAACCATCTTGGTTGTGAGCCTTTACTTATATTTTACAAGGTACTGATAACATGATCTTCTGTGCCACACCAAGCACCATGTTATCTACAATGTAAAATATTAGACAATATGCACACATATATAATGAATATATAAAATGCAAACAATGATCATGTGATTCTTATTTCAAAATAAAATGTTCATACAAAAAGAGCTAGGCTTTCAGTATACATTCCAACACTCATACCTTTTAAAAGTTTCGTCCTCGAAACTTAAAATAATTTTGGGTACTTCTGCTTCATGTCCTCGCGTTCCCAGGTAGCTTCCTCGTATCGTTGATTCTGCCACAGGACCTTTACCAAGGGTACCTCTTTGTTCCTTAGCCTCTTGACTTCTCGGTCTAGTATCTGGATAGGCTGACTTTCCATACTCAGGTCCTCTTGAACTTGTACGGTTTGTGGCTCGATCACTTGGTCCGCACTGGATAAGCATTTCTTGAGCACAGAGACATGGAACACGTTGTGTATAGCTTACATCTCTTAAGGCAGCTCCAGCTTGTAAGCTACCTTGCCAACCCTCTGCAATATCGAATACGGTCCCACGTAGCGTGGACTCAGTTTACCCTTCCTTCCGAATCTCATCACTCCCTTCATAGGGGCCACTTTGAGGAATACCAGGTCCCCGACTTCGAATTCTAACGGTCTATGCCGCATATCCGCATAGCTCTTTGTTAGTGCATATAAGATCCACATATCTCCACAATGGTATGATATTGTCCACTTTGGGCCCAAGCCCTCATGGTTTTTGTTTTTGGGCTTTACCCAAAAGGCCTCATACCAATGGAGATATCTTTTTTCTTATAAGCACATGATCTTTTCCATGTCTTACCAATGTGGGACTTTGATTGTATTCCCCATACTCCCAACAATCCCCCCCTCAAACGAAGGACCACATTGGGCCCCCCCTCAAGCCTATCCCTCCTCGAAGGATTTTCTCTGCTTGATGTCCGATCTTCAACCCACCAGGACTTCCTGCTAGTTGTTCGGTCCCCCCGACCCAACTAGACTTCCTTCCTGATGTCTGGTTCTCTTGATCCGGACGTGGGAGCTCAACTTCCTTCGTTCGAGGTTCATGGCTTGACATGGACCATGGCTCTGATACCAATTGTTAGTGCATATAAGATCCACATATCTCCACAATGGTAAGATATTGTCCACTTTGGGCCCAAGCCCTCATGGTTTTTGTTTTTGGGCTTTACCCAAAAGGCCTCATACCAATGGAGATATCTTTTTTCTTATAAGCACATGATCTTTTCCATGTCTTACCAATGTGGGACTTTGATTGTATTCCCCATACTCCCAACACTCTTTTGTCGGCTCTGAGCAGTTTCGATTCTCTGACGGATATTCTGTATAGCTCGGGTGGTATCGTCAATAATATTGTTGGGTTTCCGGCACCGCGGCGTGTGTGTGTTCGATCATGTTTCGCAAACATGAGCACAGCGGAAGCAATTAAAAATAATAAATCTATATTTATTACAACACACACAACACACGCATGCATATTACAACAAGTGTAGACATAACCGTAAATTAAAATTTGCAATAAAAGAAATTATCTACGTTATACCTTTCGTATGACGTGTAGCGGGAACGGCATCAACCGGAACGATCCTCGTAAGAATCGTCTCTATCCGTATCCACGCCGAGCTCCTCGGGATGACTTCGCTAAGCCACGAGCTTCGTCTTCGTACGGGTTACTAGCCTCGTGTTGAAGACAACGTGATCGAGAGATGATCACGATCCGAATCCAAATTCGGATCCAAAACCGAGTCCTCAAAACTCGATTCTCCGGAGAGGTATTCGTCAACCGTTTGACGAATCCTTCGTCCCCCACCTCAGAGGATTACCGGAGATCAAATCCCCGGTAAGTTAGCCGCTGTCGGAGCACTAACCGTCGTCCAAACGACGCTCCGACGAGAGGAGAAGAAGCTGTCCAGAAAACTGGACAGCTTGGTGGAGGAGTAGGCGCCGGCCAAAAAACAAGGAAGCCAATTGCTCACCTTAATGCCAAACCTAAGGAGGATCACCGGAACTCTTCCGGCAGCAGCTCGACGCCGGTGAGGAGGAAGGAAGCAACCTTCTAGACGCTGGTTGGAGGAGCTTTGGGCTGGGCGCCGGCAGCTTAGGGTTGGGCGCCGAATTCACCAAGGGTGAGGTGGGCGGAAACTACCATTAGGGTTTTTGTATTAGGGTTTAAGCCCTATTTTATAGAGAACTAATTCTCTTAATGGTTAATGGATCATATCCATAAAGCCCGTTAACCCGCTCCATTAACATAAGTTAAAATAAAGCAAACCATGATGGTTTATTTTATGTTAAAACGAACCGAACCAACCTTTGGTTCATTCGTTTAATATAAACCAAACCCTTTGGTTTATTCTCATCCATTGGATTAGAACCAAACCATTTTGGTCCATCCATTATGTCTTCATAAGACACGGCCCATCCACGCTTCCATTGCGACTGAAACAATTTCATGCTCGCTTTATGTTTGGTCCAACCAAACATAGTTTCTCTCGGTCTGAGAATCCCATTCTCAAGCTCGTTTTAAATCCTTTGGATTACACTCGTTGTGCGTGTGACCAAATAGGTTCTCAGTTTATGTTGGCCGTCTATAATTAACCATTAATTATAGAACGATCATGAGTGGCACCTAGTAGTACATCATGATCTCCAATTAACCGAAAAGATCAACGGTTGATCCAGAACTATTTCTGAAACCCTTCAGTAGCTCGAATGAATCGTGCCCCCTTCCCTTCACTCATCTTATACCCACTTGGTTCAGGACATGGTCTATTGTGTCAGTCCCCACTAGGCTGACTACGTCACACCTAGCCCAAGTATCATTTCCTCGTCCTACGGATTCTAGTTACTCCACATGTATCGAAGAGTACCTTACTCTAAACATGTAATGCTTTTCCCAAAGACTTTAGTAACAATCCGACGAGAGGCCATGGGTATACATCTCCTCGCAAGGAGTGGTGAATCCTTTATAGGCTATTCAAACACCTTCGATCACTTAGACTTATACCCAATCATCCCGGGTCCACATCTCCTCAGAGATGTTTGCTTAAGATGTCAAAGCATAAGTCTCCATGATCAATATGACTTGAATACCGCAAGTCAAAGGAACATCGCACTTAAGCCACAGTAAGAACTTCATTGACATATCTATATATGCAGAGAACCATATGAAGTCTTACGGCTGGTCACTCCAATGAACTAGTTACCATAACTAGCATCCACGATTAACTCGGACATCACTATGTCTCCAAAGAAGTGAGATTCATTTGCTTGGATACACCAAGGAGTATACCTCGTGCTAGTCTCGACGAAATTGATGGTGTCCAAATCCATCAATTCATCGACTAGGGATAATTCCGATACATCACAATTACACATGTAGAGATACTCACTAGTTGTGATCCAATCACAAATTCTCTCATGCTGTGAATCGTATCGTGGACATTCAGTAAATGAGTTTAAGATCCAATCAAATCCATAAAACATGTATACTCAAATAGTAAATCTTCATTTATCATATAAATGGTTCATACATAAGGCGATTGCCTTAGGACATCTCTCATATATTACTAACAGACTCTCACTTGGTCTAATGCTAATCGCTACGGTATCCAATGCCATAAGCTCGAACATGACCCTCAAACTTACTTTGAGGTAATGCCTTAGTCAAAGGATCCGCTAAGTTCCTTTCAGTGGGAATTTTCTCGATTTGTATTTCATTCCTACTGATGATCTCTCTGATAAGATGATAGCGGCGAAGCACATGTTTGGATCGCTGATGAGACCACATCAAGTTCAAAGATGAACTTCTTGATCCAAACCGCTTCCTTTGCTGCTTCCAAAGCTGCAATGTATTCTTCCTTAGTGGCAGAATCCGCTATAGTGTCAAGCTTAGAACCTTTCCATCTTATTGCGCCTCCATTCCCGGTGAATACATACTCAGACTAAGACATGGAATCATCCTTGTCTGTCTGGAGCTGGCATCCGTATACCCACGTATCACCATGTACCCTTCTCCATATATTAGGAACACATCCTTAGTTCTTCTCAAGTACTTAAGGATCGTCTTAACAGCCGCCCAATGATCCATTCTTGGATCGGACTGGTATCTGCTCGTGGCACTCAGACATACGATACATCGGGCCTCGTACATAACATAGCATACATGATAGATCCTATTGCGGATGCATAGGGAATCTTACTCATGCAAATCCTCTCGTCTTCTGTGCGTGGACACATAGACTTCGAAAGGTGTACCCCATGCCTGATGGGTAGGAAACCTTTCTTGGATTCCGACATGCTAAACCTCTTTAGCACTCGGTCTATATATGTAGACTGCGAAAGACCAAGCAACCGTTTCGATCTATCTCTATAGATCTTAATCCCGAGGATGTAGGTTGCTTCTCCCAGGTCTTTCATGGAGAATGTCTTGGATAACCAAACCTTCACTGACTGTAAGATTGAAACATCGTTTCCTATAAGTAGTATGTCATCGACATACAATACTAGGAATATGACTGCACTCCCACTAACCTTCTTGTACACACAAGGTTCGTCTGGATTTTGTGAGAAATCAAACTTTTTGATTGTCTCATCAAAACGGATATTCCAGCTCCTGGATGCTTGCTTCAATCCATAAATAGATCGTCGTAATTTGCATACCTTGGTTTTATCAACTGATGTGAAACCCTCAGGCTGTATCATATACACGTCCTCGAGCAGGTTTCCATTAAGGAAAGCTGTTTTCACATCCATCTGCCATATCTCATAATCATAATGAGCCGCTATGGCCAGGAGCATCCGAATGGATTTAAGCATAGCTACAGGCGAATAGGTTTCGTTATAATCAACACCTTGTTTTTGACGATATCCTTTCGCCACCAATCTAGCCTTATAGGTAATCACATTACCATCCATGTCGGTTTTCTTCTTGAAAACCCACTTGCACCCTATAGGCTTTATGCCTTCAGGTGGGTCAACCAAGTTCCAAACTTGGTTTTCGTACATGGAATCCATTTCCGACTTCATGGCACCAAGCCACTTATCCCTTTCTGAACTTGTCAGCACTTCTTCATAACTGGTAGGCTCCTCATCATCAATGAGTAACACGTCGTTCGATTCACTTACGAGAAATCCATATCTCTCGTGAATATTGCATGTTCTACGGATCTACGAAGATGTGGTGTTACAATAGGTCCGGCGATTGCTCATCACTATGAGTTTTGGTGTTGTGCTTCACAGTATCTCATTAATGTCTATTTGAGTCTCTCGAGCCTCCTCAAGCTCGACACTCCCACTATTTTCTTGCAAGAGAAACTCTTTCTCTAGAAACACAGCATGCCTTGAAACAAACACCTTTTGTTCCACAGGATGATAGAATTGGTAACCCCTTGTTTCCTTAGGGTATCCAATAAATAGACATTTATCGGACTTAGCATCCATTTTGTACGTCTGATTCGCTTCACATAAGCAGGACAACCCCATATCTTCAAGTAAGATACATGAGGTTTCTTACCATTCCATATCTCATATGGAGTAGTTGAGACTACCTTGGTAGGCATTCTGTTTAACAAGTAAACAGCTGTCTGAAGTGCATAACCCCAAAAGGACTTGGGAAGAGTCGCATGATTCATCATTGACCTGACCATGTCCAACAAGGTCCGGTTTGTTGGATCGAGAAGCGTCGCTAGAGGGGGGGGTGAATAGCGATCGTAAATCTTTTCTTTTTCGTTCGTTCAATACGCAAAGTAAGCACAGCGGAAAATAAATGAACACGTTTATTTTACTTGGTTCACAACCCAGTGGTTGCTACTCCAAGGCCCTATCGGTCCTAGACCGCGTACGGAGGGCAAAGCACTAAAACGTCTCCTCCTCGTTGGAGGTAGGAGACAACGATTACAAAAACCGAATACACGAGGATGAGGCAACAAGCCTACCTCACCTCGTTATGAAGATAAAAAATACAGAATATAATATCAAAAATATTACTTGAATCTGCTGCCGACGAAGAAGATCTGAGGTTGTCGTCGCGTCGGCGTTATGACGGTGTTGAAGCGTTGGCGTTGTAGGAGCACTTGATGAATAATTGATAATCTTTGGAGATGAATCCTCCCCTCCTTTTATAGACTTTAGCCTCTGAATTTGTCTCCTATTTCTTTGGAACGGATCATGAATTTTTCCAAATTTTTATCGCGAAGTGGCCGCGTCAAACGTTATCCGTTTTGACCTAGCGCAAAAGCTGAATCGTCGCCATCAGTCGACTGATGCCTCTCATCGATCGTGATGGCCGATCGATCGATGCATCTCATCATCGATCGATAACGTGATCGGCCTAATGTCCATCATTGCCGGCTAACCACTTCCCTGCAGTAAGAGATTAGCTCGGAAAATGATAAATACGACGGTTTCTAACAGTCCGATCTCGACCTAGACCTTCCACAGGAAGTCTTAGTCGAATCGTCGCCTACGGTCGTCCCCGTAAAGAGGACACGACCTTACAATCTCTCACTCACACGAGCTTACCTCGATAGTAGCTCTCGCTTCCGGCCTTCCACTCGATTCCTTCGGCTCCCTCCGAATTCACTCAAGTGTCGCCCGACCACCACGGCTTCCTCCGGATGTCGCTAGCCTTCAGCTCCAGCTTTAGTACTTTTCTGCACACTTGATTTAGCTCGTGAGATAACAATATAAACTTAACTTTGTGTCTTTGCCATAATCAAAACACAGGTTCGATTATCTAGTGCCCCTGCACTAACACGGTTACGCCTCTCAGATACATCATTATGCTGTGGTGTATAGGGCGGAGTCCATTGAGACAATATGCCATTGTCTCTTAGATAATCAAGAAACTCTTGACTTAAGTATTCACCACCTCAATCCGATCGAAGTATTTTAATACTCTTGTCATGTTGTTTCTCTACTTCATTTCTGAATTCTTTGAACCTTTCAAAGGCTTCAGACTTGTGTTTCATCAAGAACACATACCCAAACCGTGAGTGATCATCGGTGAAGGTAATGAAGTAGCTATAGCCTCCTAATGCTTGAGTTGACATAGGTCCACATACATCAGTATGTATTAGACCTAGTAACTCTCCCACTGCTCACCTTTTCCGTAAAGGTAACTTAGTCATCTTGCCTTTTAAGCATGATTCGCATGTATCGTATGAATCCAATTCAAACGATTCCAGAATTCCACATCGGTGTAATTCGGACATGCGTTTCTTGCTTACATGGACAAGACGACAATGCCACATGTAGGAGTCTATTTGATTATCCTTTCGAGCACTCTTGTTGCTCGCTTCGATATTGCAAATGTCACTGGATACGTCCAACGTATAAACACCATTGCTTAAAGTTCCAGTCCCATAAAGAACCCCATTCAAAGTTATGTAACAACAATTGTTACTAAAAGTCAAATGGTACCCATTTCTATTTAAACACGAAATAGAAATGATGTTCTTTATCAACTAAGGAACATAAAAGCAATTGTCCAGTTCTAAGACAAGTCCTGCAGGGAGTTTCAACAAATACGTTCCGATGGCGAGTGCAGCAACCTTTGCTCCATTCCCAACACGCAAATTTGACTCTCCCTTGACGAGTCTTCTTCTATTCCTTAGCCCATGTATGTCATTACATATATGTGAGCCACACCCAATATCCAATACCCAAGTGTTTGAGGAAATAGAATGACAATCAATAACGAAGATATCTGAAGAAGATGGGGCATCCGATGCCTTATTCTTCTTCATGGACTCAAGATAAATCTTGCACTTTCTTCGCAAATGGTTCTCCTTGCCATAATGATGGCAAGTTTCCTTTTGTGCTAGTTCTACCTTCTTAGCCCTTCTCTTCTTTCCCTTCTGTTGTTCTTTTGACCTCCTCTTAGAACCTTTCTTCGAGGAATCAACTAGACTGCCCCTCGCTCATGCTTCTCAAGACTCCTGCTTCAAAGATATTGAGCAGTACCACAGATGAACCTCCTAGCATCTCCGAGGTGAAGAGGAGCTTTGAGACTTCGAACCTTTCGAATCTCACTTGCTCATCAACCAACTCACAAAGATGAAGGACTACGATATGAGCATCCATATGCTCATATTGCTTTCGTAGCTTGGGTTCCATCATGGCTAGCATGATGTAACTCATTTGTTCAGAATCACTCACATGTTTCTGATAGGCCAACAATTGGTCCAGAGTTGCATCGTCACCAGGACGGGCGGGAAGAGGCGCTTCGAGGACATTTACAAGCTTTTCACCTTGAGAACAATTCTCAAGTTTCTAAGCCAGTCCAAGAAGTTCGGCCCAGTCAATTTATTTGAATCCAAAATGGAACGCAAATTCAAACACATCATGATCAATATATTAACTTAGAAATACAAAACGAGCATATATGAGAAAGATGATTTTAAAATGCATCAATATACATTTATAAATCCCATTCATTTTTTGAATTTCAAAAACCCCAAAATAACTTCGGGAGATCGTAGGTCCATCTCCGAATGGGCTGATATCCATCATAGTTATGAACAACCTTGGAGAGAGTCCAACAAGCCATTCATAACTACGACGGTAGGTATCATCTATACCGATTGCATATCCCGTATATGCAACTATCACAATGTGCTATCAACTAATTGAATGTTCGCACATACATCGGGTTGTTAACACATTAACAAGTATGCATCATATGCATAGCACCCAACTTCACCTCCCTTTACATCGACCTTGGAGAGAGTCCAACAAGCCGATGCTCCAGGTTAAAGCCAACCCATTAATCAGGACATAGTTTTAATATGGTTAGAGCGCATTCAACCAATTAGCCCAGCTTGGAGAGAGTCCAACAACCAAAGCTAACGATTGACCTCTGACTCTTACCATATTAGTATTAAACTATTCCATGGTTTGAACATATTCAAGTTCGAGCCGGGCTTGGAGAGAGTCCAACAACCCAAACAAGAAACAGAACTCTGGTTCTAACCATATTAATGGAAGGTGTAGGCTTTAATATTGATTAAGGGTTTTTATGTCTCATCCTCTTTGCATGCAAATAACTATTATCTACATGGCATGGCATACATGGCATACATCTACATGTCACGACACGCATGGCATAATGTTATGCATCTAATGCAATTACATGGCATACAATTATGTCATGTATATAATTTTATATGATGTCATAACTATTTATGGAAATAAAATATGTTTAAGATTTGATTCTCCAAATCAAATCATAATTAAATTAGGAAACAAATTTCCAAATCTAATCACATATTTTATTCATGGAATTATTTGATTAAGGAAAATCTATTTAGGAAACCAATTTCCTAAATCATTGAAACTACGTATGGAAATAAAATATTTTAAGATTTGATTTCCCAAATCAAATCATGATTAAATTAGGAAACAAATTTCCAGAATCTAATCAAATATTTTATTTATGGAAAATATCAATTTCCATAAATACTTCCAACTTTCCAAAAGTGGAAGATTTCCATAAATACTTCTAGACTTTCCAAAATTGAAAAATTTCCATAAATACTTCTAAATTTCCAAAATTTAGAAAATTTCCAAAAATACATTATGACTATCGCAAAACCATTTTTACGATTATGTCGAAACACAACCTGGGCTCTGATACCACTGTTGGGTTTTCGGCACCGCGGCGTGTGTGTGTTCGATCATGTTTCGCAAACATGAGCACAGCGGAAGCAATTAAAAATAATAAATCTATATTTATTACAACACACACAACACACGCATGCATATTACAACAAGTGTAGATATAACCGTAAATTAAAATTTGCAATAAAAGAAATTATCTACGTTATACCTTTCGTATGACGTGTAGCGGGAACGACATCAACCGGAACGATCCTCGTAAGAATCGTCTCTATCCGTATCCACGCCGAGCTCCTCGGGATGATTTCGCTAAGCCACGAGCTTCGTCTTCGTACGGGTTACTAGCCTCGTGTTGAAGACAACGTGATCGAGAGATGATCATGATCCGAATCCAAATTCGGATCCAAAACGACTGAGTCCTCAAAACTCGATTCTCCGGAGAGGTATTCGTCAACCGTTTGACGAATCCTTCGTCCCCCACCTCAGAGGATTACCGGAGATCAAATCCCCAGTAAGTTAGCAACTGTCGGAGCACTAACCGTCGTCCAAACGACGCTCCGACGAGAGGAGAAGAAGCTGTCCAGAAAACTTGACAGCTTGGTGGAGGAGTAGGCGCTGGCCAAAAAACAAGGAAGCCAATTGCTCACCTTGATGCCAAACCTAAGGAGGAAGCAGCCTTCTAGACGCCGTGGGTGAGGAGCTTGGGCGGGCGCTAGGGTTGGGCGCCGAATTCACCAAGGGTGAGGTGGGCGGCAACTACCATTAGGGTTTTTGGATTAGGGTTTAAGCCCTATTTTATAGAGAACTAATTCTCTTAATGGTTAATGGATCATATCCATAAAGCCCGTTAACCCGCTCCATTAACATAAGTTAAAATAAACCAAACCATGATGGTTTATTTTAAGTTAAAACGAACCGAACCAACCTTTGGTTCATTCGTTTAATATAAACCAAACCCTTTGGTTTATTCTCATCCATTGGATTAGAACCAAACCATTTTGGTCCATCCATTATGTCTTCATAAGACACGGCCCATCCACGATTCCATTGCGACTGAAACAATTTCATGCTCGCTTTATGTTTGGTCCAACCAAACATAGTTTCTCTCGGTCTGAGAATCCCATTCTCAAGCTCGTTTTAAATCCTTTGGATTACACTCGTTGTGCGTGTGACCAAATAGGTTCTCGGTTTATGTTGGCCGCCTATAATTAACCATTAATTATAGAACGATCATGAGTGGCACCTAGTAGTACATCATGATCCCCAATTAACCGAAAAGGTCAACGGTTGATCCAGAACTATTTCTGAAACCCTTCAGCAGCTCGAATGATTCGTGCCCCATTCCCTTCACTCATCTTATACCCACTTGGTACAGGACATGGTCTATAGTGTCAGTCCCCACTAGGCTGACTACGTCACACCTAGCCCAAGTATCATTTCCTCGTCCTACGGATTCTAGTTACTCCACATGTATCGAAGAGTACCTTACTCCAAACATGTAATGCTTTGGCCAAAGACTTTAGTAACAATCCGACGAGAGGCCATGGGTATACATCTCCTCGCAAGGAGTGGTGAATCCTTTATAGGCTATTCAAACACCTTCGATCACTTCGATTTATACCCAATCATCCCGGGTCCACATCTCCTCGGAGATGTTTGCTTAAGATGTCAAAGCATAAGTCTCCATGATCAAGATGACTTGAATACCGCAAGTCAAAGGAACATCGCACTTAAGCCACAGTAAGAACTTCATTGACATATCTATATATGCAGAGAACCATATGAAGTCTTACGGCTGGTCACTCCAATGAACTAGTTACCATAACTAGCATCCACGATTAACTCCGGACATCACTATGTCTCCAGCCAGTGAGAATCAGCTGCTTGGATACACCAAGGAGTATACCTCATGCTAGTCTCGACAGAATTGATGGTGTCCAAATCCATCAATTCATCGACTAGGGATAATTCCGATACATCACAATTACACATGTAGAGATACTCACTAGTTGTGATCCAATCACAAATTCTCTCATGCTGTGAATCGTATCGTGGACATTCAGTAAATGAGTTTAAGATCCAATCAAATACATAAAACATGTATACTCAAATAGTGAATCTTCATTTATCATATAAATGGTTCATACATAAGGCGATTGCCTTAGGACATCTCTCATATATTACTAACAAATATCGGCCTGAAGACCCATTTCCCTCCTTTCACCACCCTCGTACCAATAGATAGGAGACCTGCATCTTCTCCCGTATAGAGCTTCATATGGTGTCATTCCAATAGTAGCCTGGTAACTGTTGTTGTAAGCAAATTCTGCCAAGCACAAATATCGACACCAACTCCCCTTAAAGTCTAGAGCACAAGCTCGCAACATGTCTTCCAAAGACTGGTTCACTCTTCCGTCGTCGTAGTTAGTGCGAGGATGAAATCACGATCTTGAATCTCAACTTAGTGCCAAGAGCCTTCTGAACACATTCCCAGAAATGGGAGGTAAAACGGCCATCACGATCAGAAATAATAGCCTTAGGCACTACATGTAATCGGATAATTTCCTTGACATATAATTGAGCTAGCTGCTCAACCGGATAGGTCATCTTAATCGCCAGGAAATGGACAGACTTTGTCAATCGGTCTATGATTACCCATATAGCATCATAACCATTTGTTATTCTGGGTAATCCCGAAATGAAATCCATAGAAATTTCTTCCCATTTCCACTCTGGAATTTGTATCGGCTGCAGTAATCCCCCAGGTTTCTGGTGTTCTGCCTTAACCCTCTGGCAGGTCAGATAGGTGCTGACGTACTGAGCCACATCTCTTTTCATGCCGGACCACCAAAATTTATCTCTTAAGTCCTGATACATTTTTATAGATCCAGGATGCATGGTATAAGATGTTCCATGGGATTCCTCGAGTATCTTCTTCCGAAGTTCCGGATCATCCGGAATACATAGTCAGTCCCGGAGGTATAATAGTCCGATGTCGAAAATGCGGAATCCATTATCCCTTCCTTCCAGAACTTCCTGTTTGATCTTCTGGATGTCTGAATCACCATCTTGCTTTCCCAATATATCGTCGAACAATTTCGGCGCTATCATCATGGTGGAAAGTTGTCTAGAAATAATCTCTATTCCGTAATTCATTATTTCACTTTTCAGGGGCTGAGATAGCATTAATAAGGACATCAAAGCGGCACTGGACTTTCTGCTAAGTGCATTTGCCACTTTGTTGGCCTTTCCGGGATGATAGAATATCTCACAATCATAATCCTTGACATGCTCGAGCCATCTGCGTTGCTTCATATTTAGGTCTTTCTGAGTGAAGAAATATCTCAGACTCTGGTAGTCTGTATAAATCCTGCACTGAGACCCGTATAAGTAGTACCTCCATATTTTCAGAGCGAATACCATGGCTGCTAGTTCTAAGTCATGGGTAGGATAATTTCTTTCGTGGTCCTTGAGCTGTCTAGAGGCGTAAGTGATAACCTTGCCATTTTGCATAAGTACAGCTCCGAGCCCCAGTTTAGAAGCGTCACTATACATATCGAAGCTTTCATTATCTTCAGGGAGAGTCAGAATGGGAGCGCTGGTTAGTCTCCTCTTCAGTTCCGTAAAACTCCTCTCACAGTCCTCAGTCCATTTGTATTGCTGGTCCTTTCGGGTGAGGGTTGTCATAGGGGCTGCAATTCTAGAGAAGTCCTCTACAAACTTTCTATAATAGCCTGCTAGCCCAAGAAAACTTCTGATTTCACTCGCATTCCTTGTCCTATTCCAGTTCCTCACAGCTTCAATCTTTATTGGGTCTACCATGATTCCTTCTTTAGAGATGACATGACCCAAGAATGACACTTGATCGAGCCAGAACTCACATTTGGAGAATTTCGCATATAGTTGTTCTTTCTGAAGAATTTGTAGTACTGTCTTCAGATGTTCAGCATGCTCTTCTCGGTCTCTCGAGTAGATAAGAATATCGTCGATGAAAACGATTACAAATTTGTCGAGGAAGGCCGAGAATACTCGATTCATCAGGTCCATGAACATCGCAGGTGCATTGGTTACTCCGAAGGGCATAACTACGAACTCATAATGTCCGTATCTCATCCGGAAGGCCGTCTTCGGAATATCGCCTGGCTTTACTTTTACTTGATGATAGCCAGACCTGAGATCGATCTTTGAAAAGATAGTAGCTCCCTTCAGTTGGTCGAACAGGTCGTCGATCACGGAAGGGGTACCTATTCTTGATAGTCACGTTGTTCGGTCTTGTCTATACACATTCGCATAGACCCATCTTTTTTCTTTATGAACAACACTGGAGCTCCCCATGGTGAGTGACTGGGGCGGATAAATCCCTGGTCAAGTAACTCCTGTAGCTGTTTCTGAAGTTCTTTCAACTCAGTCGGTGCCATATGGTAAGGTGCCTTGGAGATCGGATTAGTTCCGGGAATCAATTCGATCTCGAACTCAATTTCTCTATCAGGTGTTAATCCAGGTAGGTCATCAGGGAATACCTCCGGATGGTCACATACCACTCTGACATCTTCTATCTTCTGGTTCTTTGATGATATGGTATCAACCATATGTGCTAGAAATCCGGTGCATCCATTTTCTAACATTTTTTGGGCTTTTAGCGCCGATAAAAATTTCCTGGTTCCTTTCTTTGACTCCCCGATAAACTCAAATGAAACCTCTGCTTCGGGTCGGAAGGTCACCCTCCGTTTACGGTACTCAATTGAAGCGCCGTACTTGTACAGAAAATCCATGCCCAATATAACATCATAGTCCCACATATCTAGGACTATCAGGTCACAATAGAGCTCCCTGTCTGCGAGTCTAATTGGTGCGGCGCGCAAAATATGGGTGGATGGCATCACTTCTCCCGAAGGTAACGTTGTTAAGAATTTATAGTCCAAAACTTGGGGATGCTTATCTATCTTTCTTGTGAAAGACGTAGAGATGAACGAATGGGTTGCCCCAGTGTCAAATAATACAGTAGCATACTGACTGAAAATAAATATCTGACCTGTGACAACCGTCGAGGCACTCGCTACATCTTCTCTGGGAGGGAGAACACCCTGGCATTTGTCCCAACGGGTGGGGCTTCCAGTCTCCCTTGGCTAATCTGAGGACCCTCTATCATAGCCTGCATCTGGTGAAGCTGTGGAGGAGCTCCCGGGTACTGGACGTAATGCTGAGGAGGTGCCTGAACTCGGGTAGGGCAGTTCCAGGCTATGTGCCCCTCCAGTCCACAGTTGTAACACTTCCTTGTGCCCTGACGACATTCCCCCAGATGCTTCTTCCCACATGTAGGACAGTCAAGATAGCCAGTTTGGCTATTTCCTAGGCCCCCTTTTGGGCCATTCCACTGTTTCTTCTTGCCACTGCGGTCCCTCTTCCAGCTAGTATTCTGAGATTTTGGATCTCTGGCCCGTGCCTTACTCTGCTGACTGATGTTGTTCAGGTAGTGCTCGGTGACCAGGGCACTACTGAATAGCTGTTCGGCGGTCTGGGGTCGATTGACTCTGCGGGCCACATTCAGGGCTATCTCCGGTCACAACATTTTCAGTAGGAGTCTGATCCTCTCCCTTTCAGTACCGACTAACTCTGGGCAGAGACGTGCCAGTCGGTTGAACCTTTTCATAGCTTCACTAACTGATAGATCGCCTAGTCGGAACTCGAGGAACTCATCGTAGTGCTTATTTGTGATCCGTCTCTGAAAGAACTCCTCGAAGAACTCCGATTCAAAGTCTGTCCACCTCATTTGATTTACTTGTCTCTTTGCTTTGACTCTCTCCCACCACATCCTCGCATCTCCGGAAAGACAGAATGAGGCACATTTTATCTTTTCGTACTCGGGCCAATCCAGCAGCTCCACGATGCTCTCAACTGTTTTGAACCAGGCTTGGCCATCCCATGGTTCGCCGGCACCAGATAAATTTTCTGGTTTCAGCCTCTGCCATTGAATCAGATAAGCTTCGGGTCAGACCCCGGCGACAGCATTGATTAGTGGTGCTTGCACCATAGTGGTCGTGTTAGGAGTCACGTTCTGCGTCTCTGGTGTGGTGCTAGGGTTCCCTTGTTGATTCATGAGAGTATTGATAACCAGCTGTTGTTCGGCGACCTGACGCTGTAGCTCGGTAACCACATGCATCAAATCTGGTGGGGGTGCCGATTCATTCCCTCTATTACTACGTCTCCCGTTCATGTTATCTAGAGATAAATAACTAATTAAGGTATTATTAAAATTTCTACTCATACACATGCATCTAAACATTCCTTATCATAAACAAGGTAAGGTATCCTTCTTAGTTGAAATTCTAGGTGAGAGACCTGTTTCCATCATATAAGGCTTGGTAAGGTATCATTACTATCTAAGTCACAAGTATGGTTCTATTCTACTAAAACATGACGAGGTATTATTTCTATCTAAATCACAAGTGTGATTATATTCTACTAAAACATGATGAGGTATTATTTCTAACTAGATAGAAGACACTCTTCATTATAAAAGAAACTTAGGTATGCATAAAGTTACTTACTTGGAAATAGCAGGAAGGAGGCTTGATGTGTGATAGTGGAAAGGTGAACCCGCTCTGATACCAACCTGTAGCGCCCGCCCTTATATCGCTCTCGGCACTACTTTTTTTTAACATGACATATAGGGATCATTTCACAATCTACGTACTTAACGTGTTTTCCATGGCATAAACCTTCTCTTATTCATGCATTACCTATCATATTCGTAATAAGCATGTTAACATCTCTTATCTCTTTTTATAACATGCATAACATAAAATATCCATTCATGAGTTCTAGCATATCAAACTTTTATAAGTAATCAACTAACAGAATATAACTAAGCAACATTCAACATGGTACTAATAAATCTCAAGTCTTATAAGTGGAAGCAAATGTCTTAAGGTGTTCACTGAGCATATAAATATAAGCAGATAGTAATAGGGTCTTTTTCCACCATGCCACTATCACACCCACTTGGCCCCTCCTGCTACTTCTTCTTAGTTCATGTTTCCTTTATCTACAGTATATGGACAACATAAACTATAAGCATATAGCTTAGTAAGATTCTTGCCTACTCACAAAAGCCACAAACTTCATCGAACAAATAGAAAAACAGGAGCATACTAGCATAAATAGCATAAGTATTTCATAACAACACTATGTATCAACTTACCAACGCAATGAAAACATAAGCATGACATACAATTTACATAGGCATGCTAAACATAATTAAATCTAAGCAGGGCATAAATTAAACATAAGCATTCATGATATCATCAACCCTAACATGCATAAAGGACATAGTCCTAAGCATTCTTAAACTTAACGTAAGCATTCATAATTTCATAAATCATAGACAAGCATCAAGGACATAATCATAAGCATTCTTAAACTTGACATAAGCATGCATAATTTCATAAATCATAGACAAGCATCAAGGACATAATCATAAGCATTCTTAAACTTGACATAAGCATTCATAATTTCATAAATCATAGACAAGCATCAAGGACATAATCTTAAGCATTCTTAAACTTGACATGAGCATTCATAATTTCATAAATCAAAGACAAGCATCAAGGACATAATCATAAGCATTCTTAAACTTGACTTAAGCATTCATAATTTCATACAAGTCCTTTCTTTTCAAAACATATACATATAGGTACTTCAACATAATCATAACTTGAATGGGGGGCCCCAGGTTAAGTACCACATAATGCACGTTCCCTAATAGGCTGGGGTAGCGAGCCACCAGACCTTCTAGAGCAAGACCTCTTACGTCTTACCAGGGCAAGACATCTTACGTCTTCTTATGTCCCTTTGAATTTGATTAACGACCACCTAACGGGTCGGGTACTTAACCTCTTGCAAAGTAAAATACTTAATTCCTTTCTTTCTTGTCATATCATAAAGGATGCTCTTAATCTTCCAAATAAAAAGGGGAGCATCTCTGTCTTATCTTATCATAAGGAGAGCTCTTAATCCCTACTTGAAAGGGAAGCATCTCCATCGTATCTTATCATAAGGAGAGCTCTTAATCCCTACTTGAAAGGGAAGCATCTCCATCTTATCTTATCATAAGGAGAGCTCTTATTCCCTACTTGAAAGGGAAGCATCTCTTAGACATGTCATAACATATATGCATTCATAACGTAAGAGTACCCTAAAGGGGTCCTAAAGCGTAATCATGTTCATCACATCAGCATATTTCAGGGCATATTAAAATCATAATCATGTTCATCACATAAGCATATTTCATGTCATATTAAAATCATAATCATGTTCATCACATAAGCATATTTCATGGCATATAAAAATCATAATCATGTTCATCACATAAGCATATTTCATGGCATATAAAAAACATAATTATGTTCATCACATAAGCATATTTCATGGCATATAAAAATCATAATCATGTTCATCACATAAGCATATTTCATGGCATATAAAAATCATAATCATGTTCATCACATAAGCATATTTCATGGCATATTAAAATCATAATCATGTTCATCACCTAAGCATATTTCATGGCATATAAAAATAATAATCATGTTCATCACCTAAGCATACCACATGTCCTGATTTCCTAAGGGGTCTTTTCATGCAACCCTAGCCCTACAACCATTGTTGGCCGAAACTTGTAGGGTGTCAATTTCTTTATTTATTTTTTTTACACAAACTCTTTCACTAAGGCATACAACATGATATAACTTCACAAGGGGTGTTTTCATGAAACCCTGACCCTAAACCCAAGGTTAATAAATCAGAGGGTACCAATTTCAAATATGTAACTGAACGAACTCCTACATGAAGGCATACAACATGATATAACTTCACAAGGGGTGTTTTCATGAAACCCTAACCCTAAACCCAAGGTTGGCCGAAACTTGTAGGGTACCAATTTCTTTATTTTTTTGTTACATAAACTCCTACATGAAGGCATACAACATGATATAACTTCACAAGGGGTGTTTTCATGAAACCCTAACCCTAAACGTCCCAAGGTTGGCCGAAACTTGTAGGGTACCAATTTCTTTATTTTTTTTGTTACATAAACTCCTACATGAAGGCATACAACATGATATAACTTCACAAGGGGTGTTTTCATGAAACCCTAACCCTAAACCCAAGGTTGGCCGAAACTTGTAGGGTACCAATTTCTTTATTTTTTTGTTACCTAAACTCCTACATGAAGGCATACAACATGATATAACTTCACAAGGGGTGTTTTCATGAAACCCTAACCCTAAACCCAAGGTTGGCCGAAATTTGTAGGGGCTATAAACTTGGATTTTTGTCACCTAAAAATTCCTACATGAAGCATACAACCTGTAAAAGATCTTTAGCATCACTTTCATGAAACCCTAGCCCCAAATACATGGTTGGCCGAAACTTGTAGGGGCTATAAACTTGGATTTTTGTCACCTAAAAATTCCTACATGAAGCATACAACTTGTAAAAGATCCTTAGCATCACTTTCATGAAACCCTAGCCCCAAATACATGGTTGGCCGAAACTTGTAGGGGCTATAAACTTGGATTTTTGTCACCTAAAAATTCCTACATGAAGCATACAACTTGTAAAAGATCCTTAGCATCACTTTCATGAAACCCTAGCCCCAAAGACATGGTTGGTCGAAACATGTAGGGCACAAAACTTCATATTTCTTTCATGTAACATGTCCTACAAAACTAATATACTGTAGGTGAGGAAATCTTACATCCTTCGCTTGCTTTTAGTTGGTAGATGACCTTATGGAAGCCAAGAACTAGCCTTCTCCTTGCTTGGATGGGGTTCGGCCAAAGGGTGAAAATGGAGAGGGGGAGGGATGGTTTTCGGTGAGGAAGAAGAAAAGAAGAGGAGAAATGAAGTTTGGATACTCATGCCCCCTCATTCCCCCCTATTTATTCATTTGAAGAGCCCCTTGATCTCCCTTACACTTAACCATAATTTCCCCTACTCCTCTAATGATATAATCCTATTGGGCTTCTGGTTAGTGGGTGCATCTATAGGGTTTGGCTATCTCTAGAGGTTTGGGGTTCAATTCCTAGGCCTTGCACCCCTTTTTGGCTTATTTTCTTTTATTTTTGAAAAAGCCCATTATCGTCAAGCCAAAAATTCTCATAAAATGGTTAGAAATTTTACGGGCGTTACATAAACCTTCTTACAACCCAAGCACTCTTTCTTACAATAGATTTGAAATAAGAACAAGTGAAAGAGTTGGAAGCTTGTAGGGCACTTGGATGATCAGTTAGAGCATAACCATTAGCCATCTAAAAGCCCACACCTTCTCTATAAATAGAGAAGGTTGTTTTCTTCCCGTTGGCCACTAGCAGTCGACTGATGCTTCGATCAGTCGACTGCTTCTGTAGTCGTTGCTCAATAACGGCTTCTTCCATGTTGGATTTCATCCAACGACTCCCACATCAGTCGACTGATCATCCCATCAGTCGACTGATGGAGCTAACAGTCGAGTGTCGAAAGCGAGCACTCAACTGATCACCATTCTGTGCCCGAAACCATCACGACCAGTCGACTAATGCCATCATCAGTTGACTGATGGTCTCGACAGTCGACTGCCAACCCATGGCAATCGACTGATGCCACATAGACTAGACTCGAACACCAGTCGAGTCACAGTCGACTTGGAGCAGTCGACTACCATGTCATGGCAGTGGACTTATGCCGAGTAAACCTCAAACTTTACATCCGTTTGAGCGTCTGATGGTTGGGTAAACCTCAACCCTCTTGGTGAGCCTCCGACACTTAGCCATTCGGCCAAGTTCACCTAATGAGCTACTTGCATTTCACTCATTCTCTCATCTCACTTGAAATCCCTCGCCGAAGCTCTCTTCGTTCGCGACCACGTCCCTCGGTAGCACCAAGTGCATGGCTTCACAATGCTCCTTCGTGTCTCTTGCCCTCGAAGTCTGCTTCTTTGGCTTCGCTTCAAGTCATCTCGTCCGGCGGTCCCTTGGATGCATCAAGCGCACGACTTCGCAATGCTCCTTCGCCGACTCAAGCATGAGGTTGTGAGTTGGTGAAACTTGCCAAAGCTCCATGTGCGAATTACTAAGTTTTGTAAGACTCCAACGCACATATCAAATCCAATCAACCTAACTTAAACCCTTTGCCACACACATCAAAACCATATTACATGGGTTGATTGCCTTAACAATCTCCCCCTTTTTGATGTGTGACAATTCGTTTAAGTTAGGTAAAACAAACTAACAATAACATCATAAGCAAGAAAAGCATGTAAATAATATGAGCATCAAAACTCCCCCATAAGACATGCTAAATTTTCCCTTTAGCATGATTCATTTAAACCTATCAATTCTCCCTCTTTGACACCATCAAAAATATTATCTAAATGTCATAAACACATGGCATCAACTCTAAGGAGGAAAAATACCCAAAAACCCATCAAAAACCAGATAAAATAGGTTATTGTGCTCATGTATAGTACATCATTCGATTGGTTCAGTCTACCAGTCGACTGGCACTCAATTTTTAGGTTTTCTGATTTTCAAAATCCAATTTCAAAAATGCGTTAAAAATTCTAGGAAATTCAAAAAATCATGAAATTTGAAATACATATTTATTGTGAGTTCCTTTATCAGTGAAAAATTATTTTTCATGAAAAATCATTTTATTTTTGAAAGTTTGGCAAAAACTCAAAAGTTACAAAATATCTAAACTTTGAATCCACTTTTAAAACTAGTTTTTCCTTGTAACATTTAAAAACATGAACTCACTGTTTGAAAAGCATAAAATGGTTTTAAAATCATTTGAAATATCCAACCATGATCTTTGGGAAATATGTCTATGAATTAAACATATGCTTTCCCCATAATTGGTCTATTATTGCTCTATTGATACACTTAATGACCCATCAAGATGCCATAAGCATTAGTGGACCATTTGTATCATCCTATCATCTCACCCATACTATATTTTCAATCAAAGTTAGCCTTATATTGGGATGTGAGATGTTCCTAAAGGTATTTGTACTTAACCAAAATTTCATGCATTTCTACCCATGGTTAAGTATCACCCTAAAAACCCAAACATGAACATGCATCAAGAATTATCAATCATGATCATAAATCATCAATCATTGCATATCATGATTAAAAATTATAAAATTGAGCATGAATCATGATTTAACCATTTAATTTATGGGTTATGCATTATCATCACCCAACACTATTTCAAAAATTAAGTCCCACACCATCCTAAGTCAACCAAGTAATATGATATAAGTAAAATCCTTATGGTTGACTATTCTAGGGTTTTCCTAACCCTTAAGGATGAATTTAGGAACCCAATACAAGTTCTTTCCTATAGGGTTCACTAAATATTCCTTAGGGATCCATTTTCTAGCTATTGTTTTATTTTTTGCTTGACCCCTAGCAATTAAACATTTATAGGCCTTTTCATTTTTATTTCCCTTATATCCTAGGGCTTTCCTATTGAAGCTTGCCCTTTGGCTCCCTATGATCATGTTCAATGTGTTGGAGCCAATGGTGAATTTTTCTAGGGCTTTAGTCAAATGGTCTACCTTTTCTCTTAAAACCCTATTTGTTGGTGCAATAATTCCCCAAACATTTATATGTTTTGATAATCATCTAAGTTAGGCACTACTTTGTGATCTAATTGTGAACGTATTTAAGTGACAGGAAAATCCAAGTATGAAGACTTGGTAAAGGCAAACTCCAAGTATGATCTTGGCAAGAGAAGTCCAAGGAAAAGGTTTGGCGGCGTAAGACCAAGCATGTAGTGTTGCCGGAATTAAGTCCAAACGAACCTTGGCAAAGGAAGTCCAAAGGCACGTCTTGGCAGCGTAAGTCCAAGCATGTAGTCTTGGCCACGTAAAGTCCAAGCTCACTTTGGCAAAGGGAAACCCATGATATGACAAAACTGAAGGAAGCTCTTGGAAGCAAAGCGCAAAGGATGAACAAGTCACAGACTCGGAGGGATCCTAGAGGCGCAAGGCTTAAGGAAGAGCTAGAAGGTTGAGTATAGGTCTAGGGAGTCAATTCAAGTATGAATTATTCATACTTGATGAGTATCAATTGACTGACATGATGTATCAGTCGATTATTAGGGTGCTTCGGTGAAAAAGTCGAGAGCGATCGTACTGGTCTTGCACCGATCGTGATGTCGCCATCAGTCGACTACCAATATCAGCAGTTGACTGACAAAATCGACGAAGAGCACAGAATGGAGTCTCACTCGACTCCGTGTGGCAATCACTCGACTGATCGCTTCATCAGTCGATTGGTGAAGTAATCAGTCGACTTATCAGGAAACCATTGGAAATGGCGGCTGCGTATCTCCGCGGATTTGCTTCGTCAGAAGCCGTTGGCTTCGGCGGCAATGGACTAATGTTGTACATCAGTCGACTGATCGTGGTCCAATGGGAAAAACATCCCTCTCTCTATAAAAAGAGGGCTTGTGGTGGTTAAGAGGGTTAATGCTTACATTGTGATCATCCTCTCAAGCCTACACGAATTTTCTAAGCTTTCCTAGTGTTTTAATTCCACTCCTCCTCTCTAAACTTCATCTTCATCCTTTGTAAGAAGAGGAGGGTTGTTGTAAAAAGAGAAAGCTTATTAGTGAGATTGATTAGGGTTAATCCACCTTAAGGATCGCCGTGGAGTAGAAGCATTATCTCCGAACCACGTAAAAGCTTTGTGTTAGCATTGTATTTTCATTTCTATTTCTATTGTTTTTGTTGTGCTCCCGCTAACCATTTTTGTAGAAACGAAAACAAGGTATTCACCTCCCCCCCTCTAGCTTCCAAGGATCCCCTACACTATTTTCCTCAATGCATGCATCATTAACATCAAAAGGCATGTAGTTATCATGTGAGCATGCATTATCGAAACTAGAAGAAATATTATCATTAATATTTAAACATGCTTGTTCTAAATTTTCTTCTAGGGCCTTAATTTGATCAAGCATTCATTTGTTCTTTTTCTTATCCCTAAACAAATCCCTAGTTAAGCTAGAAATCATGGCAACTACTTCTTGAGTGGGAAGATGTTTTACCATAGTTACCATGTCTTCTTCTTCGGATGATGAGGATCATGAAGAGTCTCCCCCTTCACTTGAGCTCTCCTTACTTGAGCTTCTTTCTTCTTTTTTCGAGGAGGAGGTGTCCAAATCTTCTATTGCCATTAGGGAAAGGTTTGTGACAAACGCATTTTCTTCCTCCAATGATGATGATGAAGGATCATCCCATGTCCTTGCTTTGAGTGCTTTGGCCTTCTCTTTTTCTTTGGCCTTCTTCTCTCCTTCCTTTCTCTTACTCCCCTTCTTCTTTTCTTCTTTCTTCTTCCTCTCTTCTTTGCTCTTGTTCAAGAGGGGACACTCATCTCTTATATGTCCCTCTTCTTGGAAATTATGGGAAATTATCTTCCTCTTGTGCCTTCTCCTATCATAAGATTTGTTAAATTTTAAATTTCTTAAAGCACACCTTACCTTCCTTACCATATAAGCATCTTCATTGCTATTCATGGAGGATGAGGAGGATGCTTCATCCGAGGAGGAGGGAGTCTCCATCTTCTTCTTTCCCTTGTTGGCTACTAGTGTCACTCCCCTTGTTGGCTTGATGCTTGGTTCTTCACTTACTCTTTCAAGCCTTGTCTCATGCAACTCCATGGTGGAAAAGAATTGCTCTAGAGTGGTTATCTCTAGATTCTTGGAGATGTAGAAAGAGTCCACCATTGAGCTCCATCTTGATGACCGAGGGAAGACATCTATTGCCTTCATGACCATGTCCAAATTGGAGAGTTTTTCTCCTACACTTGTTAATCCAATCAAAATTTCTTTAAACCTAGAATGTAAAGAATTTACCTTCTCTCCCTTTTCGAGTTTGATGCTACTTAATTGGAAGCGAAGGAGATCTTTTCTTGCAAGCTTGGCCTTGGAAGTGCCTTCATGGAGCTCTATGAGTTTCTCCCACATTTCCTTGGCACTTGCACATTCCCCTATCCGGTTAATCTCTTGTTGGGGGAGCACATTGAAGAGGTGGTGCTTGGCCTTTGAATTTGCAAGGTGCTCCTCCCTTTGCTTTTTAGTCCACCTTGACTTCTCTATTGGTTCACCCTCTTCATCCCTAGGCATCTCAAAACCGTTTTCCATTATAAGAATAATATCGAAATCGGTTTCAAAGAATACCTCCATTCTCTTCTTCCACCAAGAGAATTCTCCCTCAAACTTTGGTGGGTGAATATTGGAGTCGACCATCCATGATGTAGTGCTTGTTGTGGTGGTTAGTCCTCGACAAGCTACCTTGGCTATGATATCACTTGTTGGAATGTAGGTGGTCGGCTAGAGGGGGGTGAATAGCCCTCAATCTTCATATGGTGGAATTCGTTCGTTGATTGCCTACAAGTATAATTAGCGCAAGCGGAAATGTAAAGACAATACAAAGGCAATGCTAACAAACTAATATAACGTGGTTTATGGCCTCGCTGCTAATCCACGACCAAATTCATCTCTGGTGAATCACTCTGAAACCAATCCAATATGGTCTCTCCCTTTAGCCAAAGCAAGGTGGAGGTAAACCTTCTTACAACCCAAATACTCTTTCTTACAATAGATTTGAAATAAGAACAAAAGAAAGAGTTGGAAGCTTGTAGGGCACTTGGACAATTAGTTAGAGCATAAGCATTAGCCATCCAAAAGCCCACACCTTCTCTATAAATAGAGAAGGTTGTTTTCTTCCCGTTGGCCACTAGAAGTCAATTGATGTCCCGATCAGTCGACTGCTCCTGTAGTCGTTGCCCAATAACGGCTTCTTCCACGTGGGATTTCATCCAACAGCTCCCACATCAGTCGACTGATCATCCCATCAGTCGACTGATGGAGCTAACAATCGAGTGCTGGAAGCGAGCACTCGACTGATCACCATTCTGTGCCGGAAACCCTCACGACCAGTCGACTGATGCCATCATCAGTCGACTGATGGTCTCGACAATCGACTTCCAACCCATGTCACTTGACTGATGGCACATAGACCAGACTCAAACACCAGTCGAGTCACAGTCGACTTGGAGCAGTCGATTGCCATGTCATGGCAGTCGACTGATGTCGGGTAAACCTCAAACTTTACATCTGTTTGAGCGTTCGGTGGTCGAGTAAATTCATCTTGTCTGGCGGTCCCTCAGATGCATCAAGCGCATGGCTTCGTAATGCTCCTTCGCCGACTCAAGCATGAGGTTGTGAGTTGGTGAAACTTGCCAAAGCTCCATGTGCAAATTACTAAGTCCTACAAGACTCCAACGCACATATCAAATCCAATCAACCTAACTTAAACCCTTTGCCACACACATCAAAACCATATCATATGGGTTGATTGCCCTAACATTTCATGCATATGAGCATTTCATATAAATGTTATACATTTTTAGCTTGTCGCATTGCTATTATATGATTAAATACATTTTTAGCTTGATGCAATATGATTGAACTTGAATATTGTAAATCAATTCTCCTGACTTAACTGATGTGATGTCATACATCAAAAAGGAGGAGATTGTTGGTACAGAGAGCACCACTCCTTAGTTTTGATGTATGAACCATAGTTAAAGTTAGGATTTACTGTGTTTTAATATGAGTGTAAAGTGTGCAGGCTTAACAAGAAAGTCATAGTAGGTTAGGCAGACTGGATATTAGGCAATGAGTGTTGAAAGTTCTAGTAGGTCGTGTTGACCGGATACTAGGCAGAAGCCTTGATAGATCATGAGGACCAGACACTAGGCATGAAGTCCAGATGAGTCGAGTGGATCGGACATCTGGCATGAAGACTGATTGGGTCAGGAGACCGGACAATCGACATAAAGACCAGCTGGGTTAAGGAGAACAGACAGCTAGCAGAAGTGTTGGTGGGTCAGATCGGATTTCAAGCATGGTAAGTCCGGCTGGGCAGTCAATAGGTAAACCTCGAGTGAAGAGCTGAGGCCGAGTCTGTTGATGTAGTGAGCATCACTCCAAAGTTTTGATGTATGAACATCAGTTAAAAGTTAGGATTCACTTGTAGTATAATATAAGTGTTGAGTGTGCAGGCTTAACAGGAAGTCCTAGTTGCTCGTGTTGAACGGATACTAGCCACGTATCTTGACAGATCAGGAGGACCGAACACCAGGCATGAAGTCCAGATGGGTTGCGTGGATCGGACATTTGACATGAAGACCGGTTGGGTCAGAAGACCGGACAATCGGCAAAAAGTCTAGCTGGGTCAAGCATACTAGACAACTGGTGGAAGCCCTGGTGGGTCAGATCGGATGTCAAGAATGGTAAGTCCGACAGGTAGTCGACAAGTAAGCCTCGAGTGAAGAGGTAAGGCCGAGTCCTCAGTAGGGGGACAAAGTTAGGTGTCGATCCGATGAAAAGTCCACGTTGAACTTAGTAGTCGAGTTCAAGCAGTATTACTACTGCTATCTTAATTCACACTATCTATTTTGTGCTAATCCTATTTTGGAGGGACCAATTGACTGAATGGATTCGAGTCGACTGAAGTCCAGTCGACTGAAGATGTATCAGTTGACTGGATACCTATTTGATAGGATCAGCTTGTGATCGATCGGAGATCGTGTGACGCAGATGGAAAGAGCTTGAGTCGACTGAAGATGTTATGTCGACTGATGAGAGGAATTTCTCGATGTGGAGTCGAGTGACGTGGAGTCGACTGAAGGGGATTCGGTCGGCTGGAAGACCACAACTTCCATATCGACAGGCTGATGTGGAGTCGGCTGGAAGGCATTCCAGTCGACTGGAAAGAGTTTATAAAAGTAGTGCTCGATCAGATCCATTTATCGAAATTCAATTAACGTCCAAGTGTTGCCAAAATACTTGCTCGTCCACTACACTTTGACTCCACGACAAGACGTTCCTCCGACACTCTGTGACTACCTCTACGATTATTAAGTGTCGGTATAAAGTCTTGTAATCTCTTTACTTTATTATTTCGCTTGTATACTTAATTCTCCGAGTGAGTGGTTTGTCACCTAACTCTATCATTTGTAAAAGCGAAACCCTCCGAAGTTGAGAGCACTCGAGTCGGAGGGAATTTAGTGAATTGCCCATCGAGCTAGCTCGTGGTAGAGCTACGGGCCTTGGAGTAGCAACCCAGTCCGGGTTGTGAATCAAGTAAAATTGCTTGTGTTGTTAATTGTTTTTATATTCCCCTGCATACGTTTATTAGTTTAAAATTATAAAATATCGAGATTCACCCCCTCTCTCAGTTCACTCGATCCTACAATTGGTATCAAAGTAGGGGCGCTCCGAGTTGGTGAAACCACCATTATGAGCATTTTTATTGCATTAGTATAATTTTTATTGCATTAGAATAATTTTTATTACTTTAGTATAATTTTTATTGCATTAGAATAATTTTTATTGCTTTAGTATAATTTTTATTACATTAGAATAATTTTTATTGCATTAGAATAATTTTAATTGCTTTAATATAATTTTTATTGCATTAGAATAATTTTTATTGAATTAAAATATTTTTACATTTAAAAAATCATTTTCTGCATTTAAAATATTTTTCTACATTTAAAAAATCATTTTCTATATTTAAAAAATAATTTTCAGCATTAAAATATTTTTCTATATTTAAAAAATCATTTTCTACATTTAAAATATTTTTATGTATTTAAAAAATCATTTTCTACATTTAAAATATTTTTTTGTATTTAAAAAATCATTTTCTGCGTTTAAAAATAATCATTTTCAGCATTTAAAATATTTTTCTGAATTTAAAAAAAATCATTTTCTTCATTAAAATATTTTTTTATATTTAAAAAATCATTTTCTACATTTAAAATATTATTTTGCTTTTAAAAAATCATTTTCTGCATTTAAATTATTTTTCCTCATTTTAAAAATAATTTTATGCATTTAAAATATTTTTCTATATTTAAAAAATATTTTCTACATTTTAAAAATAATTTTCTTCATTTAAAATTTTTTTTTTGTTTAAAAATCATTTTTTTCAATTTTAAAAAATAATTTTCTGCATTTAAAATATTTTTCTACACTTAAAAAAATAATTTTCTGCATTTAAAATTATTTTCTGCATATTAAAATAGTTTTCTGAATATTAAATTCATTTCCAGTATATTAAATTTCATTAAATTAATTTTTTGCACATTAAATTAATTTTCAGCATATTAAATTTCATTAAATTCATTTTCTACATATTAGGATTATTTTCTGCATATTAGATTTATTTTATTTTTTGTCTTTAGAAAATATTCTATTGATAATGTCACACTTAGAGGGATACAGTACCGTTCGCCCTCCTCTCTTTAACGGAGAGGACTTTTCCAATTGGAAAAGACGAATGATATGCTATCTAAAGACCAACCTAGAGATCTGATTTTCAATTAGGAAAGGATTTATAGCTCCGGTAGACGACTCGGGGGAGTTGTTAGAACCGGAGAAATGAACCTCGGATATTAGGAAGAGAGTTCAAGTCGATTACAAGACACTTAACACCTTGCAATGCGGACTTACTAAAGAAGAGCAAAATAAGGTATGACCATTTGAAAATTCTAAAGAATTATGGGAGAAATTAATTGAGTTGCATGAGGGTACAAATAATACTAGGATAGCAAAATGGGACATGCTTTAAAATAAATTATTTAATTGTAAAATGAATGAAAATGAAAACGCTAGTCAACTCCATACTGGAATTAAAGATATATTAAATAGATTACATTTAATAGTGATACTACTGGTACCTTTTCTATATACTCCAGATAGAAGGGTTAGCATGTAACACGTGATCCGAGCCAAAATATTCGGCTCAGCGAAGGGAGAAAAGGAAGAATGGTTCGGGTGCAAATAGCAGAAGCAATTGGCACGAGAGAATTAGCAGAAGCAATTGGCACGACAAAGAAGAGACGGAAGGCACTTCACTAAGGGCGGAATAGGAATTGGTTCAGCTAGATAATTCCAGAAGCAGATGGGATGGATAAAGGGTCGACTCAACCTGATCGATCCGAAGGAAGTTTGGCACGGGAAAAAGAGGAATTGGTTCGGGTTGACGAGGAGCCCTAAGGCTAGGTTACCCGTGGGCCATAGGCCTAAGTTAGCTTCACCTAAAGCGGATGGTTGAGGGAGACAATCTAACCTAGTTACCCGAAAAGTAGAAGAAGAGGCGTTGTACAACAGCTTAGGAGGCCCCACACAATATTCCAAGGAGCCTTCGTTCCTCATATCTGTAACAGAATTATTCTTCAGGTGGAGGTGGTGGCCACGTGTACGATGGAGACAACCCACGACTTCACGATGGAGGAAAAAAGGAAGATAAAAAGGAGGAAGCAAAGGAGAAGAGGGGATCCGCAATCATTCCAACCCAGCAAGAGAGAGGAAGACGAAAGAGCAGAGGGAGAGCGACAACCACCTCACCGGAGAAGAAGGATAGAGATCTGTTGTTGTTACATCTCTTGTATTTTTTCTCGTCTTGTGATATCACTGTAAGAGGTTTTTCTCCTCCACCTCTAGAAACTTCTTTTCCGTAAGGGAGGACCTTCATAGTGAAAGTGCTTAGGCGCTGCACCCAGTGAGAAAGCTCACCTCCGTGGAGTAGGAATCCTCATTCCGAACCACGTTACATCTTGTGTCTGAGTTTCGATTGTTGGTACCGATTTTTGCGTTTCATCTACTTCATCTTCTTATTCTCTACTGATTGTGGCCTGTGAGAACCCTCTGAGATCTCCCTCAGTGCTTCATTGCATTGAAAAGGAGTGAACAGATTTTCCTTGTCGCATCAGTTGGCGCCGTCTGTGGGAACATTGAGCTGGACGTCGAGATGCAACCTGAAGAGGTACAACAACCCGCTACCTTTGCAGCGGAGGAGCGCCCCATCACCCTTCTACCATCACATCTGAAGGCCCTGATGGATGAAACTATTACATAGGCCCTTTCTAGGGAAAGGAGAAGGACCGGATATCTGCACCCGTATTCCGGTGAACCTTCTTCCCGAGGCCTACCCCCAGAAATGCCTCCCCCATCTCGTACAGCTGTTAATGTGGAAATATTGCCTGGAGGGGGACTTGGGGGAAGAACACCTCAGAATAATATGCCCTTCACCCAAACTCGCAGGGAAGAATAGGGCGAAAGTCAATCAATCAGACCTCTGGAAGTATATGAGCCCAGTCCCTTTACAATGGATATTCTCTCTGAAGTCCCTCCGTCCTACTTCCGGAATCCTCAGATCGATAAGTATGATGGTTCGACGGATCCCGAAGAGCACATATCTAAATTTGACAGAGCGGCCTCGCTCCACTGTTATATTGATGCTCTCTAATGCCGAGTTTTCCAGACCATGTTAACCAACTCACCACAAAAGTGGTTTAATACTCTGCCCCCAGGATCCATCACTTGTTTCGCTGATTTTCAGGGAATGTTTTGTCAGGAGTTTGCCAGCTGCAAGGCGTATAAACATGATGCCTCCATATTATTGCATATCACCCAGGGACCCTCATAATCCCTTAGAGGGTATCTCCATCGATTCACTTCTGCAGCTAGGGGAATCCCCTCTGCCATATCAGAAGCTTTCAGAGGCGCTATTTAACACGGGCTGAAGGAGGGCCCCTCCTCAGTTCTTTGTTAAGACAACCTGCGGACAGTTATGAGGAGCTACTAAGCCGTGCGGAGCAATTTATCTGTGAAGAGAAAGGATTAAAGGTGCGGAGAGATGAACGGGCTGCCGCAGCAGTCCCAACTGAAAGAGCTCGTCTCGCCGCTCCCCAAGCGCCCCCTCGACGGGAATATGTGCGACCTTTTCGACAGGAGGCTCCGAGGCCTCCTCCAATGCTGCAGGGTGTTCGCCCCATACCACCGTTACAAATCATGGCCACTGAAGCACTTCCTCCTGTGAGAACTTGGAAGGAATGGGAGATGGAATTTTATGACCAACAGGGTCTGCTGCAACGACCCTTAGGATACAGGGGGATCCCACGTAACCCCCCCGGCCCATTCTTCTGCAAATATCATAAGGAATATGGCCACACTAGTGGCCGATGTTTCAAGTTACAGGAGGAATTGGATCGCCTCCACACCGCATATCCGCAAGTGCAGTTTCAGGCGGGAGGACTGGCATGGCGAGGCCCCTGACCCAATATAGCCCGTCCAGGGCAGTATAATCAACAACCTCAAGTCACTTTCCCCCAAACACCATCCCAAGAGGTTGTCTCTCAAGAGGGCCCATCGGGGGAGGGCCCCTCGTCCAATCTAGATAATGCTCCCACACGGGGAGTTATTCATGTTATAGCTGGAGGACCTACTGACGGGGACTCTAACCTGGTGCAGAAGTCATATGCCCGTCTCATGGAGAGTTTGGCCATCATCACCGACCAAACTATTCAAATTGCACCGCCCGTTTCGTTCGGGTCGGAGGATCTACAAGGTGTCCTGCTGCCCCACACGGACGCCTTGTTTATTCGTATATCCTTGGCTAATTATGAAGTGGCCAGGGTGTTGGTCGATTCGGGAAGCTCCGTCAATATCCTTTTCTAGGAAGCTTTCGGACAGATGAAGTTGGGAAATGCCCATCTAGAAGATGTGGCCACCCCCCTCTTTGGATTCGCGGGGCATGTGGTCCACCCTACAGGGAAGATTTCATTGCCTCTGACTCTAGGCGTAAAGCCCAGCCAAAAAACCAGTATAATCCCTTTCCTTATCGTGGACGCTCCGTCCACTTATAATGCTATTCTTGGGCGTCCATTTCTTACCCTTTTTCAGGCGGTAGCTACTCCGTACCACCAGAAGCTGAAATTTCCAGTGGGACAATTGGTGGGAGAAGTTCATGGAGAGCAGAAGGCCTCCAGGAGCTGCTACGTACAAATGGTTCGGGATGATCAAAAGAAAGCCTGAACCGATGACCTCAAAGGCAAAGCTATCATCATTTTGGATGTCTGCATCTTGGAAGGAGAGCTGGTGGAAATCGCTCCGGGAAAGGCTACACGGATAGCACAACAGCTGGAAACCAAGGAAGAGCTGGTGGCTTGCTTGAAGGAGAATGAAGACATCTTTATGAGAGATGTGCATGATCATACTGGGATCAACCCTCGAGTGGCTGAACACCATCTCAATATCACTAGAGGAGCCCGACCTTTTCAACAGAAGAGGCGACATTTTGGACCGGAAAAGGACAAGGTCATAGCCGAAGAGGTGAAAAAACTGCTAAAAGCGGGTCATGTAAAGGAAATCCAGTTTCCCGAGTGGGTTTCCAATGTAGTCTTGGTCCCCAAGCCCTCGGGGCAGTGGAGGATGTGTATCGATTTTTGTAATTTGAATAAAGCGTACCCTAGAGACTGCTACCCCTTGCCTCGTATTGATCAATTGGTAGATTCTACTGTGGGATATGAAGTGGTGTCCCTAATGGATGCATATCAAGGATATCACCGAATACCTTTGGCCAAAGAAGATCAAAAGAGGGTTAGCTTTGTGACTGCAGGAGGGTTATACGCTTTTGTGGTAATGCCGTTCGGATTAAAGAACGCAGGGGTCACCTATCAGCGCCTTATGAACAAGATCTTTGCAGAACAGAAAGGGAAAAATGTGGAAGTCTATGTGGATGACATATTAGTCAAATCGAAGACCACTCGGGATTTAATCAAGGACTTAAATGAAACCTTCGCTACATTAAGACGATTTAATATGAAGCTAAACCCTAACAAATGCCTGTTCGGGGTAAAAAGCGGCAAGTTATTGGGGTACATAGTGACTGGGAAGGGGTTGCAAGCCAACCCTGAGAAGGTGAAGGCACTATCCAACATGAAATCACCTGCTAATCTGCGAGAAACCCAGAAGTTGGTGGGCAGGATTGTTTCTTTATCCCGATTCATAGCTAGATCGGTGGACAAAGGGCTGCCTTTCTTCAAGATCCTGCACAAGGCTACTAAATTTCAGTGGGACGATCAATGTGAACAGGCTTTCCAGGAGTTGAAGACATATTTGGCTAGACTCCCACTGCTAGCCAAACCAATAGCCGGAGAATCATTATGGAATGTATCTGGCCGTCTCGGAAGGAGCTATTAGTTCAGTTTTATTGAAACAAGAAGGCTCTCACAAGCAGCCTATTTATTATACCAGCCATATCCTGAAGGGGGCTGAATTCTGTTATACAAAGCTAGAGAAGCTGGCATATATCCTAGTGTTAACCGCCCGCAAATTGAGGCCGTACTTTTTGGCTCATCCCATCACCGTTCTAACTCACAGAGAATTGGACAAGGTCGTCACTAAGCCCAATTTCTCTGGAAGATTGGCCAAATGGGTGGTAGAACTAAGTAAGTATGATATTCAGTACCAACCCCGAACGGTTATCAAGGCCCAAGCGCTCGCTGATTTTCTAGCAGAGGTACCTTGTGGCCCGGAAGATGGTTCGTCAGCAAAAGAAGAGGGATCAGATGCATGGAATATATTCGTAGACGGTTCTTCAGGATCTACGGGCAGCGACATCGGTGTTCTATTAATTTCCCCTGATAAGGAAGAAACTCGCATAGCCGTTCTCCTGGGATATCGGGCATCCAATAATGAGGTGGAATATGAAGCCATTCTAGTGGGATTTCAGGCTGCTAAAGCGGTAGGGGCTTATTCAATTGTAATCCATTCGGATTCCTAGTTGATAATATCCCAACTTCAAGGTTCTTTCGCGGTTCAGGAGGAAAGGCTGCATAAGTACTTGAAGGATGTTGAGAAAGAAAAAGCTCAATTCCATCAAGTCCTCTTTAAGCAAATCCCGCGGGAGAATAACGGGAAGGCAGATGAATTGGCTCGGATGACTAGTGCTATGGAAGGAGTGAGGTCCTTGGAAACGGTCCATGCGGAAATCCATACTTCCTTAGCAATATGCAACGTGGAGGAAGACGCACCCGAATCAAGCCTAATTCTTGATTGGAGGACTGATATCATAGCTTATTTACGACGTGGAAAGGTCCCTGAAGAAAAAGCAGCGACATGTGCTTTAATAAGCCGAGCCAAATGGTTTACCCTCTTAAATGGAGACTTATACAAGATTTCTTTCGGACGACCCTTATTGAAATGCTTGGGAAGTGAGGATGCAGAATGGGTACTCCGGGAGATTCATGAAGGTTGCTGTAGCAATCATTTAGGGGGGAGAGCTTTAGCAAGGAAGGCCCTATTAGCAGAATATTTTTGGCCTACTCTCCAGCAAGATGTTGTTCGTATAGTGCAAGCTTGCCCCGCTTGTCAGAAGCATAGCAACCGTTCCGAATGGCCGACTGAGTTAATGAAAGTCGTGGTCTCTTCATGTCCTTTCGATCAATGGAGAATGGATATAGTGGGTCTGATGCCAGTGGCACCTTTACAGAAGAAGTTTTTGTTGGTGGCCGTAGATTATTTCTCCAAATGGGTGGAGGCAGAGCCCCTAGCCAAAATTACTGAGAATGTTGTGATACAGTTCTTATGGAGGAATATTGTTTGTCGATATGGTATTCCTCGGAAAATAGTCAGTGACAATGGACGACAGTTCCAAGGGAAAAAGATCAAAGAGTGGTGCCAAAGTCTCAACATTCAGCAGGCTTTCACTTCAGTAGCTCACCCTCAAGCTAACGGGCAAGTGGAAGTGACTAACAGAATTCTCATTCAAGGATTAAAGACCAAATTGGGGGCTCAGAGGGGAAACTGGGTAGAAGAATTATCAGGAGTCCTATGGGCCTACCGAACTACACCAAAGACTGCAAAAGGGGAAACTCCCTTCATTTTAGTGTACGGGACGGAAGCTGTTATTCTAGTTGAAGTCCTCTTAAGTAGCGCCCGGATAAAGGCGTACGAACCAAATTAGAACCAACTTACCCGAAGCACTGAATTGGACTTGGTGGAGGAAAAGCGGGAGATGGCACGGAGGCGAGCGGAATTTTACAAGCAAAGAGTGCAGCGAGCCTTTAATAAGAAAGTGATGCCTCGAAGATTTCAAGAGGGGGATTGGGTTTTGCGTAAAGTTAATCCCGCTGGAGACCCTGGAAAGCTAGCTCCGAATCGAAGGACCCTATGAAGTAACGCATGCCAGAAGACATATTATCTGAAAGATGACCAAGGCAAAGAACTTCCACGACCTTGGAATGCCATTCATTTAAAACTTTTTCACACTGTATGAGAAGTGGGGAATAGAAGAAGAAGAATTATGAGACTCCGAAGGGGTGTACTTCCTAACTTGATTGCATTAATTAGATGCAAAGTACCCCCCAAATTTCATTAATGAGTCATTTACAAGTGCAATACGGTACTGTTAATAAATCTTGAAAAAGAGAAAGAAGATGGAGAGGAAGTTCCTATTTTGAAACAATATATCGAATTACAGCTTAAATCGGTCGGGAGGATAACGTCGAAAGTCAGCCTCCCAATTTAAAGAGAATGAAGGATAAGTTGGAGGAGGTAATCCTTGATCAGCATATTGTCGAACCGCTTCATTAAATCTGTCCTGATAAGTGGCGTGCAACAAAATGATGAGTCGCTCCTGGCAGTTCGGGCGGTCAGGGCTCCGATCCCGATGAAGCCTATGGCATTTTTCTTGTTGTTCTTGAAGCTTTCGGCGTACGTCAACATAGCGTCGTGACACCTCCATAATAGCATCGGCTAGGATGGAAACATCGTCGGCTCGGGAATTTTGCTCCTGCTGTACAAGGTGCGTCATCTCCATCATATTTTGTCGCATTGAAGCTAAAATTCCCTCCACTGCTTCAGAATAAGATCTGGTTCTGGCGAGTTCAGTGTTCAGCCTCTGGAGGGAAGTCTCTTGCCTGCGTAGACGGGCGTGAGCATGCGCCCCGGAATTTATGAGGTATGAGTTTTCTTGTACCTCCTTGCATAAGCGGGTGCGGAGGTCTCCTATTTTATCCTGTGCTTGCCGGTGTTGAACTTGAAGATGAGCGATGGTGTCATAGTCCTGTTGCTTCCCCTCGAGGAGCTCTGCTACCTTCCCTTGAAGACGTATTAACTCTCGAGCAGAGGAAGACCCCTCATCAAGAGGAGCCGGTTGGACTTCCCGCTGGGGAACGGGTGGCTCTACACCCGCTCGCTGGTGTTCCCGCAATGCTGCAATGGTATCAGCATCCTTTCGAATTTGTTGGCGAGCTTCGGCTAATTGCTCCTGGCACGTGCAGTTGTGTCAATAGGAGTCGTTCTTGATTCTGAGCATTCGCCAAATCTTCCCGTTGTTGCCGCTCCCATTTCAGAGCTTGATCTCGATATTGATGAAGGGAGCGATCCAACTCTTAATGGTTGGTCAGGGCCTGCATGCCGGTCGTAGAAAAGAAATTGGATAGTAAGATAAAGCTAAGGAAGCTAATTGAGAAAACATACCAAATCCAGAGCATGGCGTAGGCCTTCCATGCGAGGAACCACTTCCTCTAAGTTCAGGATCTGAAGACTCCTGGGAGAAAGGGAAGAAGATGGGACGGATGATACTGGGGTTGGAAGTTCGCTTATAATGGGGGGAGTGGGGGTGATATCTATGGGGCGAGAAGGGCTCTTCAGGCGATGAGGGGAGGGGGAAGTTGGCAGTGAGGGGATATCAACCGCCATGGGTTCGGAGGAGGAATAGTATTCAAGGGAAAGAGAAGGCAGGGGTGAGCCAGCCTTTGTCATCGGCGGACATGGAAGTACATCCTCCCCAGGTTCATCCTCAGGTTGCAGGGAAGGAGAAGGCGACTTTCGAACATTGGTGGCAGAAGGAGAAAAAGTAGGAGAGCTAGGGTTTGTAAATGTCGGAGGAAGTGAGGAAGGACTAATTACCCCGGTTTCCTCCGGGGCGGAGATAACAAGGGTTGCAGGAGGAGGAGAGGAAGAAAGACGAGATGAAGCAGGTGTGGTGGTGATCGGGGAAGGTGAAGAGGAAGACGGAGTTGACGGCTGACCGACACCCCCCTTGCGATGAGGATAACGACCCGCTATCTCCTGGAAGAAGGTAGAATGCATTTTGAGGGTCTAAGAATAAGGAAAAAGGGTTGAAAAAAGGGATTGAGGCAACGGAGTGTGGCGGCGGAGGAACGAACAGGCAAAGAAGAAGGAGACGAAAAGGCGAAAGGATGAAGATAGCAAAAGAGATGAAGACAAAGGATCTCCTATAAAAGCAGGGAAGAATGGGTTTATAACCATTATTGGGCTCCTCGTCTGTGGTGAAGGAGGCCCTATGTGAAAGGGAAAGAAGGGTTTATTTTTCTAAATGGCCTATTATGTACTAAAGCCCTCATTTGCATGGGAAGGGGCGGATATAGGCATTCCCCTTCAGGAGGAAAGCCAAAAGAGGGATGATATGAAGGCGTCACCTCCTTTATGCTGATGGCCTTTGAGCAATATATACTTAATATTTATTCCCGCGAAATGGAAGATATCCCCGTGTGGTGGTGGAACGGAAGAACCGAAATTTATTCGGTTATACTCAATTTTTATCCCCGCAGAGTGGAAGAAAACCGCGTGTGGTGGCGGAATGGAAGAACCGAGATTCCTCGGTTATATACTATATATAAATTTTTATCCCCGCGAAGCGGAAGATATCCCCGTGTGGTGGTGGAACGGAAGAATCGAAATTTATTCGGTTATACTAAATTTTTATCCCCGCAGAGCGGAAGAAATCCCCGTGTGGTGGTGGAATGGAAGAACCGAGATTCCTCGGTTATATATTATATATAAATTTTTATCCCCGCGAAGCGGAAGATATCCCCGTGTGGTGGTGGAACGGAAGAACCAAAATTTATTCAGTTATACTCAATTTTTATCCCCGCAGAGCGAAAGAAATCCCCGTGTGGTGGCGGAACGGAAGAACCGAGATTCCTCGGTTATATATTATATATAAATTTTTATCCTCGCGAAGCAGAAGATATCCCCGTGTGGTGGTGGAACGGAAGAACCGAAATTTATTCGGTTATACTCAATTTTTATCCCCGCAGAGTGGTAGAAATCCCCATGTGATGGCGGAACGGAAGAACCGAGATTCCTCAGTTATATATTATATATAAATTTTTATCCCCGCGAAGTGGAAGATATCCCCGTGTGGTGGTGGAACGGAAGAACCGAAATTTATTCGGTTTATACTTAAATTTTTATCCCCGCAGAACGAAAGATATCCCCGTGTGGTGGCAGAAATGAAGAATCGAAATTTATTCGGTTATACTTAAATTTTTATCCCCGCAGAGCGGAGGAAATCCCTGTGTGGTGGTGAAACAGAAGAATCGAAATTCATTCGGTTATACTTAATTTTTATCCCCGCAGAGCGGAAGAAATCCCCGTGTGGTGGTGGAACGGAAGAACCGAAATTCATTCGGTTATACTTAATTTTTATCCCCGCTAAGCGGAAGAAATCCCCGTGTGGTGGCGGAATAGAAGAACTGAGGTCTCCTCAGTTATATATCATTTTTGTCCCCATAAAGCGGGAGAAGTTGAAGTCCTTATTTAACTTTATATTGCTTTATTCCCATAGAGTAGCAGAGTTGGCTCATTTAGTGGTTCTATTTTCCCGGTAGGGTAAAAAGGCAGAAGAGCTGAAATATGCCTCAACTATATGTCAGTCTATGTTAATACGAAAAAAGTAAAGCGTGGCACAACTCAAAAGATACTGGAAGAAGAAGATAAATAGGGAAAGTTCACTAATGTGGGAAAATTACATATTCTGAGTCATTTACAAGGGGGAGATAACAAAAGAAACCCTTATACATCTAGGGTATTACAGTTCTTTGTTGGGAGGAACAGATGGAGCTCCTTTGTGTGGTCGAGGTTGGCACAGTAATTGCCGACGGTAAGACTGTTGTAGGAAGATTTGCTTGGCTAGCTCCTTTTGGGACCCGACCAGTTATTGACGCAGAGAGCGATTACTGGCGGAAGCTTCCTTCAGCCATTATTGTAAATACTTCACTTGCTCCTCTAGGCTAGCTATGTAGCGGTAATCATTTATCTGTTCTTCAGCAGGAGAGGAACTGCTGCCCTGTTCAGATATTCTGTCCATGGCAAATGAAAGGAAAGGGAAAAGGTGGAAGCTATTTGATAAGCGGCGGAAGTATTTATAGCGAGGAAGGAGAAGAGCGCATTTATTTGCAGAAGAAATAGGGATAATAAATGCCAGTAAAGAAGAGGAAGCGTAGAGGCCGTAGGTGGATGGTCGACGGAACTATAACTGTAATTAAGAGGGTCCAAATCCCCGGGCGATGATAGAAGAAGATATGTTCGGACCAGATTACAGTTCTTCTGAAGACAGAAACCTTACTTCTATGAGAAAAAGACAAAAGCAAATATCAGTTCCCTCCCTCATTTTTATTAACCTATTTGAAATGATTACATTAACTTAATCTATGAAGATCTTCTCTGATTACTCCTAACAGACGAAGCGGGAGAGGTCTCTTTGGGGGGAGAAGGCGCCAAGATGACCTTGAAGCACTCGCCTTGAGACAGAGGAATGGCTGATGGACCTTCATCAAAAGGAGGAGGATGAGCTCTCGCCGAGGGGACTGGGATGAAAGCCAGCGCTAGTAGAAGTGTGGGAAGTTCGGCAGCAGTACGGGGGTCTCCCACTGTATACTCACATGTGAAGGGAGGATTCCACACCCTATTGCGGAATGAGGGGAAGGGTGCATGAAAGGACCTCCCTGTAGGAGGGGTTGGAGCTGGAATGGGAGGTGGAAAAGGAAGGGGCCAGAAGGCTGAAGTGGCGGTTGAGCGGGTATCCGAGTCTTCCAGGTCTTCAGAAACCCAGTCTTGTAGTTCAAAAGATTCTGATTCTGAAGAAATTTCGATGGGGTGCCCCGCTGAAGCCATGATAGTGAGATAGAAGGACGAAGACATGGAGGGCGATGATTTAAAGTGACGACAGAAGTTCTGGGGAAGGGGAAGAAGATGAAGAGACTGATATCATTTCCGAAGAAGTAAGAGGGATAGGGAAGATCAACAGGCAAAAGTCATTTAAAGTGTTGCCCGAACCAAAATCGGGACGGATATGAATAATATTATGCAAGACCCTTCAAGCAAATCCCCGAACCAAAATTGGATCGGATATGAATAATGTCATTCAAGACCTTCCAAGTACGTTCCTAAACCAACTAGGTGATTGCGCCATACGACACGGGAAAAGAGATAACAGTATAAAAAGAGAGGAGTTTAAAATTGGTTCAGAATTCCCGACCCATCAAGGAGCATAACAAGACGATGACAACTAGATATATGGACAAATTTATTATTCAGAAGCAAGAGAGAAGCTATTGACAAAATTACTAAAGAAGAGAATAGTGGAAATTACAGCTCAAAGAGTTCGGAAGGACACTTAGCTAGCGCATCCATAGGATTCAAATAGCTAGTGTCCGTGCCGGCAGGCGGGTATCCTTGTTCGGCATTTTGAGCCGAGGACCCCTCATAACCTAGTATGAATAAATCTACTCCCTTCTTAACATAGCGTCCTTTAAGATCGGCGTCTTGCTCCTTCAACTAGTCTTGACATTTGGCCAGTTGGGCTTGACTTTCCGCAAATTTGGCTGCCAAGGCATCTCTTTCGGTAGCTGCCTGTATAGCTTGCTGTCCTAGAGTTGAAAGAGCTGCAAAGTACTCTTTGTGAAGGGTGGATTGTTGCCGAGCCACCGGCGATAAGGTTTGAGGAAGAGCCGCTACCATGGAGGAAAGCTCCTGACATTTCTCTATACAGGATTTCTTGGTAGCTTCCCAGGCTTGACGCTCCAGTTTAAGCCAGTGGCATTCTTGCTGAAGTCGTAGAATTGTAGTCGAGGAGTCAGCAGCTTTGATCATGGTGTCCCTAAGATACCCTTTATATTCCTTCAGTTCACGGGTTAGGACGTCTACCTGTTGCAGTTCACTGGATTGAAAGAAGATGCGTTGTTCAAGTTCTTCATTTTTTCGCTACATCTCCTCCTTCTCGCTTTGGACCAGGGCCAGTCGCATCATTGCATCTTCACACTGGCCCCTTAGGTCCGCTTCCTTCGCCTCTTGCTCGCTTAACTGCCGAACGAGCTCTTTTTGTTGCGCTATGGTGGCGAAGTGGTGGGTCTCCACACTGGATTGGAACTGAACCAGTTGGACTACCATGTTGTGGTGTTGGGATGAGGCCTAGAAGAAGGAAATCAACGTTAGTATATGCCGATGTATAGAGACGTATATTAGAGATAAGGAAGAAATAGTAGATACCTCCGCCAACAGCTTGCCCACTTGCTCGCAGGGGCTTTGTATGCCCGACTGATTGAAAAATTTCACCTCCGAGGGATGCCGAATCTTTAGAAGGGACCCCAATGTGGCCTTCGGAGGAACGGGAAGGGAAGGATCCTCCCCTTCAAAGGAAAGTGGGGGTCTGATATGTCGAAGGGGGGTAGGAGAAGCTCTTGCGACGGAAGGGATAGGAACTTGGGGAGATTCAGTATGAGAAGGTGTGGGTGAATTCTGTGCAGATGGGGAGGAATGGAGAAAATGGGAGGGAGAGTCCCCTCCTTGAGGAGATGGATAAGGGACAAATGAGGTATTGCCTCTTCTTCTCGGCTTATAAATAGTTAGGGACTGAGACCCTGGCTGGTCGGAAGACAAGGGGAGAAGAGCAGATGAACTTTAGGCTCCTTTCTTAGTGAGCCGCAATTTTTTCCGAGGGGATGACGGAGCTGCTACTGATTTACCTCTTTTACTTGAGGTTATCTTCTTTTTGGCAGCCTCAATTGTCTCTCCTTCCACCAAAGCCTTCTGCATTAGGTTATCTGCAAAGTGTACTGGTGAGAAAGATGAATAATATAGAAAGGAAGTCATACTGCAGGGTAAGTATCACCCTACCTACAGCAACCGAAGTCGTCAAAGGTAGAGGAGACAATCCAAAGTGGCTCAAAAGAGGAGTTTCTATTAGGTGGTTCGAGTAGTAATGTAACTCTCCTAATACTCTATAAACCTCCGGGAAGGGGCATTTGGTCCTCATTTCCCGGAAGGGAGGCAACTCGGGAAGGTCTACCTTCCAGGTATCAGAATAAGGTAGGGATTCTGAAAGTTGTACAAAAAAAGTATAATTCTTCCCATCCCTTATGGGAAGTAGGCAGGTTCACTAAGAATTGGCAGTCTGAATGGCTAGATAGATAGAAGAGACCTGCCTTAGAAGATTTCAATTGGAAAAAGCAATGGAATATTTCAGGGCTTAAGGGAAGGTTTAGGTGTTGAAACACCATAGAAGCTCCTGACAAAATGCGAAAGGAATTGGGGGTGAATTGGTTTAAAGGAAGTCTATAAAAATGCAAAATATCTAGATAACCGAAAGGCGCTGGTAGACATAGGCCATTAAGAAACTGTTCGGAGAAAAAGCACGTCGAACCGAGAGGAGGACTATGGGGCCGATGCATTTTAGTAGTGAAACAACATTTTATAGAAGGGTCTATGTATTTGTTCTTAAGATTAAAGAAATAATGGTTGCAATCTAGCTGAGTTATGGTATGTTCATACAAGGCGGGTGAAGGGATGGTCTTAGGAGCCATGGGTGTGAACAAGGCAAAGCACTTACTCGGAGGTTAAGGAAGAATCGTGTGGGAAAGGAAGGACTGGGTCGCCGAAACACCGCCGGTGAAAATCACGGAAGAAGTAGAATAGATAGGATTGTTAAACACACTAAGTGATACCTAAAAGGAGAAGGCGGGGGTTTATATAGGGATTTTGCATTTAAAGGAGAAGGAGAAGCGGGGCCCATGGGCCCATTGGGCCGCCTCGAGTATACATAAGGGAGCTATAAGGGAAAGAGTGAATTTAAGTTAAGAAATAAAGAATAGGGCAGAAACTTTATATACATCTGGAAAGTCAAGCTTATAACTTCGCTTGAATATTTTTCGGGATTGACTAATGATACTACTGGTACCTTTTCTATATACTCCAGATAGAAGGGTTAGCATGTAACACGTGATCCGAGCCAAAATATTCGGCTCAGCGAAGGGAGAAAAGGAAGAATGGTTCGGGCGCAAATAGCAGAAGCAATTGGCACGGGAGAATTAGCAGAAGCAATTGGCACAGCAAAGAAGAGACGGAAGGCACTTCACTAAGGGCAGAACAGGAATTGGTTCAGCTAGATAATTCCAGAAGCAGATGGGATGGATAAAGGGTTGACTCAACCTGATCGATCCGAAGGAAGTTTGGCACGGGAAAAAGAGGAATTGGTTCGGGTTGATGAGGAGCCCTAAGGCTAGGTTACCCGTGGGCCATAGGCCTAAGTTAGCTTCACCTAATGCGGATGGTTGAGGGAGACAGTCTAACCTAGTTACCCGAAAAGTAAAAGAAGTGGCATTTTACAACAGCTTAGGAGGCCCCACACAATATTCCAAGGAGCCTTCATTCCTCATATCTGTAACAGAATTATTCTCCAGGTGGAGGTGGTGGCCACGTGTACGATGGAGACAACCCACGACTTCACGATGGAGGAAAAAAGGAAGATAAAAAGGAGGAAGAAAAGGAAAAGAGGGGATCCACAATCATTCTAACCCAGCAAGAGAGAGGAAGACGCAAGAGGAGAGGGAGAGCGACAGCCACCTCGCCGGAGAAGAAGGATAGAGATCTATTGTTGTTACATCTCTTGTATTTTTTCTCGTCTTGTGATATCACTGTAAGAGGTTTTTCTCCTCCACCTCCGGAAACTTCTTTTCCGTAAGGGAGGACCTTCATAGTGAAAGTACTTAGGCACTGCACTCGGTGAGAAAGCTCACCTCTGTGGAGTAGGAATCCTCATTCCGAACCACGTTACTTCTTGTGTCTGAGTTTCGATTGCTGGTACTAGTTTTTGTGTTTCATCTACTTCATCTTCTTATTCTCTACTGATTGCGGCCTGTGAGAACCCTCTGAGATCTCCCTCAGTGCTTCACTACATTGAAAATGAGTGAACATATTTTCCTCGTCGCATCAAATAGGACACCAAATAGAGAATAGGGACTTAATTAGGTATACCCTTAAGGCTTTTCCGAGAAATGCCTTATAGACATCGATTGTCGATGCATATAAGGTATCTAGGTATCTCTTCACAATTAGGTTAGATGAACTATTTTGTGAACTTGAACTACACGAACAAGCTAACTCAGGTCAAACCGAGAATGGTATAGCTTTGATGGCAGGTTCAACTAAAAAGGAGAGAAAAGTAAAGATTGAGTCTGAAGATGAGTCAGAGTCAGAAACAAACGGATAAGATGAGATTGTAAAATGGTAAGAAAAATGTTCAACCGAAAGAAGAGGTTTATAAAGAAAGACGCCAGAAAGGTGGCCGACAACAAGCCAAGACCTCGATTGGAAGTGACTTGATGCAAATGCAACGAAATATGACATTACAAGTCGGAGTGCGCAAACTTAAAAAAGGAAGAAAAATCGAAAAAGGAAAAGAAGAAGAAGGCTCTTAAGGCAACATGGGATGAGTCATCATCGGAGGAGTCAAACGCGGAAGAGACGAAGAGAAGCTTCGTCGCATTTATGGCCGAATCAAGATCTGGAGCCGAGTCAAGTTCCAAATCTGAGTCTGATTCTGAGTCCAAGAGAAGCCATGGATCTGTATCCATTCCTGAAGATTCTAATGAGGTAACTTCTCCATTAGAAGATAAGTTATATAGCATCATTGCATGTTTAGGTAGGAAATTAGCTATGTCCGAGAATCGGGTTGACTTGCTACTTAAGGAAGTCCAAGTACTTAAGGAGCAAGTCAACTGGAAGACTTCGACTTGCCAATTTAAGGATAGAGACTTAACTCAAGTTGCAAAGCTTGAGGAAGAGAACTCAGTCCTAAAAAGGCAAGTAGAAGAACTAACTGGATCATTAGAAAAGTTCACTTCGGGTTCCAAGTAAATCAACATGATGCTTGGATCTCAGTGAGCTGTTTACAACAGATCCGGACTCGAGTATAAGTTGAGTAAATTAGTTGAGTAAATTTGTTAAGTTTAATTGTGGGAAACTTATTTAAACTATTTAAACTTGATTAAGTTCTAATTCATCTCACCCAAGCTTGGTTTTCAATACACATTAATCCCATGGCTTTTTGTGAGATGAAGATTTCTTTTTATCTTAATTAATTTTAATGAGAAATTTCAAAGTTTTTAAACTTGTTTTAGATTCAAGCTTATCTTGAGCTAATCAAGTAGGTTTTCTAGCATTGACATCTAGGTCGTGGCGAGGCATACGACCTTCTTGGATATCGAATGGACCACTTTCTAGACAAAGTCAATGAAGGAATCAAATTCTTGACTCACTTTGGACTAAGACTTGGTCTAACTAGTTAAAGACTTAGTGAGTTAGCTTCAGTCATTTCTGTTAGTTATATATGAGAGGTGTCATAAGGCAATTGGCTTATGATTAAACGATTTATATGATAAATGAAGATTCACTATTTGAGTATACATGTTTTCATATATTTGATTAGATCTGAAACTCATTTACTGATTGTCCACAATACGATTCACAGCATTAGAGAATTTGTGATTGGATCACAACTAGTGAGTATCTCTATATGTGTAATTGCGATGTATTGGAATTATCCCTAGTCAATGAATTGATGGATTTGGATACCATCAATTCTGTTGAGACTAGCATGAGGTATACTCTTTGGTGTAACTAAGCAGCTAATTCTCTCTGGCTGGAGATATTGTGATGTCCGGAGTTAATCGTGGATGCTAGTTATGGTAACTAGTTCATTGGAGTGACCAGCAGTAAGACATCATATGGTTCTCTGCATATATGGATATCTCAATAAAGTTCTTACTGCAACTTAAGTGCGATGTTCCTTTGACTTGCGGTATTCAAGTCATCTTGGTCATGGAGACTTATGCTTTGACATCTTAAGCAAGCATCTCTAAAGAGAAGTGGACCCGGAATGATTGGGTATAAGTCGAAATGCCCGAAGATATTTGAATAGCCTATAAATGATTCACCACTCCTTGCGAGGAGATGTATACCCATGGCCTCTTGTCGGATTGTTACTAAAGTCTTTGGCCAAAGTATTACATGTTTAGAGTAAGGTACTCTTAGATACATGTGCAGTAACTAGAATTCGTAGGACGAGAAAATGATACTTGGGCTAGGTGTGACGTAGTCGACCTAGTGGGGATTGACACTATAGACCATGTCCTGAACCAAGTGGGTATAAGATGCGCGAATGGAATGGGGCATGATTCATTGTAGCTGCTGAAGGGTTTCAGAAATGGTTCTGGAATCAACCGTTGATTTTTTGGTTAATTGGGGATCATGATGCACTACTAGGTGTCACTCATGATCGTTATATAATTAATGGTTAATTATAGACGGCCAACATAAATCGGGAACCTATTTAGTCACAAGCACAACGAGCATAATCCGAAGGATTTAAAATGAGCTTGAGAATGAGATTCTCAGATCGAGAGAAACTAGGTTCGGTTGGACCAAACAAGGAGCGACCATGAAATTGTTTCAGTCGCAATGGAAGCATGGATGGGCCGATTCTTATGAAGACATGATGGATGAACCAAATTGGTTTGGTTCTAATCCAATGGTGGAGAATAAACCAAAAGGGTTTGATTTGTTTTAAACGAATGAAACAAAGTTGGTTCGGTTCGTTTTAACTTAAAATAGACCAACTCAGTTCAGTTTATTTTAACTTAAGTTATTGGAGCGGGTTAACGTGTTTTGGTTATGAACTAATAACTCTAAGGAGAAGGTTTCTTAATGGTTAAGAAACACGCGCTATATACAAGCTCGGCTAGAGGTTTGGAGAGGCCTAAGTTTTATTTTTGGAAAACTCTCATCCTCTCCTCTCCCTCTCTTCTACTTGTCGTTGCCCAAGGAAGCCAGCCCAGCTTTTGTACCGCCGTCCACCCTAGCTGCCAGCATCCAGCTGCTACCGGCCACTCCTCCAGCGACCCTCCGGCGATCCACCTTGGCTTCGATGACCAAGGATCAGTCGACCATCTCCTTTTGCCGGTGCCAAGTCCTCCACCAAGCTGTCCAATTGTTTCCTTCTTGTCGGAGCGTCATTTGGACGGTGTTTGGACCTCCGATAGCGACTTACTTACTGGGGATTGGATCTCCTGTAATCCTCATAGGTGGAGGACCAAGGATTCGTCAATGGGTTGACGAATACCTCTCCGGACAAGCGAGTTTTGGGGACTCATTTTTGAATCCGAATTTTGATTCGGATTGTGAACTTCTCTTGATCACATCGTCTTCGATGCGAGGCTAGTGACTCCTACATAGACAAGGCTCATAGCTTGACGAAGCTATCCCGACGGTACTCGACGTCGATACGGATAGAGGCAATTCTAGCGAGAGTTGCTCCGATTGATGTCATTCCCATTGCATGTGATACGTCAAGTATAACTAGCATAATTTTCTTTTATTACAAAATTTGAATCTGCGATTATGTCTACACATGTTGTATCTTGCATGCGTGTGATGTGTGTGTTGTAATAAATTAGATTTATTGCTTTAAATTCTTCTGCTATGCACATGTTTACGAAACATGTTCGAACACACACTCGCCGCAGTGCCGAAAACCCAACAAGTTCCACTTGAATTAGTGCACCAGGTCGTGGTGAGGCAAATGACCTTCTTGGATATCCGATGGACCACTTTCTTGACATTCACTTCGAAGAGCTTCCTTAACTTACTATCAGTTCACTTCGTCTTAGTACTAGGTTGTTCCAGTTTACTTTGTTTTCTATCTAGTCCATTCTAAATTAAGCAAGTAAAGTAAACTAAGACATGCAAGAGTTGAACTAAACAAGTAAACAAGCAAAGTGTTAGCTTCCCCTAAGTGATAACTTGGTTGAGTTTTGTTCACTAAGTGAACTTGACTCTTGGGAACCCAAAATTGATTTGGTCCAACTTGGTTGACTAAGCTAGACTTAGGAACCCATGCTTGGACTCGATTCTTAGCGTTTCGGCTAAGTAGTGACATGTATGATTTGTATGTGGATTTAGCTTTGCGTCCGAGTCCAGACTTGTTGTACACGGCTCACTGAGATCTAAGCAACATGTTAAGATACTTGGAGCCCGAAGTGAACCTTTCCTATGATTCGATTAGATCTTCTACTTGCCTTTTTAGGACCGAGTTATCTTCCTCAAGCTTTGCAACTTGAGTTGAGTCTCTTTCCTTAATTTGGCATGTCAAAGTCTTCTAGTTGACTTGCTCCTTAAGTACTTGGACTTCCTTGAGAAGCGAGTCGACTCGATTCTTAGACTTAGTTAATTTCCTTCCTAACCATGCAATTATATTGTAAAGTTTATCTTCTAAAGGAGAAGTTACCTCGTCTAGTCCTTCATAAATGGATGCGGATCCGTGGATTCTGTCGGACTCGAACTTGTACTCGAACTCAAAACTTAACTCGGCTCCGGAGCTTGATTTGGCAATGAACACCACAAAACTTCTCTTCGTCTCTTCTGCGTCTGATTCTTCCGAAGACGATTCATCCCATGTTGCCTTAAGTGCATTCTTCTTCTTTTCCTTCTTGGATTTTTCTTCCTTTTTTAGATTCGCACATTCCGACTTGTAGTGTCCTTTTCCGTTGCACTCGTAGCAAGTTACTTCTGATCGGGTTCTCGGCTTGTTGTCAACGACCTTCCTAGAATCCTTCTTCATAAACTTCTTTCTCTGATTGAACATTTTCCGGACCATATTTACGATTTCCTCTTATCCATTTAGGTCCGACTCTGACTCGTCTTTGGACTCACTTTTCATTTTTCTTTTCTTTTTGGTCGAACCTGCCACTAAAGCAATACCATTCTCGGTTTGACCCGAGTTAGCTTGTTCGTGTAGTTCAAGTTCTTAAAATAATTCATCTAGTCTAATTGTGGAAAGATCCTTAGAGACCTTATAGGCATCGACGATAGATGTCCGTAAGGCATTCCTCGGGAATGTCTTAAGTGTATACCTAATTACGTCCCTATTTTCTATTTGATGTCCTATTAAATGGAATCCATTTAAAATATTTTTTATTCTTGTGTGAAGTTGACTAGCATTTTCATTTTTGTTCATTTTACAATTAAAAAGTTTATTAAGTAACATATCCCATTTAGCTATTCTTGTGGCATTAGTACCTTCATGCAATTCAATTAATTTGTCCCATAATTCCTTAGAATTTTCGAAGGGACCGACTCTATTGAGCTCTTCTTTGGTAAGTCTGCATTGCAAGGTGTTAAGGGCCTTGTAATCAACTTGAGCTCGTTTCCTAACATCTGTGGTCCATTTCTTCAGTTTTAACAACTCGCCGGAGTCGTCTACTTGAGAGACGAAATCTTTCCTAATCAAAAACCACACCTCTAGGTCATTTTTCAGGTAGCACTTCATTCGCCTATTCTAATAGGAAAAGTCCTCTCCGTTGAAGAGAGGAGGGCGAACGGTGTTATACCCTTCCAAGTGCAAAATTACTAAATAAAATTTTTAAAATTTTATTTTAAATTAATAAAAATTTAGAATTATTCCTAGAGTTATTTAAATTAAACAATATTGTGCAAAAATTAAATTTATACTAAAGCATTATTAAAAAATTTATTCTAATGCAAAAAATAATATTATTCTAAAACAAAAATAAATATTAATGAAAAATTATTCTAAGACAAAAATAAATATTAATGAAAAATTATTCAAAGACAAAAATTAATGCAAAAATTAATGAAAAATTATTCTAAGACAAAAATGCAAAAAATTAATGAAAAATTAGTCTAAAAAAAAATTCAAAAATTAATGAAAAATTATTCTCAGACAAAAATTAATGAAAAAATATTCTAATGCAAAAATTAATGAAAAATTATTCTAATGCAAAAAAATAAAAAATTATTCTAAGACAAAAATTAATGAAAAATTATTCTAATACAAAAATTAATGAAAAATTATTCTAATACAAAAATTATTCTAAGACAAAAATTAATGAAAAATTATTCTAATACAAAAATTAATGAAAAATTATTATAATAAAAAATAATGAAAAATTATTCTAATGAAAAATTATTCTAAGACAAAAATTAATGAAAAATTATTCTAATGCAAAAATTAATGAAAAATTATTCTAATGCAAAAAAATAAAAAATTATTCTAAGACAAAAATTAATGAAAAATTATTCTAATACAAAAATTAATGAAAAATTATTCTAAGACAAAAATTAATGAAAAATTATTCTAATACAAAAATTAATGAAAAATTATTCTAATAAAAAATAATGAAAAAATATTCTAATGCAAAAATTAATTAAAAATTATTCTAAGACAAAAATTAATGAAAAATTATTCTAAGACAAAAATTAATGAAAATTTATTCTAAGACAAAAATGCAAAAACTAAAGAAAATCCTAAAGCTCTCAATGGTGGTTACACCAAATTCGGAGCGCTCCCGCTCTGATAGAAATTGTAGGATCGAATTGCTCTAAGAGAGTGGGGTGAATCTCGGAGGTTAAAAATTTTCTTTAGATTTTAAAAACTTATTTTGAAACACGAGTATTCTCCGGAATAAATAAGATAGAGAGACAAACATTTTTACTTTGTTCACAACCCTAGCCGGGTTGCTACTCCAAGGCTCCTAGCTCTTCCAAGAGCTACCTCGATGGGCAATCACTATAAGACCCTCTAACTCGAGAACTCTCGACTTTGGAGGAGTTCGCTTTTTACAAAAATAAGAGATAGATAACACTCTACCTTCTCTTTTAAAATTAAGTACACAAAGCGAAAATGAAAACAAGCAGGAACTAAAGTATATCGACACTTTTAGGACTATCGAAGTAGGCTCGGAGTGTCAGAATTTCGTCTTCGTGAAGGTATGGAGCTCTTGTGGATGACAACAAATAGTCACAACACTTGGACGTAGTAGTTGAGTTATGTTCAGAGTTGGTCGTGCATTTCTTTTATAAAGCTTTTCCAGTCGACTAGAATGCCATCCATTCGACTCCACATCAGCCCGTCGATATGGTAATTCTGGTCTTCTAGTCAACTGAACACACCCCAGTCGACTCTAGGTCACCCGACTCAGCATCGGAAAGTTTGCCTCTCCAATCGACTGAAACTCCCTAGTCGATTGAAAATCTCTCCATATGTGCTACCGGATCTTCGATCGATCACCAGCTAATCCTGCCAACTAGGTATCTATTAGTGCCTATAAAATCCACATATCTCCACAATGGTATGATATTGTCCACTTTGGGCCTAAGCCCTCATTGTTTTGTTTTTGGGCTCTACCCAAAAGGCCTTATTCCAATGGAGATATCTTTTCATCTTATAAGCACATAATCTTTTTCATGTCTTACAAATGTGGGACTTTGATTGTATATCCAATACTCCAACAATCCCCCCCCCCCTCAAATACTCTGCTTGATGTCCGATCCTCAACCCACTAGGACTTCTTGTCAACTCTCTAGTCCTCCTGACCCAGCTGGACTTCCTGCCAGTTGTCAAGCCCTTCTGGGCCAACTGAATTTCCTGCCAGTTGTTCGATCCTCTCGACCCTGTAGGGATGTATACTGAAAAGTCTATCTTTTTTATGATCATCTTTATTTTTGAATAAGAATCACATGATCATTGTTTGCATATTTTTATGGTTATGCAATATTGTCTAATACTTTATATTGTAGATAATATGGTGTGTGGTGTCACACAGGAGATCATGTTATTGGCTCTTTGAAAAGTATAAGTAAAGGCTCACAACCGAGATGACTTTGGACAAACCATCGGAATGGTTGTAGTGTGGTTTGGTATTGGTTTGTCTTGACCATAGAATTACACTAGTGCACTTTGTGTGTATTGAGCAGGACCGACTTAGAGGTGATTCGATTTATTGCTGACTACATAATCGAATCAGACCTCAGATATTATTTAGTACATGCTCTTAATCCCGATATAAGAACGGGCACATATACTTAGTACTCATCTCTTTGATTTACCAATGGGCGAGATTTATAGATTAAATCGATAGACTCGGTAAGTTGGGAGATGATATTATTTATATGGTGTGTCGTTGATTATAGGAGGAAACCGTGTCCTATATATTAGGATGATGATGTCCCCTTGAGGAGCTCATAAGGTTCATCATGTAAACCCTGCAGGTGGACTTGGTCCGGCATGATGAAAAGGTTGAGTGGTACTACTCAAGGAGTTAGATGTTGATTAATTAATGGTTAGTAAATTAATTAATCGACAAACATTCGAGATCTTAAACACGGGGAGAAAATGTACAAATAATATATGGAGCCCATATTATCATATGGGGGTTGGTGAGGTAGATCAATGATGAACCTTTAGTGGATTGGATCATCATTAGTGGATCGGACTTTATGGGGGCTTGATCCATGGGTGGCCAAGACCCAACTCCTCCTCATGGTCCTTAATGTAGCCTATTAACACCTCATGATACTTAGATCCAATGGATAGAAACAAAAGTCTAAGATCCATTGGTAGAGATTAAATCTCTAAGATTCGACGGTTGAGATTAAATCTCTAGATCCGACAGTTGAGATTAAATCCCTAGAACCAATGGAGGAGATTAATTCATGACTTATCCCTAACTCTATAAAAGGGTGTCAAGGGGTTGGCGTGAACTACAATTGAAGATAGCAAGGCTTGGGCGGCAAGAGAAGGGAATCCTAGTTGAGATAGGATTAGGATAAGGGTTAGGGTTTGGAGGCTAGGGCGGCACCAAATAAGGCAAGGTTTCCTTTCTTCTTCATTGTCTTGTGGCCAACGTCCAGCAGGTTTCCAGACCCTTCCCAGCCCTTGGCCGACACCCAAAAGCTCCCTTCTCCCTCTCCTTAGGTGGTGGAAAGAAGATATAGGGTTTCCCTTGGTGTCTTGGTTGTTTTCCACCATCTTCTCCTTCATCTATTTGGCCGGCAGCAAGGAAAGCTTTGGTTCCTTGTTGGTTGTTTCTAGTGAGGAGAAAAACTTTGTTTCTATTCTTCCTCTTGCTTTGGAAGAGAAAGGAAGGATGATTTACGATCTAGGAACTTCAACTTTTGGTGGATCGTCGCCAACACGACGTCCAAAAGGAGGAAGGTCATACATTAAAAGATCGAGAGGTATACCTATTTTACTTTCTTCTTTTTTTTGTTGCTTGTTTTTGTTTTTCAATTATAAGCATGTTATAAATCTGTAAATGGATAAATAATACTTGGATCCCGAGCATAAACACAAAAACTAGCGATCCGGACATCGTCTATTTCGCAGCTACTCGTAGAATAGAGGATGGTCGCTTGAACAACTAGTTTGTTCAAGTGACCTCTCTAAACGAATAACACGATGATGACTTGGTGGTTTGGGCAATCCCTTTTGTCTAGGATTAAACTTTTTTAATCCGGGGACATCGAAGGGATCTCCATGGTCAAGCTACCGAGGTTAAGTGGAAAGTGAAGTTTCCCCTCAAGGACTCGATAAGCAAAACCCTTCAGACCCAACTGGACTTCCTGCTTGGTGTCTCGTTCTCTTGATTCAGACATGGGAGCTCAACTTCCTTGGTTTGAGGTTCATGGCTTTATATGGACTATGACTCTTATACCAATTGTTAGTGCCTATAAAATCCACATATCTCCACAATGGTATGATATTGTCCACTTTGGGCCTAAGTCCTCATGGTTTTGTTTTTGGGCTCTACCCAAAAGGCCTCATTCCAATAGAGATATCTTTTCATCTTATAAGCACATGACCTTTTCCATGTCTTACAAATGTAGGACTTTGATTGTATTCCGATCCAATACCCGATCAAGCTGGACTTGATCGACTAGAATCTATTGATCGGCCCGATCAAGAAACGAGATTAGCACAAGCAAACAATATGAAACATGATGGCAATAGTAAAACTGCTCGATCTCGACTTCTAAGTCCCACACAGACTATCCGTCGGATTGACACATAGCTTTGTCCCCTATAGAGGACTCGATCTCACCTCTCCACTCGAGGCTTACCTGTCGGCTGGCCTGCCGGACTTACCATTCTTGACATCCGATTTGACCCACCAGGGCTTCCACCAGCTGTCACGCCCTGAGAGTATGCCTAGCCCGAAAATCGGACACCATCTCTGTAGTACGTGATACAATTCCCTATTGATACAAAGCTTTTCGACCACAACCACACAACATAATGAAATGATACTACCAAATAATACAACCTCAAAGACATAAAGATGTGTACTAGTGCGACTCTAACACACTAAACAAAATATGATAAAATCCGACATCCCAACCAGAAGCATAATAAAATCCAAATACAACAATTCACATACATGACCATAATCCAAAAACAACAGCGGAACAAATATGAACTAAACTCCAAATGCTCGGTGTGAGATGGGATCAGCTGGCGGAGCTCCAAGCATCTTAGGAATCTTCTACCTGTTACCTGGGCGACAGGAAAACCCAGGGTCTGTCGTGGTGAGTATAAAACTCAGCGGTAAAGAATACATAGTGAATGAACTAAAAAAATGTAAGGAGATCAACAGATATGCAGTCAAAGGTACAACATATAATGACCATTATAATATAACTCATGCGTATACTCAAAGATCAACTGAACAACATAAGGTACTGACATACCTGAAGTTATTCAACGCTACAACTCATACCACCTAAGCACATATACCACAATATGACACATACAATATGGAAGAACAACACTACTTCTGTAATCAAAAAACTGTCCTACGGACATTCTATAACAAATACAACAATGTACCTAGTCCATCTCGTACCACATCATGATACTGGTCATAGGTGTACAATAATCCAACCAACTCGTACACTAGTATCCCACACACAATCAACATAGAATATGCAAATAACATGCAAGATAATGTACAACCAAATGCAGCAAACATAGCACAAACAAATGCAACAACACAACAAGCATACATATAGATTGTATCTATATACACTACTCACACTCACACACAAATATATATATATGTATATATATGCAAATGCCCTCACACATGGCAATGCAAATGCATGGTCATGCCTGCGAACCCCACTCGCTACCACAACCCCAGTGTGGCCTAGGTGACAAGACATGACAATTGTGTTGGATCGAAAGTGTCGCTAGAGGGGGGGGGTGAATAGCGATACGGTGTCGTTAAAAACTTTTGCAATAAGTAAAAAGCAAGTAGAGAATGCACAGCGGAAATATAAAGTAGACAAGATATTTTTACGTGGTTCACAATCTTTCGATTGCTAATCCACGGCCCTAGTGATCCTTGATCACGTACGGAGGGCAATTCACTAAAACCACTCCTCTTCGTTGGAAGTAGGAGCAACGATTACAAAAAGAAATTAAGGCAAAGGGACACTCCCCCTTTCCTTGTTACGATTAAAGCACAAAGACAATTTAAAGAAGTAGAACTTAAATAAATATACCGACAACTCTTATAAGTAGAAGATGTAGCTTTCGTTGTCGGCGGCACTTCGTCGTAGCAAATGTGAGTAGTAGTAGCGGCGTTACGACGGCGTGTTGAGAGCTCTTGAATGCTTGTAATTTGCTTGGCTTGAACATGTCTATTTATGGATATTGATCTATGAATTTAGACATAGGTAGTGTCCAAGGTGAGGTTCTTATCCCAACTCAAGGATGAGGTGTTTCATCCAACCACCTTGTGCCACCTCCAACCTTCTTGTGCGCCAACTCAAGGATGAGGTGTTTCATCCAACCACCTTGTGCCACCTCCAACCTTCTTGTGCGCCAACTCAAGGATGAGGTGTTTCATCCAACCACCTTGTGCCACCTCCAACCTCCTTGGGCGCCAACTTGAGGATGAGGTGTTTCATCCAACCACCTTGTGCCACCTCCAACCTCCTTGGGCGCCAACTTGTTGGAGCCATTCAACTTGTGCCACATCATGGGAGCCAACCATCTTGTGCCAACTCACCTTATTTTGGGCGTCCACCACAAGGAAGCTTGGTGATGGTTTGGATGTCCACCTTGATGCCACATCACCCTTTGTACCACAACACGAGTCAAGTCCAAATTCACCCCCTTGAAATTCGAGCTCTTCTCGAGGCTGGAACTTGACTAGCGTGTAGAGTCAAAGGGTTTTGACAGTACAAGTTAGCTTAAAATATAAAGTACGATGGTTCTAACCATCTGATCTCGACCTAGACCTTCCATTGGAGGTATTGGGTCGGATCTACGCTTAACGACCTTGCTTCGCTTTCACACGAGCTTACCTTGTAGCCTCGCTTCCGGTCTTCACCCGAGTACCTCGGCTTCCTCCTAAGTCCCTCTGGCGTTGCCTGACCACCTCGGTTCCCACCGGGTGTCGCAGACCTTCCGCTCAACTTTAGCATTTCTGCACACTTAATTGAGCTCGTAAGATAACAAATATACCCTTAACTATTGAGCCTTTTGCCATAATCAAAATACCGGTTCGACTTTGGTGCCCACTGCACCAACAAACTCCCCCTTTTTGATTCATGGCAAACGGACACAAAAGTTAAGGAAAAATTAAGCATAACAGTAAGCTAGCATAATGATTAAGCATGAATGAGCTAGCATAATGATTAAATATGAATGAGCTAGCATAATGATTAAATATGAATGAGCTAGCATAATGATTAAATATGAATGAGCTAGCATAATGATTAAGTATGAATGAGCTAGCATAATGATTAAATATGAATGAGCTAGCATAATGATTAAGTATGAATGAGCTAGCATAAAGATTAAGCATGAGTGAGCTAGCATAAAGATTAAGCATGAGTGAGAAATATTATTGTTTCAAGTTCTCCCCTTTGAGGTAACCTCCCCCTTGACCGAAGGTGAGTTCTTGAAAAATAATTTTTACTCCCCCTTAATAGTTGCTTAAGTAAACGGAATTACTTAATATAAAAGGTAATAATTTTGTTTACTTTCTTCCTTACTTTTGTGACTTTCTCCCCCTTTTGCCTTAACTCAAAAAGTTTGTAAATATATTTTAAGGTTTGTAAGTCCAAGCAAGTTCCCAATATAAATATATTTTTTTTTTTTTTAAAATAATAATAAGCTTGAAAATATGTTCATCTAAAATGTACAACTCCGGTTGGACTTGATTGATATAGAATGATCAATAAGTCTTGAAGGAGTTGATTAATTTTAAATAATTATACTCCATGGTTCATGTCGATGCACTGAATCTACATCTGGAACCAGGAGTAAGGTCCTAACATCTCACGCCCGTCTACGTGGCTAAGTACACAAACACATTAGTCCTATGTGTTGTGAGATGTGTTGGCTCCTTAAATCTATAGGTATATGATTTCTAAGGTAAGACTTAGGCTAATTTCATAAAAAGAAGCAAAAGTAGAGTACATATATAGAAAAATTTAAATCCTACTCTATTACGCACATACCAAACTTTCGTCTTAATAAACTAAATTCGGCTTCGGGTAGTGGTTTGGTGAAGATGTCCGCTAGGTTTGATTTGGACTCAACATACTCTAGTTGTATAGTTCCATTAGTTACATGTTCCCTAATGAAGTGGTGTTTAACTTCTATATGTTTTGTCCTAGAATGACATATTGGATTTTTAGTTAAGTTAATTGAACTAATGTTATCTATGTAGGTTTTAATGTTGTTAAAGATTAAGCTAAAGTCTTGGAGAGTGTGCTTCATCCACAGGAGCTGAGAGACACACTCACCCATCGCAACGTATTCGGCTTCGGTGGTAGATAAGGCAACGCAATGCTGCTTCCTACTGCACCAACTTACTAGACTCGAGCCGAGGATTTGACAACAACCACTCGTGCTCTTTCTATCGAGTTTACTACCGGCATAGTCGGTGCCCTTTAGATATCTAAGGATACGCTTGACTAGGGTTAGGTGAGACTCCTTGGCACAGGTTTGTAACCTTGCGCACATACTTACCGCGAATAAAATGTCGGGTCGGCTCGCGGTTAAGTATAGGAGACTTCCTATTGCGCTCCTATAGTATTTTAGGTCAACGGGTTTTCCTTTTACATCTTCGTTTATATTAACATTAGTTGCCATAGGTGTATTGATTATTTTAGCATCTTGCATTCCAAATCGATTTATTAAGTCCTTAGTATATTTTTGTTGATGTAAATATATTCCATCTTTAGTTTGTTTAATTTGTAAACCTAAGAAGAAACTTAACTCTCCTACTAAATTCATTTCAAATTCACTTTCCATAAGTGAGATGAATTCGTTTAGCAGGATCGAGTTGGTAGTTCCAAAAATTATATCATCTACATAGATTTGGGCTATAAAGATTTCTTTTCCTACGGTTTTAACGAATAAGGTTGGGTCGACTAAACCTTGGTTGAATCCTTTGGACTTAAGATAGATCGAAAGCCTTCGTACATCAAGCTCTTGGGGCTTGTTTGAGTCCATATAGGGCTTTCTTAAGTCTAAGGACATGGTCAGTTTATCTAGATTTTCGAATCCGGAGGTTGGTAGCGTAAACTTCTTTCTTAATGTATCCATTCAAAAATGCTGACTTGACATCCATTTGAAACAATTTAAAACCTCGATGTGCATATGCTAACAACATTCGGATGGACTCTAGTCCGCTACGGGGCGTAGGTCTCATCGTAATCTAAACCTTCGACTTGACTAAACCCTTTGCGACTAACCTAGCTTTATTTCTAACTACTTCACCTTTATCATCAAGTTTATTTCAAATACCCACCTTGTTCCAATAATTGATTTTTCTTTAGGTGGTGGTACTAATTCTGACTTCATTTCTAGTGAATTGAGCTAGCTCTTCTTGCATAGCAATAATCCGATCAAGAAGTGCTTGTTCAATAGTTTTGGGTTCGATTTTGGAAATTAACGATTTGACTAAGGTTTCGATATGAAGCTCTAGTTCGAACCCCTAAATTTGGATCACCTATAACTTGATTGATAGGATGATTTGTTTGAGTCTTAGTGTCACTCGGGTTAGGGTCATCTATCACTTGGTCGATAGGATGACTTGGGTGAGTTCTAGTTTGACTTGGGTTAGAGTCATCTATCACTTGGTCGATAGGATGACTTGGGTTAGGACGAGATTCAAGTTCAAGATCGAGTCGGGTTCGCTATAAGTTGATTTGCTAGTTGGTTTTGTTAAGGATTGAACGGGTTCGTGTCCTTCGTCGAAAACTATATTAATGGTTTCTTCGACTCTAAGAGTGTCGTGATTGTATACCCTATAAGCTCTCGGTGGTTGAGTATCCTAGAAAGGTTCCAGAGAGGTTTTGGATTTGAATTTCCTAGGTAATCCTTAGTGTTTAAGATATGTACCTTGCATCCAAATACCCTAAAGTACTTGATGTTCGGTATTTTATCGTGATAAATCTCGACGAGGTCTTTTGGTGCCTCTTTACCATAAGGATCCTATTTTGGACATAGCAAGCCGTACTAGCCTCCGCCCAAAATCTATCGGGTAGGTTATACTCGTTTAACATTGTCCTAGCGGCTTCTTGTAGGGTTCTATTTTTCCGCTCGACTAACCCATTTTGTTGTGGGGTTCTAGGACATGAAAACTCATGGTGGTATCCGCTTAGGTTACGTAAGATCAGAAACCTATGGTTTTCGAATTCACCACCATGATCGCTTCTAAGTCTTTTTAATCTTAAGGTTCTTTTGATTTTCGATTAACCTACAAAGATTGATTAGTTGGTCTAGGGTATCATTTTTATGTTTGATAAACCTAACCCAAGTAAATCTAGAATAGTCGCCAATTATGACTAAGCAAAATTGACTACCATTGAGTGACTTAGCTCCATGTGAATCAAATAGATCCATGTAGGAGCTCAAGAACACTTTTTGGTTTCGTTCTTGATTAGTTAATTGATGTTGTGTCCTAGATTGTTTACCTTGTTGACAAGCATTACATATTTTATTATCCAAGTTGTTTAGTTTAGGCAAACCTATAACAAGCCACTCGACTCATCTTGTGGGCGAGTCTTGGGTGCAGTGTCAAGTCTTGATTGCCATAACCAAGATTCCTCTTCTTTGTGTCATAAGACACTTGGTTGAGGAGTTGGGTAAATTTATTGTGTAGATGTTGCTACTCCTAGTTCCTTTAAGTATTATTTTAGATGTTGCATTTATTTTGATTACGCATTCATTTTCTAGAAATATGACCTTATAATTGTTATCACACAATTGGCTTACACTAAGTAAATTATATTGAAAGTTTTCTACTAATAAGACATTTTGAATTGTAAAGTTAGAGTTGAGCTCAATATCACCCGATCCGATGATTTTGAGCTTGCCGTTATTCGAAGGCTACCGATCCTTGTCGTTTGAATCGTAACCCGAAAATTTGAGTTGATCCCGGTCATGTGTCGAGCAACCAGCATCCAACATCCATTGATCCTACACATAAGGTAGTTGGATCGGATATTGGAATTACTAAAGGGTTGTTTGTAAGTTTTAAACCTAAATCATCTCACCAATATCTACATGATCAAAACATGTTATTCCTATGTGTTATTGTGAGATGACTTTCAATTTTACTTGATTAATTTTAATGAATTTAAATTAACCAACATTAGGTTAGATTCGGATTTAGTCTAAGCTCATCAAGTAATCTTTTCAAGAGATTAGCTTCCAGGTCGTGGCGAGGCACAGAGGCCTTCTTTGATCGGAACAACGACCACTTCCTTAGACAAAGCTAATTTCAAGAAATTGATAACTCGACTTACTTGAGACTACGTCTTGGTCTAACTAGTTATTTTTGAAAAGAGGCTCCCGAGGCTCAATCTTTTCGAGGATTTTAGTTGGTTTATTTTGAAAAGAGGCTCCCGAGGCTCAATCTTTTGAGGATTTTAGTTGGTTATGAGTCCTATCTAACCATTCTAAAAATAAAGGAAAAACTAAGCATGCAATTTCTAAGACTTAACAAAAATACATTTTGTATTGGCTCCTGGACCATTGAATCGAGTGGGTCTATTCACATAGTGAATTTGGTCCTTGGGAACCCAATACATGTTAGATCCTAAAGTTGAAATCAAAGTGGTCTTAGGGACCCATGCTTGGACATTTTTCTTATGTTGGTTTACTATAGACATATATGACTTATTGGTTGTATTTGAGTTAAACCCGAGTCCGGCCTTGTTGTACACGGCCCTTTGTGATCCAAGTAAGAGGTCAAGTCCCTTGGATCCCAAAGTGAACCTTTCCAACGTGTTCCTAAGGTCTTCGACTTGTGTTTTCAAAAGTGAGTTCTCAACTTCAAGCTTTTCAACTTGAGTTGAGTCCTCCTCTTGAATACGAGTAGTCGAAGAGGTTAGGAGACCTCATGTTTGAGAAGGTTAACCTCCTCAATTAGTCTCGACCTTGGACTCGGACTTAGCTAGTTTCTTATTTAAAAATTTAATTGCACCATACAAAGTATTAAGTAACGACCGACTTACCCTTAATGATTCTTTTGAACCGGATCTGGATCCGTGGCTTGTCTTGAATGGAAGCTCATCGCCGGATTCGGACTCGGACTCTTCTTGGTTTGAGTCGTGCTCGGTCGGCTTAGCCATTAGAGCTTGGATATCGTCTTCTTCCTCCGACAACTCCTCCCAAGTAGCGTTTAGCGCTTTCTTAGTCTTTGATCGTTATTCTTTAGCTTTGGGCTTTTTCGGACTTGATGTGGCCAGAACTGTTGCACTCATAGCATCTAAAATTAGAAGTATTTGAATTAGGTTTAGGCTTACCTTGAGTTGTTGGTCGTTTCGTCTCTTGATCATCTTCGAACTAGATTGACTAGTTCGGATTCTATTCGAGTCTACTTCCGATTCGGACTAAATCTTCTTCCTTGGGGTGGCTTGCTTGCGGGCTTCTTCTTCTTGGAACACTGCAGCTAACGCAATACTCTTCTCGGCACTTTGGACCACGTTAGTTTGCTCATGTAATTCAAGTTCGAAAACAATTAGTCTAACCTAATTTTAGAAAGGTCCTTGGAGACCTTGTAGGCATCGACCATGGATGCCCACAAGGTGGTCCTAGGAAGCGAGTTAAGAGAATACGATAAGGTCGCGATTCTCGACCTTTTGTCGATGGCATGAAGTTGGTTGGCGATGTCTTGAATCTGAGCATGTAGTTGAGTTGCGGTCTCGTTTTCCTGCATTTTCAAGTTATACAATTTATTTAAAAGTAAATCTCTTTTACATACCTTATGTGGTGCCTTCGTGTAGTTCCACTAGCTTGGTCCATAAGTCCTTTGCACTAATGAAGGGGCGGCCGGTTGAGCTCTTCCTTGGACAACCCATTGCAAGATTTGAGTTGCCTTGGCATCGGCTTCTACTTGTTTTTCATGGAATTTGACCATTGATCGTAACCCAAAGATTCACCATCTTCATTAATAGGAAGTGTGAAACGGTTTGGATTACGATCCACATCTCGATTTGGGTTTAAGAAAGCATTCCATCCGACCCTTCCAATACGAAAGTCATTACCGTTGTAAAGCGGGGTCGGCGATGCTAAACCCTTGAGATGGGCCATTTAAAAACAGAAAGAAGAGGAAAAAGAATCTTGCAAAACACACACGAAAGAATATTCCAAGACTTTCGCCTTGGATTAGTAAAAGGGAAGTAAAAAGATATATAAAATGTAACTTGCAAAAGAAATAAACAATCAAATGCGAATGTCGTTGAAGTTCCGAGGACAACCTTACTCGGGATCTAACCCAAGGACAACCTTATCCGGATCCTAAAGCCTCTAATGCAATTCTATATGTAGGAGAAGATAAGCAAGTGAAATAATTATAAAAACAGAAATAAATAAATAAAAATCTGTAAAAAGAAAAACAAAGCTAGATTGGTGGTTTCACGAATCTTAGCGCCCGACTCGATACCAATTGTTGGATCGAAAGTGTCGCTAGAGGGGGTGAATAGCGATACGGTGTCGTTAAAAACTTTTGCAATAAGTAAAAAGCAAGTAGAGAATGCACAGGAAATATAAAGTAGACAAGATATTTTTACGTGGTTCACAATCTTCGATTGTTAATCCACGGCCCTAGTGATCCTTGATCACGCACGGAGGGCAATTCACTAAAACCACTCCTCTTCGCTGGAAGTAGGAGCAACGACATAAAAAGAAATCAAGGCAAAGGACCCCTTTCCTTGTTACGATTAAAGCACAAAGACAATTTAAAGAAGTAGAACTTAAATAAATATACCGACAACTCTTATAAGTAGAAGATGTAGCTTTCGTTGTCGTGGCCCGTCGTAGCAAATGTGAGTAGTAGTAGCGTTACGACGGCGTGTTGAGAGCTCTTGAATGCTTGTAATTTGCTTGGCTTGAACATGTCTATTTATGGATATTGATCTATGAATTTAGACATAGGTAGTGTCCAAGGTGAGGTTCTTATCCCAACTCAAGGATGAGGTGTTTCATCCAACCACCTTGTGCCACCTCCAACCTTCTTGTGCGCCAACTCAAGGATGAGGTGTTTCATCCAACCACCTTGTGCCACCTCCAACCTTCTAGTGCGCCAACTCAAGGATGAGGTGTTTCATCCAACCACCTTGTGCCACCTCCAACCTCCTTGGGCGCCAACTTGAGGATGAGGTGTTTCATCCAACCACCTTGTGCCACCTCCAACCTCCTTGGGCGCCAACTTGTTGGAGCCATTCAACTTGTGCCACATCATGGGAGCCAACCATCTTGTGCCAACTCACCTTATTTTGGGCGTCCACCACAAGGAAGCTTGGTGATGGTTTGGATGTCCACCTTGATGCCACATCACCCTTTGTACCAAAACACGAGTCAAGTCCAAATTCACCCCCTTGAAATTCGAGCTCTTCTCGAGGCTGGAACTTGACTAGCAGTTGACTGTAGTCAAAGGGTTTTGGACTGCAGTACAAGTTAGCTTAAAATATAAAGTACGATGGTTCTAACCATCTGATCTCGACCTAGACCTTCCATTGGAGGTATTGGGTCGGATCTACGCTTAACGACCTTGCTTCGCTTTCACACGAGCTTACCTTGTAGCCTCGCTTCCGGTCTTCACCCGAGTACCTCGGCTTCCTCCGAAGTCCCTCTGGCGTTGCCCGACCACCTCGGTTCCCACCGGGTGTCGCAGACCTTCCGCTCAACTTTAGCATTTCTGCACACTTAATTGAGCTCGTAAGATCACAAATATACCCTTAACTATTGAGCCTTTTGCCATAATCAAAATACCGGTTCGACTTTGGTGCCCACTGCACCAACAAATTGTCCCAACTCAACAGCAGCCACTACTCTCAAGTGGCCATGTGGGCAGTATGAATAAGTAGCGATAAGCTAAAGAGCTATAAGCTACAAAACGGGGGGTCCCTGCTGCTCACCACTCCGACTGATACTACCCATGAGTGGTCGAGAGGCACACACCACTCCAACTACCACTATCAATAGTGGCCGAGTGCGACACAACAAATGAACTGCCCTCACACTAGTTACTACTACCACGAGTAACCGTGGAGGCAGGATGACTGAAAACTTTCACAACTACAAGGGAGATCAAGTCGCCAGCATGCATTCAAATGGAATGAATGCACAACTACAGACACATACATCCACAACACACTACCTATCCAATAGAGAGTCATACACAACTGACAGTTAACCATGCTAGGACCACCAGTCCATAGAAACCCACTTTCGACAATCTAGCAAACACATATCCATGATCCATATTAGACACACAATGTAAAGGGATATAACACGATAATCCACTTTACATACTGACAACAACCCACTTATCTATGCACCGATGGCCAGATCCACCATATATGCACCATGTAAATGTGTGTGACACAACAATCGACCCCACCATCAAAATCATCACCTAACCCCATATGCTCTACAGGTCAACTTACAATAGAGTCTATAATCTATAACAGTGATGAACGAACTATAAGATAATAACAATGCATCTCAAAGTACAAGGCTAAGTAACAAGCACATGATTAAATAAGAGTGGAGTCAAGGTAAAGGTATCGTCAACATAAATATCATGCACAAGATATATCAACTACCTGGCAAGGGTAGGAAATTACCCACCTGATATGAAGACTTATCTGAAAATATCATTTGTCCTTACGTCCATGAATTTATCTCGGATCAACATGTTGTACACAACATAGAACACAATTAAGTTCTTTCATACATCGTATAATCGAATCAAACCCCATATCGACTTTGTATCTCAATCTATAAGATTGATTTAGTTATACAATTAACCTAATTGATCCTTCACATCCATCCCTATATTTCATCATCAACCAACCACCATTTTCAATAACAAAACTGTTAGTTAAAGCCCTAGAACCAATCATGTGATGGTTGAATAGGGAACATTTTGTATCATATTCTATAAAGGCAAAGGATTGGTTATTATATTTACATCTTGCTTGTGCCAGCTAATTTAAATATAATAATGCCCTAGAAAAGTAGGTTCTTATCTACAGCACATCAATTGGCAGAATTGATTATGAGAGGCTGTAGAGAACACTTTCCTAAATGTTCCTAGTCGAGTATTAATATGCAAGGGCAATATTAATACATAAAGACTAGCATGTAGGTCAATTGATGACTTGATCTCACAAGTCATGGATATATGATATCAAGTTGACACATGGGTATATATTGGAGAATATATACTGAACTGACCCGCCATGAGAAAGTTTCATGGATCGTTATATGAGTGTCATAAACTTTCTCATGTGACTATTGGTATGAATAGTCCTTAGACCTGAAGTCACTACGGTTCCCTACATAAGGAGTTATGTACTTTGGTATCGTCAAACGTCACCCGTAACAGGGTGGACCATAAAAGGCGATTACTGGGTATGTAACAAATTATGCGGAGGGATGTGAGTGATGTAGATGGGATCTATCCCTTCCATATGACGGGAGTGATATCGGTGGGCCCCTTGATTGAGTAGAACTACTAAAACGCATGGCCATGCTCGAATGAGTCAATATGAGATATTGAGCTCATTTGTTTGAGTTAGTTTACTCAGGGATCAAGAAACACATAGATTGATAGAGGATGACACGGTCTATGCCTCATTGATCAATCTGATATCAAGGATAGAAGGACACGGTCATATATTATAGTAGTCACGGAAAGGTTAGTCGGATCTTGACTTATCTCGTAACTTGGGTAGCAATGATGTATTGCTAGATGCCGCTCATTGCTTGTGTATCTAAAAGAGTTTAGGTCCACTGCCAACGTTATGAGAGCCTATAGGGTCACACAAAAAGAGCATGATAATTAGAGGAATTAGAGTATTCTAGTTTGACTAGAATAATTTGGGAATAAGCTTAAGTACAAAATGGTTTTTGGACTTTAAGCTTAATGAGAATTTTAGCTAATTGATTTAATGAGATTAATTCAATATGTTACCTTATTGATTTAATAAGATTAATTCAATATGATAACATAAGCTTAATTGAATTAATAAGATTAATTCAATATGATAACATAAGCTTAATTGAATTAATAAGATTAATTCAACATGCATGAATGCCACATAAGCATGCCACATAAGCATGCCACCTAAGCATCCACCTAAGCTAGATAAGGTGGAAGGGGACAAAATGGTTTTTGTCTCCTTAAGTGGCCAGCCAAAACAAAAGGGGTCTCAATGCAATGGATTGTATTAAATTGTAGGAGGTGAAAGGGTTTTGCCAACCCTATAAAAGGCCCCATGGAGTGGCCGGCCAAAGCATGATTTGGATTGTTTTTGGTGTTGTGGTTGTGAGAGAGCTTGGTGGAAGCTTTAGTTGTGTGGGTTTGTGAGTGTAGGCTAGCAAGAAGAGGAGTCTTCTTCTTCCTTTCTCCTTTTCCCTCTCTTCCTCTCCTTTAGGGACTTCTCTAGCAAGAAGTAAAGGAGAGCTCTTCTAGTTTTCCTTTTGTGAGACAAGAGCGTGCTCGTGTGGATACGTATAGAGGCACGGACACTTGAACGTGCTAAAGATCCAACAAACCGAAAGGAAAAGCGGGATTGCAAAGGGCACGCAACAAAGGTAGAACTCTCCTATAAGATAGGTTTGGTTTAGAGAAATTTATTTTATACGAGTTTGCTTTCGCATGGATCACTTGGAAGGGATCCTATTTTCCGTTGCGCATATGCCATTTGGCATACGAGATTTCCCTACAGTGGTATCAGAGCCACTTGCGAAAGATCGTATAAAAATAGGTTTTCTCTATTTTATATATGATATAGAAGTAGGATAAATTTTATTATGAGTTGATAATTGCATTAGCAAATTTTCAAACATAATAAAATATCCAATGTCTTTTAAAAGTTAAAATGACATGGTGCATGGTTATGGCCTAGTCCCAAAAAGTTTGTGATTGTGTGTTGTAATTCTTAATACGGCTGCGTGTCGTGCCTTTCTCCTAATATTCTTGTTGTAAAATTAGTTTTAGACTAATGTAACTCGAGTATTTCTCCTTTTGTAATGTACAAAACAAGGATGGAGGGTCCATTGGAAGATGAGGTTACAAGGAGGAAGTCAACACACAAGACAACCAAAAGGAAGCACTTAGGAGAAGATGCTATCCCTAGGTTGACCAATCAATCTTTTCATTGGCTTGAGAAGATTGTAGAATAAGGGCCATAACCATGACACGTTAGTTTAATATGTATGTGATGCATGTTAGTTTAGCTTGTATGTGATGCATGATTAGTTTAGCTTATATGTGATGTATGCTAAATATGTATATGATACATGTTTATTTCTTAATAAGTCTAAACGATATGCCTACCAAAGTTGGTACTCACTACTTCCTCGATCATTTGTTATTGGGTTTGCCAAAGCAAAGCAATGCATTTTATCTTGGAGGGGTGCGAGTGGACAATCGTGATGTCCCGCTATCAGTCTTGGTTAAGACTTAATTAAGTGTTTTCTTAATTGGTTAAGAAAGTAGAGGCATATATTAGCTTTGAACATAAGTGTTAACATTAGTTTTGTGTGATTTCCGAACATCAGCTTTGTCTTAGAAGTGGTCGTTGCTCCGATATCCAAGAAGGCCCTTGTGCCTCGCCACAGCCTGAAGTGGTTTAGGAATAAACACTAAACTAATCTAAAACTTAACCAAAGCTATTAAAGAGTTACATCAGATGTAATTGGCAAAAGATTGCCTACCTAATTATACTACGTCTTGGGCGATTAGCCAAAGCTAACTCAAGACGAATTATGATGTGGATCTTTATCCCATATAAATTTATAGCTAAATAGTAGCTATGAGAATTTAGTGGGAGCCTCATTTAATTAAAGGCCTAATTAAATGATTTAGGTATGATACTTAACTTTGCATTTTAATGTTGTAGATCACCATGTCATCTAACACGACACACCCCCTCAACTTGCGATCTGTCCTTGAGAAGGACAAGCTCAATGGAGCAAACTTTCTTGACTGGTATAAGAACTTGAGGATTATCCTCAAGCAAGAACGCAAACTATATGTCCTAGAGCAGTCTTCCCCTGAAATACCCGCCCCTACGGCCACTCGTCGGCTAAAAGGATGCTTATAATAAGCATCAAGATGACGCATTAGATGTGTCATGCCTTATGCTTGCCACCATGAACTCTGAGCTTCAGAAGCAACATGAGAACATGGATGCCTATGATATGGTTGAGCATTTGAAACAACTATATCAAGGACAAGCTAGGCACGAGCGTTTTGAAGTGTCTAAGGCTCTTTTTGCATGCAAGATGCAAGAAGGAACACCTGTAGGAACTCACGTACTCAAAATGATTGGGTACGTTGAGAACCTTGAAAGACTAGGTTTTCCACTGAGCCAAGAATTGGCAATGATGTTATCCTCGCAATCGCGGGAAGCATACAATCAATTATCATGAATTATAACATGAATGAAATTGATAAACCTTTGCTGAGATTCTCAAAGATGTTGAGAATCACAACGAACCAAATCTCAAGAAGAAAGTTAGTAATGTACTAATGGTCAAGAAGGGCAAAGGTAAGCGCAAAGGCAAGGGTAAGACCCAAGCCAAAGGCAAGGCCAATTCATCCACTTCAAAGGGTAAAGGTAAAGTACCTAAGGAAGGGGACTGCTTCCATTGCGGTGAGACTGGACACTGGAAGCGGAACTGCAAAGTCTACCTTGAGGAAGTAAAGAACAAGAGAAGTGGGACTTCTGCCTCAGGTATACACGTTATAGAAGTTAATCTATCTATTTCTTCTACATGGGTATTAGATAACGGATGTGCATCTCACATTTGTACTAATGTGGAGGAGAAATAGTAGAATAATGGCAAAGGGTGAAGTGGACCTACGAGTAGGCAATGGCGCAAAAGTTGCTGCTGTAGCTGTAGGAACATATTCTTTGTCTTTGCCCACTGGGCTTATCTTAGAACTAGAGGAGTGCTTCTATGTACCCGCATTAACAAAGAACATAATTTCTGTATCTTGTTTAGACAAGAAAAACTTTTCTTTTATAATAAAGGACAAATGTTGTTCCATTTATTTAAATGAAATGTTCTATTGTAATGCACCACTTATGAATGGTCTCTATGTTCTAGATTTAGATAACCCAATTTATAACGTAAATACCAAACGGTTCAAATCGAATGATTTGAACCATATATCTTCGCAATCGTCGCCTAGGTCACATAAATGAAAAATGCATATCCCAACTCCATAAAGATGGATTATTGGACTCATTTGATTTTGAATCATATGAGGTATGCGAGTCTTGTCTTTTAGGAAAGATGACTAAAACTCCATTTAGTGGACATGGCGAGAGAGCGACGGATTTGTTAGGACTCATACATACTGATGTATGTGGCCCTTTCAATGTCGAAGCCAGAGGAGGCTATAAGTACTTTATTACTTTCACTGATGATATAAGTAGATTTGGCTACTTATATTTGATGAGACATAAGTCAGAATCCTTTGAAAAGTTCAAAGAATTCAAGAATGAAGTACAAAACCAACTTGGTAAGCGTATTAAGCTACTTCGATCAGATCAAGGTGGTGAATACCTTAGTCAAGAGTTTCGTGATCACCTGGCTGAGTGTGGGATAATATCCCAACTCACTCCACCTGGAACACCACAATGGAATGGTGTATCTGAGAGGAGAAATCGTACTCTATTAGATATGGTACGATCAATGATGAGCCAGACTGATCTACCTACTTCCTTTTGGGGTTTAGCTCTAGAGACAGCCGCTTACACACTTAATCACGTTCCATCAAAAGCCGTAGAAAAGACACCATATACGATATGGACCGGGAAGAGTCCCAAAATGTCTTTTATAAAGATTTGGGGTTGTGAAGCTTACGTTAGACGTCAAGTCTCAGATAAACTAGGACCCAAATCAGATAAGTGTTATTTTGTAGGATATCCCAAGGAAACTAAGGGATATTACTTTTACAATCCCACACTTGGCAAGGTGTTTGTTGAAATGCCGCTTGTCTTTCTAGAAAGAGAATTTATTTCTAGAAATACTAGTGGGAGTAAAATTCATCTTGAAGAAGTTCAAGATGATGATAACACTAAGGCTTCGATGGAAAATGAACAGGCACCACAAAGTGTTGTGGATGAGGAAATTGTTGCCCAAAGAGTTGTGGAACAAACACCTGTTCAAGTAGACCAACCTCTTCGTAGATCTAATAGGATCCGTCGTCAACCCGAGAGATATTCTTTTCTCTTGACTGACAACGGTGATGTATTGCTTATCAATCTTGACGAGCCTACATCCTATAAAGAAGCTATGATGAGCCCAGATTCCGAGAAATGGCTAGAGGCCATGAGATCCGAAATGGAATCCATGTACACTAACCAAGTATGGACTTTGGTTGATCCACCTGAAGGGGTAAAACCCATTGGGTGTAAGTGGGTCTTTAAAGTAAAGACTGACATGGATGGTAATAAGCATACCTATAAAGGTAGATTGGTGGCTAAAGGATTCAAACAAATTCATGGTATTGACTATGAAGAAACCTTTTCACCGGGCCATGATGCTTAAATCCATTCGGATCATACTTGCTATTGCACCTACCATGATTATGAGATCCGGCGGATGGATGTCAAACCGCTCGAATGGAAAGCTACCGAGGATGTGTACATGACACAACCCGAGGGTTTTGAAGATCCAAAGCATCCCGAAAGGTATGCAAACTGCAAAGGTCCATTTATGGACTAAAGCAAGCCTCTCGAAGCTGGAATCTTCGATTCGATGATGCAATCAAAGAGTTTGGTTTCATCAAGAATGAAGATGAGCCTTGTGTCTACAAGAGAAATAGTGGGAGCACAGTTGTATTTCTTGTCTTGTATGTAGATGACATACTTCTCATCGAAATGATATTCCCTCACTCCGATCTGTGAAGATGTGGTTGGGGAATTGTTTCTCGATGAAGGACTTAGGTGAAGTCGCCTATATTCTAGGCATCAAGATCTATAGAGATAGATCTAGAAGATTACTTGGCCTAAGTCGAGTACATACATTGATAAAGTGCTAGATCGCTTTGCTATGCAAAATTCTAAGAAAGGGTTTCGCTTTATCACATGGTGTAAGTCTTTCAAGACTCAATGTCCCTCTTCTAAGGAGGAGAGATCGCATGGATAAGATCCCTTATGCATCCGATATAGGGTCTATCATGTACGCCATGTCGACGCCTCGTATGCTTTGAGCATGACGAGTAGATACTACTGATCCAGTGAAAGTCATGGATAGCAAATAAAAATATTCTTAAATACTTACGAAGAACGAAAGAATATTTCCGATATTCGAGGCAATGAGGAGCTAATCAGAAGGGTTACAAAGTGATGCAAGCTTCCAAATGCATAAGGATGACTATAGATCGCAATCGGGTACGTGTTTTGCTCGAATGGTGGAGTTGTGAGTCGGAAGAGTTCAAGCAGACACACGTCGATTCTACAATGTGAAGCCGAGTATATTGCAAAGATCCGATGCAAAGAAAGGAGGTCGTTGGCTCCGCAAGTTCATCGCTGAACTTGGGGTAGTTCCTAGCATTGCAGATCCAATAGACTCTATTGTGACAACAATGGGGCTATTGCACAGCTAAGGAACCTCGATCACATCAATGACCAAACACATATCACAAGGCGCCCATCTCATTCGAGAGATCATCGATAGAGGAGATGTGAGGATATGCAGAGTACCGTAAGCCAACATCGCAGATCCATTGACCAAGGCTTTGGCACAGAGGAAGCATGATGGTCACACTAGGTCACTAGGTATTAGATATCATAGTGATTGGTACTAGTGCTAGTGGGAGATTGTTAGTTAAAGCCCTAGAACCAATCATGTGATGGTTGAATAGGGAACATTTTGTATCATATTCTATAAAGGCAAAGGATTGGTTATTATATTTACATCTTGCTTGTGCCAACTAATTTAAATATAATAATGCCCTAGAAAAGTAGGTTCTTATCTACAAGACATCAATCGCGTAATTGATTATGAGAGGTCAGAGAGAACACTTTCCTAAATGTTCCTAGTCAGTATTAATATGCAAGGGCAATATTAATACATAAAGACTAGCATGTAGGTCAATTGATAACTTGATCTCACAAGTCATGGATATATGATATCAAGTTGACACATGGGTATATATTGGAGAATATATACTGAACTGACCCGCCATGAGAAAGTTTCATGGATCGTTATATGAGTGTCATAAACTTTCTCATGTGACTATTGGTATGAATAGTCCTTAGACTGAAGTCACTACGGTTCCCTACATAAGGAGTTATGTACTTTGGTATCGTCAAACGTCACCCGTAATGTGGTGGACCATAAAGGCGACATCGGGTATGTAACAAATTATGCGGAGGGATGTGAGTGATGTAGATGGGATCTATCCCTTCCATATGACGGAGTGATATCGGTGGGCCCCTTGATTGAGTAGAACTACTAAACGCATGGCCATGCTCGAATGAGTCAATATGAGATATTGAGCTCATTTGTTTGAGTTAGTTTACTCGGATCAAGAAACACATAGATTGATCGAGGATGACACGGGTCTATGCCTCATTGATCAATCGATATCAAGGATAGACTGACACTGTCATATATTATAGTAGTCACGGAAAGGTTATTCGGATCTTGACTTATCTCGTAACTTGGGTAGCAATGATGTATTGCTAGATGCCGCTCATTTCTTGTGTATCTAAATGAGTTTAGGTCCACTGCCAACGTTATGAGAGCCTATAGGGTCACACACAAAGAGCATGATAATTAGAGGAATTAGAGTATTCTAGTTTGACTAGAATAATTTGGGAATAAGCTTAAGTACAAAATGGTTTTTGGACTTTAAGCTTAATGAGAATTTTAGCTAATTGATTTAATGAGATTAATTCAATATGTTACCTTATTGATTTAATAAGATTAATTCAATATGATAACATAAGCTTAATTGAATTAATAAGATTAATTCAATATGATAACATAAGCTTAATTGAATTAATAAGATTAATTCAACATGCATGAATGCCACATAAGCATGCCACATAAGCATGCCACCTAAGCATCCACCTAAGCTAGATAAGGTGGAAGGGGACAAAATGGTTTTTGTCTCCTTAAGTGGCCGGCCAAAACAAAAGGGGTCTCAATGCAATGGATTGCATTAAATTGTAGGAGGTGAAAGGGTTTTGCCAACCCTATAAAAGGCCCCATGGAGTGGCCGGCCAAAGCATGATTTGGATTGTTTTTGGTGTTGTGGTTGTGAGAGAGCTTGGTGGAAGCTTTAGTTGTGTGGGTTTGTGAGTGTAGGCTAGCAAGAAGAGGAGTCTTCTTCTTCCTTTCTCCTTTTCCCTCTCTTCCTCTCCTTTAGGGACTTCTCTAGCAAGAAGTAAAGGAGAGCTCTTCTAGTTTTCCTTTTGTGAGACAAGAGCGTGCTCGTGTGGATACGTATAGAGGCACGGACACTTGAACGTGCTAAAGATCCAACAAACCGAAAGGAAAAGCGGGATTGCAAAGGGCACGCAACAAAGGTAGAACTCTCTTATAAGATAGGTTTGGTTTAGAGAAATTTATTTTATACGAGTTTGCTTTCGCATGGATCACTTGGAAGGGATCCTATTTTCCGTTGTGCATATGCCATTTGGCATACGAGATTTCCCTACAAAAACAACCTATAGTATACATCCACAAACATCCAAGTCTGGACTTACCAAGCCTTGCTTCCTCGACCCAACTTCTTGATCCATCTAGGTGAGTCCAATCTCTCCTTCTCCTATGGCAACAACAGCAACATAATACTCCTACCCATCCATCTACAAACTCCAATCCACCGCAACAACAAGATCTACCTAGCTATATTTCAGTCCATAGCTACAATCTAAGAAACAAAGGTAATGGATGGAGCAATTACCAGATTATGGAAAAGAAAACTACAACATCTAGAGTGGCCAACGAACAAGCTGTACACGGAGGAAAATAGGGCAAAGTCAAAAGGAACAATGGTGACTCAGATCGAAAATTCTACAGAGAAGACCGATTGACGAACAAAGCCTACGAACTACTGGTTGAAGGCTTCTTCTATCTGTGATGGAAGAGTGGACGATGAACAGGATATCCCGATACTAGAGATGGAGGAGAAGACGATAATGGCATCGTTGTGCTCATGTAATTCAGTAGTTGTTCAGGTGGAGATCTTCTGCGACGAAGCAGTGAAAGAGAAGGCTACGACGACGGGGTAGCAGCAGATCTCTCGTGGCGGCGGCGAGTGGCGTGGAGGTGGAGAAGTTTGGGAAGATCGGAAGAAAGGCTATGGTGTCAAGGTGGCAGCATATCTCTCATGGCGGCCGAGAGTGGTGTGGCGACCGGCGTGGAGGCGGAGAAGTTTGGGTGGATCGGGAGAAAGGCTACGACGTGAGAAAATAATCGAGATCGGGAGAAAGAATAGGGAAATAGAAAGAAATAGGAAAATTTAACCTAAGGTTTAATATTTAAACCAAGGTAAATTGTGTCATGCCGTGAGAGTATGCCAAGCCAAAAAACGAACAACATCTCCCCTGTATGTGACACAATATCCTGTTCATACAAAGCCTTTCGGCCACAACCACAACAACAGATATACATATAATATCAAAATCATAGAAGAAATCATCACAACTTAGTAATAAACTTACAACAACACATACCAGTATGACTAACCACAAATAAGAAAGTAGCGACATAAAATCCATAACAACACATGTGTACACCAACAGAACAAGTCCACAACACATAACTAAAGCATACGAAAAACCAAAATTACCACTGGAGCCTCGGAAGTGATATGAGATGGATCATCTAGTGATGCTCCAAGTCATCACAAAGTCTTCTACCTGTTACCTGGGTGACAAGAAAACCCAGGGTCTGTGGTGGTGAGTGTAAAACTCAGCGATAATATGAAAGATAATGCATATATAGCATAAATCTCATGAGATTCAACAATATACCATCTAAAGATACAACAAGTATGCACCAGTATAATATATATATATATATATATATATATATATTTATATACATGCATATACCAACTAAAGAACTGAACAATGTAAGGTGCAAACATACTTGAAAGTCTGCTATGCTACACTCATCCAACCTGAGCATATATCCACAATACACACCATGAAGAGTAATACTAACTATGTAATCAACAACTGCCTTACCAACATTCTATAACAAATACAAACAATAAATCTGGTCTAACTCATACTACATCATGATACTGGTCAAAGGTATCCAATAGTCCGACTAACTCATACATAGGTATCCTACACATAATCATATAGAAAATGCAAGTAGCATGTATGATGATGTACAAATAAATACAACAAGCATAATACAAACAGATGTAACATCACAACAAGCATATATATAGATTGCAACTATATATATACTAATCACAACCATCCATATATATATACAAGTATATTTATATATATGAAAAATGTCATAACAACACAGCAATGCAGAATGCATCATCATGCCTGCTCACCCCACTCGCTACCATGACCCCAGTGTGGCCTAGGTGGCTCGACATGACAACTGTCCCAAACTCAACACCAACCACTACTCTTGAGTGACCGAGTGGATAGTATGAATAAGTAGCATATACGCATAAAGATCTAGCTACACAATGGGGGTCCCTTCTATTGGCCACTCTGATAGTCACTACCCATGAGTGGTCAAGTGTCACACGCAGGACAACTGCACGCAACTCCAACTACCACCGTCTATAGTGGTCGAGTGTGGCACAACAAATACTCTGTCGTCACACCAGCTACTACTACCACGAGTAACCGTGGAGGCAGGATGACTGACAACTCTCTCAACCACAAGGGAGACCAAGTCACCAGCATGCATGGAAATGACATGAATGCACAGTCACACAAAACATACATCCACCACATACTCTCTACCCTACAAAGAGTCATACTCAACTGATCAACACACTCTCTATCCTACAGAAAGTCATACTCAACTAATCAACATGCTCTCTATTCTACAGAGAATTATACTCAACTGATCAACACACTCTCTATTCTACAGAGAGTCGTACTCAACTAATCATCACCAAGCTAGGACCACCAGTCCGTAGCGACACACTATCTACAATCCACATGACCATACATAAACACTTGATCCGTAATAGATACACAACATGAGGATATGACGTAAGAATCAATTCTATGTTCAAGATATTTCCCACCACCGGATGACCTTTTATCCAATTTACAAATCAAGTCTTCATCCATACTCCACTATGTACACATAACTAAACAACTATAGGCTTACATACATCACATATGTAACTCCTAGTCATGATGAATAAAAATGTGATAACAATAATAGAGTATTTAAAGGGAAAAGACTAAGTATCAAGCAATATCAAAAAAGGAGTGGAGTCAAAGTAATATGATCATAAATCTAAATCCTCATGCATCAAGATTTACAACTACCTGACTAGGGTAGGAAATTACCCACCTATTGAGAAGCTTGTTGCAATAACCCTCACACCTGTGAACTTGTCTCGTATCCATGTCCTGCAAATATCATCAACTACGATTAAATTCAAGCACACGATAGCATACTAATTTACTACTATATCATTCCTATATTCGCATCCTTTTATCGAATACTAATTAGAAACCTCTAATCATCCATGGTCGATTCACTATAACCAACCTTCCCATTGAACCCTTAGCTTGTACATTTAACACCATAATTAAACCCACCGTTTCAAATTAGCAAATATGCTAACCTACGCATTTAATTCCATACACCAATTTCTACATTAACAGAATAGTTCACAACTCAAAACAACTCTCTAACCATTTAAACCACCAATCACAGCTCCATCCACAACCATCACAACCTTCACAGCCCCTTCATAGCCTAGAACAGAGCATCATCCAACTATAGCCCATTCACAGCTCCATAATAGAGCATAAACAAAACATACCCCAATTAACCTGCCACATCAATTCTGCACCGAGGGAAATGTTGGGGAATTGAGGCCGCTAGAGGGGGGGTGAATAGCGTTTGACCGTACGTAGATGGAATTCGTTCGCGATCGTCTCTACAAAACTCGTTATGCGCAGTGGAATAGAAATAATAAAAGCAATAACGAAAAGATACAATCACGAACACAAGGATATAACGTGGTTCGGAACCGAACGGTTCCTACTCCACGGATTGAGCTCTAACGAGCTCTAGCGACGCCAATGCAATCACTAATCAATAAACTCCTTCTCGACAACAAGTCAGAGGCGGAGAAACCTCGTACAAACATTTACAACAATAAACGAAAGAAATACAAGCAAATACAAGTGAAAATGTAAAGAACACTTTACAAACTAGGGTTTTGAGCGCTTGCTTGTCGGTTGCTTGGATGAGCTTGAAGGACCCTGAAATGCACCTGCAAATCACCTTCAAATCGCCTCACCAAAGCCCCCAAAAAACTGATGATGAAATCCTCCACGAGCTCACCTTTTTATCTTACGTCGGGTTGGATTTCCACCTATCAGTCGACTGCCATAAGTCCCCAGTCGACTGATGCCATTGTTGTCGTGAGACAACGACTCAATCCACTTCGGACAAGTTCCAACGGGACTCTTGCCAGTCGACTGCCAACATTGGCGATCGCTGCCGTCCCATAGCCGATCGCGTCGACTCACGAGCGTCGTGCTCGACATTGGATCGGCGATCATGCGACCCTTAGCGATCATTGTTGACACCGATCGTTGCTCCAATGAGCAGTCGACTGCCAGAGCATTTCTAGCTCTAAACTGGCAGTCGAACTCAAGTCGACTCACGGCAGTCGAACCGGCCATAATGCCAGTCGACTGCCAACCTCAAAAATGAGGTTTTAACCCAAGTATGGTGCCCCCATACTTGCTAGACCACCCTTAGCCTAGACCTAAGCCTTCTTGCCACCTCTATCAGCCTCACGCCTCTCGGATCCCTCAAAGTCATCCATGACTTGTTCATCCATCGCGCTAGCCTCTAGGTGCTTCCGTCAGCTATGTCATGCTAACGGTGTCTACACCGCCAAGGCACATTGGACTTACGCCGCCAAGACTCCGCTTGGACTTTACGCCGCCAACCATTGGACTTATGCTGCCAAGACTCCCGCTTGGACTTTACGCAGCCAATATCAAAGCCCTTGGACTTCTCATGCCAAGACTCAAGCTTGGACTTTCCCTTGCCAACCCATGTTGGACTTTTACATTGCCAAGACCCATGCTTGCACTTTTCCCTTGTCAACCCATGTTGGACTTCTCAAATGCCAAGACCATGCTTGGACTTTCCCTTGCCAACCCATGTTGGACTTTTACATTGCCAAGACCCATGCTTGGACTTTTCATGTGCCAAGTGTCCCACTTGGACTTTTCATGCCAAGTACTCAAGACTTGGACTTTACCAAATGCCAAGTGTTCCACTTGGACTTTTCATGCCAAGTACACAAGACTTGGACTTTCCCATGACAATTACATTGTCATATGTTTTTGTCAAAACATCAAAACATCACTCGAGTCAAACTCGAGTCCTGGTCAATCGTGACTTGGGCCGATTTCACCAACAATCTCCCCCTTTTTGATGTTTGACAAAAACCAAACAAAACATTTGAGTTAGACCACTAACTCAAATCCCTTACCAATTATCCCAAATTGGTAAACACTCTCCAAATGTTCTCCCCCAAACATTCTCCCCCTTTTTGACTAACATAAAAAAGGTTTTCTCTCCAAGGAGGTCAATGTCTCATGTCCCAATGAGATCTTACAATCTCCCCCTTGATCCAAAAATAAATACCTAGGATGCCTACCATCTTCCTAGTGATAATTCACATATCACTCAAGAGAGGCAATCCTATACTCTCTCCCAATTTCCAAATTGGGTATCAAAAACCCATAAATTTCCCAATTGATGATACTCTTTCAATAACTTCTCCTCTTCGAGGAGAAAAACACATCCATCATCCCAAGATGAATACCTCCCCCTAAAGGCTTGCTTCCCTTTGACTATTGCACCAACAATGTCCTTGGGAAGCCCCTAAGCCAATAGGAACTCTAAACCATCAAAATTAAGGTTCTAAGTTCAACATAGAACTTTCACTCACCCTAAATTTGATACTTTGACCTAACACAGCTCCTAATCCATATCCAATGGATTTTCACCCTTTATATGTTAGTAATATATGAGAGATGTCCTAAGGCAATCGCCTTATGTATGAACCATTTATATGATAAATGAAGATTCACTATTTGAGTATACATGTTTTATGTATTTGATTGGATCTTAAACTCATTTACTGAATGTCCACGATACGATTCACAGCATGAGAGAATTTGTGATTGGATCACAACTAGTGAGTATCTCTACATGTGTAATTGTGATGTATCGGAATTATCCCTAGTCGATGAATTGATGGATTTGGATACCATCAATTCTGTCGAGACTAGCATGAGGTATACTCCTTGGTGTATCCAAGCAGCTGATTCTCACTGGCTGGAGACATAGTGATGTCCGGAGTTAATCGTGGATGCTAGTTATGGTAACTAGTTCATTGGAGTGACCAGCCGTAAGACTTCATATGGTTCTCTGCATATATAGATATGTCAATGAAGTTCTTACTGTGGCTTAAGTGTGATGTTCCTTTGACTTGCGGTATTCAAGTCATCTTGATCATGGAGACTTATGCTTTGACATCTTAAGCAAACATCTCTAAGGAGATGTGGACCCGGGATGATTGGGTATAAGTCGAAGTGATCGAAGGTGTTTGAATAGCCTATAAAGGATTCACCACTCCTTGCGAGGAGATGTATACCCATGGCCTCTCGTCGGATTGTTACTAAAGTCTTTGGCCAAAGCATTACATGTTTAGAGTAAGGAACTCTTCGATACATGTGGAGTAACTAGAATCCGTAGGACGAGGAAATAATACTTGGGCTAGGTGTGACGTAGTCAGCCTAGTGGGGAATGACACAATAGACCATGTCCTGAACCAAGTGGGTATAAGATGAGTGAAGGGAATGGGGCACGAATCATTCGTGCTGCTGAGGGGTTTCAGAAATAGTTCTGGATCAACCGTTGATCTTTTCGGTTAATTGGGGATCATGATGTACTACTAGGTGCCACTCATGATCGTTCTATAATTAATGGTTAATTATAGACGTCCAACATAAACCGAGAACCTATTTGGTGACACGCACAACGAGCGTAATCCAAAGGATTTAAAACGAGCTTGAGAATGAGATTCTCAGACCGAGAGAAACTAGGTTTGGTTGGACCAAACATAAAGCGAGCATGAAATCGTTTCAGTCGCAATGGAAGCGTGGATGGGCCGAGTCTTATGAAGACGTAATGGATGAACCAAAATGGTTTGGTTCTAATCCAATGGATGAGAATAAACCAAAGGGTTTGGTTTATTTTAAACGAATGAACCAAAAGTTGGTTCGGTTCGTTTTAACTTAAAATAAACCATCATGGTTTGGTTTATTTTAACTTATCTTAATGGAGCGGGTTAACGGACCTAATGGTTATGATCCAATAACCATTAAGAGAATTAGTTCTCTATAAAAGAGGGCTTAATGGATAATTAAGCCCTAATCCAAAAACCCTAGCCTTTGAGTTGCCGCCCACCCTTGGAGTTGCTCGGCGCCAACCCTAGCCGCCCAGCTTGTTGTGCCGCCGTCATCTCCTGGTCGGCGTCCAAGCTTCAGCCGGTGAACCCTCCGGCGACCCTCCAGTGATCTTCCTAGGCCTCGGTGAAAAGGTGAGCACTTGGCTTCCTTGTTTTGGCCGGCGCCTACTCCTCCACCAAGCTGTCCAGTTTTCTGGACAGCTTCTTCTCCTCTCGTCGGAGCGTCGTTTGGACGACGGTTAGAGCTCCGACAGCGGATAACTTATCGGGGATTCGATCTCCGGTAATCCTCTGAGGTGGAGGACGAAGGATTCGTCAATCGGTTGATGAATACCTCTCCGGAGAAGCGAGTTTTGAGGACTCGTTTTAGATCCGAATTTGGATTCGGATCGTGATCATCTCTCGATCACGTCGTCTTCAACACGAGGCTAGTAACCCGTACGAAGACGAAGCTCGTGGCTTAGCGAAGTCATCCTGAGGAACTCGGCATGGATACGGATAGAGACGATTCTAGCGAGGATCGTTCCGGTTGATGTCGTTCCCGCTACACGTCATGCGAAAGGTATAACGTAGATAAATTTTCCTTTTATTGCAAATTTAAATTTATGGTTATGTCTACACTTGTTGTAATATGCATGCGTGTGTTGTGTGTGTTGCAATAAATAGGAGTATTTATTATTTTTATTGCTTCCGCTGTGTTCATGTTTACGAAACATGATCGAACACACACACGCCGCGGTGCCGGAAACCCAACAGTGGTATCAGAGCCCAGGTTGTGTTTCGACATAATCGTAAAAATGGTTTTGCGATAGTCATAATGTATTTCTGGAAATTTTCTAATTTTGGAAATTTAGAAGTATTTATGGAAATTTTTCAATTTTGGAAAGTCTAGAAGTATTTATGGAAATCTTCCACTTTTGGAAGGTTGGAAGTATTTATGGAAATTGATATTTTCCATAAATAAAATATTTGATTAGATTCTGGAAATTTGTTTCCTAATTTAATCATGATTTAATTTGGGAAATCAAATCTTAAAATATTTTATTTCCATAAGTAGTTTTAATGATTTAGGAAATTGGTTTCCTAAATAGATTTTCCTTAATCAAATAATTCCATGAATAAAATATGTGATTAGATTTGGAAATTTGTTTCCTAATTTAATTATGATTTGATTTGGAGAATCAAATCTTAAACATATTTTATTTCCATAAATAGTTATGACATATAAGGAAATATATACATGACATAATTGTATGCCATGTAATTGCATTAGATGCATAACATAATGTCATGCGTGTCGTGACATGTAGATGTATGCCATGTATGTCATGCCATGTAGATAATAGTTATTTGCATGCAAAGAGGATGAGACATAAAAACCCTTAAACAATATTAAAGCCTACACCTTCCATTAATATGGTTAGAACCAGAGTTCCGTTTCTTGTTTGGGTTGTTGGACTCTCTCCAAGCCCGGCTCGAACCTAACATGTTCAAACCATGGAATAGTTTAATACTAATATGGTAAGAGTCAGAGGTCAATCGTTAGCTTTGGTTGTTGGACTCTCTCCAAGCTGGGCTAATTGGTTGAATGCGCTCTAACCATATTAAAACTATGTCCCGATTAATGGGTTGGCTTTAACCTGTAGCATCGGCTTGTTGGACTCTCTCCAAGGTCGATGTAAAGGGAGGTGAAGTTGGGTGCTATGCATATGATGCATACTTGTTAATGTGTTAACAACCCGATGTATGTGTGAACATTCAATTAGTTGATAGCACATTGTGATAGTTGCATATACGTGATATGCAATCGGTATAGTTGATACCTACCGTCGTAGTTATGAATGGCTTGTTGGACTCTCTCCAAGGTTGTTCATAACTATGATGGATATCAGCCCATTCGGAGATGGACCTACGATCTCCCGAAGTGATTTTGGGGTTTTTGAAATTCGAAAAATGAATGGGATTTATAAATGTATATTGATGCATTTTAAAATCATTTTCTCATATATGCTCGTTTTGTATTTCTAGGTCAATAAATTGATCATGACGTCTTTGAATTTGCGCACTATTTTGGATTCGAACAAACTGACTGGGCCTAACTTCCTGGACTGGCTTAGAAACCTGAGAATTGTTCTCAAGGTGGAAAAGCTTGCATATGTCCTTGAAGAGCCTCTTCTGGCCCTAAGGACGATGCAACCTGCACAAATGTTGGTCTATCGAAGCATGTGGCGATTCTCGAAATGGCGAGTTGCATCATGCTAGCGGCGATGGTACCGAGCCGCAGCAGATGAGCATATGGATGCTAATACTATGGTCTTCCATCTTCATGAGTTGTTCGATGAGCAAGCGAGATCCGAAAGGTTCGAGGTCTCTAGGCTCCTCTTCACCACGAAGATGCAAGAAGGTTCGCTCAGAGTGCGCTTTGTGCTAAAGATGAACAGGTACATTGAGCAGCTAGCTACCCTCGGTTTGGGGATGGATCATGAGTGAAGTAGTGACTTAATTCTTCATTGTTTGCCCAAGAGTTTCTCGCAATTTGTGATGAACTATCGGATGATCAAATTGAATCCACCATTCCCGAGCTCCTCAATATGTCAAGACTGTGGAGCCTTCGTGAAGCATGAGGAGAAGGCGGTTCATAGTTGATTCCTCAAAGAAAGGTTCTAAGAGGAAGGCAAAAGAATGTAAGAAAGGAAAGAAAAAGGCAAAGAAGGCGAACTAGCAAGAAAAGGGCACTTGCCATCACTGCGGGCAAGGAAGGCCACCGCGAAGAAATCGCAAGATTTATCTTGAGTCCATGAAGAAGAAGAAGGCATCCGATGCCCCATCCTCGTGTATCTTCGTTATTGATTGTCATTCTATTTCCTTGGACACTTGGGTATTGGATACTGGGTGTAGCTCACATATATGTAATGACATACAGGGGCTAAGGAATAGAAGAAGACTTGTCAGAGGGGAGTCAAATTTGCGAGTTGGCAATGGAGCAAAGGTCACCACGCCATCGAACTTATTTGTCAAGCTCCCTAGTGGACTAGTCTTGAATCGACAATTGCTATTATGTTCCTTCTCTAATAAAGAACATTGTTTCTATTTCCTGTTTAAATAGAAATGGTTTCCATTTGACGTTTAGTAACAATTGTTGTTATATAACTTTAAATGGCATACTTTATGGAACTGGAACCTTGAGTAATGGCATTTATACGTTGGACGTATCCAGTGACATTTTCAATATCGAAGCGAGCAACACGCGTGCTCGAAAGGATAATCAAATAGACTCCTATATGTGGCATTGTCTTCTTGGCCATATAAGCAAGAAACGTATGTCCGAATTACACCGATATGGAATTATGGAATCGTTTGAATTGGATTCATATGATACATGCGAATCATGCTTAAAAGGCAAGATGACTAAGTTACCTTTTACTGGAAAAGGTGAACGAGTGGGAGAGTTACTAGGTCTAATACATACTGATGTACGTGGACCTATGTCAACTCAAGCATTAGGAGGTTATAGCTACTTCATTACCTTCACCGATGATCACTCACGGTTTGGGTATGTGTTCTTGATGAAACACAAGTCTAAAGCCTTTGAAAGGTTCAAAGAATTCAGAAATGAAGTAGAGAAACAACATGACAAGAGTATTAAAATACTTCGATCGGATCAAGGTGGTGAATACTTAAGTAAAGAGTTTCTTGATTATCTAAGAGACAATAGCATATTGTCTCAATGGACTCCGCCCTATACACCACAGCATAATGGTGTATCTGAGAGGCGTAATCGGACCTTGTTGGACATGGTCAGGTCAATGATGAATCATGCAACTCTTCCCAAGTCCTTTTGGGGCTATGCACTTCAGACAGCTGTTTACTTGTTAAACAGAATGCCTACCAAAGTAGTCTCAACTACTCCATATGAGATATGGAATAGTAAGAAACCTCATGTATCTTACTTGAAGATATGGGGTTGTCCTGCTTATGTGAAGCGGACTGTATCAGACAAATTGGATGCTAAGTCTGATAAATGTCTATTTATTGGATACCCTAAGGAAACTAGGGGTTACCAATTCTATCATCCTGTGGAACAAAAGGTGTTTGTTTCAAGGCATGCTGTGTTTCTAGAGAAAGAGTTTCTCTTGCAAGAAAACAGTGGGAGTGTCGTCGAGCTTGAGGAGGCTCGAGAGACTCAAATAGACATTGATGAGATACCTGGTGAAGCACAACAGCCGACAACTCATAGTGATGGGCAATCGGCTGGACCTATTGTAACACCACATCTTCGTAGATCTGGTAGAACACGCAATATTCCTGAGAGATATGGATTTCTCGTAAGCGAATCGAACGACGTGTTACTCATTGATGATGAGGAGCCTACCAGTTATGAAGAAGTGCTGACAAGTTCAGAAAGGGATAAGTGGCTTGGTGCCATGAAGTCGGAAATGGATTCCATGTATGAAAACCAAGTTTGGAACTTGGTTGACCCACCTGAAGGGATAAAGCCTATAGGGTGCAAGTGGGTTTTCAAGAAGAAAACCGACATGGATGGTAATGTGATTACCTATAAGGCTAGATTGGTGGTGAAAGGATATCGTCAAAAACAAGGTGTTGATTATGACGAAACCTATTCGCCTGTAGCTATGCTTAAATCCATTCGGATGCTCCTGGCCATAGCGGCTCATTATGATTATGAGATATGGCAGATGGATGTGAAAACAACTTTCCTTAATGGAAACCTGCTCGAGGACGTGTGTATGATACAGCCTGAGGGTTTCACATCGGTTGATAAAACCAAGGTATGCAAATTGCGACGATCTATTTATGGATTGAAGCAAGCATCCAGGAGTTGGAATATCCATTTTGATGAGACAATCAAAAAGTTTGATTTCTCACAAAATCCAGACTAACCTTGTGTGTACAAGAAGGTTAGTGGGAGTGCAGTCGTATTCCTAGTATTGTATGTCGATGACATACTACTTATAGGAAATGATGTTTCAATCTTACAGTCAGTGAAGGTTTGGTTATCGAAGACATTCTCCATGAAAGACCTGGGAGAAGCAACCTACATCCTCGGGATTAAGATCTATAGAGATAGATCGAAACGGTTGCTTGGTCTTTCGCAGTCTACATATATAGACCGAGTGCTAAAGAGGTTTAGCATGTCGGAATCCAAGAAAGGTTTCCTACCCATCGTGCATGGGGTACACCTTTCAAGTCTATGTGTCCGCGCACGAAGGCGAGGATTTGCATGAGTAAGATTCCCTATGCATCCGCAATAGGATCTATCATGTATGTTATGTTATGTACGAGGCCCGATGTATCGTATGCTCTGAGTGTCACGAGCAGATACCAGTCCGATCCAGGAATGGATCATTGGGCGGCTGTTAAGATGATCCTTAAGTACTTTAGAAGAACTAAGGATGTGTTCCTAATATATGGAGAAGGGGACATGGTGATACGCGGGTATACGGATGTCAGCTTCCAGACAGACAAGGATGATTCCAGGTCTCAGTCTGGATACGTTTTCACCTTGAATGGGGGCGCAGTGAGTTGGAAAAGTTCCAAACAAGAGACTGTAGCGGATTCTACCACTGAGGCAGAATACATTGCAGCTTCGGAAGCAGCAAAGGAAGCGGTTTGGATCAAAAAGTTCGTTCATGAACTTGGTGTGATTCCGGCCATTGTTGAAGCAATACCGGTCTACTGCGACAGCAATGGAGCAATTGCACAGGCGAAAGAGCCAAGGTCTCATCAGTGATCCAAACATGTGCTTCGCCGCTATCATCTTATCAGAGAGATCATCAGTAGGAACGAAATACAAATCGAAAAAATTCCCATTGAATGGAACTTAGCGGATCCTTTGACTAAGGCATTACCTCAAAGTAAGTTTGAGGGTCATGTTCGAGCTCATGGTATTGGATACCGTAGCGATTGGCATTAGGCCAAGTGGGAGTCTGTTAGTAATATATGAGAGATGTCCTAAGGCAATCGCCTTATGTATGAACCATTTATATGATAAATGAAGATTCACTATTTGAGTATACATGTTTTATGTATTTGATTGGATCTTAAACTCATTTACTGAATGTCCACGATACGATTCACAGCATGAGAGAATTTGTGATTGGATCACAACTAGTGAGTATCTCTACATGTATAATTGTGATGTATCAGAATTATCCCTAGTCGATGAATTGATGGATTTGGATACCATCAATTCTGTCGATACTAGCACGAGGTATACTCCTTGGTGTATCCAAGCAGCTGATTCTCACTGGCTGGAGACATAGTGATGTCCGGAGTTAATCGTGGATGCTAGTTATGGTAACTAGTTCATTGGAGTGACCAGCCGTAAGACTTCATATGGTTCTCTGCATATATAGATATGTCAATGAAGTTCTTACTGTGGCTTAAGTGTGATGTTCCTTTGACTTGCGGTATTCAAGTCATCTTGATCATGGAGACTTATGCTTTGACATCTTAAGCAAACATCTCTAAGGAGATGTGGACCCGGGATGATTGGGTATAAGTCGAAGTGATCGAAGGTGTTTTAATAGCCTATAAAGGATTCACCACTCCTTGCGAGGAGATGTATACCCATGGCCTCTCGTCGGATTGTTACTAAAGTCTTTGGCCAAAGCATTACATGTTTAGAGTAAGGTACTCTTCGATACATGTGGAGTAACTAGAATCTGTAGGACGAGGAAATAATACTTGGGCTAGGTGTGACGTAGTCAGCCTAGTGGGGACTGACACAATAGACCATGTCCTGAACCAAGTGGGTATAAGATGAGTGAAGGGAATGGGGCACGAATCATTCGAGCTGCTGAATGGTTTCAGAAATAGTTCTGGATCAACCATTGATCTTTTCGGTTAATTGGGGATCATGATGTACTACTAGGTGCCACTCATGATCGTTCTATAATTAATGGTTAATTATAGACGGCCAATATAAACCGAGAACCTATTTGGTCACACGCACAACGAGCGTAATCCAAAGGATTTAAAACGAGCTTGAGAATGAGATTCTCAGACCGAGAGAAACTTGGTTTGGTTGGACCAAACATAAAGCGAGCATGAAATCATTTCAGTCGCAATGGAAGCGTGGATGGGCCGAGTCTTATGAAGACGTAATGGATGAACCAAAATGGTTTGGTTCTAATCCAATGGATGAGAATAAACCAAAGGGTTTGGTTTATTTTTAACGAATGAACCAAAAGTTGGTTCGGTTCGTTTTAACTTAAAATAAACCATCATGGTTTGGTTTATTTTAACTTATCTTAATGGAGCGGGTTAACGGGCCTAATGGTTATGATCCAATAACCATTAAGATAATTAGTTCTCTATAAAAGAGGGCTTAATGGATAATTAAGCCCTAATCCAAAAACCCTAGCCTTTGAGTTGCCGCCCACCCTTGGAGTTGCTCGGCGCCAACCCTAGGCTGCCGCCCAGCTTGTTGTGCCGCCATCATCTCCTTGTCGGCGTCCAAGCTTCAGCCGGTGAACCCTCCGGCGACCCTCCGGTGATCATCTAGGCCTCGGTGAAAAGGTGAGCACTTGGCTTCCTTGTTTTGGCCGGCGCCTACTCCTCCACCAAGCTGTCCAGTTTTCTGGGCAGCTTCTTCTCCTCTCGTCAGAGCGTCGTTTGGACAACGGTTAGAGCTCCGACAGCGGATAACTTACCGGGGATTCGATCTCCGGTAATCCTCTGAGGTGGAGGATGAAGGATTCATCAATCGGTTGACGAATACCTCTCCGGAGAAGCGAGTTTTGAGGACTCGTTTTGGATCCGAATTTGGATTCGGATCGTGATCATCTCTCGATCACGTCGTCTTCAACACGAGGCTAGTAACCCGTACGAAGACGAAGCTCGTGGCTTAGCGAAGTCATCCTGAGGAACTCGGCGTGGATACGGATAGAGACGATTCTAGCGAGGATCGTTCCGGTTGATGCCGTTCCCGCTACATGTCATACGAAAGGTATAACGTAGATAAATTTTCCTTTTATTGCAAATTTAAATTTACGGTTATGTCTACACTTGTTGTAATATGCATGCGTGTGTTGTGTGTGTTGCAATAAATAGGAGTATTTATTATTTTTATTGCTTCCGCTGTGTTCATGTTTACGAAACATGATCGAACACACACACGCCGCGGTGCCGGAAACCCAACATTATAATGCTTCCTAAAGCATATCCTAGAGTTAGGAGTGATTAGGAACCTTTTCCATAGTTGAACATGGGCTAAACAAACCTTGTTAACCCGAAATCAGACCTGGCAGTCGACTCCTGATAGTAATCAGTCGACTGCCACCCATATCAGTCGACTGCCACCAAGGGCAGTCGACTGATAGCTGAAATTTCTGAATTTCAACAATCAGAATCGAGATTTGGAAAAGCATAAGTAATTCTATGTAATTTGAAAAATCATAAAATTTGATACGTATATTACTTATAGTCATTACAATGGGTGAAAAATATTTGAAAATTATTTTACCTATAAAATAGTGAGTTTGATATAAAACTCAAAACCATTGAAATTTTCAATGTTTTGGCCCTATTTTGTATTAACTCTATCAATGGTGATTGCTATCAAAAGATAGACTTCACCAAGGTTTTCTAAATTTATTTTAAAATGATTTCAAAACCATGTCTTGGATCATATTCCTTGGGCTCTATGCACATGACTTGTACACAAGCTTTCCTAATGATCCACTAATTGAAATTAGATGAGTTTTAGTTCATCTAGATGCAAAAACTATGCACCTTGAACTTAACTCATATCCTAGCATCTCACATGTATCTAGGGTGTATAAATACACATACATGTCAATTGGATGTGAGATGTGGGTTTTGGTTCATTTAAAACTAGGGTTTCATGCATCTTCTAAGGCAACACTACTTGATTCCCTTATGAATGGTACTCCAAGTCATGCCATAGTCCTTAAATCAATTTCAATCGAATTGTATTAAATGCATGAATGATTATGGCATTAGAAATGATATAAATAAGCATATGCTCATAATAATGATGTCATGGCATAAGATGAAATCTAAAAACACATGACATTTAAAACCTTAATCCTAAAACATGAACATGACATATAAAATGATTAAAAGTAAGCATGATGTCATGGCATGTTATATGACAAACAAAGCATGACATATAAAATATATAGGTATAATAATACCTAAATTTTAATATTAATTTTCATTTGTTGGGATTAATCATATTTTGTCATATTAATCTAATCTCCCTAGTGTGCCAAAAACCCAAAATGGCACACTAACTTCTAAACCTAAATTGTGCCAATTTAATTGATTTTTCTTAATTTCAAAAGTGCATTGGCACATCCTAAAATATTTTAGGATATTGATTCAAATCTATTTTCAAGGTAACCATAACCTTGAAAATATCCTGAAGTGTCACCTTTACCATGGTTGAGTTTACTACCCATCCAATCAAGGTTGGCACACCCTAAACCCATCTTAGCGTGAATCAATCACGCTCTTAGGAACCCAAAACCGATTTGAGCTCCTAGGGTTAACTAGATATTCCTTAGGGATAACCACCCTAGATACCTTCCTAATGACCCTCCCAGGCTTGTTGGCCTTGGTCATTTGGGTCTTACCTAGGTTCACTCTAGGGGTAACTCCTCTTGCAACCTTCTTAGTGGCCACCCTAGGTTTCCTAGAAACCCTAGCCACTAGGCACAACCTTTGGTCAACCTTAGGGATGACTTCCCTATTGACCTTGGTCTTCCTAGACCTAGTTTGTGTTCCATAATCAAATGGAACACTATGGTAAGGCACCTTAGGCTTAGGTTTGTGACTCAAACCTTGCTTGCCCTTGGTTGACTTTTGTCTTTGAGCTCCTAGGTGTTGAATTTGAGTCCTAGACCTTTGACTTTGACTTTTGGACCCTTGATTTTGACCACTAGACCCTTGCATTTAATTTTGCATAATTTTGAGGGTCTTTTCTAATTTCTCAAGACTTGATCTCAAGGCTTGGTTCTCTAATTCTAGTTGCCCAATTTTAGAATTTTGATTAAGTTTTTGGGCATTACCATTTTCTTTAGGCATATTCCTAGTCCATTTAGGATTGAAACCTAGGTGCTCTTGCACCTTTCTAATTGTCTCCCTAGGAAAAATTGATCTTGAGTTATTTGACCTAGGTTTGTCCTTAGGTAAATTGTTTTTAGGGACATTAGTCCTAAATTTCTCCCTATTATCTAAGTAGACATTCTTAGCTCCTAAGCAAAAATACTTGTTCCTATTAGCATGCTTTTCATAAATTGCAAGTGAATTGAAATCCCTAGCATGCTTTTTCTTGTAAATTGAAGAAGGAGCGAAATTAGATGTTACCCTAGGGTTTGCCTTAGCTCCCCCTACATATGATGCTCCATTTTGAGTCTTCTTGTCCCCCTTCTTGCATTGACTCCGGAAATGTCCCGGTTGTCGGCACTTGAAGCAAATTACTTGTTCTTTGCTCTTTTGCATTGTGGGACCGACATCCTTGACCTTTGGAGCCGGTGGAGCTTTCCTATTCTTCTTTGGGCACTTGCTTTTATAGTGCCCGGTTTCCCTACACTCAAAACATATTATATGCATTTTATTATTAACACATATGTTTGAATTACCTAGGTTAATGGAGATCAAAATTGGACTTTGGGCTTCTTCATCTTGACCAGATGTTGAAGCTTCTTCTTGATGTTTCGGTGTGGAAGTTATCTCCTCCCCCTCAATCCTTGAGGTGGATGCTTCTTCCACTTCCTCCACCTCCTTGGAGATTGATGACCTCTCAACCTCCAATTCTTCACACTCTCCTCTTGCCCCGAATGTTGACTCTTCTTCAACTTCCGAATCCTCATTTGCTTGTGAGGAGGAGATTGCTTATTCGGCCTCTTCCGATTGAACCGATGAGCATTCTACATCTTCTTCTTCTTCTTGGACCAGTTGAGGGTTTTCATGGAGCTTGGCCAAATCTCTCCATAGCTCCTTGGCATCTACATAGTCACCTAGACTACACAAGAGGTCATTAGGAATTAAATCAAAGATGAATTTGATTACCTTCTTGTTTTTCTCGAATTGTTGGAGTTGCTCCTCACTCCACTTCTTCTTCTTGAGAAACCCTCCCTTTGGTCCCTTAGGATATTCAAATCCTTCCATCAATGCAGACCACTCCTCAAGGTCTCTCATCATCAAAAAATCTTCAATTCTCGCCTTCCAAGAATTGAAACCTTCTCGTCCATAGAAGGAATAGGGAATTGGGGTGTTGATGTCCCATCCCAATGGTTCTTCCATCTTCACCCTCTAGCCTCTTTGTCTTAGCTCCCGGCGGTAAGTCCGTAGAAGAGCCCCGGGCTCTGATACCACTTGTTGGGGAATTGAGGCCGCTAGAGGGGGGGGGTGAATAGCATTTGACCGTACATAGATGGAATTCGTTCGCGATCGTCTCTATAAAACTCGTTATGCACAACGGAATAGAAATAATAAAAGCAATAACGAAAAGATACAATCACGAACACAAGGATATAACGTGGTTCGGAACCAAACGGTTCCTACTCCACGGATTGAGCTCTAATGAGCTCTAGCGACGCCAATGCAATCACTAATCAATAAACTCCTTCTCGACAACAAGTCGAAGGCGGAGAAACCTCGTACAAACATTTACAACAATAAACGAAAGAAATACAAGCAAAAACAAGTGAAAATGTAAAGAACACTTTACAAACTAGGGTTTTGAGCGCTTGCTTGTCGGTTGCTTGGATGAGCTTGAAGGACCCTGAAATGCACCTGCAAATCGCCTTCAAATCGCCTCACCAAAGCCCCCAAAGAACTGATGATGAAATCCTCCACGAGCTCCCCTTTTTATCTTGCGTCGGGCTGGATTTCCGCCTATCAGTCGACTGCCATAAGTCCCCAGTCGACTGATGCCACTGTTGTCGTGAGACAACGGCTCAATCCACGTCGGACAAGTTCCAACGGGACTCTTGGCAGTCGACTACCAACATTGGCAGTCGACTGCCAGCGCCCGTAGCCGACTGGCCAGTCGGCTACGGAGCGTTCTGTGCTCGACATTGGACTGGCAGTCGACTGCCGACCCTTGGCAGTCGACTGCAGGCCAGCGATCGCGCCATTGACCGATTAATGCTCAATGCAATCGCGAGCATTTCGGCTCTAAGCGGCGAACTCGTCGACTCACGGATAATGCGGTGAGGTTTTAACCCAAGTATGGTGCCCCCATACTTGCTAGACCACCCTGAGCCTAGACCTAAGCCTTCTAGCCACCTCCATCAGCCTCACGCCTCTCGGATCCCTCCAAGTCATCCATGACTTGTTCATCCATCGCGCTAGCCTCTAGGTGCTTCCGTCGGCTATGTTATGCTAACAGTGTCTACACCGCCAAGGCACATTGGACTTACGCCGCCAAGACTCTGCTTGGACTTTACGCCGCCAACCATTGGACTTATGCTGCCAAGACTCCCGCTTGGACTTTATGCAGCCAATATCAAACCCCTTGGACTTCTCATGCCATGACTCAAGCTTGGACTTTCCCTTGCCAACCCATGTTGGACTTTTACATTGCCAAGACCCATTCTTGCACTTTTTCCTTGCCAACCCATGTTGGACTTCTCAAATGCCAAGACCATGCTTGGACTTTCCCGTGCCAACCCATGTTGGACTTTTACATTGCCAAGACCCATGCTTGGACTTTTCATGTGCCAAGTGTCCCACTTGGACTTTTCATGCCAAGTACTCAAGACTTGGACTTTACCAAATGCCAAGTGTTCCACTTGGACTTTCCATTCCAAGTACACAAGACTTGGACTTTCCCATGACAATTACATTGTCATATGTTTTTGTCGAAACATCAAAACATCACTCGAGTCAAACTCGAGTCCTGGTCAATCGTGACCTGGGCCGATTGCACCAACAGGAAATAGGGATCTAATCGAACCCTGAATGAGCACACACACAACTCACCTACAAGACACAACACACTACCTCACACAAAAACCACCAACCTTAATCCACTGCTCAGTTCACCACACTGCCATAACCCCATTGCCACAACCCCCCCCCCCCCGTTTGAACTGGCACCAACCATTGATTCAATGACACCGATCCATGGAAAATTCCCTAGACAAATGAGAAAAGGAAAGGAAATGAGAGATATACTAGAGTTTGTAACTTCCCCAGTGAATCTTCCCCCAAATGCCCTGTCCACTACAACAGCTCCACCTCTGCCTGGAACGACCAATAGTAGTGACATCGTCGTCGTGCTGCTCGCATGAGAAAACAATAAGCTATGATGAAGAGATCGACTGAAAACTAGCAAAGAATCATGCCCTTACCTTTCTCCGGTGACAACCATGAAGAATGACCTTTAGTCGAACCATTGCCAACACAGACTCCCAACCGCCCGCCCCCTCACCATCGGCACATCCGTGGGCACCGTCTAGGGTGGTTGGTCATCGCTTGTAGAGAAAAGGGAGAGCTGGCAAAGAATGGAGAGATGGTGCGGGGAGGTGAGTTCGCCAGAAGAAGGGGATCGCGAGGAGGAATCACGAGAAAGAGGAGTCGCGAGTAGTTGGGTGCGGTGGAGAGGGAAGATAAGAAAGAGAATGCAGCTGGGAGAAATGCTTGGAGAAAATAAAATAGCGAGGAGTAAATGCAGAATGGAAGAAATATTCATCTTAAGAAAACAGACCAATTTTGGAAAACAACCGGGTCGAGTTTAATTACAAACAGGTTGGGTTTTAATTAATCCATAAGCTTTAATTAAAACCTAGGTTAAGCCCAAACTCAATCAAACCCAAAATCTGCATACCTAAATATTTTTTCCACCGTATCTCACATTCTCCCCCACTTAATAAAATTTGGTCCCCAAATTTTGTACTTAAATGCGAAAATTAATTCAAGCAAGTTTCTGAAATGACCACATACCTCAAGTGAACAGATGAGGATATCGAACTCGGATAGTATCTTCCATTTCCCATGTAGCCTCCTCATCAGTATGATGCTGCCATCCAACTTTTACAAGTTTGATGGTTTTGTTCCTCAACCGGTGTTCCTTATGACCAAGGATCCGCACTAGAATCTCCTCATATGAGGCATTAGGCTGAAGTGAGATTGGTACCTCCCTCAGAACATGATCAACTCATGGTACGTATTTCCTCAACATAGAAACATGAAATATGTTATGAACACCTACAAGTGTCGGAGGTAAAGCCAACCGGTAAGCTACACCCCCAATCCGCTCCAATATCTCAAATGGACTAATATAGCGTGGAGCTAATTTTTCTTTTTATCCCAAATCATTTGACTCCTTTTGTAGGTAAAACACACAGAAATACATGATCCCCTATTGAGAATTCTAAAGGCCTTCGCCTTCGGTCCGCATAACTCTTCTGTCGATCCTATGCCTCTAATAACCTCCGTCTGATTACGTGCACTAACTCTGCATCATGCTAGATACTCTGTGGCCCCAGCAACTGTCGCTCCCTTACCTCCTCCCATAACATGGGAGATCTACAGGGTCTTCCATATAAGGCCTCGAAAGGAGCCATCTAAATAGAAGAGTGATAACTATTGTTATAGGCAAATTCCACTAAAGGAATGTGATCCTCTCAACTGCCTCCGAAATCCATGACACAAGATTTCAATAGATCCTCCATGCTCTAAATGGTATGCTCAGACTGTCCATCTATCTGCGGATGAAATGTTGTACTAAGCCGAAGCTCTGGTCATAGTCGAAGCTCTGTGCCCATGACCTGCTGAAGACTTTGGCAGAATCGTGAGGTAAATCACGGATCTCTATCAGATATGATATTCAAAGGCACTTCATGCAGCCTGATAATCTCTCGACAGTACAACTCTGCCAGACGATCCAATGAGTCAGTCCCATGAATAGGAAGGAAATGGGTGGATTTAGTTAAGCGATCCACAATCACCCAAATCTCATCATGTCCTTTATGGGTTCTGGGTAATCCCGTAATAAAGTCCATAGTGATATGCTCCTACTTTTATTCCAGAATTTGAATTTCCTGAAGCAACCCAGTGGGTTTTTGATGTTCAGCATTCACCTGCTGGCATACTAAACATCGAGCAACAAAGTCTGCAATATCTTTCTTCATACTGTTCCACCAGTATAACCGTTTTAAATATCGGTACATCCAAGTACCACCAAGATGTATAGCAAATCTCGAATGATGTGCTTCCTATAACAACTCTTCCTTAATTGGATAGGTGTTCGAAACACATAATCGTCCACTGAAACGAAGTACTCCATTCTCGTCTCTCAAGAAATCCGTCTGTCATTCTGCATCTATTGTATTGCTCAAGAACTGGAGAACCTGGTCACTAACTTGTGCTTCTTTGATCTTCTCAGCAATAGTGGACTGGGTAACCATAGAAACTAATATCCCCTGGTGTAGGATCGAAAAGCGCTAGAGGGGGGGTGAATAGCGCGCGACAAATTCTTTCTTTTCGTACGATTCGATTAAGACAAAGTAAATGTAGCACAGTGGAAAACTAAATGAGACAAATTTATTTTTACTTGGTTCACAACCTAACGATTCGTAATCCAAGGCCCTTGCGATCCTAGACCGTGTACGAAGGGCAAAGCACTAACTATCTCCTCGTTGAAGGTAGGAGACAACGAATATAATGAAATTAAAGAATGAGGAAGAGGGGCAATCCCACCTCTCCTCTAAGCAATGAAAGCACGATAATGAAAACACGAGTACACTGAGTTTAAATGAAAACAAACTAATTTATATCGATGATGATCTGATTTTTGACTTAGGAGCGTATCGTTGGCATTGTGGCAGCATTTCATCGTCGTAGCATTGTCGTAAAGAAGTGACGTTGCTGGATCAGTTTGTAAGCACTTTTTATAACCTAAAGGGGTGAAACACCCCTTCTTTTATAGCCTTGAAGCCCCCCAACATTTAGTTCTAGCTCAGGATCAAAGAACTTCATCTCCTCAAGATAAGTGGAGCTTATCTTGACTTTCCTCGAGGTGGGCAGTTTGAATGGCAATCGAATGATGACCTCCATCAGTCGACTGATGCTAGAAGCAGTCGACTACTAATAGCCAATAGTTGACTGGTGGCTATGGTATCCAGCTGCAACAACAAGTTAGCTCGAAATGAAAAAATATAGGTGAATTTGATAGCCACTTATTGTCCGATCTCGACCTAGACCTTCCACAGAAAGTCTTAGTCGGATCACCTCCTAAGGATGTCCCCGTATGGAGGACCCAACCTTACATTCACTCACACACGAGCTTAACATAGGTCCTTTTGTGACTTGTAGCTTTGCTTCAGGTCTCCACCTGGATTCTTTGGCTCCCTCCGAAGTTCTCCCGGTGTTGCCCCACCACCATGATTTCTCGACTCAGGATTCTCCGGGTGTCACCGACCTTCAGCTCATCTTAACCATTCCTACACACTTGGTACAACTCGTTAGACAACAATATGACCTTAACTTTGGGTCTTTGTCATAATCAAAACCTAGGTTCGATTATCTGGTGCTTACTACACCAACAATCTCCCCCTTTTTGATCTATGACAAACCGACACAAAGTTAAGGGAAACATTAACACATAAGAGTGCATTAAGTAAGTGAAATGATTATTATGAATATGAAATAAGCATAAATGCAAAACTTAGTAAGTTAGTGTGAGTAACTTAGTAGGTTAGCATAAGTAAGAGTATGAGTATGAGTAAAACTCTTTTTCAAGTCCTCCCCCTTGAGGTAACCTCCCCCTTGACCTTAGGTGAGTACTTGAAAAAGGATCTTAGCTCTCCCCCTTAACAGTTGCAACATAAAAAATTTAAGTAATCAAGATTACTTAACATTGGCCTAAATGTATAAGTTAAGTTTAAGTTAAGTTATGAAAAAATAATTTTTGATCTCTTAACTTTGGTCTTTTTCTCCCCTTGTTTCCATTAAAAAAAAGTCAAGTTAAGTAAGTGTCACTTACTTAACTTTGGCCTGATGGTTTTAAGTTTAGATTTAAGTTAAGTTATCAAAAGAAATTTTTGATCCCTTAACTTTGGCCTTTTTCTCCCCCTTTTGCCATAAATCAAAAAGTGTGTGGGATTTATAGAAAAAAGCTTTTTCGAACATAGTGATTATGTTTTATAAGTCCAAGCATGTTCCTATTAGATTATGAAAATAATACTTTAAACATAAGCTCAACTAATAGTATGTTCAACTCTATTTGACTTGATTGATATAGAATGATCAATAAGTCCTGATTAGAGTTGGTTGATTTAGATAATTATACTCCATGGTTCATGTCGATGCACTAGATCTATATCTGAAACCAGGAGTGAGGTCCTAACATCTCACGCCCATCTACGTGGCTAAGTACACAAACACATTAGTCCTATATGTTGTGAGATGTATTGGCTTCTTAAATCTATAGGTGCATGCTTTCTAGGGTAAGCCCTAGGCTAGTTCCATTTTGCATGAAAAATAAAAATAGAGTATAAAGGAAAATATAAGTTTTGAGTCCTACTCTATTACGCACATACCTAATTTGCGTCTAAGTAGACTAAACTCTGCTTCGGGTAAGGGCTTGGTAAATAGGTCTGCTAGGTTCGATTTCGACTCCACTTATTCGAGTTGTATGGTCCCACTTGCTACATGTTCTCAAATAAAGTAGTGTTTGACCTCTATATGTTTTGTTCTAGAATGACAGATTGGGGTTTTGGTTAAATTAATTGAACTAATATTGTCAATGTAAATTTTAGTGTTGTTAAAGTGTAACTTAAAGTCTTGGAGAGTGTGCTTCATCCAAAGGAGTTGAGCTACACACTCTCCCATCACGACGTATTCGGCCTCGGTAGTAGAAAAGGCAACACTGTTACTTTCTACTACACCAGCTCATTATACTCAAGACGAGAAGTTGTCAACACCCACTCGTGCTCTTTCTATCGAGTTTACTACCGACACAATCCAAGTCAGAGTAGCTGATTAGTTCGAACTCGTTAGATCTAGGGTACCAAATTCCTACGTTTAGTGTACTCTTTAGATATCTAAGGATGTATTTGACTAATGTTAGGTGCTACTCCTTAGCACAAGTTTGAAATCTTGCACACATACTCACTGCGAATAGTATATCAGGTCGACTCACAGTTAAGTACAAGAGATTACCTATCGCGCTCCTATAGTATTTTAAGTCTATTGGTTTTCCATTTAAGTCTTCTTCTATATTAACATTTATAGCCATTGGTGTATTAATTACCTTAGCATTTTGCATTCCAAACCTATTAATTATTTCTTTAGCGTATTTATGTTGATGTAGGTAAATTCCTTCCTTAGTTTGTTTAATTTGTAGGCCTAGAAAAAAATGTTAATTCTACTACTAAGTTCATTTCAAATTCACTTTCCATTAGTAAAATGAGCTCATTTAGTAAAATTGAGTTGGTTATTCCAAAGATTATATCATCTACGTATATTTGGGCAATGAAAATTTCTTTACCTACGGATTTTACAAAGAGAGTAGGGTCTACTAAACCTTGACTAAACCCTTTTTACTTGATATAAATTGAAATCCTTTCATACCAAGCTCTAGGAGCTTGTTTTAGTCCATATAAAGCTTTCTTAAGTATGAAAACATGGTCGGGTTTGTCTAAACTTTCAAATCCTAGGGGTTGGCTAACGTAGACCTCTTCCTTAATAAAACCATTTAAAAATACTGACTTCACATCCATTTGAAATTATTTGAATCCTCGATGTGCTGCGGAGGCCAACAACATTTTAATCAAATCTAGTCTATCTATGGGGCTATAGGTTTCATCATAATCTTACCCTTCTACTTGACTAAATCCTTTAACGGCTAATCTTGCCTTATTCTTAACTACTTCTCCTTTATCATCGAGTTTGTTCCGGAATACCCACATTGTGTAGGGATGTATACTGAAAAGCCTATCTTTTGTATGAACATCTTTATTTTGGAATAAGAATCACATGATCATTGTTTGCATATTTTTATGCATATTGTCTAATACGTTATATTGTAGATAACATGGTGTGTGATGTCACATGGGAGATCATGTTATCGGATCCTTGTAAAGTATAAGTAAAGGCTCACAACCGAGATGACTTTGGACAAACCATCGGAATGGTTGTAGTGTGATTTGGTGTTGGTTTGTCGTGACCATAGAATCACACTAGTGCACTTTGTGTGTATTGAGCAGGACCGACATAGAGGTGATTCGATTTATTGCTAACTACATAATCGAATTGGACCTCAGATATTATTTAGTACATGCTCTTAATCCCGATATAATGACGGGCACATATACTTAGTAGTCATCTCTTTGATTTACCAATGAGCGAGATTTATAGATTAAATCGATAGACTCGGTAAGTTGGGAGATGATATTATTTATATGGTGTACCATTGATTATTGGAGGAAACCATGTCCTATATATTAGGATGATGATGTCCCCTTGAGGACCTCATAAGGTTCATCATGTAAACCCTGCAGGTGGACTTGGTCCGGCATGATGAAAAGGTTGAGTGGTACTACTCAAGGAGTTAGATGTTGATTAATTAATGGTCAGTAAATTAATTAATCGAAGGACAATCGAGATCTTAAACACGGGGAGAAAATGTACAAATAATTTATGGAGCTCATATTATCATATGGGGGTTGGTGAGGTGGATCAATGATGAACCTTTAGTGGATTGGATCATCATTAGTGGATCGGACTTTATCTGGGCTTGATCCATGGGTGGCCAAGACCCAACTCCTCCTCATGGTCTCTAATGTAGCCTATTAACACCTCATGATGCTTAGATTCAATGGATAGAAACAAAAGTCTAAGATCCATTGTTAGAGATTAAATCTCTAAGATCCGACGGTTGTGATTAAATCTCTAGATCCGATGGTTGAGATTAAATCCCTAGAACCAATGGATGAGATTAAATCATGGCTTGACCCCAACTCTATAAATAGAGTCATGAAGTGGGCGGCAAGAAAGAGGATAGATGAGGGGATTAGCTTGGGCGGCAACCAAGTGGTGGCTAGGGTTAGGATTTTGGGAGCTAGGGGTGGGCGGCAACTCAAGGAGGTGTTCCTTCTTCTTCCAAAGGTTGGCCGACCCCTATTCTTCTCCTCTCTACCTTGGCATGAGCTCATCCTATTCTTCTTCCCTCTTCCATGGCCGTCCATAAGGAAAGCTAGGATTAGGGTTTGGAGGCTTAGGGTTTAGGAGGTTTGGGTGGCACCAAATAAAGAAAGTTTCGTTTCTTCTTCCTCCTTTGGTGGCCGGCGCCCATAGCCCTATCCCAGCCCTTGGGAAGCATCCAAAGACCTCTTCTCCTTCTCCTTAGGTGGTGGGAACAAGATATAGGGCTTCCCTTGGTGTCTTGGTTGTTTTCCACCATCTTCTCCTTCATCTAGTTGGCTGGCGGCAAGGAAAGCTTTGGTTCCTTGTTGGTTGTTTCTAGTGAGGAGATAAGCCTTGTCTCTATTCTTCCTCTTGCTTTGGAAGAGCAAGGAAGGAAGATTTGTGATCTAGGAGCTTCGACTTTTAGTGGATCGTCGCCCACACGACGTCCAAAAGAAGGTCATACATTAGAAGATCGAGAGGTATACCTATTCTGCTTTCTTCTTTTGTTTGTTGCTTGTTTTTGTTTTTCAATTATAAGCATGTTATAAATCTGTAAATGGCTAAATAATACTTGGATCCCGATCATAAACACAAAAACCGGCGATCCAGACATCGTCTATTCCGTGGCTAATCGTAGAATAGAGGATGGTCGCTTGAACAACTAGTTTGTTCAAGTGACCTCTCTAAACGAATAGCACGATGATGACTTGGTTGCTTTGGCAATCCCTTTTGTCTAGGATTAAATTTTTTAATCCGGGGACATCGAAGGGATCGCCATGGACAAGCTACCGAGGTGAAGTGGGAAGCGAAGTTTCCCCTCACGGACTCGATAAGCAAAACCCTTCACATTGTTCCAATGATTGATTTATCTTTAGGTAGTGGTACTAATTCCCAGACTTCACTCCTAGTGAATTGAGCTAGCTCTTCTTGCATAGCTATAATCCAATCGGGATCAAGAAGAGCATGTTCAATTGATTTGGGTTCGATTTTCGAGATTAATGAGATTTGACTAAGGTTTCTATATGAAGCTCTAGTTCGAACCCTTAGGTTGGGATCACCTATTACTTGATTAATAGGATGATTTGAGTGTAACCTAGATTGACTTGGGTTAGGATTTATACTAGACTCATTTTCATGATCAGATTTAGGTCTAGTATTAAATGGTTCATTAACTAGTTGTACTTCGGGTTTTGTGGGTTTATTTTCTTCGTCGAATATTACATTAATAGTTTCTTCAATTTTTATGGTTTCATTATTATAGACCTTATAGGCTCTACTTGTGGTTGATTATCCTAGGAATATTCCGGTAGTTGTTTTAGAAGTGAATTTTCCTATGTAGTCTTCAGTATTTAATATGTGAACCCTACATCCAAATACCCTAAAATATTTAATGTTGGGTAATTTTTCATAATAGATTTTGTATGAGGTTTTAAGGTGTCTTTTGGCTCGTAGGATTCTATTTTGGACATAGCACCCCGTACTAACGGCTTCTGCCCAAAACCTATTAGGAAGGTTGTATTCATTTAATATGGTTCTAGCGGCTTCTTGTAGGGTTCTATTCTTTCACTCGACTAGACCATTTTGTTGTGGGATTCTAGGGCAGGAGAACTCATGGTGGTATCTATTTAGGTTACAGAAGTAGGTGAACCTATGGTTTTCGAATTCACCACCATGATCGCTTATAAGTCTCTTAACCTTAAGGTTCTTTTCGTTTTCTATTAGCTTGCATAAGTTGGTGAGTTGTTCTAGGGTTTCACTTTTGTGTTTTAGGAACCTCACCCAAGTAAACCTAGAGTAGTCGTCAACTATGACTAAGCAGAATTGACTTCCGTTTAGTGACTTGGCTCCATGAGAATCAAATAGGTCTAAGTGTAGGAGCTCAAGTACACTTTTGGTTCTTTCTTGGTTACTTAGTTGATGTTGTGCCCTAGTTTTTTTACCTTGTTGACACGCATTATAAAATTTATTATCTAAGTTGTTAAGGTTGGGTAAACCTTTGACTAGGCCACTCTCACTTATTTTGTGTTCGAGTCTTGGATGAGAGTGTCCGAGTCATCGGTGCCACAACCAAGATTCTTCTTGCTGTGTCATTAGACACTTGGATGAGGAGTTGGGTAAATTAATTGTGCATATGTTGCTATTCCTAGTTCCTTTAAGTATTGTTTTAGAGGTATCATTAGTTTTAATTAAACATTCATTTTCTAAGAATGTAACCTTATAGTTGTTATCACACAATTGGATTACATTAAGTAAATTAAAATCAAAATTTTCGACTAAAAGAACGTTGCGAATTATAAAATTAGAGTTTAGCTCAATATCACCTGAACCGATGATTTTGAGCTTCCCATTATTTTCGAATGCTACCGATCCTTGATTTTTGAATTTGAGCTTCGAAAATTTCAGTCGGTCTCCGTTCATGTGTCGGGAGCACCCATTGTCCAACATCCATTGATCCTACACATAGTAGTTGGATTAGATATTGGAATTTTAAGTTGGTTGAATATTTTAGCCTAATAGTCATCTCACCTTTTCTACATGATCAAACATATTAACCTTAAATGTTTTTGAGATGACTTCAATTTTACTTATTTAGATTTAGTGAATTGAAACTAATCAACCTTGGGTTAGATTCGGATTTAACCCTTAGCTCGTCAAGTAAACTTTTTGAGAAATTGACTTCCATATTGTGGCGAGGCACAAAGGCCTTCTTTGATCGTAACAATGACCACTTCCTTATACAAAGCCATGTTTAGGAAAATGATTACTTGAGTCACTTAAGATTACTTTCTGGTCTAACTAGTTAAGGATACGGTGAGGTAGCTTCATCTAGTTCAACTTAGTCGAGTGCACCAAGCTAGATATGCCTTATCTAACTTGGACACACAGGACTTCGTTTCCCTAACGTACTATCATCTCGCCGCGTCCTAATACTATGTTGTAAAGATTGACGAGTTATTGACCCTATATAGCCGTTCTAGAAATTAAAATAAAATAACTAAGAATGCAAAGTCTAATTACATGTAATAGAACAAACAAATTTAGTACTAGCTCTCCCTGGACCATTGAATCGATTCAGTCTATCTGTAGGGGATCGATTGGCCGGCTAGAGGGGGTGAACAACCCTCGTTCATTGGATGTCGTAATTCGCTCGTTCTCGTTGCGTTTCTTGTCTACGATTGTTGTTAGCGTAGCGGAATAACAATAATAATGAAACTAACAACAATACACAATCACACAATGCAAGATATACGTGGTTCGGAACCGAATGGTTCCTACTCCACGGGCGAGCTCACCGAGCTCTAGTTATGCGCACGACACTAACTATAACACTCCTTCTCGACAACACGTCGGAGGTGGAGAAACCTCTCACAAGCAATTACAATGTAATATAGAAATACAAGCAAATACACAAATACAATACACAAGAAAACTTTCACCGATTGCTTTGATCGCTTTGCTTGTTGCTTGCTTTGATTGGCACTTGAAGGACTGGAATGCAGCAGCAATTCCCCTCCAATAGCTCCACAAAAACCATTGCGAAAACCTCCTTCTCGAGCTCCTTTTATAACCTGCATCGAGCTATTTTCCCGCCTAGCAGTCGACTGCCAAAAGGCCCGATTGGCCCGCCTTTGTCGTTGTCTCTGCGGCGGATCCACGTCGAGACAAGTTCCAGCGGATCACCTACATCGTGATGATGCCCATCGGTATTTGGTGACTAATGGTCGGCCCTTGATCGGCTCGGAGCGTTACGTATGCTCGACACTCCATCGATCATTGCCATCCCTCGGCGATCATCGCTATTGACATATCGATCGACTACCGATCCCATGGCAATCGACTGCCAAGCACAAACCCCTAGCCTTACACCAGTAGAACCCTAGTCGACTTGGACCAGTCGAACCGGCACCTATGCCAGTCAACTGATGTCGGGCAAAACCTCAAACACCAAGTTGTTTGAGCATCCGACCATCGGGTAAACCCTCAAACATCAAGTTTGAGCCTCCGACACTCAGTCTTAGCCACTTGGCCAAGTCCACCTTATCCCTCATGGAGTTCTCCACCGAAGCTCTCTTCTCTCGGCCTACGTCCCTCGGATGCGCCAAGCGTACGGCTTCGCAACGCCATCCTTCGCGTCTCATACCCTAGAAGTATGCTTCCCTTTGGGCTCACTCCATTCGCTCCCCGTCCGGCGGTCCCTCGGATGCACCAAGCGCACGGCTTGGTAATGCCATCCTTCACCGACTCAAGAACCCGAGCCTAGTGAACTTGCCATGTTCTCAAGACTTCCCAAATGGACCAAGCGCACGGCTTCGCAATGAATTTCTCACCAAGCACCAAGCGCACGGCTTCGCAATGCTTTGGATTTCCCATGCCAAGCACCAAGCGCACGGCTTCGCAATGCTTTGGACTTTCCCATGCCAAGGCTTCCCCCTTGGACTTCCACACCAAGCTCCATGCTTGGATTTTCCATGCCAACCCCATGTTGGACTTTCACATGACAATCCCATGTCATGAGTTTTGTCTATCATCAAAATACTATCAAGGTATTGCTCGAGTCAAACTCGAGTCAACCTGGGCCGATTGCACCAACAATCTCCCCCTTTTTGATGATTGACAAAACTACCATCTCAAGTCTACCAATTATCCCATATTGGCAACCCTAATTGATAACTTGGTAACTTCTCTCCTTTTTTGACATTACATCAAAAAGGTCCTCCCCAAGGGTATGAATGTCTCATATCCCAATGAGATCTTACAAAATCTCCCTTGGAGGAACACTTGCCTTCAATCTTTCTAGTGATCCCATATCACTTAAAGAGAGGCAACCCAATTTTCCTCCCATGAGGAAATACACATCCATCTTCCCATGATGGATACCTCCCCCTAGAGGCTTGCTCCCCCTTGACCATTGCACCAACAATGCCCTTGGAGAGTCCCTAAGCCAATAGGAACATTAAACCAAACAAAATTAAGGCAAAAGTTCAACAATGAACTCTCATCCACCTTAAAATTGATACTCTCCCTAAAACCCTTCTCCTAATCCATGTTCAATGGATTTCCACCCTCTCTAATGCTCTCCCAAGCATATCCTAGGGTTAGAAGTGGTTAGGGGACCTTAACCTAGCATAACATGGGCCTAACCAATAAGATTTACCCGAAATCATCTTTGGCAATGATCAAATCGAAATCACGGCCACACCCCATCGATCGATTTCGATCCATGTCACCGATAATCGCAGATTTGCTTTTTAGCATTCGAAATGGATTTCCGAAATCCATAAGTAAATATACGTAATTTTAAAAATCTTGAAAATGCATACGTATAATACTTATCCTAAATACTATGGGTGAAAAATATTGGAAAATTATTTTACCCACTAAATTAGGAGATTGATAAAAAGATCAAAAGTTTAGAAAAGCTTCAATAAAGAGCCATCTTTGTATCATCCCATTCAATGGTGATAGCTATTAAAAGATAGGCTTCACCAAGGTTTTTCAAAAAAATTTCAAAACCTTTAATTTCTTTTCCTTAAACATCTCACTTATATCTAGATGTGTAAAAACACATTCAAGGCAATTAATCTAGTGAGATGTGGGTTTTTGTTCTTTAAATGGTCTCATGCATATTTCTAGGCAATATTATTTGATTCCCATTAAATCATGCCATAGTCCTTAATTTCTTTTTAATTTATGCATGATGATTCTGGCATAAATATGATTTAAGTAAAAACATATGCCAATATCATGATGTCATGGCATGTAAATGAGATCTAGGCATTCATGACATCTAAACATAAATCTAAACATGATCATGACATTTTTATAGATCAAATGAGAATGATGTCATGACATGGCAAGGCAAACAAATCATGGCAAGTAAAATATACTAAGGTATAAAATACCTAAGTGTTAAAATTAATTTGCCATTTCTAGCGATTAAATTCATTTTGCCTTAATGCCATTACATTCCCTAGTGTGCCAAAAACCCAAAATGACACACCAATACCTCTAAAACCTAATCGTGCCAATTTAAATCATTTTAAAACTTCTTAAACCATATTGGCACATACTAATGTGTCAACTCATCATGGCTAGGTTAACTACCCATCCACTTAGGGTTGACACACCCTAACCCATCTAGCGTGAATCGATCACGCTTCTAGGAACCTAATACCTATTGGAGCTCCTTGGGTTAACAAGGTATTCTCTAGGGATAACTTCCCTAGATACCTTCCTAATGACCCTTTTAGGTTTTGAAACCATAGTCTTTTGGGTCTTACTTAGGTCAACTCTAGAGGTAACTCCCCTAATGACCTTCTTAGTGGCCTTCTTGGTTTTCCTTAGGTCCTTAGCCACTAAACACATATCATGGCTAGACTTAGGGATGACTTCCCTATTAGCCTTGGTTTTCCTACACCTAGAAATAGTTCCATAATTAAATGGAATATTATGATAAGTCTTCTTGGGCTTAGGTTTTTGACCCAAACCTTCCTTGCCCTTAGACCGTTTTTGAACCTTAGGTTTTGACTTTTGGGCATTTTACCCTAGAATTGAATTTTCTATGATTCTAAGGGCTTTTTCCATTCACTCAAGTCTTGACCTCAAGACTTGGTTCTTTAGCTCTAATTTTCCCATTTTTGAATTTTCATTAGGTTTTTGGGAATTATTTTTCCTTTTAGGGATATGTCTAGATTTCTTGGGGTTGACACTTAGGTGGTTTTCGATTCTCCTAAAGGACTCCCTAGGTAATATAGGTCTAGTGTTTTGGGTCCTAGGTTTGTCCTTAGTTATATGAACATGCTTGGCACCTAAACAATAAACCTTATTGTTTCTCCTAGCATGCTTTTCATTAACAATAGCGAGAGAGCCAAAATAATTCTTAGCATGCTTTTTGACTTTAGGAATTAAAGGTGCATTAAGTAAATTTACCTTAGGGTTAGCTTTAGGAGCTCCCCCTACATGAGTTGCACCTTCTTGCCCTTTCTTCCTCCCCCTAGGGCATTGGTTTCGATAGTGTCCCTTTTGGTTGCATTTAAAGCACACAATGTGCTCTTTGCTCTTGATTTTGGGAACACCAGCATCCTTTGACTTTGGATTGACTTTTGGTGTTGATGCCTTTTCCTTAGCCAATTTAGGGCATTTGCTCTTGTAATGCCCTTTCTCTCTACACTCAAAGCATATTATGTGATTTTTATTTAAAATAATAACACTTGAGTTACCTAGGGAGGTGGTGGAGGCCTCTTCTTGATCTTCACTTCTCCCGGATGTGGATGCTTCTTGTTCTTGCTCCGGGATGGATGATTGCCTCTCCTCCCCCTCAATGCTAGAGGTGGAGGTCTCCACCAAGTTATCAACATCTTCAAATGTTGTGGGTTCTTCTTCCTCGGCATTCTCTTCTACCTGTGCCGGTTGGGAGTTTTCTTGAAATTTCATTATCTTCTCCCATAATTTACTTGCATCCCTATAATCACCCAATCTAGACCAAATAGTGTTAGGTAAAAAATCACTAATCAACTTGATTACCTTGAGATTTGTCTTGAAGTCTTTGATTTGGTCTTGGGTCCATTTTGACTTCTCAATTGGCTTGTTGTACTTGTCCCAAGGCATTTCAAAATCGTTTTCTATAATAATTATAAAATCAAAATCGGTTTCTAGGTATTGTTGGGGATCGATTGGCCGGCTAGAGGGGGGTGAATAGCCCTCTTACGATGTATGTCGTATTTTGCTCGTCTACAAACCGTTAGCGCAAGCAGAATATGCAAATATAAATAAAGACAAGCAAAATATAAACAAGCAATACAAACACGAGATGTAATGTGGTTCACGGCTACGCCGCTAATCCACGGTCTGATTCGTCCAAGGTGAATCACTCCTCCAAATCTATCCACTAGATCTCTCCTTTGCACAAAGCTAGGTGGAGGTAACCTCTTTACACAAAAACACTCCTCTTACAAATATAATGGAAATAAGCTTGAGTAAGAGGATGAAAAGCTTTAGGGAACTTGGGAGAGTATTAGAGCATAAGCATTAGCCTCCCAAAACCCCACCCCCTTCCTTTTTATAGAAGAAGAGGGTTTCTTCCCGTTGACACAGGATCAGTCGACTGATGCCCTCGATCAGTCGACTGATCCCGTAGCCGTTGCCAAATAACGACCGCTTTCCACGTTGGATTCCATCCAACGGTATTGGCATCAGTCGACTGATCTTACCATCAGTCGACTGATACTCGATCAGTCGAGTGCTCAATGGAGTCGACTCCATTCTGTGTTAGTAATATATGAGAGATGTCCTAAGGCAATCGCCTTATGTATGAACCATTTATATGATAAATGAAGATTCACTATTTGAGTATACATGTTTTATGTATTTGATTGATCTTAAACTCATTTATCAATGTCCATGATACGATTCACAAGATGAGAGAATTTGTGATTGGATCACAACTAGTGAGTATCTCTACATGTGTAATTGTGATGTATCGAATTATCCTAGTCGATGAATTGATGGATCCGACACCATCAATTCGCTGAGACTAGCACGAGGTATACTCCTTGGTGTATCCTTGATTCTCACCGGGCCGAGACATAGTGATGTCCGAGTTAATCGTGGATGCTAGTTATGGTAACTAGTTCATTGGAGTGACCACCGTAAGACTTCATATGGTTCTCGCATATATAGATATGTCAATGAAGTTCTTACTGTGGCTTAAGTGCGATGTTCCTTTGACTTGCGGTATTCAAGTCATCTTGATCATGGAGACTTATGCTTTGACATCTTAAGCAAACATCTCTAAGGAGATGTGGACCCGGGATGATTGGGTATAAGTCAAGTGATCAAGGTGTTTGAATAGCCTATAAAGGATTCACCACTCCTTGCGAGGAGATGTATACCCATGGCCTCTCGTCGGATTGTTACTAAAGTCTTTGGCCAAAGCATTACATGTTTAGAGTAAGGTACTCTTCGATACATGTGAAGTAACTAGAATCCGTAGGACGAGGAAATGATACTTGGGCTAGGTGTGACGTAGTCAGCCTAGTGGGGACTGACACAATAGACCATGTCCTGAACCAAGTGGGTATAAGATGAGTGAAGGGAATGGGGCACGATTCATTCGAGCTACTGAAGGGATTCAGAAATAGTTCTGGATCAACCTTTGATCTTTTCGGTTAATTGGGGATCATGATGTACTACTAGGTGCCACTCATGATCGTTCTATAATTAATGGTTAATTATAGACGGCCAACATAAACCGAGAACCTATTTGGTCACACGCACAACGAGTGTAATCCAAAGGATTTAAAACAAGCTTGAGAATTGGATTCTCAGACCGAGAGAAACTAGGTTTGGTTGGACCAAACATAAAGCGAGCACGAAATTGTTTCAGTCGCAATGGAAGAGTGGATGGGCAGTGTCTTATGAAGACATAATGGATGGACCAAAATGGTTTGGTTCTAATCCAATGGATGAGAATAAACCAAAGGGTTTGGTTTATATTAAACGAATGAACCAAAGGTTGGTTCGGTTCGTTTTAACTTAAAATAAACCATCATGGTTTGGTTTATTTTAACTTATCCTAATTGAGCGGGTTAACGGGCTTTATGGATATGATCCATTAACCATTAAGAGAATTAATTCTCTATAAAAGAGGGCTTAAGGGATTGTTAAACCCTAATCATCCAAAACCCTAGCCTCCTAGAGTTGCCGCCCACCCCAATTGTTGGAGTTTTCGGCGCCAACCCTAAAGCTGCCACCGCCCAGCTTTGTGCCGCCGTCCAAGACCCTTGCCGGCATCCAAGCTCCAGCCGGAGAACCTCCGGCGACCCTCCGGTGATCTCCTATAGGTTCGGCATCAAGGTGAGCCTTTTCTCTCCTTGTTTTGGCCGGCGCCTACTCCTCCACCAAGCTGTCCAGTTTTCTGGACAGCTTCTCCTCCTCTCGTCGGAGCGTCGTTTGGACGACGGTTAGTGCTCCGACAGCGGCTAACTTACCGGGGATTTGATCTGCGGTAATCCTCTGAGGTGGAGGACGAAGGATTCGTCAAACGGTTGACGAATACCTCTCCGGAGAAGCGAGTTTTGAGAACTCATTTTGGATCCGAATTTGGATTCGGATCGTGATCATCTCTCGATCACGTCGTCTTCAACACGAGGCTAGTAACCCGTACGAAGACAAAGCTCGTGACTTAGCGAAGTCATCCCGAGGAGCTCGGCGTGGATACGGATAGAGACGATTCTTACGAGGATCGTTCCGGTTGATGCCGTTCCCACTACACGTCATACGGAAGGTATAACGTAGTTTAATTTCCTTTTATTGCAAATTTTAATTTACGGTTATGTCTACACTTGTTGTAATAGCATGCGTGTGTTGTGTGTGTTGTAATAAATATAGATTTATTAATTTTAATTGCTTCCGCTGTGCTCATGTTTACGAAACATGATCGAACACACACACGCCGCGGTGCCGGAAACCCAACAGTGGTATCAGAGCCCAGGTTGTGTTTCGACATAATCGTAAAAATGGTTTTGCGATAGTCATAATGTATTTCTGGAAATTTTCTAAATTTTGGAAATTTAGAAGTATTTATGGAAATTTTTAAATTTTGGAAAGTCTAGAAGTATTTATGGAAATCTTCCACTTTTGGAAAGTTGGAAGTATTTATGGAAATTGATATTTTCCATAAATAAAATATTTGATTAGATTCTGGATATTTGTTTCCTAATTTAATCATGATTTGATTTAGGAAATCAAATCTTAAAATATTTTATTTCCATAAGTAGTTTTAAAGATTTAGGAAATTGGTTTCCTAAATAGATTTTCCTTAATCAAATAATTCCATGAATAAAATATGTGATTAGATTTGGAAATTTGTTTCCTAATTTAATTATGATTTGATTTGGAGAATCAAATCTTAAACATATTTTATTTCCATAAATAGTTATGACATATAAGGAAATTATAAACATGACATAATTGTATGCCATGTAATTGCATTAGATGCATAACATTATGCCATGCGTGTCGTGACATGTAGATGTATGCCATGTATGCCATGCCATGTAGATAATAGTTATTTGCATGCAAAGAGGATGAGACATAAAAACCCTTAATCAATATTAAAGCCTACACCTTCCATTAATATGGTTAGAACCAGAGTTCTGTTTCTTGTTTGGGTTGTTGACTCTCTCCAAGCCCGGCTCGAACCTGAATATGTTCAAACCATGGAATAGTTTAATACTAATATGGTAAGAGTCAGAGGTCAATCGTTAGCTTTGGTTGTTGGACTCTCTCCAAGCTGGGCTAATTGGTTGAATGCGCTCTAACCATATTAAAACTATGTCCCGATTAATGGGTTGGCTTTAACCTGGAGCATCGGCTTGTTGGACTCTCTCCAAGGTCGATGTAAAGGGAGGTGAAGTTGGGTGCTATGCATATGATGCATACTTGTTAATGTGTTAACAACCCGATGTATGTGTGAACATTCAATTAGTTGATAGCACATTGTGATAGTTGCATATACGTGATATGCAATCGGTATAGATGATACCTACCGTCGTAGTTATGAATGGCTTGTTGGACTCTCTCCAAGGTTGTTCATAACTATGATGGATATCAGCCCATTCGGAGATGGACCTACAATCTCCCGAAGTGATTTTGGGGTTTTTGAAATTCAAAATGAATGGGATTTATAAATGTATATTGATGCATTTTAAAATCATCTTTCTCATATATGCTCGTTTTGTATTTCTAAGTTAATATATTGATCATGATGTGTTTGAATTTGCGTTCCATTTTGGATTCAAATAAATTGACTGGGCCGAACTTCTTGGACTAGCTTAGAAACTTGACAATTGTTCTAAAGGTGGAAAAGCTTGCGTATGTCCTCGAAGCGCCTCTTCCCGCCCATCCTAGTGACAATGCAACTCTGGACCAATTGTTGGCCTATCAGAAACATGTGAGTGATTCTGAACAAATGAGTTGCATCATGCTAGCCACGATGGAACCCAAGCTACGAAAGCAGCATGAGCATATGGATGCTCATATCGTAGTCCTTCATCTTTGTGAGTTGGTTGATGAGCAAGTGAGATTCGAAAGGTTCGAAGTCTCAAAGCTCCTCTTCACGTCTGAGATGCTAGGTGGTTCATCTGTGGTACTGCTCAATATGCTGAAGACTGTGGAGTCTTCTGAGAAGCATGAGCAGGGGACGGTGCTGTTAGTTGATTCCTCGAAGAAAGGTTCTAAGAGGAAGTCAAAAGAACAGCATAAGGGAAAGAAAAGAAGGGCTAAGAAGGTAGAACTAGCATAAAAGGAAACTTGCCATCATTATGGCAAGGAGAGACATTTGACAAGAAAGTGCAAGATTTATCTTGAGTCCATGAAGAAGGATAAGGCATCGGATGCCCCATCTTCTTCAGAAATCTTCTTTATTGATTGTCATTCTATTTCCTCAGACACTTGAGTATTTGATACTGGGTGTGGCTCACATATATGTAATGACATACATGGGCTAAGGAATAGAAGAAGACTCGTCAAGGGAGAGTCAAATTTACGTGTTGGGAATGGAGCAACGATTGCTGCACTCGCCATCGGAATGTATTTGTTGGAACTCCCTGTAGGACTTGTCTTAGAACTGGACAATTGCTTTTATGTTCCTTCGTTGATAAAGAACATCATTTCTATTTCTTGTCTAAATAGAAATGGGTTGCATTTGACATTTAGTAACAATTGTTGTTACATAACTTTGAATGGGGTTCTTTATGGGACTGGAACTTTAAGCAATGGTGTTTATACGTTGGACGTATCCAGTGACATTTTCAATATCAAAGCGAGCAACACGCGTGCTTGAAAGGATAATCAAATAGACTCCTATATGTGGCATTGTCGTCTTGGCCATATAAGCAAGAAACGCATGTCCGAATTACACCGATGTGGAATTCTGGAATCGTTTGAATTGGATTCATACGATACATGCGAATCATGCTTAAAAGGCAAGATGACTAAGTTACCTTTTACTGGAAAAGGTGAACGAGTGGGAGAGTTACTAAGTCTAATACATACTGATGTATGTGGACCTATGTCAACTCAAGCATTAGGAGGCTATAGCTACTTCATTACCTTCACCGATGATCACTCACGGTTTGAGTATGTGTTCTTGATGAAACACAAGTCTGAAGCCTTTGAAAGGTTCAAAGAATTCAGAAATGAAGTAGTGAAACAACATGACAAGAGTATTAAAATACTTCGATCGGATCGAGGTGGTGAATACTTAAGTCAAGAGTTTCTTGATTATCTAAGAGACAATGGCATATTGTCTCAATGGACTCCGCCCTATACACCACAAAGATAATGGTGTATCCGAGAGGCGAATCGACCTTGTTGGACATGGTCGTCAATGATGAATCATGCGACTCTTCCCAAGTCCTTTGGGGTTATGCACTTGTTACTGCTTACTTTGTTAAAGAATGCCTACTAAGGTAGTCTCAACTACTCCATATGAGATATGGAATGGTAAGAAACCTCATGTATCTTACTTGAAGATATGGGGTTGTCCTGCTTATGTGAAGCGGACTGTATCAGACAAATTGGATGCTAAGTCTGATAAATGTCTATTTGTTGGATACCCTAAGGAAACAAGGGGTTACCAATTCTATCATCCTGTGGAACAAAAGGTGTTTGTTTCAAGGCATGCTGTGTTTCTAGAGAAAGAGTTTCTCTTGCAAGAAAACAGTGGGAGTGTCGTCGAGCTTGAGGAGGCTCGAGAGACTCAAATAGACATTGATGAGATACCTGGTGAAGCATCACAGCCGACAACTCATAGTGATGAGCAATCGGCTGGACCTATTGTAACACCACATCTTCGTAGATCTGGTAGAACACGCAATATTCCTGAGAGATATGGATTTCTCGTAAGCGAATCGAACGACGTGTTACTCATTGATGATGAGGAGCCTACCAGTTATGAAGAAGTGCTGACAAGTTCAGAAAGGGATAAGTTGCTTGGTGCCATGAAGTCGGAAATGGATTCCATGTATGAAAACCAAGTTTGGAACTTGGTTGACCCACCAGAAGGCATAAAGCCTATAGGGTGCAAGTGGGTTTTCAAGAAGAAAACCGACATTGATGGTAATGTGATTACCTATAAGGCTAGATTGGTGGCGAAAGGATATCGTCAAAAGCAAGGTGTTGATTATGACGAAACCTATTCGCCTGTAGCTATGCTTAAATCCATTCGGATGCTCCTGGCCATAGCAGCTCATTATGATTATGAGATATGGCAGATGGATGTGAAAACAGCTTTCCTTAATGGAAACTTGCTCGAGGACGTGTATATGATACAGCCTGAGGGTTTCACATCGGTTGATAAAACCAAGGTATGCAAGTTGCGACGATCCATTTATGGATTGAAGAAAGCATCCAGGAGCTGGAATATCCGTTTTGATGAGACGATCAAAAAGTTTGATTTCTCACAAAATCCAGACGAACCTTGTGTGTACAAGAAGGTTAGTGGGAGTGCAGTCGTGTTCCTAGTATTGTATGTCGATGACATATTACTTATAGGAAACGATGTGTCAATCTTACAGTCAGTTAAGGTTTGGTTATCCAAGACATTCTCCATGAAAAACCTGGGAGAAGCAACCTACATCCTTGGGATTAAGATCTATAGAGATAGATCGAAACGGTTGCTTGGTCTTTCGCAGTCTACATATATAGACCGAGTGCTAAAGAGGTTTAGCATGTCGGAATCCAAGAAAGGTTATCTGCCCATCAGGCATGGGGTACACCTTTCGAAGTCTATGTGTCCGCGCACAGAAGACGAGAGGATTTGCATGAGTAAGATTCCCTATGCATCCGCAATAGGATCTATCATGTATGCTATGTTATGTACGAGGCCCGATGTATCGTATGCTCTGAGTGTCACGAGCAGATACCAGTCCGATCCAGGAATGGATCATTGGGCGGCTGTTAAGACGATCCTTAAAGTACTTGAGAAGAACTAAGGATGTGTTCCTAATATATGGAGAAGGGGACATGGTGATACGCGGGTATACGGATGTTAGCTTCCAGACAGACAAAGATGATTCCAGGTCTCAGTCTGGATACGTGTTCACCTTGAATGGAGGCGCAATAAGTTGGAAAGGTTCCAAGCTTGACACTATAGCGGATTCTGCCACTAAGGCAGAATACATTGCAGCTTTGGAAGCAGCAAAGGAAGCGGTTTGGATCAAGAAGTTCATCTCTGAACTTGATGTGGTCTCATCAATGATCCAAACATGTGCTTCGCCGCTATCATCTTATCAGAGAGATCATAAGTAGGAACGAAATACAAATCGAGAAAATTCCCACTGAAAGGAACTTAGCGGATCCTTTGACTAAAGCATTACCTCAAAGTAAGTTTGAGGGTCATGTTAGAGCTTATGGTATTGGATACCGTAGCGATTGGCATTAGGCCAAGTGGGAGTCTGTTAGTAATATATGAGAGATGTCCTAAGGCAATCGCCTTATGTAAGAACCATTTATATGATAAATGAAGATTCACTATTTGAGTATACATGTTTTATGTATTTGATTGGATCTTAAACTCATTTACTGAATGTCCACGATACGATTCACAGCATGAGAGAATTTGTGATTGGATCACAACTAGTGAGTATCTCTACATGTGTAATTGTGATGTATCGAATTATCCTAGTCGATGAATTGATGGATCCGACACCATCAATTCGCTGAGACTAGCACGAGGTATACTCCTTGGTGTATCCAAACAAATGATTCTCACCGGGCCGAGACATAGTGATGTCCGAGTTAATCGTGGATGCTAGTTATGGTAACTAGTTCATTGAGTGACCTAGTAAGACTTCATATGGTTCTCTGCATATATAGATATGTCAATGAAGTTCTTCTGTGGCTTAAGTGCGATGTTCCTTTGACTTGTGTATTCAAGTCATCTTGATCATGGAGACTTATGCTTTGACATCTTAAGCAAACATCTCTAAGGAGATGTGGACCCGGGATGATTGGGTATAAGTCAAGTGATCAAGGTGTTTGAATAGCCTATAAAGGATTCACCACTCCTTGCGAGGAGATGTATACCCATGGCCTCTCGTCGGATTGTTACTAAAGTCTTTGGCCAAAGCATTACATGTTTAGAGTAAGGTACTCTTCGATACATGTGGAGTAACTAGAATCCGTAGGATGAGGAAATGATACTTGGGCTAGGTGTGACGTAGTCAGCCTAGTGGGGACTGACACAATAGACCATGTCCTGAACCAAGTGGGTATAAGATGAGTGAAGGGAATGGGGCACGATTCATTCGAGCTACTGAAGGGTTTCAGAAATAGTTCTGGATCAACCGTTGATCTTTTCGGTTAATTGGGGATCATGATGTACTACTAGGTGCCACTCATGATCGTTCTATAATTAATGGTTAATTATAGATGGCCAACATAAACCGAGAACCTATTTGGTCACACGCACAATGAGTGTAATCCAAAGGATTTAAAACGAGCTTGAGAATTGGATTCTCAGACCGAGAGAAACTAGGTTTGGTTGGACCAAACATAAAGCGAGCACGAAATTGTTTCAGTCGCAATGGAAGCGTGGATGGGCAGTGTCTTATGAAGACATAATGGATGGACCAAAATGGTTTGGTTCTAATCCAATGGATGAGAATAAACCAAAGGGTTTGGTTTATATTAAACGAATGAACCAAAGGTTGGTTCGGTTCGTTTTAACTTAAAATAAACCATCATGGTTTGGTTTATTTTAACTTATCCTAATGGAGCGGGTTAACGGGCTTTATGGATATGATCCATTAACCATTAAGAGAATTAGTTCTCTATAAAAGAGGGCTTAAGGGATTGTTAAACCCTAATCATCCAAAACCCTAGCCTCCTAGAGTTGCCGCCCACCCCAATTGTTAGAGTTTTCGGCGCCAACCCTAAAGCTGCCGCCGCCCAGCTTTGTGCCGCCGTCCAAGACCCTTGCCGGCGTCCAAGCTCCAGCCGGTGAACCTCCGGCGACCCTCCGGTGATCTCCTATAGGTTCGGCATCAAGGTGAGCCTTTTCTCTCCTTGTTTTGGCCGGCGCCTACTCCTCCACCAAGCTGTCCAGTTTTCTGGACAGCTTCTCCTCCTCTCGTCGGAGCGTCGTTTGGACGACGGTTAGTGCTCCGACAGCGGCTAACTTACCGGGGATTTGATCTCCGGTAATCCTCTGAGGTGGAGGACGAAGGATTCGTCAAACGGTTGACGAACACCTCTCCGGAGAAGCGAGTTTTGAGAACTCGCTTTGGATCCGAATTTGGATTCGGATCGTGATCATCTCTCGATCACGTCGTCTTCAACACGAGGCTAGTAACCCGTACGAAGACGAAGCTCGTGACTTAGCGAAGTCATCCCGAGGAGCTCGGCGTGGATACGGATAGAGACGATTCTTACGAGGATCGTTCCGGTTGATGCCGTTCCCGCTACACGTCATACGGAAGGTATAACGTAGTTTAATTTCCTTTTATTGCAAATTTTAATTTACGATTATGTCTACACTTGTTGTAATAGCATGCATGTGTTGTGTGTGTTGTAATAAATATAGATTTATTAATTTTAATTGCTTCCGCTGTGCTCATGTTTACGAAACATGATCGAACACACACACGCCGCGGTGCCGGAAACCCAACACTGTCGACATCAGTCGAGTGCCAGTCCATAGCAGTCGACTGCCAAGCACAAAACGTGTTTTATACCAGTCGATCGACCCACCGACTCAGAGCAGTCGACTGCCATGACATGGCAGTCGACTGGTGTCGGGAAAACCCATCCGACACTTGGCCAAAATGGCCAAGTTTCTCCTAAGAGCTACCCTTCTCGGGTTACAATCGTTCACTCTCATCCCTCGGAGTCCCTCGCCTTCCAAGTTCTCTTCGTTCACGGCCACGCCCCTCGGAAGCATCAGGCGCACGGCTCTGTAATGCTCCTTCGAGTCTCTTGCCTCGAAGTCTACTTCCTCCGGCTTCATTCCAAGCTCCTCGTCCGGCGGTCCCTCGGATGCTCCAAGCGCACGGCTTCCGCAAAGCTATCCTTCACCAACTCAAGGCATGAGTCATGAGATGTGAAACTCGCCACGGCTCCATGTGCGAATTACTAAGCCCTGCACGGCTTCAACGCACATATCAAATCACAATAACAACCTAACTTAAACCCTTTGCCACACCATCAAAACCATATTACGGCAAGAGATTGCCTTAACAATCTCCCCCTTTTTGATGTGTGGCAATCCATTTAAGTTAGGTAAAAACATTTGATAAAAATTTCTAAGGTAAGAAAGCATGTAAACATAAAACATGATATAACAACATGCAACTCCCCCTTAATCCATGAAACTCCCCATACAATTTAAATTTCTCCCCCTATCACTTTTTAACAATTTCTCCCTCCCCCTATCACAATTTACTTAAACATAATTATCTCTCCCCCATTGACACCATCAAAAAGATTAACACTAAGTTAAAAACTCATGGCATCAAGTATATTAGAAGGAAAAATACCAAAAATTGCCCTAAAACCAGAATTCGGCCTCAAATCACGATCGGTTCAGATACCAGTCGACTGGGACATGATTTTTAGGATTTCCTGATTTTCGGACCGAATTTCAAAAATGCGTTAAAAATTCCAAAAAATTCGAAAAATCATGAAATTTGGGAAACACATTTCTTTTAAGTATATCTATCAATGAAAAATAGGTTTTCATGAAAAATCATTATATTTCCACGTATTTGTCAAAAATCCAAAAGCTTTAAAAACTACTAGGTTTTTGATCATAAGAGTATCCATTTTAACACCTAGTCTTGCTTTGAATTGTTTCAAAACATGAATACATAGATTTTAGATTAAGAAATTGTTTTGAAAACATATGAAATATCCAACCATGATCTTTGGGAAATATGTCTATGAATTAAACATAAGTCTTCCCCATGATTGGTCTATTATTGCTATTTTGATACTTTAAATGACCATCTAAATGCCATAGGCATTAGTGGACATTTGTATCATCCTAACATCTCACCCATGCTAAGTTTTCAATCAAAGTAGCCTATGGTGAGTGTGAGATGCATCCTAGGGGGGGTTTGTATATACTTAACCATTATATTCATACAATTCTATCAAGGTTAAGTATCAACCTAATAATCCTCATGATCATAAAGGCATATATCAATTAAATTTACATTATGATCATGAAATACATGTATTTATCAAATTGTAATCATGCATTAGGTATTTTATGATGATAATAAACAAAGTATCACCCAAAGCATGATTCAACCCTATTTCTCATGATTATGTGCCAAATATCAATAGCATAAATCATGATTGCAAACATGTGTAGGAATTACTTCAATCATCATGATTTAAGCATTATTATCTATTTATGGGTACGTTATCATCACCCAACACTATTTAAAAATGTTGTCCCGTCATCCTAAGTCAACCAAAATATGATATGGGTCAATTGCATATGGTTGACTACCCTAGGGTTATCCTAACCCTTAAGGATGGATTTTGGAACCCAAAATAAGTTATTTCCTATTGGGTTCACTAAGTACTCCTTGGGGATCCATTTCTTAGCTATTACTTTCTTCTTATCTTGTCCCCTAGCTATTAGGCATTTATAGGCCTTTTCATTTTTCTTTTCTTTGTATCCTAGGCCTTTCATATTGAAACTAGCTCTTTGGCTCCCAATTATCATGTTAAGGGTGTTGGAGCCAATAGTGAATTTTTCTAGGGCTTTTGTTAAATAATCTACCTTTTCCCTTAATGCCCTATTTTCTTCTATGCATGCATCACTAACATCTAATGGCACATAATTATCGTGTGAGCATGCATCATTTAACCTAGAAGAGATATTATCATTTTCATTTAAGCATGCATTTCCTAGCTTATTTTCTAATGCCTTAATTTGATCTAGCATGCTTTTATTTTTCTTTTTCATTCCAAATAAGTCCTTAGTTAAACTAGAAATTATGGAAACTATTTTCTTAGGAGAGGCATTCGTTACCATAGTTTCCATGTCCTCTTCTTCTTCGGATGAGGAGGATGTAGAAGCTCCCCCTTCACTTGAGCTCTCTTCATTTGAGGAGGAGGAGCAATCCAAGTCGTCGATGGCCATCAATGCAAGGTTGCAATAGACATGCTCTTCTTCTTCGGATGAGGATGAGGAAGCAAGGTCATCCCATGTCTTTGCTTTAAGAGCCATGGCCTTTCCTTTTTCCTTGATCTTCTTTTCTTCTTGCTCCCCTTCTTCTTCTTCTTTTCTTCCTTCTTTTTCCTTTCCTCTCTGCTCTTGTTTAGGAGGGGACAATTGTCCCTTATGTGTCCCTCCCCTTGACAATTGTAACAAATGATCTTCCCCCTTGGTCTTCTATTCCTATCATGAGATATATCAAATCTAAAATTCTTAAATGCACGCCTTACCTTCCTTACCATGTAGGCTTCTTCCGTGCTATCCATGGAGGAGGTAGAAGCTTCATCATCATCGGAGGAGGAGGGGATCTCTATCTTCTTCTTCCCCTTATTTGCCATCAATGCTACTCCTCTTGAAGGTTGGATTCTAGGCTCTTCTTGTATTCCTTCAAGCCTCGTTTCGTGGAGCTCCATTGTTGAGAAAAACTCTTCTAAGGTACTTACTTCCAAGTTCTTGGAGTTGTAAAATGAATCCACCATGGAACTCCATCTTGAGGACCGGGGAAAGACATCTATGGCCTTCATTACCATATCCCGGTTGGAAAGCTTTTCACCTACACTTGTTAAACCGGTTAGAATTTCCTTAAATCTAGAGTGTAGGGATTTTACCTTCTCTCCCTTTTCGAGTTTGATATTGGACAATTGGGAGCGAAGGACATCTCTCCTTGCTAGCTTTGCCTCGGATGTGCCTTCATGAATCTCTATTAATTTCTCCCACATTTCCTTGGCGCTAGCACACTCCCCTATCCTATTGACTTCTTGTTGAGGGAGCACATTGTAGAGGTGGTGCTTGGCCTTTGAATTTGCCAAATACTCCTCTCTTTGTCTTTTGCTCCATCTCGATTTTTCCAATGGCTCCCCATCTTCGTTCCTAGGCAACTCGAAACCGTTTTCTAAAATTAATAAAATTTCAAAGTCGGTTTCGAAGAATACCTCCATTCTCTTTTTCCACCAAGAGAATTCGCCGTCGAACTTCGGTGGGTGGATGTTTGAGCTGGCCATTTGAGATGTAGAGCTTGTTGCGGCGGTTAGTCCAGTGACAAGCAACCTTGCTCTGATACCACTTGTTGGGGATCGATTGGCCGGCTAGAGGGGGGTGAATAGCCCTCTTATGATGTATGTCGTATTTTGCTCATCTACAAAACGTTAGCGCAAGCGGAATATGCAAATATAAATAAAGACAAGCAAAATATAAACAAGCAATACAAACACGAGATGTAACGTGGTTCACGGCTACGCCGCTAATCCACAGTCCGATTCGTCCAAGGTGAATCACTCCTCCAAATCTATCCACTAGATCTCTCCTTTGCACAAAGCTAGGTGGAGGTAACCTCTTTACACAAAAGCACTCCCCTTACAAATATAATGGAAATAAGCTTGAGTAAGAGGATGAAAAGCTTTAGGGAACTTGGGAGAGTATTAGAGCATAAGCATTAGCCTCCCAAACCCCCACCCCCTTCCTTTTTATAGAGGAAGAGGGTTTCTTCCCGTTGACACAGGATCAGTCGACTGATGCCCTCGATCAGTCGACTGATCCCGTAGCCGTTGCCCAATAATGGCCGCTTTCCACGTTGGATTCCATCCAGCAGCGGTATCATCGATCGGTGATCTTACCATCGATCGGTGATACTGATCAGTCGAGTGCTCAATGGAGTCGACTCCATTCGGTGCCCGTGCGTGCCATCGATCATCCATTCCGGCAGCGATCGCCATTACATCGTCGATCGATCGCCACCATAGCGATCGTGCCAAGCACTAAATCGGTTTTATACGGTCGATCGACCATCGACTCGGAAGCGATCGCGCCATGACATGGCGATCGGTGGTGTCAGGAAAACCCATCCGACACTTGGCCAAAATTGCCAAGTTTCACCTAAGAGCTACCCTTCTTGGGTTACAATCGTTCACTCTCATCCCTCGGAGTCCCTCGCCTTCGATGTTCTCTTCGTTCGCGGCCACGTCCCTCAGCAGCATCAGGCGCACGGCTCTGCAATGCTCCTTCGCGTCTCTTGCCTCGAAGTCTACTTCCTCCGGCTTCACTCCAAGCTCCTCGTCCGGCGGTCCCTCGAATGCTCCAAGCGCACGGCTTCCGCAAAGCTATCCTTTACCGACTCAAGGCACGTGTCATGAGATGTGAAACTCGCCACGGCTCCATGTGCGAATTACTAAGCCCTGCACGACTTCAACGCACATATCAAATCACAATAACAACCTAACTTAAACCCTTTGCCACACCATCAAAACCATATTACGGCAAGAGATTGCCTTAACAGGTATACCTCCATTTTTCTTCTCCACCATAGAAAGTCTCCTTCGAATTTGGGTGGTTGAAGGTTGTAGCCGGACATCTTGTAGTGCTCTCACGGCAGTTAGTCCTTGAAGAGCGACCTCGGCTCTGATACCACTTGTAGGGGATCGATTGGCCGGCTAGAGAGGGGTGAATAGCCCTCATTCGTTGGTTGTCGTAATTCGCTCGTTCTCGTTGCATTGCTTGTCTACGATTGTTGTTAGCGCAGCAAAATAACAATAATAATGAAACTAACAACAATACACAATCACACAACACAAGATAAACGTGGTTCTGAACCGAATGGTTCCTACTCCACGGGCGAGCTCACCGAGCTCTAGTTATGCGCACGACACTAACTATAACACTCCTTCTCGACAACACGTCGGAGGTGGAGAAACCTCTCACAAGCAATTACAATGTAATATAGAAATACAAGCAAATACACAAATACAATATACAAGAAAACTTTCACTGATTGTTTTGATCGCTTTGCTTATTGCTTGCTTTGATTGGCTCTTGAAGGACTGGAATGCAGCAGCAATTCCCCTCCAATAGCTCCACAAAAACCATTGCAAAAACCTCCATCTTGAGCTCCTTTTATAACCTGCATCGAGTTGTTTTCATGCCTACCAGTCGACTGCCCCTGTAGCCGTTGTCTCACAATGGCCAGATCTACGTCAGACAAGTTCCAATGGATCACCTACCAGTCGACTGATGATGCCCATCAGTCGACTGGTGACCTAGTAGTCGACTGCCCAGTCGACTACGGAGTGTTTTGTGCTCGCGACACTCCCATCAGTCGACTGCCATCCCTCGACAGTCGACTGCTGTCGACATCAGTCGACTGCCAGTCCATGGAAATTGACTGCCAAGCACAAAACCCTAGCCTTACACCAGTCGAACCCTAGTTGACTTGGACTAGTCGAACCGGCACCTATGCCAGTCGACTGACGTCAGGCAAAACCTTAAACACCAAGTTGTTTGAGCATCCGACCGTCGGGTAAACCCTCAAACATTAAGTTTGAGCCTCCGACACTCAGTCTTAGCCACTTGGCCAAGTCCACCTTATCCCTCATGGAGTTCCCCACCGAAGCTCTCTTCTCTCGACCTACGTCCCTCGGATGCGCCAAGTGCACGGCTTCGCAATTTCATCCTTCGCATCTCATACCCTAGATGTATGCTTCCCTTTGGGCTCACTCCATTCGCTCCCCGTCCGACGGTCCCTCGGATGCACCAAGCGCATGGCTTCGCAGTGTCATCCTTCACCGACTCAAGGACCCGAGCCTAGTGTACTTGCCAAGTTCTCAAGACTTCCCAAATGCACCAAGCGCACGGCTTCGCAATGCATTTCTCACCAAGCACCACCGCACGGCTTCGCAATGCTTTGGATTTCCCATGCCAAGCACTAAGCGCACAGCTTCGCAATGCTTTGGACTTTCCCATGCCAAGCACCAAGCGCACGACTTCGCAATGCTTTGGACTTTCCCATGCCAAGGCTTCCCCCTCGGGCTTCCACACCAAGCTCCATGCTTGGATTTTCCATGCCAACCCCATGTTGGACTTTCACATGACAATCCCATGTCATGAGTTTTGTCTATCATCAAAATACTATCAAGGTATTGCTCGAGTCAAACTCGAGTCAACCTAGGCCGATTGCACCAACACTATTCACGTAGTGGATTTGGTCCTTGGGAACCCAACACTTATTACATCCTAATTGTGAAATTAAAGTGGTCTTAGGGACCCATGCTTGGACTTGTTTTCTATTAGAGTTTACAATTGACATATATGATTTGTTAGTCTTGGTTGATCTAAATCCTAGTCTGTCCTTGTTGTACTTGGCCATTTGTGATCCAAGTAGTAGGTCAAGTCCCTTGGATCCCAAAGTGAACCTTTCCAATGTTTGCCTAATATCATTGACTTGTCCATTCAAGAGTGAGTTCTCAACTTCGAGTTTTTCAACTCGAGTTGAGTCCTCCTCTTGAACTTGACTAGTCGAAGAGGTTAGGGAGACCTCGTGTTTAAGAAATTTAACCTCCTTAACTAAGCTCTCGACCTTGGACTCGAACTTAGCTAATTTTTTAGTTAAGAATTTAATTGCACCATATAATGTATCGATTAAAGAGTGACTCACCTTTAGTGAACCTTTTGAACCGGATACGGATCCATGGCTTGTCTTGAATTGAAATTCATCTTAAGATCTGCAGTTGGACTCTTCCTCGGGTTCGGACTCTTCCAAGGGTTCGGTAGGCTTGGGTATGAAGATGAGGTTGTTGATCTCATCTTCCTCCTCCGATGATTCCTCCCACATAGCGTTGAGTGCTTTCTTGGACTATGGTGCCTTGTTCTCGAGTCTTGGACACTCCGACTTGATCTGGCTCATCCTGTTGCACCCATAGCATCTATAGTTAGAACTTTGTTTTGACTTACCCTCCTTGGATTGATTGATTAGCCTCCTTCTACTCTTGATCATTTTTCGAACTAGATTCACTAGTTCGATCTCCATCTCATCATTCACCTCCGACTCATACTCGTCTTCTTCCTTCGAAGGTGGTTTGCTCTTGGGCTTCTTCTTTAGACCTGCAAATAAAGCGATACTTTTCTCGGCTTGGGACAAATTAGATTGGTCATGTGATTCGAATTCAAAAAATAATTTGTCTAACCTAATTTTTGAAAGATCCTTAGAAACCTTGTAGGAATCAACCATGGATGCCCACAAGGTAGTCCTTGGTAATGCATTAAGCGCATACCTGATCACGCCCCGATTTTCGACCTTCTGTCCGATCGAATGTAGCCCAATCATAATATCTTGAATTTGGGCATGGAGCTAGGTGGCCAACTCGTGTTCCTGCTTTTTTATGTTAAAAAATTTATTTAAAAGTAGGTCCCTCTTACATACCTTGGTGTCCGTGGTCCCTTCGTGAAGCTCGATGAGCTTATTCCACAAGTCCTTTGCGTTTATGAATGGATCGACGTGGTTGAGCTCCTTTTTTGATAGTGTAATGCCCGTAAAATTATAAACTATTCAAAGTAATTATATGTATATTAACACCCATAAAAGGTTTAAAACAAAATAAAATAAAAGATAGTTATAGCTAGGATTTGAACCATGAACCTCCTAATAGGGAGGTAGCCTTGATACCACTAGACCATAGGATGATTCTTGGCTAGAATATATAAAGAATATACAAAGAGTATAAATGGAAGATGAGGAGTTGGTTCATCCCCCCATGAGAGGAAGAGGAGTGTTCATCTTTCTCGGTATTAAAGACGAGATTAAAGAGAGAAGGAAGAACCAAACCTCATCTTTTCCTTCTTCATTCTCCTCCTTCCTCATTCTTTGCCGAAACCTATCCCTCTCCTTCCTCCCTTTTTGAATCCCAAGATATAGGGCTTCTTGTGTTGGTATCCTCAAGAGGGTTTTTCAATAGGAGTTTCTCACCAAGCTTGGTGTTTGCTAGAGGATCAAGCTCCACCTTCTTCCTCCTCCACCGAAATTCCTCCTCCTTCCTCCAACTCCATCCGAAACCCTAAAGCTTTTGGTTGGAGTTCTCAAGGGGGTTTAAAGGGGATACAAAGGCTTAGTATATGATAGAGGACCACTCCTAAGGCTAAGGAACAAGGGAAGATCTTCATCTCACAAAAACCCTATAGATATACTAGTACGATAGCGAGAGGATGTAAGTATCTCTCACCTACAGTATAAGTAGTTCTTCGATTGTTTCATATAACTTCTTTTCCTATGTTTTGATAGATTATATGTTTGGATCAGATGATATATGTGTGTGTTCAGATATATAGTTAAGGTATATGTCTTTTTAAGCAAGATCAAAGATCACAAAGATGTTATTTCTCACCTATAGCATAAGTAACTCTTTGATATGCCCATCTAGCTTCTATCACCATGTTTTATCCGGATTTATATGTTCTATCCAGATTATGTTTGTTTATATTTTTAGTTATTTTCAGTATATTTCATTGGAAGCAAGATGTAAAGATCGCAAAGATGCTTCCTTTACGAGTTTTGGGGACTAAGAGCATGATCACATATCTTGAAAGGCTTCCTATTTGAGTTTTTGAGTATGATCATGTAAAATACTTGTTACCTAACAAAAATAAGTAAGTTACATATAAAGAAAGTATTTTACTTTGAAGTGGCATGTATCGGGCTCTTATATTGCCCACGGGCCTCTAGACCGCCATTAGTAAGTTGCCCTAATAAGTTCGGTGGCTAGCTACCCCGAATTCTATTAGGGTTGCGTGCAAATTGGTAATATGCTGGGCTGACCAAACAAGGATGTTTACTGATTTTAAAGTATATATGTACATATGGTTTTCTAAAGTTAACTAAAGCACAATGGTTACAAGTTTAAGTATGTCACATGTATATGTTTCTACAAGCAAAGCATATTTCCAATCATGTATTGTAAGTTGTGCATGCCAAGTTCATGCATTTCAAGTTGAGCTATTGTGTTATGTACAAGTGGCTCTATATGTTTAATACATAAAGTTCATGCATGTCAAGCTGAATCATCGTATCATGTGCAAGTGTTCCTAAATGTTTAATGTAGAATTTTCTTAATGCAAGTAAGGGCATATGTTTGCATGCGAGTATTCTAATAGCATGTTTTCTTACAATGCGATGTTTTGTGAGAATAGGATGTACTTACTAAGCTTCATTTCTTATAGTACGTTTGCATTCCTTATACTGCAGATAAGGGTAAAGCAAGATTGGAGTAAGAGGGGGCAGCGGATGAAGTGCTTAGTTTGTCTAGCGGCGGAACAGTGGATTACGATCCTGAACTTGCTAGTATTATGTTATGTTAAGACCCTGGAACTTCTTCATGTGCTAGTGTTCATGCTTATGTGTTTGATCATGTTGTGTCTAAGAATGTTGAACTTGCTAGTATTATGCTATGCTAAGAACTTTGCACTTGCTAGTGTACTAGTGTTCATGTTATGTGCTAGTGTTCATGTTAGGTGCTTGTGTTGATGTTAGGTATTGTTGTTTACGTTGATGTTCATGTGAAGGATGCATATATTACTATCACCATGCATGAGGTTGAGTTACTTAAGAATGTTTTATATTAGAACTCTAGTGAATGTGCATGCTTATATAGGTTAAGAACTTGCGAAATAGCCTAGTGTCAACATGTGAATATTGTTGGTTTGTTTCTTTAGCTTCCGCTGTTTCAAGTTAAGAGTTTAAATTATAATACTCATTTAGAAACCATGTTTAGATCTTGGTACGAGTTGTTGATACTCTTCTGTTTTAAGTCAGGTATTGGTTAATTTATAAATAGTGTATGTGAGGCTATGGATGGTTGAGTCATGTTTTACCTAATCACGAAAAGTGTAAGATAAAGTATAATGGTAACACCTCCTTTACTAGTGTAAGCATAGTGTTACAGTATGGTATCAAAGCGAGTTCTGCCCTTCCGCCACACGCACATCGAGCATCAATCTTGTCGCTTCCAAGTAAGAAAGTACATATATATTTTACTTTCTTCTATGCTTTGTAAAGATTGTTTTTTTGTTAAACATGCTTACATATGTAAGTGAGGATGATAAAAAGTAAGTAATAGTAGTAGTCTTATATTGGTCTTACTTTATGAAGAAAAATGGCTAGAACACGGACCATAGTAGTAGTCTTATATTGGTCTTACTTTATGAAGAAAAATGGCTAGAACATGGACCAATGCAAATCATAGGACAAATGAAGCAGTACCACCACCTGACTTGATGCAGGTAGTCACTCAACTTTAGCATCAAGTTGCAGAGCAACAACAAATTATCAATACCTTGATGATGAACCAACAAGATAATCCTGTTACTCCACCAGTTGCTCAGAATGTCATACCGGCTGCACCCCTTGCCTCACCAGTTCCCCCAATAGCCCCAGTGGTGGGGGTGAGGCAAGAGGAATACTTAATTCAATGGAAAAAGCTGAAGCTAGAGAGTTTTGCTGGTACAAGTGAACCATGGGATGCTCAGGCCTAGTTCAAGATGTTAGAAAGTGTTGTAGAACTGCTGGATTGGCCTGAGAATGAGAAAGTCAAATGTGCATCATTCTTCTTGATGGGAGATGGCAGAATGTGGTGGGAATGGGTAACAACAAAAAGGGTGATTAATCAGATGACTTGGGTTGACTTTGAAATGAAATTCTTTGAAGAGTTCTTCCATATGCGAGTCACGAATAGGCACTACGATGAGTTCATAGAATTTTGACAAGGGGACTTGTCAGTTAATAAAGCCGTGATGAAATTCAATAGACTAGCTCGCTTATGTCCAGAGCTAGTCAACACGGAACGACAAAGGGTTAGACTTTTGCTCAAAATGCTTAGACTTGAGATAGCTCTGAATGTGGCCAGTGGAATTAATAGACCGCATACTTCAGAGGATTTAATCAGTAGTGCGTTAGTCACAAAACATTACCTAAACAATATTAAGCAACAGAATCAGGCCCCGATTAGAAACAAAAGTCATGGAAGCTCTAGAGGGCAGAAATCTCAGAGCAATAATTCTAACTGGAAGGGAAATAACAACGGCAAGAGGAAGAAATGGAATAACCCAAAGGGAGGTTCAGCAAGCAAGCGACCTAAGTATCCTACATACTCTAAATGTGGGAAGATGCATCCAGGAGTTTGTCACCAGGGCACGAGCGAGTGTTATACATGTGGCTTAGAGGGACACTTGGCCAGAAATTGCCCTACCAAGACCAATCCACCTCCACCACAGTCAAATTAGTATGGGGGTAAATCTGCTCAATTACACCAAATGCAAGCAGAACTGGAGGGCCCTCACATTAGTCAAGGAAGATTGGAGGCCCCACCAGTTATACCAAATACTCGGATCTTCTCTCTCACTAAAGAAGAGGTAGCAAATGCTTCTACTACTGTCACAGGTCAGATACTTATCTTTAATCACTACGCTACTGTGCTATTTGATACTGGGGCAACCCATTCGTTTATTTCTATAATATTTGCTAAGAAGATAAATATACCTCCGGATGTCCTAGATCTTAAGTTTGTAACGACCTTGCCTTCGAAAGAGATAATGACATCTACGTATTGGTTACGTGCCACGCCAGTCCGAATTTCAAAAAGAGAACTTTATAGTGATCTAATAATGCCGGACATGCGTGATTATGATGTCATCTTGGGAATAGACTTTCTAAGCAAGTACGGTGCTTCCATTGAGTGTCGTAAGTGAAGAGTCGTATTCTAACCTGAGGCAGAATCTAAGTTTGAATTTATCGGAGAACCAAAGAAAAGAACTAAGAAGTTCTTATCTTCCGTAAAAGCTCAAAAGATGTTAGTCAATAGATGCGTGGGGTATCTAGCGCATGTTGTAGATAAAAAGCAAGAAAGAGGCCAAAAGATCGAAGAAGTCCGAGTTGTATGTGACTACCCAGAAGTATTCCCTGATGAGTTGCCAGGGTTGGGTCCTAAAAGGGAAATCGAATTTGAGATTGAACTTATTCTTGGTACCAAACCAATCTCAAAAGCACCCTATCGTATGGCTCCGGTAGAATTGAAAGAGCTTCGGGAACAATTACAGGAGTTACTCGACAAGGGATTCATTCACCCTAGTCACTCACCATGGGGAGCTCCGGTATTATTCGTAAAGAAGAAAGATGGGTCTATGAGAATGTGCATAGATTACCAAGCACTGAATAAGGTGACAATCAAAAACAGATATCCTTTGACAAGAATTGATGATTTGTTTGATCAATTGAAGGGAGCCACCTATTGGTGCAGGGGCACCAGATGATCGAACCTGTGTTTTGATTATGGCAAAGACGCAAAGTTAAGATTACATTGTTATCTCACGAGCTGAATCAAGTATGCAGAAATGCTAAGCTAAGTCGATGGTCAGCGACACTCGGAGAGAACCATAGTGGTCGGGCGACACCGGGAGGACTTCGGAGGGAGCCGAAGGAATCAGGTGGAGACCGAATGCAAGGCTTCAAAGGTAAATGTTGAGGTAAGCTCGAGTGAGTAAAGTGAAGTGAGGTGGTGTCCTTTGTATGGGGACATCCTTAGGCGATGATCCAACCAAGACTTCCCATGGAAGGTCTATGCCGAGATCGGACGACAAGTGGCAGTCGAATTCACTTATATTTTGAGCTAACTCTTTATTGTAGTCAAAAATCCTGGCCATCAGTTCAATCGGCCAGTTCAACCGGGCCAGTTCAACCGGGCCAGTTCAATCGGCCAGTTCAACTACTGTTTGAATTACATCTTCGAGATGAGTCAAAACTCATCTCTTTCTTCAAGGGTGAGGTGGCCATTGATGTAGGATCTTGATGTACTCGAGGAGGGGACTTCTAGGGCTATAAAAGAAGGTCCATTCCTCACCATTTCACCAATCCTAAGCTTCCAAAAAGCCTCCGCAAAGCTACGACTCTCCGACAACGAAGTTCTAGTTCTCCGACGTCTAGGTTTAATTGTTTATATTTTTGTTTCGTCGGTATAATCTTCATTTTCAGTTTATATTTTTCATATCAATTGTCTCAGAGTTTTTATCGTTACGAGGAGAGGGGGAGTGTCGCTCTACCCCATAGCTTTGTGATTTTTCTTGTACTCGATTAACTCCTACCTCTAACGAGGAGGAGTTCTTTAGTGTTTTGCCCTCCGTGCGTGGTCAAGGACCACAAGGGCCTTGGAGTTGTAGCCGAAGGCTACGAACCAAGTAAAAATATCTTGTCTCTTTTATTGTTTCATTTATCTTTCCGCTGCACTTAATTGTTTTGAAACGAACTCGAAAAAAAAGGTTTATCGCTATTCACCCCCCTCTAGTGATCCGCTTCGATCCAACATTTGGTATTAGAGCCGGGGGCATTAAGATTTGGTGAAACCACCAATCTAGCAGATTTGTTTTTGAATTTTATAGATCTTTTTTCGTTCGTTTAAATTTTCTCCCGCACTACTAATCCAAGACGAAGTCTTGGTACATTTCTTTTGGTTTTTTTTTGCAAGTATTCGCTTTTGGAGTAGCCGACGGTAAAATGGGCATAACTTTTCATACAAGTTGACCCACAAAATGGGATACCTACCAAAATAAATCTCTCTGTGAGATCTACATTACCAGGGGTTTACCCGCATAACAAGCTGCCTTCATCCCCAAAAACCGACGTTTAGTACCCTTTCGGGGACATCGAAGGTTGTTTTCCTTTCAAATGGCCCAGGTTGAGGGGTACAACACCATTCGACCTCCGTTCTTTAACGGAGATGATTTCCGTTATTGGAAAGGTCAGATGGAGTGTTTTCTAAAATCACAAGTCGAGACTTGGATAATCATCCAAACCGGCTTTGCCCTACCCACCAATGATCAAGGCGAGCCCTTGGATTTCAACAAGTGGACCAATGCAACCAAGAGGTAAATCGAAGCCGATGCAAAGGCGACCCAAATATGTTGGATCGAAGCGGATCGCTAGAGGGGGGGGGGTTAATAGCGATAAAACTTTTTCGTACGAATTCATTTCAAAACACTTATATACAGTGGAAAGATAAATAAAAAATAAAAGAGACAAGTAGATTTTTTACTTGGTTCGTAGCCTTCGGCTACTACTCCAAGGCCCTAGTGATCCTTGATCACGCACGGAGGGCAAATCACTAATGAACTCCTCCTCGTTGGAGGTAGGAGTTAATCGGATACAAAAACCACGAAAGAGACTCGAGATAGAGGGACACTCCCCCTCTTCTCGTTACGATAAAACCAAAATAAAAAGAAGTACAGAATTGAATTAAACTTAGATTATACCGACGACTCGTAGATGGAAAGATGAAACCCTAGTCGTCGTGTCTGCAGAGCTTCGTCGTAGGAATGTCGGAGACTCGTAGCGTACCGGAAGCACTTGGAAGCTTTTTAATTGATGAAAAACCCTAGGACAAGCCCTCCTTTTATAGCCTTTGAGCCCCTCATCGAATGGGTCTTCAACCAATCACAAATGGGCACAAAACCTCCTTGAAAAGAGGTGATAAGCCTTGATTCCTCGAGGTCGATCACGATCGTCGATCGATGGCCATCATCGATCGATCGATGGCGATCCGTCAATCTTGAACTCCGTGATCGATCGATTGATGATCGAGTCCTCCAAGCCGGGCAATGATCGATGCTTGCAAGTCAAAGTTAGCTCAATAAAAACATAATTTCGACGGTCGTCGATCGTCCGATCTTGACCTAGACCATCAATGGGATGTCTTTGGTCGGATCTACGCTTAAGACAATCCCCGTAAGGAGGATACGACCTCACTTATGCTCACACACACGAGCTTACCTCGATACTTACTACGTCACTTTCGCTTTTGGCCTTCCACTCGATTCCTTCGGCTCCCTCCGAAGTCACTCGAGTGTCGCCCGACCACTGCGGCTTCCTCCGGGTGTCGCTAGCCTTCAACTTCAGCTTTAGGACTTTTTTGCACACTCGATTCAGCTCGTGAGATAATGATATATCCTTGACTTTGCGTCTTTTGTCATAATCAAAATACAGGTTCGACATAGGTGCCCTTGCACCAACAAAATATTGCAGTGCGGTCTATCTAAAGAGGAGCTCAATCGCATTGGACCCTTCATCAGCGCAAAGGACCTGTGTAACAAATTAATCGAGCTACACGAAGGAACGTCCGATGCTAAGGTATGTAAACGCGACCTTCTTTTTAATAAGTTGTATAACCTTAAGATGCAAAAACACGAGATGGCAACACAACTACACGCCCACGTCCAGGACATTATCAATGGCCTGCACACTATGGGACACAAGGTAAAAAATCGTGACCTTCTAAGGTACGTTCTTAATTCATTTCCTAGGACTACCTTGTGGGCATCCATGGTCGAGCCTACAAGGTCTCTAAGGACCTTTCGAAGCTTAAGTTAGATGAGTTATTTTTCGAGTTTGAACTTCATGAGCAGACTAACATGGTCCGGGCCGAGAAAGGTATTGCTCTATTTGCAGGACAAAGAAGAAAGCCATCTATCATGCAAGAAGATGGACTTGAACCCGAAGACGAATCAGAGTCCGAATCCGAAGAGGTGGAAGCAATAGTGAATGTAGTGCGGAAGATCGTTCAGAGGGAAAGGAGGCGACTAAAGAACCAAAAGAGGGCACAATTCAAATCGAATCAAAAGAAGGCTATTCATGCAACATGGGACAACGAAGAAGGCGTCGGCATAGCATGCATGGCAAGACCCAAAGAGTCCGAGTCAGAGTCTGAATCCGAATCCAATTACAACACCGACTCCGAACTCGAGGACTACTTCGAGAAGCAACTCAAAGCTGAACCAAAAGGGAAAATTAAGGTTAGCCACTCACTAATTCATACGCTTTACAATACAATTAAATTGCTAACTAGGAAATTAGCTAAATCCGAGTCTAGGGTCGAGTCCTTGGATGAGGAGGTTGAAACCCTCAAACAAGAGACACCCCTAAACTCTTCGACTAGTCAAGTTCAAGAGGACGACTCAACTCGAGTTGAAAAACTCAAAGAAGAGAACTCTATCTTGAAGGGACAAGTCCAAGAGCTCGAAGCTCGGTTGAACAAGTTCTCGACGGGGTCCAAGAATCTTAACCGACTTCTTGGAACTCAGAGAGTCGTGTACAATAGAGCCAGACTCGGATATAGCTCAAAGCCTATGAATATATCTTACATGTCTATCATAAATCATAGTCATCATCGAGTCCAAGCGTTGGTCTCGAAAACTTTATTAAACTCACATATAAGGACCAATAGGTTTTGGATTCCCCAGGATCAAGTTCATTACTTGACCAGACCATATTGGTTCAATGATCCAGGGGGAGCTAATACCAAAATAGTATATCCGGTAACCTAAACCTCTTATTTTCTTTAGAATGGTTAGATAGGACTATAACTCGTTAATGCTTGGTAACATAGTACCAGGACGCGGCGAGATGATAGTACGCTAGGAAAACAGAGTCTCGTGTATTCGAGCTAGATAAGGTGTATCTAGTTCGGTTCACTTGACCGAGTGGAACTAGCTGAAGCTACCTCGTCGTATCCTAGACTAGTTAGACGAGGAAGTGGTCTTAGGTGAGTCAAGTTACTATTTTCTCAAAATTGGCTTTGTCTAAGGAAGTGGTCTTTTTTTCGATCAAAGAAAGCCCCTGTGCATCGCCATGACCTGGAACCCAAGATCTTGAAAAGGTTACTTGATGAGCTTAGGATCAAATCCGAATCTAATGCAAGGTTGACCAGTTTCAAATCATTAAATTTAATTAAGATAAAATTGGAATCATCTCACACAACATATAAGGTGAACCAATTCTAAAACACTTAGAATGGGTGAGATGAATAAAGAATAATTTCAATTCACATAATCCTTTCAAAAATGTTATCTATTTTTTAAACTATCGAGCTTAAACGTGTACTTATACTCGGACAAAACTCTAAATATACAACCTTCTAGGTCAATGTTTAGCGCCCCCTAACTCTTCTGTACCTTATATACTTGATTAAGGGAGAGAGAAAACTAACCCTAAGGGTTATATATTTTTAAAAGTTATTAGCGTATAAGTATTTTGAAACTCAAAGCTAATTTTATAAGTATTTTTGAAAATCAAATTAGTCTCAAGACTTATATTGTTGGTGCAGAGGGTTATACCTTGAACCAAAGTAAATCGAGATACATGCTTGGACCCATGTTAGATAATCTTTATGCATACTACCTTTTTTGTTAAAAACCCCTACTTTTTATATTATACAACCCCAAATCTTTTTTGATTTATGGAAAAAGGGGGAGAAGAGCACAAGTTAAGGGGGAGAACAAAATTTTAAAATTTTTAAGATTAACTTTTTGTTCTAAAACTCACCTAAGTTTAAGGGGGGAATTGATTATAATTAGTGCGTCATTTACATTTACTCATTTTCCACATTACATTTTTCCTTAACTTTGCGTAAGTTTGTCATAGATCAAAAAGGGAGAGATTGTTGGTGTAGGGGCACCAGATGATCGAACCTGTGTTTTGATTATGGCAAAGATGCAAAGTTAAGATTACATTGTTATCTCACGAGCTGAATCAAGTATGCAGAAATGCTAAGCTAAGCCGAAAGTCAGCGACACTCGGAGAGAACCATAGTGGTCGGGCGACACCGGGAGGACTTCGGAGGGAGCCGAAGGAATCAGGTGGAGACCGAATGCAAGGCTTCAAAGGTAAATGTTGAGGAAAGCTCGAGTGAGTAAAGTGAAGTGAGGTCGTGTCCTTTGTACGGGGACGTCTTTAGGCGATGATCCGACCAAGACTTCCCATGGAAGGTCTATGTCGAGATCAGATGGCAAGTGGCCGTCGAATTCACTTATATTTTGAGCTAACTCTTTATTGTAGTCAAAAATCCTTGCCATCAGTTCAACCGGCCAGTTCAACCGGGTCAGTTCAACCGGGCCATTTCAACCGGCCAGTTCAACTACTATTTGAATTACAGCTTCGAGATGAGTCAAAACTCATCTCTTTCTTCAAGGGTGAGGTGGCAATTGATGAAGGATCTTGATGTGCTCGAGGAGGGGACTTCTAGGGCTATAAAATAAGGTCCATTCCTCACCATTTCATCAATCCTAAGCTTCCAAAAAGCCTCCGCAATCCTATGACTCTCCGACAACGAAGTTCTAGTTCTCCGACGTCTAGGTTTAATTATTTATATTTTTGTTTCATCGGTATAATCTTCATTTTCAGTTTATATTTTTCATATCAATTGTCTCGGAGTTTTTATCGTTACGAGTAGAGGAGGAGTGTCCCTCTACCTCAAAGTTTTGTGATTTTTATTGTACTCGATTAACTCCTACCTCTAACGAGGAGTTCTTTAGTGTTTTGCCCTCCGTGCGTGGTCAAGGACCACTCGGGCCTTGGAGTAGTAGCCGAAGGCTACGAACCAAGTAAAAATATCTTGTCTGTTTTATTGTTTCATTTATCTTTCCGCTGCACTTAATTGTTTTGAAACGAACTCTCGAAAAAAAAGGTTTATCGCTATTCACCCCCCCACTCTAGCGATCCACTTCAATCCAACACCACCGTTTTCTCCAAGATTGATTTACGGTCCGGATAACATCAAGTAAAAGTTAAAGAGGATGATGTACCGAAAATGTCTTTCGGAATGAGGTATGGACACTATGAGTTCGTGGTCATGCCCTTCGGAGTGACAAATGCTCCAGCAACATTTATGGATCTAATGAATCAAGTATTTAAGGCATTCCTTGACAAGTTTGTGATCGTCTTCATTGACAATATCCTTATTTACTCGAGAACTCAGGAAGACCATACTGAACATTTGAAGATAGTGTTACAGACCCTTCAGCAGAGACAATTGTATGCAAAGTTCTCCAAGTGTGAATTTTGGCTCGATCAAGTGTCTTTCCTGGGTCACATTATTTCAAAAGATGGGGTTATGGTAGATTCGACAAAGATAGAAGCTATTAGTAACTGGAGTCGACCCAAGAATGCCAGTGAAATCAGAAGTTTCGTTGGATTAGCAGGGTACTACATAAAATTTGTAGAAGACTTCTCAAGGATAGCTGCACCACTGACGGTTCTTACCAGAAAGAACCAAAAGTTTGGATGGACCGAGGATTGTGAGAAAAGTTTCCTTGAACTAAAGAGGAGATTAACAAATGCTCTAATTCTTACCCTTCCAGAAAGTAATGCAAGCTTTGATATGTATAGTGATGCATCCAAAATGGGACTCAAAGCTGTGCTTATGCAGAATGGTAAAGTCATTGCCTATGCATCTAGACAACTCAAGGATTATGAAAAGAATTATCCCACTCATGACCTTGAGTTGGCAGCAGTGGTCTTCACTCTCAAAATTTGGAGACATTATTTGTATGCAGTCCAGTGCAAGATTTATACAGATCACCAGAGTCTGAAATATTTCTTCACTCAGAAGGATTTAAACATGAGACATCGTAGATGGCTTGAGCTGGTCAAATACTATGACTATGAAATCTTCTACCATCACGGAAAGACAAATAAAGTAGCAGACACACTAAGTAGGAAAACCTGTGCCACCTTAATGTCCTTATCTTCATTATCCCAACCATTATAGAAAGAGATGTTGAACTTTGGGGTTGAGATTATTTCTGGACAACTTTCTACCTTGACAATAGCGCCAACACTATTTGATTATATACTAGTAAAGCAAGACGAAGATCCAAGCATCCAAAGGATTAAGCAAGAGATCCAAGAAGGAAAGGATGAAGGATTTCGTGTCTCTAACAGTGGGGTATTATATCTTGGTGAATGCTTATGTATTCCCAATGATCCAGAATTGAGAAAGAAAGTTTTAGAAGAAGCTCATGGGACCCCATATTCAATGCATCCTGAATCTACCAAGATGTGTCAAGATTTGAAAGAAAAGTTCTGTTGGTTTGGTATGAAAAGGGATGTGGCTAAATATGTCGGCACCTATCTGAAGTGTCAAAGAGTCAAAGCAGAACATCAGAGACCTAGAGGAGTTCTGCATCCTATTTAGATCCCAGAATGGAAGTGAGAAGATATAGCTATGGATTTCATAGTAGGACTACCCAAAACAACTAATGGTTATTATGCTATTTGGGTGATTGTTGATAGATTGACAAAATTTGCTCATTTTTTGGCAATCAAAATATCGTACTCAATGGAACAACTAGCTCAGTTGTATGTTAAGGAGGTGATCAGATTGCATGGAGTTCCTAAGACCATCATTTCTAATAGGGATAGTCGATTTACTTCACACTTTTGGGAATGTGTTCAGAAGGCCCTTGGCACTAAGCTACGATTTAGCACATCATTTCATCCTCAAATAGACAGGCAAACCGAATGAGTAAATCAAATTCTAGAGAATATGCTACGAGCTTGTGCCTTAGATTTTAACGAAAGCTGTTGCAAATATCTATGTTTGGCAGAGTTTGCTTACAATAACAGCTACCAAGCTACAATTGGAATGGCACCCTATGAAGCTTTATATGGAAGAATGTGTAGGTCTCCTATTTGTTGGTATGAAGGTGGTGAGAAGAAAGAAATGTGGCTCAAGATAGACTTTATAGATGACACCACCAAAGCTATAAAGGGCATCTGCCAAAGAATAGAGACTGCTCAGGGTCGGCAGAATAGTTATGCCGATGTACGATGTAGACCGCTTGAATTCGTAGTTGGGGATTCTATATTTCTTAAATTAGCTCCTATGAAAGGGGTGATGAGATTTGGGAAGAAAGGCAAGTTGAGTCCACGCTATGTAGGACCTTACAGAATCACAAAAAGAGTTGACAAAGTAGCTTATGAGTTGGAGCTACCTCAAGAAATGTCAGCGATTCACAATGTATTTCATGTCTCAATGCTGAAAATGTACGTTCCTAATGAAGACCATGTGATTGAGCCACAGACGATACAAGTTCAAGAAGATTTAAGTTATGAAAGTTGACCTATTCAGATAATAGATCTAGAAATCAAGAAATTGAGAAACAAAGAAGTACCCTTAGTGAAAGTCATATGGCAAAATCAAAAGTTTAAAGAAGCAACTTGGGAATGCGAGGATGACATGAAACAATAGTATCCAGAGTTATTCTAAGTTTCAAGGACGAAACTTTTATAAGGTATGAAGGATTGTAATGCATGTAAAATTCTAAACTGTTCAAAGTAATTATATGGATATTAACACCCATAAAAGGTTTAAAATAAAATAAAAGATTGTTAAAGCTAGGATTTGAACTATGAATCTCCTAATAGGGAGGTAGCCTTGATACCACTAGACCATAGGATGATTCTTGGCTAGGATATATAAATAATATAAAAAGAGTATAAATGGAAGATGGGGAGTTGGTTCATCCCCCTATGAGAGGAAGAGGAGTGTTCATCTTTCTAGGTATTAAAGAGGAGATTAAAGAGAGAAGGAAGAACCAAACCTCATATTTTCCTTCTTCATTCTCCTCCTTCCTCATTCTTTGCCTAAACCTATCCCTCTCCTTCCTCCCTTTTTGCATCCCAAGCTATAGGGCTTCTTGTATTGGGATCCTCAAGAGGGTTTTTCAAGAGGAGTTTCTCACCAAGCTTGGTGTTTGCTAGAGGATCAAGCTCCACCTTCTTTTTCCTCCACCGAAATTCCTCCTCCTTCCTCCAACTCCATCCGAAACCCTAAAGCTTTTTGTTGGGGATCTCAAGGGGATTTCAAGGTGATACAAAGTCTTAGTATATACTAGATGATGACTCCTAAGGCTAAGGAACAAGGGAAGTTCTTCATCTCACAAAACCCTAGCGATATACTAGTACAATAGCGTGAGGATGTAAGTATCTCTCACCTGCAGTATAAGTAGTTCTTCGATTGTTTCATATAGCTTCTTTTCCTATGTTTTGATAGATTATATGTTTGGATCAGATGATATATGTGTGTGTTCAAATTTATAGTTAAGGTATATGTCTTTTTAAGGAAGATCTAAGATCACAAAGATGTTATTTCTCACCTATAGTATAAGTAACTCTTTGATATGCCCATCTAGCTTCTGTCACCATGTTTTATTCGGATTTATATGTTCTATCCAGATTATGTTTGTTTGGATTTTTAGGTATTTTAAGTATAATTAATTCGAAGCAAGATGTAAAGATCGCAAAGATGCTTCCCCTACGAGTTTTGGGGACTAAGAGCATGATCACTTGTCTTGAAAGGCTTCCTATTTGCGTTTTTGAGTATGATCCTGTAAAATACATGTTACCTAACAAAAATAGGTAAGTTATATATAAAAGAAGTATTTTACTTTGAAGTGGCATGTACTGAGCCCTTAGATTGCCCACGGGCCCCTATACCTCCCTTAGTAAGTTGCCCTAATAAGTTCGGTGGCTAGCTACCCCAAATTCTATTAGGGTTGTGCACAAATTGGTACTATGCCGGGCTGCCCAAACAAGGATGTTTACTGATTTTAATGTATATATGTACATATGGTTTTCTAAAGTTAACTAAAGCACAATGGTTACAAGTTTAAGCATGTCACATGTATATGTTTCTACAAGTGAAGCATATTTCAAAGCATGTATTGTAAGTTGTGTATGTCAAGTTCATGCATTTCAAGTTGAGCCATTGTGTTATGTACAAGTGGCTCTATATGTTTAATATAGAAAGTTCATGCACGTCAAGCTGAATCATTGTATCATGTGCAAGTGTTCCTAAATGTTTAATGCAAAATTTTCTTAAATGCAAGTAAGAGCATATGTTTGCATGCGAGTATTCTAATAGCATTTTTTCTTACAATGTGATGTTTTGTGAGAATAGGATGTACTTACTAAGCTTCATTTCTTATAGTTAGTTTGCATTCCTTATACTGCAGATAAGGGTAAAGCAAGATTGGAGTAAGAGGGGGCAGCAGATGAAGTGCTTAGTTTGTCTAGCGGCGGAACAGTGGATTACGATCCTGAACTTGCTAGTATTATGTTATGTTAAGACCCTCGAACTTGTTCGTGTGCTAGTGTTCATTCTTATGTGTTTGATCATGTTGTGTCTAAGAATGTTGAACTTGCTAGTATTATGCTATGCTAAGAACTTTGAACTTGCTAGTGTACTAGTGTTCATGTTATGTTCTAGTGTTCATGTTAGGTGCTAGTGTTGATGTTAGGTATTGTTGTTTACGTTGATGTTCATGTCAAGGATGCATATATTACTATCACCATGCATGAGGTTGAGTTACTTAGGAATGTTTTATATTAGAACTCTAGTGAATGTGCATGCTTAGATAGGTTAAGAACTTGCGAAATAGCCTAGTGTCAACATTTGAATATAGTTGGTTTGTTGATTTAGCTTCCGCTGTTTCAAGTTATGAGTTTAAATTAAGATACTCATTTAGAAACCATGCTTAGATTTTGGTACAAGTTTTTGATACTCTTCTGTTTTATGTCAGGTATTGGTTAATTTATAAATAGTGTATGCGAGTCTATGGATGGTTGTGTCATATTTTACCTGATCACGAAAAGAGTAAGATAAAATATGATGGTAACACCTCCTTTACTAGTGTAAGCAGAGGGGGGGGGGTGTTACAGATAGCCCGCATTATAGGATTTGTGTGGCCTTGGCATCAGATTCCACTTGGCATTTCATGGCATTTGTCCATTGATCGCAATCTAAGAATTCACCATCTCCATTTGTTGGAAGTGTGAATCCGGTTTGAATCATGATCCACATCTCTACTTGGATTTTCAAGTAGCACTACATCCCACCCTTCCAGTAACAGAAGTCATATCCGTTGTAAAATGGAGGTCGGGCGGTACTAAACCCTTCGAGATTGGCCATTTAGAAAAGGAACCTCGCCAAGACAAAAAATGACACAAAAAGAAACAAGTTACCAAGACTCTCGTCTTGGATTAGTAGTGCGGGAGAAAAGCGAATTTAATGAAATGAAAAACACCATGAAATGCGATTTAAAATGAATACGAAAAGAAAGATGAAAATGATGCAAGATTGGTGGTCACCAAATTGTAGCGCCCCTGCTCTGATACCAATTAAAGGATCGAAAAGCACTAGGGGGGTGGTGAATAACATGCGACAAATTCTTTCTTTTTGTACGATTCGATTAAGACAAAGTAAACATAGCACAGTAGAAAAGTAAACGAGACAAATTTATTTTTACTTGGTTCACAACCTAACAGCTGCTAATCCAAGGCCCTTGCGATCCTACTGTGTACGGAGGATAAAGCACTAACTATCTCCTCCTCGTTGGAGGTAGGAGACAACGGATATAAAGAAATGAAAGAATGAGGAAGAGGGACAATCCCACCTGTCCTGTAAGCAATGAAAGCACGATAATGAAAACACGAGTACACTGAGTTGAAATGAAAAACAAACTAAAGTATATCGACGATGATTTGATTTTTGACTTAGGAGCATATCGTTGGCGTTGCAGCATCAATTTATTGTCGTAGCGTTGCCGTTAAGAAGTGACGTTGCAGGATCACTTATTAAGCACTTTTTATAACCTAAAGGGGTGAAACTCCCCTTTTTTATAGCCTTGGAACCCCCCCTGCCCCGAACGTTCAGTTCTAGCTCAGGGTCAAAGAACCTCATCTCTGCAAGATAAGTGAAGCTTATCTTGACTTTCCTCGAGGTGGGTAGTTTGAATAGCAATCGACTAATGCCAGCAGCAGTCGGCTACCAATAGCCAACATTCAACTGGTGGGTTGTGTATCCAGCTGCAATAATAAGTTAGCTCGAAATGAAAATAATATAGGTGAATTCGACGGCCACTTACCGTCTAATCTCGACCTAGACCTTCCACGGAAAGTCTTAGTCGAATCGCTGCCTAAAGATGTCCCCATACGGAGGACCCAACCTTACATTCACTCACACAAGAGCTTATTGTAGGCCCTTTTGTGACTTGCAACCTTGCTTCAGGTCTCCACCTTGATTCTTTAGCTCCCTATGAAGTTCTCCCGGTGTCGCCCAACCACCATGGTTTCCCGACTTTGGATTCTCCAGGTGTCGTCGACCTTCAACTCAGCTTAACCATTCCTGCACACTTGGTTCAGCACATTAGACAATAATATGACCTTAGCTTTGGTCCTTTGTCATAATCAAAACCTATGTTTGATTATCTAGTGCCTACTGCACCAACACCCGGGATGTTTGACCTTGTTAAGACAATCCTAACTCTGAGAACTGTCGAACTAGATCAGTAACTGCTGTTAGGTGACTGGCCAGAACCCCATGAGACTTCCTACTCAATGCATCTTCTACCACATAACTTTTCTTGGATGATAATGAATGGTGCAATCATAATCCTTCAGATATTCCATCCACCGTCTCTGTCTCAGATTCAGTTCTTTCTGTGTGAAAAGATATTTTAAACTCTTTTGGTCTGTGTAGATCTCAAAAGTAATCCCATACATATAATGTCTCCATATCTTCAACGCGAAAATGATGGTTGTTAACTCTAGATCGTGCACTGGATAATTCCTTTCATGATCCTTTAGGTGATGGGAGGCATAAGATATCACACAGTTAGACTGCATCAGAACTACACCCAACCCTTGGATAGAAGCATCAGTATATAGTACCATCCCATCAACACTGGAAGGAATCACTAATACTGGTGCAGAAATTAGTCGTTGTTTTAGATCTTGAAAGCTAGTTTCACAAGCCTCTGACCAGGTGAACATGACCCACTTCCGGGTCAGACTAGTGAGTGGCATGGCAATACTAGAGAATCCCTCCACAAATCTAAGGTAATACCTAGCCAGACAAAGGAAACTACAGACTTCCTTAACTGATTTTGACAGCTCCCAAATGGTAATCGCCTCGATTTTTTGGGGATCTACAGAAATACATCTATTAGACGCCATGTGTCCAAGAAAATCCACTGAGGATAACCAGAGTGCACATTTACTGAACTTGACATATAGATTCTCTCGCTGTAACATCTCCAACACAATTTGGAGATGATGGTCATGCTCCTCCTCAGATCGAGAATATATCAATATATCATCTATGAACACTATCACAAATTGATCTATATACCCCAAGAATACCCAATTCATCAAGTCCATAAATGCAGCTGGAGCATTTGTAAGACCAAAAGGCATCACTAGAAACTTGTAATGCCCATAATGAGTGCGGAATGTTGTTTTCTACACATCCTCACCTCTTGTCCGAAGCTGATGATATCCTGAGTGCAAATCAATCTTAGAGTACACACAGGTATCTTTAAGTTGGTCAAACAAATCCTCTATCCTTGGTAATGGATATTTATTCTTTACAGTTATCGCATTCTGTTGTCGATAGTCAATGCATAATTGCAATGATCCATCCTTCTTTTTGACAAAAAGTACCGGAGCTCCCCATTGAGAAACACTATGCCGAATAAATCCACTATCCAGCAACTCCTGCAGTTGGACTCTAAGTTCATTCAACTTTTTTGGTGCCATCTGATAAGGAGGTTTCGATATTGGCACGGTTCTTGGAATCACCTCTATCGCAAATTCCACTTGCCTAGGAAGTGGAAAACCTAGAAGTTCATCTGAAAACACATCCGGATACTCTTGGACTACTCGCACATCAGAGAGGGGTGGTAGTCCTTCACTCTCTACTTTGACTAGAGACAGTAAGTAACCCTGACAACCCTGAGACAATAGTTTCCGAACTTGTAATGCAGATATAATGGATAGCCCATCATCTCTAGTGCCAATAAATTTCCAGGGAGGTTGATCCGGTGGTCGAAAATCACTACTCTTGCTCTACAATTCATTGTAGCATAATAAGTGGTCAATCAGTCTATACCGAGAATGATGTCAAATTCCACAATTTCCAACACCCAAAGGTATACTATAAGAATATTCCCATCAAAATCCAAGGGACGACCTTTGATTTCTTGATGGCTAGTCAGCACATCTCCTAATGGCAAAGATACTGCTAACCCACAAGAACGAACCGTCAGAATCCTTCCAAATCTACACAGAAATATTCTAGATACGAATGAATGGGAACTACCAATATCAATCAAAGTATCAGCATATATAGAATAAACTGAAATCATACCCCGATTGATTAATTATTTGGATAATCCGACTTTGCATGTCTTCGTGATCCGCAATACCGCACATCATCTGGAGTCTTTCCTTTGATTTTGCGGATGTGCACGAGAACATCTTGATGATCTACAGTCGGTCTTTTATAATCGGAAAGTAGCTCCAAACCCATGACTCCGATCTTGCTCCTTTTATCCAACTTTCGAAGACTTCTGATTCTAATAATTTGACATACAATATCTTCTTATCAGTCTCCAACTCTTAAACACTTGTACGAAATCATTTCTAAACTCCTGACTCAATCCAATGTCTTTCGGCAGGATCTGGTAGAAGATCCAAACATCCTAATTCAAATGTAAGCCAATAAACCATGGGCGGCTTAAAACATCCATTCACATTCTTGAGCTATCAAGTGGTTGTAACCTCTGCAAGTCTAATGATTCTGAATGGTACAACCACCTACTTGAAGCTCAACAATTCCCTAACAACGAGTCAAAGAAAATAACATGGGGGAAATACTCTCTCTCAACATCACTAAACTGTGACCAAGTGATATCCTATTCCCCGAAGGTTATTTCCTAATTCTTCCACCAAGTACCAGCTTAATCCCGATAATGGTATGTAACTAACTCTACTTTCTCTGCACACACAGGTTAAGTACTCTAAAGTACCTTCAAAATCATAAAACCCAACACGACCATCTCAAGGATTAAAATCCCTATGAAACACCATATACTAATCCTCCACTATCTGCATCACACTAGCATACACGCCCTATCCATTACCCAACAAGTAATGATCTAACTAACATCGTTAGTGAAAATCTCCAAGACTTTAATGTCTGATCTCCATAAGAAATACGACAACCTGACCCTTGCTATCCGACTCGGTATCAGTCTGCTCTCAAAGGTAATTCACCTTTTCGACATCAGGTTCAATCACAGACTCAACAAGTCATTCCCGTGGTCAACTCATACCATGGTTATGAATAGTGGCTAACACACTACATGTCTTTCCCTATTATAATCACTAAATGTATAGCCAACAAAACGGAGAGTATAAACACTAAAGGCAACTCCTGTTGGTCTCCTTGGTGGATGACCCCTACTATGAGTGTGCACAGGTGTCATAACTCTGTCTGTATACACCAGTTGAACAAGTTTAGATAAGTATCTAACTAGAATATAAGTTATCAAGAACTCTTACTTCGTGCTGCTTAGAGCTCATGTCGCTGTCAATCACATCTCACAAAACCAAAACCAAAATAAATTGACTCCCGAGAATCCAAAACTCAACCAAAAACATCATTGTATAACATCGCAAACCTAGGGCTCTAATACCAATAAAGTTGTCATGCCTCGAGAGTATGCCAAGCCGAAAAACAGACAGCATCTCCCTAGTACGTGACACAATATCCTATTCATACAAAGCATTTCGGCCACAACAACAACAACAATTACAGATATACATATAATATCAAACTCGCAATGGAAATCATCACAACTAAGTAATAAACTCACAACAATGTATACCGGTATGACTAACCACAAATAAGAAAGTACCGACATAAAATATGAAACAACACATGTGTACACCAATAGAACAAGTCCATAACACATAACTAAAGCATACGAAAAACCAAAATAAACACAAGAGCCTCAAAAGTGAGATGAGATGGATCAGCTAGCGATGCTCCAAGTCGTCACAAAGTCTTCTACCTGTTACCTGGGTGATAAGAAAACCCAGGGTCTGTGGTGGTAAGTATAAAACTCAGCGGTAATATGAAAAATAATGAGTATATAGCATAAATCTCATGAGATTCAACAATATAACATCTAAAGGTACAATAGGTATGCACCAGTATAATATATATATACTTGCATATACCAACTAAACAACTAAACACCGTAAGGTGCAGACATACCTAAAAGTCTGCTATGCTATACTCATCCAACCTGAGCATATATCCACATTATACACCATGAAGAGTAATACTAACTTTGTAATCAACAACTGCCTTACTAACATTCTATAACAAATACAAACCATAAATCTGGTCTAACTCATACTACATCATGATACTAGTCAAAGGTATCCAATAGTCCGACCAACTCATACATAGGTATCCCACACACAACCATATAGAAAATGCAAGTAGAATGTATGATGATGTACAAATAAATGCAGCAAGCATAATACAAACAGATGCAACATCACAACAAGCATATATATAGACTGCAACTATATATATACTAATCACAACCATCCATATATATATATATATATATATATATATATATATATATATATATATATATATATATAGATCAATATGCAAAACGCCATAACAACACGGCAATGCAGAATGCATGGTCATGACTACTCACCCCACTCGCTACAATGTCCCCTGTGTGGCTTAGGTGCTCGACATGACAACTGTCCCAATTCAACACCAACCACTACTCTCGAGTGCCCGAGTGGGCAGTATGAATAAGTAGCATATAAGTGTAAAGAGCTAGCTACACAATGGGGGTCCCCACTGTTGGCCACTCTGACAGTCATTACCCATGAGTGGTCGAGTGTCACACACGTAGGACAACTGCAAGCAACTCCAACTACCACCGTCTATAGTGGTCGAGTGCGGCACAACAAATGCTCTGCCCTCACACCAGCTACTACTACCACAAGTAACCATGGAGGCAGGATGACTGATGACTCTCTCGACCACAAGGGAGACCAAGTCACCAGCATCTATGTAAATGGCATGAATACATAATCACACATAACATACATACACCACATACTCTCTATCCTACAGAGAGTCATAATCAACTAATCAACACACTCTCCATCTTACAGAGAGACATACTCAATTGATTAACACACTCTCTATCCTATAGAGAGTCGTACTCAACTGATCATCACTAGGCTAGGATCACAAGTCCGTAGTGACACACTATCCACAATCCACATGACCATACATAAACACATGATCCGTAATAGATACGCAACATGAGGATATGACATAAGAATCAATCCTACGTTCAGGATATTACCCACCCCTGGATTACCTTTTATCCAATTTACAAAACAAGTCTTCATCCGTGCTCCACTATGTACACATAACTAAACAATTATAGGCTTACATACATCACATCTGTAACTCCTAATCATGATGAAGGAAAATGTGATAAAAATAATAGAGTATTTAAAGGGAAAAGACTAAATATCAAGCAATAGCATAACAGGAGTGGAGTCAAGGCAATATAATCATAAATCTAAATCCTCATGCATCAAGATTTACAACTACCTGACCAGGGTAGGAAATTATCCACCTGTCGAGAAGCTTGTTATAATAACCTTCACGCCTGTGAACCTGTCTCGTATCCACGTCCTGCAATATCATCAACTACGATTAAATTCAAGCACATGACAACATACTAATTTACTACTATATCGTTCCTATATTCACATCCTTTTATAGAATATGAATTAGAAACCCCCAATCATCCATGGCCGATTCACTATAACCAACCTTCCCATTGAACCCTTAGCTTGTACATTTAACACCATAATTAAACCCACCGTTTCCAATTAGCAAATATGCTATCCTACACATTTAATTCCATACACCAATTTCTACATTAACAGAATAGTTCACAACCCAAAATAGCTCTCTAACCATTTAAACCACCGATCACAGCTCCATCCACAACCATCACAACCTTCACTGCTCCTTCATAGCCTAGAACAGAGCATCATCCAACTCCATCCACTCCATCGCAGCCCATTCACAGCTCCTTAACAGAGCATAAACAAAACATACCCCAATTAACTTGCCACAACAATTCTACACCTAGGGAAATAGGGATCTAATCGAACCCTAAATGAGCACGCACACAACTCACCTACAAGACACAACACACCACCTCACACAACAACCTCCAAGCTTTATCCATTGCTCGGTTCACCACACTGCCATAGCCCCCCTCCCCTTTGAACTCAAAATTCAGCACCAACCATCGATTCAACGACACTGATCCATGGAAAATGTCATGGAAAAAAAAGAAAAGGAAAGGAAACGAGAGATATACTGGAGTTTTCAACTTCCTCGATGACTCTTCCCCCAAATGCCCTGTCTATCGCAACAGCTCCACCTCCGATCGGAACGACCAACCGCAGTGACGTTGTCATCATGCTGCTCGCATGAGAAAACAACAAGCTGTGATGAAGAGATCAACTGAAAACTAGCAAAGAACTATGTCCTTACCTTGCTCCTGCAACAACCGTGAAGAACGACCTCCAGTCGAAGCGCTGCCGATGCAGACTCCCAATCGCGCACCCCCTCACCGTCGGCACGTCTTTGGGCACCGTCTAGGGTGGTCGACCGTCGCTTACAGAGGAAAGCGAGAGCTAGCCGAGATGGAGAGATGGCGTAAGGATGTGAGGTCGCAAGAGGAAGGGGATTGCAAGAAGGAGGAATCACGAGAAAGAGGAGTCGCGAGTAGTTGGGTGCGGTAGAGAGGGAAGATAAGGAAGAGAATGTAGCTGGGAGAAATGCTCGGAGAAAATAAAACAGCGAGGAGTAAATGCAGAATGGAAGAAACGCTCGACTTAAGAAAATGGGTCAGGTTTGGAAAACAACCTGGGTCGAGTTTAATTACAAACGGGTTGGGTTTTAATTAATCCATAAGCTTTAATTAAAACCTTGGTTAATCCCAAACTCAATCAAACCCCAAATATGCATACCTAAATATATATTTGTTTTTTCACCATATCTCACAAATTGAGCCTTTTAACTCCTACCTAACAGATAATTCAAATAGGTTATATAAAAGTCTATTCGCTTCATCCCCATCAACTATCATATAAATTCGATTTTAATCCAAATAAATTTCTAAAAATCTCTGAAAAAATTCAATGGGTATTTTCCTAATTAACCAGTATTATTTTGTTTTTTGGTATCTTACATTCTCCCCCACAAATAAAAATTTGGTCCTCAAATTTCTTACTCAAGTACTAATAAGCAATGTCACACTGCTCAACTCAAGTACTTTGAGAAAAACCACACACCAAGTAACTAAGTGGGGTACTGATTGTTAGTAATATATGAGAGATGTCCTAAGGCAATCGCCTTATGTATGAACCATTTATATGATAAATGAAGATTCACTTTTTGAGTGTACATGTTTTCATGTATTTGATTAGATGTTAAACTCATTTACTAAAAGTCCACGATACGATTCATAGCATGAGAGAATTTGTGATTGGATCACAACTAGTGAGTATATCTACATGTGTAATTGTGATGTATCGAAATTATCCCTAGTCGATGAATTGATGGATTTGGACACCATCGATTCTGTCGAGACTAGCACGAGGTATACTCCTTGGTGTATCCAAGTAGCTGATTCTCATTGGCTGGTGACATTGTGATGTCCGGAGTTAATCGTGGATGCTAGTTAAGGTAACTAGTTCATTGGAGTGACTAGCCGTAAGACTTCATATTGTTCTCTGCATATATAGATATGTCAATGAAGTTTTTACTGCCGCTTAAGTGCGATGTTCCTTTGACTTGCGATATTCAAGTCATCTTGATCATAAAGACTTATGCTTTGACAGCTTAAGAAAGCATCTCTGAGGAGATGTGGACCCGGGATGATTGGGTATAAGTCGAAGTGATCGAAGGTGTTTGAATAGCCTATAAAGTATTCACAACTCCTTGCGAGGAGATGTATACCCATGGCCTCTCGTCGGATTGTTACTAAAGTTTTTGGCCAAAGCATTACATGTTTAGAGTAAGGTACTCTTCGATACATGTGCAGTAACTAGAATCAGTAGGATGAGGAAATGATACTTGGGCTAGGTGTGACATAGTCAGCCTAGTGGGGACTGAAACTATAGACCATGTTCTGAACCAAGTGGGTATAAGATGAGTGAAGGGAATGGGGCACGATTCATTGTAGCTGCTGAAGGGTTTCAGAAATAGTTCTGGATCAACCGTTCATCTTTTCGGTTAATTGGGGATCATGATGTACTACTAGGTGACACTCATGATCGTTCTATAATTAATGGTTAATTATAGATGGTCAACATAAACTGAGAACCTATTTGGTCACACGCACAACGAGCATAATCTGTAGGATTTAAAACGAGCTTGAGAATGAGATTCTCAGACTGAGAGAAACTAGGTTTGGTTGGACCAAACATGGAGCGAGCATGAAATCGTTTCAGTCGCAATTGAAACGTGGATAGGCCGTGTCTTATGAAGACATGATGGATTAACCAAATTGGTTTGGTTCTAATCAAATGGAGGATAATAAACCAAAGGGGTTTGGTTTGTTTTAAACGAATGAACCAAAGTTGGTTCGGTTCGTTTTAACTTAAAATAAACCATCATAGTTTGGTTTATTTTAACTTAAATTAATGGAGTGGGTTAACGGGCTTTTGGTTATGATACGATAACCATTAAGAGAATTTGTTCTCTATAAAATAGGGCTTAAGGGTTTTTGTTAAGCCCTAATCCTTGCAACCCTAAAGTTGCCGCCCAGATCCCTCTCCTCTCCAAGTCTTGCCGGCGCCCAACTCCAAGTCGCCACGTAAGCTTCTTCAACCGGCGTCCAGCAGCTGACATCCTCCCCACTTGCCGGCATCTAGATGTTGCCGGAGGAGCTCCGGTGATCTTCCTTGGCTCCGGCGACAAGGTGAGCATATTGCTTTCCTTATTTGGCCGGCGCAAAGTCTCCACCAAAGCTGTCCAGTTTTCTGGACAGCTTGTTTCCTTCTTGTCGGAGCGTCGTTTGGACGAGGTTTGGAGCTCCGACAGCGCCTTCCTTGCTGGGGATTCGATCTCCAGTAATTCTCATAGGTGGAGGATGAAGGATTCGTCAAACGGTTGACGAATACCTCTCCGGAGAAGCAAGTTTTTGAGGACTCATTTTGGATCCGAATTTTGATTCGGATCGTGATCTTCTCTCGATCATATCGTCTTCAACACGAGGCTAGTAACTCATACGAAGACGAGGCTTGTGACTTTGTGAAGTCATCCCAAAGATACTCAGCATGGATACGGATAGAGACGATTCTAGCGAGGATCATTCCGATTGATGTCTTTCCCACTACACGTGATACGTCAGGTATACGTAGTAAAAATTTCCTTTTATTGCAAAATTTGATTTTACGGTTATGTCTACACATGTTGTACTATGCATGCGTGTGGTGTGTGTGGTGTAATAAATTAGATTTATTATTTTTATACCTTCCGCTGTGCACATGTTTACGAAACATGTTCGAACACACACTCGCCGCGGTGCAGAAAACCCAACACTGATAGCCTCTAAAATCTATCACGTATACTCTCAACAGGCCTTCTAAAGTATGAATAATACCTCCATATTGACCACCTGTCAAAAATTAAGTAATTGTACCAGAGTGGAGCTCGATATTCGTGACCTATTGGAGACTTTGCCAAAATCGTAAAGTGAATCATGAATCTCTATCAGATATGATATTCAAGAATACTCCATGAAACTGTAAATCTCCTCACAGTATAAATCTATCAAGCGATTCAACAAATTCATCTTATGGCTCGGTAGAAAATGAGCGGACTTAGCTAATCGATCCTCGATTACCCTAAATCGCATTAAGTTCTTTCCGAATTCTAGAGAATCTCCCAACATTGTTCATCATACTAAGCTCCCACTTTCATCTCGATACATAACCCTGCTGAGCATTAGTATTCCTCCTTTACTTGTTGGCACACCTAGCATCAAACTACGAAATCAACCAAGACCTACATGTCATTCCACCAACAAGAACGTTTCAGAACTCGCTATTTTCGGATGCACTCTGAATACATCACTAATCTTGAATACAAATCTGTAACCCACTATTCTTCTCGGAGACGAAGAATTATTTTCTCACAAGAGAAATCTACTATCTAAAATCCACTCTATTGCATAGAACTGGGAGTAACTGGGAGACTATAATGACCAATCTCCCTTGTTATATTTGTTCATGTTCTAGCAACTCTATGCAGCTACCCAGCAGCAAGCCAAACTCTATGAGCACTCTTGCTCCATACATCTACAACCCCTTCAGCTGTCATAAGCCTAGGCTAAATCCCATTCAACTAAATCTGAATCGCTCCGATTCTTGTAATGATGCATTTGTGTACAATATCCATCCATCCACCCCGGAATGATTAACTAATACTTGTGCAAAAGTTAACCACCGTCTAGGTCCTGAAAATTGGGTTCGCAAGCTTTTTACCAAGTGAATGTCATCACCATCCTGGTCCAACAAGTCAGCAGTATAGTATCGCTAGAGCATCCTATTCACATCTACGGTAATAACCAAATCCATACAAGGAAACCACCATCTACGGTGGTCGAGTGTGCAACTCCAACTACCACCATCAATAGTGGTCAAGTTACGCAACTCCAACAACCACAAACTGATTCAACCGCTTCTAGGATACTCAATTCCTCAAGTCCATGGACAATTAAATCGTTAACTAAGCCTAACAATATTATCAAAAGTTCATACCTAGTATGAAATTATTGTATCTACGCAGCTGCATCCTCTTTACTCTAAGCTGATGATATATCAATCATCACAACGACAATAATAATTGTATGACACCATGTCACTATAATATCAACACACCAATCATAAATCAACCCTAGAGTATACACAGGTGTCCTTTAGCTGATCTAAATAGATCTTTTATCCACAACGAAGGATATTCATTCTCAACAACTATCACATACCATCATCGATAATCGATGCATAACCTCAAAGGTCCCTCTCTCATTCAACAAAGAGTTCTGGATCTTCTCAAGAAGAAATACTGGGACAGATAAATATCCCATCCAACACTTCCTATAATCGTAACTTATGTTCTTTAAATTTCCATAGTGTATAGCAACATTCATACCAATAAAATTATTTCCTGCTAAAATCGTCATTCTAACAAATAACTCCTGTGCATCATCAACCTCTTATAATCAATGAGGGTATCAAACAACCTGATTAGGCTCACAACCAAACGAATGACATTGCATTGAGTACATCACGAGCTTTAGCTACTTTGTGTGCTTTACACCAGCCCTCAGCCAATGCACCCAAAGTAAAAGCATTTGGCTCTACAATATCATTGCCTCAATCGGTAAAGTAATCATCAGAAATTTTTCTCCTGATATGAGGTCTTCAATATCGAAACTATTCCCGAAATCACTCCGATCATATACTCCACTTGTCTATTCAATGGCAAGCCTAGGGGTTCATCCGAAACTACATTCGAATACTCTCGGATTATATGCACATTCGAGAGACATATCATACCATAATTTCTACAATTTAACTATCCAACTTAATATCAAGAAATGTCTATAGTAAAGGTATGTCTATCAAAGTCTAAGGACATCCCTTGACTTCTTGGTTATTGGTCAATATCTCACCTGACGGTAAAGATACCATCGATCCACGAAGTTGATGTACAGAAACTCTCCTAATCCTATCTTGAATATTCTAACCATAGATACCTGTAAACGACTAGTATCTCTCGATATATCAACCCAGAGGGTAAACTAAAGTAATACCCCGAACGATCAATCCTTCGACCCTCTGTGTCTTCTCTCTAGTAATCATATAAATTCGTCCAACTTCTGCCCATGGTGGCTGAGCTTATGTAGGTGCAGAAGACTACCCTAGAGGAACTGACATCAACTATTGAAGCTGAGATACAACCCAACCGACTGCAATAAAGGTGGCAAACATTGTTGTACTGGTAACGAGTACACCACCAACTGTAAGGTACTGAAGAACTGCCAACATCGTAGCATGCTCCAACTCTACAAATAAGATAGCTGCAACTGAAGATGTCTTATGCACAAAGCAAATCGTATGAGTCTCTCCTCTGTACTCTCTCCTCTGTACAAAGCAAATCCACGTCTAGGGAGGTAACAATTGTTATTGTTTACATGAGTCTTCTAAGATGTCTTCTGCTGATGCTGCTGAGTAAATCACTTCCCCTGGAAAGAAGTATCCAGGAACTCCAACTATGTCTGAGGTAGTAGATCACTGCTGATGTGCTAACCCAATCTTCTATGATGACCTCTATTGTCAAGATTGTGCATCATCCTTCCGGAATAACCTTGATAGTCTTCAACTGGGTCTTTGAAGTACACTTTCTCTTTATGTGTACTAGTTGCTTACAATAGTAACAGATGAACTGATCCAATGGATAATCCGACTCTGCGTGTCTTCGTGATCTGCACTGCAAGCACATAATCCGGAGTCTTTCCTCTGATTTCGCAGATGTGCATGAGAACATCCTGAAGATCTATGGCTGGTCTTCTTTAATCACAAAGTAGCTCATAACCAATGACTCCAATCTTACTACTTTTTTCCAACATTCAGAGACTTCTAATTCCAATAATTTGACTTGGAATGTTTGCTAATCGATCATCAACTTCTAAAGCACTTGCTACGGAGTCATTTCCATACACATGACTCGGTCTAATGCTTTCCGATAAGATCTAATAGAAGGTCCATACATCCTAATCCGAATGTAAGCCAATAAACCATGGGTGGCTTAAAACATCCATTCTCATTCTTGAGCTATTAGGTGGGTGTAAACCCTACAAGTATAGCAACTCTGCATGGTACTCCATTACCAAACGATCACCCTACTTGATGCCCAAGAATTCCCTGACAATGCGTCAAAAAAATGACGCGAGGAATTACTCTCTCTCAACATCACTACACCATGACCAAGTGATGTGTTATTTCTCGAAGGTTATTTCCTACATCTTCCACCATGTACCGACTTAATCTCAATAATTGTATGCAACTAATTCTACTTTCTCTATATAACACGAGTTAAGTACTCAAAAGTACCTTCAAAGTTATACAACTCAACACGACCAACTCAGGGATTAAAATCCCTATGAAACAACATATACTAGTCCTCTACCATCTGCATCAACAATAGTATACTCGTTTATCCATTACCCCACAGGTAATGATCTGACTAGCATAAATAGGTGAAAATCCCAAAAATTGTAAATGTTGATCTCCATAAGAAATGTCACTACCTGACCCCTACTATCCGACTCGGTATCAGTCAGCTCTCAAAGGAAATTCACTTTTTCGAAAGCAGATACATGTCTAATAAACTCAACATGTCGTTCCCATGGTCAACTCAACCACGGTTACGAATAGCAACTAATACACTACATGTCATTCCCTATTATAAACAACTAAATGCATAGCCAACAAAAGAATATGTGATAACAATTATCATACCTTAACCTTTTAGCTCAGAGAGGTCCCGCTACAGCCAGAACCCAAACCTCACAAAACCAAAACCGAGTAAAATAAAAATCTATGTCCGAACCAAATAAAATCTGAAAGTGGATTAACGACCTGTGGCTCTGATACCAATAAAATTAGCACGCCCTGAGAGTATGCCGAGCTCGAAAATTAGATAGCATCTCCCCTGTACGTTATACAATTCCTTGTTGATACAATGCCTTTCGGCCACAACCATATAACATAATGAAAAGACACTACCAAATAATACAACCTCAAAGACACAAAGATGCGCACCGGTGCGACTCTAGCACACTAAAAAAAATATGATCAAATCCGACATCCCAACCAAAAGTATAATAAAAGCCAAATACAACACTTCACATACATGACCATAATCCAAAAACAGCAGTGGAACAAATATGAACTAATCTCCAAATGCTCGGTGTGAGATGGGATCAGCTGGCGAAGCTCCTAGCATCCTAGGAATCTTCTACCTGTTACCTGGGCAACCGAAAAACTCAGGGTCTATGGTGGTGAGTATAAAACTCAGCGGTAAAGAATAGATAGTGCATGAACTAAATAAATGTAAGGAGATCAACAGATATACAGTCTAAAGGTACAATAGATAATCACCAGTATAATATAACTCATGTGTATAATAAAAGATCAACTAAACAACATATAGTACTGACATACATGAAGATCTGCAATGCTACAACTCAAACCACCTGAGCACATATACTACAATATGACACATACAATATGGAAGAACAATACTACCTCTGTAATCAACAAACTGTCCTACGGACGTTCTATAACAAATACAACAACGTTCCTGGTCCATCTCGTACAACATCATGATACTGGTCAAAGGTGTACAATAATCCGACCAACTCATATACTGGTATCCCACACACAACCAGCATAGAATATACAAAAAACATGCAAGATGATGTACAACCAAATGAAGCAAACATAGCACAAATAAATGCAACAACACAACAAGAATATATATAGACTTTATCTATATAAACTGCTCACACTCACACACATATATATACACAAATATATATCTATATATATATACCCATGAGTGGTCGCCACACACCCATGAGTGGTCGCCACACACCCAGGACAACTGCATGTCACTCCAACTACCACTATCAATAGTGGTTGAGTGCGTCATAACAAATGAACTGCCCTCACACCAGTTACTACTACCATGAGTAACCGTGGAGGCAGGATTACTAACGACCCTCTCAACCACAAGAGAGACCAAGTCACCAGCATGCATGTAAATCGAATGAATGCACAACAACACACACATACATCCACAACACACACTCTATCCAACAGATAGTCATACACAACTAACAGTCAACCATGCTAGGACCACCAGTCCATAACAACCCACTTTTGATAATCTACTAAACACAGATCCATGATCCATAATAGACACACGACGTAAAGGGATATAACATGACAATCTACTCCACATACTGACAACAACCCACTTATCTATGCACCGATGGCCAGATCCACCATAGATGCCCCATGTAAATCTGTGTGACACAACAATCGACCCCACCATTAAAATCATCACCTAACCCTAGATGTAGCACGATGAATAAAGCTTAACCCACAATTGTGCCCTAGTAACATGCACTTAAATGAACCTCTACAAGTCAACTTACAATAGAGTTTATAATCTAAAACAGTGATGAACGAACTGTAAGATAATAACTGTTGGAGCTGAAAGCTCCAAGTTATATTTTGGTGTTTGACAAAGGTTTAAGTGAGGTGAGAAATCCAAGGGTGGACCTTGGTGAAAAGTCCAAGATGGTTACTTCCTTGGCAGCTGGAAATTCCTTGCATGGGTGCAAGGTGAAAAGTCGAAGAAGGGTAATTCCTTGACAGTAGAGAAATTCCTTGCAGGGGTGAAAGGTGAAAAGTCCAAGAAGGGTAATTCCTTGGAAGTAGAGAAATTCCTTGCGGGAGCTGCAAGGTGAAAAGTCTAAGAATGGCTGATGGTCAGAGTCTTGGCAAGTAAAGGGTCTCGGGATTGAGTCTTTTCTAGGCGTGTTTCAGTCTTAGAGCTGACTGAAACAATGGGTCTTAAGGACAATAATCAGTTGATACCTTGATTGTTGCCCTTACCGCATTCATCAGATGGAGAAACTTGTCATCAGCTAGGTATAGTCGAGTCAACACCTTGACTGCTCCGGAGCAGTCAAGGCGGCACCTCGACTGCTCCGGAGCAGTCAAGGCGGCACCTCGACTAGTCTTGCGCAGTGGTTAGCTGTGAGAGTCGAAGCTCGAATCTTGCAAGACAAACCGCAGTCGAGCTGGTGCCTCGACTGATCCTGAGCTAAAGGATACAAACGCAATCCACACTCACCCAACTCCTCGACTGAGGTAGGATAAATTTGTGAACCTTAACGGATTCAACTAGTGCAGTCGAGGCGACGCCGCGACTGATGCATGGCAGTTGCGGACAGAAGCGAAGCAAGCTTGATTGTTGCCTTGACTGTAGCAGAATAAACCTTTATTGCGACCTATGCAGTCTAGGCGTCTCCTTGACTTGCCCTTCGACGAAACGCATAGACGCAAGGCATGCTCGACTGGCGCCTCGAATTGTGGGAAATGAATTCGCGATTTTGGCGAGAAAATTTTATTCGTTCTTCCACGTGTCTGATTTTTGCAGGTTCTCGCTCAAATGGAAAACATTTTCCAAGCTTCAGGGAGTTTGTGGGATTTGGTGATTGGAGGAAAAGCCATGGTTTGTGGGATTAGGGTTTGGGTGGAAAATAAAATTGGTGCTTGTTCTGTATAAAAAAAATACTACGAACAAATGAAAAAGAAACTCAAGATCTCTATTTTTTCGGCGATTTTATGAAAAGACAATGCTCTTGCTCTGTTTTTTGTTCGGTGATCGATTGGCATCACTTCTTGCTCTTGACTTCCTGCTCTTGGTTGATCACTCTCATGAGCAAAGTTGCGACTTCTGCTTCATCTACTGTAAACGCCAAGATCATCTGCAGTCCGTGTCAACCTAGAATCATTATTGCACTTGTGATCACCTTGTTGATTCCTCGTCTCAACTGTAAAGGTGTTTCCTATTGGTGTTATTACTTTGTTTTCCATGCTTGATCATCTATAATTACATATCTGTCTTGGTTCTAGTTTTGCTGTAGCTTTTCATTCAGATTCGAGTGTTCATTTCATATCTAAAGGATCTGTAATTTGTATGCCTTTTAAGAGGTTTCTCCACCTTTGAAGTTCACTTCTAAAAGGAGAAAAGATAGAGGTAGGCCGTGGACTAGAAACTCTAGGAGAGAGTTGTGAACCAAGTAAAATCGGTTGTGTCATTTTCTTTTTGTTGGTTGCTTATGAGTCGACTGTGTAGATTGTGATTGTGTAGTTGTTTGTGTTGTGCTCTGTGTGTGATCAAGGTGTCGTTAGCCTTTCTGCTGCATCTTTTGTTTTAAAAATATGATATATCTCCCCCCCCCCTCTTACGTAGTAACCGATCCTATCAAGTGATATCAGATCTAGGGTTCTATTTACAGGTTTAACCACCTTAGAGTCATAACCATGCAAGAGGGTTATAGTAGAAATCGACCTCCATTATTTTATCGAACCAATTTCCAATACTGGAAAAGTCGGATGGAGTACTATTGTTGGATCGAGAAGTGTCGCTAGAGGGGGGGGTGAATAGCGATCGTAAATCTTTTGTTCGAATTCGTTCGTTGAGACACAAGTAAACGAGTAAGAACAGCGGAAAATAAAGTGATATATTTATTTTACTTGGTTCGCAACCCAGCGGTTGCTACTCCAAGGCCCTATCGCTCCTAGACCGCGTACGGAGGGCAAAGTACTATAACGTCTCCTCCTCGTTGGAGGTAGGAGACAACGATCACAAAATTCGGAAGTACGAGGATGAGGCAACAAGTCTACCTCACCTCGTTACGAATAAAAACAACGAATACAATATTAAAATATATTACTAGATGCTGCTGCCGACGAAGAAGATCTGATCTTGTTGTCGCGTCGGCGTTATGACGGTGTTGGAGCGTTGGCATTGTAGGAGCACTTGATGAATAAACTTGATGATCTTTGGAGTTGGAATCCTCCCCTCCTTTTATAGATTTTGGCCTCTGAATTTGTCTCCTTTTTTTTTGGAACAGATCACGAAGTTGTCCAAATTTTATCGCGAAGTAGTCGCGTCAAACGTTATCCATTTTGACCTAGCGCAAAGGTTGATTCGTCGCCATCAGTCGACTGATGAGCATCAGTCGATTGCCCAACATCCAGCAGTCGACTGCCGGCCTGGGCACTTCCCTGCAGTAAGAGGTTAGCTCAGAAAATGATAAATACGATGGTTTCTAATCGTCCGATCTCGACCTAGACCTTCCACAAGAAGTCTTAGTCGGATCGCCGCCTACAGTCATCCTCGTAAAGAGGACATGACCTTACAATCTCTCACTCACACGAGCTTTCCTCGATACTTACCTTGTAGCTCTCGCTTCCGACCTTCCACTCGATTCCTTCGGCTCCCTCCGAAGTCACTCGAGTGTCGCCCGACCACTGTGGCTTCCTCCAGATGTTGCTAGCCTTCAGCTCCAGCTTTAGTACTTTTCTGCACACTCGATTTAGCTCGTGAGATAACGATGTAAACTTAACTTTGTGTCTTTGCCATAATCAAAACACAGGTTTGATTATCTAGTGCCCCTGCACCAACAACTATCTCATGACTGAGATAGAGATGTGGTTCTCCGTCACAGAGGGTTTCATCACTCCAGTGGATGAAGTAGGTAAGGTCTTAGGGTCTGCTCTTTGGACAAATGAGCAAAAGCGAAAGGCACAGAATAATGCCAAAGCCACTGGAACCTTACAGTGTGGCATGGAAAAGGAACAACTAAATAAAGTTTGTCGTTTCAGCAGTGCGCAAGATCTGTGGAACAAACTACTTGAGCTACACGTGGGTACCAGGGACTCTCGTATAGCCAAGAGGGATTTGTTCCTAAGTCAACTCCATAATTTTGCTATGAAGGACACTGAATCTATCAGTGAGATTCATGGAAGATTCAAGGAGTTGCTTAACGGTCTCCACTCTATTGGAGAGAGTGTTGAGAATCGGGATTTGGTTAGATACGTTCTTAAGTCATTTCCCCGAAATGCCTTATGGTCATCTATGGTGAATGCCTATAAGGTATCAAGGGACTTATCAACTATTAAAATAGATGAATTGTTTTGTGAGATGGAATTGCATGAACAGGCTAATAAAGGTTAAAAGAAGAAGGGTATGACTTTGTTTGCTGGTGATCAAAATAAGAAAGGGAAGAAGAAGGATTTGTCGTCGTCCTCTTCTACCAAATTTGATGGAGACAATGATTCCTCTTCTAGGGAGGTGGCCAACTTCGTCAAGAGGATGATGATGAGGAGCAAGAGATTCAATATAAAGTAAGGTAAAGCAGTTGATTATACTATTGATAAAACTAACATAGTTTGCTATGAGTGCAGCAAGAAAGGACATTTCAGAAATGAGTGTCCTTGACTCAAGAAGAAGGAAGAAAAGAGGAGAAGAAGTAAAGCTTTGAGAGTGGGATGAATCCTCATCTGAGTCATCGGAAGAGGACAAGGAAGAGAAGACGGGTAGACATGATGCTCTGATTTCATTGGAAGACTCTGGGATAGAGTTAGAAAGCAGAAGGTTAGAATCAGAGTCAGACTTGAGTTCATCATCTTCGGATGATGACAAGGTAACCTCTGAACTTGTAGATTTCTATAAGACAATTGGCTACTTTACTGATGTTGGATAAATCTAGGCTAAGGTTAAATTGTTAAAATCTGAAATAGGACATTTAAAAAACCTTAAGGAGCATGCTGTGGAAACTAGTGCTAACACTTCCCAAATTGATGAACTTATGGATGAAAACTAATCTTTGAAAGCATAGGTGAGTGATCTCAATTGTACTCTTGAGAAATTTAGCTCTAGCTCTCAAACGTTGAACATGATTTTAGAATCACAACGAGTTGTCTACAACAAAGCTGGAATAGGTTATAAACCTAAACAACAAGAACATAGTTTCTTGTCTTTAGTGTCTAGACATTCTGGTAGGAAGAAAACAACAAAGGCATGGATTCCTAGGAAATATATTTTGGAAGCTAATGGACCCAATATTTGGGTTCTGAAATCTTTCATTTTTCGTGTCTAGTAGGCATCTGTTAAGGGGGAGTGTCCATCAACCTGGTTTGTAGACAGTGGATGCTCCAAGCACAAGATCGGGGACTTATCACTATTTTCCACATTGGAAGACAAAAATAGAGGTACTGTTTCGTTCGGTAATAGTGGTAGGTTGAAAGTTATAGGAATAGGGAATATTTGTATATATGAACACTTTATGATTAGAAATGTATTGCTTGTTAAAAATATGTCATTTAATCTGTTATGTGTAAATCAGTTGTGTGATGTTGGATACAGGGTTGAATTCAATTTAACTCAGTGTCTAGTGAAACACAATATTTCGAGTGATACCATGTTAGTAGGAGTTAGGAAGGAGAACATATATCATGTGTATTTTGATAATACTACTAATGTATCTGCCAAGTGTCTTATCTCTAGAATAAATGAATCTTGGCTGTGGCATGGAAGGCTCGCACATGTCAACCTGAAGAATTTGAAGAGACTAGCTGGAAAGGAATTAGTAAGGGGGTTGCCACTACTAAAATTCCAGAAAGACAGGTTGTGTGATGTCTGTCAGAAAGGTAAGCAAAAGAGGGCATCACATAAGCCCAAGAACATTGTAAGTACCTCTACTGCTTTGGATTTGTTGCATTTTGACTTGTTTGATTGTAGCAATGTTAAATCCTTGAATGGTAGTAGATATTGTTTGGTTATAATTGATGATTATACTAGATATGTCTGGACATTTGTCTTAAAACATAAGGATGAGACAATATAGATTTTCATTTCTTTTAGTAAAAGAATTGAAAATGTAAAGAACACAACCATTAAAACCCTTAAGAGTGATCATGGAGGAGAGTTCCAAAATACTCGATTTAGAGACTATTGTTTAGAAAGGGGGGGGGGTATAGACATGAGTTTTATGTTCCAAGAACACCCCAGTAGAATGTTGTTGTGGAAAGGAAAAATCGGGTTTTGCAAGAAGCGGGGAGAAGCATGCTTCATGAGTACGCTCTTCCAAGCTACTTGTGGGTTGAAGCCTTGAGCACAGCCTGTTATGTTCAGAACAGGGTGTTGGTACATAGGCTTTTAGGAAAAACATCACATGAGTTAGGGTTTGGGAAACCACCTACAGTCAAACATCTTAGGGTGTTTGGTTGCAAGGTGTTCATTCTAAATACCAAAGATCATCTAGATAAGTTTGCAGCTAAAGCTGATGAAGGTATCCTTGTAGGATATTCTTCTATTAGCAAAGCATATAGAGTATATAACAAGAAGTCAAAATTGATAGAGGAGTCACCAAATGTTGTATTTGAGGAAGATAAAAAATCTAGTGATACTCGAGAAATTGAGGAAGAAATTAAGTTTGGAATGGAGAAGGTCAAATTACATGAAAACACTGAAGTAGGGGGAGCTAAGGTTGACTCAGATTAAGAAAATGTTGGATTGTCGGTGGCCGGCTAGAGCAGGGTGAATAGCCCGATATGTGTAGATGATGGAAATTGTTCTTTCTTCTTGTGTCACTTGTCTACGATTGTCATTAGCGCAGTGGAATAGTAATACAAATGAAAATGCTAACAACACATACAAGCATACAAAAGATATACGTGGTTCGGAACCGAATGGTTCTTACTCCACGGGGCGAGCTCAACGAGCTCTAGTTATGTGCATGGCACTAACTAAACTCCTTCTCGACAACACGTCAGAGGTGGAGAAATCTCGTACAAGCAATTACAATAGTAATAAAAAAATGTAGGATATTTGACGCCACTAGAGGGGGGGTGAATAGCGCGTGACCCGTACGTAGATGGAAATCGTTCGTGATCGCGTTCGTTTCTACAATTTTGTTAGTACGCAGCGGAATGATAATAATAAAACAATAACGAAGTAAGATACACACGAACACACCGATACACAAATATTTAACGTGGTTCGGAACCGCACGGTTCCTACTCCACGGATCGAGCTCTAACGAGCTCTAGCGACGCCAATGCAATCACTAATCAATAAACTCCTTCTCGACAACAAGTCGGAGGCGGAGAATCCTCGTACAAACGTTTACAACAATAAATGAAAGAAATACAAGCAAATACAAAGGAAATTTAAATAACACTTTACAAAACTAGGGTTTGAGCGCTTTGCTTGTTGGTTGCTTGGATGAGGTTGAAGGGCCCTGAAATGCACCTGCAAATCGCCTTCAAATTGCCTCAAGAAAGCTCCCCAAGAACTGATGATAAAATCCTCCACGAGCTCCTCTTTTTAACCTGCATCGGGCTGGATTTCCGCCTATCAGTCAACTGCCATAAGTCATCAGTCGACTGATGCCACTGTTGTCGTGAGACAACGGCTCAATCCACGTCGGACAAGTTCCAACAGACTTGGCGAGATCGCCACCATTAGCAGCCCATCGCCACGCCGGCCGATCCGCTACACGGAGCATTTTGTGCTCGACACTCACCGGCAATGATCGTCGTCCTTCGCACCGATCGCTGCCGACATCAATCAATCCGCCCAATGAGCAATGATCGCAGAGCAATTCCAGCTCTTAAACGGTCGTCGAACTCAAGTCGACTCACGACAGTCGAACCGGCCATAATGTCAGTCGACTGCCAACCTCAAAAATGAGGTTTTAACCCAAGTATGGTGCCCCCATACTTGCTAGACCACCCTTAGCCTAGGCCTAAGCCTTCTAGCCACCTCCATCAGCCTCACGCCTCTCGGATCGCTCCAAGTCATCCATGACTTGTTCATCCATCGTGCTAGCCTCCAGGTGCTTCCCTCGGCTATGTCATGCTAACGGTGTCTACACCGCCAAGGCACATTGGACTTACGCTACCAAGACTCCGCTTGGACTTTACGTCACCAATATCCATCCCCTTCGACTTCTCAAATGCCAAGACTCAAGCTTGGACTTTCCCTTGCCAACCCATGTTGGACTTTTCCTTGTGCCAAGTACTCAAGACTTGGACTTTCCTAAATGCCAAGTACCCATGACTTTGACTTTCCATGCCAAGTATCCATGACTTGGACTTTACCTTGCCAAGACCCATTCTTGGACATTCCCTTAATCACATGGTCAACCCTAGTCAACCATCAAAGTCTCCCTCGAGTCAAACTCGAGTCCGGTCAAACATTACCCGGGTCGATTGTTCCAACAATCTCCCCATCAAATTAATCGACATCAATGTCCAACATCAATGTCAAACCACTTTGTCAAACATCCTATGTCAAACATCAAAACATTACTCGAGTCAAACTCGAGTATGGTCAATCGTGACCTGGGCCGATTGCACCAACAATCTCCCCCTTTTTGATGTTTGACAAAACAAACCTTGAGTTATTTCCCTAACTCAAATTCCCCTACCAATTTTCCAAATTGGTAATTTAATCTTCTCCCCCTTTTTGATATAGATCAAAAAGGTTATCTCTCCAAGGAGGTCAATGTCTCATGTCCTAATGAGATCTTACAATCTCCCCCTTGATCCAAAAATACCTAGGATGCCTACCATCTTCCTAGTAATAAGTCCCATATCACTCAAGAGAGACAGTCCTATATTCTCTCCCAGTTTCTAAATTGGGTCTCTCAAAATCCCATCAATTTTCCCAATTGATGATACTCTACCAATAACTTCTCCCCCTTCATGAAGAGAAACACATCCATCATCCCAAGATGGATAACTCCCCCTAAAGGCTTGCTCCCCCTTGACCATTGCACCAATAATGTCCTTGGGAAGTTCCTAAGCCAATAGGAACGCTAAACCATCAAAATTAAGGTTCTAAGTTCAACATAGAACTTTCTCTCACCCTAAATTTGATACATTGACCTAACACCTCTCCTAATCCATATCCAATGGATTTTCACCCTTTATAATGCTTTCCAAAGCATATCCTAGGGTTAGGAGTGATTAGGAACCTTTACCATAGCTGAACACGGGCTAAACAAATCTTGTGAACCCGAAATCTGACCTGACAGTCGACTCCTGACAGTAATCAGTCGACTGCCACCCTTATCAGTTGACTGCCACCAAGGGCAGTCGACTGATAGCTAAAATTTCCATATTTCAGCTATTAGAATCGAGATTCAGAAAATCACAACTAATTATACGTATATAGAAAAATCATGAAATTTGATACGTATAATACCTATGACAAATACAATGGGTGAAAAATATTTGAAAAATATTTTACCCATAAAATAGTAAAATTGATACAAAATCCAAAAGTGACTAGAAACTTTAAAGTTTAAGCTCACTTTGTATCAATCTCATCAATGGTGATTGCTATCAAAAGATAGACTTCACCAAGGTTTTTCACAATGATTTTAAAACATTTTCAAAACCTTATTTTGGATCATATTCCTTGGGTTCTATGCACATGACTTGTACACAAGCTTTCCCATTGATCCACTAATCATATAAGATGAGTTTGAGTTCATCTAGATGTAAAACCTATGCACCTTGAACGTAACTCATATCCTAGCATCTCACATGTATCTAGGGTGTATAAAATACACATACATGTCAATTTAATGTGAGATGTGGGTTTTGTTCATCCTAATCTAGGGTTTCATGCATTCTCTAAGGCAACCCTACTTGATTCCCTTATAAATGAGACTTCAAATCATGCCATAGTCCTTAAATCAATTTCAACCAAATTGTCTTAAATTCATGAATGATTATGGCATTTAGAGATGATATAGATAAACACATGCTCATAATCATGATGTCGTGGCATAATATGAAATCTAAAAACACATGACATTTGAAACCTTAATCCTAAACATGAACATGACATATAAAATGATTAAAATAAACATGATGTCATGGCATGTTATATGGTAAACAAAGCATGACACATAGAATATATAGGTATAGTAATACCTAACTTTTAATATTAATTGTCATTTGATATAATTAGATATATTTTGCCATATTATCATTAATCTCCCTAGTGTGCCAAAAACCCAAAATGACACACTAACCTCTAAACCTAAATTGTGCCAATTTAATTGATTTTTCTTAATTTCAAAAATGCATTGGCACATCCTAAAATCTTTTAGGATATTAATTCAAATCTATTTCCAAGGTAACCATAACCTTGAAAATATCCTAAAGTGCCACTTTTACCATGGTTGAGTTAACTACCCATCCAATCAAGGTTGGCACACCCTAAACTCATCTAGCGTGAATCAATCACGCTCTTAGGAACCCAAAACCGATTTGAGCTCCTAGGGTTAATTAGGTATTCCTTAGGGATAACCTCCCTAGATACCTTCCTAATGACCCTCCTAGGCTTGTTAGCCTTGGTCATTTGGGTCTTACCTAGGTTGACTCTAGGGATAACTCCCCTTGCAACCTTCTTAGTGGCCACCCTAGGTTTCCTAGAAACCCTAGCCACTAGGCACAACCTTTGGTCAACCTTAGGGATGACTTCCCTATTGACCTTGGTCTTCCTAGATCTAGTTTGTGTTCCATAGTCAAATGGAACACTATGGTAAGCTACCTTAGGCTTAGGTTTGTGACCCAAACCTTGCTTGCCCTTGGTTGACTTTTGACTCTTAGGTCCTTGGTGTTGACTTTGACTTTTGGACCATTGACTTTGACGATTAGACCCTTTAAATTGATTTTGTATATTCCTAAGGGTCTTTTCTAGTTTCTCAAGCCTTGACCTCAAGGCTTGGTTTTCTAATTCCAATTGCCCAATTGATTTTTGATTAAATTCTTGGGCATGGGACTTTCTAGGCATATGCCTAGTCCATTTAGGGTTTAGACCTAGATGTTCTTATACCTTCCTAATTGTCTCCCTAGGTAGGATTGGTCTTGAGTTATTTGACCTAGGTTTATCCTTAGATAAATTGTTTTTAGGGACATTAGTCCCAAATTTCTCCTTACTTTTGAAGTTAACACTTTTAGCTCCTAAACAAATATATTTATCTCTAGCATGCTTTTCATGGTGAATTACAAGATAATTAAAATTTCTAGCATGCTTTTGACTTTTAAATTTAGAAGGTGCATTATTTAAATATACCTTAGGGTTAGCTATAGAAGCTCCCCCTACTTGTAATGCTCCTCCTTGCCCCTTCTTCTTCCCCCTAGGGCATTGACTCCGATAATGCCCCTTTGAATTGCACTTGAAGCATATGATGTGCTCCTTGCTCTTTTGACTTGGGGCACCGGCATCCTTGAATTTTGGTGTCGGTGGAGCTTTCCTAACCTTCTTTGGGCACTTGCTCTTATAGTGCCCGGTTTCCCTACACTCAAAATATATTATATGCATTTTATTATTAACACATATATTTGAGTTACCTAGGTCAATGGAGACCGGAATTGGACTTTGGGCTTCTTCATCTTGACCGGATGTCGAAGCTTCTTCTTGATGTTTCGGTGTGGAAGTTCTCTCCTCCCCCTCAGTCCTTGAAGTCGATGCTTCTTCCACTTCCTCCACCGATCCGGAAGTTGACTCACTATCAACCTCCGAATCCTCAAGCTCTTTAGATGATGATGTACTTGCTTAAGCTTGAGAGGGTGAACACTCCTCTTCTTCTTCTTCTTCTTGGATTGATGATGGATTTTCATGAAGCTTTGCCACTTGCCTCCACAACTCCTTAGCATCCAAATAGTCCCCTACCATACACACAATTTCATTAGGGACCAAATCAAGAATAAATTTTACAACCTTCATGTTTTTCTCGAAGGCTTGGAGTTGATCTTCACTCCACTTCTTCTTCTTGAGGAACCGTCCCTTCGGTCCTATTGGATAGCTAAAACCCTCCATTAAGATAGACCATTCTTCGAAGTCCCTCATCATTAGGAAGTCTTCAATTCTTGACATCCATTGCTTAAACCCTTCTTGTCCATAGAAGGTATAGGGGATAGGTGTGTTGATATCCCATCCCAAATGTCCTTGGATTTCCATCTTTCCCTCTAGCGTCTTTGACTCCGGGTTGATAATCCGTAGAAGAGCCCCATCCTCTGATACCAATTGTAGGATATTTGACGCCGCTAAAGGGGGGGGTGAATAGTGCGTGACCCGTACGTAGATGGAAATCGTTCGTGATCGCGTTCGTTTCTACAATTTCGTTAGTACGCAGCGGAATGATAATAATAAAACAATAACGAAGTAAGATACACACGAACACACCGATACACAAATATTTAACGTGGTTCGGAACCGCACAGTTCCTACTCCACGAATCGAGCTCTAACTAGCTCTAGCGACGCGAATGAAATCACTAATCAATAAACTCCTTCTCGACAACAAGTCGGAGGCGGAGAAACCTCGTACAAACATTTACAACAATAAACGAAAGAAATACAAGCAAATACAAAGGAAATGTAAAGAACACTTTACAAAACTAGGGTTTGAGCGCTTTGCTTGTTGGTTGCTTGGATCAGGTTGAAATGCTCTGAAATGCACCTGCAAATCGCCTCAAGAAAGCTCCCCAAGAACTGATGATGAAATCCTCCACGAGCTCCTCTTTTTAACCTGCATCGGGCTGGATTTCTACCTATCAGTCGACTGCCATAAGTCAGCAGTCGACTGATGCCACTGTTGTCGTGAGACAATGGCTCAATCCACGTCGGACAAGTTCCAACGGGACTCTTGGCGATCGGCCACCGACCGGTCATGGCGCGATCGCTACAGCCAGCGGTCGACTACGGAGCGTTCGTGCTCGACACTCGGTTGATCGCGCTGATCGCCAGAGCAATTCCAGCACTTAAACGGTAGTCAAACTCAAGTCGACTCACGGCAGTCGAATCGGCCATAATGCCAGTCGACTGCCAACCTCAAAAATGAGGTTTTAACCCAAGTATGGTGCCCCCATACTTGCTAGACCACCCTTAGCCTAGACCTAAGCCTTCTAGCCACCTCCATCAGCCTCACGCCTCTCGGATCCCTCCAAGTCATCCATGACTTGTTCATCCATCGCGCTAGCTTCCAGGTGCTCCCTCGGCTATGTCATGCTAACGGTGTCTACACCGCCAAGGTACATTGGACTTACGCCACCAAGACTCCGCTTGGACTTTACGCCACCAATATCCATCCCCTTGGACTTTCCCTTGCCAACCCGTGTTGGACTTTTCCTTGTGCCAAGTACTCAAGAGTTGGACTTTTCCAAATGCCAAGTACCCATGACTTGGACTTTCCATGTCAAGTATCCATGACTTGGACTTTACCTTGCCAAGACCCATGCTTGGACTTTCCCTTAATCACATGGTCAACCCTAGTCAACCATCAAAGTCTCCCTCGAGTCAAACTCGAGTTCGGTCAAACATAACCCGGGTCGATTGCTCCAACAATCTCCCCATCAAATTAACCGACATCAATGTGCAACATCAATGTCAAACTACTTTGTCAAACATCAAAACATTACTCGAGTCAAACTCGAGTATGGTCAATCGTGACCTGGGCCGATTGCACCAACAAAAAATACAAGCCAAAATACAAAGACAATACAAAAGAAAACTTTTACACAATTGTTTTGATCACTTGCTTGTTGCTTGCTTAGGTTTGGCTCTTGAAGGTCTGGAATACAGCAGCAATTTACCTCCAAAATCTCCTCAAAATCCTTGGCGAAATCCTCCATCTCGATCTCCATTTATAACCTGCAGCGGGATGATTTTATGCCCTTTAGTTAACTGATCATGACCATAAGTCGACTGGTCTTGTAGTCGTTGTCTCACAATGACTAGATCCACGGTGGACAAGTTCCAAGGGATCACCCATCAGTCGATTGATGATGACCATCAATCGACTACTGACCTCGTAGTCGACTGCCCAATTGGCTACGGAGCATTCTGTGCCTGCGACACTTCCATCAGTCGACTGCCATCCCTTGGCAGTCGAATGCCAGGCCACAAAAAATAGTCTAACACAAGTCGAACCCTAGTCGACTTGGATCAGTCGATCCGGCACCTATATCAGTCGACTATTATCGAGTAAAATCTCAAACAACAAGTTATTTGAGCATCCGAACATCAAGTAAACCCTCAAACACCATGTTTGAGCATCCGACACTCAGTCTTAGCCACTTGGCCAAGTCCACCTCATCTCTCATGGAGTTCCCCACCAAAGCTCTATTCCCTCGGCCTACGCCCCTCGGATGCACCAAGCGCACGACTTCGCAATGTCATCCTTCGCATCTCTTTCCCTAGAACTCTACTTCCCTTGGGCCTCACTCCATTCACTCCCCATCCGGCGGTCCCTTGGATGCACCAAGCGCACAGCTTCGCAATGTCATCCTTCACCGACTCAAGGACCCCATCCTAGTGAACTTGATAAGTCCTCAAGACTTCCCACACCAAGCCTCATTCTTGGATTTTCCATGCCAAGCCCCATGCTTGGACTTTCACCGCTAAGCCTACACACTTGGACTTACGTGGCCAACCCATGTTGGACTTTCTATGATAATCCCATGTCATGCGTTTTGTCTAACATCAAAATACAGTTCGAGTAAAACTCGAGTCCTGGGCCAATTGCACCAACAATCTCTCCCTTTTTGATGTTTGACAAAACCTTGAACCCAAGTCTACCAATTATCCCCAATTGGCAATTCTCATATCCCAATAAGAATTCCAATAATCCCAATTGGTAACTTCTCCCCCTTTTTGACATATATCAAAAAGGTTCTCCCCAAGGGTATGAATGTCCCATATCCCAATGAGATCTTACAATCTCTCCCTTGGAGGAATACATGCCTACAATCTTTCTAGTGATAAGTCTCATATCACTTAAGAGAGGCAATCCCAAATTTTCCTCCCATGAGAAAAAATACACATCCATCTTCCCATGATGGATACCTCCCCCTAAAGGCTTACTCCCCCTTGACCATTGCACTAACAATGTCCTTGGAGAGTCCCTAAGCCAATAGGAACATTTAAACAATCAAAATTAAGGCAAAGTTCAACAATGAACTCTCATCCACCTTAAAATTGATACTCACCCAAAACACTTCTTCTAATCCATATCCAATGGATTTATAATGCTCTCCATAGCATGTCCTAGGGTTAGGAGTGATTAGGGGACCAAAACATAGCTGAACATGGGCCTAACAACCAAGGTTTACTACCAATGACTTCCTTATCATCGATCAGACCGCCATCCATGGCAGTCGACTGATAACTGCAAAATGCAATTTTTAGGTTTTCAGAAATGAATTTCTAAAATTCATAAGTAAATATACATAAGTTGAAAATTCATAAAATTTTGTATGTTTATTACTTATTACAATCATTATGGGTGAAAAATATTTGAAAATTATTTTACCCACAAAATAGTGAGATTGACACAAAGTTCAAAAGTTGAGAAAAGCTTCAATATTAAGCCCTCTTTGTATCATTCCATTCAATGGTGATAGCTATCAAAAGATAGACTCCACCAAGGTTTTTCAAAATGTGTTTGAAACCTTTAATTCCTTTTTCTTAAACATCTCACTTGTATCTAAATGTGTAAAACACATACAAGTCAAATATTAGTGAGATGTGGAGTCTTTGTTATTTAGGGTTTCATGCATATCTCTAGGCAACAATATTTGATTCCCTTCAAATCATGCCTTAGTCCTTAAATCCATTTTATTTATGAATGAATGATGATTATGGCATAAATGATACAAAGATAAGAGTATGTGGCAAAATCATGATGTCATGGTATGTGAATGAAATCTAAGCATACATGACATATAGAAATAACACTAAATATGATCATGACATTTTATATGATAAAACTAAATATGATGTCATGTCATGGCAAGGAAAACAAAGCATGACAATTATAAAATACCTAAGTGTTAAATTCAAATTGTCAATTCTTATAATTAAATTCATTTTGCCTTAATGGCAATTATCCCCCTAGTGTGCCAAAATCCCAAAATGGCACACCATTACTCCTAAGACCTAATTGTGCCAATTTAATCATTTTTCATCTTCTCAACCACATTGGCACATCCTAATGTGGCAACTCACCATTGCTAGGTTAACTACCCATCCACTTAGGGTTGACACACCCTAACCCATCCAGCGTGAATCGATCACGCTCCTAGGAATCCAATATCTATTGGAGCTCCTTGGGTCAACTAGGTATTCACTAGGGATAACTTCCCTATATACCTTCCTAATGACCCTTTTTGGCTTTGAAGCCTTTGTCAATTGGGTCTTCCTTAAGTCAACTCTAGAGGTGACTCCCCCTTTGACTTTCTTAGTGGCTACATTAGATTTTCTTGAACTTTTAGCCACTAGACACACACCATGGCAAATCTTAGGGATAACTTGATTTCTGCGTTACCGATGACTCTGCATTTCTGCGCTAGCCATCTGAGACCTGATTTACCCCCCTCCACACGTAGGGGCAGCGGTGGGGGGCTTCTCTCTATTAGGGATAACTTCCCTATTAGCCTTGGTTTTCCTAGACCTAGAAATAGTTCCATAATTAAATGGAACATTATGGTAGGACATAGGTTTGTGACCCAAACATTTCTTGCCCTTACCCGATTCTTGTCTCCTAGGTCTTGAATTTTGAACATTTGACCCTTTAATTGAATTTGTGATAATTTCTAGGGTCTTTTCCAATTTTTCAAGCCTTGACCTCAAGACTTGGTTTCCTAGTTCTAATTTACCCAATTTTGAATTTTCATTCTTTCTTTGGGAAGGACTCTTCCTAGGCATATGTCTAGACTTTTTGCGGTCAATGCCCAAATTTTCTTCTATCCTCCTAATGGACTCCTTAGGTAGGATTTTTCTAGAATTAATGTGTCTAGATTTGTCCTTAGGTAAGTCAACATGCGTGGCACCTAAACAAAAATATTTGTTCCTACTAGCATGTTTTTCATTAATAATTGCAAGAGAGCTAAAATTATTCCTAGCATGCTTATTAACCTTAGAAATTGAAGGTGCATTGAATTTTACCTTAGAGTTAGCTTTGGAAGCTCCCCTTACATGTGATACACCTTCTTGCCCTTTCTTCCTCCCCCTAGGGCATTGGCTTCGGTAGTGTCCTCTTTGGTTGCATTTAAAGCACACAATGTGCTCTTTGATCTTTCTATCGAGGACTCCGGCATCCTTTGACTTTTGGTTAACTTTTGATGTTGGTACCTTTTCATTAGCTAATTTTGGGTATTTACTCTTATAATGCCTTTTCTCCATACACTCAAAGAATATTATATGATTTTTATCCTTAATTATAATGCATGAGTTACCTAGAGAGGTGGTGGAGTCCTCTTGATCACTTCTCCCGGATGTTGAGGCTTCTTCTTGATCTTGCTCCGAGATGGAAGTCCTCTCCTCCCCCTCAATGCTAGAGGTAGAGGTTTCAACCAAGTCATCCACATCTTCGAATGTGGATGGCAATTCTTCAACATCCTCGGATCCAGATGTTGATTGACACTCTTCCTCGGCTTCTTCCTCTACTTGTGTCGATTTGGGATGTTCATTGAATTTTACCACCTTTTGCCATAGCTCCTTTGCATCCCTAAATTCACCTAGCCTAGACCAAATGTTGTTAGGAATCAAATCACTAAGCAATGTGATTACCTTGAGATTTGTCTTAAAATCCTTCATTTGGTCCTTAGTCCATCTTGCCTTTTCAATTTGTCTATTTTCTTCATCCGTAGGCATTTTGAAACCGTTTTCTAGAATTAACATAATATCAAAGTCGGTTTTGAGATATACCTCCATTTTTCTTCTCCACCATTGAAAATCTCCTTCGAATTTTGGTGGTTGGAGGTTGTAGCCGGCCATCTTGTCATGCTTGTGTTGGCGGTTAGTTCTCGACAAGCTACCTTGGCTTTGATACCACTTGTTGGACCATCGGTGATCGGCTAGAGGGGGTGAATAGCCCGATATGCGTAGATGATGGAAATCATTCGTTCTTCTTGTGTCACTTGTCTACGATTGTCGTTAGCGCAGCGAAATAGTAATACAAATGAAAATGCTAACAACACATACAAGCATACACAAGATATACGTGGTTCGGACCTAATGGTTCCTACTCCACGGGGCGAGCTCAACGAGATCTAGTTATGCACACGACACTAACAAAACTCCTTCTCGACAACACGTCGGTGGTGGAGAAACCTCGTACAAGCAATTACAATAGTAATACAAAAATACAAGCCAAAATACAAAGACAATACAAAAGAAACCTTTTTCACAATTGCTTTGATCACTTGTTTGTTGCTTTCTTTGGTTTGGCTCTTGAAGGTCTGGAATGCAATAGAAATTCCCCTCTAAAATCTCCCCAAAATCCTTGGAGAAATCCTCCATCTCGAGCTCCATTTATAACCTACAGCAAGTTGATTCCGTGCCAATCAGTCGACTGATTGTGACCATCAGTCGACTGGTCCTGTAGTCATTGTCTCACAACGACTAGATTCACGCTGGACAAGTTCCAACGGATAACCCATCAGTCGATTGTTGATGACCATCAGTTGACTGCTAACCTCGTAGTTGACTGCTCAGTCGGCTATGGAGCATTCTGTGTCTGCGACACTTCCATCAGTCGACTTCCATCCCTTGGTAGTCGACTGCTGTCAACATCAGTCAAGTGACATCCCTTGGCAGTCGACTACAAGGCCATAGAAAGTAGTCTAACACCAGTCGAACCCTAGTCGACTTGGATCAGTCGAATCGACACCTATGCCAGTCGACTGCTATCGGGTAAAACCTCAAACACGTTTGAGCATCCGACCATCGGGTAAACCCTCAAACACCATGTTTGAGCATTCGACACTCAGTCTTAGCCACTTGGCTATGTCCACCTCATCTCTCATGGAGTTCCCCATCAAAGCTCTCTTCCCTCGTCCTACGTCACCGGATGCACCAAGCGCACAACTTCGGAATGTCATCCTTCGCGTCTCTTGCCCTAGAAGTCTGCTTCCCTTGGGCCTCACTCCATTCGCTCCCCGTCCAACGGTCCCTTGGATGCACCAAGCACACGACTTCGCAATGCCATCCTCACCGACTCAAGTACCTCGAGCCTAGTGAACTTGCCAAGTCTTCAAGACTTCCCACACCAAGCCTCATTCTTGGATTTTCCATGCCAAGCCCCATGCTTGGACTTTCACCGCCAAGGCTACACACTAGGACTTACATGGCCAACCCATGTTGGACTTTCCATGATAATCCCATGTCATGCATTTTGTATAACATCAAAATACAGTTCAAGTCAAACTTGATTCCTGGGCCTATTGCACCAACAGAAAAGTTTGGGCAACAAGGGTCATTGCTTGAAGATGTTAGAGGATCGTGGCCCGGCTAGAGGGGGTGAATAGCCCAAATTTATTCTCAATGGAAATTGTTCGTTCGTCTCTACAATTCGGTTAATATGTGCAGAAGAAATACAATATACAAATGCGAATGTAAAAACAAATACACAAGCAAAAGAACAACATGATATACGTGATTCGAAACCTTAGGGTTCCTACTCCACGGGGTGAGCTCAACGAGCTCGAGTTATGAACACACCACTACTCAAACTCCTTCTTGACAATAAGTCGAAGGTGGAGAAACCTCGTACAAGCAATTACAACGGTAATACAAAAGTACAAGTCAAAATACAAAGACAATATGAATACAAGTAAAGGGGTGGATGTAGCCAAGTGGATCAAGGCAGTGGATTGTGAATCCACCATGCACGGGTTTAATTCCCGTCGTTCACCCATTACATTTTTTCAAATTCCAAAAATTCTATTCTCAATATTCCTATTTACGGCAACGAAGAATAAAAATATCACTATATTTTTTCCTTTTCCTACTTCTTCTTCCAAGCACAGGATAACCCCAAGGGGGTGTGGGTTTTTTTCTACCAATTGGGGCTCTCCCCTCACCGCCCCCATGGGGATGGTCTACAGTGTTCATAACTACTCCTCTTACTACAAGACACTTACCTAGACAACACTTAGATCCGGTTCTACCCAAACTTTTTTGGTTCACCCCAACATTACCCACTTTTCCGACTATTGCTAAGCAGTTTTTGGATATCAAACGGACCTCCCCTGTAACACCCCCTAGTGTTTCCACTCTCTACTATGGGATATGTCACTACTTTACTGTCTTATTTCTTATTTTCTTCCTGATCTTACTTTGACACTATACTTTAATCATCACTTAAACAATAACGAATTTAAAATCTTCACATACACATGCGAGTGTTAAAACTAACCCAACATGACTCTAGCATTCTTTGGTCTCAACCATAAGGAATCCAATTGAACTCCAACAATATCAGAAAGAAAACAATTAAAAAATTAAAATATGGTTTATACATCTACACTTAGGATCTTTTACTTCCACTGTTCCGTTGCCACACACACCCAGCACTTCATCCGCCATGCCACCTTACTAAAGCTTTTCTTTACCTTTATATGCAGTATAAGAAAATGCAAACTATAAGCAATAGTTTTCTTATAGTTGAGCCCGCAACCAGTTACATGGTCTGCACACACTACCACTCATGGGTTAGTGGTACATCAGGAGGGTGTGTGCAGTTGCTCTGTCAGGCTCCGCTGGTCGGCTCATGGGTAGCGATGAGGCAGCGTGGTAGCGGGCAAGGATCCCTCCTCTGGTCTACGACACCGGGAGATGAGAGCTTAGCTCCCCCACTCTGTTTGGGGTAGGAGGATAGGTGTACTTCGATAGCATCCTATCCACTCGGTCACTTAGGAGCAGTGATGGCAGAGTGCACAGTTGTCATAGCCTTACCCACTCGGCTTCACCATCGCGTGTGAGGTGGCTGACTGGCGTCAGGGGTGACCATGTCATTTGCACTGCATGCATTTTCCATGGATAACATTGGTATTGTGTTTACTACAATTTTTATTGCTGCCTTGGATGTTGCATATGATTGTCATGCATACATGATACATATTTGTATATGGTCTAGAGACTTTATTTCTTCTAGTGTGGCACATACTTCTATATCAGGGTAGGAGGTTCAGGTAAGTACAGTCCTTTTGTATTTCTTTCTTGCATATCCTATATATGAGACTGTACTGGCATGATTGTTATTGTTAGAGATATCTTACTTTGCATATCGACTACATCCGCTAAGTTCTTTGAACTTACTCCGTTGATTTATGTCTATTTCAGGATGAAGTTGTCAGGAGAGTGCAACTGCCAAACCCCTCACGTTGTGATAGTTTTATTGGTTATTTGTTTTGTGGATTTGGATTTTGATTAGAAGATATGTTTAGGACTGGAGTTGGATTATGTACTCGTGGATTTTTGGTGTCCCTATGGATCTCTATTCAGAGTTTTGTTCTGGATTGGATTTCGGTTAAGTATTCCTGCCCAGATGGCAGAAGGGGTAGGTATAGATGTGATAAACTGTTTACTATATTATTTAATTGTTGGCCTAAGACCTATTTTTATTACCTGCGTGTGATGTTTGGATTACGGTCGTGTTGACCGATGTATAGTGGTCGTGTAGGCCTTGAATGAAAATTGGTATTGTCACCCAAACAGGGGAGATGCTGTTGGATTTTTGTCTGGCGAGGACTCCCTCGGGTCGTGAAACTGGGTTTCCTGTCGCCCAGGTAATTGGTAGAAGATTCCTTGGATGTTTGGAGCTTCGCCAGCTGATCCCATCTCACACCTGACGGATAGATATTTAATCCGCATTGTTGTATTTGTGTGGATTGTCATTTTGAGGTTTTAGCCTGTATTGTTTCCGTATTTGTGATATACGGACGTGTTGTATGTATTTGGCTTTTGATGTGGTTTCTATTATGTTTCTTGTTGTGCCAAGTCACTCCGGACTGCATTGTTGGGTCTTTGTATCTTGTTTTATCTGTAGTAGGTTTCCGCTGTGTTTGGTATGTTGATATCTTTATATTACATTGTTGTTGTGGGCCTACATGCCTTGTATTAACCTGATATGTTGCCACGTACAGGGGAGATGTCATCCGTTTGCTTTTCGGCACAACATACTCTCGGGGCGTGACACTATTACGAAAGCGCACATTGGTACTATGCCGGGCCCATGTCCAGGATGATTATTATTTTAAAGTATCAGTATAAGTATAAGTAAAAGTTTTCAAAGTTAATCATTACAGTTCAGATACACTGTTTACAAGTTTTAAAATACTTAAGAGCATGATTTATACAAGAGACATGTAATCAGAGTTATGATTTCCAATTATGTTTACATGTGTATCAATGTATCCAGGGCAAGAGAACTAGTTGCATGATTTCATATAGTGTATGTTTTTGTGAGCATAGAAAGTACTTATCTCCCGGTGTCGTAGACCAGAGGAGGGATCCTTGCCCGCTACCACGCTGCCTCATCGCTACCCATGAGCCGACCAGCGGAGCCTAACAGAGCAACTGCACACACCCTCCTGATGTACCACTAACCCATGAGTGGTAGTGTGTGTAGACCATGTAACTGGTTGCGGGCTCAACTATAAAGGAACCCTGTCCAGCTAACATGCAATCATGCAAGATGGTGCATGATACTAAAGCATGTAAATCCAACTAAAACACATATTTGAATAATATGCACAACCAATAAGTACATATCTATGATCCAAGTAAAATAGGGAAGATATAATCATAACCGATCAAATACATGTATCAAGTAGGCACAAAAACATACCAGGCATATAAACATGAAAATTATTGCAAGCTATCCTAACTAGCATATCAACATGACTATATCTAAGAGATAAGTCAAAATACCCACCTGATTAAAATGCTAGAGAAAAATGAAATCGTCACGACCGTGGACCTGCCTCGTGACCGAAACCTGCTTACAACACAACTATTGTTAAGCAGAAAAATGCAATCCACCGTCAAATCGAATTTAAAGTTGATTTCATACATAACCAATTAACCCAAATCAACATCCAATTTCACTAATTTATCTAACCCTTTCACAACCCTCACAACTCCCCATTACACCAATTTAGGGATCTAACCACCCTAATTGATATCTCATCACAACCCAAAGTAGATCCATCACCAAATCGAGCCTAATCTTGATTTGCTTTAGATCTAACATTATAATCATAACCAACATTAGACCAACAATATAATAGTGTACATTCATAACGTATCCATATCTAAGCTTACCGAATAATTGCTTTAATCACACGACTCCTTGATCCAAGTTTTAGGGTTTCAAATCTGTATCAATCAAACTGCAACACCTCGTACTCAGATTTCCTTCAACACCTGATCATTTGCAAGTTATAACCATCCATAACCTATTAAAGAGATATATATAAACTAAAGTCCATCCCAACGAATACCATCAAAGAGGAGATTGCACTGGACTATCGATCGGACCTCCAACCACTCTAAGACGCAACAAAATTGAGCTTTCCTGATGCAGCAACAGGTCAGTCGATATAGGGCTCACAAAACAATGTGTGGCAGCCTGAGCGGAGGGAAGGAGATCCGGCGATCTCGGCTGTCGGCAGAGATAGCTAGCCTGTTGGGGACAATGGGGCGAAGGTACAAGCCCGAAGTGGAGATCCCTGACGAAGCGATGGCTGAGATCGAAATCAGAGATTGCCGAACCTGGCAGTCTCGCGTGCGCTGTCGACGGACTGCGGCGGCCTACACAGGGAAGGGAAGCAACGGTGCTCTTTGGTAGAGGAGGCCGCGACGACGGTCCTATGGCAGAAGAGGCTGACGCGTGTGCGACTCGGGCGAGCAGCGGCAAAGGGAGGTTGAGTCGTCGCCATCTATCGCGACGAGAAAGGCGAGAGGAGGCCAACGCTCGTCCTCTAGGGCAGAGGAGGTCGGAGCGAGGAAGAGCGAAGCAGCGGGGGAAGGCAAACGCTGCCTGTGAGCAGCGACCCTGGCGCGACCTAAGTGTCGGACGATGAAGGGGAGACCTGGCGTGGTCGACACACGGGAAGAAGAAGACTCGGCCACGAGGAAGGACGAGGAGAAGAACGGAGGCCTGGTCATCGGCGGGGAAGAGATCGCGAGAGAATTCGGTGATGGAAGAGAGGGAAGCGCGAGAGAGAAGAGAGCGCGAAAGAGGGCATGTGCGAAAGAATTGCCGGCTAAGTAGATGGGGTCACGAGAGAGAAACCGGCGCGGCAGGGAGAAAAAGATCGGGAAATTAGAAAGTAAAAAACCTAAGTTTATTAATCCTATTAACTAGTCCAAACAGGTCCTTTAAAATCCTGTTTATTTTATCCCCATAAAAATCTCATACAATTCCCTATTTAATTCCAGAAAAATTCCTTAAATTCTCTACAAATCCCAAAAATAATCCCTAGGATTATTTTCCCGAAATTTTGGCTATTTAATTTAGTATTTAAATTTCAGTATTTAACATTCTCCCCCACTAATAAAAATTTGGCCCCCAAATTTCCTGCTCATGTATTAGTACGAGATGTCACAACAACCATTTCCGGTATCTGGAGACAAGTCACACCTCAAGTGACTAAGTGGGGTTACTGATATCCCCTAAAATCTATCACACCTGCTTCTAACATCCCTTCCAAAGTATGAATAGTATCTTCATATCTACCCAACTATCATAAGTACCTAACTGTACCTAAGTGGAGCTCTATATCCATGACCTGTTAAAGACTTTGCCAGAATCACAAGGTAAACCCTGAACCGCTTTCACATACGATACTCAAAGATACTCCATGAACTAGAAATCTTCACAGTATAAACCATTCCAGCGATCCAACAAACTCATCTTATGGATCAATAGAAAGTGAGTGGGTTCAGCTAATCGCTCACCGATTGCTCGAAATCGCATCAAGCCCTTTCCGAATCCTAAATAATCTCCCAACACTGTCCATCATACTAGGCTCCCACTTCCCTCTCGGTACACCACTTTGCTGATCACTAGTATTCCACTTTTACTAGTTGACACACTGAACACCAAACTACCAAATCAACTATGTTCCGCCTATCGTTCCACCACGGAGAACGTTTCAATACTTACTATTTTCCAGATATAATCTGAATACATCTGCAACATATACAACCTATTGCAATCTACAAGCAATACTTATCAAAATGTCGTGATAAAGCCTCGTGGCCCTCGGGGTAAAATAAAAGGCACTATCTACAGGCAACGACATGCTACCATGACTGGATCTCGTGGGCAGACAGAATATATAGCTATCTAGCTACAGACGACATACAAAATCCACTATCACTAATTTAGAACAGGTTGAGCAAGAGTATAACTCTATGGTAGATTCTCTCTATCATCACAACAGGAATCTATATGTTGTCCTAAATCAAAAGTAACTCTTCCTAAATTTGAATGTAACTATGTAACCCACCATTCTTTTTGGAGACGGAGAAATATTTCCTCACAAGAGCAATCTACTGTCTAGAATCCATTCTATCGCAGAGAACAGAAGGTGACTGGAAAACTTTACTGACCAATCTCCCCAGTTGCAACTATCCGTGTTCTAACAACTCTGTGCAACTACCCAGTAGCTAGCCAAAACCCCATGAGCATTCCGGCTCATCACCTATACAAAACAACATAATCACTGCTACATCCATGTCATATATATGACAACCCATCTCGTAGTTCCTCATTTAACGTAAACATGGGATACGTCTCAATCAACTACATCAGAAATGCTCCATTCTCTGAAACATTGCATTCGTATACAATACCCTTCCTTCCACCCGAGAATGATCAAACAACACTCGTGTAAAAATCAACCATCGTCTGAGCCCTGAAACTAGTTTCACAAGCTTCAGACCAAGTAAATTCCATCGCCAGTCAGCGGTGTAGTACCACTAGAGCATCCTATCCATATCTATGGTAATAATTAAACCAATACCAGAAAACCACCATCTACGGTGGTCGAGTGCTCAACTCCAACTGCCACCATCAACAGTGGCCAAGTTACGCAACTTCAACGACCACACCTGATCCAAAATATACGACTTCTCAAATCCCTGAACGACTAAGTCATCAATAAGTCTAATAAGATAATCCAAAAGCTCATACAATTCATACCAAGTATAAAATTGTCATCACTTCACACCTGCATCCTCTTTACTCTAGGATGATGATATATCCACCATCTCAATGACAATGATAATTGTATGACACCATGTCACTACAATATCAACCCACCAGTCATAAATCAATCCTAGAGTATACACAGGTGTCCTATAGCTGATCTAAATAGATCATCTATTAACAATAAAGGATATTAATTTCCTTCTACCACTACCGCATTCCATCATTGATAATCGATGTATAACCTTAAAGGTTCATCTCTCTTTGAACAACGAGTTCCAGAGCTTCTTAAGAAATAAAATACTGGGACAAATAAATATCCCATCCAACACCTCCTATAATTGGAACATAGATTCTTCCAACTCCCATAGTGTTAAGCAACACTGATAGCAACTAAATTATTCCCTGGTAAAATCGTCATTCTAACAAATACCTCACGGCATCATCAACCTTACCAACTTTGAAAGACCAATCGATGACAGTATCTAAGCAACTCGATTTGGCGCTCAGCCAATTGGATGACATTGCCTTGAGTATATCACGAGCTTCAACAACCTTGTGCGCTTTTCACTAGCCCTCAGCTAACGCACCATAAGTACAAACATTTGGCTCGTAAAATATCATTACCTCAGTACCAAATAAATTATCACCCAGTATGGGATCTTCGATATCGAAAACTATTTCTGAAATCACTCCGGTCGCCTACTCTACTTGCCTATACAGTGGCAAGCCTAGAAGTTCATCCAACACTACATCTGATTACTCTCAAATTATACACGCATCCGAGAGACATTCTTATACCATCATGTCACAATCATAACCTCCAAGTTAATATCTAGATATCCACATCATATCACCCAAGTCAACTATAACACAACTAAGTCAACTCTCTCACCATAATATAACATTTCCATCAATCAACCTCTATACATCCAAAATCAATATCATGCCCCTCTGATAATCATCACAGTAATCATCTCAACATCTCACCTATCGGTGGAAACACTATTAATCCACATGATCCAAATATAGAAAACCTTCTAATCCTATCTATACATGTTTTAACCAAAGATATCTGTAAACTATCAGTATCTCTCAATATATCATTAAGTAAGGTAAACTATAGTAATACCCCAATGATCAATCCTTCAACCATCTACAACTCCTTTCGAGTAAAGATGTAAACTTGTACAACTTCTACTCTTAATGGATTCCCTATTTCACAGTGACCTAGAATAAGAATTCGGTAACTGTATGCATCTAAGTGTACACCTCTTCCTATCATTTTCTTCAAGAACCACAAAACTAGCCTCATATCTCCACAAGTGCACAAATCATTTCTGATAGCCACATAAATCTGAGGAGAAAGCTTTAATCCATATTCCTATTTTCCGCTGGGAAATGAAGTGTTTCATCAATCTTTCATTCCCGGGACAGAGCCTTGATCACCACCAAAAATAAACTAAAATTCCAACTAATCCCTCAATCACTCAAGAGGTTGTAAACTTCCATCATCAACATCAAGTCACCATCACTAACAACAAACATGATCAATATCGAGCATCAACATGGGAACGAAATAATGCCACGTGAATTTAGCTAGAAGAGCAAGTTCACGACTTCTACGGTTGCCTTATCAAAAGTGTAGGTTATTATCACTAGATCGACTACACCAATATCTTGAGACACTTGCTGCAATGTCATTTTCATAAATACGACTCACCCTAATGCCTCCCGATAGGAACTGATGGAAGATCGAACTATCCTAATCCAAATGTAAACCAATAAATCGTGGGTGATCGAAAACAACTCAATCACTTTCTTGAGCCATTAAGTGGGGGTAAACTCTGCATGTCTAATAAACTCTATAGTGAACTCCTTTAACAATTTATCACTCAACCAAAGGCTAAAGAATTCCCCAACAATGAGTCATACAAAATAGCATAGAGAAATACTGTCTCTCGAAAACATCATGAACCCGTGATCCCGTAATGGGTTATTTCCCCAAAATTCTTCTACATATTCCACCAAGTAACAACTTGATCATTCCAATACTAAGAAACTAACTCCACTCCCCCTATATACATACAAGTTAGGTACTTAAAAGTACCTTCAACGTTATCGATCTAGGCTCAAGCAGCTCAAGGATCAAAATCCTTATGAAACTTCATAACTTAAACCTCCATTGTCTGCATCAACAATAGTATACATTTCTTGTCCATTACCCCACAGGGTAATAATCTGACTAGCATAATTAGTGAAAATCCCTAACACTGTAGCCTTTGATTTCCACAACAAATGTGACGACTTAACCCCTGCTTTCCGACTCGATATCAGTCAGCTCTCTAAGGAACTTCATCTTTTCGACACAAGTTCAAGACTCACAGACTGAACAGTTCATTTACATAGTCAACTCCATCTACGATTACGAATAGTGACCAACACACTAAATGTTATTTCCTGTTATCCACTAAACACATAGCCAATCTAACCGGGAGTATAAACACTAACGGCAACTCCGGCTAGTCGCCTTGGTGGGCGACCCCTACTACGAGTCTGCACATGTGTCATAACTCTATAGACCTTTCTGGCAACTCAATTGCCAGAGATCTCAATGTCCTCTTGCGTGGCTGCACTGCACCACATCTCAAAGCAAGAGCACACCCACCTCGTCTCATATCTGTTAAATTATTACAGATGTTACTACAAGTAAAAACATATAAATTTCATCATCATACCTATTTCACCATCATGAGAGGTCCCGTCGACGCCAAATCCCCAAATTAACCTCGTCAATAATACCTCAAATTTCCGAAATATAAAAATCGTCGGAAATCCATACCAATCCATAAATACTCAAGTTAACCTGCCAAACATGGCGAACTCCGAAAACACCAAAACCCCCTAGGAACTCGTAAACCTAGAGCTCTGATACCAAATAAATTGTCACGCCCCGAGGGAGTCCCCGCTAGAAAAAAATACGACAGCATCTCCCCTATACGGGTGACAATACCAATTTTCAAACAAGGCCTACACGACCACTATACATCGGTCAACATGACCGGAATCCAAACATTACACGCAGGTAATAAAATAGGCCTCAGGCCAACAATCAAATAATATAGTAAATAGTCTATCACAACTAAACCTACCCCTTCGGCCATCTGGGCAGGAATACTCAACCGAAATACAATCAAGAACAAAACTCTGAATTGAGATCCATAGGGACACCAAAAATCCATGAGTACATAATCCAACTCCAGTCCTAAACATATCTTCTAATCAAAATCTAAATCCATAAAACAAATAACCAATAAAACTATCACGACGAGAGGGGTTTGGCAGCTGCACTCTCCTGACAACTTCATCTTGAAATAGACATAAATCAACGGGTTAAGTTCAAAGAACTTAGCGGATGTAGTCGATATGCAAAGTAAGATATAGCTAATAATAACAATCATGCCAGTACAGTCTCATATATAGGGTATGCAAGAAAGAAATACAAAAGGACTGTACTTACTTGAATCTCCTACCCTGATATAGGAGCATGTGCCACACTAGAAAAAATAAAGTCTCCAGACCATATACAAATATGTATCCTATCTGCATGGCAATCATATGCAACATCTAAGGCAACAATAAAAATGCAGCAAAAACAATACAAATGCTATCCATGCAAAATGCATGCGGTGCAAATGACATGGTCACCCCTGACGCCAGTCAGCCGCCTCACATGCGATGGTGAAGCCGAGTGGGTAGGGCTATGACAACTGTGCACTCTGCCATCACTGCTCCTGAATGACCAAGTGGATAGAATGCTGTCGGAGTACACCTATCCTCCTGCCCTAAATAGAGTGGGGGAGTTAAGCTCTCATCTCCCGGTGTCGTAGACCAGAGGAGGGATCCCTGCCCGCTACCATGCTATCTCATCACTACCCATGAGCGGACCAGCGGAGCCTGACAGAGCAACTGCACACAACCTCCAGATGTACCACTAATCCATGAGTGACAGTGTGTGCAGACCATGTAATTGGCTGTGGGCTCCACTATAAAGGAACCCCGTCGAGCCAGCATGCAATCATGCAAGATGGTGAATGATACTAAAGCTTGTAAATCCAACTAAAACACATATCCAAATAATATGCACAACCAATAAGTACATATCTATGATCCAAGTAAAACAGGGAAGATATAATCATAACCGATCAAATGCATGTATCAAGTAGGCACAAAAACCTATCAGGCATATAAACACGAAAACTATTGCAAGCTATCCTAACTAGCATATCAACATGACTATATCTAAGAGATAAGTCAAAATACCCGCCTGATTAAAATGCTCGAGAAAAATAAAATCGTCATGACCATGGACCTGCCTTGTGATCGAAACCTGCATACAACATAATTATTATTAAGCACAAAAATACAATCCACCGTCAAATCAAATTTAAAGCCAATTTCGTATATAACCAATTAACCCAAATCAACTTACAATTTCACTAATTTATCTAACCCTTTCACAACCCTCACAACTCCCCATTACACCAATTTAGGGATCCAACCACCCGAATTGAAATCTCATCACAACCCAAAGTAGATCCACCCCCAAATCGAGCCTAATCTTGATTTGCTTTAGATCTAACATTATAATCATAACAAACATTAGACCAACTATATAATTGTGTACATCCATAACGTATCCATATTTAAGCTTACCGAACAATTGCTTCAATCACATGACTCCTTGATCCAAGTTTTAGGGTATCAAATCTGTATCAATCGAACTGCAACACCTCGTACTCAGATTTCCTTCAACACCTGATCATTTGCAAGTTATAACCATCCATAACCTATTAAAGAGATATATATAAACTAAAGTCCATCCCAACGAATACCATCAAAGAGGAGATTGCACTGGACTGTCGATCGGACTTCCGACCACTCTAAGATGCAACGAAACTGAGTTTTCCTGATGCAGCAATAGGTCAGCCGATCTAGGGCTCACGAAACAATGTGTGGCAGCCTGAGCGGAGGGAAGGAGATCCGGCGATCTCGACTGTCGAGAGAGACAGCTAGCCTGCTGGCGACAATGGGGCGAAGGTACAAGCCCGAGGTGGAGATCACGGATGAAGCGATGGCTGAGATCAAAATCAGAGACTGTCGAACCTGGCAGTCTCGCATGCACTGGCGATGAACTGCGATGGCCTATGTAGGGAAGGGCGACGATGGCGTTCTTTGGAAGAGGAGGCCACGACAACGGGCCTATGGCAGAAGAGGCCGACGCATGTGTGACTCGGGTGAGCAACGACAGAGGGAGGTTCAGCCGCCGCCGTCTGCCATGAGGAGAAAGGCGAGAGGAGGCTGACACTCGTCGTCTAGGGTAGAGGAGGTCAGCGCGAGGAAGAGCAAAGCAGCGGTGGAAGGCAAACGCTGCCTGTGAGCTGCGACCCCAGCGTCGGATGACGAAGGGGAGACCTTGCGTGGTCGACGCAGGGGAAGAAGAAGACTCGACCGCGAGGAAGGGCGAGGAGAAGAATGGCGGCCTGGTCATCTGCAGAGAAGAGATCGCGAGAGAATCCAGCGACAGAGGAGAGGGAAGCGTGAGAGAGAAGAGTGCGCGGAAGAGGGCTCGCGCAAGAGAACTGTCGGCTAAGGAGATGGGGTCGCGAGAGAGAAACCGGCGCGGCGGAGAGAAAAAGATCGGGAAATTAGAAAGTAAAAACCTAAGTTTATTAATCCTATTAACTAGTCCAAATAGGTCCTTTAAAAGCCTGTTTATTTTATCCCCATAAAAATCTCGTACAAGCCCCATTTAATTCCAGAAAAATTTCGAAAAAAATTCCTAAAATTCTCTGCAAATCCCAAAAATAATCCCTAGGATTATTTTCCCGAAATTTTGGCCATTTAATTTATTTTTTAAATATCAGTATTTAACACCCATGGTCCCGGGGTGGTGAGTATAAACTCAGGGGTAATATGTAGAGATTGCATGAACATATAAAGATAAAGAGATCTACAAGTGTACATGTGAAGATCTATAGGTATACATCATGAGTCCAATAGACATACAGTCCTATCCAAATTTAATAATAAGTAACCACAGTATAGTCATACTCAATGTATATACTAAACTGATCAACTGAACATGAAGTAATGTACCAACGTACCTGACGGTTTGCAACACCATAAGCTATATCATCCTGAACAGATATATAATAACATAACCCATATAACATACAAAGTCAATCTCATACCTGACCAACACTCAAACATATGAAAATATATATTCACATGTAATAACATCCTGGTCCATACCACACTATGACATGACGCTAATTAAATGTATACAACAGTCTGGACCAACACATATATCATGCTCAACACATAGCAGTATATAATATGCAAATGGCATGTATCATGATGTACAAGCATGTGCAACAATCATAGCTCAATCAAATGCAGCATCTCATAGGCATATGTAAAATATATATCAAATACATGCATACATATATATCAGCAATGCATATGCATGGCCATGTCTGTGGACCCGTCCAACCACGACCCCAGGATGGCCCGGGTGGCATGGCATGATGACTAGCCCGACTCCAGCTTCAACTACTCTCGAGTGACCGAGTTTGGTAGTATAAATGAGTAACATATAAGTATAAAAAGCTAACTACTCCCCGGGGGTCCCTACTATTGGCCGCTTCGTCACTACCCATGAGTAGACGAGCTTCGCACACAAGACAACTGATGCCATGCTAGGAGGCTCGTTGGCTCCCATGTCCCCGGATTAAAATTTTCACTAATGAAAACTAATCCGGATGGGATGAGTTTCCTAAGCTCAACCAATTAGTCATCGTGCTAACGACTTGAGCGATCGCTTGAACAAACTAGTTGTTCAAGCGACAAAACTCTTCTAGTCGGTTAGCCACGGAAGAGACGAGGGACGGATTGCCGGTTTTTGTGTTTATCTTCGGGGTCCATGATTATACAAATACATATGGATGTAGACATGTATAATCAACACATACAAACATATTAATAAGAACATGCAAAGATCGATAATAAAACTTGTAAAACTTTTATACCTCTCGATCTTCTATCGTATGTCCTAACCTCCTTGTAGACTTCGTGTGGGTGAAGATCCTCCACAAGTTGAAGCTTCCTAGATCTTCTTCAATCAAAAGAAAGAAGAACTCTCCTTCCCTTCTTACTTGAGCCAACCACCAAGCCACAAAAGCTTGATGCCGCCGGCCCCAAGAAAAGAGAGAACAAGATGGCCAACCAAGGAACCAAACAAGGGAACAATCCCTATCTCCTAGTGCCGCCGGCCAAGAGGAAAAGGATGAGAGAAAGACCGGCCAAAGGGGAGCAATAGAAAACCCTACAACCCCTTTGTGTCGCCGGCCCTAGTTGGAGTGAAGAGGAGAGGAGGAATAGGTTGAGCCCTGACCAAGGTAGAGGGAAGAGAGATAGGTGCCGACAACCCCTTAGGAAGAAGACCTATTCTTGCCGCCGACTCCACCTCCCAAACCCTAGCCGCCCAACCAAACCCTAACCGTCCTAGGATTTCTTGCCGCCCAAGATAATGATAGGCAAAACCCTAATCTCCAAAAACAACCAACCTCTAACCACCCACCTTAAGCCCCCTTTTATAGAGTTAGGCTTAATCCTTGTTTTAATCTCCACCGTTGGATCTAGGGATTTAATCTCAACAGTCGGATCTAGAGATTTAATCTCAACCGTCGGATCTAGAGATTTAATCTCCACCGTCGGATCTAAAGTTTTGTTTTTCATCATTGGATCTAGGCTCCATGAGGTTTTAAAAGGCTACAATAGGGACCATGAAGAGGAGTTTGATCTTGGCCACCCGATGGATCGGAACCACACAAACTTGATCCATCAATGATGTTCCATTCCACTAGAGGATCATCATTGAATTACCTCACCAACCCCCATAAATTAATATGGGCTCCATATATTATTTGTACATCCATCTCCCCCTGTTTAAGATATCGAATGTCCATCAATTAATTGATTTACTGATCATCAATCAATTAACATCTAACTCCTCGAGTAGTACCACTCAACCTTATCATCATGTTGACTAAGTCAACCTGCAGGGTTTACATGATGAACCTTATGAGCTCCTCAAGGGGACATCATCAACCTAATATATAGGACACGGTTTCCTCCTATAATTAACGACACACCATGTAAATAATATCATTTTCCAACTTACCGGGCATATTGATTTAATCCATTTAAATCTCACCCTTTGGTAAATCAAAGAAATAAATACTAAGTACATGTACCCGTTATTATATCGGGATTAAGAGCATGTACAACATAATATCGAGGTCTGATTTAATTATTTAGTCAGCAATACATTGAATCACCTCTATGTCGGTCCTGCTCAATACACCTAAGTGTACTAGTGTAACTCTATGTTCAAGAAAAACCAATACCAAGCTACACTACAACCATGCCAATGGTTTGTCCAAAACTATCTTGGTTGTGAGCCTCTACTTATATTCTACAAGGGACCGATAACATGATCTTCTGTGCCACACCAAGCACCATGTTATCTACAATGTAAAGTATTAGACAATATGCACACATATAATAAATATAAAGTGTAAACAATGATCATGTGATTCTTATTTCAAAATAAAAATGTTTATACAAAAGATCTAGGCTTTCAGTATACATCCCAACAATCTCCCACTTATACTAAAAGACTATGCTGTCATCACACTGCCATACATCTGATCCCCATGTCCTCCACATGCCTATCAAACGATTTCGCTGGAAGGGCCATAGTGAATGGATCCGTCAGGTTATCCTCGTTGGGAATTGCTTCGGAGGCTCATTGGCTCCCATGTCCCCAGATTAAAAATTTCACTAATGAAAACTAATCCGGATGGGATGAGTCTCCTAAGCTCAATCAATTCATCGTCGTGCTAACGACTTGAGCGATCGCTTGAACAAACTAGTTGTTCAAGCGACAACACTCTTCTAGTCGGTAAGCCACGGAAGAGACGACGGATGGATCGTCGATTTTTGTGTTTATCTTCGGGGTCCATGATTATACAAATACATACAAATGTAAACTAGTATAATCAACACATACTAATATAAGGAACATAATAATAAGAACATGCAAAGATCAATAATAAAAGTAGTAAAACTTTTATACCACTCGATCTTCTACCGTATGTCCTAACCTCCTTGTAGACTTCGTGTGGGCGAAGATCCTCCACAAGTTGAAGCCTCCTAGATCACGTTCTTCCCTTCCTTGCTCGCTTTGAACAAAGAGAAGAACCAAACAAAACTCCTTCTCCTATCTAGAACTGACCACCAGGCCAAGGAGCTTGATATAGCTGCCGGCCAAGGAGAAGAGGAGGAATATGTTGAGCGCCGGCCAAGGTAGAGGGGAAGATGGAGTGGGCACTGGTTACACCTTAGGAAGAGAAAGGAAGCAAACCCTAATCTCCCACCTTGTTGCCGCCCAAGCCAAAACCCTAACCTTAATCCTTTGGGCGCCGGCCAAAGCAAGGAGGAAGATGGAGTGGGCGTCGGCTACACCTTAGGAAGAGAAAGCAAGCAAACCCATATCTCCCTCCTTGTTGTCGCCCACTCCACAAGCCAAACCCTAGCCGCCCAAGGGACAAACCCTAATCCCTCCTTGGATTTCTTGCCACCCAAACTCTTGAGAGGCAAAACCCTAATCTTCCAAGCATTAGGTTGCGGCCCAAGCCTTAGCCCTTTATTTATAGAGTTGGGCTTAAGCCTCCTTTAATCTCCACCGTCGGATCTAGGGATTTAATCTCCACCGTCGGATCTAGGGTTTCATCCCAACCGTCGGATCTAGGGTTTCATCCCAACCGTCGAATCTAGGGTTTCATCCCATTCGTCGGATCTAGAGATTTAATCTCAACCGTTGGATCTAGAGATTTAAACTCAACCGTCGGATCTAGAGTTTTATGTTCCATCATTGGATCTAGGCTCCATGAGGTTTATGTTAGGCTACGATAGGGACCATGAGGAGGAGTTGGATCATGGTCACCCGATGGATCGGAACCACACAAACTTGATCCATCAATGATGTTCCATTCCACTAGAGGATCATCATTGAATTACCTCACCAACCCCCATAAATTAATATGAGCTCCATATATTATTTGTACATTCATCTCCCCGTGTTTAAGATATCGAATGTCCGTCAATTAATTGATTTACTGACCATCAATCAATTAACATCTAACTCCTCGAGTAGTACCACTCAACATTATCATCATGTTGACTAAGTCAACTTGCAGGGTTTACATGATGAACCTTATGAGCTCCTCAAGGGGACATCATCAACCTAATATATAGGACACGGTTTCCTCCTATAATCAACGGCACACCATGTAAATAATATCATTTCCCAACTTACCGGGCATATTGATTTAATCCATAGAAATCTCACCCTTTGGTAAATCAAAGAAATAAATACTAAGTACATGTGCCCGTTATTATATCGGGATTAAGAGCATGTACAACATAATATCCGAGGTCCGATTCAATTATGTAGTCAACAATAAATTGAATCACCTCTATGTCGGTCCTGCTCAATACACCTAAGTATACTAGTGTAACTCTATGGTCAAGACAAACCAATACCAAGCTACACTACAACAATGCCAATGGTTTGTCCAAAACCATCTTGGTTGTGAGCCTCTACTTATATTCTACAAGGGACTGATAATATGATCTTTTGTGCCACACCAAGCACCATGTTATCTACAGTGTAGAGTATTAGACAATATGCACACATATAATAAATATAAAGTGCAAACAATGATCATGTGATTCTTGTTTCAAAATAAAATGTTCATACAAAAAGAGCTCGGCTTTTAGTATACATCCCAACAATTTCTCACTTATACTAAAAGACTATGCTGTCATCACACTGCCTTACATCTGATTCCCTTTCCCTCCACATGCCTATCAAAGCTCTCGCTAGAAGGGCCTTAGTGAAAGGGTCTACCAGGTCATCCTCTGATGCAATCTAGGCGACAACAACTTCTACCTCCTTTACGATTTCTCGTATCAGGTGGTACTTGCTCTCTATGAATTTACTTACCTTATGGGCTCGTGGTTCCTTCGAGTTTGCAACTGCACCATTATTATCACAATAAATTGTGATATTTCTGGGCAAACCAGAAATCACATCCAAGTCCATCAGGAAGTTCCTGAGCCACACAGCTTCTTTGGCCGTCTAAGAGGCTGCCACATACTCAGCTTCCATGGTGGAGTCCGTCATGCATTTCTGCCGGACACTCCTATATACAATGGCTCCACCTCCCAAAGTAAATACAAAACCCGAGGTAGACTTACTGTTATCCATATCAGATTGGAAATCGAAATCCGTGTAACCCACAGGGAGTAATTGGTCTGCCCGGTAAACTAGCATATAATCCCTAGTCCTTTTCAGGCACTACAATATATGATTTACCGCAGTCCAATGTCCCTGTGCTGGATTACTCTGATATCTGCTGACCATGCCCATGGCATAGCAAATATCGGGTCTCGTACATAGCATCGTATACATGAGGCTTCCTGCTGCCGAAGCATGAGGAACCACCTTCATCTCTTCTATCTCCTCAGATGATCTAGGACACATCTCCTTAGATAATGGAACTCCATGCCTAAAAGGTAGAAAACCTTTCTTGGAGTTTTGCATGCTAAAATGATCCATAATCGTGTCTATGTATGAAGCTTAGGATAGCACACTAACCTTGATCCCAATGATGTGTCCCACTTCTCCCAAGTCCTTCAAAACTGTTTGGACAACCATACCCTTACGTCTGATAACACTCTGATATTGTTGCCAACTAACAAAATGTCATCTACGTATAGTACAAGAAATACCACTACGTTTCTATCACATCTCTTGTATACACAAGACTCATCCGGACTTTGAATAAATCCATAAGTCTAGATTTACCTCATCAAAGCGGATGTTCCAAGACCTCGAAGCTTGTTTCAATCCATAAATGGACCGATTAAGCTTACATACAAGATGCTCTTTTCCCTTAGCAATGAATCTCTCTGGTTGCTTCATATAGATGTTCTCCTCAAGACTTCCATTAAGGAAAGCTGTCTTGACATCCATCTGCCACACCTCATAATCCACATGAGCTGCTATGCATAAGAGCTCTCATACCTAATTTGAATCCATAGATTCAATCTCAGTATTCATTGTGAAATCACGCCTATCGTCGCCTGGCTGGACCAAGCGTTACTCACCTGGTCTTCCCACACCTGGAAGTGGGTTTTTGCCTTCCCCGGGATTCGAACTCTAGACCTCCAGGCTAAATACTAAAGTTTATGAATCCTGGTAACCAAGTGATCACGCCCCGAGAGTATGCCGTGCCGAAAAGCAAACGGACGACATCTCCTCTGTACATGGCAACATATCGAGTTAATACAAGGCCCGTAGGCCCACAATAACATAACATATATATGGACAATACCAAACAATACATCCACAACAACACAACAAGTGCGCACCGGTGCGACTCTAACATACTACACAAAAACCACATACAAACCAACAGCAAAATACAACACTGATTATACATGGCCATAATACAAAACAATAGCGGAAGCAAATATGTGGAAACCCCAATTGTTCGGTGTGAGATAGGATCAGCTGGACGAGCTCCGAACGTCCAAGGAATCTTCTACCTGTTATCTGGGCGACAGGAAACCCAGGGACCAGGGGTGGTGAGTATAAACTCAGGGGTAATATATATAGAAAGTGCATGAACATATAGGGTAAAGAAATCTACAAGTATACATGTGAAGATCTACAGGTATACAGCATGAGTCCAATAGACATACAGTCCTATCCAACTCTAATAACAAGTAACTACAGTAAAGTCATACTCAGTGTATATACTAAACTGATCAACTGAACATGAAGTAATGTACCAACGTACCTGATGGTCTGTAACACCAGATGCTAGATCATCCTGAACAGATTTACAATAACATAACTCATATAATGTACCAAGTCAATCTCATACCTGACCAATACTCCAACATATGAGAAGTATATGATCACCTGTAATAACAACCCGGTTCGTACCACACAATGACATGATACTAATCAAATACATATAACAGTCTGAATCAACGCATATATCATGCTCAACACATAGCAGTATATAAAATACAAATGACATGTATCATGATGAACAACCATATGCAGCAATCATAGCTCAATCAAATGTAGCATCTCACAGGCATATGTAAAATATATATCAAATACATGCATACATATATATCAGCAGTGCATATGCATGGTCACTGTCTGCGGACCAATCCAACCATGACCCCAGAGTGGCCAGGGTGGCACGACAATGACAACTAGCCCGACTCCAACTACCACTAATCTCGAGTGGCCGAGTTGGGTAGTATGACTGAGTAGCGTATAAGCGTAAAAAGCTAACTACTCCTAGGGGCCCCTGCTGCAAGCCACGCCGTCCCTACCCATGAGTAGACAAGTGCCGCACACAGGACAACTGCACATCACACAACCACCGTCTATAGTGGGCGAGTGCTAACACCACTCTGCTCAGTAGCCAGGTGCGCATCTCCAGCTACCACCATCCATAGTGGCCGAGCGCGGCACATCCAATGCTCTGCCCTCAAGCCTGCTACCACTACCCAGAGTGGCCGGGGAGGTAGGATGACAGACGACTTGTCACAACCACAAAGGAGACCCAGTCAATAGCATGCATGCAAATGTAATGATGCATAGATCCACACAAGTATCCTAGCAACACTCCCTATCTCACAGGGAGTCCTGGTCAACCAAAACTCAACTATGCAAGGACTACAATCCACAAGACTCTCTCTACCGTACAAAGAGTCATACTCATCTGACAGTCAACCATGCTAAGACCTCTAGTCAATAGCGAGATACTATCAACCATCCATGTAACCATACTCAGATATACGATCCATAATGGATATACAATCATGCTAGGACCTCTAGTTCGTAACCACATACAGACAGCCACACATGTTTATCTATGCACAGACAACTAAATCCATCATAGATGCACAACTAATATATGTACGATACAACAATCGACTCCATAACCCAATTCATCAACTAACCCTAGTGATGTAACACAGTAACCCAATCTGAGGTCACAAAGATAACTCTAACCACCTGTACTTACTGAACATCCATCAGCTAATACATAATAGGGTTTATAGTTCCTATCTGAGCTAGATAATCAATGAAGTACCAGAGAATATATCTCAAAGGTCAAGGCAGTACAAGCATATGATTAAATAAGAGTGGATTTAAGGTAAACAGGTATAAACATAAATCCAAGATCATGCACTAGAATTTGATCAAAACTACTGGACCAGGTAGATATTACCCACCTGCTATGTAGCTCGTATCATCCATCCATAATTATGAGCATCATCCCTAATCGAAGTCCTGCCATTAATAGTTAGTTAGCTATAGATCAAGCTAACCAAATCCATAACTCAATCCACAACACCTACTCTATTCACAACTAATAATCCACAATCAACTACAAAAACAATAAGTATCAGTATCACTTTGATATATACTTACCTCATGTTGCTTTAATCTCTCCCAGCTTGTTCACCCGAAGGAAACTGCGATTCAACCAATAACATCGCTACCAGGAGCTACATAACACAAATATCACAACAACAATCATACAACATACACTAGATCTAAATCCATGAACCACCTACTTCATTTCAATCAATTCACTTCAACGCACCAATTCACAATACCTTATTGTCAATACCTCCAACCGTAGCACAACTAGTGCAGCTTCAATCATAGCTGCCCAATTCCAAGTATAGGTATTAGATCTGCATCAACCAACCAAATCAACTATAATTATCACTCAACAACTACAATTCAACCCAAATCTACATTTACCTTGCTTACCCTCACCCGCGCAGCTTCAAACCCATCAGCCTACCGTTGAGCTACAAGAGTAGCATTCATCCACCAAATCTCAAAATGGATTTTGGATTTCCAGAGCAGGCTCTGATCCACTGATCGAGCCACCAACGACCACCACCACCTTAGATCTCTATAGTGGTATCAAGCAGCTGTGATGCACCCGTAAGAACCTAGCAGCCAATGTGTTGTTCATAGCTAAGGCAAAGGTAGCTGATGGTGGAAATCAATCGGCGCTTCAAGTAGTGGCTAACTGCAAGGTCGATCAGCCAAGCGCAGGGGAAGAAAAACACCATCGACGAGGAAGAAGAGCGTCGACGAGCTGAGCTTCGCGATAAGAACTAGATCAGGATCGGGGATAATCGAAGGCGTCGCGGCGACGAAAATAGAGGAAGGGGAAGAACACCAGCATGGTCGACGGTCGATCCGTGTGACCAAAGGCAGCTATGACAGTGAAGGCGGGCCGACCTGTCAAGCAGCAGATAGGCAACGATCCTGCGTAAAGATCCACATCGACGACAATCGATACTAGCAGCAGATCAGGGCGTCGGATGGGGCGGAGTAGCGTCAACTGCAAGGTGCAACGACCGGAGCAATCCACAGTGGTGAAAGCTAAGAACGACGGAGATGGTAGCGAGTATCGCATACCGACCGACTAGGGCAACCGGAGGAGTTAGCTTGGTGGCCGCAGTGATCATCCCATGGTCCAGAGCAAACTCAAATACTGAAGAAGCTCGTTGCCGCCGGAATCGAGAGGGAGAGGCATCGGCGATTGAGCACCGGGGAGAAGAAATCGCCGGCAACAGCGGGGTCGTTGATTGTGGTGAAGATGGTGGCGATCGAAAATGGGAAGAAGAAATCGGCGAAAGAAATCGCGATGAGAAGGGAGAAGAAGAAATCGGGTTAGCGGATATGGGTTGGCTCAGCCCTTTTAAAAATAGTCCAATGGGGTTCAGCTTGTGGTTAGGCTAACCCATGTCAAGCTTAAACTAGCTATTATCTGGGCGACAGGAAACCCAGGGTCCAGGGGTGGTGAGTATAAACTCAGGGGTAATATATATAGAAAGTGCATCAACATATAGGGTAAAGAAATCTACAAGTATACATGTGAAGATCTACAGGTATACAGCATGAGTCCAATAGACATACAGTCCTATCCAACTCTAATAACAAGTAACTACAGTAAAGTCATACTCAGTGTATATACTAAACTGATCAACTGAACATGAAGTAATGTACCAATGTACCTGACGGTCTGTAACACCAGATGCTAGATCATCCTGAACAGATTTACAATAACAAAACTCATATAATGTACCAAGTCAATCTCATACCTGACCAATACTCCAACATATGAGCAGTATATGATCACCTGTAATAACAACCCGGTTCGTACCACACAATGACATGATACTAATCAAATGCATATAACAGTCTGAATCAATGCATATATCATGCTCAACACATAGCAGTATATAAAATACAAATGACATGTATCATGATGAACAACCATATGCAGCAATCATAGCTCAATCAAATGTAGCATCTCACAGGCATATGTAAAACATATATCAAATACATGCATACATATATATCAGTAGTGCATATGCATGGTCACTGTCTACGGACCCATCCAACCACGACCCCAGAGTGGCCAGGGTGGCACGACAATGACAACTAGCCCGACTCCAACTACCACTACTCTCGAGTGGCCGAGTTGGGTAGTATGACTGAGTAGCGTATAAGCGTAAAAAGCTAACTACTCCTAGGGGCCCCTGCTGCAAGCCACGCCGTCCCTACCCATGAGTAGACAAGTGCCGCACACAGGACAACTGCACATCACACAACCACCGTCTATAGTGGGCGAGTGCTAACACCACTGGCCAAGAGCGTGCGCATCTCCAGCTACCACCATCCATAGTGGCCGAGCGCGGCACATCCAATGCTCTGCCCTCAACCCTGCTACCACTACCCCGAGTGGCCGGGGAGGCAGGATGACAGACGACTTGTCACAACCACAAGGGAGACCAAGTCAATAGCATGCATGCAAATGTAATGATGCATAGATCCACACAAGTATCCTAGCAACACTCCCTATCTCACAGGGAGTCCTGGTCAACCAAAAGTCAACTATGCAAGGACTACAATCCACAAGACTCTCTCTACCGTACAAAGAGTCATACTCATCTGACAGTCAACCATGCTAAGACCTCTAGTCAATAGCGAGATACTATCGACCATCCATGTAACCATACTCAGATATACGATCCATAATGGATATACAATCATGCTAGGACCTCTAGTTCGTAACCACATACAGACAGCCACACATGTTTATCTATGCACAGACAACTAAATCCATCATAGATGCACAACTAATATATGTACGATACAACAATCGACTCCATAACCCAATTCATCACCTAACCCTAGTGATGTAACACAGTAACCCAATATGAGGTCACAAAGATAACTCTAACCACCTGTACTTACTGAACATCCATCAGCTAATACATAATAGGGTTTATAGTTCCTATCTGAGCTAGATAATCAATGAAGTACCAGAGTATATATCTCAAAGGTCAAGGCAGTATAAGCATATGATTAAATAAGAGTGGATTTAAGGTAAACAGGTATAAACATAAATCCAAGATCATGCACTAGAATTTGATAAAAACTACCGGACCAGGTAGATATTACCCACCTGCTATGTAGCTCGTAACAGCCATCCATAATTATGAGCATCATTCCTAATCGAAGTCCTGCCATTAATAGTTAGTTAGTTGTAGATCAAGCTAACCAAATCCATAACTCAATCCACAACACCTACTCTATTCACAACTAATAATCCACAATCAACTACAAAAATAGTAAGTATCAGTATCACTTTGATATATACTTACCTCATGTTGCTTTAATCTCTCCCAGCTTGTTCACCCGAAGGAAACTGCGATTCAACCAATAACATCGCTACCAGGAGCTACATAACACAAATATCACAACAACAATCATACAACATACACTAGATCTAAATCCATGAACCACCTACTTCATTTCAATCAATTCACTTAAACGCACCAATTCACAATACCTTATTGTCAATACCTCCAACCGTAGCACAACTAGTGCAGCTTCAATCATAGCTGCCCAATTCCAAGTATAGGTATTAGATCTGCATCAACCAACCAAATCAACTATAATTATCACTCAACAACTACAATTCAACCCAAATCTACATTTACCTTGCTTACCCTCACTCGCGCAGCTTCAAACCCATCAGCCTACCGTTGAGCTACAAGAGTAGCATTCATCCACCAAATCTCAAAATGGATTTGGGATTTCCAGAGCAGGCTCTGATCCACTGATCGAGCCACCAACGACCACCACCACCTTAGATCTCTATAGTGGTATCAAGTAGCTGTGATGCACCCGTAAGAACCCAGCAGCCAATGTGTTGATCATAGCTAAGGCAAAGGTAGCTGATGGTGGAAATCAATCGGCGCTTCAAGTAGTGGCTAACTGCAAGGTCGATCAGCCAAGCCCAGGGGAAGAAAAACACCATCGATGAGGAAGAAGAGCGTCGACGAGCTGAGCTTCGCGATAAGAACTAGATCAGGATCGGGGATAATCGAAGGCGTCGCAGCGACGAAAACCGAGGAAGGGGAAGAACACCAGCGTGGCCGATGGTCGATTCGTGTGACCAAAGGCATCTATGACAGTGAAGGCGGGCCGACCTGTCAAGCAGTAGATAGGCAACGATCTCGCAGAAGATCCATACGACGCATAATCGATACTAGCAGCAGATCGTATGCGTTGATGGGGCGGAGAAGGCCAATCGCAAGGTGCAACGACCGGAGCAATCCACAGCGGTGAAAGCTAAGAGCGACGGAGATGGTAGCGAGTATCGTATACCGACCGACTAGGGCAATCGGAGGAGTTGGCTTGGTGGCCGCGGTGATCATCCCATGGGCCGGAGCAAACTCAAATACTGAAGAAGCTCGTTGCCGCCGGAATCGAGAGGGAGAGGCAACGACGATTGAGCACCGGGGAGAAGAAATCGCCGGCAACAGCGGGGTCGTTGATTGTGGCGAAGAGGGCGGCGATCGAAAATGGGAAGAAGAAATCGACGAAAGAAATCGCGATGAGAAGGGAGAAGAAGAAATCGGGTTATCGGATATGGGTTGGCTCAGCCCTTTTAAAAATAGTCCAATGGGGTTCAGCTTGTGGTTAGGCTAACCCATGTCAAGCTTAAACTAGCTCAAGTTGACCTAAGACTAACCATATGAACTCCATTTAAATCCCAGAAAATTTCTGAAAATCCCTAAAAAATTCCATGAGCTAATTCTCAATTATCAAGGCTATTATTTGATTTTATAATTTTTTTTTTTCATATCTTACATTCTCCCCCACTAATAAAAATTTGGTCTCCAAATTTCTGACTCACGTACGAGTACAAGAGGTCACAACAACTACTCAAGTATCTGGGGAAAAGACACACACCTCAATTGTCTAAGTGGGGCACTGAGCTCGAATATTATATTCCTGCTTTTATATACACTCTCAACCGACCTATTAAGAGGCAAATAATTGTACCAAAGTGGAGCTCTATACCCGTAACCGATGGGAGACTTTACCAGAATCGTAAGATGAATCATGAATCACTATCAGAAATGATACTCAAGGTTACTCCATGGATATAATTCCATCAAGCGATCCAACGAAATCCATCTTACGGCTCGAAAGAAAATGAGCGGACCTAGCTAATCGATCATCGACTACCCAAATCCTATCAAGTCCTTTTCGAATTCTAGATAATCCCCCAACACAGTCCATCGTACTAGGCTACCACTTCCATCATGGTACGTAACCCTACTGGTCACTAATGTTTCGCCTTTAATTGTTGGCACACCCAACATCAAACTACGAAATCAACCATGTCCCACATGTCGTTCTACCACCAAGAATGTTCCATCACTATATAGCAACTACTCAATAGCTAGCCAAAACTCTAGGAGCACTCCTGCTCTATACATATACAATCAAGATAATTACTGCTTATCTCATAGTTCCTCAACTGACGTAGCCCTAAGACACGTCTCATACAACTGCATCGGGATCGCTCCTAATCCTTGAAATGATGCATCTGAGTACAATACCCTTCCATTCATATCGGATGGATTAACTAACACTGACACAAAAGTCAGCCATCGTCTAAGCCTTGAAACCTAGGTTCCCAAGCTTCCGACCAAGTGATTTCCATCACCTTCTTGGTCCAACAAGTCGACGGTATCGTATCGCTAGAACATCCTATCCTCATCTATGGTAAATACCAAAACAATCTAAGGACCACAACTTCCTTAAGATTGTGAATATATCCCCAATCATATATCCTCTACAGATATGACGACAATCGATCTCAAATACTCCAAGAGTACTTGATTCCTCAAGTTCATGAACGACTAAATCATCGATAAGTCTAACAACATTATCAACATCTCCTAAAATTCATACCAAGTAAGAAATATCGTCTTCTACACACCTGTATCCCTTTTACTCTAAGCTACAGATAGCTCAATCATCACACCGACAATGATAATTATATGACACTAAGTCACTACAATATCAAACCTCCAGTCGTAGGCCAACCCTAGGATATACACAGGTGTCATTTAGCTGATCTAAACAAATCATCTATCCACAATGAAGGATATTCATTCACAACAACTACTACATTTCAATCATCGATAATCGATGCATAGACTCAAAGTCTGACTCTCTTCTAACAAAGAGTTACAAGTCTTCTCAAGAAGAAACACTAAGGCAGATAAATCTCCCATAGTGTTTAGCAACACTGATACCAATAAAATCATCTCCTGGTATAAGGTCCCCAATATCAGGAATATTCCCGAAATCATCTCAATCGCATATTCCACTTGTCCAGGTAGTGACCAGCCCGAGAGTTCATCCGTAACTACATCTGAATACTCTCGGATTATACATACATCCGAGAGTCCTAGTATACAAACGCTCCAACTATCCAACTATCCATAAGGATATGTCTATAGTGGAGGTATGTCTAGCAAAGGCTAAGGGTATCCCTTGACTTCTTGATTGTTGATCAACATCTCACCTGACGGTAGAGAAAATCACCAACCCACAAGTCGATAGGAACCATTCGAACCCTGTCCAAGAATATTCTAGACAAAGATACCTGTAAACTACCAGTATCTCTCGATATATTCGCAAATAGGATAACCTAAAGCTATACCCCGAAGGACCGATCCTTCGGTCTTCTATACTTCTTCTCGAGTAATCATGTAAACTTGTCCAACATTTGTTCTGGACGGCTGAGCTCATGTAGATGCAAAGACTATCATGGAGGAACTGAAATCAACTACTGAAACTGAGGTACAAACTGAAACAACTGCAATGGAGATGGTAACCACTGTTGTACTGGAAAAGGATACACATCCGGCTGTATAATACTAAAGAACTGCCAACATCATAGCACGTTCCATCTCTGTGAAAGGTATAGCTGCAACTGGAGAATACTGCATAGATACGACCATCATCGTAAAATCTCTCCTCTGTATAAAGCATAACCACGTCTGGGAAAGTAACAGTTGTCGTCGTCTGGAAAGGTAACAGTTGTTGTCTGAAGGTCTAAGTCTTCTGAGATGTCTTCGGCTGATATTGCTGGGTAACTTACTTCTTCCAGATAAAAGTATCAAAGAGCTCCAACTATATCTGGGGTAGTAGATCGCTGCTGATGTGATAACCCAATCTTCTGTAATGATCTCAGCTTTCGAGGTTGTGGATCGTCTTCTCGAAAGCATCATCCATAGTCTTCAACTGAGTCTTCAAAATACATACCCTCCTTGTATATACCGACTGCTTATAGTAGAAACAGATACAATGGTCCATCAGATAATCTGGCTCTGTGTCTCGTCGTAACCCGCACTGCACACACATAATCCCTTCGGAGTCTTTCTTCTGAGTTCACTGATAAACATAAGAAAATACTAACGATCTACAATCGGTCTTCTATAATCGGACAACTCTCCAATAGTCGCTCGTGACTCGTGACTTAAATCTTGCTCCTTTTATCCAACATTTGGAGATTTCGAATTCCAATAATTTGACTCGCAAAATCTGCTTATCAAATCTCCAACTCTTTAAAACACTTACTACGAAGTCATTTCTATACACATGACTCGATCTAAGGACTTCCGGTAGGATCTGGTAGGAGATCCAAACATTCTGATCAAGATGTCAGCCAGTAAACCATAGGTGGCTTAAGACATGTCGATCACATTCTCAAGCAATTAGGTGGTCGTAACCCTCGCAAGTCTAACGACTCTGCATGGTACTTCCATTACCAAACGATCACCCTACTCGATGCCCAAGAATTTCCTGACAATTAGTCAAAAATGACGTGGGGAAATACTATCTCACAACATCACTGAACTATGATTAAGTGATACATCATTTCCCGTAGGTTATTTCCTATATCTTCCATCAAGTACTGGTTAGATCCGGATAATCGTATTCAACTAACACTACTATCTTCGTATAACACGAGTTAAGTACCCAAAAGTACTCTCAAAGTTCTACAACCCAGCATGACCAATTCAGGGATCAAAATCCCTATGAATATCTTCAAACTAATCCTTTACTATCTGCATCAGCAATAGTGTACTCGCTTGTCCATTACCCCATAGGTAATGATCTAACTAACATAATTAGTGAAAATCTTAGGACTATAATCCTTGATCTCCACAAGAGATGTGACTACTAACCCCTGCTATCTGACTTGGTATCAGTCGGCTCTTAAAGGTAATTCACCTTTTCGACAGCAGGTACATGTCTAATAACCTCAATATGTCGTTCCCGTGGTCAACTCAAACCACAGTTAGGAATACTAACCAACACCCTAAGAGTCATTCCAGTTATAAGCAACTAAATGCATAACCAATAGAAGGATATGTAATAACTGTTAACATACCTTAAACCTTGTAGCTCGGAGATGTCCGCAACAGCCACATCCCAGAACTCACAAAACCAAAACCGAGTAAAGCAAAACTCGATATCCGAACAAAGTAAAATTCGAAAATAGACTTTGCAACCTAGGGCTCTGATACCAATAAAATTGTCACGCCCCGAGAGTATGTCGTACCGAAAAGCAAACGGACGACATCTCCCCTGTGTGTGGCAACATATCGGGTTAATACAAGGCTCGTAGGCCCACAACAACATAACATATATATGGACAATACCAAACAATACATCCACAACAACACAACAAGTGCGCACCGGTGCGACTCTAACATACTACACAAAAACCACATACAAACCAACAGCCAAATACAACACTGATTATACATGGCCATAATACAAAACAACAGCGGAAGCAAATACGTGGAAACTCCAATTGTTCAGTGTGAGATAGGATCAGCTGGCGGAGCTCCGAACATCCAAGGAATCTTCTACCTGTTATCTGGGCGACAGGAAACCCAGGGTCCAGGGGTGGTGAGTATAAACTCAGGGGTAATATATATAGAAAGTGCATGAACATATAGGGTAAAGAAATCTACAAGTATACATGGAAGATCTACAGGTATACACCATGAGTCCAATAAACATACAGTCCTATCCAACTCTAATAGCAAGTAACTACAGTAAAGTCATACTCAGTGTATATACTAAATTGATCAACTGAACATGAAGTAATGTACCAACGTACCTGACGGTCTGTAACACCAGATGCTAGATCATCCTGAACAGATTTACAATAACATAACTCATATAACGCATTAGTCAATCAATCTCTTACACCGACTAATACTTCAACATAGCAGATATGATCACCGTATTAACAACCCCTGCATCACACAATCACATGATACTAATCAAATGCATATAACAGTCTGAATCAATGCATGTATCATGCTCAACACATAGCAGTATATAAAATACAGATGACATGTATCATGATGAACAACCATATGCAGCAATCATAGCTCAATCAAATGCAGCATCTCACAGGCATATGTAAAACATATATCAAATACAAGCATACATATATATCAGCAGTGCATATGCATGGTCACTGTCTGTGGACCCGTCCAACCATGACCCCAGAGTGGCCAGGGTGGCACGACAATGACAACTAGCCCGACTCTAGCTACCACTACTCTCGAGTGGCCGAGTTGGGTAGTATGACTGAGTAGCGTATAAGCATAAAAAGCTAACTACTCCTAGGGGCCCCTGCTGCAAGCCACGCCGTCCCTACCCATGAGTAGACAAGCGCCGCACACAGGACAACTGCATGTCACACAACCACCGTCTATAGTGGGCGAGTGCTAACACCACTGCCTTTCGGTGGCGGTCTCCAGCTACCACCATTCATAGTGGCCGAGCGCGGCACATCCAATGCTCTGCCCTCAACCCTGCTACCACTACCCCGAGTGGCCGGGGAGGTAGGATGACTGACGACTTGTCTCAACCACAAGGGAGACCCAGTCAACAGCATGCATGCAAATGTAATGATGCATAGATCCACACAAGTATCCAAGAAACACTCCCTATCTCACGGGGAGTCCTGGTCAACCAAAAGTCAACTATGCAAGGACTACAATCCACAAGACTCTCTCTACTGTACAAAGAGTCATACTCATCTGACAGTCAACCATGCTAAGACCTCTAGTCAGTAGCGAGATACTATCGACCATCCGTATAACCATACTCAGATATACGATCCATAATGGATATACAATCATGCTAGGACCTCTAGTCCGTAACCACATACTGACAGCCACACACGTTTAATCTCTCCCAGCTTGTTCACCCGAAGAAAACTGCAATTCAACCAATAACATCGCCACCAAGAGCTACATAACATAAATATCACAACAACAATCATACAACATACACTAGATCTAAATCCATGAACCACCTACTTCATTTCAATCAATTCACTTCAACGCACCAATTCACAATACCTTATTGTCAATACCTCCAACCGTAGCTCAACTAGTGCAGCTTCAAACATAGCTGCCCAATTCCAAGTATAGGTATTAGATATGCATCAACGAACCAAATCAACTATAATTAACACTCAACAACTACAATTCAACCCAAATCTATGCTTACCTTGCTTACCCTCACCCCTGCAGCTTCAAACCCATCAGCCTACCGTTGAGCTACAAGAGTAGCATTCATCCACCAAATCTCAGAATGGATTTGGGATTTCCAAAGCAGTATCTGATCCACTGATCGAGCCACCAACGACCACCACCACCTTAGATCTCTACAGTGGTATCAAGCAGCCGTGATGCACCTGCAAGAACCCAGCAGCCAATGCGTTGATCATAGCTGAGGGAAAGGCAGCTGAGGGTGGAAATCAATCGGCGCTTCAAGTAGTGGCTAAATGCAAGGTCGATCAGCCAAGCGCAGGGGAAGAAAAACACCATCGACGAGGAAGAAGAGCATCGACGAGCTGAGCTTCGCGATAAGAACTAGATCAGGATCGGGGATAATCGAAGGCGTCGCGGCGACGAAAATAGAGGAAGGGGAAGAACACCAGCATGGCCGACGGTCGATCCGTGTGACCAAAGGCAGCTATGACAGTGAAGGTGGGTTGGCCTGTCAAGCAGTAGATAGGCAACGATCCTGCATAAAGATCTACACCGACGACAATCGATACTAGCAGCAGATCAGGGCATCGGATGGGGCGGAGTAGCATCAACTGCAAGGTGCAATGACCGGAGCAATCCACAGCGGTGAAAGCTAAGAGCGACGGAGATGGTAGCGAGTATCGCATACCGACCGACTAGGGCAACCGGAGGAGTTGGCATGGTGGCCGCGGTGATCGTCCCATGGGCCGGAGCAAACTCGAATACTGAAGAAGCTCGCGTCGCAATCGAGAGAGAGGCATCGCATCGAGCACCGGGAGAAGAAATCGCCCGGCGGGTCGTTGCTTGTAGCGAAGAGGGCGGCGATCGAAAAAGGGAAGAAGAAATTGAGGAAAGAAATCGCGATGAGAAGGGAGAAGAAGAAATCGGTTTAGCGGATATGGGTTGGCTCAGCCCTTTTAAAAAATAGTCCAATGGGGTTCAACTTGTGGTTAGGCTAACCCATGTCAACCTTAAACTAGCTCAAGTTGAATTAAGACTAACCATATGAACTCCATTTAAATCCCAGAAAATTTCTGAAAATCCCTAAAAAATTCCATGAGCTAATTCTCAATTATCAAGGATATTATTTTATTTTATAATTTTTTTTTCGTATCTTACACACTAGGCTCGGGTCCTTGAGTCGGTGAAGGATGGCATTACGAAGTCGTGCACTTGGTGCATCCGAGGGACCGCCGGATGGGGAACGAATGGAGTGAGCCCAAAGGGAAGCATACTTCTAGGGCAAGAGACGCGAAGGATGGCGTTGCGAAGCCGTGCGCTTGGTGCATCCGAGGGACGTAGGACGAGGGAAGAGAGCTTCGGTGGGGAACTCCATGAGGGACAAGGTGGACTTGGCCAAGTGGCTAAGACTGAGTGTCGGAGGCTCAAATATCGTTTTGTTTGAGGTTTTAGCCGACATCAGTCGACTGGCATAGGTGCCAGTCGACTGCTCGAGGTCGTATGTGTTCGACCAGTGTTCGACTGTACCAAGTCTGGCTGATCAATCGATTGCCGAGAGAGGACATTCGACTGTTGGGAGGATCAGTCGACTACCGAGGGATGGCAGTCGACTGATGACACTGTGCACGGGCATAGAATGGAGTCGAGCTCGCCAGCACTCGACTGATGGATGATCAGTCGACTGATGGGTGTCATCAGTCGACTGATGTGTGATCCGTTGGAACTTAACCAACGTGGATCTGTCCTTTGTGAGATAACGGCTACGGGACCAGTCGACTGATTATCACGTTCAGTTGACTGATGGGCGCGAAAATAGCTTGATTCAGGTTATAAATGGAGCTCGAGTTGGAGGATTTCGCCATGGTTTTTGTGGAGCTATTGGAGGGGAATTGCTGCTGCATTCCAGTCCTTCAAGAGACAATCAATGCAAGCAACAAACAAGTGATCAAAAGCAATGGGTGAAAAGTGTTTCTTTTGTATTGTATTTGTATTCTTCTTTGTATTTGTATATTACTGTTGTAATTGCTTGTGAGAGGTTTCTCCACCTCCGACGTGTAGTCGAGAAGGAGTTTGAGTATTGTCGTGTGCATCTCTAGAGCTCGAGGAGCTCGCCCGTGGAGTAGGAACCATTCGGTTCTGAACCACGTATATGCTTGTGTATTTGGTGTGCTTGTATTGTTGTTAGTATTATTGTTATTTCTATTGTTATTCCGCTGCGTATATTAACGACAATTGTAGACGAGCAAACGAGAACGAACGAATTACGACATCCAACGAACGAGGGCTATTCACCCCCCTCTAGCCAGCCGTTTCGATCCCGCAACAAGTGGTATCAGAGCCGAGGTCGCTCTTCAAGGACTAACAGCCGCAAGGGCACTACAAGATGGCCGACTATAACCTTCAACCACCAAAATTCGAAGGAGATTTTCTATGGTGGAAAAGAAAAATGGAGGTATATCTCGAAACCAATTTTGATTATATGATTACTGTAGAAAATGGTTTTGAGATGCCTAGGGACAAATACAACAAGCAAACTGAAAAGTCAAGGTGGACCCAAGACCAAATTAAGGACTTCAAGACAAATCTCGAGGTAATAAAATTATTTAATGATTTATTACCTAACAAAATTTGGTCTAGTTTGGGTGACTATAGGGATGCAAAGGAATTATGGGAGAAGATAATGAAATTTCAAGAAAACTCCCAACCGACACATGTAGAGGATAACGCCGAAGAAGAAGCACCATCTACTTTTGATGATGTTGATGATTTGGTGGAGACCTCCACCTCTAGCGTTGAGGGGGAGGAAAGGATTTCAATTCCGGAGCAAGATCAAAATGAAACTTCTACCTCCGGAAGAAGTGAATAGGCCTCCACCAACTCCCTAGGTGACTCATGTATTATGATTAATCGTAAAGATTATATTATTTGTTTTGAGTGTAGGGAGAACGGGCATTACAAGAGAAAATGCCCAAAATTGGGTAAGGAAAAGGCATCCGCACCAAAAGTCAACCCAAAGTAAAAGGATGCTGGTGTTCCCAAAATTAAAAGCAAAGAGCACATTGTGTGCTTCAAATGCAACCAACGGGGACATTACCGAAGCCAATGCCCTAGGGGAAGGAAGAAAGGGCAAGAAGGTGTAATTGATATAGGGGGAGCTTCCCAAGCTAACCCTAAGGTATATTTAAATAATGCACCTTTAATTCCTAATGTCAAAAAACATGCTAAAAATTATTTTAGTTCTCTTGCTATTATCAATGAAAAGCATGCTAAGAGAAATAATAAGGTGTATTGTCTAGGTGCCAAGCATGTTCATATAACTAAGGACAAACCTAGGACCCCAAACACTAGACCTATATTACCTAGGGAGTCCATTAGGAGAATCGAAAACCACCTAAGTGTCAACCCCAAGAAATCTAGACATATGCCTAAAAGGAAAAATAATTCCCAAAGAAAGAATGAAAATTCAAAATTGGGAAGATTAGAGGTGGAGAACCAAGCCTTGAGGTCAAGGCTAGAAAAATTGGAGAAGACCCTAGCTTTAATATCAAATTCGGTTCAAGGGTCTAATGCCCAAAAGTCAAAACCTAGGAGACAAGAACGGTCTAAGGGCAAGGAAGGTTTGGGTAACAAACCTAAGCCCAAGAAGACTTATCATAATGTTCCATTTGATTATGGAACAATTTCTAGGTCTAGGAAAACCAAGGCTAATAGGGAAGTTATCCCTGAGTCTATCCATGGTGTGTGCTTAGTGGCTAACACCTCAAAGAAATCAAATGTAGCCACTAAGAAGGTCAATGGAGGAGTCACCTCTAGGTTTGGCCCAAGTAAGACCCATTTGACTAAGGCTTCAAAGCCTAAAAGGGTCATTAGGAAGGTATCTAGAGAAGTTATCCCTAGGGAATACCTTGTTAACCCAAGGAGCTCCAATAGATATTGGGTTCCTAAGAGCATGATTGATTCACGCTAAATGGGTTAGGGTGTGTCAACCTTAAGTGGATGGGTGGTTAACCTAGCCATTGTGAGTTGACACATTAGGGTGTGCCAATATGGTTTGAGAAGTTAAAAATGATTAAATTGGCACAATTAGGTCTTAGAGGTATTGGTGTGTCATTTTGGGTTTTTGGCACACTAGGGGGAATGATGGTATTAAGGCAATATGGGATTAATTCCTAGAAATGAAATTTTGGATTTAACACTTAGGTATTTTATATCTTAGTATATTTTACTTGCCATGATTTGTTAGCCTTGCCATGTCATGACATCATTCTCATTTTATCTATAAAAATGTCATGATCATGTTTAGATGTCATGAATGCCTAGATCTCATTTACATGCCATGACATCATGATATTGGCATATGCTTTTATTTATATCATATCTATGCCATAATCATATCATGCATATAAATAAAATGAAATTATGGACTATGGCATGATTTGATGGGAATCAAAGAATATTGCCATAGAAATATGCTTGAGAACATAAAGAAAACAAAACCCACATCTCACTAAAAACTTGACTTGTATGTGTTTTACACATCTAGATATTGGTGAGATGTTTAGGAAAAAGAAAATAAAGGTTTTAAAAACTTTTTGAAAACATTTTGAAAAACCTTGGTGAAGCCTATCTTTTGATAGCTATCACCATTGAATGAGATGATACAAAGAGGGCTCTTTATTGAAGCTTTTCTAAAATTTTGAACTTTGTATCAATCTCCTAGTTTAATGGGTAAAATAATTTTCTAATATTTTTCACCCATAATGTTTGTGATAAGTAGTATACATACCAAATTTCAAGATTTATCTACTTATGAATATTTACTTATGAATTTTGGAAAGTCATTTCTGAAATTGAAACTAAATCTGATTATCGATCATTGCCAGGAGGCCAATCGATTGATGAGTGTGTCGATCATTGTTTCTGATCGTCGTTGCCTTGTTGGTTAGGCCCATGTTCAGCTGTGTTTTGGTCCCCTAACCACTCCTAACCCTAGGATATGCTTGGGAGAGCATTAGAGAGGGTGGAAATCCATTGGATATGAATTAGGAGTTGGGTTGAGGGTGAGTATCAATTTTAAGGTGGAAGAGAGTTCATTGTTGAACTTTGCCTTAATTTTGTTTGGTTTAATGTTCCTATTGGCTTAGGGACTCTCCAAGGACATTGTTGGTGCAATGGTCAAGGGGGAGCAAGCCTCTAGGGGGAGGTATCCATCATGGGAAGATGGATGTGTATTTCCTTATGGGAGGAAAATTGGGTTGCCTCTCTTTAAGTGATATGGGATCACTAGAAAGATTGTAGGCATGTGTTCTTCCAAGGGAGAGATTGTAAGATCTCATTGGGATATGAGACATTCATACCCTTGGGGAGGACCTTTTTGATGTAATGTCAAAAAGGCGGAGAAGTTACCAAGTTACCAATTAGGGTTACCAATTAGGGTTCGTTGGAATTCTCATTGGGATATGAGAATTGCCAATATGGGAGAATTGGTAGACTTGAGATGGTAGTTTTGTCAATCATCAAAAAGGGGGAGATTGTTGGTGCAATCGGCCCAGGTTGACTCGAGTTTGACTCGAGCAGTACCTTGATAGTATTTTGATGATAGACAAAACTCGTGACATGGGATTGTCATGGGAAAGTCCAAAATGGGGTTGGCATGGAAAATCCAAGCATGGAGCTTGGTGTGGAAGTCCAAGGGGGAAGCCCTGGCATGGGAAAGTCCAAAGCATTGTGAAGCCGTGCACTTGGTGCTTGACATGGGAAATCCAAAGCATTGCGAAGTCGTGCGCTTGGTGCTAGGTGAGAAATGCATTGCGAAGCCGTGCACTTGGTGCATTTAGGAAGTCTGGAGAACTTGGCAAGTTCACTAGGCTCGGGTCCTTGAGTCGGTGAAGGATGACATTACGAAGCCGTGCGCTTGGTGCATCCGAGGGACCGCCGGACGGGGAGCGAATGGAGTGAGCCCAAAGGGAAGCATACTTCTAAGGCATGAGACGCGAAGGATGGAGTTGCAAAGTCGTGCGCTTGGCGCATCCGAGGGACGTAGGCTGAGGGAAGAGAGCTTCGGTGGGGAACTCCATGAGGGATAAGGTGGACTTGGCCAAGTGGCTAAGACTGAGTGTCGGAGGCTCAAACATCGTTATGTTTGAGGTTTTAGCCGACATCAGTCGACTGGCATAGGTGCCAGTCGACTGCTCTAGGTCGTATGGGTTCGACCAGTGTTCGACTGAACCAAGTTCGGTGATCGATCATCGAGGAGAGCTGATCGTTGGGAGGATTAGTCGATTAGAGGAATGGCTCGGTAGATCGATCGATGACATGCACGCATGCACGGAGTCGAGCTTCGCGACTCGACTGATGGATGATCAGTCGACTAATGTGTGATACGTTGGAACTTAACCAATGTGGATCTGGCCATTGTGAGACAATGGCTACGGGACCAGTCGACTGATGGTTACGATCAGTCGACTGATGGGCACGAAAATAGCTTGATGCAGGTTATAAATGGAGCTCGAGTTGGAGGATTTCGCCATTGTTTTTGTGGAGCTATTGGAGGGGAATTGCTGCTGCATTCCAGTCCTTCAAGAGCCAATTAAAGCAAGCAACAAACAAGTGATCAAAAGCAATCGGTGAAAAGTGTTTCTTTTGTATTGTATTTGTATTCTTGTTTGTATTTGTATATTACTGTTGTAATTGCTTGTGAGAGGTTTCTCCACCTCCGACGTGTAGTCGAGAAGGAGTTTGAGTATTGTCGTGTGCATCTCTAGAGCTCGAGGAGCTCACCCGTGGAGTAGGAACCATTCGGTTCCGAACCACATATATGCTTGCGTATTTGGTGTGCTTGTATTGTTGTTAGTATTATTGTTATTTCTATTGTTATTCTGTTGGTATATTAACGACAATTGTAGACGAGCACACGAGAACGAACGAATTACGACATCCAACAAACAGGGCTATTCACCCCCCTCTAGCCGGCCGTTTTGATCCCCCAACACCAGGTGCAGAAAATTGGGATTGAATCCCAACCACTGATAAGTAGTTCCTAAACTCTCCCAATAGGTACTTACCACCACGATCAGATCGTGGTGTCATCCATATATTGAATAATCATCTATGAAGGAGACGAAATATTTGAGACTACCTCTTGCCTAGACAGTCATAGGACCACACAAATCAGAATGAACCATTCCTAACACATCTTTGGCTCTATATCCCTTGGCCTAAAAAGGCCTCTCGGTCATTTTACCTTCCAAGCAAGATTCGTAGGTTGGGAGATCCTCCACCACTAATGAACCCAAAGGTCCTTCAGCTATCAACCTTTGAATTATACTCAGGTTAATATGACCAAGCCTTAGATGCCAAAGATATGTTTAGTTCATCTTCGAAGGTTCTTTTCTCTTATTAGAATTAGAAGATGAGTTATAAACTTCAATTTGCATCGTGGGAGGTTCTTGGTTCAAGTGTTTATAAATTTCCTATCAATGTACCTGAACAGATATTTTCCCTATTCCTTTTTATAACAACTCTGTCATTAAAAGAAATAGAATATCCATCCATAAATAATTTAGAAACCGAAATTAAATTCTTTCTAAATAAGGGTACATAAAGGGAATTTTCCAAAACAAAAATTTTATTTTTCTTAAGAGATAAATAAAACTTCTCCCACTGCAATAGCCGCCACCTTCATGGCATTGCCCAAGTAAATGGTAATCTCCCCTTTAGCTAGTCGTCGGGTTTCCTGGAACCCCTGGAAAGTGTTGCAGACATGATTAGTGGCTCTCGTATCTACACACTAGGTGTCGGTAGATAATGTCTCTAACCATGTTTCAACGACTGGACCAAAGGATATACATTTGTTCTTGCTTCGGATTGGGATAATCCTTCTTCTTATGTCCAGTCTGCTTGCAAGTGAAGTACTTGCCTTTCGGCTTCTTCACTGCTCCCTGAGATCCTCCCACCACCTTTGCTCCACCTTGTTTCTCCTTCTTCTTGCCTTTCGGCTTAGAAGTAGAAACCTTTTTGAGCAACCATGGCATGAGGACACTCTTTGAAGAGTGCATACTTCTACTTCTTAGCAGATAAGACAATATGTAGATTTTTTTCCAATCAACATTATTTGGGTACAGTAAGTTTATTTCCTTTAGTATCATAGCAAGTGGACTGAAAGTAATTTTTGAAAATCCTAAGAATCACAATGATCAAAATATTAGATTTCAAATATTATTGATTCCTCAAAACAATAAAATTCCGAAATCAATCAACACCTCAAAACACCGAGAATATCGCATGCCACGATAGTGTGGACGTATACGAATTCTACATTTGTAAGAGGAGGTTTTACCCATTAATTTTACTATCTTGTCAACCTTACTTTTTGACAAATAAAATTAATAGTTGGTTCCTCTTTGGCCCTACAAATAAAAGCAGTGACTCCGATGGGGAGGATACTTTTTATTTGCATCTAAGTGTGCACCATTACACGATACTAAGGGAACTATCTTGGATTATGTGCCTTACCGATGTGGAAGTACACACGCTCCTAAATAATTTCCTATAACCATTATTTGACCTAGTGATCCACAAACAAACTCATCCGATGGGGAGGAAGGCACTCAGAGCCGACACGCAAGTTTGTTGCTTTACACGTCAAATTGTAATGGAGGCCGCGGGAATTAATTAAAATATCCCTCTCCCACTTAGTAAATTGAAAATGAGGAATTTTCAAGCACACACAACATGCATATAAAACAAATCAGCAATAAATATGGAAAAAATCAGAATTTTCCCAACTATTATGGCATTGTTCTAAATCAACCAACACCTCAAAACACCGAGAATATTGCATGCCACGATAGTGTGGACGTATATGAATTCTACATTTGTAAGAGGAGGTTTTACCCATTAATTTTATTATCTTGTCAACCTTACTTTTTGAAAAATAAAATTAATAGTTGGTTTCTCTTTGGCCTTACAAATAAACGCAGTGACTCCGATGGGGAGGACACTTTTTATTTGCATCTAAGTGTGAACCATTACACGATACTAAGGGAATTATCTCGGATTATGTGTCTTACCGATGTGGAAGTACACACGCTTTTAAATAATTTCCTATAACCATTATTTGACCTAGTGATCCATAAATAAACTCATCCGATGGGGAGGAAGGCACTCATAGCCGACACGCAAGTTTGTTGCATCACACGTCAAATTGTAATGGACGCCGCTAGAATTAATTAAAATATCCCTCTCCCACTTAGTAAATTGACAGTGAGGAATTTTCAAGCACACACAACATGCATATAAAACAAGTCAGCAATAAATATGGAAAAAAGCCAACTATTATGGCTTTGTTCTCCAATATGCGTCCCGTCGTGTCGCCACCTCGTCCGCTCCACCTTTTCCCGTGCGCAAGTCACCAAAGAGATCTGAGCCAAGATATATCATTTTAATTTACATCCATCGATCCTATACTCCACGAAGGAGTGTACAAATAATCTAGATCGAAAGTAAACTAAAATGAGTGGCTAAACAATGCCGTATTTAATTACAAAAATTAAATACTAATCTAGCCTCATCAACCCCGAGGATTCAAATGATATACATACAATCACACACAAACAATCACATACGCACATATTGCCATAATAGTCAGATCTTATGCCTGCAACCAAAAAGTTAGCCTACGCACATCCTACTATTATCCGACATACACAATATATGATAAGTGCGCGAAAGTAACCGAATCCAAAACACACAAAACTGGAAACCGTGGCTTTGATACAATTTGTTGGGAATTGCTTCGGAGGCTCATTGGCTCCCATGTCCCCGGATTAAAAATTTTACTAATGAAAACTAATCCGGATGGGATGAGTTTCCTAAGCTCAACCAATTCGTCGTCGTGCTAACGACTTGAGCGAGCAACAACACTCTTCTAGTCGGTAAGCCGCGGAAGAGACGACGGATAGATCGTCGGTTTTTGTGTTTATCTTCGGGGTCCATGATTATACAAATACATACAAATGTAAACTAGTATAATCAACACATACTAAGATAAGGAACATAATAATAAGAACATGCAAAGATCAATAATAAAAGTTGTAAAACTTTTATACCTCTCAATCTTCTACCGTATGTCCTAACCTTCTTGTAGACTTCGTGTGGGCGAAGATCCTCCACAAGTTGAAGCCTCCTAGATAACGTTCTTCCCTTTCTTGCTCGCTCCGAACAAAGAGAAGAACCAAACAAAACTCCTTCTCCTATCTAGAACCGACCACCAAGCCTAGGAGCTTGATATAGCCGCCGGCCAAGGAGAAGAGGAGGAATAGGTTGAGCGCCGGCCAAGGTAGAGGGGAAGATGGAGTGGGCGCCGACTACACCTTAGGAAGAGAAAGGAAGCAAACCCTAATCTCCCACCTTGTTGCCGCCCAAGCCAAAACCCTAACCTTAATCCTTTGGGCGCCGGCCAAAGCAAGGAGGAAGATGGAGTGGGCGCCGGCTACACCTTAGGAAGAGAAAGGAAGCAAACCCTAATCTCCCACCTTGTTGCCGCCCACTCCACAAGACAAACCCTAGCCGCCCAAGGGACAAACCCTAATCCCTCCTTGGATTTCTTGCCGCCCAAACTCTTGAGAGGCAAAACCTTAATCTTCCAAGCATTAGGTTGCCGCCCAAGCCTTATCCCTCTATTTATAGAGTTGGGCTTAAGCCTCCTTTAATCTCCACCGTCGGATCTAGGGATTTAATCTCCACCGTCGGATCTAGGGTTTCATCCCAACCGTCGGATCTAGGGTTTCATCCCAACCGTCGGATCTAGGGTTTCATCCCATCCGTCGGATCTAGAGATTTAATCTCAACCGTCGAATCTAGAGATTTAATCTCAACCGTCGGATATAGAGTTTTATGTTCCATCATTGGATCTAGGCTCCATGAGGTTTATGTTTGGCTACGATAGGGACCATGAGGAGGAGTTGGATCTTGGCCACACAAACTTGATCCATCAATGATGTTCCATTCCACTAGAGGATCATCATTGAATTACCTTACCAACCCCCATAAATTAATATGGGCTCCATATATTATTTGTACATCCATCTCCCCATGTTTAAGATATCGAATGTCCGTCAATTAATTGATTTACTGACCATCAATCAACTAACATCTAACTCCTCGAGTAGTACCACTCAACCTTATCATCATGTTGACTAAGTCAACCTGCAGGGTTTACATGATGAACCTTATGAGCTCCTCAAGGGGACATCATCAACCAAATATATAGGACACAGTTTCCTCCTATAATCAACGACACACCATGTAAATAATATCATTTCCCAACTTACCGGGCATATTGATTTAATCCATAGAAATCTCACCCTTTGGTAAATCAAAGAAATAAATACTAAGTACATGTGCTCGTTATTATATCGGGATTAAGAGCATGTACAACATAATATCCGGGGTCCGATTCAATTATGTAGTCAGCAATAAATTGAATCACCTCTATGTCGGTCCTGCTCAATACACCTAAGTGTACTAGTGTAACTCTATGTTCAAGACAAACCAATACCAAGCTACACTACAACCATGCCAATGGTTTGTCCAAAACCATCTTGGTTGTGAGCCTCTACTTATATTCTACAAGGGACTGATAACATGATCTTCTGTGCCACACCAAGCACCATGTTATCTACAATGTAGAGTATTAGACAATATGCACACATATAATAAATATAAAGTGCAAACAATAATCATGTGATTCTTATTTCAAAATAAAATGTTCATACAAAAAGAGCTAGGCTTTTAGTATACATCCAAACAATCCTCTGATGCAATCTTGGCGACAGCTACTTCTCCTCGCTTTACGATCTCTCGTATCAGGTGGTACTTGCGCTCTATGTGTTTACTCACCTTATGGGCTCGTGGTTCCTTCGAGTTTGCAACTGCACCAATATTATCACAATAAATTGTGATAGTTCTGGGCAAACCAGGAATCACATCCAAGTCCATCAAGAAGTTCCTGAGCCATACAGCTTCCTTGGCTGCCTTAGAGGCTGCCACATACTCAGCTTCCATGGTAGAGTCCGCCACGCATTTCTGCTTGACACACCTCCATACTATGGCTCCACCTCCAAAAGTAAACACAAACCCCGAGGTAGATTTACTGTTGTCCCTATGTGATTGGAAATCAAAATCCGTGTAACCCACAGGGACTAATTGATCTACCCGGTAAACCAGCATATAATCCCTAGTCCTTCTCAGGTACTTCAATATATGTTTTACCGCAGTCCAATGTCCCTGTCCAGGATTACTCTGATATCTTCTAACCATGCCCACGGCAAAGCAGATATCTGGTCTGGTACATAGCATAGCATACATGAGGATTCCTACTGCCGAAGCATAAGGAACTGCCTTCATCTCCTCTATCTCCTTTGATGTTTTGGGACACATCTCTTTAGATAAAGGTACTCCATTCCTAAAAGGTAGAAAACCTTTCTTGGAGTTCTGCATGCTAAAACGAGCAAGGATAGTGTCAATGTATGAAGCTTGAGATAAGCACAACATCCTTTTCTTGCGATCCCTTATCACCTTGATCCCAAGGATGTGTCCCACTTCTCCCAAGTCCTTCATATCAAACTGTTTGGACAACCATACCCTTACGTCTGATAACACTCTGATATTGTTGCCAACTAACAAAATGTCATCTACGTATAGTACAAGAAATACCACTGTGTTTCTATCACATCTCTTGTATACACAAGGCTCATCCGGACTTTGAATTAATCCATATGACTAGATTACCACATCAAAGTGGATGTTCCAAGATCTAAAAGCATGCTTCAATCCATAAATGGACCGATTAAGCTTACACACAAGATGCTCTTTTCCCTTTGCAATGAATCCCTTTGGTTGCTTCATATAGATGTTTTCCTCAAGACTTCCGTTAAGGAAAGCTGTCTTGACATCCATCTGCCAAATCTCATAATCCTCATGAGCAGCAATAGATAAGAGAATCTGGATAGACTTAAGCATAGCTACTAGTGAAAAGGTCTCCTCGTAATCGATACCCTCTTTTTGAGTATACCCTTTCGCAACAAGCCTAGCTTTGAAGGTCTCAACCTTCCCATCTACTCCTCTCTTTCTCTTGTAGATCCACTTGCATCCAATGGCTTTCACACTATCGGATGGTTCTACTAGCTCCCAGACATGATTAGAATCCATAGATTCTATATCTGAATTCATCACTGTTTGCCAAGATACCGCATCTCTATCTTGAAGTGCCTCGTCATATGTCCAGGTATCAGGTTCATGTTTACCAGGGACTATGTCCGAAGACTCTCCCAAGAACATGAATCTCACAGGTTGTCTAACAACCCTCCCACTATGACGAGGTGCCTCCTGTGTATGCTCTGTGATACGCGGTGCAGTGACTTGTGGTATTTCCTCTTGTACTTGTGGTACTGAAGTCGGGACTTCCCCTGTCAACTCCTCAAGAATAATCCTACTCGTGGGCTTGTGGTTCATCACATAGTCTTCCTCTAGAAATCTGGCATTCGTACTCATAATCACCTTCTGATCTCTAGGACTATAGAACAAACCACCCTTCGTTCCCTTAGGGTAGCCAACAAACAAGCGTACTTCTGTACGAGATTCCAACTTACCAGCATCTCCCTTCAGCACATGTGCTGGACTACCCCAAATCCGAATATGTCTTAGACTAGGCTTTCGCCCAGTCCACAATTCTGTGGGAGTAGAGGGTACTAACTTAGATGGAACCAAGTTCAGAATGTGTACTGCCGTTTCCATAGCAAACCCCTAGAACGAATCAGGTAACTCAGAATAACTCATCATCGATCTGACCATCTCCATAAGAGTCCTATTCCTTCGCTCCGCCACACCATTCTGCTGGGGTGTGCCAGGTGCGGACAATTGGGATTGAATCCCAGCCTCTGATAAGTAACTCCTAAACTCTCCCAAGAGGTACTCGCCACCACGATCAGATCGTAGTGTCTTGATACTTTTACCTTGATGGTTTTTCACATCAGCCTTGAATTCTTTGAACCTGTCAAAGCATTCAGACTTGCGGCGCATCAAGTAAATGTATCCATACCTTGAATAATCATCTATAAAAGAGACAAAGTATTCAAAGCCACCTCTAGCCTGGATAGACATAGGACTGCACAAATCAGAATGAACCAATTCCAATACATCTTTGGCTGTATACCCCTTACCCTTAAAAGGCCTCTTGGTCATCTTACCTTCCAAGCAAGACTCGCAGGTTGGGAGATCTTCCACCACTAATAAACCCAAGGGTCCATCAGCTATCAACCTTTGAATTCTACTCAGGTTAATATATGACCAAGTCTTAGGTGCCAAAGATATGTCTAGTTCATTTTCGAAGGTTCTTTTCTCTTATTAGACTTAGAAGATGAGTTATTCACTTCTATATGCATCATGGGAGTTTTCGGTTCAAGAGTGTACAAATTGCCAACCAATGTACCAGAACAGATAATCTCTCTATTCCTTTTTATAACAACTTTGTCATTAAAAGAAATAGAATATCCATCCAAAAATAATTTAGAAACTGAAATTAGATTCTTTCTAAAAGTAGGTACATAAAGACAATTTCTCAAAACCAAAACTTTATTCCTATCAAAAGATAAATAAGCGTCTCCCAATCGCAATAGCCGCCATCTTCAAGCATTTCCCATGAAGACGGTAATCTCTCCTCACTAGTCGCCGGGTTTCCTGGAACCCCTGCAAAGTATTGTAGACATGATCAGTGGCTCCTGTATCTACACACCAGGTACTGGTAGATAACACCGCTAAACATGTTTCAACAACTAAACAAGAAGATATACCTTTGTTCTTTCAGCGAGGACAGTCCGCCTTCCAAGGTCCAGTCTGCTTGCAAGTGAAGCACTTGTCTTTTGGCTTCTTCACTCCTGCCTGAGGTCCTGCTGCCACTTTCTTTGCTCCACCTTGCTTCTTCTTCTTCTTCCCTTTCGGTTTAGAAGTAGAAACCTTCTGAGCAACCATGGCTTGAGCGCTTTGACGAAAAAGCCCCTCTGTCGCCTGGAGTTCTGTCAGAAGCTACGCCAATGAATACAACCTCTTGTTCATGTTGTAGTTGAGGCGAAACTGATCAAAACTCCTAGGCAGAGACTGGAAAATGATATCGACCTGGGTTTCCCCATCGATCTCAGCTCCGAGGACTTCCATCTCATTCAGATGAGCCATCATCTTGAGAACATGGTCCCTGACGGGTGTTCCCTCGATCATGGTGGTCGTCATCAAGTTCCTCATAGCCTCCTGTCTGGCCGCCCTACTCTGTTGTCCGAAAAGTTCCTTGAGATTGAGCATCATGTCATAAGTCGTGGCCATAGCCTGATGCTGATGTTGTAGCACATTTGACATAGATGTCAAAATGTAACACCGCGCCATCTCATCTGCCTTGATCCATTTCTTATAACTCTCTTTCTCCTTTTCATCAGAGTCATCGGTGGGCTTAGGAGGATAGACCTCGAAGAGTACAAATTTGTACACCTCTGTAGTTAAGACAATATTCAAATTTCTTTTCCAATCAATATAATTTGTTCCAGTAAGTTTATTTTCTTTCAATATCACAGCAAGTGGGTTGAAAGCCATTTGAAAAAACCTAAGAATCACAATGATCAAAATATTAGATTTCAAATATCATTGATTCCTCAAACAATAAAATTTCGAAATCAACCAACACCTCAAAACATCGAGAATATCGCATGCCACGATAGTGTGGACGTATATGAATTCTACATTTGTAAGAGGAGGTTTAACCCTTTAATTTTATTATCTTGTCAACCTTACTTTTTGACAAATAAAATTAATAGTTAGTTCCTCTTTGGCCCTACAAATAAAAGCAGTGACTCCGATGGGGAGGATACTTTTTATTTGCATCTAAGTGTGCACCATTACACAATACTAAGGGAATTATCTCGGATTATGTGCCTTACCGATGGGGAAGTACACACGCTCCTAAATAATTTCCTATAACCATTATTTGACCTAGTGGTCCGCAAACAAACTCATCCGATGGGGAGGAAGGCACTCAGAGCCGACGTGCAAGTTTGTTGCATCACACGTCAAATTGTAATGGAGGCTGCGGGAATTAATTAAAATGTCTCTCTCCCACTTAGTAAATTGACAGTGAGGAATTTTCAATCACACACAACATGCATATAAACAAATCAGCAATAAATATGGAAAAAATCAGAATTTTCGCAACTATTATGGCATTGTTCTCCAATATGCGTCCCGTCGTGTCGCCACCTCATCTGCTCCACCTTTTCTAGTGTGCAAGTCACCAAAGAGATCCGAGCCAACATAAACTATTTTAATTTACATCCATCGATCCTATACTCCACGAAGGAGTGTACAAATAATCTAGATCGAAAGTAAACTAAAATTATTGGCTAAAAAATACCGTATTTAATTATAAAAATTAAATACTAATTTAGCTTCGTCAACCCCGAGGATTCAAATAATATACAATCACGCACACATGCAATCACATATACACATATATAGCCATAATAGTTGGAACTTATGCCTGCAACCAAAAAGTTATCCTACGCACATCCTACTATCATCCGGCATACACAATATATGATAAGTGCATGAAAGTAACCGAATCCAAAACACACAAAACAGGAAACCGTGGTTCTGATACCAATTGATGGCATGCTAGGAGGCTCGTTGGCTCCCATGTCCCCGGATTAAAATTTTCACTAATGAAAACTAATCTGGATGGGATGAGTTTCCTAAGCTCAACCAATTCATCGTCGTGCTAACGACTTGAGCGATCGCTTGAACAAACTAGTTGTTCAAGCAACAAAACTCTTCTAGTCGGTTAGCCGCGGAAGAGATGACGAATGGATCGCCGGTTTTTGTGTTTATCTTCGGGATCCATGATTATATAAATACATATGGATGTAGACATGTATAATCAACACATACAAACATATTAATAAGAACATGCAAAGATCGATAATAAAACTTGTAAAACTTTTATACCTCTCGATCTTCTATCGTATGTCCTAACCTCCTTGTAGACTTCGTGTGGGCGAAGATACTCCACAAGTTGAAGCTTCCTAGATCTTCTTCAATCAAAAGAAAGAAGAACTCTCCTTCCCTTCTTGCTTGAGCCAACCACCAAGCCACAAAATCTTGATGCCGCCGGCCCCAAGAAAAGAGAGAACAAGATGGCTAACCAAGGAACCAAACAAGGGAACAATCCCTAGCTCCTAGTACTGCCGGCCAAGAGGAAAATGATGAGAGAAAGACCAGCCAAAGGGGAGCAATAGAAAACCCTACAACCCCTTTGTGTCTCCGGCCCAAGATGGAGTGAAGAGGAGAGGACGAATAGGTTAAGCCCCGACCAAGGTAGAGGGAAGAGAGATAGGTGTCGGCAACCCCTTAGGAAGAAGACCTATTGTTGCCACCCACTCCACCTCCCAAACCCTAGCCGCCCAACAAAACCCTAAGCTTCCTAGGATTTCTTGCCGCCCAAGCTAATGATAGGCAAAACCCTAATCTCCAAAAACAACCAACCTCTAACCGCCCACCTTAAGCCCCCTTTTATAGAGTTAGGCTTAAGCCTTGTTTTAATCTCCACCGTTGGTTCTAGGGATTTAATCTCAACCGTCGGATCTAGAGATTTAATCTCAAACGTCGGATCTAGAGATTTAATCTCCACCGTCGGATCTAGAGTTTTGTTTTCCATCATTAGATCTAGGCTCCAAGAGGTTTTAATAGGCTATAATAGGGACCAGGAGGAGGAGTTGGATCTTGGCCACCCGATGGATCGGAACCACACAAACTTGATCCATCAATGATGTTCCATTCCACTAGAGGATCATCATTGAATTACCTCACCAACCCCCATAAATTAATATGGGCTCCAAATATTATTTGTACATTCATCTCCCCATGTTTAAGATATCGAATGTCCGTCAATTAATTGATTTACTGACCATGAATCAATTAACATCTAACTCCTCGAGTAGTACAACTCAACCTTATCATCATGTTGACTAAGTCAACCTGCAGGGTTTACATGATGAACCTTATGAGCTCCTCAAGGGGACATCATCAACCTAATATATAGGACACAATTTCCTCCTATAATTAACGGCACACCATGTAAATAATATCATTTCCCAACTTACCGGGCATATTGATTTAATCCATTTAAATCTCACCCTTTTGTAAATCAAAGAAATAAATACTAAGTACATGTGCCCGTTATTATATCGGGATTAAGAGCATGTACAACATAATATCCGAGGTCCAATTCAATTATGTAGTCAGCAATAAATTGAATCACCTCTATGTCGGTCCTGCTCAATACACCTAAGTGTACTAGTGTAACTCTATGTTCAAGACAAACCAATACCAAGCTACACTACAACTATGCCAATGGTTTGTCCAAAACCATTTTGGTTGTGAGCCTCTACTTATATTCTACAAGGGATTGATAACATGATCTTCTGTGCCACACCAAGCACCATGTTATCTACAATGTAAAGTATTAGACAATATGCACACATATAATCAATATAAAGTGCAAACAATGATCATGTGATTCTTATTTCAAAATAAAAATGTTCATACAAAAGAGCTAGGCTTTCAGTATACATCCCAACAACAATTGCATATCACATAACCACCGTCTATAGTGGGCGAGTGCTAACACCGCTCTACACAATGGCCAGGTGCGCATCTCCAGCTACCACCATCCATAGTGGCCGAGCGCGGCACATCCAATGGTTTGCCCGCAACCCTGCTACCACTACCCCGAGTGGCCAGGGAGGCAGGATGACTGACGACCCGTCTCAACCACAAGGGAGACCCAGTCAACAACATGCATGCAATGTAATGATGCATAGCTCCATACATGTATCCTCACTACACTCCCTATCCCACGGGGAGTCCTGGTACAACCAAAAGTCAACTATGCAAGGACTACAATCCACAAGACTCTCTCTATCGGAAAAAGAGTCAGACACATCTGACAATCAACCATGATAAGACCTCTAGTCGGTAGCGATATACTATCGACAATCCATATAACCATACACAGATATACGATCCATAATGGATATACCATCTGTTAGTAATATATGAGAGATGTCCTAAGGCAATCACCTTATGTTTGAATCATTTATATGATAAATGAAGATTCACTATTTGAGTATATATGTTTTCATGTATTTGATTAGATCTTAAACTCATTTACTGAATGTCCACGATACGATTCACAGCATGAGAGAATTTGTGATTGGATCACAACTAGTGAGTATCTCTACATGTGTAATTATGATGTATCAGAATTATCCCTAGTCGATGAATAGAAGGATTTGGACACCATCGATTCTGTCGAGACTAGCACGAGGTATACTCCTTGGTGTATCCAAGTAGCTGATTCTCATTGGCTGGAGACATTGTGATGTTCGGAGTTAATTGTGGATGCTAGTTATGGTAACTAGTTCATTGGAGTGACCAGCCGTAAGACTTCATATGGTTCTCTGCATATATAGATATGTCAATGAAGTTCTTACTACAGCTTAAGTGCGATGTTCCTTTGACTTGCGTTATTCAAGTCATCTTGATCATGAAGACTTATGTTTTGACATATTAATCAAGCATCTTTGAGGAGATGTGGACCCGGGATGATTGGGTATAAGTCGAACAGATCGAAGGTGTTTGAATATCCTATAAAGGATTCACCACTCCTTGCGAGGAGATGTATACCCATGGTCTCTCGTCGGATTGTTACTAAAGTCTTTGGCCAAAGCATTACATGTTTAGAGTAAGGTACTCTTCGATACATGTGTAGTAACTAGAATCTGTAGGACGAGAAAATGATACTTGGGCTAGGTGTGACATAGTCAACCTAGTGGAGACAGACACTATAGACCATGTCCTGAACCAAGTGGGTATAAGATGAGTGAAAGGAATGGGGGACAAATCATTCTAGCTGCTGACGGGTTTCAGAAATAGTTCTGGATCAACCGTTGATCTTTTCGGTTAATTGGGGATCATGATGTACTACTAGGTGCCACTCATGATCATTCTATAATTAATGGTTAATTATAGATGACCAACATAAACCCAGAACCTATTTGGTCACACGCACAACGAGCGTAATCCGAAAGATTTAAAACGAGCTTGAGAATGAGATTCTCAGACCGAGAGAAACTAGGTTTGGTTGGACCAAACATGGATGAGCATGAAATCGTTTCAGTTGCAATGGAAGCGTGGATGGGCCGTGTCTTATGAAGACATGATGGATGAACCAAATTGGTTTTGTTCTAATCCAATGGTGGAGAATAAACCAAAGGGGTTTGGTTTGTTTTAAACGAATGAACCAAAGCTGGTTCGGTTCATTTTAACTTAGAATAGACAAAATCGGTTTGGTTTATTTTAACCTAAATTAATGGAGTGGGTTAACGGGCTTTTTGTTATGATCCGATAACCTTTAGGAGAATTTGTTCTCTATAAAATAGGGCTTAAGGGTTTTGTGAAAATCTAATCCAAGCAATCCCTAGTTGTCGCCCACCCCTCCTCTCCTCTAGCTGTCGGCGCCCAACCTTAGCCACCGCCTAGCTTTGTGCCGACGTCCAAGCTTGTTGCCGACATCCAAGCTTCAGCCGGTGATCCTCCGGCGACCCTCTGGTGTCTTCTTTGGGTCCGACGACAAGGTGAGCGTCTAGCTTCCATATTTGGCCGGCCCTATTCCTCCACCAAAGCTGTCAAGTTTTCTGGACAGCTTGTTTATTTCGTGTCAAAGCATCATTTGGACGATGTTCGGAGCTCCGACAGTGGCTTCCTTGCCGGGGATTCGATATTCGGTAATCCTCATAGGTGGAGGATGAAGGATTCGTCAAACGATTAACGAATACCTCTCCGGAGAAGCGAGTTTTTGATGACTCGTTTTGAATCCGAATTTTGATTCGGATTGTGATCTTCTCTCGATCACATTGTCTTCGACACGAGGCTAGTAACTCGTACGAAGATGAGGCTCGTGACTTTGTGAAGCTATCCAGAAGATACTCGGCGTGGATACGGATAGAGGCGATTCTAGTGAGGATTGCTCCGCTTGATGTCTTTCCTGCTACACGTGATACGTAAGGTATATGTAGAATAAATTTTCTTTTATTGCAAAATTTGAAACTACGATTATGTATACACATGTTGTACTATGCATGTGTGTGGTGTGTGTGTTATAATAAATTAGATTTATTATTTTTATTTCTTCCGCTGTACACATGTTTACAAAACATGTTCGAACACACACTCGCCGCGGTGCTGGAAACCCAATAGTGGTATCAGAGCCCAGGTTGTGTTTCGACATAATCGTAAAATTGTTTTGCGATAGTCGTAATGGTATTTATGAAAATTTTCTACTTTTGGAAAGTTAGAAGTATTTATGAAAATTTTTAATTTTGGAAAGTCTAGAAGTATTTATGGAAATCTTCTACTTTTGGAAAGTTAGAAGTATTTATGGAAATTAATATTTTTCATAAATAAAATATTTGATTAGATTTGGAAATTTATTTCCTAATTTAATCATGATTTGTTTTGGGAAATCAAATCTTAAAATATATTATTTCCATAAGTAGTTTTGATGATTTAAGAAATTTGTTTCCTAAATTGACTTTCCTTAATCAACACTTTCCGCAAATAAAACATGTGATTAGATTTAAAAATTTGTTTCCTAATTTAATCATGATTTGATTTGGAGAATCAAATCTCAAACATATTTTATTTCCATAAATAGTTATAATATATAAGGAAATTTTGTACATGTCATAATTGTATGTCATGTAATTGCATTAGATGCATATCATTATGTCATGCGTGTCGTGACATGTAGATGTATGTCATGTCATGTAGATAATAGTTATTTGCATGCAAAGAGGATGAGACATAAAAACCCTTACTCAATAATAAAGCCTACACCTTCCATTAATATGGTTAGAACTAGAGTTCCGTTTCTTTTTTGGGTTGTTGGACTCTCTCCAAGCCCGGCTTGAACCCGAACATGTTCAAACCATGGAATAGTTTAATACTAATATGGTAAGAGTCAGAGGTCAATCGTTAGCTTTGGTTGTTGGACTCTCTCCAAACTAGGCTAATTGGTTGAATGTGCTCTAACCATATTAAAATTATTTCTCGATTAATGGGTTGGCTTTAACCTGGAGCATCGACTTGTTGGACTCTCTCCAAGGTCAATGTGAAGGGAGGTGAAGTTGGGTGCTATGCATATGATGCATACTTGTTAATGAGTTAACAACCCGATGTATGTGTGAACATTCAATTAGTTGATAGCACATTGTGATAGTTGCATATATGTGATATGCAATCGGTATATTTGATACCTACCATCGTAGCTATGAATGGCTTGTTGGACTCTCTCCAAGGTTGTTCTTATCTATGATGGATATCAACCAATTCGGAGATGGACCTATGATCTACCAAAGTGATTTTGGGGTTTCTGAAATTCAAAAAATGAATGGGATTTATGAATGTATATTGATGCATTTTAAATCATCTTTCTCATATATGCTCGTTTTGTATTTCTAAGTTGATCTATTGATCATGATATCTTTGAATTTACGTTCCATTTTGGATTCGAATAAATTGACTGGGTCGAACTTCTTGGATTGGCTTAAAAACTTGAGAATTGTTCTCAAGGTTGAAAAGCTTGCAAATGTCCTCGAAGCGCCTCTTCCCGCCCGTCCAAGTGACAATGCAACTCTGACCAATTGTTGGCCTATCAAAAACATTTGACTGATTCTGAAATGGCGAGTTGCATCATGCTAGCTGCAATGGTACCTGTGCTGCGGAAGTAGCATGAGCATATGGATGCTCATACCATAGTCTTTCATCTTTATGAGTTGTTTGATGAGCAAGTGAGATTCGAAAGGTTCGAAGTCTCCAAGCTCCTCCTCACCTCAGAGATGGAAGAAGGTTCATCTATGGTACTGCTCAACATGCTGAAGACTGTGGAGCCTTCTGAGAAGCATGAGCAGGGGACGGTGCTGTTAGTTGATTCCTCGAAGAAAGGTTCTAAGAGGGAGTCAAAGGAACAGTAGAAGGGGAAGAAGAAAAAGGATAAAAAGGAAGAACCAGCTCAAAAGGGCACTTGCCATCATTATGGCAAGGAGGGCCATTGGCGAAGAAATTGCAAGATTTAACTTGAGTTTGTGAATAAGAATAAGGCATCGGATGCCCCATCTTCTTTAGATATCTTCGTTATTGATTGTCATTCTATTTCCTCAAACACTTGGGTATTGGAAACTGGGTGTGGCTCACATATATATAATGACATACATGGGCTAAGGAATAAAAGAAGACTCATCAAGGAGAGTCAAATTTACGTGTTGGGAATGGAGCAAAGCTTGCTGCACTCGCCATCGGAACCGTATTTGTTGAAACTCCTTGTAGGACTTGCCTTAGAACTGGACAATTGCTTTTATGTTCCTTCGTTGATAAAGAACATCATTTCTATTTCTTGTTTAAATAGAAATGGGTACCATTTGACTTTTAGTAACAATTGTTGTTACATAACTTTGAATGGAGTTCTTTATGGGACTGGAACTTTAAGCAATGGTATTTATACGTTAGACGTATCCAGTGACATTTTCAATATCGAAGCGAGCAACAAGCATATTCGAAAGGATAATCAATTAGACTCCTACAAGTGGCATTGTCGTCTTGTCCATGCAAGCAAGAAGTGCATGTACGAATTACACCAATGTGGAATTCTGGAATCGTTTGAATTGGATTCATACGATACATGCAAATCATGCTTAAAGGGCAAGATGACTAAGTTACCTTTTATAGGAAAAGGTGAACGAGTGAGAGAGTTGCTAGGTCTAATACATATTGATGTATGTGGACCTATGTCAACTCAAGCTTTAGGAGGCTATAGCTACTTCATTACCTTCACCGATGATCACTCACGGTTTGGTTTCTGATGAAACACAAGTTTGAAGCCTTTGAAAGGTTCAAAGAATTCAAAAATGAAGTAGAGAAACAACATGACAAGAGTATTAAAATACTTCGATCGGATCGAGGTGGTGAATACTTAAGTCAAGTGTTTCTAGATTATCTAAGAGACAATGGTATATTGTCTCAATGGACTCCGCCATATACACCACAGCATAATGGTGTATCTGAGAGGCATAACCAGACCTTGTTGGACATGGTCAGGTCAATGATGAATCATGCAAATCTTCCCAAGTCCTTTTGGGGCTATGCATTTCAGACAGCTGTTTACTTATTAAACAGAATGCCAACCAAGGTAGTCTCTACTACTCTATATGAGATATGAAATAGTAAGAAACCTCATGTATCTTACTTGAAGATATTGGGTTGTCCTTCTTATGTGAAGCGGAATGTATCAGACAAATTGGATGCTAAGTCTAATAAATATCTATTTATTGGATACCCTAAGGAAACAAGGGGTTACCAATTCTGTCATCCTGTGGAACAAAAGGTGTTTGTTTCAAGGCATGCTGTGTTTCTAGAGAAAGAGTTTCTCTTACAAGAAAACAGTGGGAGTATCGTCGAGCTTGAGGAGGCTCGAGAGACTCAAATAGACATTGATGAGATACCTGGTGAAGCACAACAACCAATAACTCATAGTGATGAGCCATCGGCTGGACCTATTGTGACACCACATCTTCGTAGATCTGGTAGAACACGCAATATTCCTGAGAGATATGGATTTCTCATAAGTGAATCGAATAACGTGTTACTCATTGATGATGAGGAGCCTACCAATTATGAAGAAGTTATGACAAGTTCAGAAAAGGATAAGTGGCTTGAAGTCATAAAGTCGGAAATGGATTCCATTTTTAAAAACCAAGTTTGGAACTTGGTTGACCCACCTGAAGGCATAAAGCCTATAGGGTGCAAGTGGGTTTTCAAGAAGAAAACCGACATGGATGGTAATGTGATTACCTATAAGGCTAGATTGGTGGCGAAAGGATATCGTCAAAAATAAGGTGTTGATTATGACGAAACCTATTCGCCTGTTGCTATGCTTAAATCCATTCGGATGATCCTGGCCATAGCGACTCATTATGATTATGAGATATGGCAGATGGATGTGAAAACAACTTTCCTTAATGAAAACCTGCTCGAGGACGTATATATGATACAGCTCGAGGGTTTCACATCGGTTGATAAAACCAAGGTATGCAAATTATGATGGTTTATATATGGATTGAAGCAAGCATCCAAGAGCTGGAATATCCATTTTGATGAGACAATCAAAAGGTTTGATTTCTCACAAAATCCAGACGAACCTTGTGTGTACAAGAAGGTTAGTGGGAGTACAGTCCTGTTCCTAGTATTGTATATCGATGACATATTACTCATAGGAAACGATGTTTCAGTCTTACAGTTGGTTAAGATTTGGTTGTCCAAGACATTCTCCATGAAAGACCTGGGAGAAGCAACCTACATCCTCAGGATTAAGATCTATAGAGATAGATCGAAAGAGTTACTTGGTCTTTTGCAGTCTACATATATAGACCAAGTGGTAAAGAGGTTTAGCATGTCGGAATCCAAGAAAGGTTTCCTAGCCATCAGGCATAGGATACACCTTTTGAAGTCTATGTGTCCGCGCACAGAAGACGAGAGGATTTGCATGAGTAAGATTCCCTATGCATCTGCAAAAGGATCTATCATGTATGTTATGTTATGTATAAGGCCCGATATATCGTATGCTCTGAGTGTCATGAGAAGATACTAGTCTAATCCATGAATGGATCATTGGGTGGTTGTTAAGACGATCCTTAAGTGCTTGAGAAGAACTAAGGATGCGTTTCTAATATATGGAGAAGAGGACATGGTGATACGTGGGTATATGGATGCCAACTTCTAGATAGACAAGGATGATTCCAAGTCTCAGTCTGGGTATGTATTCACCTGGAATGGAGGCGCAAAAAGTTGGAAAGGTTCCAAGCTTGACACAATAGCGGATTCTGCCACTAAGGCAGAATACATTGAATCTTTGGAAGCAACAAAGGAAGCAGTTTGGATCAAGAAGTTCATCTCTGAACTTGATGTGGTCTCATCAATGATCCAAACATGTGCTTCGCCGCTATCATCTGATCAGAGAGTTCATTAGTAGGAAGGAAATACAAATCGAGAAAATCCCCACTGAAAGGAACTTAGCGGATCCTTTGACTAAGGCATTATCTCAAAGTAAGTTTGAGGGTCATGTTTGTTGGTGCAATCGGCCCAGTAGTACCTTGATGGTATTTTGATGATAGACAAAACTCATGACATGGGATTGTCATGGGAAAGTCCAACATGGGTTGGCATGGAAAATCCAAGCATGGAGCTTGGTGTGGAAGTCCAAGGGGGAAGCCTTGGCATGGGAAAGTCCAAAGCATTGCGAAGCCGTGCGCTTGGTGTTTGGCATGGGAAAGTCCAAAGCATTGCGAAGTCGTGCGCTTGGTGTTTGGCAAGGGAAAGTCCAAAGCATTGCGAAGCCGTGCGCCTCGTGCTTGGCATGGGAAATCCAAAGCATTGCGAAGTCGTGCGCTTCGTGCATATGGGAAGTCTTAAGGACTTGGTAAGTTCACTAGGCTCGGGGTCCTTGAGTCGGTGAAGGATGGCATTGCGAAGCCGTGCGCTTGGTGCATCCGAGGGACCACCGGACGGGGAGCGAATGGAGTGAGCCCAAAGGGAAGCATACTTCTAGGGCATGAGACGCGAAGGATGGCGTTGCGAAGCCGTGCGCTTGGCACATCCGAGGGACGTAGGCCGAGGGAAGAGAGATTTGGTGGGAAACTCCATGAGGGATAAGGTGGACTTGGCCAAGTGGCTAAGACTGAGTGTCGGAGGCTCAAACAACTTGGTGTTTGAGGTTTTGCCCGACATCAGTCGACTGGCATAGGTGCCGGTTCGACTGATCCAAGTCGACTAGAGTTCGACTGGTGTAAGGCTAGGGTTTTGTGCTTGGCAGTCGACTGCCATGGACTGGCAGTCGACTGAAGTCGATAGCAGTCGACTGCCGAGGGATGGCAGTCGACTGATGGGAGTGTCACGAGCACAGAACGCTCCGTAGCCAACTGGGCAGTCGACTACTGGGTCACCAGTCGACTGATGGGCATCATCAGTCGACTGGTAGGTGATCCGTTGGAACTTGTCCAATGTGGATCTGGCCGTTGTGAGACAACGGCTACAGGGGCAGTCGACTGCTAGGCACGAAAACAGCTCGATGCAGGTTATAAAAGGAGCTCGAGATGGAGGTTTTTGCCAAGCCTTTTGTGAAGCTATTGGAGGGGAATTGCTGCTGCATTCCAGTCCTTCAAGAGCCAATCAAAGCAAGCAACAAGCAAGCGATCAAAGCAATCGGTGAAAGTTTTCTTTTGTATTGTATTTGTGTATTTGCTTGTATTTCTATATTACATTGTAATTGTTTGTGAGAGGTTTCTCCACCTCCGACGTGTTGTCGAGAAGGAGTGTTATAGTTAGTGTCGTGCGCATAACTAGAGCTCGGTGAGCTCGCCCGTGGAGTAGGAACCATTCGGTTCCGAACCACGTATATGCTTGTGTATTGATTGTGCTTGTATTGTTGTTATTTCTATTGTTATTCCGCTGCGTATTAACGACAATTGTAGACGAGCACGTGCGATGAATGAACGAATTACGACATCCATCGTACGAGGGCTATTCACCCCCCTCAAGCTGGCCGTTCGATCCCCCTACAATGTTAGAGCCTATGGTATTGGATACCGTAGCGATTGGCATTAGGCCAAGTGGAGTTTGTTAGTAATATATGAGAGATGTCCAAAATCTAGATATTTCATCATCATGGATTCTAGATTTTCAAACGCCGCCTTCAACACGGCATCTAGTAACCCGCACGTTAAGACGGTCGTGGCTTAAAGGAAATGGAGTCAAACCTAATGAGTGACCATACCAGCAATACGTAACCGAACGAATAAACTCATTTACTGAATGTCCACGATACGATTCACAACATGAGACAATTTGTGATTGGATCACAACTAGTGAGTATCTCTACATGTGTAATTGTGATGTATCAGAATTATCCCTAGTCGATGAATAGATGGATTTGGACACCATCGATTTTGTCGAAACTAGCACGAGGTATACTCCTTGGTGTATCCAAGCAGCTGATTCTCACTGGTTGGAGACATTGTGATGTCCGAAGTTAATCGTGGATGCTAGTTATGGTAACTAGTTCATTGGAGTGACAATCCGTAAGACTTCATATGGTTCTCTGCATATATAGATATGTCAATGAAGTTCTTACTGCAGCTTAAGTGCGATGTTCCTTTGACTTGCGGTATTCAAGTCATCTTGATTATGAAGACTTATGCTTTGACATCTTAAGCAAGCATCTCTGAGGAGATGTGGACCCGGGATGATTGGGTATAAGTCGAACTGATCGAAGGTGTTTGAATAGCCTATAAAGGATTCACCACTCTTTGTGTTGAGATGTATACCCATGACCTCTCGTCGGATTGTTACTAAAGTCTTTGACCAAAGCATTACATGTTAAGAGTAAGGTACTCTTCGATACATGTGCAGTAACTAGAATCCGTAGGACGAGGAAATGATACTTGGGCTAGGTGTGATGTAGTCAACCTAGTGGGGACTGACACTATAGACCATGTCCTGAACCAAGTGGGTATAAGATGAGTGAAAGGAATGCGGCATGAATCATTCTAGCTGCTGAAGGATTTCAGAAATAGTTCTGGATCAACCGTTGATCTTTTCGGTTAATTGGGGATCATGATGTACTACTAGGTGCCACTCATGATCGTTCTATAATTAATGGTTCATTATAGATGGCCAACATAAATCAAGAACCTATTTCGTCACACGCACAACGAGCATAATCCGAAGAATTTAAAACGAGCTTGAGAATGAGATTCTTAGACCGAGAGAAACTAGGTTTGGTTGGACCAAACAAGGAGCGAGCATGAAATCATTTCAGTCGCAATGGAAGCGTGGATGGGCAGTGTCTTATGAAGACATTATGGATGAACCAAATTGGTTTAGTTCTAATCCAATGGTGGAGAATAAACCAAAGGGGTTTTGTTTGTTTTAAACGAATGAACCAAAGCTGGTTCGCTTCGTTTTAACTTAAAAAAGACCAAATCGGTTTGGTTTATTTTAACTTAAATTAATGGAGCGCGTTAACGGGCTTTTGGTTATGATCCGATAACCATTAGGAGAATTTATTCTCTATAAAATAGGGCTTAAGGGTTTTGTGAAAACCTAATCCAAGCAATCCCTAGTTGCCGCCCACCCCTCCTCTCCTCTAGTGGTCGGCGCCCAACCCTAGCCGCCGCCCAGATTTGTTCCGTCGTCCAAGCTTGTTGCCAGCGTCCAAGCTTCAGCCGGTGATCCTCCGGCGACCCTCCGATGATCTTCTTTGGGTCCGGCGATAAGGTGAGTGTCTAGCTTCCTTATTTGGTCGGCCCTATTCCTCCACCAAAGCTGTCCAGTTTTCTGGACAGCTTGTTTATTTCATGTCGGAGAATCTTTGGACGATGTTAGGAGCTCCGACAGCGGATTCCTTGCTGGGGATTCGATCTCCGATAATCATCATAGGTGGAGGACGAAGGATTCGTCAAACGGTTGACGAATACCTCTCCAGAGAAGCATGTTTTTGAGGACTAATTTTGAATCCGAATTTTGATTCGGATTGTGATCTTCTCTCGATCACATCGTCTTCGACACGAGGCTTGTAACTCGTACGAAGACGAGGCTCGTCTTCACCATGAGCTGAACACTCTCGAAACTGTCGGCTGAAGGTAGCCTCAGCAAACACAGATCGACGGAAAAACCAATCTGCCACGATAATGCCAAAATCCGATCAACCATAGAAAAATCTAAGAACCCACGGTGGAATCGAAACCTAGATAAGCTGATTACCTCGATTGCCAGCTCGCTGTCGCGACAACAATGCTGCCTGTCTGCTGGGAGTGTCGTTGAGATTTTCCTAGGCGAGAACCCCTTGATCCCTGGCCAGAGATCAGTCCAATGGTGGCGCTGTCGAGCTGCTCACACCGGACACCGACGATCTGGAACCCGACGATTTGATCGCGTGGAGCGGAAGAGAAACGATGCGGAGTGGAAAGGAATCGGTGAGATCGCGAGTGAAATGGTTCGTTATGTTCATTTGGCAACCTTTAAATGTCGTTCGAGCGACTCGGTTAGCCCAACCCAAGTTAAATTCAATCTGATTCAGCCTAATCCGGTTCAAGCTCAAGCCCAATTCTAATTCAAGCCCAAGCCCAATTCTTGCCCAACAGATTCTAGCCCAATTAGTCCACTTGTTGAGCCCAATTTAATCCACTAATTAACCCCACTTAATCTACTAATTAAACCCAATTAATTAAATGGTTAATCCATATGAATTAAAAAAAAATCGTATCTTACATTCTCCCCCACTTATAAAAATTTGGTCCCCAAATTTCTGACTCACGTACGATCACGAGATGTCACTACAACCATCTCAAGTATCAGGAGAGAAGTCACACACCTCTAGTTCTAAGTAGGGTACTGAGCTCGAATATTATATTCCAGCTCTTATATACACTCTCAACCAACCTATTAAGAGGTAAATACCTGTATCAGAGTGGAACTCTATATACATGACCTGTTGGAGACTTTGCCAGAATCGTAAGATGAATCATGAATCACTATCGGAAATGATACCCAAGGATACTCTATGAATATAATTCCGTCAAACGATCCAATGAAATCCATCTTACAGCTCGGAAGGAAATGAACGGACTTAGCTAATCGATCATCGATTACCCAAATCACATCGAGTCCTTTCCAAACTCTAGATAATCTCCCAACCCAGTCTGACGTACTAGGCTCCCACTTCCATCTCGATACGTAACCCTATAGCAGCTACACATTAGCTAGCCAAAACTATATGAGCACTTCCGCTCCATACATTTACAATCAAGATAATAACTGCTAAGCTCCATGTCATATATATGACAGCTTATCTCGTAGTTCCACAACTGACGTAGGCATAAGACACGTCTCATACAACTGCATCGGAATCGCTCTAATCCCTGAAATGTTACATCTGTGTGCAATACCCTTCCATCCCCAACGGAAGGGCTAACTAATACTGATGCAAAATTCAGTCACCGTCTAGGCCCTGAAACCTCGTTTCAAAACTTTTGACCAAGTGATTTTCATCACCTTCTTGGTCCAACAAATCAGCGGTATAGTAACGCTAGTAACATCCTATCAACCTCTATGATATCAACCAGATCAATCCAGGGAAACCACAACTTCCCTTAAGATTATGAATATATCCCGAAAAATATATCATCCACAGATATAATGACAATCGATCTCAAATACTCCAAGAGTACTTGTGTCATGCCCGGAGAGCATGCCGAGCCGAAAATCAAACGTACGACATCTCCCCTGTACGTGGCAATATTTCGGGTAAATACAAGGCCCGTAGACCCACAATAACAACAACATATAAATATGTAAACAACCACAACAACATAACCAACTAACTACAACAACTACACAGCGGATACATAAAAAACAACAACATCACAACTACACAGTGCATATCGGTATGACTAACACATAAAAACACAGCGGAAACAACAAGACAAATACACAAGTCCACAATACAGTACATTAGGAAAACTCCAAATACATAACACAATGTACGAAAAGTCCAAAACAAACACGGGAGCCTCGGAGGTGAGATGAGATGTCAGCCAGCGGTGCTCCAAGTCATCACGAAGACTTCTACCTGTTACCTGGGTGACAGAAAAACCCAATGTCCATGGTGGTGGTGAGTAAAACTTAGCAGGTAATAGAAAAAACATGTATATATGTAATATCACATGTATTTCAACAACATAATCTAGAGGTAAAATAGGTATATCAGCATAGTATATAAATACAAGAATATACCATCTAACCAACTGAACAACGTAAAATGCAGATATACCTGAAGTCTGCTACGCTACTCTGATCCAACCTGAACATATATCCAACATATATATATATCAGGAAGAGTAAGATCAACTCACAATATACTCAAGCTACAGATCAAGGTGTCTAATGGTCTGTCCAATACATATACCAGTATCTGACACAACCGTATAACATATGCAAGAAGCATGCATGAATATGAAGTACAATCAAATGCATCAAGCATAATACAATCAAATGCAACATCACAATAAGCATATATATATAAATTGCATCTATATATATATTAATCTCAACCATCCATATATATATATATATATATACACATGCATATATGTATATATATATGGTAATATGCAAAGCACCATCAGATATGGCAATGCAACATACATGGTCATGCCTGCTCACCCCTACTCGCTACCACGACCCCAGTGTAGCCTAGGTGGCATGACATGACAATTATCCCAACTCACACCAACCACTGCTATATAGTGGCCGAGTGGGCAGTATGATTAAGTAGCATATGAGCGTAAAGAGCTCGCTACATAATGGGGTCCCTACTGCTGGCCACTCTGACTGAAACTACCAATGAGCGATCTAGTGCCACGCACCTAGGACAACTTCATGCAACTCCAACTACCACCATATATAGTGGTAGAGTGCAGCACAACAGATACTCTGCCCTCACACCAGTTATTCCTCGAGGAGTAATCTGGGAGGCAAGATGACTGACGACTCTCTCAACCCCAAGGGAGACTATGTCGTCAGAATGCATGCAAATGACATGAGTATGCTGTCACATGTACAACCATCTACCATAGACTCTCTGTTCAACAAAGAGTCGTACCCATCTAATCAATACACTCTCTATCATGTAGAGAGTCATACTCAACTGATCGACGGACACTCTATCCTGTAGAGAGTCATACTCAACTGATCATAACTTTCTATCCAATAGAGAGTCATACTCAACTGATCGACGCACTCTCTATCCTGTAGAGAGTCGTACTCGACTGATCATAACTCTCTATCCAATAGAGAGTCGTACTCAACTGATCGACGCACTCTCTATCCTATAGAGAGTCGTACTCGACTGATCATAACTCTCTATCCGATAGAGAGTTATACTCAATTGATCGACGGACTCTCTATCCTGTAGAGAGTCGTACTCGACTAATCATATCAAGCTGGGACCACCGGTCCATAACGACACACTAATCACCCTTCACTTAACCATTACACAACTCATAGTTGGTAACAGTATGCAACATATGGGTATTGGAAATAAATCCTACATTTAGGGCATTATCTACCCACAGATGACCTTTTTGCCAATTTATAAATTGGGTCATCATCCGTTCTAACATTTACATCCTACTAAACATCTAGGTCAATTTACATCACATCTATAACTCCTAAATCATGATAGGGAATATGTGATATCAACAATTGAGCATAAATACATCCAACGATAAGTTCAAGCATAAGATAATAAGAGCAGGGTCAAGGTAACATGATCATATAAGATGATCATGCATCTAAATCTGTATGCATTATAAACTACTTGACCAGGGTAGGAATTACCCACCTGATATGTAAGCTGTGTCAATAGTCTTCACATCCATCAACCTATCTTGAATCAAGGGCCCAACTGTAGAATACAACATACACAACCGCTATCATATATGCTATAGGAATTTGGATCTAAACCGATCTTAATCCATTTCATAAACCACATATATACTGTAATTAGAATTCCCTTATAGTTTCCAATTAAATCTATCCACACTAAACCTACCTTATTCACAACTAATAATCAACAATCAACTACAATATCGACAATAAAGGTAACACATCCTACTTCATAACTTACTAAATTAAAGATTACCTTTTACTCTTCAATCGGCACACTTATCAACACGATAATTCCAATCCAACAACTCTCACACTTGAACTTGGAGGCAAATTAGACACAAACAGCCACAACTTGGTTGCTCACAATGATAAAGAATTATGATCTTCAATTTGATTGAGGGCAGACGAATCCCAGCTTAAATAAGGCCTTCTTCCCTATGGCAACAACATCACGATGACAAATCCTTTATAGCACATGAATCACCAATTAGGAGTGAAGCTATGATACAGTTTAGCAATAACTAGAGCTAAACAACAACATAATAGGAGATCGCCGACTTGTGAAGCAGCCTCAATTCGAGTCGACAACACCATGTGTATTGGGTTTCCGGCACCACGGCGAGTGTGTGTTCGAACATGTTTCGCAAACATGTGCACAGCGGAAGGAATAAAATAATAAATCAAATTTATTACAATACACACATCACACGCATGCATAGTACAACATGTGTAGACATAACCGTAAATTTAAATTTTGCAATAAAAGGAAATTTAACTACGTATACCTTACGTATCACGTGGAGCGGGAAAGACATCAACCGGAATGATCCTTGCTAGAATCGTCTCTATCTGTATCCACGCCGAGTATCTTCGGGATAACTTCACCAAGTCACGAGCCTCATCTTCGTACGGGTTACTAGCCTCGTGTTGAAGACGATGTGATCGAGAGAAGATCACGATCCGAATTCAAATTCGGATCCAAAAATGAGTCCTCAAAAACTCGCTTCTCCGGAGAGGTATTCGTCAACCGTTTGATGAATCCTTCGTCCTCCACCTATGAGGATTACCGGAGATCGAATCCCCGGTAAGTAAGGCGGGGTCGGAGCTCCAAACGCCACCCAAACGATACTCCGACAAGAAGGAAACAAGCTGTCCAGAAAACTGGACAGCTTTGGTGGAGGGGTAGGGGCCGGCCAAAGGAAAGGTGGGAGCTCACCTTATTACCGAACCCAAGGGAGATTACCGGAGCTCCTCCGGCAGCAGCTCGACGCCGGCAAGAGGGAAGGACAGCTCCTTCTGGACACCGACAAGGGAGCTTGGTGGTGGACGGCGGCAAGGGGAGGTGTTGGCGCCGAATTCACCAAGGAGAGGAGGGGCGGTAGCTTTTAGGTCAAGGGATTTGGATTAGGGCTTAACAAACCCTTAATCCCTCTTTTATAGAGAACTAATTCTCTTAATGGTTATCGGATCATAACGATAAGGCCCGTTAACCCGCTCCATTAATATAAGTTAAAATAAACCAAACCATGATGGTTTATTTTAAGTTAAAACGAACCGAACCAACTTTGGTTCATTCGTTTAAAACAAACCAAACCCTTTGGTTTATTCTCCTCCATTGGATTAGAACCAAACCAATTTGGTTCATCTATCATGTCTTCATAAGACACGGTCCATCCACGCTTCCATTGCGACTGAAACGATTTCATGCTCGTTCCATGTTTGGTCCAACCAAACCCAGTTTCTCTCGGTCTGAGAATCTCACTCTCAAGCTCGTTTTAAATCCTTCGGATTACGCTCGTTGTGCGTGTGACCAAATAGGTTCTCGGTTTATGTTGGCCGTCTATAATTAACTATTAATTATAAAATGATCATGAGTGGCACCTAATAGTACATCATGATCCCCAATTAACCGAAAAGATCAACGGTTGATCCAAAACTATTTCTGAAACCCTTCAGCAGCTCGAATGAATCGTGCCCCATTCCCTTCACTCATCTTATACCCACTTGGTTCAGGACATGTTCTATAGTGTCAGTCCCCACTAGGCTGGCTACGTCACACCTAGCGTAAGTATCATTTCCTCGTCCTACGGATTCTAGTTATTGCACATGTATCGAAGAGTACCTTACTCTAAACATGTAATGCTTTGGCCAAAGACTTTAGTAACAATCCGACGAGAGGCCATGGGTATACATCTCCTCGCAAGGAGTGGTGAATCCTTTATAGGCTATTCAAACACCTTCGATCACTTCGACTTATACTCAATCATCCTGGGTCCACATCAACTCAGAGATGCTTGCTTAAGTCTTTATGATCAAGATGACTTGAATACTGCAAGTCAAAGGAACATCGCACTTAAGCTACAGCAAGAACTTCATTGACATATCTATATATGCAGAGAACCATATGAAGTCTTACGGTTGGTCACTCCAATGAACTAGTTACCATAACTAGCGTCCACGATTAACTCCGGACATCACAATGTCTCCAGCCAGTGAGAATCAGCTGCTTGGATACACCAAGGCGTATACCTCGTGCTAGTCTCGACAGAATTGATGGTGTCCAAATCCATCAATTCATCGACTAGGGATAATTCCGATACATCACAATTACACATGTAGAGATACTCACTAATTGTGATCCAATCACAAATTCTCTCATGCTGTGAGTCGTATCGTGGACATTCAGTAAATGAGTTTAAGATCCAATGAAATACATGAAACCATGTATACTCAAATAGTGAATCTTCATTTATCATATAAATGGTTCATACATAAGGCGATTGCCTTAGGACATCTCTCATATATTACTAACAATGTGTTTTTCACCCATATACTGCCGTTCATCCTCCAAAATCAACACGAGCAGCTTGCTCCACTAAGGAAAACCACACTCCAAATCAACACTTCGGCAATCAAACCCATAGCCATCACCACCGAATGGAATTCACAGAACAATAGGGGAATTGATCTTGCTTACCAGAAATTGAAGCTTCACCGGCACTAGACAATCCCTCGACAGTAACCTTCCCTTGCTCCAGCTTTGATTGGGAAAAAATAGCCCTCGATTCGAAACACCGCCATCCCAAATTTCTCGACCCTTTGCTCGCTAACCACTCTCTTCACAGTAATTTGAAGCTACCCGGTGATACTCCTCCCCCACTTGCTCTAACTGCCACCACAACTCCACCTCCGACCGGAACAACCGACCACAGTGACACTGTGGACATGCTTGCTCCGGCGACCAAGATCTCGGCGATCACAAGGTCGGCTGCTGCAGAGATCGCGAGAAGAACAACAGTGGAAGGAGAGAAAAATCAGCAATGGAAAGAAAACAGATTGAGTAGAGGAAGGCACGATCAGCTGACTGCTGCAACTGAAATGGTCGGCGACACCTACTACTGCTGGATCGGAGGAAGAAAAAGACGCCGACAATGAAGGTCACGCACGGCGGTGTAGTGAGGAGGGTGCCGCACGAAAACTCGAGACGATCGGAGCGATCGGAATAGGAATAGAGCTCGGGAGTTTTGGGCGACTGATTAACGCTCTTCGGAGAAAGGGGAAAGGTCACGCGGTGAAGGGGAAATCGGAGCCGTCGAGCATTCGCGGAGGAGAAAATGCATAAATTTAACGCTCGGTGTTAATTAGGAGGAAACGGGTCCGGTTTTAGGCCTCCGTTAAGGATTAATTAAATCCACTTAGGTTTAATTAATTAATACTATTATTTTTTTTTTGCCATATTTTACATTCTCCCCCACTTAATAAAATTTGGTCCTTAAATTTCGTACTTAAATGTAGAACCAATACACGAAATCTCTAGAATGACCACATACTACCAGTGACTAGCTGAGGGTACCGATCTCAGATTGTATCTTCTAGCTCCCATGTAGCCTCCTCATCAGTAGGATACTTCCATCCAACCTTTACGAGTCGGATGGCCTTGTTCTGCTACTGTCGCTCCTTACGACCCAAATCGTATCACCCCTTTCGTAAGTGAAACATGCAGAAATACCTATTCCCCAACTGAGAATTTCTAAAGGCCTTCGCCTCCGGTCTGTGTAACTCTTCTGTCGATCTTGTGCCCTTAATAACCATCATATGATGACACGCACTAACTCTCCATCATGTTGGATACTCTGTGGCCCAAATAGCTGTCGTTCCCCAACCTCCTCCCACAACACAGGAGATCTGCAGGGTCTACTGTATAAGGCCTCAGAATGGACCATCTAAATGGAGGAGTGATACTGTTCTTATAATCAAATTCCACTAAAGGAATGTGATTCTCTCAACTACCTCCATAATCCATGACACAAGATCTTAATAGATTCTCCAGTGTCTGAATGTTACGCTCAGACTGTCGATCTATCTGCGGATGAAATGTTATGCTGAGTCGAAAATCTATTCCCATAGTTTAATGTTGACTCCACCAAAAATCGCGAGGTAAATTGCGGATCTCTATCTAATATGGTACTTAAAAGTACCCCACACAATCAGATAATCTTTCGGTGATACAACTCTATCAGACGATCCAACGGGTACGACCCACAAATAGGAAGGAAATGAGTTAATTTGGTTCGTCGATCCACAATCACCCAAATTGCATCACATCCTTTATGGGTTCTAAACAATCCCGTAATGCAATCAATAGTGATATGCTCCCACTTCCATTCCAAAATTGGAATTTCCTGGAGCAATCTAGCAGGTTTCTAATGTTCAACCTTCACCTGCTGGTATAGTATATATCCAACAACAAAGTGTTAGTGATATATGAGAGATCTCCTAAGGCAATCGCCTTATGTTTGAACCATTTATATGATAAATAAAGATTCACTATTTGAGTATACATGTTTTCATGTATTTGATTAGATCTTAAACTCATTTACTGAATGTCCACGATACGATTCACAGCATGAGAGAATTTGTGATTGGATCACAACTAGTGAGTATCTCTACATGTGTAATTGTGATGTATCGGAATTATCCCTAGTTGATGAATTGATGGATTTGGACACCATTGATTATGTCGAGACTAGCATGAGGTATACTCCTTGGTGTATCCAAGCAGTTGATTCTCACTAGCTGGAGACATTGTAATGTCCGGAGTTAATCGTGGATGCTAGTTATGGTAACTAGTACATTGGAGTGACCAGAAGTAAGACTTCATATCGTTCTCTGCATATATAGATATGTCAATGATGTTCTTACTGTAGCTTAAATGCGATGTTCCTTTGACTTGCGGTATTCAAGTCATCTTGATCATGAAGACTTATGCTTTGACATCTTAAGCAAGCATCTCTGAGGAGATGTGGACCTGAGATGATTGGGTATAAGTCGAACTGATCGAAGGTGTTTGAATAGCCTATAAAGGATTCACCACTCCTTGTGAGGAGATGTATACCTATGGCCTCTCGTCGGATTGTTACTGAAGTCTTTGGCCAAAGCATTACTTGTTTAGAGTAAGGTACTCTTCGATACATGTGCAGTAACTAGAATCCGTAGGACGAGGAAATGATACTTGGGCTAGGTGTGACGTAGTCAGCCTAGTGGGGACTGACACTATAGACCATGTCCTGAACTAAGTGGGTATAAGATGAGTGAAGGAAATGGGGCACGATTCATTCGAGCTGCTGAAGGGTTTCAGAAATAGTTCTGGATCAACCGTTGATCTTTTCGGTTAATTGGGGATCATGATGTACTACTAGGTGTCACTCATGATCGTTCTATAATTAATGGTTAATTATAGACAGCCAACATAAACCGAGAACCTATTTGGTCACACGCACAACGAGCGTAATCCGAAGGATTTAAAATGAACTTGAGAATGAGATTCTAAGACGGAGAGAAACTAGGTTTGGTTAGACCAAACAAGAAGCGAACATGAAATCGTTTCAGTCACAATGGAAGCGTGGATGGGCCGTGTCTTATGAAGACATGATGAACGAACCAAAATGGTTTGGATCTAATCCAACGGAGGAGAATAAACCAAAGGGGTTTGGTTTGTTTTAAACGAATGAACCAATGTTGGTTCGGTTCGTTTTAACTTAAAATAAACCACCATAGTTTGGTTTATTTTAACTTAAATTAATGGAGTGGGTTAACGGGCCTTTGGTTATGATCCAATAACCATTAAGAGAATTTGTTCTCTATAAAATAGGGCTTAAGGGTTTTTATTAAACTCTAATCAAAAGCCCTAACCTAATTGTGGCCGCCCAACCTCTCCCTTCTCTCCATCTAGTTGGCGCCAACTCCTTGCCGCCGCCCAACTCCTTGCCGCTGCCCAACTCCTCCAACCGGCGACCAGCTGCTTCCATCTTCTCCACTTGCCAGCATCGAGCTGCTGCCGGAGGAGCTCCGGTGATCATCCTTGGCTCCGGCGACAAGGTGAGCACATTGCTTTCCTTATTTGGCCGGCGCAAGGTCTCCACCAAACCTGTCCAGTTTTCTGGACAGCTTGTTTCCTTCTTGTAGGAGTGTCGTTTGGACGACGTTTGGAGCTCCGACAGCGCCTTCCTTACTAGGGATTCGATCTCCGGTAATTCTCATAGGTGGAGGACGAAGGATTCGTCAAACGGTTGACGAATACCTCTCCGGAGAAGTGAGTTTTTGAGGACTCGTTTTGGATACGAATTTTTATTCGGATCGTGATCTTCTCTCGATCACGTCGTCTTCAACACGAGGCTAGTAACCCGTACGAAGATGAGGCTCATGACTTAGTGAAGTCATCCCGAAGATACACAGTGTGGATACGGATAGAGACGATTCTAGCGAGAATCGTTCCGGTTGATGCCTTTCCCGCCACACGTGATACGTCAGGTATACGTAGTTTAAGTTTCCTTTTATTGCAAAATTTGAATTTACGGTTATGTCTACACATTTTGTACTATGCATGCGTGTGATGTGTGTGTTGTAATAAATTAGATTTATTATTTTATTCCTTCAGCTGTGCACATGTTTATGAAACATGTTCGAACACACACTCGCCGCGGTGCCGAAAACCCAACAGTGGTATCAGAGCCCAGGTTGTGTTTCGACATAATCGTAAAATTGTTTTGCGATAGTCATAATGATATTTCTAGAAATTTTCTGCTTTTGAAAAGTTAGAAGTATTTATGGAAATTTTTCAATTTTGGAAAGTCTAGAAGTATTTATAGAAATCTTCCACTTTTGGACAGTTCAAAGTATTTATAGAAAATGATATTTTCCATAAATAAAATATTTGATTAGATTTTGGAAATTTGTTTCCTAATTTAATCATGTTTTGATTTGAGAAATGAAATCTTAAAATATTTTATTTCCATAAGTAGTTTTGATGATTTAGGAAATTGGTTTCCTAAATTTACTTTCCTTAATCAACTATTTCCACAAATAAAATATGTGATTAGATTTGGAAAATTTGTTTCCTAATTTAATCATGATTTGATTTGGAGAATCAAATCTTAAACATATTTTATTTCCATAAATAGTTATGACAAATAAGGAAATATTGTACATGACATAATTGTATGCCATGTAATTGCATTAGATGCATATCATTATGTCATGCGTATCGTGACATGTAGATGTATGTCATGTATGTCATGTCATGTAGATAATAGTTATTTGCATGCAAAGAGGATGAGACATAAAAACACTTACTCAATATTAAAGCCTACACCTTCCATTAATATGGTTAGAACCAGAGTTCCGTTTCTTGTTCGGGTTGTTGGACTCTCTCCAAGCCCGGCTCGAACCCGAACATGTTCAAACCATGGAATAGTTGAATACTAATATGATAAGAGTCAGAGGTCAATCGTTAGCTTTTGTTGTTGGACTCTCTCCATGTCGGGATAATTGGTTGAATCCACTCTAACCATATTAAAACTATTCCTCGATTAATGGGTTGGCTTTAACCTGGAGCATCGGCTTGTTGGACTCTCTCCAAGGTCGATGTAAAGAGAGGTGAAGTTGGGTGCTATGCATATGATGCATACTTGTTAATGTGTTAACAACCCGATGTATGTGTGAACATTCAATTAGTTGATAGCACATTGTGATAGTTGCATATACGTGATATGCAATCAGTATATTTGATACCTACCATCGTAGTTATGAATGGCTTGTTGGACTCTCTCCAAGGTTGTTCATATCTATAATGGATATCTGCCCATTCGGAGATGGGCCTACGATCTCCCGAAGTGATTTTGGGGTTTTTGAAATTCGAAAAATGAATGGGATTTATAAATGTATATTGATGCATTTTAAAATCATTTTCTCATATATGCTCGTTTTGTATTTCTAGGTTTATCGATTGATCATGACGTCTTTGAATTTGCGCACTATTTTGGATTCAAACAAATTGACTGGGCCTAACTTCCTGGATTGGCTTAGAAACCTGAGAATTATTCTCAAGGTGGAAAATCTAGAATATGTCCTTGAAGAGCCTCTTCCCCACCGTCCTAAGGACGATGCAACTCCATACCAAATGTTGGTCTATCAGAAGCATGTGGCAGATTCTGAGCTGGCAAGTTGCATCATGCTAGCTACAATGGTACCTGAGCTGCAAAAGCAGCATGAGCATATGGATGCTAATACCATTGTCTTCCATCTTCATGAGTTGTTTGATGAGCAAGAGAGATCCGAAAGGTTCGAAGTCTCCAGGCTCTTCTTCACCACGAAGATGCAAGAAGGTTCGTCTGTAGTGCAGTTGTGCTAAAGATGAACAGGTACATCGAGCGGCTAGCCACCCTTAGGTTTGTGATGGATCATGAATTAAGTATTGACTTAATTCTGCATTGTTTTCCCAAGAGTTTCTCACAATTTATGATGAACTATCAGATGAACAAATTAGAATCCACTATTCCTGAGGTCCTCAATATGCTGAAGACTGTGGAGCCTTCTGTGAAGCATGAGGAGAAGGCGGTTCTGTTAGTTGATTCCTCAAAGAAAGGTTCTAAGAGGAAGGCAAAAGAACAAAAGAAAGGGAAGAACAAGAAGGCAAAGAAGGCAGAACCAGCAAAAAAGGGCACTTGCCATCAGTGTGGCAAGGAAGGCCACTGGCGAAGAAACTGCAAGATTTATCTTGAGTCCATGAAGAAGAAGAAGTCATCCAATGCCCCATCCTCTTCAGGTATCTTCGTTATTGATTGTCATTCTATTTCCTTAGACACTTGGGTATTGGATACTGGGTGTGGCTCACATATATGTAATGACATACAGGGGCTAAGTAATAGAAGAAGACTCGTCAGAGGGGAGTCAAATTTGCAAGTTGGCAATGGAGCAAAGGTTGCTGCGGTCGCCATCGGAACTTATTTGCTGAAGCTCCCTAGTGGACTAGTCTTGGAACTGGACAATTGCTATTGTGTTCCTTCTCTAATAAAGAACATTGTTTCTATTTCTTGCTTAAATAGAAATGGTTTCCATTTGCCATTTAGTAACAATTGTTGTTATATAACTTTGAATGGCGTACTTTATGGAACTGGAACATTGAGCAATTACATTTATACATTGGATGTATCCACTGACATTTTCAATATTGAAGCGAGCAACAAGCGTGCTCGAAAGGATAATCAATTAGACTCCTACATGTGGCATTGTCGTCTTGGCCATGTAAGCAAGAAACGCATGTCCGAATTACATCGATGTGGAATTCTGGAATCGTTTGAATTGGATTCGTATAATACATGTGAATCATGCTTAAAAGGCAAGATGACTAAGTTACCTTTTTCAGGAAAAGGTGAATGAGTGAGAGAGTTACTAGGTCTGATACATGCTGATGTATGTGGACCTATGTCAACTCAAGCTTTAGGAGGCTATAGCTACTTCATCACCTTCACCGATGATCACTCACGATTTGGGTATGTGTTCTTGATGAAACACAAGTCTAAAGCCTTTGAAAGGTTAAAAGAATTTAGAAATGAAGTAGAGAAACAACATGACAATAGTATTAAAATACTTCGATCGGATCGAGGTGGTGAATACTTAAGTCAAGAGTTTCTTGATTATCTAAGAGACAATGGTATATTGTCTCAATGGACTCCGCCATATACACCACAGCATAATGGTGTATCTGAGAGGCGTAACCGGACCTTGTTGTACATGGTCAGGTCAATGATGAATCATGTGAATCTTCCCAAGTCCTTTTGGGGCTATGCACTTCAGACAGTTGTTTACTTGTTAAACAGAATGTCAACCAAGGTAGTCTCTACTACTCCATATGAGATATGGAATAATAAGAAATCTCATGTATCTTACTTGAAGATATGGGGTTGTCCTACTTATGTGAAGCGGACAGTATCAGACAAATTGGATGCTAAGTCTAATAAATGTCTATTTATTGGATACCCTAAGGAAACAAGGGGTTACCAATTCTATCATCCTGTGGAACAAAAGGTATTTGTTTCAAGGCATGTTGTGTTTCTAGAGAAAGAGTTTCTCTTGCAAGAAAACAGTGGGAGTGTCGTCGAGCTTGAGGAGGCTCGAGAGACTCAAATAGACATTGATGAGATACCTGGTGAATCACAACAGCCGATAACTCATAGTAATGAGCAATCGGCTGGACCTACTGTAACACCACATCTTCGTAGATCTGGTAGAATACGCAACATTCCTGAGAGATATGGATTTCTCATAAGTGAATCGAAAGACGTGTTACTCATTGATGATGAGGAGCCTACCAGTTATGAAGAAGTGCTGACAAGTTCAGAAAGGGATAAGTGGCTTGATGCCATGAAGTCGGAAATGGATTCCATGTATGAAAACCAAGTTTGGAACTTGGTTGACCCACCTGAAGGCATCAAGCCTATAGGGTGCAAGTGGGTTTTCAAGAAGAAAACCGACATGGATGGTAATGTGATTACCTATAAGGCTAGATTAGTGGAGAAAGGATATCGTCAAAAATAGGGTGTTGATTATGACGAAACCTATTCGCCTGTAGCTATGCTTAAATCCATTCGGATGCTCCTGGCCATAGCGGCTCATTATGATTATGAGATATGGCAGATGGATCTGAAAATAGCTTTCCTTAATGGAAACCTACTCGAGGATGTGTATATGATACAGCCTGAGGGTTTCACATCGGTTGATAAAATCAAGGTATGCAAGTTGCGACGGTCCATATATGGATTGAAGCAAGCATCCAGGAGCTAGAATATCCGTTTTGATGAGACTATCAAAAAGTTTGATTTCTCACAAAATCCAGACTAATCTTGTGTGTACAAGAAGGTTAGTGGGAGTGCAGTCGTGTTCCTAGTATTGTATGTCGATGACATATTACTCATAGGAGACGATGTTTCAGTCTTACAGTCAGTTAAGATTTGGTTATCCAAGACATTCTCCATGAAAGACCTGGGAGAAGCAACCTACATCCTCAGGATTAAGGTCTATAGAGATAGATCGAAACGGTTGCTTGGTCTTTCACAGTCTACATATATAGACCGAGTACTAAAGAGGTTTAGCATGTCGGAATCCAAGAAAGGTTTCCTACCCATTAGGCATGGGGTACACCTTTCGAAGTCTATGTGTTCGCGCACATAAGACGAGAGGATTTGCATGAGTAAGATTCCCTATGCATCCGCAATAGGATCTATCATGTATGCTATGTTATGTACAAGGCCCGATGTATCGTATGCTCTGAGTGTCACGAGTAGATACCAATCTAATCTAGGAATGGATCATTGGGTGGCTGTTAAGATGATCCTTAAGTACTTAAGAAGAACTAAGGATGTGTTCCTAATATATAGAGAAGGGGACATGGTGATATGCAGGTATACGGATGCCAGCTTCCAGACAGACAAGGATGATTCCAGGTCTCAGTCTGGATACGTGTTCAACTTGAATGGGGGCGCAGTGATTTGGAAAAGTTCTAAACAAGACACTGTAGCGAATTCTACCACTGAGGCAGAATACATTGCAGCTTCGGAAGCAGCAAAAGAAGCGGTTTGGATCAAGAAGTTCATTTATGAACTTGGTGTGATTCCAGCCATTGTTGAAGCAATACCGGTCTACTGCGACAACAATGGAGCAATTGCACAGGCGAAAGAGCCAAGGTCTCATCAACGATCCAAACATGTGCTTCGCCGCTATCATCTTATCAGAGAGATCATCAGTAGGAAGGAAATACAAATCGAGAAAATCCCCACTGAAAGGAACTTAGCAGATCATTTGACTAAGGCATTACCTCAAAGTAAGTTTGAGGGTCATGTTAGAGCTTATGGTATTGGATACCGTAGCGATTGGCATTAGGCCAAGTGGGAGTTTGTTAGTGATATATAAGAGATGTCCCAAGGCAATCGCCTTATGTTTGAACCATTTATATGATAAATGAAGATTCACTATTTGAGTATACATGTTTTCATGTATTTGATTAGATCTTAAACTGATTTACTGAAAGTCCATGATACGATTCACAGCATGAGAGAATTTTTGATTGAATCACAACTAGTGAGTATCTCTACATGTGTAATTATGATGTATCGGAATTATCCCAAGTCGATGAATTGATGGATTTGGACACCATTGATTCTGTCGAGACTAGCACGAGGTATACTCCTTGGTGTATCCAAGCAGCTGATTCTCACTGGCTGGAGACATTGTGATGTCCGGAGTTAATCGTGGATGCTAGTTATGGTAACTAGTACATTGGAGTGACCAGCCGTAAGACTTCATATCGTTCTCTGCATATATAGATATGTCAATGAAGTTCTTACTGTAGCTTAAGTGCGATGTGCCTTTGACTTGCGGTATTCAAGTCATCTTGATCATGAAGACTTATGCTTTGACATCTTAAGCAAGCATCTCTGAGGAGATGTGGACCCGGGATGATTGGGTATAAGTCGAACTGATTGAAGGTGTTTGAATAGCCTATAAAGGATTCACCACTCCTTGCGAGGAGATGTATACCCATTGCCTCTGGTCGGATTGTTACTAAAGTCTTTGGCCAAAGCATTACATGTTTAGAGTAAGGTACTCTTCGATACATGTGCAGTAACTAGAATCCGTAGGATGAGGAAATGATACTTGGGCTAGGTGTGACGTAGTCAGCCTAGTGGGGACTGACACTATAGACCATGTACTGAACCAAGTGGGTATAAGATGAGTGAAGGGAATGGGGCACGATTCATTCGAGTTGCTGAAGGGTTTCAGAAATAGTTCTGGATCAACCGTTGATCTTTTCGGTTAATTGGGGATCATGATGTACTACTAGGTGCCACTCATGATCGTTCTATAATTAATGGTTAATTATAGACGACCAACATAAACCGAGAACCTATTTGGTCACACGTACAACGTGCGTAATGCGAAGGATTTAAAATGAGCTTGAGAATGAGATTCTCAGACCGAGAGAAACTAGGTTTGGTTGGACCAAATAAGAAGCGAGCATGAAATCGTTTCAGTCGCAATGGAAGTGTGGACGGGCCATGTCTTATGAAGACATGATGGATGAACCAAAATGGTTTGGTTCTAATCCAACGGAGGAGAATAAACCAAAGGGGTTTGGTTTGTTTTAAACGAATGAACCAATGTTGGTTCAGTTCGTTTTAACTTAAAATAAACCATCATAGTTTGGTTTATTTTAACTTAAATTAATGGAGCGGGTTAACGGGCCTTTGGTTATGATCCAATAACCATTAAGAGAATTTGTTCTCTATAAAATAGGGCTTAAGGGTTTTTGTTAAACTCTAATCAAAAGCCCTAACCTAATTGTGGCCGCCCATCCTCTCCCTCCTCTCCATCTAGTCGACGCCAACTCCTCCAACCAGTGACCAGCTGCTGCCATCTGTTAGGGCAATCTCTTGCCATGATAAGGTTTTGATGTGTGTGGCAAAGGGTTTAAGTTAGGATGATATTGTTATTTGATATGTACGTTGGAGTCTTGCAGGACTTAGTAATTCGCACATGGAGCCTTGGCGGGTTCACCCTCACAACCTCGTGCCTGAGTTAGAGAATGAGCATTGCAGAGCCGTGCGCTTGATGCTGCCGAAGGACCGCCGGACGAGATGACTTGAAGTGAAGCTAAGGAAGCATACTTCGGAGGCAAAAGAGGCGAAGGAGCATTGCAGAGTCGTGCGCCTGATGCTGCCGAGGGACGTGGTCGCGAACGAAGAGAGCTTCGGCGAGGGACTTCGAGTGAGATGAGAGAATGAGTGAAATGTAAGTAGCTCATTAGGTGAACTTGGCCGAATGGCTGAGTGTCAGAGACTTGACCGCAAGGGTTAAGGTTTACCCGACCGCTGGAAGCTCAAACTTATGTTAAGTTTGAGTTTCACACGACACCAGTCGACTACCATGTAATGGCAGTCGACTGCTCTGAGTCGAGTGTGTTCGACTGGTATCCGACTGATGGGTTTATGCCCAGCAGTCGACTGCCATGGAATGGCAGTCGACTGCCAGAGGATGTCGTGGGCACAGAATCGCTCGTAGCCAACTGGGCAGTCGACTACGGAGGCAGCAGTCGACTGGTGAGGTCCATCAGTCGACTGCCAAGTGTTCCATTGGACTACAACGGTCAGGATCCAACGTGTTCGGAGGCCATTGGAGTGGTGGCAGTCGACTGCCAAGGGCAGCAGTCGACTGGTGGCGACCAACGGGAAGAAATCAACCCTCTCTATAAAAAGAGAGGGTGTGGAGCTTTGGGAGGTTAATGCTCAAGTTCTAAACGACCATCCAAGTGCTCCACAAGATTCAAACTCCTTCTCTTAGCTTTCTTTCACATCTATTGTAAAAGAAGGAGTGTGCTTGATTTGTAAAGGTTACCTCCACCTAGCTTGGTGCAAAGGAGAGACCAATAGTGATTGGCTTTGAAGGAGTGATTCACCTCGGACAAATCGGGAATCGTGGATTAGCGGTGTAGCCGTGAACCACGTTACATCTTCTTTGTTAGCGTTTATATTTTTGTTTATTGCTTTGTCTTTATTGTTTATGCTTCCGCTTGCGCTAACGATTGTGTAGACGAGCAAACGAACGAGAGAATTCCGACATCCATTGTAAGAGGGCTATTCACCCCCCTCTAGCCGGCCAATCGATCCCCAACAAGTGGTATCAGAGCAAAGGAAAGCTTGTCGAGGACTAACCACCACAACAAGCAACATTCAAAATGGCCGGCTCAAACATCCACCCACCGAAGTTTGACGGCGAATTCTCTTGGTGGAAAAAGAGAATGGAGGTATTTTTCGAAACGGATTTTGATATTATGATTACAATGGAATCCGGTTTCGTTTTGCCTAGGGATGAAGAAGGGAAGCCAATAGAGAAATCTAGGTGGACCAAAAAGCAAAGGGAAGAGCACCTTGCAAATTCAAAAGCCAAACATCATCTTTTCAATGTGCTCCCCCAACAAGAGATCAACCGGATTGGAGAATGCCTAAGTGCCAAGGAGATGTGGGAGAAGCTAATTGAGCTTTATGAAGGCACATCCGAGGTGAAGCTAGAAAGGAGAGACCTCCTTCGCTCCCAACTCAACAACATTAAACTAGAAAAGGGAGAAAAGGTAATTTCCTTACATTCTCGTTTCAAGGAAATTATAACCGGTTTGTCAAGTATAGGTGAAAAGCTCTTCAACCGGGATATGGTAATGAAGGCCATAGATTCCTTTCCCCGGTCCTCAAAGTGGAGCTCCATGGTGGACCTATTCAGGAGGGAGGATCGACGGAGCGAGCAATACGTAAACTGGAACGAAGTCAATGGAACTCCACGAAATGAGGCTTGAAGGAATACAAGAAGAGCCAAAAATCCAACCTTCAAGAGGAGTAGCTTTGATGGCAAACAAGGGGAAGAAGAAGATAGAGATCCCCTCCTCCGATGATGATGAAGCATCCTCATCCTCCTCCATGGATAGCACCGAAGAAGCATATATGGTAAGGAGGGTAAGACGTGCTTTAAAAGGTTTTCATTTTAACAAATCAAATGATAGGGATAGAAGACCAAGGGGAAAAATCATTTGCTACAATTGCCAAGGAGAGGGACACATAAGGGATAATTGTCCCCTCCTAAACAAGAGCAAGGAAGAGAAGAAAAAGAAAGAAGAAAAGAAGAAGAAAAAGGGGAGCAAGAAAAAGAAGGAAGAGGAGAAGAAGACAAAAGAAAAGGGAAAGACCAAAGCTCTAAAGGCAAGGACTTGGGATGACCCATCCTCATCCTCCTCATCATCATCAGATGAGGAGAATGCCTTTGTCACCAATTTGTCCTTGATGGCCTTTGATGACTTGGATTGCTCCTCCACCGAAAATGAAGAATCAAGCTCAAGTGGGGAGAGCTCAAATGAAGGGGGAGCTTCTACATCCTCATCATTCGAAGAAGAAGAGGACATGGAAACTATGGTAACGAATCTTTCACCCCATAAGATAGTTTCCATGATTTCTAGCTTAACTAAGGATCTATTTAGAGCCAAGAAAAAGAACAAAAGCATGCTTGACCAAATTAAGGAATTAGAGCAAAAATTAGAAAAAGCATGTTTTAATGATAATGATGATGATGCTTGCTCACATGATAATTATATGCCATTAGATGTAAGTGATGCATGCATAGAAGAAAATAGGGCCTTGAGGGAAAAGGTAGATTATTTGACAAAAGCCCTAGAAAAATTCACTATAGGCTCCAACACATTGAATATGATAATTGGGAGCCAAAGGGCAAGTTTTAATAAGAAAGGCCTAGGTTATAAAGAAAAAAAAAATGAAAAGGCCTATAAATGCCTAATTGCTAGGGGTCAAGATAAAAAGAAAGTAATTGCTAGAAAATGGATCCCTAAGGAGTTTTTAGTGAACCCAATAGGAAAGAACTTATTTTGGGTTCCAAAATCCATCCTTAAGGGTTAGGATAACCCTAGGGTAGTCAACCATACGCAATTGACCTATATTATATTTTGGTTGACTTAGGATGGCGGGACACCATTTTTAAATAGTGTTGGGTGATGATAACGTGCCCATAAATAGATAATAATGCATAAATCATGATGATTAATGTAATTTTTACACATGTTTGCAATCATGATTTATGATATTGTGATTTGGCACATAATCATGGGAAATAGGTTTGAATCATGCTTTAGGTGATACTTTGTTTATTATCATCATATAATACCTAATGTATGATTATTATTTAATGAATACATGTATTTCATGATCATAATGTAGAATTAATTGATATATGCCTTTATGATCATGAGGATTGTTAGGGTGATACTTAACCTTGATAGAATTGGCTGAATATATTGGTTAAGTATATACAAATACCCCCTAGGATGCATCTCACACTCACCATAGGCAACCTTGATTGAAAACTTAGCATGAGTGAGATGTTAGGATGATACAAATGTCCACTAATGCCTATGGCATTTAGATGGTCATTTAAAGTATCAAAATAGCAATAATAGACCAATCATGGGGAAGACTTATGTTTAATTCATAGACATATTGCCCAAAGATCATGGTTGTATATTTAATAAGTTTTCAAAACAATTTCTTACTTTAAAATCTGTGTATTCATGTTTTGAAACAATTGGATACAAAACTAGGTGTTAAAATGGATACTAACATGATCAAAAACTAGTGGTTTTTAAAGCCTTTAGAATTTTGGCTAATCTAGGAAAATATAATGATTTTTCTTGAAAAACTATTTTTCATTGATAGATATACTTACAAGAAATATGTTCCCCAAATTTCATGATTTTTCGAATTTTTTGGATTTTTTAATGCATTTCTGAAATTTGCCCTGAAAATTAAAATTTCGGAATCGATTGTGTCGATCATTGCATCTTGATAGCTTGATCATTGCTAGCTCAAAATAGAATATTTTCTGAATTCAGATTTTAAACATGTTTTTGGTATTTTCCTTCTATTAGACTTGATGCCATGGGTTTATAAATTAGGATTAATCTTTTTGATGGTGTCAAAGGGGGAGAAATGTATGTTTAAGTAACGGAGAATATATTTTGGGGGAGAAATGATCATGTTTATGATAGGGGGAGAAAATTTTTATGGGGAGTTTCATGGATTAAGGGGGAGTTGCATGTTGCTATATCATGTTTATATTTACATGCCTTCATACCTTAGAATTTTCATCAAATGTTTTTACCTAACTTAAACGGATTGCCACACATCAAAAAGGGGGAGATTGTTAGGGCAATCTCTTGCCATGATAAGGTTTTGATGTGTGTGGAAAAGGGTTTAAGTTAGGATGATATTGTTATTTGATATGTGCGTTGGAGTCTTGCAGGACTTAGTAATTCGCACATGGAGCCTTGGCGGGTTCACCCTCACAACCTCGTGCCTGAGTCGGAGAAGGAGCATTACAGAGCCGTGCGCTTGATGCTGCCGAGGGACCGCCGGGCGAGATGACTTGAAGTGAAGCCAAGGAAGCAGACTTCGGAGGCAAAAGACGTGAAGGAGCATTGCAGAGCCGTGCGCCTGATGCTGCCGAGGGACGTGGCCGCGAACGAAGAGAGCTTCGACGAGGGACTTCGAGTGAGATGAGAGAATGAGTGAAATGTAAGTAGCTCATTAGGTGAACTTGGCCAAATGACTGAGTGTCAGAGACTTGACCGCAAGGGTTAAGGTTTACCCGACCGCCGGAAGCTCAAACTTATATTAAGTTTGAGTTTCACACCGATCGCCATGTAATGGCCTTCGAGTCGAGTGTGTTTGGGTATCCGATCGATGGGTTTATGCCCGAGCCGATCGCTATGGAATGGCAATGATCGCCAGAGGATGTCGCGGCACAGGCCGCCGAGCGATCGTGGCGGTCGATTACGGGAGGCGTAGCCGCTGGTGAGGTCTATCAGTCGACTGCCAAGTGTTCCGTTGGACTACAATGGTCGGGATCCAACGTGTTCGGAGGTCGTTGGAGTGGCGGTAGTCGACTGCCAAGGGCAGCAGTCGACTGGTGGCGGCTAACGGGAAGAAATCAACCCTCTCTATAAAAAGAGAGGGTGTGGAGCTTTGGAAGGTTAATGCTCAAGTTCTAAACGACCATCCAAGTGCTCCACAAGATTCAAACTCCTTCTCTTAGCTTTCTTTCACATCTATTGTAAAAGGAGTGTGCTTGATTTGTAAAGGTTATCTCCACCTAGCTTGGTGCAAAGGAGAGACCAATAGTGATTGGCTTTGAAGGAGTGATTCACCTCGGACAAATCGGGAATTGTAGATTAGCGGTGTAGCCGTGAACCACGTTACATCTTCTTTGTTAGCGTTTGTATTTTCGTTTATTGCTTTGTCTTTATTGTTTATGCTTCCGCTTGCGCTAACGATTGTGTAGACGAGCAAACGAACGAGAGAATTCCGACATCCATCGTAAGAGGGCTATTCACCCCCCTCTAGCCGGCCAATCGATCCCCAACACCATCTTCTCCACTTGCCGGCGTCGAGCTGCTGCCAGAGGAGCTCCGGTGATCATCCTTGGCTCCAGCGACAAGGTGAGCACATTGCTTTCCTTATTTGGCCGGCGCAAGGTCTCCACCAAAGCTGTCCAGTTTTCTGGACAGCTTGTTTCCTTCTTGTGGGAGCGTCGTTTGGACAACGTTTGGAGCTCCGACAGCACCTTCCTTACCGGGGATTCGATCTCCGGTAATCCTCATAGGTGGAGGACGAAGGATTCGTCAAAAGGTTGACGAATACCTCTCCGGAAAAGCGAGTTTTTGAGGACTCATTTTGGATCCGAATTTTGATTCGGATCGTGATCTTCTCTCGATCACGTCGTCTTCAACACGAGGCTAGTAACCCGTACGAAGACGAGGCTCATGACTTAGTGAAGTCATCCCGAAGATACTCGGCGTGGATACGGATAGAGACGATTCTAGCGAGAATCGTTCCGGTTGATGCCTTTCTCGCTACATGTGATACGTCAGGTATACGTAGCTTAAGTTTCCTTTTATTGCAAAATTTGAATTTACGGTTATGTCTACACATGTTGTACTATGCATGCATGTGATGTGTGTGTGGTAATAAATTAGATTTATTATTTTATTCCTTCTGCTGTGCACATGTTTACGAAACATGTTGGAACACACACTCACCGCGGTGCCGGAAATCCAACACAAAGTCTCCGACATCTCTCTTCATACCGTTCCCATCAGTATAAACATATCAAATCTCAGTACATCCGAGTACCATCAGGACGAATAGCAAATATCTAATGATGTGTCTCATGCAACAACTCCTTCTTAAGTGGATGCGTGTCCAGAACACATATCCATATTAGAGACAGGGAATTATCTTTTCAAAAGAGAAGTTCATCAACTATTCAAAATCCACTCTACCACACATTTTGTAAGTGCATGGAAGACTATAGCAATCAATCTCACTTATTACAACTGTTTGCGTACCAACAACTCTATAGTAGCTACCCAGTAGCTAGTCAAAACTCCATTAACACTTCTGCTCTATATCACTACAAATCCAAATAATCACTACTAAAGCCACGTCATGTATATGCAGACTATCTCGTAGTTTCTTAACTGATGTAGGCATAAGATATGCCTCATTCAACTGCATCGGAATTGTTCTGATCCCTGAAATGATACATCTGCGTACATCATCCTTTTTATCCACTCCGAAAGGATTAACTAATACTCATGTAAAAGTTAACCGCCGTCTAGGTCTTGTAACTGATTTAACCAGCTTCCGACTAAATGATTTCCATCATCACCTTTGTCAAACAAGTCCGGGGTATAGTAATGCCAAGCATTCTATCGACATCTACGGAATTAACCAAAACATACAAGAAAAACCACCATCTACGGTGGTCGAGTGCGCAACTCCAACTACCACAATCAACAGTGGCCAGGTTACGCAATTCCAACAACCACAAACTGATCCAATCGTGTCCAAGATACACGATTCTCAAATCCAGTGGTGACTAAATCGTTAATTAGTCTAACAACTTAATCAAAACACAAAAAAATTCATACTGAGTATGAAATTGTCATCTTTTCACACCTGCCTCCCCTTTACTCTAAGTTGATGATAAATCAATCATCGCAACGACCATGATAATTGTATGAAATCATGTCACTACAATATCAATACTCCAGTCGCAAATCAACCTTAGAGTATACACAGGTGTCCTTTGCTGATCTAAATAGATCATCTATCCCCAATGAAGGATATTCACTTTCAACAACTATCGCATTCCATCATCGATAATCGATGCATAATTTCAAAGGTTCATCTCTCTTTCAATAAAGAGTTCCGGATCTTCTCAAGGAGGAATACTGGGATAGATAAATATTCCTTTCAACTTATCCTATAATTACAACTTACATTCTTCCAATTTTTATAGTGTTTAGCAATACTGATACCAACAAAACTATCACTCGATATGTGATCTTTGATACTAGAACTATTTCCACAATCATTTCGATCGCCTACTCCACTTGCCTATGCAACAACAAGCCTTGGAGTTCATCCGAAACTACATCCGAATACTCTCAGAATATACGCACATCCGAGAGCATATCGTACCTTACTTCCAACAATTTGACCATCCATAAGGATATGTCCACAGTAAAAGTATGTCAATCAAAGTCTAAGGGCATCCCTTAACTGATGTGATAATCTAATCTTCTGTGATGATCTCAACTTTCGAGGTTGTGGATCGTCCTCTCAAAAGCTCCATCCGTAGTCTTCAACTGAGTCTTCAAGGTACATACTCTCCTCGTAGGTACTGGCAGCTTATAGTAGAAGCAGATAAAATGATCCATCGGATAATCTGACTCTGTGTGTCGTCATGATCCGTACTAAATGCACATAATCTCCCTTCGGAGTCTTTTCTCTGATTTCACAAATAAACATGAAAAGAATGCTAACGATCTGCAATCGGTCTTCTATAATCGAAAAACCCTCCAATAGTAGCTCATGACTCATAACTCCAATCTCTCTCCTTTTGTCCAACATTCGGAGACTTCTAATTCCAATAATTTGACTTGCAATATCTGCTTATCAAATCTCCAACTCTTAAAACACTAACCACGGAGTCATTTCTATACATATGACTCGGTCTAAGGACTTCCGGTAGGATCTGGTAGAAGATCCAAACATCCTGATCAAGATGTCAGTCAATAAACCATGGGTGGCCGAAATCAACCCAATCACATTCTCGAGCTATTAGGTGGTCGTAACCCTCACAAGTCTAACGACTCTGCATGGTACCTTCATTACCAACCTAAAGCTCAAGAATTCCCTAACAATGAGTCAAAGAAGATGACATGGGAAAATACCCTCTCACAACATCACTACACCATGGCCAAGTGATGTGTGATTTCCCGAAGGTTATTTCCTATATCTTCCACCAAATACCGACAAAATCTGATTAATGGTATTCAACTAAAACTACTTTCTTCGTATAACACGTGTTAAGTACTCAAAAGTACCTTCAAAGTTATACAACCTAACATGACCAACTCAGGGATCAAAATCCCTATGAATATCTCCAAACTAATCCTCTACTATCTGCATCAGCAATAGTATACTCGCTTGTCCATTACCCCATAAGTAATAATTTGACTAACATAATTAATGAAAATCTCAGGACTGTAATCCTTGATCTCCACAAGAGATGTGACTACTAACCCCTGTTATCCGACTCGGTATCAGTCGGCTCTCAAAGGTAATTCACCTTTTCGACAGCAGGTACATGTCTAATAACCTCAATATGTCATTCCCGTGGTCAACTCAAACCACGGTTATGAATACTAACCAACACCCTACAAGTCATCCATGTTATAAGCAACTAAATGCATAGCCAACAGGAGGATATGTAATAACAACTAACATACCTTAAACCTTGTAGCTTGGAGATGTCCCGCAACAGCCAGATCCCAGAACTCAAGAACCAAGACCGAGTAAAGAAAAACTTGATGTCCGAACGAAATAAAATCCGAAAATGGACTTCACAACCTAGGGCTCTGATACTAATAAAATTGTCATGCCCCGAGAGCATGTCGTGCCGAAAAGCAAACGGACGACATCTCCCCTATACGTGGCAATATATCGGGTTAATACAAGGCCCGTAGGCCCACAACAACAATGTAATATAAAGATATCAACATACCAAACACAACAGAAACATACTACGGATAAAACAAGATATAAATACCCAACTATGCACTCCGGAGTGACTTGAAACTACAAGAAACATAATAGAAACCACATCAAAAGCCAAATACATACAACACATCCATATATCACAAATACGGAAACAATACAGGCTAAAACCTCAAAATGACAATCCACACAAATACAATAATGCGGATTAAATATCCATCCATCTGGTGTGAGATGAGATCAGCTGGCGAAGCTCCGAACGTCCAAGGAATCTTCTACCTGTTACCTGGGCGACAAGAGACCCAGGGTCCCGGGGTGGTGAGTATAAACTCAGGGGTAATATGTAGAGATTGCATGAACATATAGGATAAAGAGATCTACAAGTATACATGTGAAGATCTACAGGTATACAGCATGAGTCCAATAGACATATAGTCCTATCCAAATCTAATAATAAGTAACCACAGTATAGTCATACCCAATGTATATACTAAACTGATCAACTGAACATGAAGTAATGTACCAACGTACCTGACGGTCTGCAACACCATATGCTATATCATCCTGAACAGATATATAATAACATAACCCATATAACGTACAAAGTCAATCTCATACCTGACCAACACTCAGACATATGAACAATATATAATCACATATAATAACATCCCGGTCCATACCACACTATGACATGACGCTAATCAAATGGATACAATAGTCTGGACCAACACATATATAATGCTCAACACACAGCAGTATATAATATGCAAATGGCATGTATCATGATGTACAAGCATGTGCAACAATCATAGCTCAATCAAATACAGAATCTCACAGGCATAGGTAAAACATATATCAAATACATGCATACATATATATCAGCAATGCATATGCATGGCCATGTCTGCGGACCCGTCCAACCATGACCCCAGTATGGCTCGGGTGGTACGGCATGACGACTAGCCCGACTCCAGCTGCCACTACTCTTGAGTGACCGTGTTGGGTAGTATGAATGAGTAGCATATAAGCGTAAAGAGCTAACTACTCCCCGGGGGTCCCTGCTGCTGGCCGCTCTGTCACTACCCATGAGTAGACGAGCTCCGCACACAGGAGAACTGCATGTCACACAACCACCATCTATAGTGGGCGAGTGCTAACACCACTCTGCACAGTGGTCAGGTGCGCATCTCTAGCTACCACCATCCATAGTGGTCGAGCACGGCACATCCAATGCTCTTCCCTCAACCCTGCTACCACTACCCCGAGTGGCCGAGGAGGCATGATGACTGATGACCCATATCAACCACAAGGGAGACCCAGTCAATAGCATGCATGCAATTTAATGATGCATAGCTCCATACATGTATCCTCGCCACACTCCCTATCCGACGGGGAGTCCTGGTCAACCAAAAGTCAACTATGCAAGGACTACAATCCACAAGACTCTCTCTATCGCACAAAGAGTCATACACATCTGACAATCAACCACGCTAAGACCTCTAGTCAGTAGCGAGATACTATCGACAATCCATATAACTATACACAGATATATGATCCATAATGGATATACCATCACGCTAGGACCTCTAGTCCATGGCCACATACTGACAACCACACACTTATCTATGCACAGACAACTAGATCCACCATAGATGCACCACTAATACGGGTATGATATAACAATCAACTCGATAATCCAATCCATCATCTAACCCTAGTGATGTAACCCAGTAACCCAATCTGAGGTCACAAAGATAACCCTAACCACATGTACTTAGTGAACATCTATCAGCTAACACATAATAGGGTTTGTAGTTCATATCCATGATCGATAATCAATGAAATAACAGCAATATATCTCAAAGGTTAAAGGCAGTACAAGCATATGATTAAACATGAGTGGATTTAAAGTAAGCAGGTATAAACATATATCCAAATTCACGCACTGAAATCTTATCAAAACTACCGGACTAGGTAGATATTACCCACCTGATACGAAGCTCGAATAATCCTCACGGTCGTGGACCTGCTTCGTATCCCAAACCTGCACAACAATAACAAATTATGGTTAAGTACAAGTCTCTGCTAATTATACGAACTAAACACTAATTTGTTCTATATTTGTATCCTTCCCTCGATTATGAGTTAAAACTCGATTATCCCAATCCAATCCATCATAACCCAACTCCTATTAAATCACCACCATCCTCAAGATCCCTTAACAGAAACAACACCCATAGAGTTATCTTACCATCTAAGCCAAATGTCAATACAACCACCATAACCCACCTACATCCTAATTCCAAATCAGATCCAGATTCTGCCCTAACCATCACCCAGATCAATATAGCCACAACAACACAGCAACCATAATCGACACTCTAAAATCAACAGCAATAACAGATCCATCGACATCCAAGAATCACACCGACACCACAACGCATAGCAATCACAAATGAAACTTCCAAATCACAACTGAAATTCTTAACCATCAGAACACAACAACTTGAATTTCCCAATTCATTGCATCAATTGACAACCACCATAAACACACAGAAATTTCACATAACACAGGAAAGAAGGAAAAAGGATTAAAACTTACCAACCCTGTAGATCCTCCGACGCTGCTCCTCCCCTATTCCCCCGGCTCACCGAAACCAATCCAAGCTCACCACGAGCTCAGCACTCTCGAAACTGCCGGTTGAAGGTAGCCTCAGCAAGCACAGATCGACGAAAAACCAAATTTGCCACGATAATGCCAAAATCCGATCAACCACATAAAAATCTAAGAACCCACAGTGGAATCAAAACCTAGATAAGCTGATTACCTCGATTGGCAGCTCGCTGCCGTGACAACGATGTCGCCTGTCTACTGGGAGTGTCGCCGAGATTTTCCCAAGCGAGAACCCCTTGATCCCTGGCCGGAGATCAGTCCAATGGTTGCACCGTCGAGCTACTCGCACTGGATGCCTACGATCTGGAACCCGGCGACACGATCGCACGGAGCGGAAGAGAAACGATGCATAATGGAAAGGAATCGGTGAGATCGCAAGTGAAATGGTTTGTTCTGTTCATTCGGCAACCTTTAAATGTCATTTGAGTGACTCGGTTAGCCTAACCCAAGTCTAATCCAGTCTAATTCAATCTAATTCAGCCTAATCCGGTTCAAGCCCAAGCCCAATTCCAATTCTAGCCCAAGCCCAATTCCAGCCCAACAGATTCTAGCCCAATTAGCCCACTTATTGAGCCCAATTTAATCCACTAATTAACCCCACTTAATCTACTAATTAAACCCAATTAATTAAAGGGTTAATCCATATGAATTAATTTTTTTTTCATATATTACAAATAGGCTGGGGTGGCCAACCACCAAACCTACTAGGGTAACTGAGACTGAGGGCCTTGGCCCGTGGGCGAACTGATGTCCGTTACATGCCCTTTCAAAAGTAAAATACTTCCTTTATACTTATATTCTTATACATACTGACAGAATGCTCTTAATCCCCTAAATCACGAATGGGGAGCACCATAAAGATCTTTATGCTCTTGACCCCCAAAACTGAAATGGGGAGCATACTGAAGATCGTTGTGCTCTTAATCCCCAATTCAAACGGGGAGCATCTTTAAATTTTCTTTATAAAGGAAATATTTTTACATCTTACTCTACATCATGCATATAATTGTAAGCTACAACTCATCTATAACATGCATGATCATAAATAACATTTTTATCATGGATCTACACATGATGTTAAATCAAATATGACATAACGGGTAAAATCACGTAACTTAAAATACCATGCATAACTGGAAATAACATGAACATAAAAATATATCAATGGCATACAATAACTACTTATACTGCAGGTGAGCAATACTTACATCCTATGCTTTTTCACTAAATTATACCGTTAGATTTCGTAAAGAAAAGATCTCCTACGTGTTCCTTTGCTTTAGTGTGAGCCTTTACCAAGTCCTTGAAAAGATCCCTCTTGAAAATTCCCTCTTGAATTAATCCACGATGGAGAAATTATAGAGGCTCTCTTTTTTTTCCTCTTTTGTTTTCCTCGGTGGCCGGAGAAAACGGAAGGGAAGCTTCTTTAAAATGTAACTGACACAATTTTCCTCTTTCTTGTCTTCCAAATAATCACTTAAATGTTACTGCAATCAAAATTGAAACTTGCTATCTTATGCTTATTGCTGATCTGATACCTCAAAATCGTTACAAATAAGAATAAAATTTACACTGTACAACCGGCATCTGGAGCGTTACCCAACCATATGCAGCCATACGTCTTTAAACTCTTAGCTTGATTCGGCGGCTAGAGAAAACAGGAGGGAAGGAGACATGGTTGGTCGGCGGTTGGAGAGAAGAGGAGGAGAGTGGGTTGTTCGGCGGCTGGAACCCAAGAGGTAGAGAGAGAGAGATTACCGTGAGGTTTAAGGAGAGGTATGAAAAGAAATATATATATATATTAGGATTTTTCTTAACCTAATTATCCCTTTAAATAATTAGTCAAATTAACCAATCTCTCCTTTTTTTTGGCCTATAGATATATTTTGTTATATCCTACTCATTGGTAATCTTATGACTTAGTGGGTGGAAGCCTATTCCCCCAAACCAACGATTCATGATTCGAGCCTCTGCTAACGAACCATTTATTCAAATATTTTTTTAAATTCCTATTCTTAATTATTTCTATTCTCTTATTATTATTATTATTCTATTCCTATTTTTATTATTTCTATTTTTATTCTTATTTCTATTTTCCTCTAATAAAAATATAGGAATTAAAATTTGGGGTGTTACAATCCCTTATATCTTATAAAAGTTTCGTCCTCGAAACATAGAACAGCTCAGGGTACTTTTGCTTCATGTCATCCTCACGTTCCCAGGTTGCTTCTTCAACCCTGTGACTTTGCCATAAGACTTTTACTAACGGTATTTCTTTATTTCTTAGTTTCCTGACTGCTCGATCTATTATCTGAATTGGTCGACTTTCATAACTTAGATCTGTCTGAATCTGTAACGTCTGTGGGCTAATCACTTGGTTGGTGTCTGGGACATGCTTATTAAGCATTGAAACATAAAATACATTGTGGATAGCTGACATTTCCTGTGGTAGCTCTAGCTCATAAGCTACCTTACCAACTCTCTTGGTGATCAGGTAGGGGCCTACATATGTGGGACTTAACTTGTCTTTATTTTCAAATCTCATTACCCCTTTCATAGGAGCTACCTTAATGAACATTGAATCTCTGACTTGAAACTCTAGGGGTATGCGTCATACATCGGCATAACTCTTCTGCCGACTTTGGGCAGTCTCTATTCTTTGGCGTATATTCTTTATAGCTTTGGTGGCGTCATCTATAAAATCAGTCTTGAGTCCCATTTCTTTCTTCTCGCCACCCTCATACCAACAGATAGGCGATCTGCATCTCCTTCCATACAAGGCTTCATAAGGTGTCATTCCAATTGTGGTTTGATAACTATTATTATAGGCAAACTCTGCCAAACACAAATATTTGCACCAGCTTCCTTTAAAATCTAAGGCACAAGCTCTGAGCATGTCCTCGAAAATCTAATTCACTCTTTCTGTTTGCCCATCTGTCTGAGGATGAAATACAGTGCTGAATCGTAGCTTAGTGCCGAGGGTTGTCTGAACCCACTCCCAGAAGTGTGAAGTGAAGCGACTGTCTCTATTAGAGATAATGGTCTTAGGTACTCCATGCAATCTAATCACTTCCTTGACATATAACTGGGCTAACTGTTCCATGGAATATGATATTCTAATAAGCATGAAGTGAGCAGACTTTGTCAATCTATCGACAACTACCCAAATAGAATTGTAGCCATTGGTTGTTTTGGGCAATCCTACTATGAAATCCATGGCTAATTCCTCCCACTTCCATTCTGGAATCTGGATAGTCAGTAGAACTCCTCCTGGTCTCTAGCGTTCGGCTTTCACTCTCTGACATGTCAGACAACTGCTAACATACTTAGCCACGTCCCTCTTCATACCAAGCCACCAAAATTTCCCTTTCATATCTTGATAAATCTTGGTGGATCCAGGATGCATTGAATGTGGGATCCCATGAGCTTCTTCTAGGATCTTCTTTCTTAAGTCTGGGTCCTTGGGGACACATAAGCATTCACCCAGATATAATACCCCACTGTCAGAGACACGGAATCCTTCATCCTTTCCTTCTTGGATCTCTTGCTTGATCCTTTGGATGCTAGGATCTTTGTCCTATCTCACTAATATATCCTCGAACAGTGTAGGTACTATGGTCAAGGCGGAGAGCTGTCCAGTAATGATCTCAACCCCAAAATTCATTATCTCTTTCTCCAGTGGTTGGGATAGTGTTGCTAGGGACATCAAAGTGGCACATGATTTTCTACTCAGCGCGTCTGCTACTTTGTTTGCCTTTCCAGGATGGTAGTGGATTTCACAGTCATAGTCCTTTACTAGCTCAAGTCATCTGCGCAGTCGCATATGCATATCCTTCTGAGTGAAGAAATACTTCGGACTCTGGTGATCTGTGTAAATCTTGCATTGGACTCCATATAAGTAATGTCTCCAAACATTCAGAGCAAAGACCACTGCTTCTAACTCAAGGTCATGAGTGGGGTAATTCTTTTTATAGTCCTTGAGTTGTCTAGATGCATAAGTAATGACTTTACCCTTCTGCATAAGTACTGCTCCGAGTCCCATCTTGGATGCATCACTATACAGGTCAAATCCCTCATTACTTTCTGGAAGGGTAAGCACTGGAGCACTTGTGAGTCTCCTCTTTAATTCAAGGAAGCTCTTTTCACAATCTTCGATCCATTCAAACTTCTTGTTCTTTCTGGTAAGAACCATCAACGGTGAAGTTATCCTTGAGAAGTTTTCCACAAACTTCCGGTAGTACCCTGCTAATCCGAGGAAACTTCTGACTTCACTGGCATTCTTTGGTTGACCCTAATTACTGACCGCTTCTATCTTTGTCGGGTCTACCATAATTCCATATTTTGAAATAACATGTCCCAGAAACGACATTCAATCAAGCCAAAACTCACACTTGGAGAACTTTGCATATAACTATCTTTGCTGAAGGGTCTGTAAGACTGTCTTCAAGTGATCATCATGTTCCTCCTGGGTTCTCAAGAAGATAAGGATGTCGTCAATGAAGACGACCACAAACTTGTCAAAGAACTCCTTAAATACTCGATCCATCAAGTCCATAAACATAGCGGGTGCATTTGTCACTCCGAAGGGCATGACCACAAACTCATAGTGTCCATACCTCGTTCGGAAGGCTATTTTCGGTATATCATCCTCTTTAACTCTTACCTAATGATAACCAAACCACAAGTCAATCTTGGAGAAGACTGTGGCTCCCCTCAATTAATCAAATAAATCCTCTATCTTTGGTAAAGGATATCTGTTCTTGATTGTCACTTGATTCAAGGCTCGGTAATCTATGCACATCCTCATACACTCATCTTTCTTTTTCACGAACAACACTGTAGCTCCTCATGGGGAATGACTAGGGCGGATGAATCCCTTGTCTAATAACTCCCATAATTGTTCCTGAAGCTCTTTCAATTCAGCTAGAACCATACGATAGGGTGCTTTTGAGATTGGGTTGGTACCAGGAATAAGCTCAATCTCAAACTCAACTTCCCTTCTAGGTGCTAGTCCTAGTAGCTCATCAAGAAATACTTCTGGGTAGTCACATACGATTGGGACTTCTTCCAACTTTTGGCTTCTTTCTTGCTTAGTATCAACTATATGTGCTAAATACCCAGTGCATCCACTGGCTAGCATCTTCCGAGCTTCCATGGCGGACAAGAACTTCTTAGTCTTCTTCCTTGGTTCTCCAATAAACTTAAATTTTTCCTCGGTCTCGGGTTGGAATACTACCCTTCGCTTATGGCACTCGATGGAAGCACCATACTTGCTCAGAAAGTCCATTCCAAAGATGAAATCATAGTCATGCATGTCCAACAAGATCATATCACTATAAAGCTCTATGTCTGAAATTCTGACCGGCACGACACGCAACCAGTGTGTAGATGTCATTATTTCACCAGAAGGTAGGGTCATTAAAAACTGAATATCTAAGGTATACGGAGTTATATCTATCTTCTTAACAAATTCCATAGACATGAAAGAATGGGTTGCCCCAGTATCAAACAGTATGGTAGCATGCTGACTAAGGATAGGTATCTGACCTGTGACCACCGTAGAAGCATTTGTTACCTCTTCCTTGGTGAGGGAGAAGATCCGGGCATTAGGTGTAACTTATGGGGCCTCCAATCTTCCTTGGTTGATGTAAGGACCCTGTAGTACTCCCTGCATCTGATGTAGCTGGGCTGGTCTATCTCCATACTGAATAGACTGTGGCAGAGGCAGATTGGTCTTAGTGGGGCACTGTTTGGCGAAGTGTCCCTCGACACCACATATATAACACCCGCTCATGCCCTAGCGGCAAACTCCTGGATGCTTCCTCCCACACTTAGAACATGTAGGATATGTAGGCTGCTTATTGGTTGAACCTCCCTTTACATTATTCCACTATCAGGCTATTATCACTATTTTTTTCCCCATCTTCATATACATATCTAGGTATGCTCTATACTTACTGTCTATCATCTTCATATATATATATGCAAGCATGTTTAACTCAAAAAGAACATTCTAGGTGAGCATGTTTAACTTAAAAGAATCATTCCTTAATACTCATAAAGTAAATAAAGTAGATAAATACTTGCTTACTTGGAGGCGGCAGGACTGATGCTCGATGTGTGTGTGACGGAAGGGCGGAACCCGCTTTGATACCATCTTGTAACACCCCCCCCTAGTCTTTCCACTCTCTATTATAGGAGATGTCACTACTTTACTGTCTTATTTCTTATTTTCTTCCTGATCTTACTTTGACACTATACTTTAATCATCACTTAAACAATAACGAATTCAAGATCTTCACATACACGTGCGAGTGTTAAAACTAACCCAACATGACTCTAGCATTCTTTGGTCTCAACCATAAGCAATCCAATTGAACTCCAACAATATCAGAAAGAAAACAATTAAAAACTTAAAATCTGGTTTAGACATCTGCCCTTAGGATCTTTTACTTCCACTGTTCCATCGCCACACACACCCAACACTTCATCCGCCATGCCACCTTACTGAAGCTTTTCTTTACCTTTATCTGCAGTATAAGGAAATATAAACTATAAGCAATAACGCTTAGTAAGTACTTTCTATGCTCACAAAAACATGCACTGTATGAAATCATGCAACTAGTTCTCTTGCCCTGGATACATTGATACACATCTAAACATAACTGGAAATCATAAC